>CM070780.1:41797839-43179191 GCA_036346955.1 Dipus sagitta
GCTATACCTGACCCGTATAGGGACCAGGTCAGGGCACTGGGCTTGGCGGCATGGAAAAAGCTTGATGAGGGACCCTCTGAAACCCCCCTTATGAGTATTACTCAAAAACCATCTGAGGACCTGGCTACATTTATAGATAGGGTGGAAAAAAGTCTCCAAAGAAAATTTCCCCCAGGGGCATTACGGGATCAGTTTACTAAAATGTTGGTCTGGGAAGGGATGACGGCCGATCACCGCCTCGCCTGTGCGGGTCTCAAGGACAACTCCATGAGTAGATGGATTGTAGCCACCAAGGACGTTGGCACTATCTCCCATCAGGCTAGGGCCATGGCTGCCGCCCTTCAGAAAAATAAACAGAGATTAGGCCAATACGATCTGTGCATTGCAGTTAAATCCTAGAAACTTGACATGTTTCGGATGCGGGATGAGGGCCACTTTAAAAAGGAGTGCCCCAACAAGACAACGCCTCCTCTGCGCTCTGGGGAGACGACCAATGCCCCTCATACCCACTGCCCTAAATGCAATAAGGGGTTTCATTGGGCTAAGGAGTGTAAATGGAAGTTTAACAAACAGGGAAAGCCTTTAAACTCCTCCTGGGGCTTCCCCCAGCCCCGTTAAATAAGGGGAAAGAGACCATCAAAGCCTATTGGACCGTCCCCCTGGTCCCCGGCCTTAGACCCAAAATTATTTTAAATATTGGCAATAAAAAATTCAAACTTCTCTTCGACACTGGCGCGGACCTGAACGGTCCTGAGAAAGGAGGAAGTGCCCCCCTCCTGGCAGCTTGTGCCCAGCCCTCCCCTACTGGGAGTTGGCGGGCAGTCCACCTCCTGGGAGACTGCCACGTGGCTCCCTTGGACTGACCCAGGTGGGGACAGTGGAAAAGTCCGCCCTCTCGTGGTGACTGGGATCACTGCTAACTTACTGGGGCAAGACATCCTTGGAGATGCTGAGGCTTTCATCACTACTGACCATAAGGCCTTTTATAATGATTTGTTAGATAAAAAAGAATATCAACAACAGTTTGAGAAAGGGAGGGAATATCATCCCAATTATAAAGATGACCCTTACTTTGAGCAACTCAGACAAAAGTACTCCAATGAACACCCCCAATTCTAAGGGCCACTGGCCAGCCCCCCCCCCCCCCCGCCATTGGAGTCTCCAGTGGAGACCGGGGGATCCTGTATGGGTTGAGCAGTGGCCTCTCCCTTCTTATAAGTTACACCAACTCCACATACTTATTGATCAACAGTTGGAGGCCGGACATATCCATCCCTCCACTAGTCCCTGGAACTCTCCTGTCTTTGTCATAAAAAAGCCTAATGGGTCCTAGAGATTTTTACATGGTTTAAGGAAGATCAATGAATGCATGATGCCCTTCGGAACCCCCCAGAGGGGACTCCCATGGATCCCAGCTATTCCCAATATATACCATATTACTATCATTGATATTAAAGATTGCTTCTTCTCTATCCCTCTCCATCCAGGAGACATGGAAAAATTTGCATTCTCTGTACCCGCTGTTAATTTTTGTGGCCCAGATAGATTTGAATGGACTGTCTTACCTCAGGGCATGGCTAATAGCCCACCCATTTGTCAATATTACCTGTCATCCATTTTCTCTTCTCTTATCAATCTCCCTGATACCCTGTTTTATATTTACATGGATGATATTATTCTTGGGTGCCTAGATTCCTCCACACTCCAGGACCTTACCCACCAATGTCTAACTATCCTTCATACTGACAGCTTTAAAGTAGCTCTGGAAAAAGTTCAAACTGTGCCTCCGTTTAAGATCTTGGGCTCGATCCTTACCCTAGATACAGTTTCACCTGTTAAACCACAACTCTATATTCAGGATTCTTACACCTTGCCTCAACTCCAGAAGATTTTGGGAGAAATTAATTGGATGAGGCCTTGGATACCCATAACTACTGAAGAGCTGTCCCCTTTATTTGACCTCCTAAAGGACCTTAACTTCTCCTCTCAGGTAATTTTGTCCCCTTGTCATCAACAAATTTTTCATAAGGTACAACAGGCTATAAATACTGTGACCCTAAAGAGGTTCAATCCTGATTTGCCCATCTCCCTCTACATTTTCTCTGGGGAAACATTATGCACTGCACTGTTGGCCCAGTAAAGTGAGCCCATCCAATGGGTCCACCTCTCAATCGGTGGGGTCCCCAGAGTTTATTCTATAACCAACCAGGTTGCTGATTGCACTATCAAGGGCAGAGACACCTCTGTCCGGTTGTTTGGCACAGAACCTCACCTTATTGTCACCCCCTTTAAGATAACAGATTTCACCTGGCTTCAGAGAAATAATAACAGAGTTGCTATGGCTCTCGAGGGGTTTCTAGGTAAAATTGATTGTCATTATGGCCCCCACAAATGGATGAGTTCTTTCTCCAGATTAGAATGGAAGCCCCCCAGGCCTTTTCTGTCTCAACCTAACCCTGACTTTCTTACCGTGTTTACCGATGGAGGGCACCTGGGGGCTTCCCTAGTCATTTACCCTCCCTTAAAACAAAAAAAAAGAGCCTATGCCCATAAAGTCAGTCTCCCATGAGGTTGAGGGGTCAGCACAATTCAAAGAACTATTTGCTGTTGTTCTAGCTTTGGACACTATTCAAGAGCCATTTAACTTATTTTCTGACAGCCCTTATGTTGTTAATTTATTACCCAACCTGGTTGAGGCCCATATTAGACTGGACTCCAACCTTATATCTCCTCTGATGATTCAAGCTTGTTCCCTACTCAAACAAAGAATTAACCCCATTTTTCTTCAACATCTCAGGGGTCATCAAAACTTACCGGGATTTCTCTCTTGAGGAAACAATTTAGCTGATAAAATGGCTTCTATGCCTCAATGTAATACTATTACAGAAGCTACACGCTTCCACTTATTGACCCATGTCAACTGGAGAGGTCTCAAGCACCAGTTTCCACAGGTACCAGTCAAGGACCTTAAAAAAATTGTCCGGACTTGTAAGTCCTGTCAGCCTTTCCTCCAAGTACCCCCCCTTCAAACTACAGGAAGCAATCCTCGAGGGCTCCGCCCTAATCATCTGTGGCAAATTGATGTCACACACTATTCTCCATTTGGAAAACTTAAATATATTTTTCTTTCAGTTGATACCTTTTCCCGCGCCTGCTGGGCATCGGCACATGCCGGGGAAAAATCTAAACATGCCATTAGTCATATGCTTCAATGTTTTGCCACTCTTGGGCTGCCTGATCAAATTAAAACAGATAATGGCCCCTGCTTCGTAAGCAAGGCCTTTGTAGATTTTCTCCAGAACTGGAAAATCTCACATTCTACAGGCATCCCATACTACCCCTGGGGCCAGGCTATCATTGAAAGATATAATCAGACTCTCAAGTCTCAATTACAAAAATAAAAAGGGGAATCCTTACCCCCACACGACCAACTAAAAAAGGCATTATTTACCCTAAATATTTTAAACTTTTCTAAAGAAGATAAACAACTCTCCCCTTTTCAAAAGCATTGGTCCTCATCCATTACCTACAGTTCTATCTGGGTAAGATGGAGGGACCCATTGACTGGGGCCTGGAGAGGACCAGACCCGCTCCTCACAGCAGGGAGAGGGTTTGGATGTGTCTTCCCTCAAGATGAAAAAAGACCCATTTGGGTACCAGCGAGAGACCTAAAATATTTGTCCCAACAAGGGGACACTGACAATCACTTCTCTAGGGAGTGTCCCACCCCTGAGGACTGTTCCTAAAATGGTCCTTCACCCTACTAAACTAAACAATTCCCTCCCTTGTGGAGGATTGCTGGCTTTGCCTCCAATCTGGGCCTCTCTGGCTGCTTGCAGTACAGTTGCCCATATGACCTTAAAAAATTACTCAGCCACCTTCCCCACCCCCGTCCAGCTTTTCCCAATGTTTCCTCTGGGCATTTGGGCCCCGCCTTCCCCTAATAATTCCAGTATAGATGTGGGATACATTCATCCTTCCTTCTGTACTTTTAACACAACTGAGCCCAGTGCTCAACGCTGCCCGCCTTCTGGAATGGTTTATGTTTATGGAGGCAGGATGGCCTATGACTTTCTGCCCACCAATTGGACAGGCCTTTGTGCCCCAGCCACCTTAATCCCAGATGTAGATATCATCCCTGGAAATGAGGCCCTCCCTATATCAGAGGGAGACTTATCTTCAACAACAGCTAGATTCCCTGGCTGAGGTAGTCCCACAAAACAGGACAGCACTAAACCTACTAACGGCCGAAAAAGGAGGCGTATGTTTGCTTTTACAGGAAAAATGCTGCTTTTACACCAATAAATCAGGAATCATCCAGGACAAGATTAAGAGGCTCCAGGAAGACTTGGAGAGGAGGCAGCGGGACCTCCAGGACAACCTGCTACGGATGGGCTTACATGACTTCTTACCCTACCTTCTGCCTCTACTTGGGCCCCTCCCCCTCCTTGTCCTCCTTCTCCTCACTGTCGGGCCTTGTGTAATTAATAAGATTACACAATTTATTCACCAACGGCTAGAGGCTATAAAACTTCATCAGGGCGAAATACATTATCACAGGCTGGCAACTCAGGAATTAAGTTCCTCAGATGACCCACTGCCACCTCCTCTGCCCTCCATGTGACCAATGATGGGTAAGATCCCCATAGGGGGACAACCTAAGACAGGCCATGGAGTGTGTTCTCACTGAGCTAAACACAAGGTACCCAGTGACGGGTAAGATCCCCAGAGGGGGACAACCTAAGACAGGGGCCATGATGAATGCTCTGAGCTAAACACCTGGTACCCAATGACGGTTAAGACCCCCAGAGGGGGACAACCTAAGACAGGGGCCATGGTGACTAATGCTCTTACAAAAACAAAAGGGGGAGATGCTGGCCTCTGAAAGGCCCAGGTGTGAGGCCTAGTGGAACTTCCTGAGCCTAGCTAAAGTTTGGTGATCTGCCTCTGGCCAGACGTGACTCAGCAAGATGCCTAATGGCTTCTTGCCTGCTACTTCCACATGGGAGTTAGAATTATCATTTCAATAGTCACAGTTTACTATTGGCCCTTACCTTTCCCCACCGTCCTAAAATCCCCGCCTTCTTCCCCAACATTATATAGGCAACTGCTCATAGCAATAAATCGAGTTCCTGCTTCGACAAGACTCCCGACTCAGTGTGGTTTTTCTCCGGTGGCCAGGAGAGGTCTGAGTCGTCGGACGCTCATCTCCTCCTCAACCCCTTGGGAGGAACCAGCAGGCCTGGTCCTTCCCTTGGCACTACCTGCCCCCACCAGCGGAGCCTGGCAAGAGTGTATAAGGGTTCCTCTTTTTCCACATCCTTGCCAGCATTTAATGTCGTTTATTTTCATGATGGTAGCCATTCTGACAGGAGTGAGATGGAATCTCAGTGGAGTTTTAATTTGCATTTCCCTAATGGCTAGGCATGTAGAACTGTTTTTAGATATTTATATGCCATTCATATTTCTTCTTTTGAGAACTCTCTTTAGTTCCATAGTTCATTTTTTAATTGGGTTATTTGATTTCTCATTATTTAGTGTTTTGAGTTCTTTGTATGTCCTGGATATTAACCCTCTGTCAAATGTATAGCTGGCAAAGATTTTCTCCTATTCTATATGTTGCCTCTTTGCTCTATTCACAGTGTCCATTGCTCTACAAAAGCTCTGTAATTTCATGAAGTCCCAACAGTTTTATTTCCTAAGCAATTGGCATTATATTCAGAAAGTTTTTGTTTAAGTGTTTCCCCTACTTTTTCCTCTAGCAGTTTCAGTTTCAGGTCTGATATGAACATTTTTAATCCATTTTGGCTTAATTCTTGTGCACAGAGAGAGATAAGGATCTATTTTCCTCCTTCTACAAATACATATCCAGTTGTCCCAGCACCATTTGCTGAAGAGGCTGTCTTTTTTCCAATGAGTATTTTTGTCAAAGATGAGGTGGCTGTAGCTGCCCAGACCATACATCTGGGTCCTCTATTCTGTTCCATTTATCTACATGTTTGTTTTTGTGCCAGTACCATGCTGTTTTTCTTATTAAAGCTCTGTAATATAGATTAATATCACCTATAGTGATACCACCAGCCTTATTTTTGTTGCTCAAAATTGTTTTAGATATTTGAGGGCTTTTGTACTTCCAAATTAATTTTAGGATTGTTTTTTATATTTCTGTGAAGTGCACCACTAAAATTTTGATAGGGATTGCATTAAATGTGTAGGTTGCTTTTGGTAAGATTTCCATTTTCAAAATATTGATTCTTCCAATCCAAGAACATGGGATGTCTTTCCATTTCCTAGTGTCTTCTGCAATTTCTGTCTTGGGTGTGTTAAAGTTTTCATTGTAGAGATCCTTCACTTACTTGGTTAGGTTTATTCCAAGGCACTTTATTATTATTTTTATCATTATTATTATTGATGCAATTGTGAATGGTAGTGATTCTCTGATTTCATCCTCTGTGTGTTTGTTGTTAGCATATAAGAAGACTACTGATTTCTTTATGTTTATTTTGTATCCTGCTACATTGCTGTAAGTGTTTATCTGCTCTTACAGTTTCTGGTAGAGTCTTTAGGGTCCTTTATATATAGACTCATATCATCTGCAAATAATGATAATTTGATATATTCCTCTCCAATTTGTATCCCTTTTATGTGTCTCTTGCCTTATTGCTATGGTAAGACTTCCAATACTATATTAAATAAAAGTGGGGACAGTGGAAACCCTTGTCTTGTTCCTGATTTTAGTGGAAAAGCTTCCAGTTTTTCCCCATTTAGTATTATGTTGGCTGTAGGTTTGTCATAAATAGCCTTTATTATGCTGAGACTTGTTCCTTTTATTCCCAGTCTCTGTAGAACTTTTATCATGAAGGGATGTTGGATTTTGTCAAATGCTTTTTCTGCATCTATTGAGATGATCATGTGATTTTTGTCCTTCAGTCCATTTATATAATGTATTACATTTATCAATTTGCATATGTTGAACTATCCCTGAATCTCTGGGACAAAGCCTACTTGGTCAGGATGAATGATCTTTCTGATATATTCTTGTATTCTGTTTGCCAATATTTTGTTGAGAATTTTTGCATCTATGTTCATGAGGAAGATTGGTCTGTAATTTTTTTTTTGTCCTATTTTTATCTTGTTTTCCTATCAGGGTGATGTTGGCTTTGTAGAAGGAGTTTGGTAGGATTCCTTCCTTTTCTACTTTATGGAATAATTTGACAAACATGGGTGTTAGTTCTTCCATGAAGGTCTGGTAAAATTCACCAGTGATTCCATCTGGGCCTGGACTTTTTTAGTTGGGAGATTTTTGATCACTCCTTGGATCTCCATACTTGTTATAGGTCTATTTAAGTCGTTAAACTCATCTTGATTTGATTTTGTTAGGTCACATAAATCAAGGAAATCATCTATTTCTGTCAGATTTTCTAACTTCATGGAGTATATGGTCTTATAGTATGTTCCTATGATGTTTTGAATGTCTCTGGTATCTGTTGTGATAGTGCCTTTTTCATCTCTAATTTTATCAGTTTGTTTCTCTTCTCTCTTTCTTTTGGTCAGATTTGCTAAGGGTTTATTAATTTTGTTTATCCTTTCAAAGAACCAACCCTTTGGACTGTTTTTTTTGTTTTGTTTCTATTTTATTAATTTCTGCCCCAATCTTTATTATTTCTTTCTTTCTACTGACTTTTCTTTTGCTTTGTTTTTTTTTTTTTTTTTTTTTTTTTGGTTTTTCAAGGTAGGGTTGCACTCTAGCTCAGGCTGACCTGGAATTCACTATGGAGTCTCAGGGTGACCTCAAACTCACGGTGATCCTCCTACCTCTGCCTCCCAAGTGCTGGGATTAAAGGAGTGTGCCACCATGCCCGGCTCAGTGTTCTTCTTTTTCTAAAGTCTTAAAGTGAAGCATTAAGTTGTTTATTTACAACCTTTCTAGTATCTTTCTTTCTTTCTTCCTTTTCTTTTTTGGTTTTTCGAGGTAGGGGCTCACTCTGGTCCAGGCTGACCTGGAATTAACTATGTAGTCTCAGGGTGGCATTGAACTCATGGCGATCCTCCTACCTCTGCCTCCTGAGTGCTGGGATTAAAGGCATCCACCACCATGCCTGGCTTCTAATTTCTTAATATAGGCACTTGAAGCTATAAATTTCCCTGTTAGGACTGCCTTCATTGTGTCCCAAAGGTTTTGGTATGTTGTGTTCTCATTATCATTTGATTCTATAATTTTTTTTTATTTCCTTTTTTATTTCTTCATTGACCCATTGATCATTTAGTAGTGTACTGTTTAGTTTCCTGCCAAGGTCCAGCCTCAGCAGGGTTGTAGAACTCTGTAGAAGGGGATGTGTGGAGTTGGCATTGTGAGTAAATGATTTGGACCAGTAGTTCAGGTGAAGCATACTGGGTGCAGAGCAAAACCATGCTTCTATATTTATATTTTTACAATATATGACATCTTTTTAAAAAATATATTTAAAATTTAAAAATATATTTGAGAAAGACAGAGAGAGAAAGAATGGGCATGTAAGGGCCTCCAGCCACTGCAAATGAACTCCAGATGCATGCATCCCTTTGTGCATCTGGCTGACGTGGGTACTGGAGAGTCAAACCAGGATCCTTTGGCTTTGCAGGCAAATGCCTTAAACGTGAAGCCATCTCTCCAGCCCCAACACATTATATCTTTTGCAAGCAAGACATAGCAACTTATTCATGTGGCTTCTATTCTCTAAGAAATCTTGCAAAATATTATCCTTGGTTTCCCTTGCTTCTGCTTAACCCATGAACCTCTTGCCCCATAGATATTCTGATAACATATTAAACAAGAAAGTCAAAGATTGCAAGCTGGTTAATGTCTTACCCAGGCTCATGGAAACTAGCCAAGAGCCCTGGCAGGAAGCTGTTGTGGCTTTAAGGCAATAGACATTTCTTACCTTAGAAAGGGCAGTGTTAGCCACTCTCTACATAATATTATCTTGCAGCCTGAATAACAGTATGTTTCTCTATTTCTAATCCAGTACTGATTTAATTGTCTTTCTATGACTTTTTTTTTCTCTCCATTTTACAGTTTGGTTCTGACTGTCCAAGTCTCTCCATAAAAGGAAGATTTTCATATTTAACTCTTTTCCCATCTTTCCAGACCGTCCTTACTCCATTCATGTATGCCCCTGTGTATGGTAAAGGTTGATTTATCCAAACAGTGTTTTGTATTGATGTCTTTCCTTTAGGAGCCCACCAAACACTGTTGTTAATTCTGAAAGTTACAGATTCTGTTTTACTTCCTTGTTTGGGCCCAACCTGATTATGTGAAAGATGTTTACTTTTGCTTATTAGCATTTCAGGCTCCATTTCTAGTAAGTCATCTGTAGGTGCAGGAAATCTGCCCATTAATTCCTGTAATCATAAATAATGTTTCTTGGGAACAGTTGGTAAGGCATGTAGCATAGCATTGCAAGGAATATGTCTCATTAGATGAAATATACATTTGTGGCATTGAGAAACTTTGTACATTCAAACTAGTTGAAGTTTCAGGATCCACAATTTGTTTGCCTGTTTAAACATTACAACCTCAGAAATTTCTGTAGAAATTTTCCTTTCCTGTCTAATCATTGGTGATGGTGTAAGCACATCTGAATTGGAGTCCCCTATTACTACTGAGAAGGGGAAAATGAAAGCAAAAATATGCAGCAATAAACCTATAATAATTCCAAAAATTCCAAGGAAAAGATAGCAATAGCACAAACTGTTAGACAACAGGCACTCCAGGAGGTCATTGAAAGACTTCTCAGCCCTGCCAAAGAATGTCTCTGATGCCACAGCCCTGCTGTGGGACCATCAGTGTCACACTCCAGAGCTGACAGTTGCTGCCATTTGGCCACCACCAGTTTCCATGATTTTGTGTATGCTCTATAGCTTTTCTTGCTATTGATTTGTCATTTAATCCCATTGTGATCAGATAGAGCACAAGGAATTATTTCAGTTGTCCTGTATTTGTTAAGATTTGTTTTGTGCCCTAATATATGGTCTATTTTTAGAGACTGTTCCATGTGCTATTGAAAAGAATGTGTATTCTACATTTGGGTGAAATGTTGATATCTGTTATATCCATTTGCTTTATGACCTCATTTAGTCCAGATGCATCTCTGTTTTTTGCCATAATCTGTCAATTGATGAGAATGGGGTGTTGAACTCTTCTACTACTTCTGTGTTTGGTGTTATCTGTGACCTTAGTTGTAATGGTGTTTGTTTGATGAAATTGAGAGCCCCCTTGTTAGGTGCATGTATGTTTAGGATTATAATGTCTTCCTTATCTTTCGTAACTAATGGTGGTCTGAAGTCTACCCTGTCAGATATTAGGATAGCAACATGTGTTTCTTTTCTAGGCCCATTTTCTTCAAATACCATTTTCCAACTTTTCACTCTAAGATAGTGTTCATCTTTTGTGGAAAGGTGAGTTTCTTGGAGGCAACAAATTGAAGGATCCTTTGTTTTATACAGTGTGCAAACCTGTGTCTTTTATTTGGGGCATTAAGGCCATTGATAATAAGAGTTATTATTGAAAGATGTGTATTTATTTTTTCCATTTTTCCTGTTTTGTAGTCCTTCTGGTTTTACTTTGCTCTCTTGTATTAACTAGTATTTGAGTATGATTTGTTTTTTCTAGGTTCCCTATGTGTGTGCTTTTCTGTCTCTTCAGCATGGAGGATATTTTCAAGTATTTTCTGTAGAGCTTGTCTGGTTTTCATATATTCTTTTAGCCTGCCTTTGTTGTGAAATGTCCTTATTTCTCTATCTATTTGAATGTGTAATGCTTGGGTGGCCTTGAACTCATGGCGATCCTCCTACCTCTGCCTCCCAAGTGCTGGGATTAAAGGTGTGCACCACCATGCCTGGCTTCCCTAAAAATAAATTTTAAAGAAGATACTGGATGTTCTCCTTTGCCCTCTATGCACGTGTGCATCTGCACACACTCACACTAGACACATGACACCACCTACATTCTCCATACACACATGCAAAAAAAGAATTTGTTTTGTTTTGTTTATTTTTATTTATTTATTTGACAGCGACAGACACAGAGGGAGAGAGAGAGAGAATGGGTGCGCCAGGGCCTCCAGCCACTGCAAAGGAATTCCAGACGCGTGTGCTCCCTTGTGCATCTGGCTAACATGGGTCCTGGGGACTCGAGCCTCGAACCGAGGTCCTTAGGCTTCACAGGCAAGCGCTTAACCGCTAAGCCATCTCTCCAGGCCCCCCAAAAAAGAATTTGGACATCTGTAACTTGGTCTAAAGGTAGAGTGGCTACCTATCTATATAATCAGTAAAACCAAGCTTCCATTGAGGAAAAGCATAATGAATGGTAGATAGTTGATTGTTGTGCCCAAGGTCGGGAGTGTGACTAATCTGATGAATAGATCTGCAATAATCAGTCTTGGATCCAGAAAATTCAGAAGTGGGAATGAGGATCTCCAGCCAGTCCTTGCCTGACCCCTCCTCACTCAAGCTGGGAAGGAAAAGAGGAAGATAATTGGGAGGCTTTGAGTAAGACCTGCTCTGAAGTGTAAAGCTGTCACACGTGGTTGACTATGAAATGTGAATTTATCCATTTAGTTTATTTATACAAATTGTACTCTCTGGATTTGTGGTTTGTCAGTTGCTTTATAAAATTGTGACAGCATCAGACTACAGTCAGTGACATGCACTCATAAAAAGAAATAGAGAGAGTACAATCTCAGCACAGAGCTTTGAGTATGAAGGGAGGGTACTAGAAGTTCTTTTCACAGGACATGACGGCCACTTCTGATCCCATCTGAGGAATAAGATCAGAGATTGTCCAGGCCTTCCTCTCCAGGATAGCTTCAAGCTTCATGCAGTTGTGGGGGAACTGGGCTGTGAAGCACTCAGTAGAGTCACACTGAAACCTGCCAACATCTACTCTAATGCAAGGAGAATGGCCTCTAACCTGGGAAGTGCTCAGGGTGTTCTAGGTGCTCCTCTCAGTATTTTAATCCCATCAATATTTATCAGAGTTATCACTAGGATGTGAATGACCTGGGAGTAGAAAATATGTCTGTCTTTATCCTTGTGTTGAAAAGAATTAATTGGAAGGCCATTGAGCAGAGCTCCAATATCCTGTTTTTGTTTGTTTGTTTGTGTTGGTCAGCCCAAAATTCCAGGCTGACCTGTAATTTACTATGCAGCCTCAGGGTGGAAGTGAACTCACAGTGATCCTCCTACCTCTGCCTCCAGAGTGCAGGGACTAAAGGCGTGCACCACCATGCCCAGCTTCCTATTATTTTAAAAAATACTTATTTGAGAGAGGAGAGAGAGACAGAGACAAACAGACAGACAGACAGACAGACGACAGACAGACAATGGGAGGGCTTCAACTGCCTTCAACTGCTGAGACATCTCTCCAGCCCCAAAGTCCTCTGTTCTTAAGTATGTCAGAACCTAAAATACATAGTAAAACAAAATTTAAGCTTAACCAATGAGATAACTCCAAATATCCTCTAGAAACCCAGGAATTTTCCATATTAGCCAACCTAATATATTCTCTTTTCTTGCCATCAGAGAATTTTCCCTCTTGGCCCACACTTCCAGAAGAGCACCAAACTGCTTGCAGCTTAGAACTGTTTGATTCATTAATCATTAAGTGGTCACATTGAGTCATTTAAGTTGGAATGTGTTTCAGCTTATTTTTATTTATTTATTTGCTCTGTTTTTTGAGGTAGGGTCTCACTTTAGCTCAGGCTAATCTGGAATTCACTATGGAATCTCAGAGTGGCCTCAAACTCATGGCAATCCTCCTACCTCTGCCTCCCAAGTTCTGGGATTAAAGGTGTGCACCACCATGCTTGACTTCAGTTTATATTTTAACACAGGCATGGAAGGGACCTGGTACATAACAGAAGAGTTGTAGAGTAAATGTCTTAACTCCTTAATAATAAGTACTTTGTTACAATCTAGTTTTTACTGATTCTCATTTTAGTTTGCATTTTAACTAATTCTAGTTTTTTTTTTTGTTTGTTTGTTTTTTTTGTTTTTTTTTGGTTTTTCGAGGTAGGGTCTCACTCTAGCCCAGGCTGACCTGGAATTCACTATGGAGTCTCAGGGTGGCCTCGAACTCACGGCAATCCTCCTACCTCTGCCTCCCGAGTGCTGGGATTAAAGGCGTGCGCCACCACGCCCAGCTAGTTATTTTTATTATGTTAACTTGTGATATGAATTTCTAGCATGTCTAAAAACAAACAGGAAATTTTAGTCATCACCTAGCCCCAGTAAGTTTCAGTTTCAACCAATATTGTCACATTTACTGCTTTCACACACTTGTGATAATTTGAAGCAAATACCAACTAAGTTATTCCTTAACAATTTCAGTGTCTATATCTAAGAAATACGAAGTATGTGCCAATAGGCAAAATACACAATCAAACTTAAAGAATATTTGGTTGCATAATGAAGTATCCATCTGTTTAAAGTTCTAATGGTCACATAACTGTTATAAACTATTTCTCTTCTTTCTTTCTTTCTTTCTTTTTTTTTTTTTTTTTTTTTTTTTTTTTTTTTTTGAGATAGGGTCTCACTCTAGCCCAGACTGACCTGGAATTCACTATATAGTCTCAGAGCAGCCTCGAACTCATGGTGATCCTCCTTCCTCTGCCTCCTGAGTCTTGGGATTAAAGGTGTGCACCACCATGTTTGGCTTAAATTATTTTTTAAATAATTTTCCTAAATCAAAATCCAATAAGATTCAGGCATTGTAACTTGTTTCTTGTTTCTTTGAATTGCGTGTGTGTTTTTGGTTAGACAGGAACATTAATCATTCACTTAGTCAGATTTACTATGTTTCCAAAGTACTATAATTTTTTTGAAGATAAAACTAGTGAGAGAGACAGCTCCCTTGTGCCCTGTGCATGGACACACTGGGGCCCAGTTGCACCTATGGGGCTTGCAGGCCTTGGTCTCTGTAGTCAAGAATAAATGACAGTGTTGTAAAGGGTCTGCCTTCCTGGTGAGCTTGGGTTCTGTCAACAAATGTTTACTCCTCAGCAGCCACCATTGTGAAATGACACCAAACTAGTCTCATGTACCTATTGATTGTGACAGTTCTTGATAGGCAAACACCTCAAAATATTTGAACTCAGAGGTACAGCTATTTGAAGCAAAAGTGTACTTTTATTTTCCATGATAGTGTTTTCCAAAATATGCATGGAAATTTTTCACAGAGTTGTGAAATCCAGGAATTTTGTGAGTAGAGAATAAAAATGCAACCTGTAGAATGTATGCAATGCTAACTGAGTTTTTCAGTTCAGTTATTGTGCAAGCTATTGATAGAGGTGTGCATGCTCACTCCAGTCAAGGAAGTTCAGTATCACTTGCTCTGTGTTTCAGGTAGCATGAGAGATGGATCATAGCAGAGAACCAGAGAATATGTAACCCAATACTCCATCAAAGGAGAAAGTAGTTCAAGCATAAATGTGATCCAAAGGACAGAATTAACTGAAGTCAGGAGTGTGTCAGCATGGGACCCAGAAAGAAGCAGTAGCAGTTGGGGAGAGAGCTCAGTTGTTAAAGGTGCCTGCTTGCAAAGCCTGCCAGCTCAGGTTCAATTCCCCAACCACCCAATGTAAAGCCAGATGCAAACAGGGGTGCAAACATCTGGTGTTTCATTTACACACACACATACACCCACACACACACATGCACACATGTGGTGCAAATAAATATTTTGTTAAAAAAGACCTGGAGAGATGGCATAGAGGTTAAGGCATTTGCCTGAAAAGCCAAAGGATCGCTGTTCTACTCCCCAGGAACCACATAATCCAGATGCACAAGGGGGCACATGCATCTGGAGTTCATCTGCAATGGCTGGAGGTCCTGGTGCCACCCATTCTCTCTTTCTCTC
Organism: Dipus sagitta; assembly: GCA_036346955.1. Lineage (NCBI taxonomy): Eukaryota > Metazoa > Chordata > Mammalia > Rodentia > Dipodidae > Dipus > Dipus sagitta. The sequence continues at coordinate 41,812,736 of CM070780.1, forward strand.
TGCCTCTTTCTCTCTCTCTCAAATAAATAAATAAAATATATTTTTAAAAAATAGAGAGAAGTGGTGGGCTAGAGGGACGGCTTAGTGGTTAAGGTGTTTGCCTGCAAAGCTAAAGGACCCAGGTTCGATTCCCCAGGACCCATGCACAAGGGGGCACAGGCATCTGGAGTTCATTTGCAGAGGCTGGAGGCCCTGGCGAGCCCATTCTCTCTTTCTCTCTCCCTCTTTCTCTGTCAAATAAATAATAAAATATTTTTTTAAAAAAAGAGAAGTGGGCCGGGCGTAGTGGCGCACGCCTTTAATCCCAGCACTCGGGAGGCAGGGGTAGGTGGATTGCCATGAGTTTGAGGGCATCCTGAGACTCCATAGTGAATTCCAGGTCAGCCTGGGATAGAGTGAGACCATACCTCGAAAACAACAACAACAACAAAACAAACAAACAAACAAACAAACAAAAAAAACAGAGAAGTGGCTACAATATGTTCGCAATCTCAAGCTTTGTTTAGAAAACACTCAAATTATTCTTTCCAAGTTTGCTATTATGAACTTTTAGACAAAAATATATTTCTAAGTAGCCAATGATGGTATTTCTGGAAAAGGATATGGACTTGGACTTTTAGACATCCAAATTAATTCTTTCTCCTTCCTTCCTTCTTTTTTTTTTTTTTTTTTTTTTTTGAGGTAGGGTCTCACTCTAGCCCAGGCTAATCTGGAGTTCACTCTGTACTCCCAGGCTGGTCTTGAACTCATGGCAATCCTCCTACCTCTACCTCCTGAGTGCTGGGATCACCACAAACCTGGCTAGACATGCAAATATTTTAAATATGCACATTTTAAAGTGGTGAACTCAATAGTTTCAACTTCAGGTGGTAAAATGTCTTAGAAACACATTTAACTCATCTGTCTTGTAATTGGAGATTCCAAATATTGCATTGTTACCAGAGAAGTAGAGGTGGTATGATTCAGCAGAAGGAAAGGGAGTGTGAAGCTCACACTAATGGGTGACATGGGTAATTTTAGGGACACAGAGCCAAGTGATTCAAACACACTGAAGCTTCTGAGTCATGGACTAAAGTCCAGGTTACAAAAGGAAAAAGGAAATAAGTTTTTATCTTGCTTGATACTGTATGCTCTTATATAACTTCCTCCAGTTGCAAAGGAGGTTTCTGAAGGCCAGGCTAGGGCTGGGACAAAGGGAAATGAGTACTTGATACTTGATCATAATGCTCTTCTTATGTAACTTCCTTCCATTGTAAAGATTTCTGAAGGCCAGGCCACAGCTGGGACAAAAGCTGCCGTGAAGCTTTGCTGGGTCAAAAGAAAGGAGACCAAGAGAAGAGATGGTTTGTCATGGCTGTCTTTTAGTATGCAGCTTACCAGGTTTCATGGGAGAACAGTACTAATGGTACCAACTTTACACTGACAACCAGAAATATCAGGATGTGTTGAGGGCTATAACATAATGTACTTGCTTTGAAGGGTCACAACCTATGACAAGCAGTAGTGTGTTACAGGAGCTGTGTCTGAGGTAGTTTCTTCATCTTGTTCTGAGGAAGAAGAAGGGAAACAAGGACAAAACCCAAATCCTATTAGGAGCTCTGCTAACTTGAGAAAGTCAATCTACATTAGTATTTTTATGAAAATAAAGAGATATAAGTACATTTAAAATTTATTTTATTTTATATATTTATTTGACAGAGAGAGTGAGAAAGAGGGAGAGAGAGAAAGAGAGAATGGACACACCAGGACCTCTACCCACTGCAAATGAACTCCAGATGCATGGGCCACTTTGTGCATATAGCTTTACATGGGTACTGGAGTATTGAACCTGGGTCCTTAGGCTTTGCAGGCAAGCTCCTTAACTGCTGAGTCATCTCTCCAGCCTACAAGTACATTTTTGAAGGACTGTTGAGAGAGTTAAAGGAGATAATGGCCATAAAATACCTAACAGGTTCTCAGCAATTGGACTTCTGGCTGTCCTCAGTCCTGTCCCAGGGGAGGTCATGCTCTGGAAGCACATGAGGTCTCTGTCTTCTGTCTGTGTCTCTCTCTCACTGTCTGCCTCTCTATCCATCTTTCACCCCATTGAGCAGTGGAAGGAGTGAGATCCACAGGTGTAGCCTGTTCTCTATCAGGCATATTGTAGCTCCTGTTTTCTTTTTCCACTCCTATGTGGAGGTCAATGACACTAAGTTTTCAGGAAAAGTTCAAGGAGGCCTGGAACATCAGCAATAGTGCTTTGGTTTACCTCAGAATGAGATCCTTGATTCCTGACCACATACCTTGTCAGGACAGTCTCAATTATCACCAATTCTTCCTTTAGGTGCACTGACCCCTTTTCTATCACAGGCTAGTTTGACATGGAATCAAGCCTTGAGACTGGAAGACCCACTGTACCTCTTGAACTATATCTATGTATAGAGCAAGGTCTCACCATACACTTGATTGAAGGAATCCCCTCTCTCTGTCATTATTCTCCTCTTCTTCCTCCTCCTCCTTCTTCTTTCTTCTTAAATTATTATATTTATTGAGGGAAGTACAGAACCAAGGAGAGGCATCTATGTGTCTTGAGAGCCCACCTGGAGGGTCTGGGAAACCCATGGAGAGGAAAAAAAGAAAAGAAAATTCATAGAGCTTCTGTCATGTGGGAAGCTGGAGGGGGTAAAGAGCCCATGTAGAAAGTAAGGGCTAGGGGGCTCTCTCCTCAGCTTGTTCTGGCTGGATTTAAGCCCAGCCAAAGGGAGACTCACCAGCAGCTGGAAGTTCAGGAGAGGTCAGACAGCACAGAGCTCCATTGTTTTTTCCTCACCTAAAAGTGAAGACATTCTCTTTCCTTTCATTGAAACGACTAGCACTCATTTTGTAGTTTCCATATGTCAAGAAATGGTAACAGCAACTGAGGAGCAGATACCATCTTGAATTGGCTGTTGACTTAAAGATATGGAAATCTATTCAGAGCCAGAGGGTTATGAACACTTGGCAGAGAAGAATGTGTTCTGAAGTGACTTCTCTGTGGGTTCCTGGGAATTCTGATGTAAGGTTTATGATTATCTTCATGAAGCAAATGAGAGGCTAGGTGGAAGACTGCTGGGCTTCTTGAAATGATGCTGTTCATTCAGTGATCCTGCCCCCTTTCCTAGGTGAGTCCTACCTGCCAGGAAAATATCTTAATCTCTAGGCATAGTAGATACCTATCCCTTAAATGTCTTCCTTACCCGTGTTGAAGTTTGAGCATGAAATGTCCCTCATAGGTTCATGTATCTGAACATTTTGTCCCCAGCTGAGGCACTGTTATGTGAGATTGTAGAACTTTGGGATCTCTGGCCTTGCTAGTAGTAGTGGGGCACTGGGGGCGGGCCTTGAAGGTCACATCTGCTCCTATTCTTGCCTGAGTTCTCTGCTTCCTATCTGGCTGTCAGAAGCAGTAGTGACATGCTCTCATGTCACCAAGCTGCTCAAACATGACTTCCTTACCATGATTCACTGCTTGCTCTGACAGTGAGTTAAAGTAAACTTCTCCCTTAAGTTGAATTTATCTACTCGTTCATCATGGCAGTGGGAAAGGTAACTGTTTTAGGTACCTTCTTTTTGCTGGTACAAAGCACCACCAAAAGCAGCTGGAGGAAGTGAAGTTATTTTTGGCTTACTCTTGAGGGGAAGCTCTATGATGGCAGCAAGAAACAATGACATGAGCAGGGGTTGACATCACTTCTGCCATAGCAGGTGGGAAACAGCAGCATGACAGTGAGCCAGACTCTACTAAAGGGAAGCTGGTTATAACACCCTTAAGCCTACCCTCCACAACATACCTCCTCCAGTAAGACAGCAGCTTTCAAACTGTCACCAGCTGAGAACCAAGCATTCAAAGCACATGAGCTTATGGAGGACATCTGATTCAAACCTCCACAGTAACTAATGCTTCCCACTTCAGATTAGGATCACCTCTCATCCTTCTACAGATATTGTTCACTGAATCATACTGCAGTGTTTCTTTGACCATTTCAGGGTCTTCTTCCACAATTGCTCAATTGATTTCTTGTGAAATATATTACTCTTGGACAACTTCAAAACCTAGGTTTAGAAGGATCATCTACCTGAACAGTTAGTCTCTTATTTGTCATAACAGTACTCCAAAATTAGCATCTATTCCATGGCCCTGAGGATGCTATATTCTACTTACAGTGAAGTGGCATGCTCTACATGGGTCACTTTAGGTGCTTTAAAAACTACATACATGAGTAAAGGAAAGGTGGAGGGAGGGCTAATCAAAATCTAAGATGATGCAAATAAATCATATGGAATCCTCCAGTTTTGGACAATGGCACACTCAGGAGCCATAGGTCATTGTTAGAAAATTTTCAGTGCCAGGGATGGGATACCTCCAGTGAGTTGTTGGCCAGGGAGGTCCCTGATGCCCCCAAAACATTATAGGCCATTGCCAAGGCCCTTGGTTTCCCACCAGGATGGTAAGACCCTATTGCTGAAGACTCCACATACTTGGGTGGCAAGGCCACTGAGAAATCCTGCTGGAACTGAGTTAATAACCTCCTCCATGTAGACCAGCTGAGAGAAAGCTAGAAGAAGCTATTCTATATGTAGTTCAATGGGAGAAAGAGATACCACCAGTGAAGATACTCAACAGTGGGCACTGCAAGCTTTATAATTGGCCAGCCAGGCCAAATGAGCCAATGGGTGCAATAGTGGCACATCTGTCATGGTGGAAACCAACTGCCCTCCAATTGGACTGGAGGCCTGCTCCATGGGGGGAAATACGTCCCTGATACTGAAAACTTAAAACAGGGCTAGTCATGAGCCCTAGGGTGTAACGTCTGCTTATGTCTGGAAAAATGTATATACTATGCTTATCAAACTGCCCAGTAAGCACTTCTCTTAATATTTATACCCTTATATTAACGCTACTGTCACTTTGGGTAGAGAATCTTCTCTTTTCAGATGGCTGTGACCTTGGGAAGACTCAGAAGGTATCACAGTTCTGGAAAGAAGTGACTGGAGTACTGAGTAACATCTCGATCACACCTTCCAAGGCTCAGGGTCTAATGTGGAAGAGGTGGTGGAAAGAATGTAAGAGCCAAAGGAAGGGTAGGACTCCTTACAATGTGCTCCCTCTAGACATAAAATGGCCTGGATATCCATGACCTCATAGTGCCTGACACTACCTACACAAGACCATCATAAGAGGAGGAAAAGATGATGACATCAAAATAAAAGAGAGACTGATTGAGATGGGGAGGGGATATGATGGAGAATGGAATTTCAAAGGGGAAAGTGGGGGGAGGGAGGGTATTACCATGGGATATTTTTTATAATCATGGAAAATGTTAATAAAAATTGAGAAAAGAAAAAAAAAATTACATACATACTTGAGTAACCATATAGTTTTCCCATTCAAGCTTCTGGGTTTTAGTGCCTGAGAAGTTGAAGAATTCAGCAACTCTCAGTGATGCTCACCACTGTCTAATATTCAGATGGAAAAATCTACTGTGAACAGGAAGGTAGATGATGTCATTGTAAAGCATGAACATGGCCTGCTGGGAAAATTGTTTATATCAGAATAATAAGTAAAATAAAAGAAATTCAGTTAAACATGAATTTCAGGTGAATAAATGATTTTAAAACATATTTGTTATTAAAGATAAAATTGCTCTCCAAGAAAAGAAGAAAATTTTGTTAGGCTGTTACCCAGAATTAGAGCAATTTTCTTATACTTACCCGAGAACATGAAGAGGTGATTCCTAAACATGACTCCTTGGTAAACTGTGTGACACATAGAATTCTAGAGAAAGTAAATAAGCCACATAATCTATGTTTCCCTTGCATGTTCAATTATAATTCCTATGAATGGATATATTAGAAGGTTAGAAATATGATTTTAAATGAGATCCTAATAAAAGTTTATGAATTTTGCACTTTTAAAAATATATCATTTATTTGTTTATTTATTTAGATAGATAGATTAGATAGATAGATAGAAACAGAGAGAGGCAGATAGAGAGAAAGAATGGGCACACTAGGGCCTCTAACCACCACAAACGAACTTGGTGACATGAAAGCATGTCACTGCTGCTTTTGACAGCCAGATGAATGCGCCCCCTTGTGCATTTGGCTTACATGGGTCCTGGGAAATCAAACCTGGGTCCTTTGGCTTTGCAGTCAAGTGCCATAGCTGCTAAGCAATCTCTCCAGCCATATTCATATCAGGTTATACTCTTATATCCCCTCTCTCTCCCTCTCCCATTCCACTGGGGACCCTCCTCAGTGGATATTGGTATTCACTCTGCAATCACGAATGCACAAATCAGTTTCTGTGTGGGAGGCAGTGCCTCAGGATATTTCTGTCCACACTGCGGCTCTTACTATCTTTCCACTCCTTCTTCCACGATGTCCCTGAATCTTGGCAAGCATGCTATAAGTCTCCTTTAGCTCCATATATCCTCTGAATTTCTACTTGTATAAGTTTTGAGTATCCTTGGTGTCTAGTGTCATCTCCTTGGAGGATGTTGTCAGGCCAGCAATGAGACCAGCATTCACATTTGTGGGGGGGATTTTTTTAAGGTAACTTCTTGCTCAAGTCCAGGCTGACCTGGCATTCACTATGTAGTTAGGGTGACCTTGAACTCATGGTGATCCTTCTATCTCTGCCTCTCAAGTGCTGGGATTAAAGGTGTGTGCCACCATGCCCACTCAGCATTCACATTTAGTTGGCCACTTCCTCTGTAGTATTTCCTGGGCCCTAGCAGATGTGATACAGATGACTTATCTCATGTTAGGCTATATGCTATTTTTTGTTTTCTTATTGATGGGTCTTGGTTCTTCCAGGTATTCCCTGCCACCTGTAAAACAAAGCAGATTTTCCAACTAAGGGTGAGAGCAGCATGGATTAAAGGGAATATATGGAAACTTTGAAAAGACTTTCTTTTTTAAAAAAAAATTTGTTTATTTCTTTATTGATTTATTTGAAAGTGACAGACAGAGAGAGAGAGGCAAATAGAGAGAATGGGGGTGCCAGGGCCTCCAGCCACTGCAAATGAACTCCAGATGCATGTGCCCCCTTGTGCATCTGGCTAACATGGGTCCTGGGGAATCAAGCCTCAAACCAGGGTCCTTAGGTGTCACAGGCAAGCACTTAACTGCTAAGCCATCTCTCCAGCCCTGAGAAGACTTTCTAATGGGCATACCTTCTCTTCTTAGAACAGTGGGAGTTTCCCTCTCTTCTATGGGTATCCAATCTATCCATAGGATTCTGACTTGGTTCTCAGTATCAGGTATGAATACCCTCCCACTAAGCAGGCCTCATATCCAATCAAATAGCAGTTGATTACCTCCATAACCTATGTGCATATCTTCTCTGGCTGGTTGATTTCATAGCCCGCAGGATCCCCTGCTTGTTCATGCTGTTGGTGACTAATGTCCTCCAGCAGCACACATAGCACTTTGCAGAGCTATGAGGGCTAGCCAGCAGGGAGCTAGTGTCCTCAGTTCCAGCATGATCTTTTTTTGTGTGTGTGTGTTTTGTTTTGTTTTGTTTGAGATAGGGTCTCACTCTAGTCCTGGAATTCACTCTGTATTCTCAGGGTGGCCTCGAACTCCCAGCGATCCTCCTACCTCTGCCTCCTGAGTGCTGGGATTTAAGGCGTGCACACCATGCCCAGCTTACTTATTTTTTATTTGAGAGAAAGTGAAAGGCAGACAGACAGACAGAGAGAGAGAGTGAGCGAGAGAGAGAGAATAGACGTGCCAGGGCCTCCAGCCACTGCAAACGAACTCCAGATGTATGTGCCACCTTGTGCATCTGGCTTATGTGGGTCCTGGGGAATTGAACTGAGGTCCTTCAGGTTTGCAGACAAACACTTTAGCCACTAAGCCATTTCTCCAGCCCCCAGTGTGATCTCTTGATGTCCTGTGACTGCAACCTGTGGTGTCTTTAGCATTGGGGTCTTACCATTTAGATGGTTTTAGGATTTTTTTTTTTTTTAACCATCCACAAGGTACTTTTGCCTGGGCTATTATCCCTTACCATCTTATTAAGAGTAATATCTTTTAGGGCTGGAGAGATGGTTGTAGGAGAATAAATTTAGACTCTCTTTTCCCACTCTACACAAAAATCAACTACAAATGGATCAAGGACCTCAATATAAGACCTGAAACTCTAAAACAACTAGAAGAAAAAATAGGGAGAACACTCCAAGATATAAGTGTAGGAAAAGACTTTCTGAACATAACCCCAGTAGCCCAGGCAATTAGACAAACACTCAACCATTGAGATTTCATGAAACTAAAAAGCTATTGTACAGATAAGCAAACCATTGACAGAGTCAATAGACAACCTACAGAATGGCAGAAATCTTTACCAGCCGTACATATGTGGCAGAGGTTTAATATCTAGAATATACAAAAACTCAAAAAATTAAGCAATAAAAAAGCAAGCACACCACTCAAAAAATGGAGCTGAACAGAGAGTTTTCAAAGGAAGAAATGCAAGTGGCCAATAAATAACTACAAAGATGTTCAATGTCTTTAGCCATCAGGGAAATGCAATTAAAGTGACTTTGAGATTCCATAGCAATCATCAAAGAAAAAAAAATGAAATGATGAGCTAGGTGTGGTGGCACATGCCTTTAATCCCAGCACTCAGAAGGCAGAGGTAGCAGGATTGCCAAGAGTTCGAGGTCACCCTGAGACTACATAGTGAATTCCAGGTCAGCCTGAGCTAGAGTGAAACCCTACTTCGAAAAATTTTTTAAAAAGAAAGAAAAGAAAAAGAAACAGGGGCTGGAGAGATGGCTTAGCGGTTAAGCACTTGCCTGTGAAGCCTAAGGACCCCGGTTCAAGGCTTGATTCCCCAGGACCCACGTTAGCCAGATGCACAAGGGGGCACACGCATCTGGAGTTCCCTTTGCAGTGGCTGGAAACTCTGGCACGCCCATTCCCTCTCTCTCTCTCTCCGCCTCTTTCTCTGTGTCTGTCGCTCTCAAATAAATAAATAAATAATGAAGAAAAAAAAAAAGAGAAAGAAACAGAAATGACAAGAAATGCTGGCAAAATTACGAGGAAAGAGAAACCCTCATCCACTGCTGGTAGAAGTGCAAACTTGTACACCCACTATGGAAACCAGTGTGGAGACACCTCAAAAATCTGAAAATAGCCAGGCATGGTGGCACATACCTTTAATCCCAGCACTTGAGAGTCAGAGGTAGGAGGAACACTGTGAGTTCAAGGCCACCCTGAGACTACATAGTGAATTCCAGGTCAGCCTGGGCTAGAGTGAGATCCTATCTCAGAAAACCAAAAAAGAAAAAAAAAAATCTTAAAATAGGTCTGCCTTTTGATCCAGTGTTCTAGTCCTGGGCATATATCCTAAATACTCCACTCTTTACTACAGAGATGCTTGCTTGGCCATGTTTGTTACTACACTATTCACAATAGCTAGGAATTGGAATCAGCCCAGATGCCCATCAATAAATGAATGGATAATAAAGATGTGGTACATAGACACAATGGAATTCTACTCAGTTGTAAGGAAAATGAAATAATGACATTTGCTGGAAAATAGATGAACTTGGAAAAAATCATAGTAAGCAAGGTCACACCAGCTCAGAAAGACAAATGTTGCATGTTCCCCCTCATATGCAGTTCCTAACTTGGTACAGCTTGATTTGATGGTAAGTTGTAGTAAGAACCAGTAGTACTGGCAAGGAACTAGAATGAGGTGAGGAAAAGGTGGAAACAGGGAGAAATGAGAGGTGGAGATACTTGGCAGGCAAGAGGAGGGGCAAAATACAAGGGGGTGGAAGGTTCTTGTGGAGTGGGGATTAGGGAGGGTTGGGGAATTACACAGAAATAATGACAGTATGAATCAATGCCGTAGAATCTTCCTTCTAGTTAGCTAACTAAAAGATATAATTTTTTAAAAATAAATTTATTTGAGAGAGAAAGAGAGAATGGGTACACCAGGGCATTCAGCTGCTGCAAACAAACTCAAGAGGCATGCACCCCCTTGTGCATGTGGCTTACATGGGTCTTATGGAATCAAACCTGGGTCCTTTAAGCTTTGCAGGCAAGCACTTTAACTGCTAAGCCATCTCTCCAGCCCTAAAAGATATAACTCTTAATAAGAGGGTAAGGGAGAATAGCCCAGGCAAAAGTACCTTGTGAATGGTAAAAAAAAAAAAAAAAAAAAAAAAAAAGCTTAATCTGCCAGGTGTGGTGGTGCATGCCTTTAATCCCACCAGCACTTGGGAGGCAGAGGTAGGAGGATCACCGTGAGCTCGAGGCCACCCTGAGAATACAGAGTGAATTCCAGGTCCACCTGAGCTAGAGTGAAACCCTACCTCAAAAAACCAAAAAAATATAAATAAATAAGTAAATAAATAAATAAATAAAAGTAAAAAAAAAACCTTAATCCTAAAACCATCTAAATGGTAAGACCCCATTGCTAAAGACACCACAGGTTGCAGTCACAGGACATCAAGAGATCACACTGGGGGCTGGAGAGATGGCTTAGTGGCTAAGGTGTTTGCCTGCAAAACCAAAGGACCTCAGTTCAATTTGTATGTTTGTATGTTTGATATATATATATATATATATATATATATATATATATATATATATATATGAAGGCTACTGATATTTGTGTGTTGATTTTATATCCTGCCACTTTGCTGAAAGTGATTATCACCTCTAGGAGTTTGTTTGGTTCACTTATGTACAGAATCATATCATCTACAAACAGGGCTAGTTTGATTTCTTCCGTTCCAGTTTATATCCCTTTTATTTGCTTGAGCAAAGATTACAAGTACTATGTTGAAAAGCAATGGTGAAAGTGGGGACCTCTGTCTAGTCCCAGAAGTTAATGAAATTGCTTCAAGTTTTTCTCATTTAGTATGGACCTTAGGTCTGTTGTATAAAGCCTTTATTATGTTGAGATATAATCTCTCCATCCCTAGTACCTCTAGCGTTTGAATCATGTTGAAACATCCCTGCATTCCTGGGACGAAACCTACTTGATCAAGGTGAATAATATTTTTAATGTATTCTTGGATTGGATTTGCAAGAATTTTATTGAGAATTTTGTATCTAAGTGCATCATGGATATTGGTCTATAATTTTTTTTGTTGTGTCTCTGTCTGATTTCAGTATTAGTGTAATGCTGGCTTCATAAAAGGAGACGTGGAACATTCCATCCTTTCCGTTTTTGTGAAATAACTGAAAAAAAGAGTGGTTTAATTTTCCAATGAAGGCTTGGTAGAATTAGCCAGTGAACCCATCTGGGCTTGGACTTTTTAGTTATTGTTGGGAGTCCCTTAATTACCTTTTCAATTTTGTTTGATGTTATGGCTCTATGCAAGTAACTTATCATCTCTTCTGGGTTTAGGTTAGGTAGGTGGTATGACTCAAGAAATTCATTTAGCCGGGTGTGGTGGTGCACGCCTTTAATCCCAGCACTTGGGAGGCAGAGGTAGGAAGATCACCCTGAGTTCGAGGCCACCCTGTAAACACAGAGTGAATTCCAGGTCAGCCTGGGCCACAGTGAGACCCTACCTCGAAAAACTAAAAAAAAAAAAAAAAAAAAAAAAAAAAAGAAATTCATTTATTTCTTAAAGATTTTCCAATTTTGTGCAATATAGCTTTTTCAAATATGTCTTCATGATTCTCCCACTTTCACTGGTATCTGTTGTAACATCTCCTCTTTCATCTCTAATCTTGTTTGTTTCAGTCCTGTCTTTTTTTTTGATCAATTTAGTAAGGGGTTTATCAATCTTGTTTCTTTTTTTGAAGAACCAAGTTCTCATTTTGTCAATTTTTTTTTCTGTTCTCTTGTTGATTTTTAACATTATTACATATGGTGAAATATACTCTGTAGTGAATTTCAGACCAGCCTGGGCTAGAGTGAGACTCTACCTTGAAAAACAAAACAAAACAAAACAAACAAACAAACAAACAAACAAAAAAACAGAGTAAGTCAAATAGAAAACTCTGTGGAAAGTCTCACCAGTAAATTGGATCAAGGAGAGGACAGACTATCTAAACTAGAAGACCAGGTGGCAGATCTAATATGACTGTCCAACAAAGAGAAAGACAAACTAATAGAAAGTCATGAATGGGACTTTCAAGACATTCAGGACACTATGAAGAGATCAAAAATAAGAATTCAGGCCATAGTAGAAAGAGAGGAATTTCACTGAAAAGGTATAACAGGTATTTTCAACAAAATCATAGAAGAAAACTTTCCCCAAGTGGGAAAGTGATGCCAATACAGATACAAGAAGCCTATAGAATGCCAGACAAAATCAGGAAAGAACCTCACACCATCATATTATAATTAAGCTCCAAAACACTCAAACCGAAGAAAATATATTGAAAGCAGTTAGAGAAAAAAAATCAAGTCACATACAAAGTTAAGCCCATCAGGATTACAGCAGATTACTCAACAAACTTTAAAAGCCAGAAGGGCTTAGAATGATGGATTCCAAGTTCTGAAAGATAACAACTGTCAACCAAGATTACTTTATCTGCAATTCAAATAGATGGAAAAATAAGGACATTCCACAACAAAAGCAGGCTAAAAGAATATTTGAAGACAAAACCAGCTCTACAGAAAATACTTGAAAGGATCCTCCATGCTGAAGATTAAAAAAAAAATCACACATATAAGGAACCTGGAAAAAACAAACCATACTCAACTACTAGTTAATACAAGAGAGCAAAGGTAAAACCAGAAGAAATACAAAACAAGAAAAATGGCAAAAATAAATATTCACCTTTCAATAATAATATCAGTGGTCTCAATTCCCCAACCAAAAGACACAGGTTTGCAGACTAGGTTAAAAAGAAGGATCCTTCAATTTGTTGCCTCCAAGAAACTCACCTTTCTACAAAAAATGGACACTATCTTAGGGTGAAAGGTTGGAAAACGGTGTTTCAAGCAAATGGGCCTAGAAAACAAGCAGTGGTCGCTATCCTAATATCTGACAGGGTAGACTTCAGTCCAACATTAGTTAAGAAAGATAGAGAAGGTCACTTTATATTGATTAAAGGAACACTGCAACAGGAGGACATCCTAAATCCTAAACATATATGCACCTAACATGGGGATTCCCAATTTCATCAAATAAACACTGCTAGAACTAAGGTCACAGATAACAACAAACACAGTTGTAGTGGGTGACGTCAACACCCCAGTCTCATCAATTGACAGGTCATCCTGGCAAAAAATAAAGAGAGATCTGGATTAAATGAGGTCATAGAACAAATGGACCTAACAGATATCTACACAACATTTCCCAAAAACACTGCAGAAATCACATTTTTTTCAGCAGCACATGGAACATTCTCTAAAATAAACCATATATTAGGACAAAAAGCAAATCTTAACAAACACAGGAAAATTGAAATAATTCCTTGCACACTATCTCATAACAATGGGATAAAATGACAAATTAATAGCAAGAAAAGCTATAGCGCATACACAAAATCATGGAAACTAAACAATACATTGTTAAATGATGAATGGGTCAGTGATGAAATCAAGAAAGAAATAAAAAAATTCATAGAATCAAATGATAATAACACAACTGTATCAGACAGCTTCAGGTTCGCTGAGATGAACTTCCAGACCAGGCACAGTTATGGAGGAAGGGATATTTATTGAAGTTTACAGATCCAGGAGAAGTTCCATAATGGCAGAATAAACTGGCCTGCCTTCACAGGCCCAAGTAGAGAGAGAGAGAGAGAGAGAGAGAGAGAGAGAAGTACAAGCCTAAAGCCAAAAGCCACAGCACACTTCAGGAACATTAGCTAGGCACACTTTGCATATCTTTAGATTTAAATCTGAAACCCACCACCACACCTTAAGATCCACACAATGACACTGCCTCCAGCCAGGTGACTAAAGATGCAAACTACAAGCAAATAAACAACTGAATATATTGGGGGCCATCTATTCTATTCAAACCACCACAACAACATTCCAAAAAAAGCTGGGCATGATGGTGCATGCCTTTAATCCCAGCACTCGGGAGGCAGAGGTAGGAGGATCGCTGTGAGTTCGAGGCCACCCTGAGACTACATAGTGAATTCCAGGTGCCTGGGCCAGAGTGAGACCCTACCTCAGAAAACAAAACAAAAACAAAACAAAACAACAACAACAAAAAAAAAAAAACAAAAACAAGAACACAACATACCAAAACCTTTGGGGCACAATGAAGAAAGGCCTGAGTGGGAAATTTATAGCTTTACATGCCTATATTAGGAAGTTAGGGGGGCCAGGCTGGAGAGATGGCTTAGCAGTTAAGGCATTTGGCTGCAAAACCAAAAGACCTTTTGTATGATTCCCCAGGACCCATGTAAGCCAGATGCACAAGGGGTGCATGCATCTGGAGTTCATTTGCAGTGGCTGGAGGCCCTAGTGCCTATTCTCTCTCTCTCCCTTTCTGCCTCTTTCTCTCTCAAATAAATAAAAATAAAGAAATTAGAGGGGTTGGAGTGATGCACAAGATGGCACATGCATCTGGAGTTTGTTTGAAGTGGCTGGAGGCCCTGGTGTGCACATTCTCTCCCTCTTTCTCTTTCTATCTGCTTATTTCTCTCTCTCTATCTTTCTCTCTCAAATAAATAAATTTTAAAAAAGAAATTACAAAGTTTGCAAATAAACAACTTAATGCTTCACCTTAAGGCCTTGGAAAAAGAAGAATAAGGCAAACCAAAAATCAGTAGACAGGAATTAATTATAAAGATTAGGGCAGAAATTAAAGAATTAGAAACCAAAAACAAACAAACAAACAAACAAACAAACAAACAAACAAACCCAACCCAAAACACAATACCATGAATCAATGAAACAAAGAATTGGTTGAAAGGACAAACAAGGTTGATAAACCCTTAACAAATCTGACCAAAAGAGAAAGAAGAGACACAAGTTATCAAAATTAGAGATGAGGCCTAGATATCCATGACCTCACAGTGCCTGACACTACCTACACAAGACCATCATAAGAGGAGGAAAAGATCATGACATCAAAATGAAAGAGAGACTGATTGAGATGGGGAGGGGATAGGATGGAGAATGGAATTTCAAAGGGGAAAGTGGGGGGGGGGGGAGGGAGGGTAGCACCATGGGATATTTTTTATAATCATGGAAAATGTTAATAAAAATTAAGAAAAAAATTGAGAAAAAAGAAAAAAAATAGAGATGAAAAAGGTACCATCACAACAGATACCAAAGAAATTCAAAAAATCATAGGGACATACTTTAAGAACATATACTCCACTAAGTTTGAAAATCTGAAAGAAACAGATGATTTCCTTGATTTATGTGACCTACCAAAATTAAATCAAGATGAGATTAACCAGTTATATAGACCTATAACAAGCATGGAGATCCAAGAAATTATCAAAAAAATTCCCATTAAAAAAAGTCCAGGGGGCTGGAGAGATGGCTTAGCGGTTAAGCACTTGCCTGTGAAGCCTAAGGACCCCGGTTTCAGGCTCGATTCCCCAGGACCCATGTTAGCCAGATGCACAAGGTGGTGCACGCATCTGGAGTTCATTTGCAGTGGCTGGAAGCCCTGGCATGCCCATTCTCTCTCTCTCTCTCTCTGTCTCTCTGCCTCTTTCTCTCTCTGTGTAAATAAAAATGAACAAAAAAAATTAAAAGAAAAAAGAACACAGTTAAAAAAAAAAAAAAAGTCCAGGCACAGATGGACTCACTGGTGAATGTTACCAGACTTTCATGGAGAAATGACACTAATATTCACAAACTTTTAAATAAAATAGAAAAGGAAGGAGTCTTACCAAACTCCTACAAAGCCAGCATCATCCTAATGCCAAAACCAGACACAGATAGAACAAAAAAAGACAATTACAGACCAATTTCCCTCATGAACATAGATACAAAAATTCTCAATAAAATATTTGCAAACAGAATACAAGACTATATCAAAAAGAACATTCACCTCTACCAAGTAGGCTTCATCCCAGAGATGCAGGGATGGTTCAACATATGCAAATCGATAAATGTAATACACTATACAAATGGACTAAGGGACAAAAATCACATGATCATCTCTGATGCAGAAAAGGCACTTGACAAAAGCCAACATCCCTTCATGATAAAAGTCATACAGAAACTGGAAATAGAAGGAACATCTCTCAATATAATAAAGGCTATTTATGACAAACCTACAGCCAACATAATAATGGAGAAAAACCTAAATCTTTTCCACTAAAATCAGGAACACAAAGGTGTCTACTGTCCACACTTTTATTTAATATAGTACTGGAAGTCTTAGCCATAGCAATAAGGCAAGGGACACACATGAAAGGGATACAAATTAGAAAGGAAGTGATCAAGTTATCAATATTTGCAGATGATATGATTCTATAGATAAAGGACCTTAAAGACTCTACCAGAAAACTGTTAGAGCTGATAAAGACTTGTAGCAATGTAGCAGGATACAAAGTAAACACACAGAAATCAGTAGCCTTCCTATATGTTAACAACAAAACACGCAGAGGATGAAATCAGAGAATCACTACCATTCACAATTGCATCAAATAAATAAATAAAGTACCTTGGAATAAACCTAACCAAGGAAGAGAAGGATCTCTACAATGAAAACTTTAAAACACTCAAGACAGAAATTTTAGAAGACACTAGGAAATGGAAAGAGATCCCTTGTCTTGGATTGGAAGAATCAATGTTGTGACAATGACAATCTTACCAAAAGTAATCTACACATTTAATGCAATCCCCATCAAAATTTCAATTGCATTCTTGACAGAAATAGAAAAAACAGTTCTAAAATTCATTTGGAATCACAAAAACCCTCGAATATGTAAAACAATTTTGAGCAACAAAAATAAGTCTGGTGGTATCACCATAGGTGGTATTAACCTATATTACAGAGACTTAGTAACAAAAACAGCATGGTACTGGCACAAAAACAGACATTTAGATTAATGAAGCAGAATAGAGGACCCAGATGTAAGTCAGGGCAGCTATAGCCACCTGATCTTTGACAAAAATGCCAAAAATACTCATTGGGAGAAAAGATGACCTCTTCAACAAATGGTACTGGGAAAATTGGATATGTATCTGTAGAAGGACGAAAACAGATTCTTATCTCTTTCCATGCAAAATAATTAACTTCAAATGGGCCAAAGTCCTTAATATCAGACCTGAAACTCTGAAACTACTAGAGGAAAAAGTAGGGGAAACTCTTCAATATATTGGTCTAGGCAATGACTTTCTGAATATAACCCCGATTGCTTAGGAAATAAAACCACTAATCAAGCACTGGGAACTCAGGAAATTACAAAGCTTTTGTATGGCAAAAGACACTGTGAATAGAGCAAAGAGGGTTACAGAATGGGAGAAAATCTTGGCTAGCTACACATCAGACAGAGGATTTATATCCAGAATACACAAAGAACTCAGAAAACAAAACAATAAGAAATCAAACAACCCAATTAAAAAATGGGCTATGGAACTAAACAGAGTTCTCAAAAGAAGAAATACAGATGGCATATAAACATGTAAAAAAATGTTCCACATCCTTAGCCATCAGGGAAATGCAAATGAAAACTACTTTGAGATTCCATCTCACTCCTGTCAGAATGGCTACCATCAAGAAAACAAATGACAATAAATGCTGGTGATGATGAGATAAAAGAGCAACTCTTCTACCCTGTTGGTGGGAATGCAACCTGGAAGCTATTGTGGAAGTTCCTGTGTGGAGGTTCCTGAGACAGCTAAAAATAGATTTACCATATGAACCAGCTATACCACTCCTAGGCATATATCCTAAGGACTCATCTCACTAACTTAGATATACTTGCTTAACCATGCTTATTGGTGCTCTATTCACAATAGCTAGGAAATGGACCCAGCCTAGATGTTCCTCAACTGATGAGTGGATAATGAATATGTGGTACAATGGAATTAAGCAATGCAATTCTATTCAGCAGTAAAGAAAAATGAAATTTGCAGGAAAATGGATAGATCTTGAAAGGGTCATACTTAGTGAGGTAACCCAGGCCTAGAAAGTCAAATGTTGCATGTTGTCTCTCATATGTGGATCCCAGCTACAAATGTTTGGACTTGTATCTGAGTTGGAATAAAACTCAGTATCAGGCCAGTAAGCTAGAAAGGGGTATAAAGGGAATATAAAAGGAGGAAGAAGCGGGGACTTAAAGGGATGGTATTGTATATATGTAAGTAGAAGAACAGATTACTGGGGGTGGAGAGGCCTAAGCGAGGTCAGGAGAAGAGATTGAGTAAAGGAAAGGTGAATGAGGGCTGATCAAAATCTAAGAGGGTATAAATAAGCCATATAGAAACCTACTTTTTTGGACAATGGAACACCCAGAAGCCATAGATTATTACTAGAAAAATTTCAGTGTCAGGGATGGCATACCTTCCAGTGAGTTGTTGGCCAGGGGGATACATGATGCCCCCCAAAATATTATAGGACATTGCTGAAGCTCTTGGTTTCCCACCAGGAATAGATGGTAAGACCCTATTACTGAAGACTCCACATACTTGGACTGCAAGGTAGGTGAGAAATCTTGCTGGAGCTTAGCTGAAAACCTCCTCTATGTAGACCAGCTGACAGAAAGCTGGAAAAAGCTATGCTCCATACAATTCTATGGGAGAGAGAGAAAAATCACCCATGGAGATAAACAACAGTGGACACTGCAAGTCTTAAATTTGGCCAGCCAGGCCAAATGAGCCAGTGGGTGCAATAGTGAAATGTCTGTTACGGGGGAATCCAACTGCTCTCTAATTGGACTGGAGGCCCACTCTACAGGAGGGAATACATCCCTCATACTGGAAACTTAAAACAGGGGTAGTCATGAGCCCTAGGGGTATAACATCTGCTGCTATCTGGCTAAATGTATATACTATGCTCTCCAAACTTCCCAGTAAGCACTTCTCTTAATGTTCATACCCTTATATTAAGCTGCTCTCACTTTGGGTTAGAGAAACTTTATTTTTCAGATGGTGATGACCTTGGGATGTCTCAGAAGGCACCATAGTGCTGAGAAGAAGTGACAGAGGAGTGCTCAGTAATGAAACATCTCTTTCACACCTTCCAAGGCTCAGGGTCCATTGTGGATGAGGTGGCAGAAAGAATGTAAGAACCAAAGGAAGGGTAGGACTCCTTATAATGCACTCTTCCAGGCACAAAATGGCCTGGATCTCCATGAACTCATGGTTCCTGACACTACCTACACAATACTATCATAATAGGAGGAAAAGATGATGACATCACAATAAAAGAGATATTTATTGAGAGGGGAAGGGGATATGATGGAGAGTGGAGTTGCAAAGGGGAAAGTGTGTGTGGGGGGGAATACCATGGTTTATTGTCTATAATTATGGAAGTTGTCAATAAAAAAAAAGAATTGAGGATGTGGACTCAGAGAAGGGTTAATGATGAGATTTGTTTTAGGGAGAGTTTAGCTAATAGAAAAAAAAACAAAGCAGGTAAGCACCCAAGCCAAAAGAAGTTCTCCCCTTCCAGCCTGCCTAGGAATGGGAAGTGGAAACTGGGAAAATCTCCCTCACATAAAGCAAGGTCGCCCTCCATGAAAGAAAGGGGCTAAGAGATTCACACACATGGCTTAGGTTCATTTATTTTTTAAAAATATTATTTATTTATTTATTGTCAAGGAGAGAGAGAGAGAATGGGTGCACCAGGGCTTCCAGCCACTGCAAACGAACTCCAGACACATGTGCCACCTTGTGCATCTGGCTTATGTGGGTACTGGGAAATTGAACCCGGGACCTTAGGCTTTGCAGGCAAATACCTTAACCACTAAGCCATCTCTCCAGCCCCTCAGGTCCATTAATATCATTAGGTGTGCAGGGAGGGACCTAGTTGGAGGTGGTCCCAAGAGGACCACTGACTCAGGAAGGGTCCACCCATGGGGGCTCAGCCCTTGAAACTGAGGAAGAAACAGGAAGTTATTGTTGATGAGGGATTAGATGGTTGTTTCTCAAAGCCATCCTGGGTGAAACTGGATCATCAGACATGAGTTCCAGCCCTTCCAGGACAGGCGAGGTAGCATCAATGCTTCTTGGGCCAGTCCCTAGCTAACTACCTACTTTTTTAGCTACCTTGCTTCTAATTGGTATCACCTGTACCACTGTGTTTTAAAATATCAAGCTTTAACACCATCCAGTTTAGATACCATGTTGCTAAAATACAGTCCTTAGATTATTGTTAGAAGAATAAAATGGGTTCAAGCTCCTTAAAGTACAAAGGACAACCATCAGATTTACCTAAGGCTTATACCAGGCTAAAACAGGTAATCCTAATTTGTTACAAGATGTCACACCATTCAGGTTATAAAATTGTGTATGTCACCATCCCTCAAAATGTCAAGATTAAGTAAACTAACCCTCAAGACAGCTACTGCATTGTCAGCCTCACACTCAAACAATTGTCCTCATCTGTAAGGAGTGCTCTTGAGTTCTACTGTCCCTGAAGTCCAAAATTAACTTGTCTCTGCTTTCAGCCTTCTCTTGGTAATTGGTATCTATAAAGATAACAGATTAACCAGACATGCTTTTAAAATTGCCTTTTTCTGACAAACACAATTTCTACATGTTTACTAAATTTTTATCAAATCAACTGATTTAAATTGGTGGTAAGTGTCGGGAGTGGTGGTGCACACCTTTAATCCCAGCACTTGGGAGGCAGAGGTAGAAGGATCACCATGAGTTCTAGGCCACCCTGAGACTAAATTAGAGGCTGGGGCACAGGGCCACTCATGAGCCATTCAGTACATGCTTCACCCATCTACCCTTGGGGGCTCCAGCTCAGCCTTCAACAAGCCTGTGCCTTTAGAAGTTGTCTCTGAAACTGGCTTTTAACTTATACCTTTTTCTGCCTCTGGCTGACTCTGATTAGTCAGCTACTACTTGGCTTTTAAATGAGAAGACTGAGTAAGTAAAGAAGACAGTGTCAGAGGCAGGAGGCAGAGGTAGGAGGATCATCGTGAGTTTGAAGCCACCCTGAGACTACATAGTGAATTCCAGGTCAGCCTGGGCTAGAGTGAGACGTACCTTGAAAAACCAAAAGAAAAAAAAAAAAAAAGAAGAAGAGAGTGTCCTCAGCTGATTGTGACAGCTGATTAGTTACCAGAGACCCATAGAGTCCCCTCAAGGTCAAGCTGCAGAGGACACCTACCTCTACTAAAAACTGAGAAGAAAACTATGGCTCTGTTCTAGTCACTCTGGAGGCTGACTAGTCTATGCATGGCAAACCTGAGGAATTTGACACGGGATACTGGGGAAAATGGAAATGAGGTCCATCAGTCCCACTGAAACAAACAAACAAAAATCTCTAACCATGTTCCTCATGTGTCCGCTGTGCCTGATAGAAATAATCTGCTTCTTACAACAGCTTGTGCTCTATTAAGCTCTACAAGTCAGAGGTAGGTACATTGAAAGAATCCTGGTTTCTTTCATTTGCTGGACCACTACTGATGCTCATCATGATCCTTCAGTTTGGCCCTTATATTTTACTTTTTTTTCAAAATGGGGAGTTTATTATTATTATTTTATTTTATTTATTAGAGAAAGAGAAAGGCAGATATATAGAGAGAATGGGTGTACCAGGGCCTCTAGCTGCTGCAAACGAACTCCAGAAATGGTAGGCCACCTTGTGCATTTGTCTTACATGTGTCCTGGGGAATTGAACCTAGGTCCTTTGGCTTTGCAGGCAAGTACCTTAACTGGTAAAACATCTCTCCAGCCCTGGCCCTTGTATTTTCAACATGATAGCCAAGTTTGTTTCCTCTCAATTAAAATCTGTAAAATCCCTATTCCCCCCCCCAAAAAAAGTTCTGTCTGAACAGCTTTGTGACTCAACCAGCTACAATGACTTTCTCTTTGCATTTGTATCAGCTCTTCCATGGCCTTCAGTTGGGTCTTTTCAAACCCTGCTCCTGCTTTCATCCATTCTTAGTCATTCTGTAACCCACATGTTATTTGTGAAGTGCACTGTGACTTGAGTGATCCAAACCAGTAACTAAGTAAAAACACATAAGCATCAAGTGAAGTCATGAGTACTCACTGAATAATAGCTGATAAAATTGTTGTTGAAGTTGTGAATTTGTTGTTATTTTTGGAAGGACACAAATGTATTTGATTATGTTTTGGTATAGCTTGTTTGGACACCTGTCTAATGTGTCATAGGTTGGGGGGAAGGCGGGTGAGCCCAGTAGCGAGCATGTCTGGGTGTGGGAGAGGAGTGGCTGAAGGTAGATGCATAAAGACTGGTGGAGAGTTGGAGTTTCTGGGGCTGGAGAGATGGCTTAGCAGTTAAGGCACTTGGGTGTGAAGCCTAAGGACCCAGGTTCAATTCTCCAAATCTTATATAAGCCAGATGCACAAGGTGGCACATGTATCTAAAGTTCATTCTCAGTGGCTAGAGGCCCTGGCGTGCCCATTCTCTCTCTCTCTCTCTCCCTCTCTCTCTTTGTCTCTAATAAATGAATTTTTAAAAAGGCATTTCAGACTGATGACTATCATGGCTCATTGAAGGGTTCTGAGCCAGAAAGTCTACAACATGCATTCTGTAAAGAGCATATCTTAGGGCCACAGTTGAGGGAGCCTGCATTAGAGGTGACCTGGTGCAGAAGGAAACAATTGTCCAGAAAGACCAAGTGGGCAGGGGGAGATGTGTTGGGAAAGGTAGAGTCAGTGGTCATGCCAAGGTTCCAGCCTGGCAACTACAAAGATCAACAATGTGGTTCATCATAATTTGGTCTGGGAAATGGCCACTTTGAGTTCCTTGAGGGCCTGCCAGGTGGACATTCTCAGAAGGCAGATGTATAAGTATCCAAGTCCCCCAGCAGATCTGTTTCTGGAACATACCCCTTGGTAGCCATTGTGGATCACCCAGCTTTTGTAGCTGACCAGATGGATGTGCCCACCCAGAGGTGCCCAGTCCTTCCTTTTTTGAAAATGGTTTTCTATTGACAACTAACATAATTATAGAAAATAACCCATGGCAATTCCCTCCCTCCCCCATTTCCCCTTTGAAACACTACTCTACATCATACCCCTTCCCTCTCTCAATCAGTCTCTCTTTTATTTTGATGTCATCATCTTTTCCTCCTAATATGATGGTCTTGTGTAGGTAGTGTCAGGCACCATGAGCTCATGGATATCCAGGCCATTTTGTGTCTGGGGGAGCACATTGTAAGGAGTCCTATCCTCCCTTTGGCTCTTACATTCTTTCCCCCACCTCTTTTGCAATGGACCCTGAGCCTTGGAAGGTGTGATAGAGATGTTTCAGTGCTGAGCACTCCTCTGTCACTTCTTTCAGCACCATGGTGCCTTCTGAGTCATCCCAAGGTTAACACCATCTAAAAAGAGAAGCTTCTCTTACCAAAAGTGAGAATAGCATTAATATATTGGTACAAACATTAAGAGAAGTGCTTACAGCCAGTTGTGGTGGTGCACGCCTTTAATCCAGGCACTCAGGAGGCAGAAGTAGTAGAATCGCCATGAGTTCGAGGCCACCCTGAGACTCCATATTGAATTCCAGGTCAGCCTGAGCTAGAGTGAGACCCTACCTCAGAAAACCAAGAGAGAGAGAGAGAGAGAGAGAGAGAGAGAGAGAGAGAGAAGTGCTTACCAGGCAGTTTGGTGAGCAGAGTATATACATTTAGCCAGACACCAGCAGACGTTACACCCCTAGGGCTCATGACCTCCCCTGTTGTAGGTTTTCAGTATCAGGGATATATTCCCTCCCATGGAGTGGGGCCTCCAGTTGAAGTAGAGAGCAGCTGGTTGCACCCATAACAGACATGCTACTATTGTGTTGGCTCATTTGGCATGGCTGGACAAATTTAAGGCTTGCAGTGTCCACTGTTGAGTATCTCCACTGGTGATTTCTCTCTCTCCCATGGAATTGCATGCAGTGTGGCTTTTTCCAGCATTCTGTCAGCTGGTCTACATGGAGGAGGTTTTCAGCTCAGCTCTGGCAGGATTTCTCAGTGACCTTGCACCCAAGTATGTGGAGTCTTCAGCAATAGGGTCTCACCATCTATTCCTGCTGGGAAACCAAAAGCCTTGGCAATGGCCTGTAATGCTGGGGGTATCAGGGACCTGCCTGGCCAATAATTCACTGCAAGGTATCCCATCCCTGGCACCAAAAGTTTTTCAATAACAATCTCTGGCTTCTGGGTGTTTCATTGTCCAAAAAAGTAGGTTTCCATGACTTATCCATACCCCTTAGATTTTGATTAGCCTCCCCCCCACACACACCTTTCCTTTACTCAATCTCTTCCCCTGACCTCACTTAGGCTTTTCCACCCCCATTAATCTGTTCTTTTACTTACATATATACAATACCATCCTCTTAAATTCCCCCTCCCTCCCTTTCTATTCCCTTTATATCCCCTTTCTAGCTTATTGGCCTCTGCTACTATGTTTTATTCCAACTCACATACAAGTACAAACATTTGTAGCTAGGATCCACATATGAGAGAGAACGTGTGGCATTTGATTTTCTGGGCCTGGGTTACCTCACTAAGTATAATCCTTTCCAGATCCATACATTTTCCTGCAAATTTCATTTTTATTTACCACTGAGTAGAACTCCATTGTAAGAATGTGCCACATCTTCATTATCCACTCATCAGTTGAAGGACATCTAGGCTGGTTCCATTTCCTAGCTATTGTGAATAGAGTGGCAATAAACATGGTTGAGCAAGTATCTCTAAGGTAGTGAGATGAGTCCTTAGGATATATGCCTAGGAGTGGTATAGCTAGTTAATATGGTAATTCTATTTTTAGCTGTCTCAGGAACCTCCACACTGATTTACACAATGGCTGGACCAGATTATATTCCCACCAACAGTGTAAAAGTGTTCCCTTTTTCCACATCCTTACCAGCACTTATTGTCATTTGTTTTCATGATGGTAGCCATTCTGACAGAAGTGAGATGGAATCTCAACATAGTTTTAATCTGTATTTCCCTGATAGCTAGGGATGTAGAACATTTTTTAAGATGTTTATATGTCATCTGTGTTTATTTTTTAAAAACTTTCTTTAGTTCCATAGTCCATCTTTTAATTGGGTTGTTTTATTTCACATTATTTAGTTTTTTGAGTTTTTGTATATTTTGGATATTAATGCTCTGTCAGATATATACCTGGCAAAGATTTTCTCCCATTCTGTGGGTTGCCTCTTTGCTTTATTCACAGTGTCCATTGCTGTAAAAGCTTTATAGTTTCATGAGGTGCAAGCAGTTGATCTGTGGTTTTATTTCCTGAGCAACTGGGGTTATACTCGGAAAGTCTTTGCTGAGACCAATATGTAGAAGGGTTTTCCCTACTTTTTCTTCTAGCAGTTTCAGAGTTACAGGTCTGATGTTAAGGTCTTTGATCCATTTGGACTTAATTCTTATGTATATATATAGAGAGAGAGATAAGAATCTAATTTTAACCTTCTACAGATACATATCCATTTTTCCCCAGTGCCATTTGCTGAAGAAGCTGTCTTTTCTCCAATGAGTATTTTTGGCATTTTTGTCAAAGATCAGGTGGCTGTAGGTACTGAACTAATGTCTGGGTCGTCTGTTCTGTTCCATTGATCTTCATGTCTGTTTTTGTGCCAGTACTATGCTGTTTGTGTTACTATGGCTCTGTAATATGGGTTAAAAGCAGGTATTGTAATATGTCCATCCTTATTTTTGTTGCTCAAAATTGATTTAGATATTTAAGGTTTTTTTGTACTTACAAATGATTTTTGGATTTTTTTATTTCCATGGAGAATGCCATTGGAATTTTGATGGGGTTGCATTACTTGTGCAGATTGCTGTTATTAAGATTGCCATTTTCATAATATTGATTCTTACAATCCAAGAACATGGGATATCTTTCCATTTCCAAGTGTCTTCTGCAATTTCTGTCTTGAGTGTTTTTTATTTTTATTTTTGGTTTTTGGTTTTTCGAGGTAGGGTCTCATTCTAGCCCAGGCTGACCTGGAGTACACTATGGAGCCTCAGGGTGGCCTCAAACTCACAGCAATCCTCCTACCTCTGTCTCCCAAGTGCTGAGATTAAAGGTGTGCCCCACCACGCCCAGCTTGTGTTGAGTGTTTTTAAATTTTCATTGTAGAGATCCTTCATTTCCTTGGTTAGGTTTATTCCAAGGTACTTTATTTTATTATTTTTTCGATACAACTGTAAATGGGAGTGATTATCTGATTTCATCCTCTGTGAGTTTGCTGTTAGCATGTAGGAAGGCTACTCCTTTCTGTGTGTTTATTTTGTATCTTGTTACATTGCTATAAGTGTTTATCAGCTCTAACAGTTTTCTGGTATAGTCTTCACAGTCCTTTATGTATAGAATCATATCATTTGCAAGTAATAATAACTTGATCTCTTCCTTTACAATTTATATCCCTTTTATGTGTGTCTTTTGCCTTATTGCTATGGCTAAGATTTCTAGTACAATATTAAATGAAAGTGGGGACAGTGGACACCCTTGTGTTGTTTCTGATTTTAGTGGAAAAGCTTCAAGTTTTTCTCCATTTAGTATTATGTTGGCTGTAGGTTTATCATAAATAGCCTTTATTATGTTGAGATATGTTCCTTCTATTCCCAGTCTCTGTAGGACTTTTATCATGAAGGGATTTTTGGATTTTGTCAAATGCTTTCTCTGCTTCTAATCAGGTGATCATGTGATTTTTGTCCTTTAGTTTATTTACATAATGTATTACATTTATTGATTTGTGTATATTGAAGCATTCCTGTATATCTGGGATAAAGTCTACTTGGTCAGGGTGAATGATCTTTCGGATATATTCTTGTATTCTGTTTGCCAATACTTTTTTAAATTTATTTTTTACTGACAACTTCCATAACTGTAGACAATAACCCATGGTAATTCCCTCCCTCCCTTCACTTTCCCCTTTGAAACGCCACTTTCTATCATACCCCCCCATAAGTCTCTCTTTTATTTTGATGTCATGCTCTTTTTCTCCTATTATGGTGATCTTGTATAGGTAGTGTCAGGCACTGTGAGGTCATGGATATCCAGCCACTGCAAATGAACTCCAGACGTGTGCTCCCCTTTGTGCATCTGGCTAACATGGGTCCTGGGGAATCAAAACTGAGTCCTTTGGCTTTGCAGACAAATGACTTAACTGATAAGCCATTCCTACAGCCTACCTTTTTATTTTATTTTGCAATTATAGAGAAAATTGCGTGCGTTTAGATTACTGAGAAATAATAGCTACCTGTAGGTATACATTATAACCCTATAAACATGATAAAGCTTCAAGTAAAACTAGAATTTTCCACACTCCCATTTCCTAGTATCCTAGCTTTTTTTTTAATGTACAAATCTTCTCTCCCCTTGACTTCCCTCTGCTACATATATATATAACAGGCACAGCTAGGTCAGAGTAACCAGCAAGTCAAAATTTTTAAGCATTTTATTTGTTCCATGACTGTGGAAAATTACTAAACTTAAAGAATTAAGAATCTATGTTAGAAGGTAGCTGTGAAGATAAAGTAAGAGGAATAAACTGCCCATCACAAATCTAGACAAAGGGTAGACACTCAAGAACAGTAACCACAGACTGGAGAGGAAGCTATGGATAGTACTTGCCTTGCATATTCTTGGCCCTGGGCTCCAGCCCTAGAAAAAGAAAAACAAAGGCAATAGGTCTATTGTTTCATTATCCACAATAGAGGATATGCAAAGAGAATTTAGGAGCATTTGAGGGTGAAAATAAGAAGCCTAGGTAGAAGTGGAAGTTGGAAGTCTCCAATACCCTCTAGAAATGGCTACTCCCTCAGGTCATTTGAGTTGGTCCATGAAGCCAACCTGAGTCTATGAGGCAGGTTCTGGAGGATGCTGTGAGACCATGCAGATCTACTACCAATACCAGGACATCCAACTGCATTCCTAACCCCTTTCTGGGCTGCCTGCTAACAAACCAAGATTGTTACAAGCTGTCACCTAGAACATAGACCAAACAGGGAGGTCCTCAAGACTAAGTTCTTTCATGCCATCATGAATCACCCTGGTAGACAACCAAAATACACTGTAGTGGTATCTGGCTTATCCTCCAATCTTGCCTTTTAGAAATATTTATTCAACCCTGGCAGAGGAAAGTTGGTTGGGGTCTGTCATGAGCAAGCCTTGATTTTTGCCTTGGTCTCAGTACCCCCTCAGAGAATCTAGGTCCTTCAGCTTCTCGGGGTCTTGATTTTATCACATGTACAAGCCTGCATGACCATGTGTTCCTTGGAGGATTGCTGAAAGGATTAAATCATATATTGAATGTAGAATACCTGGACAATAGCCTGGTCCATAGAAAGTGCCCAACAGGGCTGGAGAGATGGGTTAGTGGATAAGGTATTTGCCTGTAAAGCCAAAGAACCCAGGTTAAACTTCCCAGAACCCGCCTAAGCCAGATGCACAAGAGGACGCATGCACACAACATGACACATGTGTCTGGTATTTGTTTTCAGTGGCTAAGGCCCTATCATACCAATTCCTTCTCTTCCTCTCGATCTCTGTCATAAATAAAAAGTAAAAAAAAAAAAAAGAAAGAAAAAGGAAAAAAGAAAAGATGTCCAAAACATGCCAGGCATGGTGGCACATGCTTTTAATCTTGACATAGGTAGGAGGATTACCATGAGTTTGAGGCCATCCTTAGACTATATAGTGTATTCCAGGTCAGCCTGAGCTATAGCAAGACTCTACCTCACAAAACAACCAACCAAACAAACAAAAATCTAAAGGGTAAATGTACAGAGTGAGTAGGCTAGATCTTCCCCCCCCCCCATGTGCCCCCATGACCTCCCAGTTCCCTAGTCCCAGTTCCCCTGCTGCTGGCTTGGGGCTGCCTGGACCTTGTGAGCTTGCTGCAGAAGCAGGCTGCTTGCTCCACCTTCCTGATTTAATGGCCCCTGTATCCCCAACTCCCATATTCCCTGGTGTGCACATGGAGTGAGTAGTCCAGAGCTCTGGTTCATTTCACACCTCCCAGTTCACAGTCCTGGTACCCCTGTTGCTGGCTTGGGGTGGCCTTGTCCCTGTGTGTGGTCTACAGAAGTAGACCTTTTGCTTGGGTTTTCTGATGGGATGGCCCTTGGGTATCCAAATCCCTATTCCCCTGAGCCAGAGGGCGCACAGGCCTCTGGAGGAACTGGACTCTTGCCCCTAGCTCTCCAGCTTCCCAGCTTCTGGTTCCCCAACCCCTGATCATGTAAGTGGAGTGAGTAGGCCAGAGCTCCTAGTTCCCCACCTCCAGTTCCCCAGGTACCTTTGATGTACTTGCAATCTCCACAATCTGTTGTCTTAACCCCACTGTACACCAATCTGGTTCACATTTGAAACAGAACACCCTCTGAAGATATACTTGCTTCCCTGTGGTGGTTTGATTCAGGTGTCCCTCATAAACCTGGGTGTTCTGAATGCTAGAATCCCAGCTGATGGCAGTTTGGGAATTAATGCCTCCTGGAGGCAGTGTATTGTTAGGGGGGTATAGATATTATAGCCAGTTTCCCCATGCCAGTGTTTGGCACACTCTCTTGTTGCTGTTGTACACCGGATGTTGGCAAGGAGGTGATGTTCACCCTCTGCTCATGCCATTGTTTTCCCCTGCCATCATGGAGCTTCCCCTTGAGTCTGTAAGCCAAAATAAACTTTTTCCCCACAAGCTGCTCTTGATTGGGTGATATCTGCCAGCAATGTGAACCTGATGTCAACAGTATAGTTGGTACCAAAAAGTAGTGTCATTGTTGTTAGACACCTGAGTGTGTGGCTTTTGGTCCTTTGGAGTTGACTTTCGAGAGGAATGTGGAAGGATTTGAAATCTTGGCCTAAGAGACACTGTGGTGGTTTGATTCAGGTGTTCTCCCATAAACTTCTGTGTTATGAATGCTAGGTTCCCTTCTGATGGAGATGTGGGAACTAACGCTTCCTGGAGGCAGTGTATTGTTGAAGGTGGGCTTATGGGTATCATTCCAGTTTCCCCAGTGTTTTGCACACACTCCTGTTGCTGTTGTCCACCAGATGTTGGCCAGGAGATGATGTCCAGCCTCTGCTCATGCCATCATTTTCCCCTGCCATCATGGAGCTTCCCCTCAAGTCTGTAAGCCAAATAAACCTTTTTTTTTCTCACAAGCTGCTCTTTGTTAGGTGATTTCTGCCAGCAATATGAACCTGATGCAACAGCAAAGTTGGTACCAGAGGAGTGGAATTGATGCTAGACACTGACTTTGTGACTTTGGCCCTTTGGAGCTTATTTTCAAGAAGAATTTGGAAGGATTTAAAATCTTGGTCCAAGACACACCTTGCAGTGCTGTAAGTACATCAGTTGAAAGACCTGGATGCAGTAAGAACTTTGGATTGTGAGGTTTGCCTTATGAGGGTGAGAAAGAGCTTTGCTTAGACTGGGCTAGAAGCAGTTTGTGTGAGAGGCTTGCTGTTATGCCCCTGTCCTGAGTATTTGTGCAGGATTGCTTTGTGTAGAAATGGACTGGTGTGAACAGAGGGATATGGCACAGAAATGAAATCTTTGGGCTAAAACTTCTGCTCGTTCAGCTGCAATTATATGGGAGATTACAACCTTTGGGATTGGGCCAGCTGACATGCACTGGGGCAACAGGAAGAATGTAGAGTCTTTTGAAGGGGCCTGAATGCTCAAGGAGTGTTCTGTTCTTCAAAGTCTGCTTTATTGCTCCATGGATTAATAAATTGGCATTCCACCTGGTATTATGGAGTATAAGAAATGCAGGAAAGAGAGGGTCATTGAGGTTTCAACAAGGCCTTGTGTTTTGGAAATGGCCATCAGCACTGTGAAGCAGGTTTGTTGGATGCCTTCATGGAAACCTGATGAAGCTGTGAGGATGGACTGTAGGTTGTAGTGGAGACCCAATGGAGATGCTAGGACAACAAGATGGCTGCTAAGGAGAGCTGCCAGCCCTGGATAAAGTTTTCCAGGACTGTGAGTAGCCAGCCTAGCTGGAGAGGCAGAATTGGAATTGCAGAGACTTGGTGGTGGCTAGAATTATCAGACTTGTAGATTTGTCACTGACTAGAGTTGTTGGGCTTGGATCTACAGAGGTTGATGTTTGCCCTGTTTAAATCTTGTATTGGTTAAATATTTCTTTGCTATTCCCAATGCCATCTTTTGCCATTTGAGTGTTTATTCTGTGCCATTATGGGTTGGGGGAGGGATTTTGTGGTATTATGGCTCAGATAAAAGAGCTTGGATTATGGGAATGTTAGAACATCATTAGGATTGACAAAAAAAAAAAAAAAAAAAAAAAAACCTATGGGGACTTTTAAGTTGGACTGAATGCATTGCATTTTACATCATAGATGGCTATCAGTTTCTGGGAGCCAGGGCAGGATGTGGTGATTTGATTCCAGTATCCTACATAAACTTTGGTGTTCTGAATGCTAGGTTCCCAGCTGATGGTGATTTGGGAATTAATGTCTCCTGGAGGCAGTGTATTCTTGGAGGTGGGCTTATGGCCAGTTTCCTCTTGCCAGTGTTTGGCACACTCTCCTGTTGCTGTTGTCCACCTGATGTTGGCCAGGAGGTGATGTCCACCCTCTCCTCATACCATAATTTTTCCCTGCCATCATGGAGCTTATCCTAGAGTCTGTAAGCCAAAATAAACCTTTTTTCTACATGCTGCTCTTGGCCTGGTGTTTTCTCCCACCAATGCAAACCTAACTGCATACAGTCCTCAGTAAAATTAAATATTTTCCCAAGATGGGTAGAGCACAATGCAAAAAAAAAAAAAAAAAAAAATTCAGAAAACAGAGATTTTCACCAAGGATGCCTAGTCCCATAATGGAAGCCTCCAATGAAATTATACAGAAATCAATAGAAATTTAGCCCTAAAATAAAAACACAGCAAGCAATGTGACTCTGCTCAAAAGAATTGCTGAACTGGAAGCAAGACATCAAAAACTCAACAATGGGATAAAGGAAATGGAACAGAAGCATCTGTTAGAGCACTCAAGTTTTGTCACTAGGTTTAACTTAATTGAAGAAAACCATAGAAGCCTCAAAAAAGATATAAATGAATTGAAGGTGAGTCAACAAATAGAAGATCTCAATAACCAACTGATTAAGCTTAATGAAGACTTGATCAAATGCAAGAATGAATTCCTGGAAGCATCAAGAAAACAAGACCTTGAACTGAAATTATACCTGAAAAAAGAGATGGACATGATTATGATGCAACATAATACAACAGAAAACAAAATTCAAGTAGCGCTTTTTTTTTTTTTTTTTTTTTGAGGCAGGGTCTCACTCTATCCCAGGCTTATCTGGAATTCACTATGTAGTCTGGGGGTGGCCTTAAACTCTCAGCAATCCTCCTCTACCTCTTCCTCCCAAGTGCTGGAATTAAAAGCATGTGCCACCATGCCTGGATTCACATAGAGCTTTTAAAAACCTCTGTAGAAAGCTGGGCGTGGTGGCACACGCCTTTAATCCCAGCACTTGGGAGGCAGAGGTAGGAGGATCGCCATGAGTTCAAGGCCACCCTGAGACTACATAGTGAGTTCTAGGTCAGCCTGAGCCAGAGTGAGACCCTACCTCGAAAAACCAAAAAGAAAACAACCTCTGTAGAACTCCTCACTACTCACTAACTGAGTTACTCATGTGGAAGACAGAACCTCTGAGCTGGAAGACAAGACAGGAGAAATTGATTGGGAGGCCAACAACTTTGCTAAGTTCAAAAAAAAAAAAAATCATGTGAACAGAATACAAGGGAACCATGGGATACCCTAAAATGACCAAACATCCAGATCATGGGTATACCAGAAGGAGAGGACATCCAGACCAGAGGCATAGAGAATATATTCAACAAAATTATTGAAGAAAATTTTCCCAATCTCTCAAAAGAGAGGTCCATCCAATAGACTCAAGGAATTCCCATTGGGAACAAGACAAGGGTGCCAACTCTCACCACTTCTTTTCAACATATACTAGAAGTCCTAGCCCAAGCAATAAGACAGGAGAAAGAGATAAAAGAGATACAAATTGGAAAGGAAGAAGCCAAGTTAGCCCTATTTGCATATGGCATGATCTTATACGTAAGTGTCCTGAAAGTCCCCATCTCAAAACTTCTAATGGTGATTAATTCCTTCGGTAAAGTGGCAGGATACAAAATCAACACACAAAAATCAGTAGCCTTTCTATATGAAAAGGACAAATTCACAGAGAAAGAAATCAGCAAGGCTGTCTCATTTTCAATAGCAACAGAAGAAAATTAAATACCTTGGAATAACACTAACCAAGGATGTGAACAACCTATATAAAAAGCTCAAGAAAGAAATCAAGGAGGACTTGAGACAATGGAAAGACTCCCATGCTCCTGGATAGATAGAATTAATATTGTGAAAATGGAAATTCTACCAAAAGCAATATACATATTTAATGCAATACCAATAAAAATTCCAGCATCATTCTTCACAGAGATAGAAAAAAATAATCCCAAAATTAATATGGAAAGGTAGCAGGCCTCGGATATCCAAACATATTCTCAATAAAACAAACACCTCTTGCTGGGCATGGTGATGTATGCCTTTAATCCCAGCACTAGGCAGGCAGAGGTAGGAGGATCACTGTGAGTTTAAGGCCACCCTGAAATGACATAGTGAATTCCAGGTCATCCTGGGTTAGAACAAGACCCAACCTCAAAAAATCAAAAATAAAAGAAACATCTGGAGGTATCACCATACCTGACCTAAAGATATGCTACAAAGCCATAGTAACAAAAACAGCATAGAACTGGCATAAAAACAAAAGTATAGACCAATGGCTCAGAATTGAAGACCTGGACCTTAGGTCAAGTAACTACAGCTACTTAATCTTTGACAAAGGTGCCAAAAACTGGACTGGAGAAAAGACAGCATCTTCCACAAATGGTGCTGGATGAATCAGATAACCATATGTAGAAAAACAAAACTAGACCCACTCGTCTCACTATACACAAAAATGAAGTCCAAGTCAATTAAAGACCTCAATATACAACCTGCAACTCTTCTACTGGAAGAAAAAATAGGAGGAACTCTCCATGATTTGGGAGTGGGGAAAGACTTCCTGAACAACCATAAAACCTTTATCCTTGGAGACAGACTAAAAGATATAACCCTCAGGTTGGAGAAATGGCTTAGTAGTTAAGGCACATGGCTGCAAAGCATAAGGACCCAGGTTTGATTGTCCAGGTCCTACATAAGCCAGATGCACATGGTGGCACATGCATCTGGAGTTCGTTTGTAGTGGCTGGAAGCCCTGGCATGCCCATTCTCACTCTCTCTCTATCTCTCTGTCTCTAATAAATAAAAATAAATCTTTTAAAAAATAAAAAATATATAACCCTCAACAGGAGTAAGGGGGGAGCACCTGAAAAGAAGGGCCCTGGAGAGAGTGGGATAAAGCCTAACCTAAAAGAAAAAAATATTTTTTTGTCTCTGGCCTTTAACTCCCAGTATCAGAAACTGGTTGATACCCACAATGAGCGGTTGATTGGAGAGACCTAGGAAGTCCCCAAAACAAGTCAGCTTTATGTCAGAACACTTACCCACCTGAAACAAAAGGTAAAACCTCATTGCTGAATACAACATATGCTGCCAACATAGGGCATGGAGAGACCTGGAAGACAGCCAGTACCCAGACATCCTGTCTAGTGCTTAAATGTACTACACGAGCTACTGGGGGAAAGTGGTCAACGATGGTCTGAGCAACCAGAGGTCTAAGCTACTCAGAAGCAAACACCCTGACAGGATGTACATGGCAATGCACTAGTGGCACACAGCCTCAGTGGGTAACCAATACCTTTCTGTTTGGCTAAGAGATCCACTCAGGGTAAAGGAACCCATATTTGGAATTGTGAACTAGTTCAGAATCCTACGGAGACAAAGATTTTGCTCTCCAGTGTCAAGTTCTCACTAGTCTTTGGATAAAAAAGGGGTTACATACGTCAAATTCTCCCTTAATTAATAATTCTTACCCCATTTAAACTATGATCACTCACTCTCTGTTGGAAAATCATTCTTTTTCAGAAGGTAGCAACACCAGAGGAGATAAACTACCCCTTGCACTTCAGCCAAGCCAAAGTTGAAACCAGAGAGGAATTGGGGAGACAAGCAAGAGTGCTGCTTCCATGGCAAAGGAGATAAACCCTGAGGATACTCAACACCTACCAAACAGAGACCCAAAGGCTCATAAGAGCTCATCACTGAAGTAGACTTAAAATTCACCCACAATGGCTTAGGGTGTGAAAAGGTTTTAAGAGCTATAGACATCATACCCAGAGGTATTTCTTCCCCCCACCCCCCACAAAGACTGCTGCTGCCACAATGCATAACCCATAACACCATGAGGAATACCTGCAACCCCACTGAGGAGGGTCCCCAGTGGAATGGGGGCAGGGACAAGGGAAAAGAGGGGAACAACACATGATGTATCCATACAAAATATGTTGTTAATAATAATAATAATAAATAAAAAGAAAGAAAGAAGAAAGTGCCTAACAAATATGATACTACTCTCATGACCTGTGTCAAAATCAGTCTCTGTGTGGTGCAGTTTCAATGACTGATTTTTAGCCCTTAATGTAACTACCTGTTTCCTAATATCTGAAATTCCTTCCAGAGAGGACAAAGCTTTTCACCATAATAAGTATGAGGGATAAAATACAAGCTGTACAGAGAAGTTACATAAATCTGAGCATTAACAGTGAAGGAGAACAGTGATGTGGTTTGGGAAGGCAGATGGAACAGGTCCTAGTTGCCTTCTCAGACAAAGGTGGTGGTATTTTTCTGTGTCATCTAGCCCAGGGCCCTGTGTCAGCTCCACGAGTCCTAAAACACAATTGGACAAAGTGCCTTTGGACATAAAAAACAAATGGAGAACTTAATTTACTCGGACACACACAAGACAATCTTTGAAAGGAATGGAGGGCTGTAGAGATGGCTTAGCAGTTAAGGTGCTTGCCTGTGAAGCCTAAGGACTTAGGTTCGACTCCAGAACCCACATAAGTCAGAGGCAAATGGTGGCACTGGAGTGCATCTGGAGTTTGTAGTGGCTAGAGGTCCTGGCACACCCATTCTCTCTCTCTCTCTCTTTCTCTCAAATAAATAAAATATTACCACCAAGCATTACTTTGAGGTTAGAGAACAAAGTATGTTTCTGGAATTGGTTTGTTGTGTGGCAGGTGCTACAAGATTGTTATCTGAGAACATGTTAGCATGACAAGTTGAAGTTAGGCCTAGGGGATCAAGCCTAAAAAGTAGAACTACAGCCACTTGGAGATACAGGAACTCAGCCACATAGACTTGGCTACATAAGGAAGGAATAGAGGCAAAAACTAAGGACTCAGTATCATTTTAAAAAGCAATTCAAGCTGGGCATGGTGTTCCATGAATTTTCTTTAATCCCAGCACTTGAGAGTCACAGGTAGGAGGATCACCCTGAGTTCAAGGTCACCCTAACTGAAACACTACCTTGAAAAACAAGTCAGAGAGGGATATTATTATTATTATTATTAGGGAATGGGGAACCAGCTCACATTTAATTGTGACATTTGATACTTGATATTGTACAAGTTTCGGACATCAACCCTCCTACCGTCTATTTAGTCTTTTAAAATGATAGGGAAACATCACCAACCACAGGTTAATGGGTTTAATAAGTATACCCCTTCAGTTCCTATTTACAGTATCCAATACTCCTTTGAAATAACAATCAGACCCTACAGTGGCCAATGGTAAATTTTCATCTTACAGAGTTGAAAAGTTCAGGTTCTCCAAGCATACCTTTTTAAAAAAAATTTTCATTAACAACTTCCATGATCGTAACAATATCCCATGGTAATGCCCTCTCTCTCCCCACTTTCCCCTTTGAAACTCCATTCTCCATCATATCCCCACCCCCTCTCAATCAATTTCTCTTTTATTTTGATGTCATGATCTTTTCTTCCTATTATGATGGTCTTGTGTAGGTAGTGTCAGGCACTGTGAGGTCATAGATAACCAGGCCATTTTGTGTCTGGAGGAGCATGTTGTAAGGAGTCCTACCCTTCCTTTGGCTCTTACATTCTTTCTGCCACCTCTTCCACAATGGACCCTGAGCCTTGGAAGGTGTGATATAGATATTACAGTACTGAGCACTCCTGTCAATTCTTTCCAGCACCATGATGCCTTCTGAGTCATCTCAAGGTCACTGCCATCTGAAAGGAGAAGGTTCTCTACCAAAAGTGAGAGTAGCATTAATATATAGATATGAACATTAAGACAAGTGCTTACTGGGCAGTTTGATAAGCATAGTATATACATTTAGCCAGAGACCAGCAGACATTACACCCCTAGGGCTCATGGCTACCCCTGTTTTAAGTTTTCAGTATCAGGGATGTATTCCCTCCCATGGAGTGGGCCTCCAGTACAATTAGAGGGCAGTTGGTTTCCACCATGACAGACATGCCACTATTGCACCCGTTGGGTCATTTGGCCTGGCTGACAAAATTTAAGACTTGCAGTGTCCACTGTTGAGTATCTTCATTGGTGATTTCTCTCTCTCCCATTGAACTTACATCTGGGTCCTCTACTCTGTTCCATAGATCTACATGTCTGCTTTTGTGCCAGTACCATGCTGTTTTTGTTACTATGGCTCTGTAGTATAGGTTAAAATCAGGTATGGTGATACCACAAGCCTTATTTTTGTTGCTCAGTATTGTTTTAGATATTTGAGATTTTTTTGTGATTCCAAATAAACTTTTGGTTTTTTCCTATTTCCGTGAAGAATGCCATTGGAATTTTGATGGGGATTGCATTAAATATGTAGGTTGCTTTTGGTAAGATTGCCATTTTCACAATATTGATTCTTCTGATCCAAGAAAAAGGGATCTCTTTCCATTTCTTAGTGTCTTCTGCAGTGTCTTGCTTGTGTGTTGTAAAGTCTTCATTGTAGAGATCCTTCACTTCCTTGGTTAACTTTATTCCAAGCTTCTTTCTTTCTTTCTTTCTTCTTCTTTCTTTCTTTCTTTCTTTCTTTCTTTCTTTCTTTCTTTATGAAATTGTGAATGGAAGTGATTCTCTGATTTCATCCTATGTGTGTTTGTTGTTAGCTTATAGGAAGGCTATTGATTTTTGTGTATTTATTTTGTATCCTGCTACATGGCTATAGGTGTTTAACAGCTCTAACAGCTTGTTGGTAGAGTCTTTAGGGTCCTTTGTGTATATAATCATGTCATCTGCAAATAATGATAACTTGATTTCTTCCTTTCCAATTTGTATCCCTTTTATGTGTGTCTCTTGCCTTATTGCTATGGCTAAGACTTCCAGTACTATATTAAATAAAAGTGGGGACAGTGGAAACTCTTGTCTTTTTCCTGATTTTAGTGGAAAAGCTTCCAGTTTTTCCCCATTTAGTAATATGTTGGCTGTAGGCTTGTCATAAATAGCCTTTATTATATTGAGATATGTGCCTTCTATTCCCAGTCTCTGTAGGACTTTTATTATGAAGGGATGTTGGAGTTTGTCAAATGATTTCTCTGCATCTACTGAGATGATCATATGATTTTTGTTCATCAGTCCATTTATATGATGTATTACATTTATTGATTTGCGTATGTTGAACCATCCCTGCATCTCTGGGATAAAGCCTACTTGGTCAGGGTGAATGATCTTTCTGATATATTCTTGTACTCAGATTGCCAATATTTTGTTGAGAATTTTTTCGCATCTATGTTCATGAGGGAGATTGGTCTATAATTTTCTTTT
This sequence comes from Dipus sagitta, assembly GCA_036346955.1. NCBI lineage: Eukaryota > Metazoa > Chordata > Mammalia > Rodentia > Dipodidae > Dipus > Dipus sagitta. The sequence goes on from CM070780.1 coordinate 41,851,545, forward strand.
TTTGTGTGTTCTATCTTTGCCTGGTTTTGGTATCAGGGTGATGCTAGCTTCATAGAAGGAGTTTGGTAGGATGCCTTCTTTTTCTATTTTATGGAAAAGCTTAAGAAGCAATACTGTTAGTTCTTCCCTGAAGGTATGGTAAAATTCATCAGTGAATCTATCTGGGCCTGGACTTTTTTTAGTTGGGAGATTTTTTTGATAACTGCTTAGATCTCTATACTTATTATAGGTCTATTTAAGTGATGAATCTCATCTTGATTTAATTTAGGTAGGTCACATTAATCAAAGAAATCATCCATTTCTTTCATATTTTAATACTTAGTGGAGTATATGTGTTTATAGTATGTAACTATGATTTTTTTGAATTTCTCTGGCATCTGTTGTGATGTTGCCTCTTTCATCTCTAATTTTATTAATTTCTGTCTCTTCTCTCTGTTTTAGTCAGATTTGCTAAGAGTTTATCGATCTTGTTTATCCTTTCAAAGAACCAACTCTTTTTGTTTCATTGATTCTTTGGATTGTTTTTTGGTTTCTATTTCATTAATTTCTGCCCTAATCTTTATTATTTCTTCTCGTCTACTGATTTTTGGTTTGCCTTGTTCTTCTTTTTCCAAGGCTCTAAGGTGAAGCACTTGGTTGTTTACTTGAGACCTTTCTAATTTCTTAATATAAGCACTTAAAGCTATAAGTTTACCTCTTAGGACTGCCTTCATTGTGTCCCAAAAGTTTTGGTATGCTGTATTCTCATCATTTGACTCTGAATTTTTTGATTTCCTTCTTGATTTCTTCATTGACCCATTCATCATTTAGCAGTGTATTGTTTAGTTTCCATGATTTTGTGTATGCTCTATAGCTTTTCTTGTTATTAATTTGTAGTTTGATTCCATTATGGTCAGATAGAATGCAAGGAATTATTTCAATTTTCCTGTATTCATTAAGATTTGCTTTGTGTCCTAATATATGGTCTATTTTAGAGAATGTTCCCTGTTCTGCTGAAAAGAATGTATATTCTGTAGCATTTGGATGAATTGTCCTGTATATATCTGTTAGGTCCATTTCTTCTATGACCTCGTTTAGTCCAGATGCCTCTCTGTTTATTTTTTGCTGGGATGAGCTGTCAATTGATGAGAGTGGGGTGTTGTGGTCACCCACTACAACTGTGTTTGGTGTTATATGTGACCTTACTTCTAATAGCGTTTGTTTGATGAAGTTGGGAGCCCCCATGTTAGGTGCATATATGTTTAGGATTGTAATGTCCTCCTGTTGGAGTGTGCCTTTAACCAATATGAAGTGACCTTCCTTATCTTTCCTAACTAATGTTGGACTGAAGTCTACCTTGGCCAATATTAGGATAGCAGCCACTGCTTGTTTTCTAGGCCCATTTGCTGGAATCACCATTTCCCAACCTTTCACCCTAAGATAGTGTCCATCCTTTGTAGAAAGGGGAGTTTCTTAGAGGCAACAAATTGCTGTTTAACCCAGTCTGCAAACCTATGTCTTTTGGTTGGGGCATTGAGGCCATTGATATTAAGAGATATTATTGAAAGGTGTGCATTTATTTTTGCTATTTTATTTTGTACTTCTTATTTTGTTCTTCTGGTTTTACCTTTGCTCTTTTGTATTAGTATTTGAGTATGGTTTATTTTTTCCAGGTTCCTTATATGGGTGCTTTTCTTTCTCTTCAGGATGGAGGATTCTTTCAAGTATTTTCTGTAGAGCTTGTTTTGTTTTCAGATATTTCCTTAGCCTGCTTTTTTTTTTTGTGGAATGTACTTATTTCTCCATCTAGTTGAATGGAGGTTAAGATTTCTGGTCTGTTGAGGATTCCAAGTCTGCTTGTGACCAAGTGAGACCCTTCCCTAATGAACATCAGAAGAGGAAACAAAGCCACTATAAATCAAGAAGCAACAAATAACAAGCCCAAAATATAGATTATTTAAGAATGGTAAATCCAGGGAAGAGATATCAAGGGAGGAGAAAGGAAGGGATGGGGGTACTTAATAGGATGGTATTGTATATATGTAAGTAGAAGAATAGATTAATTGGGGTGAAAAGGCCCAAAGTGAGGTCAGGGGAAGAGATTGAGTAATGGAAAGTTGGAAGAGGGCTAATCAAAATCTAAGAGGATATAAATAAATCATATGGAAACCTACTTTTTTGGACAATGGAACACTCAGGAGCTGTAGATTTTTGCTTGAAAATTTTCAGCACAGGGATGGGATACCTTCCAGTGAGTTGTTGGCCAGGGAGGTCCCTGAGGCCCCCAAAACATTGTAGGCTATTGTTGAGGCCCTTCTTTCCTAACAGGAATAGATGGTAAGACCCTATTGCTGAAGACTCCACATACTTGGGCTGCAAAGCCACTGAGAAATCCTGTTGGAACCGAGCTGATAAACTCCTCCATGTAGACCAGCTGACAGAAAGCTGGAAGAAGCCATTCTGCATGCAGTTCAGTGGGAGAAAGAGAAATCACCAGTGAAGATACTCAACAGTGGACACTGCGAGCCTTATATTTGGCCAGCCAGGCCAAATGAGCCAATGGGTGCAATAGTGGCATGTCTGTCATGGTGGAAACCAACTGCCCTCTAATTGTACTGGAGGCCCACTCCATGGGAGGGAATACATCCCTGATACTGAAAACTTAAAACAGGGGTAGTCATGAGCCCTAGGGGTATAATGTCTGCTACTGTCTGGCTAAATGTATGGACTATGCTTATCAAACTGCCCAGTAAGCACTTGCCTTAATGTTCATATCTATATATTAATGCTACTCTCACTTTTGGTAGAGAATCTTCTCCTTTCAGAAGGCAGTGACCTTGGGATGACTCAGAAGGCATCATGGTGCTGGAAAGAATTGACAGGAGTGCTCAGTGCTGCAATATCTCTATCACACCTTCCAATGCTCAGAGTCTATTGAAGAAGAGGTGGCAGAAAGAATGTAAGAGCCAAAGGAAGGGTAGGACTCCTTACAACGTGCTCCCCCAGACACAAAATGACTTGGGACCTCTCAGTACCTGACAGTACCTACACAAGACCATCATAAGAGGAGGAAAAGATCATGACATCAAAATAAAGGAGAGACTGATTGATAGGAGGAGGGGATATGATGGAGAATGGAGTTTCAAAGGGGAAAGTGGGTGGAATGAGGGCATTACCATGGGATATTGTTTATAATCATGGAAGTTGTTAATAAAAAAAATTGAAAGCCGGGTGTGGTGGCACGCGCCTTTAATCCCAGCACTCGGGAGGCAGAGGTAGGAGGATCGCCATGAGTTCAAGGCCACCCTGAGACTCCGTAGTGAATCCCAGTCAGCCTGGGCTAGAGTGAGACCCTACCTCAAAAAACCAAAAAAACAAACAAAAAAAAAAAAAACAAAAAAAAATTAAAAAGAAAAAAAAAAAAAGAATGGCAAATCTGACCATCCATCAGATTTAACATATAATTTATCCTGATATGGAAGGTGCAATTAGCACTTATAGTTCAGGCTTTTATACCAAGCTTATTTGGTGGGTACTGACCTGGTGTAATATCAGTTACCTTTTGGGTTGATTTTGGGCTCAGTTATGCTGTGCTCCTGCTTGGGTTCCTCTTTGGTGTACTGTGGGTTCAAGTAGGCTGCTGGGTCACTGGATCACTGCTCTGGTCACTGGTGCTGGGTGCTGTGAGCTCCCTTTCCCAGGTCTCTGGTGCTTGCTTGTGCTTGTGCTGGCTGTGGGCGAGGGGAGACTATGGATTGTGGCTCTAGTTCTCCCGCTGGTCCATGTGATCCTCTGCCTCATGATCTGCTCCTCCGTTGTTCCCTGTGGTCCTACCTTCACATTTCTTGAGTTTGCGAGGAGCTCTGCTGTGAGTGGAAAATCCCCTCGCCTGGCTTTTCATGAGTCTCAATCTGAGCCTTGCAGCTGTGGCCCTGCAGACCTGCTGCCACTGTGGACCTGGTGCTGCCGCTGCTGCCTGCCTATATGGGCTCTAGATGCTCTGGATCTCTCCTACTTCTCTGCTGCCATTGGTAATTTCTTATACACCTCACTTTTGAGTAGAAGAGTGTATTTTGCTTGGTTTTTTGTTTGTTTGTTTGTTTGTTTTGTTTTTGGCTTTTTCTCCTCTAGGCTGCTTTGGCATGGTTCCTACACCACCATCTTAACTGGAAGTCTTCTCTAAGCATTCTATATTCAGTGGCACTTGTCTAAAATTGCTATCTCCCTTAGCTGGAGAATTTTAAATGTACCAGTGAAAAAAGCTTTTTTCCCTTCAAGGGGAAGACAAAAAAAATTATTCCTTAGCAGCCAGCCAATCTGGCTATGAGGTCCATCCTGTCCCATCTCTTCAGGCTTTATTTATTTATTTATTTATTTATTTATTTTATTTTATTTTTCTTTTTTGCAGTTGAGCAAGAGAGACCACAACCTAACATGAATTACCAGAAACAAGATGGTGATGGCTAGAAAGGGAGTGAACAGGGGTAATTGAGATACTCCTTCACCTTCCACATCCAATGTATGTTCTTCACAGAAAAACAATAACAACAAGTTCACAAAATACAACAGTTAGAATTACAAAACCCATTCATCCGAGGGTGCTGGAAGGCAGCAAAGAGAGGTAGTAGGGTAATGGCACAGGGAGAAAAACCAAACATTCAAATCTGTCCAGGCACAGGGGCTGGCAAAAGCTAGAAAACAGCTGGAAAACCCGTGGTCCTTTCAGACACATGGTAGTAGTGAAACTCCACATATTGGTATCAGGAAGATTGCTTCATGTGCACCAGAGACAAAGATTCAAATTCCTCAAAGAGAAGGGAATATGCAGAAGGCCCTTGGCAATGGGTTCTACCTTCCCTGGCAGGGAGAAGAGAACAGAGAAAAGAGCTGCCACAGCCTCCATCCAATCCCACCATCTTCTTTGGAGAGCAGGGGACTCAGTGGCCTGCAGCAGCCTTCTGTTTAACAGAAGATGGATGCAGTGAGGGGAACTTCTCTGAGGAGGTTGAGCAGCTCAGGGCTGATTGCAGGGAGATTGTCTTGTGGAATAGTCTATTACTTAAGAAGGCCACCAAGAAGAGACACAGCCGGAAGAGGTATGTTTTCCCAGGAGCCTTTGCTTCATTGGCACTGATGATGAATAAAGGAAACAGGATAGAGAAAAGGCAACCACTGATGATGTAGGACTACATTGCTGTGAGGAAAACCAAGAGCAAACCAAATCTAAAGTAGTAAGGCCAATTCCTTTCTATGTTTGACAGTCATTGGTGCATTTCCATTCCTTTATGAAATCAACAATACTCAAAGCGGTACAGTGAGTAATGAAGTGAACTACACAGCAGACTAACCAGCTGACCAACAAGGCGGATGGGGAAAAAACTCACAGACATCCCCTGGATAAGAAAAAAAGCCTGCAGCAGAAGGTTGAGGAGCATGTCAGGAATTATTTGCTGACACCAGGGAATGGATGAAGCTTCCTCCCTGATACCTCAAGCCAGGTCAACTATGTCTTGAAACCAAATGACATTCAGAAGTTTGCTAAGCACAAACAGGGCCACCCAAAGAGCCCAGAAAATGGAGGTGAGGAAGAAGTCCAGTCATAATCAGACATCTCCATGGTCACCAATGATCCAGGCTGTTACTGACAGAAGCACAGGAATAAACACTTGGTAAAACAAGAGGAGACTGAACCACAATACTCCACCATTCCAAGCACAACACTGGAAAATTTGACTAAGAATTTCACTCTCTTGTTTTCGCTGTAAGCTCTGGGCTCTCTGTGCCAGGATGCTACTTACCCTTCTTCCATGCTACTTTTTTCTCTCTTGCTGGATTCAGGCATCTACATTTGAGATGGTACAAGTGCCCCAAATGGAGCCTTTGATGGCCCTGCCAAAGTCCTGAAGAAAGGTTTGAACACTGTCAGCCTTCTCTTCACCACCTAGACTATCAATTATTCAGAGAGGGAAGTACCTCCAAAGCTCTCATCATGAAAGGTCCCCGCAGCTCCGACCTGGGCACCACCCCACTCATCCCATGCAGCCCAACTTGGCTGCTCCATGCTGGCTGCCACAGTAAGTCCAATAAAATATCTGTAGAAAGTTTCATCAATAGAATTGATGAAGGAGAGAAAGAATATCTAAACTAGAAGACCAGGTAGGAGACCTACTACAGTCCAACAAAGAGAAAGACAAACTAATAAGAAGATATGAATGGAAATTTCAAGACATTTCAGATGCTATGAAGAGATCAAACATAAGAATTCAGAGTACCATCAGGGAATGGAAATTAAAACTACTTTGAAAGTCTATCTCACTCCTGTCAGAATGGCTACCATCATGAAAACAAATGATAGTAATGTGGAAAAAGAGGAACCCTTCTGCACTGTTGGTGGGAATGCAATCTGGTCCAGTCATTGTGGAAATCAGTGTGGAGGTTCCTGAGACAGCTAAAAATAGATTTACTATATGACCCAGCTATACCACTCCTAAGCATATATTCTAAGAACTCGTCTCACTACCTTAGAGATACTTGCTCAATCATATTTATTGCCACTCTATTCACAATATCTAGGAAATGGAACCAGTCTAGATGTCCCTCAACTGATAAGTGGATAATGAAGATGTGGCACATTTATACAATGGAGTTCTACTCAGCAGAAAAAAAAAAAAAAAAGCAGGAAAATGGATAGAACTTGAAAGGATTATACTTAGTGAGGTAACTCAGGCCCAGAAAGCCAAACACACATCTCTCATATGTGAATCCTAGCTAGAAATGTTTGGACTTCTATGTGAGTTGAAATAAAACCCAGTAGCAGAGGCCAGTAAGCTAGAAAGGGGATATAAAGGGAATCAAAAGGGAGGGATGAGGGGGTTACTTAAGAGGCTAGTATTGTATATATGTAAGTTAGAACAGATTACTGGGGGTGGAAAGGCCTAAGTGAGGTCAGGCAAAGAGATTGAGTAAAGGAAAGGTGGGGGAGGACTAATCAAAATCTAAGAAGGAATGAATAAGTCATATGGAAACCTACCTTTTTTGTATAATGGCATGCATTTAGAAGCCATAAATTATTACTAGAAAATTTTCAGTGCCAGGGATGTGATATTTTCCAGTGATTTGTTGGCCAGGGAGGTCCCTCCACAAAACATTACAGGTAATGTTTTTTTTTTTTTTTTTTTTTTTTTTTTTTTCTGAGGTAGGGTCTCACTCTAGCCCAGGCTGACCTGAAATTCACTATGGAGTCTCAGGGTGTCCTTGAACTCATGGCGATCCTCCTACCTCTGCCTCCCGAGTGCTGGGATTAAAGGCGTGCGCCACCACGCCCGGCACAGGTAATGTTTTATAAGCCAAGGCTTTTGATTTCCCGCCAGGAATAGATGGTAAGACCCTATTGCTGAAGACTCCACATACTTGGGCTGCAAAGGCCCTTACTTAGAAATCCTGCTGGAGCTGAGCTGAGCCTCCTCCATGTAGACCAGCTGACAGAAAGCTGGAAAAAGCTATGCTGCATGAAGTTCCATGGGAGAGAGAAAAATCACTAGTGAAAATAAACAACAATGGACACTGCAAGCCTTAAATTTTCCCAGTCAGGCCAAATGAGCCAACGGGTGTAATAATGGGACTTGAGGCTCACGCCATGGAAGGGAACTATAACTGATACTGAAAACCTATGACAGGGGTAGTCGTGAGTCCTAGGGGTGTAATGTCTGCTGGTGTCTAGCTAAAAGTATAGACTATGTGCACCAAACTGCACTTCTCTTAATGTTCATACCCATATATTAATGCTACTCCCACTTTTGGTTAGAGAACCTTCTCTTTTCAGATGGCGGTGACCTTGGGATGACTTAGAAGGCACCATAGTGCTGAGAAGAAGTGACAGAGGAGTGCTCAGCACTGATACATCTCTATTACACTTTCCAAGGCTCAGGGTCCATTGCAGAAGAGGTGGCAGAAAGAATGTAAGGGCCAAAGGAAGGGTAGGACTCCTTACAATGCACTCTTCCAGGCACAAAATGCCATGGATATCCATGACCTCACAGTGCCTGACACTGCCTACACAACACCATCATAATAAGAGGAAAAGATGATGACATAAAAATAAAAGAGAGACTGATTGAGAGGGTGAAGGGGTGTGATGGAGAGTGGAATTGTAAAAGGGAGAGTGGTGGGGAGGGAATTACCATGGTTTATTGTCTGTAATTATAGAAGTTGTCAATAAAAAATATTTTTTCAAAAAAAGAACTCTTAATATCAATAGCCTCAATGCCCCAACTGAAAGACACAGGCTTGCTAATTGGATTAAAAGGCAGGATCCTTCTGTCTTTTGCCTCCAAGAAACTCACCTCTCCATAAAAGATAGACACTATCTTAGGGTGAAAGGATGGAAAATGGTATTTCAAGCAAATGGGCCTAGAAAGCAAGTAACTGTTGCTATTATAATATCTGACAGGATAGACTTCAAACCAACATTAGGGAGTAAAGATAAACAAGGTCACTTTATATTGATAAATGAATAGTTTGACAGGAAGACATTACAATTTTAAATATATATGCACCTAACATGGTAACCCAATTTCATCAAGCAAACACTTTTAGACTTAAGGTCACAAACTTAAACATTATTAGACTTAAGCACAATTATAGTTGGTGACTTCAATACCCCACCCTTATCATCTGACAGGTCATTCTGGAAAAAATAAACAGAGAGACAACTGGATGAAATTATATCATAGAACAAATTGACCTACCAGATATTTACAGAATATTCCATCCGAATATTCAGACACAAAGCAAACCTTAACAAATCCAGGAAAATTGAAATAATTCCTTGTACTCTATCTGATCACAATGAGATTAAATTACAAATGAACAACAAGAAAAACTATAGAGCATATACAAAATTATGGAAACTAAACAGTACACTACTGAATGATGAATGAGTCATTAAAGAAATAAAAAATTCACAGAATCAAATGACAATGAGAACACAATATACCAAAACCTTTGGGCACAATGAAGGCAGTCGTAAGAGGAAAATTGATAGCTTTAAGTGCCTATATTAAGAAATTAGAAAGGTCACAAACAACTTAATGTTCTACCTTAAGACCTTGGAAAAAGAAGAACAAGGCAAACCAAAAATCAGTAAATGGGAATAAATAATAAAAATTACAGCAGAAATTAGTGAAATAGAACCCCCCCAATACAAATAATGAAACAAAGAGTTGGTTCTTTAAAATAATAAACAATATTGTTAAACTCTTAGCAAATCTGACCAAAAGAAAGAGAGAAAAGACACAAATAAATAAAAGTAGAGATGAAAAAGATATCATTACAACTGATACCAATGAAATTTAGAAAATCATAAGGACATACTTTAAGAACATATACTCCACTAAGTTTGAAAACCTGAAAGAAATGGATGATTTCCTAGATTTATATGACCTACCAAAATTAAATCAAGATGAGATAGACCATTTAAATAGATCTATAGCAAGTACAGAAGATCCAAACAGTTATAAAAAATCTCCCAACTAAAAAAAAGTCCTGGGTTTGCTAAGCTTTCCCCTGCTACCCTCCAGGCTCCCGGGGCTGGCTGGTGGCTTGGGAACTTTCTTCATGGGATGGCCCTGAAACACCAATCTCCGCTACTGCCTCAAGCCAAGAAACCAAGACCACCCTCTGTCCTGAAACTAGGGGGCTCATTGGCCTCACCCTGTGTTTCAGTCAGGTTCACATTGCTGGTAGAAATCACCCAACCAAGAGTAGCTTGTGGGGAAAAAAAAAAAGGTTTATTTTGGTTTACAGACTTGAGGGGGAAGCTCCATGATGGCAGGGAAAATGATGGCATGAGCAGAGGGTGGACATCACATCCTGGCCAATATCAGGTGGACAACAGGAACAAGAGAGTGTGCCAAACACTGGCAAGGGGACACTGGATATAATGCCCATAAGTCCACCCCCAACAATACACTCCCTCCATCAGCTGGGAACTTAACATTCAGAACACCTAAGTTTATGGGAAACACCCAAATCAAACCACCACATTCCGCCCCTGGACCCCATAAACTGATAACCATACATGATGTAAAATGCAGTACATTCATCCAACTTTAAAAGTCTCCATAGTTTTTATCAATTCCAATGATGTTCTTATGTCCCCATAGTCCAAGATGTTCTAACTGAGCCATAATACTAAAAAATCCCCCCCAAACCCCATAATGGCACAGAATAAACATTCACACTGCAAAAGATGGCATTGACCATAGCAAAGAAATAGTCAACCAATACAAGATTTAAAACAACCAGGGAAAACATCAAACTCTGTAGCTTCAAGTCCAACAACAGTGACAAGTCTCCAAGTCCAACAATTCTAACCAGCAACAAGTCTCTGGTATTCCAATTCCACCCCTCCAGATAGGCTACTCACAGTCCTGGAAAACATCATTGGGGCTGGCAGCATTCCTTAGCATCTCCACTGGGTCTCCACTGCAAACCATGGTTCATCCTCACAGTTGCATCAGGTCTCCATGCAACTGTCCAGCAAACCTGCTTCACACTGTCCATGGCCATTTCCAAAACACAAGACCTCATTGCAAACTCAATGACCCTCCCTTTCTTGCATTTCTTATGCTCCAAAATACCAGGTAGGGTGCCAATTTGTTAATTGGGGGGGGGGGAATAAAGCAAATTTTGAAGAGCAGGACACTCCTTGAGCACTCATGCCCCTTCAAAAGAGTCTACATTCTTCCTGTTGCCCCAGTGCAGGTCAGCTGGCCCAATCTCAAAGATTGTAATTTCTCAATTGCAGCTGAATATGCAGCAGTTCACCCAAAGATTTGTGTGTGTGTGTGTGCCATATCCCTCTGCTTACACCAGTTCATTTCTTCTCACACAAACTGCTACTCCAGTCCAAGCAAAGCTCTTTCTCACCTCATAAGCCCAAACCTCAGAGTCCAGAGTTCTTGATGCATTCACCTCTTTCAACTCCGACCAAAATATTCCATCAAACTGTAGTTACAGCATTGCAAGTCATCTTCTAGGCCAAGGTTTCAAAACCTTCCACATTCCTCTTAAAAATCAGCTCTAAAAGGCCAAAGCCAGACAGTCAGGTGTCTAGCAACAATTCCACTCCTTGGTACCTCTTTGCTATTGCAGTCAGGTTCACATTGCTGGTAGAAATCACCCAACCAAGAGTAGCTTGTGGGAAAAAAAAAAGGTTTATTTTGGTTTACAGACTGGAGGGGGGAAAAACAGCTCAAACATCCCAGCTCCATGATGGCAGGGCGCGGCGGTAGCGCGGGCGGGGCTTCGCTGAAAATGATGGCTTGAGCAAGTGGGTGGTAATTCACTTCATGGCCATATTATCAGCGAGGACATCAGGGGGAACAAGAGTGGGTGCCCAATCACTGGCAACGGGGACACCTGGATATAATGCCAATAAGTCCAACCCCAACATTACACTCCCTCCATCAGCTGGGTACTTAACATTCTGATACACCTAAGTTTATGGGAAAACACCCAATCAACACCATAATATTCCGCCCCCTGGGATCCACCATAAAAAAACTGATAACCATACATGATCAGTATAAATAGCAGTACATTTAATCCTAATTAAAGTCTCCATAGTTTTTATCAATTCAATGATGTTCTTATGTCCCCATAGTCCAAGATGTTCTAACTGAGCCATAATACTAAAAAATCCCCCCCCAACCCCATAATGGCACAGAATAAACATTCACACTGCAAAAGATGGCATTGACCATAGCAAAGAAATAGTCAACCCAATACAAGATTTAAAACAACCAGGGAAAACATCAAACTCTGTAGCTTCAAGTCCAACAACAGTGACAAGTCTCCAAGTCCAACAATTCTAACCAGCAACAAGTCTCTGGTATTCCAATTCCACCCCTCCAGATAGGCTACTCACAGTCCTGGAAAACATCATTGGGGCTGGCAGCATTCCTTAGCATCTCCACTGGGTCTCCCACTGCAAACCATGGTTCATCCTCACAGTTGCATCAGGTCTCCATGCAACTGTCCAGCAAACCTGCTTCACACTGTCCATGGCCATTTCCAAAACACAAGACCTCATTGCAAACTCAATGACCCTCCCTTTCTTGCATTTCTTATGCTCCAAAATACCAGGTAGGGTGCCAATTTGTTAATTGGGGGGGGGAATAAAGCAAATTTTGAAGAGCAGGACACTCCTTGAGCACTCATGCCCCTTCAAAAGAGTCTACATTCTTCCTGTTGCCCCAGTGCAGGTCAGCTGGCCCAATCTCAAAGATTGTAATTTCTCAATTGCAGCTGAATATGCAGCAGTTCACCCAAAGATTTGTGTGTGTGTGTGTGCCATATCCCTCTGCTTACACCAGTTCATTTCTTCTCACACAAACTGCTACTCCAGTCCAAGCAAAGCTCTTTCTCACCTCATAAGCCCAAACCTCAGAGTCCAGAGTTCTTGATGCATTCACCTCTTTCAACTCCGACCAAAATATTCCATCAAACTGTAGTTACAGCATTGCAAGTCATCTTCTAGGCCAAGGTTTCAAAACCTTCCACATTCCTCTTAAAAATCAGCTCTAAAAGGCCAAAGCCAGACAGTCAGGTGTCTAGCAACAATTCCACTCCTTGGTACCTCTTTGCTATTGCAGTCAGGTTCACATTGCTGGTAGAAATCACCCAACCAAGAACAGCTTGTGGGAAAAAAAAAGAGGTTTATTTTGGCTTATAGGCTCAAGGGGGAAGTTCCATGATAGCAGAGAAAAGAATGGAATGAGCAGAGGATGGACATCACTTCCTGGCTAACATCATGTGGACAACAGGAGCAGGAGAGTGTGTCAAACACTGGCAAGAGGACACTGGCTATAATACTCATAATCCCACCCCCAACAATAACACTGCCTCCAGGAGGCATTAATTCCAAAATCTCCATCAGCTGGGAACCTAGCATTCAGAACACCTAAATTTATGGAGGACACCTGAGTCAAGTGACCACACCTTGCTTGCAGAAGAAGAAAAAGAACAGCAAGAAGCAATTGAATATATTGATGAAGAACAAAATGAAATACAGAAACTTAATGAACAAGCCAGTGAGGAAATTTTTTTAAAAATTTTTTTGTTTATTATTTATTCATTTGAGAGTGACAGACAGAGAAAGAGGGAGAGAGAGAGAGAGAGAACGGGCATGCCAGGGCTTCCAGCCACTGCATACAAACTCCAGACGCATGCGCCCCCTTGTGCATCTGGCTAACGTGGGTCCTGGGGAATCGAGCCTCGAACCGGGGTCCTTAGGCTTCACAGGCAAGCGCTTAACTGCTAAGCCATCTCTCCAGCCCAACAGTGAGGAAATTTTGAAAGTAAAACACAAATATAACAAACTTTGCCATCCATTTTTTTCAGAAGAGGTCATAATTGATTGCCAAAATCCCAAATTTGGGGGTAACAACATTTGTCAACATCCACAAGTACATGCACTACTTGGGGAGGAAGACAAAGAGGTGCTGCATTGCCTGATCTAAGTCTACTGACAGAATTTGAAGATATAAAAATCAGGTTACTGAATAGATTTTTATTTTGATGAAAATCCTTACTTTGAAATTAAAGTCCTCTCCAAAGAATTTCATCTGAATGAGAGTGGTGAGCCAACTTCAAAGTACACTGAAATCAAATGGAAATCTGGAAAGGATTTGATGAAATACTCAAGTCAAACACAGAACAAAGCCAGTAGGAAGAGGCAGCATGAAGAGCCAGAGAGCTTCTATTTTTAAAAGATTATTTTATTATTATAATTAGTTCCATAATTATAGACAAATAAGCCATGATAATCCCCCCAACTTCCCCTTCACAAATCCACTCTCCATCACGTTCCCTCCCCTTCTTAATCTGTCTTTCTTTTATTTTGATGTCATCTTCTTTTCCTCCTATTATAAGGGTCTTGTGTAGGTAGTGCTAGGAACTGCGAGGTCATAGATATCCAGGCCAGATGAGTTAGGAGAGGTCATCAAAGAGGATATTTGGCCAAATCCCTTGCAGTACAACTTGGTTCCCTGATATGGATGATGAAGAAGGAGAGGGGGAAGAGAAGGATGATGATTATGAAGATGAAGGATTGGAAGATATTGATGAATAAGGGATGAGGATGAAGATGATGATGAAGGGGAGGAAGAAGAAGGGGATGAAGGAAAATAATGACTAATAGAAAAGAACACTGATGGATGTCAAACTTCTATTTTTATTATTTTTTAATTTTCTCCAGTCCCTGGAGCCAGTTGTAGTGTTTTCTTTCCACAACCTCTTGTGCTCAACAGCCTTATTTTTTTTTTTTTTTTTTTTTTTTTTTTGGTTTTTCAAGGTAGGGTCTCACTCTAGCCCAGGCTGACCTGGAATTCACTATGGAGTCTCAGGGTGGCCTCGAACTCACGGCGATCCTCCTACCTCTGCCTCCCAAGTGCTGGGATTAAAGGCGTGCGCCACCACGCCCGGCTTCAACAGCCTTATTTTTGAGGCCTCTTTTTCTCAACATCATGGTTCTCAACTTATTTTTGGCGGGGGGGGGGGGGAGGGAAATACCCTGATCAGAATCTCCACTTTTTTGTACTAAATTCATTTTTTATCCCTTCCTGTCTAAACAAGTACTGTATAGAATCAACAACACCACCATGTTCTGTGGGAAAAAAAGAAAAACCTTCTGCTCCCTTCACTGCTGGCCCCTGGGGAGTAGTGCAGAGAATTCTACCTTCTTTCTTCCTTTCTCTGTACTCTGTGCTCAGAGCTTATACTGTGTCTCTTTGTGAATACAGACAGTTAGCATTTACCAACATGTACCCATTTACTTTCTCTTCTTTAATAAAAAGAAAAAATCTTCTAAAAATGGGGCATAGAAGGTCACAAAGGGAGGGTTGGAATGTCTGGGTGGGTTCGGTGGGTATTTTGACAACATGACTTCTCAGTTGGCATGTTTAATTGTGTTTAATGGACATCCTTGAAGTTCAAGATGACACCTTTAAAATAAAATTCTCTCCGAATGATGATGTACACACACACACACACACACACACACACATACACACACACACACATACACACACACATACACACACACACAAAATCCAGGCCCAGATGGATTAATTGGTGAATTTTACCAGACCTTCATGGAAAAACTAAAACCAATGCTTCTCAAACTTTTCCATAAAATAGAAAAGGAAGGAGTGTTATCAAACTCTTTCTATGAAGCCAGCATCACCCTGATACCAAAATCAGACAAAAACAGAACAAAAGAAAAAATTACAGACCAATCTCTCTCATGAATGTAGATGCAAAATTCTCAACAAAATATTGTCAAATGGTTATTAAAACACTTAGAAAGAAAGTTACACTGGCCTTGAAGAAGGGTATGTATATATGGCACATCTAATTAGTGAAACAGATCTAGGTAAAGAATGGCACAAAAGTTTTAAGTCGCTGGGCATGGTGAGACATGCCTTTAATCTCAGAACTTGGGAGGCAGAGGTAGAATTGCTGTGAGTTCGAGGCCACCCTGAAACTACATAGTGAATTCCATAGTGAAACCCTACCTCAAAGAAAAATGTTTAAAGTCATTCTAACATCTAAATTTAGTTGTCCTATAACAGTGTAAGCCATATCTAAATCAAAGAAAGCAGGCATGTCCTCTTATCCTTTTAAATATATAATAGCTATAAACATAGGCAGAGCATGTGAATAGCCCTGGAGCCCATATTCTTACCAGGAAAGACTTAGAAATAATGTGTCAAGAAAGGACAAGACAGTACAAAATCTTGGCATCTGTATTTAAAAACATACTAATTACCCAGGAAAGGCTGGAAACGGACCATCAGAGTTCAAGACCATTTTTCTCAAATGAAGATCTCTTGAGTATGAGCTTTTGTCTGAAAGCAAGGAATATGGCTTGAGAGTTATAAGCAAATGAACTTGAAAATTCGTATTTTATTAATTAGTTTATTTGAGAGAGAGAGAGCAAAAGAGGCAGATAGAGAGAAAGAGAGAATGGGCACACCACTGCCTCTAGCCACTGCAAATGAACTCCAGATGCATGTGCCCCCTTGTGCATCTGGCTTATGTGGGTCCTGGGGTATCAAATTGGGGTCCTTAGGGTTTGCAAGGAAATGCCTTAACAACTAAGCCATTTCCCCAGCCCCTAAAAGTTATATTTTAAACAATTACTTAAGTAAAACCTTGACAGAAACTATTTGATCACACATAATATAACAGAACCTGGTCATTGTTTAACTAAAACATTTAGCCCTAATATAACCCTTGGCAAATCTGTTTTGAAAGAGAAAACACTATTAGACAATGTTCTTGGCTTAATATTGAATAGCAATTAATCTGATGTATATTAGAGACACTTTGGTTAACATAAAGCAATTTTATGTTTTACTCATGACTGTTAAAAGAAATGAATCTTAGTAGGCTATATCAATATATTTGTACATAATAGGAGCACAAATGTCATAATGAATGAAATTAAATCATTTAAGCTTAAATGATAAACCTTATGAGGACAATTTGATAGGATTAACATGAACAAGACAGAAGCTATCTTTAAAACCACAATGTTTTTAGCTATGAGAACTTTATAGTAGGAAATTAAGCACTACTGAGTGAACTTTCACCTTAGGACTCAGTTTTCCAACAGCTAAAAGCCTGACAGATGGAGAAACATACTTAACTGAGTTGAGTACCTGTTTTATAACTGAACAAGCTGGACATGGTGGTACATACCTTTAATCCCAGCATTTGGGAGGCAGAGGTAGGAGGATTGCCATGAGTTAGAAGCCATCCTACCTCAAAAAACTAAAAAAAAAAAAAAAAAAAAGAACATCAGTGACCTGAAATTTTTAACCTTAATATCAAGTAGAGATTTAGAGTTTATCTAAATGTTTTACTTACTTTACCCAAGTTTTGTTTGTTTTTGTTTTCAAGGTAAGGTCTTGCTCTGGCCTAGGCTGTCCTGGAATTCATTATGTAGTCTCAGGCTGGCCTTAAACTCACAGCAATCAGCCTCCCAAGTTCTGGACTAAAGGTTTGTGCCACCACAGCCGGCAATTTTTTTTTTCTAGGTATGGTCTTGCTCTATAGCCCAAACTGACCTAGAATTCACTGTGTAGTCTCAGGATGCTTCAAACTCAGTGATCCTCCCACTACAGCCTCCTGAGTGCTGGGATTAAAGGCATGCAGCACCACACCTTTGTTGGCATTTTTGTTTGTTTGTTTTTTCAAAGTAGGTCTTGCTCTAGCACAGGCTGACCTGGAATTCACTATGGAGTCTCAGGTGGCCTCGAACTCACGGCGATCCTCCTACCTCTGCCTCCCAAGTGCTGGGATTAAAGGCGTGCGCCACCATGCCCGGCTTCACAGCCTTATTTTAGGCCTCTTTTTCTCAACATCATGGTTCTCAACTTATTTTTGGCGGGGGGGGGGGGGGAGGGAAATACCTGATCAGAATCTCCACTTTTTTGTACTAAATTCATTTTTTATCCCTTCCTGTCTAAACAAGTACTGTATAGAATCAACAACACCACCATGTTCTGTGGGAAAAAAGAAAAACCTTCTGCTCCCTTCACTGCTGGCCCCTGGGGAGTAGTGCAGAGAATTCTACCTTCTTTCTTCCTTTCTCTGTACTCTGTGCTCAGAGCTTATACTGTGTCTCTTTGTGAATACAGACAGTTAGCATTTACCAACATGTACCCATTTACTTTCTCTTCTTTAATAAAAAGAAAAAATCTTCTAAAAATGGGGCATAGAAGGTCACAAAGGGAGGGTTGGAATGTCTGGGTGGGTTCGGTGGGTATTTTGACAACATGACTTCTCAGTTGGCATGTTTAATTGTGTTTAATGGACATCCTTGAAGTTCAAGATGACACCTTTAAAATAAAATTCTCTCCGAATGATGATGTACACACACACACACACACACACACACACACACACACACACATACACACACACACACATACACACACACAAAATCCAGGCCCAGATGGATTAATTGGTGAATTTTACCAGACCTTCATGGAAAAACTAAAACCAATGCTTCTCAAACTTTTCCATAAAATAGAAAAGGAAGGAGTGTTATCAAACTCTTTCTATGAAGCCAGCATCACCCTGATACCAAAATCAGACAAAAACAGAACAAAAGAAAAAATTACAGACCAATCTCTCTCATGAATGTAGATGCAAAATTCTCAACAAAATATTGTCAAATGGTTATTAAAACACTTAGAAAGAAAGTTACACTGGCCTTGAAGAAGGGTATGTATATATGGCACATCTAATTAGTGAAACAGATCTAGGTAAAGAATGGCACAAAAGTTTTAAGTCGCTGGGCATGGTGAGACATGCCTTTAATCTCAGAACTTGGGAGGCAGAGGTAGAATTGCTGTGAGTTCGAGGCCACCCTGAAACTACATAGTGAATTCCATAGTGAAACCCTACCTCAAAGAAAAATGTTTAAAGTCATTCTAACATCTAAATTTAGTTGTCCTATAACAGTGTAAGCCATATCTAAATCAAAGAAAGCAGGCATGTCCTCTTATCCTTTTAAATATATAATAGCTATAAACATAGGCAGAGCATGTGAATAGCCCTGGAGCCCATATTCTTACCAGGAAAGACTTAGAAATAATGTGTCAAGAAAGGACAAGACAGTACAAAATCTTGGCATCTGTATTTAAAAACATACTAATTACCCAGGAAAGGCTGGAAACGGACCATCAGAGTTCAAGACCATTTTTCTCAAATGAAGATCTCTTGAGTATGAGCTTTTGTCTGAAAGCAAGGAATATGGCTTGAGAGTTATAAGCAAATGAACTTGAAAATTCGTATTTTATTAATTAGTTTATTTGAGAGAGAGAGAGCAAAAGAGGCAGATAGAGAGAAAGAGAGAATGGGCACACCACTGCCTCTAGCCACTGCAAATGAACTCCAGATGCATGTGCCCCCTTGTGCATCTGGCTTATGTGGGTCCTGGGGTATCAAATTGGGGTCCTTAGGGTTTGCAAGGAAATGCCTTAACAACTAAGCCATTTCCCCAGCCCCTAAAAGTTATATTTTAAACAATTACTTAAGTAAAACCTTGACAGAAACTATTTGATCACACATAATATAACAGAACCTGGTCATTGTTTAACTAAAACATTTAGCCCTAATATAACCCTTGGCAAATCTGTTTTGAAAGAGAAAACACTATTAGACAATGTTCTTGGCTTAATATTGAATAGCAATTAATCTGATGTATATTAGAGACACTTTGGTTAACATAAAGCAATTTTATGTTTTACTCATGACTGTTAAAAGAAATGAATCTTAGGTAGGCTATATCAATATATTTGTACATAATAGGAGCACAAATGTCATAATGAATGAAATTAAATCATTTAAGCTTAAATGATAAACCTTATGAGGACAATTTGATAGGATTAACATGAACAAGACAGAAGCTATCTTTAAAACCACAATGTTTTTAGCTATGAGAACTTTATAGTAGGAAATTAAGCACTACTGAGTGAACTTTCACCTTAGGACTCAGTTTTCCAACAGCTAAAAGCCTGACAGATGGAGAAACATACTTAACTGAGTTGAGTACCTGTTTTATAACTGAACAAGCTGGACATGGTGGTACATACCTTTAATCCCAGCATTTGGGAGGCAGAGGTAGGAGGATTGCCATGAGTTAGAAGCCATCCTACCTCAAAAAACTAAAAAAAAAAAAAAAAAAAGAACATCAGTGACCTGAAATTTTTAACCTTAATATCAAGTAGAGATTTAGAGTTTATCTAAATGTTTTACTTACTTTACCCAAGTTTTGTTTGTTTTTGTTTTCAAGGTAAGGTCTTGCTCTGGCCTAGGCTGTCCTGGAATTCATTATGTAGTCTCAGGCTGGCCTTAAACTCACAGCAATCAGCCTCCCAAGTTCTGGGACTAAAGGTTTGTGCCACCACAGCCGGCAATTTTTTTTTTCTAGGTATGGTCTTGCTCTATAGCCCAAACTGACCTAGAATTCACTGTGTAGTCTCAGGATGGCTTCAAACTCAGTGATCCTCCCACTACAGCCTCCTGAGTGCTGGGATTAAAGGCATGCAGCACCACACCTTTGTTGGCATTTTTGTTTGTTTGTTTTTTCAAAGTAGGGTCTTGCTCTAGCACAGGCTGACCTGGAATTCACTATGTAGTCTCAGGGTGACCTCGAATTCATGGAGATCCTCCTACCTCTAGTTGGCAATTTTTAAAGTCGTTGTTAGAGCTAAATTTTAGGTCAAAGAACCATTTTAGTTTATAATGTTTTTAACTAGGATGGTGATGACCTTGGAGGCAAATTGTCCCATCTGAAAGAAAATGGAGGAATAGAAGAGTCTATGGTCAGGCTATGCCCCATCCTATTCCAAATCTTCTAGTGGAGGGCTGGAGAGATGGCTTAGTGGTCAAGGCATTTGTCTACAAAGCCAAAGGACCCAGGTTTGATTCCCCAGGACCCACATAAGCCAGATACACAAGGGAGTGCATGCATCTGGAGTTCATTTGCAGTGACTGAAGGTCCTAGCATGCCCATTCTCTTTCTATTTACCTCTTTCTCTCTCTCTCTCTCTCAAATGAATAAAATAAAAATTAATTAAATTAAAAAAATCTAGTGGAGGTGGGCATCCCTCCAGAGCCAGATTTTTAGGGTTTTGTCCCTCTTCTGCCTACAGGAGCCATGAACCAAATTTCCTGTCATCCCCACTGTCTAGGGGACACATAGTGCAATTTATGTGCCTTTTGGAGCAGGGAGGTCTGAGGTAGGATATCCATGCTCATCCTAGCCAGCCAGCTCCCAAACTAGAGTTCCTCCTAGACTATCCTGTCTGAGCTGAATCAGGACCAGAACCAACAGGGGTGATGTTAAATGAAAATGAAACAAAGGGCTGGAAAAACGGCTTACCAGTTAAGGTGCTTACCTGAGAAGCCTAAGGACCCAGGTTCAATTCCCCCAAACACACATAAGCCAGATGCATATGGTGGTGCATACATTTGGAGTTCACTGGAAGTAGCTAGAGGGCCTGGAACACCCATTCTCTCTCTCAAATAAATAAAAATTAAATAATTTTTAAAAATAAAATGAAACCAAACCTCTATTACTAAAAACCAGAGAAAGAGTGCAAAAACCTCTTTCCTGGGCTTGAGGCTATAGTGGTTTAGGCCCAGCTGAACCGCGTTTTTATAGGATCAAGGAGGGGAAAATGTCAGCAAAATGTGGACCAGGGGCTGGAGAGATGGCTTAGCCGTTAATCGCTTGCCTGTGATGCCTAAGGACCCCGGTTTGAGGCTCAATTCCCCAGGTCCCAAGTTAGCCATATGCACAAGGGGGTGCACACGTCTGGAGTTCGTCTGCAGCAGCTGGAAGCCCTGGCACGCCCATTCTCTCTCTCTCTCTCTGCCTCTTCCTCTCTCTGTCTGTCACTCTCAAATAAATAAAAATAAACAAAAATAATTTTAAAAAAATGTGGACCAGGGGAGACAAAATAGAAACAAGCCCATTTCTCTTGCTGACTTGTTTTTCTTGGTGGTCTGTCTATATCTAAGGTGAAATTTGGCTATATCTCTAGGTTATTGGCTTGTTTTAGTGGTCTTGAGACAGTGATTTCTTGTGTAACAGATGTTCTTTATCAGGCCCAAGGTCTGGGGAAGAGTTTACCGTAAAAAGAAATTTCCCCTAGCTTCCAAGCCTTCATCATGGCCAGCTTGCCCCAGTTTCTTAGTGCTTCATTAAGTCTTCATTCCTCCCAGACCAACAAACTGCACAACACAGTTTGTGAGTCTCTATTGAAAGTGAGGTAGACACAAGTAGGAATTTCTGCCTCATCCTTGGCTTGGTGACCTACCTGCCCCTCTGAGTGGGGGTTCTTTTGCCACCTTTTTTCCATCTTTAAGAGCCTTGGATTGAGTAACCCCTGGTCTGTATTTCAGATGTGATAAGATTTCTTTTATGTTCAAGGAGTTTTAAGAACTTTTAATCACCTGATTTCTTTAAGAAAGGCTCTATGGTAATATCTGCTTTAAAAAAAATTATTATGAAGGAGAGAGAGTGCACCAGGGCCTTAGCCACTGCAATAAAACTCCAGCATGTGCCATCTTGTGCACATACGTGACCTTGTGCACATGCATCACCAGTCTGGCTTACATGAGTTCTGGGGAGCTGAACCTGGGTCCTTAGGCTTCACAGGCAAGCACCTTAACCACTAAGCCATCTCTCCAGCCCATAACTGCTTTTTGTCTGGTATAAGTTTAGGTAAGCCTGATGGTTGTCTTACTTAAGGAGTTTGTAACGTAATCAAATACCTTAACTCAGTTTATCCATTTGATCTCTGTCTAGTGAGAAATTCTACCTGACAGAGGTGACTTTAGGTGATCAGGAGACATAAAATATGGAGAGAAGCAAAAATATGTGCTGTTTGTCACTCTTTTTTTCATGTCAGAGGCAATTGGCCATTTTGCTTCTGGACACATGGCTTAACTTTGCCTGGGGTCTTGACATCAAGGTGACACCAACCCTTTTCCAGAGTCCAATTTTTTTTTTTTTTTTTTGGTTTTGGTTTTTTGAGGTAGGGTTTCACTCTAGTCCAGGCTGACCTAGAATTCCCTATGTAGTCTCAGGGTGGCCTCAAACTCATAGTGATTCTCCTACCTCTGCCTCCCAAGTGCTGGGATTAAAAGCACCCAACTCAGAGTCCAGTTTGACATGAATTTAAATAGGATAAGAGCTAGGCGTGGTGATACACACCTTTAATCTCAGCACTTGAGAGGCAGAAGTAGGCAGGTCACTGAGTTCGGGGCCAGCCTGGGATTACAGAGTGAGAGCCATCTCAGCCTGGGCTAGAGTGAGACCCTACCTCAAAAAAAAAAAAAAAAAATAGCATACGACAGTTCACCAGTCATAAGCAAGAATAAGAAGAAATGACAGCATAGAGAACTAAGCATCACTGTAACTAGGACTATTAATGTCCCTGTACTCTTCTGCCCCATTTTGAAACTGTCTTCTTGTTCTTACCCAGATAACTTAAAATGAATGAGAATTTTATCCATTGTGACATACCAAGGTGACAGGGTCTCACCTGTGTCTAATCTAGTTAGACATTTTCCCAGAGAATGTGAACTACACCTGTGCTTATGACCTTGTTACACACTTGACAGGGTTTTAACCTATGTCTAATTTAAACTGAATTTAAAATGTTTGTCATTGAGTCTGTGACCCTATATGAAAAATTTTAGAGCATTTTTAAAAGCATGTAAACAGATGAGAACCTTTGAATTTATGCATGGTGCTCATCTGGGTTTAGCCTGAAAATCATCCTTTAGTTCCTTTTAAAAGGAAATTGAGCTGGACGTGGTGGCGCACGCCTTTAATCTCAGCACTCGGGAGGCAGAGGTAGGAGGATTGCCGTGAGTTCAAGGCCACCTTGAGACTACAGAGTGAATTCCAGGTCAGCCTGAGCTACAGTGAGACCCTACCTCGAAAAAAAAAAAAAAAAAAAAAAAAGGAAATTGATTGGTTTTCGGTTAGTTTTAGTCTTTTTAGGTTTTTCTTATTATCCATCTGTTCAATATACTCATACCTCCTAACATGTACTTTTGTCCTTATTCTAAGTACTACTCAAAACAAGAATTTTCTTTTTCAGGTTTTTGTTTGTTTGTTTGTTTGTTTTGCTTTGTTTTTTGAGGTAGGGTCTCATTCTAGCCCAGGATGACCTGGAATTGTTATGTACTCTCAGGCTGGCCTCGAATTCACAGTGATCCTCCTACCTCAGCATCCTGAGTGCTAAGATTAAAGGCATGTGCCACCATGCCTGGCAAAACAAGGCTTTCTTATCAACATTCTATAATATCCAGCATTGCAAATCTCGTCTCCAATTTATCCTTCAACCATCTCATCTCGTCATAACCAAAAAAACTTTATTAACCATCTGTATACAGGACCTTTAAGAGAAACCACATTTAGCTGATAATGTAGTATCCACGACAACTATTCTATCATTGTAAATCTAGAGAAGCATCCTTAACAGAAAAACTTAGAATTAAACATTTTTAGCATGAGTACTTAAAGTTTTAAAGTTCTCCCTTTTATTATTTATGCACTCTATAAAAAAACTCCGTAGGGCTGGGGAGATGGCTTAGCAGTTAAGCCACTTGCCTGCAAAGCAAAAGGACCCAGGTTTGATTCTCCAGGTCCCATGTAAGCCAGATGCACATGGTGGTGCATGCATCTCGAGTTCATTTCAGTGGGTAGAGGCTCTGGCACACCCATTCTCACTCTATCTCTCTCTCTCCTTCTCTATGTCTGTAATAAAGAAAGAAAGAAAGAAAGAAATCTAAAAAGAAACCTACATAAACAACAAGATTTATTTTATCATATTTACCAGCATACACCTATAGATTTTTTTAAAAAAAATTTTGTTATTTTTATGTATTTATTTGAGAGTGACATACAGAGAGAGAAAGAGAGGGCTGGAGAGATGGCTTAGCGGTTAAGTGCTTGCCTATGAAGCCTTGGGACCCTGGTTCAAGGCTCGATTCCCCAGGACCCACGTTAGCCAGATGCACAAGGGGGCACACGTGTCTGGAGTTCGTTTGCAGTGGCTGGAGGCCCTGGTGCGCCCATTGTCTCTCTATATATATCTGCTTCTTTCTCTCTCTGTTGTTCTCAAATAATTAAATTTTTTAGAAATTAAAAAAAAAAAAACAGAGAGAGAAAGAGGCAGATAGAGAGAGAAAGAGAATGGGTGTGCCAGGGCTTCCAGCCACTGCAAACGAACTCCAGGTGCGTGCGCCTCCTTGTGCATCTGGCTAACGTGGGTCCTGGGGAATTGAGCCTCGAACAGGGGTCCTTAGGCTTCACAGGCAAGCGCTTAACCAGTAAGCCATCTCTCCAGCCCTAGATTTTATATCACCTATTGGCTTGAGATATCCCTTCTTACTTAATAAGATGAGTGTGGTGGCACATGCCTTTAATCCCAACACTGGGGAGGCTGAGGTAGAAGGATCACCTTGAGTTCCAGGCCAGTCTGAAACTACATAGTGAATTCCAGGTCAGCCTGGGCTATAATAGTGAGACCCTACTATGAAAAATCAACCCCCCCAAAAAAAATTTTTTTTTAAAGCATGGGTTTGTAAATACAGGTAAAACAGAATAACTTCCCTAGAGATAATCCTTACCAATAAATTTAACATTCCTGGACATGATTCTATTAAAAGCAACTAATGCAGAATTCTGTTGTCCTTGCCTTGAGGCAGACTACTCTGGAACTATGACCTGCTGCCTCCACCTACCAAGTGGCCTCTATCTTCCAAGTTACAGGATTAGTGTGAGCCATCACAACCAGCAGGATCCTGTCACTCCCATAATCCTCTAAGATACCTGGTGTCCAGAGTAAAGGTGTGAGCCACCATACCTGGTAGAATATTGTTCATCCTAATAGCAGCTTGAAATATTTAAAACCTGGAATAGGGCTGGAGAGATGGCTTAGCAGTTAAGGCATTTACCTGTGAAGCCAAAGGACTCAGGTTCAATTCCCCAGGACCCATATAAGTTGCCCACATAAGGTCCTGGTATGCCCATTTTCTCTCTCTATTTCTATCTCCCTCTCATATAAGTCAAATAAAAGCCAGGTGTGGTGGCACGTGCCTTTAATTCCAGCACTTGGGAGGCAGAGGTAGGAGAATCACCATGAGTTCAATGCTAGCCTGAGACTACATAGTGAATTCTAGGTCAGCCTGGGCTAGAGTGAGACCCTACCTTGAAAAAACAAAATAATAATAATAATAATAATAATAATGGTAACAACAAATAAATAAATTAAATTAAAACCTGGAATATAAACTAGGTTATGACAAATCTTAATGATATTATGTAACAAATTAAGATTACCTGTTTACTGAAAATTTTAGCTCACTATATGTCTTAAATCTGGTTTTTGTTTGCTTTTTTCTGTTTCGTTTTTTTATTATTTTTATGTTTTGGCCAGGGCCTTCAACCACTGCAAACAAACTCTAGAAGCATGCACCAATTTGTGCAACTGGCTTACATGGTGTGGTGGTTTGATTCAGGTGTCCCCCATAAACTAAGTATTCTGAATACTAGTCTTCCCAGCTGATGACAATTGGAAATTAAGGCTTCCTGGAGGCAGCGTATTGTTGGGGGCAGTCTTATGGGTGTTATAGCCAGTAGCCCCATGCCAGTGTTTGGCACACACTCATATTGCTATTGTCTACCTTATGTTGGCCAGGGGTGATGTCCACCCTCTGCTCATGACATCATTTTCCCCTGTCTTCATGGAGTTTCCCCTCGAGTCTGTAAGCCAAAATAAACTCTTTTGCCTACAAGCTGCTCTTGGTCAGGTGACTTCTGCCAATAATGCAAACCTGACTGCAATGGTAAAGTTGGTACTGGGAGTGGGGTCATTTGCTGCTAGATACCTGACTGTGTGGCTTTAGCCTTTTGGAACTGATTTTCAAGAAGAATGTGGAAGGATTTGAAACCTTGGCCTAAGAGATGCCCTGAGGTGCTGTAAGTACAGCTTGATGGATTATTCTGGTCAGAGTTGCAAGATCTGAATGCAGTAAGAACTATGGACTGTGAGGTTTGGCTTGTGAGGATGAGAAAGAGCTTTGCCTGGACTGGGCTAGCAGCAGTTTGTGTGAGAAGCTTGCTGTTATGCCCATGTCCTGAGAATTTGTGCAGGGTTGCATTGCATAGAAATGGACTGGTGTGAGCAGAGGCATATGGCACAGAAAGAAATCTTTAGGCTGAAACTGCTGCCTGTTCAGCTGCAATTGAGAGATTACAACCATTGAGATAGGGCCAACTAACCTGCATTGGGCAATAGAAAGAATATAGACTCTTTTACTGGGCATGGTGGCTCATGCCTTTAATCCCAGCACTCAGGAGGCAGAGGTAGGAGGATCACCGTGAATTCGAGGCCACCCTGTGTCTACATAGTGAATTCCAGGTCAGCCTGAGCTAGATTAAGAACCTACTTTGAAAAAAAAAAAAAAAAAGAATGTAGACTTTTGAAGGGGTATGAATGTTCAAGGAGTGTCCTGTTCTTCAAAGTCTGCTTTATTCCCCACTGGATTAACAAATTGGCCCTCTACCTGGTATTGTGGAATATAAGAAATGTAGGAAAGAGAGGGTCATTGAGTTTGCAACACGGATTTATATTTTGGAAATGGCCAGGGGCATTGTGAAGCAGGTTTGTTGGATGCCTGCATGGAGACCCAATGGAGCCGTGAGGATGGACCATGGCTTGTAGTGGAGACCCAGTGGAGATACAGGGACCACAAGATGGCTGCTAAGGAGAGCTGCTGGCCCTGCATGAAGTTTTCCAGGACTGTAAGTAGCCTAGCTGGAGGGGTGGAATTGGAACTCCAGAGACTTGTTGCTGGTTAGAATTGGACTTGGAGATTTGTCACTGATTAGCATTGTTGGACTTGAACCTACAGAGTTTAATGTTTGTCTTGTGAAAATGTTGTACTTGTTGAATATTTCTTTACTATATCCAGTGCCATCTTTTGCAGTATGAGTGCTTATTCTGTACCATTATGGGTTTTTTTTTTGAGGGTTATTTTTAATATTATGGCTCAGTTAAAAGACCTTGGATTATGGGGATGTTTGAACATCATTAATATTGATAAAAACTATGGGGACTTTTACATTTTACATCATGGATGGCTATCAGTTTATGGGGGCCAGGGATGGAATGTGGTGGTTTGATCCAGGTGTCCCCCATAAATTTAAGTATTCTGAATGCTACTCTCTCCATCTAATGGCAACTGGAAATTAAAGCCTCCTAAAGACAGTGCCAGAACAGAACAGAGACAGAGAGTCAGGGGTGGCCCCTTGATCCCTCATCCAGGAGGATTAATGCTGCATCCAGCTTCCCTCTTGGATCCAGAAAAGTGCACAAAACCAGAAAACCAAAAAAATAAAAAATAAAAAACAAAAAGAAGTGTGGAAAAAGCACCCCCAGAGGTTTCTTACCCAATAAAGGAGGGGGAAGCAGTCCTAGGCAAAAGTTCCCCATCAATGGCTTCTTACCAACTCCAAAACTAGAAACATGCAGACAGATGGAGATATGGTTCTTGGGCCAAGATTAGGGGTCTTTCCCCAGTATGGTCACCCCAGAGTTGAGGAGGGAGGTCTTGAAATGTGGATCCAGGGTGAGCCCCCATGATGTTATGGGGTATGGTGTTGCACAAGTAAGACAGAATGTGAGGCAAAGTTTTATTGGGCAAAAATGAAGTTATGAAATTTGCAGAAAAGTGAATGGATCTGGAAAGGATTATACTAAGTGAGGTAACCCAGGCCCAGAAAGCCAAATGCCACATGTTCTCCCTCATATGTGGATCCTAGCTACAGATGATTGGGCTTCTGTGTGAGAAGGAAAAAACTCAGTAGCAGAGGCCAGTAAGTTAAAAAGGAGATAGAAAGGGAAGAGAAAGGAAGGGAGGAAGGCATTTATTAGGTTGGTATTGTATATATGTAAGTAGAAAGATTGAGATGGGGAGGGGATATGATGGAGAATGGAATTTCAAAGGGGAAAGTGGGGGGAGGGTACTACCATGGGATATTTTTTATAATCATGGAAAATATTAATAAAAATTGAGAAAAAAAGAAAGAAAAATAAGAAAGCTGGTATATCAGGTATGCATCCCAGAGTTTGGGATCTCAGATGAGATCTCAAGCAGCCTTGAACTGTTCAGAGTGTCAGCCTTTATTGGAAATAACCACATGATGCTTATAGTAAAAACAGGATTTGGAGTTAAACCACAAAATGGCATACTGTTAAAGGGGGGGGCTATTAAAAGAAGTCACAAGGTTATATAGGTCACATAGGTGGAACTGAGTCAAGAAAAATTCTATGCTACGTAAGCACAAAGATATTTAGAAACAAAGAGATATAGGGAGGTCATGGTACATTGCACAGAGGGATCATCCCATTCCTTAGTTAACAGTAAACACCTGCATTGCACAGAGGGATCATCCCATTCCTTTCACATTCCATATTCTAGTGGGGATCATGCCCCCCTGGGATATACTTTCTTTCCCATTCTACCTGCAGAAGGCTGAGCCCAACCAGGAAAATGGAGAGTAGTCTGGTGTTTCTTTGGGTACATATTCCGAAGTCCCTCAGACAGCATGGCTTTAAGCTATATCACCTGGCTCATTAAGTGCCACACCTCTTTCTATCTTAGCAACCAGTGCCCCATTCCATCCATCTCTCCTTTTTGTCCTACAAGCTGGAGCTCATTTATACATGACAGAAATCCACTTGGTTCACCTATCATGGCTTATAATCTGTGTCCTGATGGCCTCCCTGGTCTTCTTGCTCCCTCTCTCACATGGAGAGTGTCCTTGAACACTAGCAATACATGACCCATCCATGACCACAATTTTATTGTCAAAATTGTAACAATGTAAGGGTGGTGGGTGTGGGATTCTACCATGAAGACAATGTAATAAGACTGAGGTAATGCTGAGCAGGACAGGGAAGAGTGGGATGTTTGCCAGTATCAGAAATGAATGGCACAATTTAACATCATGCAACCATGGACAGGAAAGACACAGGGAGCTCTTTTCACTGGAGAAACCCTTGTCTCTTAATTTTCATTTTCTCTAATACTTTAATTCAGTTCAGAAACTAACCTTATACTCTGGTTATTTCCTCAAAGGACTAGCATTGAAGTTCCCCTTTGTTGTGTCTTAAGATAATTAAAACTCAAAAGAAAAAAAAAAACTTCAAAGGCAGATATCTGTAAGATAACAACATAGTAGCAAGCCATAAATTAATACTACAAGGCAGTGAATATTACAAATGTACTGAGATGATAGTACAAAATAGACTGGCCAGGTATGGTGGTGTAAACCTTTAATCCCAGGACTTGAGAGGCAGAGGTAGGATGTTCACTGTGAGTTCCAAGCCAGCCTGGAACTCCAGTGTGAATTCCAGGTCAGCCTGGGCTGGAGTGAGAACCTACCTAAGAAGAAAATATAGGCCAAATTTGCTGATATCACAGGAAACTTAGTAATACAGACCCCTGAGTATGGGCAAACCAGTTGAATAAGTGAGGAAAAAGGATTTCTCTGTCTTGAAGAGTTCAAAGAAAATTGCCCACAGGGCTGCCCTCAAACCTAAAATAACCTTCTGAGTCAAGGGGGTTCCCCAAACCACCCTCTGAGTCAATAGTTCACAGAATGCAATGCTGTTGTATTCACAGCTACAGTTTATTATATTACAGGGAAAGGATACAATATGAAAATCAGCTAAGAGGAGAGATGTATAGGACAGAATCTAGGATTCCAACATTTTTTTTTCAGTGGAGTCATGGACAGCATTAATTCCTTCTTGCAAGACTGTGGGACATACACATGGAGGACCATCAACAAGGTGCTCACCTAAGCCTTGGTATCTAGATGGATTTGTATGTGTGCATGTGGGGGGTACATATGTGTATGCACATGTGTGTGCTGAGGCGCTGCCCTGTGGCCCAAGAACACTAGGTGCATTCCTCACCTGTTTTCAGAGGAGTGTGACATTTGTGAGCCTCAGCCATTATCAGGCCTCTGCTCCTACAGGACAAGGATTACAGACATGCATAGTCACATCTAGCTGTTCACATGGTGTCTGGAGATTCAAACTCAGGTGGTATCAAGCCCCTTTAGACCCTCATGTTTGTGCAGGAAGCACACTTAGCTACTGAGCCAGCTTTCCAGCCATATCTAGGCTTTTTTTTTTTTTTAAATTTAATTTAGACTTCTGGTCAAGATGGTGTCCGCCTAACTGCGCTGCACCTCCTGGGGAAGGAAAGGGTTCATTGGTTTTTCTAGGAGGGAGCAGACTCTAATAGACCTCCAGTGGGAGGGCACAGAGGGGCAAAAAAGGGAACTGGCTGATTCCCAAGCTCTCAGGTAGTCCACCAGTCTCCCAAATCCCCAAGCAGCCATCCTAGCTATCGTCCTGGCCACAGGTTCCTACTGCACTAACAGCAGGAAAGGGGTCCCAGGACAATGTAGCTCGACCTACACTGCCTCGCACAGGTGATCACCCTCCCCTCACCGCATGACCTCTGTCCAACTCTCCCTGCCCCAGGTGAATGCCATCCCACTCTCCCTGCCCTGCACAACACTATCCCACTCTCCCCACCCCGCACAAAATCCATCCGACTCTCCCTGCTCCTCATGAACCCTGCCCCATTATCCCCGCCCCATCCGGCTCTCCCCACCCCACACAAATGCCACCCCACTCTCTCCACCTCACATGAACTCCATCCCACTCTCCCTGCTCCGCACAAACTCTGTCACAATCTCCCTGCTGTGCAAGAACACTGTCCCACTCTCCCCACCCAGCACAAATGCCATCACACTTGCTCCATCCCTTTGTGAACCCAGGAAAGCTAGAATAGCTCCAACTGCACCTCCAGGCTCTTTAACACCATCCCACTGGCCACGAACCCCCATTCCCCTGTTGACTTTGTGCCATCTGACCACACACTCCCATATCCCAAATCATGGAACAATAAGCCTCTACATCAGGTCTTTTGGCCCCCACCAGAGCCTCATGGGCTCCTTCCTTCTGAGCATGCAGGCCCAATTACCACCAGAAAACTAGTGGAAGCAAACATAAAAGGGAATAACCACTGGACACACTTGAAGAGTAGACTATAGCTTCCTCCTAAATTAAATAAGGCTCTTACACTGTGATGGGCAGACCACAGCACAAAAGGAATAACATGAAAAATCAAATGCAAGTAAATCCAATAAGATTGCTCAGTCCCACAATGGATATCTCTAATCAAAATATAGAAGAAGCCAGGAATGGTGGTGCACGCCTTTAATCCCCCCACTCGGGAGGCAGAGGTAGGAGGATCACCATGAGTTCAAGGCCACCCTGAGATGACAGGGTTAATTCCAGGTCAGCCTGGACCAGAGTGAGACCCTACCTTGAAAAATCAAAAAAAAAAAAAAATTTATATATATATGAGACATTAGGATCAGAACCCCAAAATAACTTATAAGCTATGCAACCCTGACCAAGCAAATGGCAGAAATTTGCAGAAAAGCAACAAAGGGCTGATAATCATATAAATTCTCTCATTGCTAGACTAGACCTAATAGATAAGAACCTGGAAGGGGCACAAAGACAGTTAAATGACCAGAAGGAGAGCAAAAAAGAGGACCTCAATAACCAGCTGGCTAAGCTCAATGAAGACATAGAGAAATGCAAGGAAGAATTCCAAGAAGCATCAAGAAAATCGGAAAATGATGTGAAAAGGGAACTTGACACAGGGATGAAAACTATACATAGAAAAGTAGTAGAAATGCTGCACAAGCCCCAAACTCTATAGAAGCTCTCAAGAATAGAGTCAGCCATGTGGAGGATAGAAACTCAGATCTGGAAGACAAAACAGAAGAAACAATTCAAGAGTCCAAAAGTTTCAATAAGTTCAAAAATTTCTGTGAACAGAACATCAGGGAACTGTGGGATACCCTTAAACTTCCTAACATTCAGATCATGGGAATACCAGAATGGGAAGAAATTCAGACCAAAGGCATGAAGGACTTATTCAACAAAATTATCAAAGAAAACTTTCCTACTCTTTCAAAAGAAAGGCCCATCAAGTTACCAGAAGCTAACAGAACTCCAAACAAACTGGACCAAAGGAGAAACAATCCAAGACCTATTGTCATTAAGACTCTAAACACTGATACCAAAGAAAAAAATCCTAAAAGCAGCTAGGGGGAAAAAAAAACACATTACATTTAAAGGTAACCCCATTGGAATTACATCAGACTTCTCAATGGAAACACTGAAAGCCAGAAGGGACTGGAATGGAATGCTGCAAAGTCTAAGAACCTATGGCTTCCAACCCAAACTACTCTACCAAGCAAAAGTATCTTTCACAATAGATGATGAAAGAAAAACTTTCCATGATAAAGCTCAGCTTTACAACTATATGAACACAAAGCCAAACCTGCAGAGAGTATATCAGGGAATTCTCCACACAGAAGAATCAAATAATCAACCTCAAGTGTGTACAAGAAGCAGATCACAATAACCAAACTCAGAGAAGGCACAAAAAACTACATAGTCCAAGAAAACACCAAATCATATAAACCAACACAATATGGCAGGGATCAAATCAAACCTCACAGTCATTACCCTAAATATTAATGGCCTTAATTCACCAATCAAGGGACATAAGCTAACAGGGTGGATCAGAAAATTAGACCCTTCAATCTGTTGTTTTCAAGAAACCCACCTCATCACTGAAGACAGACACCTCCTCAGGGTGAAAGGGTGGAAAATCATGTTCCAAGAAAATGGGAATAAGAATCAAGCAGGTATAGCTATACTAATATCAGAAAAAATAGACTTCAAAACAAAAGTAATCAAAAAAGGCAAAGAAGGCCACTTCCTACTTATCAAGAGAATGATCCAACAAGAGTATATCACAATCATAAATCTTTATGCACCAAAAACAGTGGCACTACAATTCATAAAACAGAAATAACCACCAACACCATCATAGTTGGGGACTTCAATACTCTATTATCAGCAATAGATAGGTCATCCAAAGAGGAAAGCAACAAGGAAGTGAGAGAGCTCAACAAAACCAGAGAACAATTAGACCTAATGAACATGTACAGAACATTCTACACCAAATCCACAGACTATACATTCTTCTTAGCATCCCATGGAACCTTCTCTAAAATATACTAGGCACAAAGCCTACTTCCATATATTTAGGAAGATCAACATAATTTCCTGCATGATATCAGATCACAACGCTGTATTGCTAGAAATTAATAACAAAAGATGCACTAGGAATCCCATTGGCTCCTGAAAACCGAACAAATCACTTTAAATAATAAACAGTCAGTGGAAAAAATAAAAAGTGAAATTGTGAAATTTCTAGGAAGGAATGACACTGAGAACACATGGTACAAAGACTTATGGGACACAATGAAGGCAGTCCTCAGGAGAAAATTCATAGCATTAAATGTCTTCATAACAAAGACAGAGAGATCCCAAGTCAATAACCTAACCATCCACCTAAAGGGCACTGGCAAAGCAAGAAGAATCCAACCCTAAAAGCTCCAGACAGAAAGAAATAATTAAGATCAGAACAGAAATTAATTAATTGGAAACTAAGAAAACAATTAAGAAAATTGATGAAACAAAGGGCTGGTTTTTTGAAAAAATAAATAAAACTGACAAGCTGCTGGGCAATTTGATCAAGAAAAAAAAAAGAGAGAGAGAGAGAGAGGCTTCAAATTAACAAATTTAGGAATGAAAAAAGAGAGACCACAATAGACATGAGTGAAATTGAGGGAATCATCAGGACTTATTTCAAAAACCTCTACTCCACAAAACTGGATAATACGGAGGAAATGGATGAATTTATGGACACATACTACCTACCAAAACTAAACTCAGAGCAGATTAATCTCCTAAACAAACCTATCACACCCATCAATATTGAAAAGGTAATCAAAAATCTCCCCCAAAAGAAGAGTCCAGGACCAGATGGCTTCTCAGCTGAATTCTATCAAACCTTTATGGAAGAAATGAAACCAATTTTTCTCAAACTGTGCCACACAATCGGAGAACAGAGAAAGCTCCCCAACTCCTTCTATGAAGCTAGTATCACCCTAATACCAAAACCAGGCAGTGATGCCACAAGAAAAGAAAACTGTAGGCCTATTTCCCTGATGAACTTAGACACAAAGATCCTGAACAAAATCCTCACAAACTGAATTCAACAACACATCAAAAGCATTATCCACTTTGATCAAGTAGGCTTCATCCCAGGAACACAGGGGAGGTTCAACAATACAGAAATCTGTCAATGTAATACACTACATAAATAAGCTTAAACACAAAAATCACATGATCTTTTTTAAAAATTTTTATTTATTTATTTGAGAGTGACAAACAGAGAGATGAAGAGGGAGAGAGAGACACAGAGAGAAGAGAGAGAGAGAGAGGGAGAGAATGGGCATGCCAGGGCCTCCAGCCACTGTAAACGAACTCCAGACACATGTGCCCCCTTGTGCATCTGGCTAACGTGGGTCCTGGGGAATCGAGCCTCAAACCAGGGTCCTTAGGCTTCACAGGCAAGCACTCAACCGCTAAGCCATCTCTCCAGCCCCACATGATCATTTCAATAGATGCAGAAAAGGCCTTTGACAAAATACAACATCACTTCATGATCAAAACATTGGAGAGAATAGACATGGAAGGTTTATATCTTAACATAATAAGGGCTACATACAAAGCTCCTAAAGCCCAAGTAGTACTTAATGGGGAGAGACTGAAGGAATTCTCATTGAGATCAGGATCAAGACAGGGTGTCCACCCTCACTTCTGCTCTTCAATATGGTACTAGAAGTCCTAGCTGAAACAATAAGACAGGAGAAAGAAATAAAAGGGATACAAATTTAAGTTAAAGTTAAGTTAGCTCTATTCACAGATGACATGACATAAAAGACCTGAAAGCCTCCATCTCAAAACTCTTAAATGTGATTAACTCCTTAAGCAAAGTAGCAGAATACAAAACCAATGCATAAAAATCAGTAACCTTTCTATATGCAAAAGACAAAGATACAGAGAAAAAAATAAGTGACTTTGTCCCATTTTCAATAGCAACAACAACAAAATACCTTGGAATAACATTAAACAAGGATGTGAAAGACCTATACAATGAAAACATAAAAACACTCAAAAAAGAAATTGAGGCCAACTTGAGAAAAATGGAAGACCTCCCATGCTCCTGGATAGAGAGAATTAACACTGTGAAAATGGCAATCTTACCAAAGGCCATATACAAATTTAATGCAACATCAATAAAAATCCCAACACTGTTCTTCACAGAGATAGAAAAAACGATCTCAAAATTCATATGGGAAGGCAGAAGGCCTCAGATATCCAAGCATATCCTCAGCAAAAGTAACACCTCTGTAGGCATCACCATATCTGATCTAAAGCTACAAAGCCATAGTAATAAAAACAGCATGGCACTGGCATAAAAACAGGAGTATAGACCAATGGAACAGAATCAAGGACCCAGACTTTGGGTCAAGTAACTACAGCTACTTGATATTTGACAAGGGCCCTAACAATATAGGCTGGAAAAAAGACAGCATCTTCAAAAAATGATGCTGGAAAAACTGGATAAGCATATGCAGAAAATTGAAACTTGGTCCACACATCTTGCCATGCAAGACAATCAGTCCAAATGGATCAAAGACCGCAATATAAGACTGAAAACTTGGTTACTACTGGAAGAAAAAATAGGAGAAACTTTCCATGATATAGGAATGGGAAAAGACTTCCTGAACAAAACCCTAGTAGCACAGGATCTTAAACAATTACTCAATCATTGGGATCTCATGAAGCTGAAAAGTTTCTTCACAGACAAACATACAATAAGCAGAGACAATAGATTACCCACAGAATGGGAGAAAATATTTGCTGGCTACCCAACTGACAGAGGCCTAATTTCTAGAATCTACAAAGAACTCAAAAACCTAAACAATAAAAGGTCAAGCAACCCACTCACAAAATGGGGCAAAGAACTGGACAGGCAATTCTCAGAGAAAGAAATACAAATGGCAAACACACACTTAAGAAAATGTTCATCAGTAGCAGAGGCCCATAAGCTAGAAAAAGGCTATAAGGGATGGAGGAGAGGGAAGGTCTTAAGAGGATGGTATTGTATATATGTAAGTAGAAGAACAGATTACAGGGAGGGGAAAGGCCTAACTGAGGTCAGGGGAAGAGATTGTATAAAAGAAAGGGGGAAGGTCAATCAAAATTCAAGATATTCTGAATAAGACATATGAAAATCTACTTTCTTAAATAATGGCACATCCAGAAGCCATATATTATTACTAGAAAATTTTCAGTGCCTGGAATGGGATACCTTCCAGTGAGTTGTTGGCCAGGGAGGTCCCTGTTGCCTCCCAAACATTATAGGCTATTGCCAAGGTCCTTGGTTTCCCATAAGAAAGAGATGGTAAGACCCTATTGCTGAAGATTTCACATGCCTGAGTGGCAAAGTCACTGAGAAATCAAGCTGGTGCTGGGCAGAAAACCTTCTCCCTGTAGCCCAGCCAACTGAAAGCTGGAAAAAGCTGCACTGTATGCAGTCTTATGGGAGACAGAAGTCATTAGTGGTGAAAACAGTGGACACTGAAACTTCAAGTTTGGCCAGGCAGGCCAAATGTCTGAACAAGTGCAATAGTGGCATGTCTGCTCTGGGGAAAACCAATGGCTCTCTAATTGGACTGAAGGCCCACTCTATGGGAGGGAATATGTGCCTAGTACTGAAAACCTAATCAAAAGCCTATGGCAGGAGAGGTCATGAGCCTTAGGGGTATAAAGACTGCTCTTGTCTGGATAAATACATATATTACTCTCATTAAATTGCCCTGAAATCACTACACTTAATGTTCATAGTCATATATTAATGTTATTCTCACTTCTGGTTAGAGAAGCTTCTCTTTTCAGATGACAATGACCACTGGGATGGCCCAAAAGGCAACATAGTGCTGAGAAGAAGGGATGGAGGAGTGTCCAGCACTGAAACATCTCACACCCTCCAAGGCTCAGGGTACATTGTGGAAGATGTGGTGGAAAGAATGTAAGAGCCAAAGGAAGGGTACCACTCCTTGCATATAACTGTCTGGATGGAATTTGGTCTCGATATCCAAGACCTCACAGTGCCTAGCAATACCTACACAAGACCCTCATAATAGGAGAAAAATATGATGACATCAAATTAAAAGAGACTAATGGAGAGAGGGAGGGAATATGATGGAGAGCAGAGTTATGAAGGGGAAAGTGGGAGAGGGGAGGGGAGGGAAATACCATGGTTTGTTGTCTATAAGTACAGAAGTTGTCAGTAGAAAAATTATATTATATATATATATATATATATATATATATATATATATATATATGTTAAAAAAATAAAAATCTCTTAAAAAAAGAAAAAAAGAAAATGTTCATCATCCCTAATCATCAGGGAAATGCAACTTAAAACAACTATGAGATTCCACCTTACCCCAGTAAGGATAGCAAACATTAAAAAATCAAATGGAAATAAATGCTGGTGAGGATGTGGAGAAATAGGAACCCTCATGCACTGTTGGTGGGAATGTAAGATGGTACAACCACAATGGAAAGCAATATGGAGACTCCTGAAAAGGTTGACTATAGAGTTACCAACACACCCAGTTATTCCTTTACTGAGCATTTATCCTAAAAATTCCATACCTCAGTTCAGAGAGATTTGTTCAACCATGTTTATAGCTGCTCAAATCAACCTAGATGCCCATCATTAGAGGAATGGATAACCAAGGGTGGTATATCTACATGATGGAATTCTACACAGCAGTAAGGAAAAACAACACAATGAAATCTGAAAGAAAATGGTCAAACCTGGAACAGATCATTCTCAGTGAACTCACCCAATCACAGAAAGATAATCGTCACATAGTCTCATTCATCTACAGCTCTTAACCTGAATCTACCTGAGATGCTGACATACCTAATAAGCATCCTGAGGACTGGAAAATAGGGTGGGTGGGGCAGGAAGGGAGTGTAAGGTTGGAGGTGGGGATTACAAAACTGGACCCAAATGGTACCCAATGGTACCATAAAATTCTACATCCTAAAAGGCAGAATAAATGGTTGAACCTTCATCAGGTCCTTAGAGGGAACACCTGAATCACAAGGTCTTAGAGAGGATATGGTGAAGACTGACCTTCATCTTCTCCTGTTTCTCTTTCTCTCTCTTTTTCTCTCTCCATCTCTTTTATGTTACTTATCTTTTTCTTCCTTCTTTTCTTGGGTGCTGACCTGTAACCAGCATGTGGCTAATATCCACAATGAGCTGTTGATCAGAGAGACCTACAAGGTTTCCCAAAAGAAGACAGATTTCTGTCAGAGTACTTGATGACCCACCAAAGTTTAGTGGTAAGACCCTACTGCTAAAGATACCATATGCTATTGGTACAAAATATGGAGTGACCTGGCTGGAATTGGGAAGAGTCAGTCCTCAGACAGCACATCTAGTGCCAGAAGGTGCTACATGAGTGACTGGGGGAAAATGACCAACATCTGTCCAAGCAATTCATGGTCTAAGCTACTTAGGAGCAAACAACCTGATGTGATGCTCACACAAGTGCAAAAGTGGAGCATAGCCATGGTGGGAAATCAACTGCTCTTTATTTGGCTAACTGATCTGCTCAGTGGAACAGAACCCATAGCTAGAGCTGGGAATCAAGTCAGAGCCATATCCCAAAATGGGACCACTCTCCATTATCAAGCTCCCACCAATCATGGCCTACACCTATGAAATTCTCTCTTAAAAAAAAAAAACAAAGTTATCTGACTTATCTGGCACTAACTTCACTCTCCATTGGAGAATTTGCTTCGCTTTTTCAGATGAATGCAGATTCTAAGGAGAAAACCAGCCCATCACACCTCAAAAGGGCCCCAGATAAAACTAAGACTAATTGGGGAAACGAGCAAGAGTGCTGCTTTCTTAGTGAACCAGGTACCAGCACAAGGGTGAAGGAGATAGACACAAGGAACACTCAACTCCTACGAAACCAGATATCCAGAGACACAGAGGCTCCCAAGACTTCATCACTGAAGCAGACCTAACACGAACCCAACATGGCTCAGGGAAATTTGTGGTAGAGTGGGCAGAAAGAATGTGAGAGCCTCCCGTTGGGTCATTATGCACAGAGACATTGCCTCTTACCCATAACTGATGGCTAACCCCACAATGCATGACCCATATTCCCCAATGAGGAGGGTCCCTGGGGAGGGAGGAGGCTAACGATGATACCAACATTACTGTATACACTGTGCACATAACTACTAAAAAAAAGTTTAGTTTTAAAGCTGGGTGTAGTGGCGCATGCCTTTAATCCCAGCACTTGGGAGGCAGAGGTAGAAGGATTGCTGTGAGTTCAAGGCCACCCTGAGACTACATAGTTAATTCCAGGTCAGCCTGAACCAGAATGAGACCCTACCTTGAAAAAGAAAAGTTTAGTTTTAATTTAGTTTTTTATTATTATTATTAGTTTTAGAGAGAGAGAGAATGGGTGCACCAGGACCTTAGCCACTGAAATCAAACTCTAGATGCTTGCACCACCTAGTGGACATGTGTGACCTTGCACTCGCCTCACCTTCGTGCGTCTGGATTATGTGGGATCTGGAGAGTTGAACATGGGTCCTTAAGCTTCACAGGCAAGTGCCTTAACCGCTATTGCAGTCAGGTTCCCATTGCCGCCAGAAAATACTTGACCAAGAGCAACCTGCAGGGGAAAAGGGTTTATTCTGGCTTACAGGCTTGAGGGAAAGCTCCACGAGAGCTGGGGAAAATGATGACATGAGCAGAGGGTGGACATCACTCCCTGGTCAACATAGCTGGACAATAGCAACAGTAGACTATGCCAAACACTGGCAAGGGGAAGCTGGCTATAACACCCATAAGCCCACCCTCAACAATACACTGCCACCAGGAAGCTTAAATTTCCAATTGCCATCAGTTGGGGAACCTAGCATTCAGAACACCTAAGTTTATGGGAGACACTTTAATCAAATCACCACAACCACTAAGCCATCTGTCCAGCCCCATGGCTAGGTTTTGATTAGGGGCTCATTATGTGAGCACTGTTGATTGCTCAGGTGATGTTTTCACTCCCTCCAGAATTGAGCTGTTACCATGTGACCCAGTACCCCAATCTTGTATCACATGTGGATGGCTCAAGGTATGCACCCTAAATCACACCTACTGGCTAAGGAATCTTCAAGCTTCTAACATTACTCATGTTAGGCTCACTTTTCAAGGGCTGAGAGGCCATGTTCCTGATGCAATGGGCAATCTCCCTTGGGACAAAGTCACATTCTTTCCCACACTCTGGCTGTTTGCTTAGAGGTCTGGCCTTAGCCAAGCCTCTGCCTTGGATGCAGCAACCCAGGACATTTTCTTCTGTTCCTTAAGCCATCTCAGGCTGCACCTGACACCAAGATTTTGCTTGTCCAGGAATTTAAACATCAGATTGAGAATAAGAGTGGTCACACAGGTTAAATACAAATCACAGTCTCTGTGCTTGTGTTTGATTTTCATGTGATAAAAATACTGAGGTACTTGCATTGATTCTGACAGGACTTCAGGGTTACTTCATACTCTCCTTTCCTTCCTTTCTTTCTTTCTTTCTTTCTTCTCTCCTTCCCTCCCTCCTTCCTTCCTTCTGCCTCTGAGCAAAAGATCCTTCCTATAGTGAGGGATTTGTGCTGGATGTGCCCTCATCAAAAACTTGCTTTTCCTTACGTTTTAAAATTTCTTAGTACTAGATTCTCAAAAATCAGTAATGCTATCTGGGCATGGTGCCACACACCTTTAATCCCAGCCCTTGGGAGGCAGAGGTAGGAGGATCGCTGTGAGTTCAAAGCCACCCTGGGATTGCATAGTGAATTCCAGGTCAGCCTGGGCTAGAGTGAGAACCTACCTCGAAAAGCTAAGAAAAAAAAAATCAGTAATTCTTCCTTTTCCAAAATTACTTCTATTTACAGTGTGTTCCTTCAACCCATGGTGAGTTTTTCTGGAGTACAAGCTCTGTTCTATGACTCTGCCCTCTGGTACCCCCTCTGGCATATAGGTGCTCAACTAGGATTAGAGACGTGCATGTTTAAAGACACTACTAACAGATGATAATTCCTTTTCTGACATGCAAAAGAATAAGAAGCCAACACATGATCATCTGTGTATTAAGAAGGTAAAAATATATTTGCTATTATTTTTTTCACTCTAGCCCAGGCTGACCTGGAATTCACTCTGTAGTTTCAGGGTGGTCTTGAACTCTCAGTGATCCTCCTACCTCTGCCTCCCAAGTGATAGGATTAAATGTATGTGCCAGGCTGGAGAGTTGACTTAGTGGTTAAGGCACTTGCCTGCGAAGCCTAAGGACCCAAGTTCAATTCCCCAGCACCTACATAAGCCAGATGCACAAGGTGGCACATGCACCTGGAGTTTGTTTGTAGTGGCTGGAAGCCTTGGTGTGCCCATTCTCTCTCTCTCTCTCTCCCATAAGTAAATATATACATATATATATATATATACATATATATGTGTGTGTGTGTGTGTATGTATATGTGTGTATATATATGTGTATATATATATATATATATATATATATATATATATATATATATATGTGTGTGTATATATATATATATATATATATATGACCTGTGGTTTGCTGTGAGGAGTAGAACTGGGTTTCTGGAAAGCAGGGTTAGAAGGAAGAGTTTGAAGGCTGTATAGCTTTTGTTTTTCCATGTGTGTGCCAATATAGTGCCCCATGTGCTCACCTGAGGTGGGGTGCACTTCCTGTGATGCCCAAGGGTGAAGATCTCAGGCGCCCTACCCCATTACTTCCACCTGTTCTTATTTTAGCCAGTCTCGTGCTGACATGGAGTTTGTCTTCTTTTGTTAGCTCTGAATCTCTGCTCCCCTTTGGGGTTACTGACACACATGGCCACTCCCAGTTTCTTTTTTTTTTAGTGTTTATTTATTGTGCTAGAGAGATGGTTCAGCAGTTAAGGTACTTGCTTGCAAAGCCTAATGGCCCCAGTTCGAGTCCCCAGTACCCATGTAAAACCAGATACATAAAGTGGTGCATGCATCTGGAATTCATTTGCAGCAGCAGGAGGCCCTGGTGTGACTATTTTCTCTTTGTCCCACTCTCTCTCTTTCTAAATAAATAAATAAATATTTTTAAAATATTCGAGAGAGGATGGATGCACTTCCTGCCATTGCAAACTGACTCAGACACTTGTGCATTTGGGAAATTGAATCTAGGCTGTCAGACTTTGCAAGCAAGTGCCTTTAACTAATGAGCCATCTCTCCAGCACCCACACCTAGCTTTTTATGTGGGTCTTAGGGATCGAATTCAAGCAGGCTCTCAGGCCTCCTCAGGCCCTTATGCTTCAACTAAGTGCTCTTAACTGCTGAGCCATCTCTCCAGCCCTTGCTTTTGTTTTTTTGTTTGTTTTTGTTTTTGGAGGTGCAGTCTTGTTCTAGCCCAGGCTGACCTGGAATTCACTATGTAGTCTCAGGCTGGCCTCAAATTCACAGCAATCCTCCTACCTCTGCAAGGAGTGCACCACCATACCTGGCTCCAGCCCTCAAAAAAAAAAAAAAAAAAAAAAAAAAATATATATATATATATATATAT
This sequence comes from Dipus sagitta, assembly GCA_036346955.1. Lineage (NCBI taxonomy): Eukaryota > Metazoa > Chordata > Mammalia > Rodentia > Dipodidae > Dipus > Dipus sagitta. Next base: position 41,894,858 of record CM070780.1, read on the forward strand.
ATATATATATGTGTGTGTGTGTGTGTGTGTGTGTGTGTGTGTGTGTGTGTGTGTGTTTATAATCCCAGTATTTGGAAGCCTGAGGCAGGCAAATCACCAAGAGTTCAAGGCCAATCTAGTCTATATAGTAAGTATAGGGCCGCCTGAGCTACAGAGTGAGACCCTGTCTCAAAAAAGAAAAAACAAACAGCCGGGCATGGTTGCACACACCTTTAATCCCAGCACCCGGGAGGCAGAGGTAGGAGGATCGCTGTGAGTTCAAGGCCACCCTGAGACTACATAGTGAGTTCCAGATCAGCCTGAGCTTGAGTGAGACCCTACCTTGAAAAACAAAAACAAAAACAAACAAACAAAAAACCCATTTCCCTTATCATTTAAAAAGTTATTAAATTGTTTTTGTTTTTTCTTTAAGACATTTGGTTTATTTTTGTTTACTTATTTATTTGACAGAGAAAGAGGGAGAGAGAGACAGAATGGGCATGCCAAGGCCTCTAGCCACTGCAAACGAACTTGACATATGCACCCCCTTGTGCATCTGGCTAACGTGGATCCTGGGGAATCGAACTTTGGTCCTTTGGCTTTGCAGGCAAATGCATTAACCACTAAGCAACCCTCTAACCCATGTTTTTGGTTTTCTGAGGTAGGGTCTTGCTCTAGCCCAGGCTGACCTGAAATTCACTATGTAGTCTCAGGGTGGCCTCAGACTCATGGTGATCCTCTTACCTCTGCTTCCCAAGTGCTGGGATTGAAGGTATGTGCTACCACACCCGGCTTTCTTATCCTTTTTTGCATGTACGGTATATGTGGTGAGGTATGTTGTATGCATGTATATGTGCAGCTGCACATACACACAGAGAGAGGCCAGAGAACATCAGGTGACCTTCCTCTACCACTCATCCACTTATTTGCTTGAGATGGAGTCTCTATCTGACCACAGAGCTGTGGTTTTTGCTGACTTCAGTGACTCTGGTCTCTGCTCCCCACAGAACTGGGGTTAAAAATGTGAGTGACCATTGAAGGACTCAGGAACCAGATGGACGCCATGACAGGCTTCAGAGTCCTCAGTAGGCCTAAGTTTCTGTTTCCTGGCAAGATCTAAGTTTTTTATCTTCTGGTAAGGGTGGGTTTAACAGTTACTGGAACCATTATGCCATACTTTCCTAAAGTCATAAGATAAGTTCAATTCCCCTAGCTCCAGCCCGCTGACCTTGCTGTAAGGGTAGGTTTAATAGTTAAACTGATGCCATACATTCCTGAAGTCATGAGACATTCCTGTAGTCATAGATAAGCTCAATTCCCCTAGCCCCAGCCCACCAACTTTGCCCGCCAAAATCCTAAGCCAATCAGAAGAGTACACTGCTTAAATCAACCAATCATGTACCTATCCCCTTCTTCTATGTTCAAATCCCTATAAAAACCCTACCCTCCCACTACTAGAGGCTCTTGTATGGATCCACTGTGTTGGTGAAGTCAAGAGACAGAGCTTAAGCCCGAAATAAAGCTCCTTGCCCTTGCATACGTGTTTGGTTCTCCTTGGTGGTCACTGGGGATGCCGAGAACTGGGCATAACAATCATGACCTGCTATTTACATAGATGCTAAAGAATTGAACTTGGGCAGTCTCAGGCCCTTATGCTTGCAGAAGGTACTCTTACCTGCTGAGCCATCTCCTTGACTCCCATAATTTAATTTTTTGAGACAGGTCATGTTATATCACCAGATTGACCTTGAAATTGCAATCCTTCTGCCTCAGCACCATGAATGAAAGGCATGTGCTACCATCCACTATTTCAACTTTTGTTTTGTTTTGTTTTTCGAGGTAGGGTCTTACTCTAGCTCAGGCTGACCTGGAATTCACTCTGCAGTTTCAGGGTAGCCTTGAACTCTCAGTGATCCTCCTACCTCTGCCTCCCAAGTGCTAGGATTAAAGGCATGCACCACCACACCCGGCTCACTATTTCAATTTTTACTTTGGGTTTTTTATGTTTTTCAAGGTATAGGGTCTTGCTCTATCCCAGGCTGACCTAGAATTAGTCTCAGCCTGGCCTAGAACTCACAGTGATCCTTCTACCTCAGCCTCCTGAGTGCTGGGATTAAAGACATGTGCCATGACACCTGGCCCCACCATTTTAGTTTTTGAACCATGTGACTATATCTTATATGCTACAATATTTATTTTAAAAATTCTAGCAACAAGACAATAGTTGATAAGTTCTTTATTTTGGCTGATATCAATGGCATTCATTACTATCACTTGATTTGCTATAGCTCAGAGTCACACACTAGACACCATGCTATTAGACATCATAAGCTTGACAGATACTGGGAACAGTACAGATATTGGGGAGAAAGGAGCTCAGGGGAAAATATGAGATCCTGCTATTCTCAGAAACAAGATGAAATAAGTGCATTAAATAAGTAATCTAATCAGATCTATAAAATAGCAGCTTTCCCAAAAGATATTACCAAATTATTCGCTAGACAAAAAAGATTAGCATTTTTAGAGGAAATAATTTCCTTGACATAAAAGATCCAACATATAATCCAAGGACAGTCAGGATGTCATTTGGATCCTGCCACCTCTATTGTTCTAAGGCATAAAGACATTGTAGACAGTTCTCATGTAGATCTCATTAGGAGGGGTTTCTTCTTGCTGCCTGGCTTAAGGAATATCTTATTTATAGGAACTCTTACTGTGTACTCCTGGAAAGGAAAAGCACACAGGCTCAAAGCCAACAGCATGAGAATTAGTGACTATGAAACATAGTTGTGTAAAATAGTTCATTGAAATCTGTTCAGTGTTTGCAGATGGGATCCAACAAGCATTGTAATGAACATCTGTTTCAGGTCTGATGTTATGTGAGGATTAGTTATAATTTCTACTATCTGTGGCAGAATCCAGACCTGGGTTTATGCAAATCTCATAGGTCACACAAGGATGTTAGCTCTTTTCAAAGACTACAAAGAAATGAAACATACTGAAGAGTATGATGATGATACCTGTTTAAGGAAGAAAATGAAAGAAGCACATAGGAAGAATTGATGTACTTAGAGAGAATATGTGAGACAGACATAAAAATGCTTTAGAACTTGATTATCCACCTAAGGTAAATGGTAAGACCCTACTGCTGAAGTCATCAGACCTGGCTGGAATCCTGAAGAGAGCCAAACTCCACAGAGTTAGCCCATCTACTGCTGGAAGGTGCTACATGAGCTACTGGGGAAAGTGGCCAACAACTGTCTGAGCAACCCAGGGTCTAAGCTACTCAGAAGCAAATGCCCTGATGTGATGTACACACAAGTACAATAGTGGCACATAGCCTTAGTGGGTAACCAATAGCTTTCTGATAGGCAAAGAGACCCATTCAGTGGAAAGGAAAGGAACCCATATCTGGGACTGGGAAACAGGTCAGAATCATATTCAGACAATGATTTTGCTCTCCAATATCAAGCTCCCACTAATCTTGGGCTAAAAAAAGGAACTATATCCATCAAATTCTCTAAATTAATAATGCTTATCCCATTTAACTGGTACTGACTTCACTCTAATTGGGGAATCTGCTTCTCTTTTTCAAATGGGAATGAAACCTGAGGAGATAAACTACCTGTCAAACTTCATCCAAGCCCCAGCTGAAACCACAGAGGAATTGGGGAGATGAGCAAGAGCACTGCTTCTATGGTGAACCTGATAATCCGCGCCAGCATGAAGGAGACAGACACTGAAGATATTCAACACCTACCAAAGCAGATATCCAGAGGATCATAAGAGCCCATGACTGAAGTAGACTTAAAACACACCCAACATGGCTCAGAGAATTTTGAGGAAGAGGGGACAGAAAGATTAGAGCCACAAGTTGGGACATCATGCCCAGAGGCATTGCCTCTCCCCAATAACTGACTGCTGCTCCCACAGTTCATGACCCACAATCCCCCTGGGGATAACCTGCAACCCCAATGAGAAGGACCCCCTTCGGAAAGGGGGCAGGGGTGAGGGAAAGGATGGTACCAACATATGATGTTTCCATACTAAGTATGTCCATAATTAATTTAAAAAATGCTTTAAGATAATGTCTCATCTGCTTTACAAGATCTTCTAGAACAGGTATAGATCATGCCAGATGCCACCATGCCTCTTGGTAAACAGCTTTAGAAATGATTTTCTGAATGTTCATGAAATAATTATGTAATAGTAACTTTATCTCAACTTGCTCATAGTCAGTCCACACTCAGGTGCTCCTACAAAAATCTAACTCCATCTACCTGGGTCTTCTCAATCACCCTGCAAGGCCTGAAAGTCTACAAGAATGGCTACCCTGAAGAGCTGCAGCTTGCTATGTTCACTTCCTCCTAACTCCTTGCTTTTTAGTCTTCTCCTTTTCCCAATGTCTTTATCCAGGACTGTTTTCCTGCATTATGCTAATGCACTTTTGGGGTCCCTTAGATAAACCCACAGTACAAGGTTCCCAACTACCGCACTTGACAACTCCACTCAGCTTGAAGAAGCCAAATCAGTCATTGCCCAATTCCCTAATGGCAGTTACGGTTGAAGCAGTGTAGCCTGCCCTTGAAGTCTCTGTTTTGCTAGAGGTCAGAGAAGGATCTAGCTTCTTCTTGTCACTTTTCTAAAGGAGCTCCCCAGATCTGTTTTTTTTTTTTTGTTGTTTTTGTTTGTTTGTTTTAGTTTTTCGAGGTAAGGTCTCACTCTAGTCCAAGCTGACCTGGAATTCACTGTGAAGTCTCAGGGTGGCCTTGAACTCATGGCGATCCTCTTACCTCTGCCTCCCAAGTGCTGGGATTAAAGGCATTCGCCACCACGCCCGGCTCAGATGTTTTTTCATAAACAACCCAAGTCCCTGCCTAGGAAGGGGTTCCCCATTCCTAGAATTAAGATTTCTTAGCCAGGTGTGGTGGCACATGCCTCCAATCCCAGCACTTGGGAGGCAGTAGGAGAATTTCCATGACTTCAAGGCCCAGCCTGAGACTACATAATGAAAGTGAAAGTGAATTCCAGGTCAGCCTGAGCTACAGTGAGACCCTACCTCAAAAAAAAAAAAAAAACACCTAGTCTCAAGATTCCTAGAAGGAGCCAGATGTGGTGGCACATGCTTTTAATCCCAGCACTCAGGAGGCAGAGGTAGAAGGCTCACCATGAGTTTGAGGCCAGCCTGAAACTACATAGCGAATTTCAGGTCAGCCTAGGCTAGAGCAAGGCCCTACCTCAAACAAACCAAAATTTTTTTTTTTAAATGATAAGAAAAGTGTTTTTTTCTTTTTTGAGACAGGCCTGGGCTAGAGCATGACCCTACCTAAAAAACAAACAAACAAACAAACAAACAAACAAACAAACAAAAATTCCAGAAAGGATTAAACCTGAACCTGGCACTGGAGCTGGTTCGCTTAGCCCCAAAACTTTGTTCAGGATTGGTTAGCTCAGACCCTATTCAGAATTTATAAATGAGCCCCATTTTGGTCTCTAGGTTGGCTTTTATCCCTCCTCATGGGTGGGAGCTCTACATCTTTCGTCTTTCCTTCGCTTAATCTAATAAAGTCTCTCTAAACTTTCTTTTTTAAAAAGAAGTCATCAGATGATACAATTTACTTTTTAAGACTTAGGTCCCTTGGATGTTTTTTAAAAAAAATATTTTATTTATTTATTGGAGAGAGAGAAAGAAAGAGGTAGATAGAGCAAGAGAGGATGGGCATGACAGGGCCTCCAGCCACTGTAAAGGATTTCCAGATGCCTACACCACCTTGTGCATCTGGTTTAAGTGGGTACTGGGGATTTGAACCTGGGTCCTTAGTCTTCACAAGCAAGCACCTTAATTGCTAAGCCATCTCTCTATGCGACCCCCCTTTGGACTTTTTGTCATTAATAAGTGATTTCTCTTGCTGGGTGTGGTAGCTCATGCCTTTAATCCCAACACTTGGGAGGCAGAGGTAAGAGGATCTTTGAGTTCGAGGCCAGCCTGGAACTACAGAGTGAATTCCAGTTGAGCCTGGGCTATAGTGAGACCCTACCCAGGAAAAACAAAACAAAGCAAAACAAAAGACAATGAGTGATTTCTCTTTTTGGCTATGTGTGTGGGCAATAGCAGCTATAGTGTTCACAGTATATGGCTGATAGGCCAGATGTTTACGTAAATTAGAATGAAAGAAAAGAGTATATTTTCCATTCAGAGTCAAATTTAAATCTCAGTAACTGAAGAAAAGTTCATTTGATCTAGTGAAAATTTATTTAAGATATTTTTCTTTGTTTATTTGAGAGGCAGGGAGAGAGAGAAAGAGAAAGAGACAGTGGGTATGCCAGGGCCTCTTGCCACTGCAGACTAACTCCAGACACATGCACTATTTTGTGCATCTGACCTTCCATGGGTACTGGGAAACAGAACCCAAGCCAGCCAGAAGGCTTTGCAAACAAGCACTTCTAATCACTGAGCCATCACTCTAGTAATGATCTGGTGAAAATTTTGAACTACATACCCATTACATGTAATTATTGCAATAAAATCTTCAAAGAGGTCATTCTTTAAATTGATATTATTTATTTATTTATTTATTTATTTATTTTGGTTTTTCGAGTTAGGGTCTCACTCTAATCCATGCTGACCTAGAATTCACTATGTAGTCTCAGGGTGGCCTCAAACTCACAGCGATCCTCCTACCTCTGCCTCCTGAGTGCTGGGATTAAAGGCATGTGCCACCACGCCCAGCTTATTTTTATTTTTCAAAATATTTATTTACTTGTGTATGTGAGATACATACAGAGAGAGAGAGAGAATGAGAAATGAGAACATGAGTGCACCCAGCCCTCTTGTCACTGTAAATGAATACCAAATACATCAGCTACTTTGTGCATCTGGCCTGATGTGGGTATGGGGAACTGAACATGGGCCGGCCGGCGTTGCAGTAAGTGCTTTTATCCATGAGACATCTTCTCAGCCCTGTCATTTGTTTTTTAAAAGCTATTTATTAAATGTCTAGACACAGTTAGGAACACACAGGAAAACATACAAACATACATGTCACAAAATAACTAATAAAAACTTTATGAGAATTATGTTCTCTTATATGCATATCTTCGTTTCTATCTATGTGTATTTATATTGGAATGAGGGGGTAGAGGTCAAAGAGGTCATGAAACCATAAAGAGACCTGTGAGGGGAAAAAGAGGCTTTAAGGAAGCGGGATTGGGAGGGCAATGAAACACATGTAACATGAAGGTAGAAAGAGGAATACTGAGGATAGAATGGTACACATAGGAAGAGGACAGGGAGATGGGTAAGAGGGCAGGAACAATCAACCAAAACTAAATCTGTATGAAAATACAAGGAAATATGTGGCTTTATATACTAATTTAAAAAATAAATAAAAAATATATATGTCAGACTGAAGAGCTTGCTTAGTGGTTAAGGCGCTTGCCTGCAAAGCCAAAAGATCCAGGTTTGATTCTCCAGGACCCACATAAGCCATTTGCACAAGGGGGTGCACACATCTGGAGTTCCTTTGCAGTGGCTGGGGGCCCTGGAGTACCCATTCTCTCACTCTCTTTCTTTCTCTGCCTCTTTTTCTCTCTCAAATATATATATATAAAGCCGGGTGTGGTGGCACACACCTTTAATTCAAGCACTTGGGAAGCAGAGGTAGGAGGATCGGTATGAGTTTGAGGCCACCCTGAGACTATATACACCCTGGGCTAGAGCTGACCTCAAATTCACTGTCTAGTCTCAGGATGGCTTTGAACTCACGGTGATCCTCCTACCTATGCTTCCCAAGTGCTGGGATTAAAGGCATGTGCCACCATGCCCAGCTCTGTATTACCTAATTTTGAGTGCTATATCCATATTTGGAAGCTTGCTCTGAAAGAGTTATTTCAAAATTACTTGTGGTTCATATATTTATACATAATAAAATTTTTATGGCTTTAAAATCAATATAGGAGTAAATGTTTTTTTAAAAAAAGCACGACAAGCCGGGCGTGGTGGCGCACGCCTTTAATCCCAGCACTTGGGAGGCAGAAGTAGGAGGATCACCGTGAGTTCGAGACCAGCCTGAGACTACACAGTGAGTTCCAGGTCAGCCTGGGCTAGATGAGACCCTACCATGAAAAAAAAAAGCATGACAGCTTTTAATTTTTTATTTTTATTTACTTATCTGAGACACACACACACACACAATGTGGTAGACAGACAGAGTGAGAATGGGTATACCAAGGGCCTCTTGCCACTACAAACAAACTCCAGACACATGCACCATTTTGAGCATCTGGCTTTATGTGGGTACTTGAGAATCAAATCCAGGCCTTCAGACTTTGCAAGCAAGTGCCTTTAACCCCTGAGTCAACTCTACAGCTCCCTGAGGAGTAAGCTTTTAATTTAACATGCATCTTATATTGGATTCTGAAGACTTTTAATAGTGAAAATCAATCTGTCCAAGATCAAAATTGAATTTACATTCATGTGCCTACCTTGGGATTTAAAAAGAAGTTAATATCATAGATGGAGAATATCAGTAGGTCCTAGTGCTATAGTTTAACAGAATAGCTAGATGTTTATCATGTATGTACCGTTGATGTCATATATGTTTAATGAAAATACTGTTATAGTTACCTTCTCATCTCTAAGGCAAAGCACCCAACCAAAAGCAGCTGATTGCAGGAAAGTTTTTATTTTGGCTTACAGTCCTGAGAGGAAACTTTGTGACAGCAGGGGAAAGCATGGCATGAGCACATATCACCTCTGCCACAGCAGGTAGAAAACAGCAGCAAGACAGGAGCCAAACTCTGGCAGGGAGGAGCTGACTATAACATCCCTAAGCCTGCCCCCAATAATACACTTCTTTCCACAAGGATCTGCTTCCCAGATGGCTTCCACCTGGGGACTAAATATTTAAAACACATGAGTTTATGGGGAGTATTGATTCAAACTCCCACAACTACTTTCCTGTCTATGAGGTGTGTGTATACCAGTATGTACGTGCATTACTGGAAAGAAATTTCAGATTTGGTAAATTGAACAAATAAAACTTAAATTCTCTGCACTCTCTCTGCTTTGAAATTCAACATCTGCTCTGCCCCTGTTATGGCCACAGGCACTTCTAAATATTTTTTGGAAGCCACACAGACTAGGGAAAAGGACATAGACTTAGAACCCAGACTCCTCTGTCACTATAAACTCAATCACCCAATTTAGCCACATAACTTGATGCAGGCTATGTAACATTTCCAAGACTGTAGATTTCATATGAAAAACCTCTTAGGTTTATGGTGGTGTGTGTTGGGGGGGGGGGGTGTTAAGAGTCTGATGCTTAAATGCAAGTAAATACCTAGAATGAAATAGCAAGTTCCTTACTAGGCAAATAACCTTAAACATTTTTTTCCCCTCAAGGAGCTGAGGTGCTGGTGGTGGTGGTAAACAGGCATACCAGGGTCTCTTGCCATTGCAAACAAACTGTGCCACTTTGTCTATCTGGATTTACATAGGTGCTGGGGAAGTTGAATTCAGTCCATCAGGCTTTGCAAGCAAGTGCCTTTAACTGCTGAGCCATTTATCCAGTCCCAGAAATAGCATTTTTTGATAGTGTAAAAGAACACTTTAGGTCAGGAAAATCCTAATTTCTGAAGGATGTGGTGCCTCATCCCTCTAATCATAGTATTGAGAGGCTGAGGCAAAAGGATTCGCTCAAGTTCCAGGCAAGCCTGAGCTACAAAGTGAGATCTTATTTCAAAAAGCAAGCAAGTAGCCCTGTGGGGACCCTTGAGCTGGTTGCACTCCCCAACCCAGCACTAAATTATTTTTTGTTACTGCTATTGTTGTTGTTGTTTTGTCTTGTTTTTCAGGGTAGGGTCTCACTGTAGCACAAGCTGACCTGGAATTCACCAAGTAGTCTCAGGGTGGCCTCGAACTCATGGTGATCCTTCTACCTCTGCTTCCTGAGTACTTGGATTAAAGGTGTACACCATCACACCTGGCTTATTTTTAAATGTTTTGAGTGGTTTCTCTTCAACCTTTGTGTATATAAATTGATCTTTTTAATACTGTACACAGAGACTAATTCACACCTCTCAATTATTCCTCTGGACATCAATGGACTGAACTCCCCAAACAAAAGACACAGGTTAACAGGCTGGATCTATCCATTTGCTGTTTTCAAGAAACTCACCTATGGACTCCTTACAACGTCCTCCCTCCAGACATAAAATGGCCTGGATATCCATGACCTCATAGTGCCTGACACTACCTACACAAGACCATCATAAGAGGAGGAAAAGATGATGACATCAAAATAAAAGAGAGACTGATTGAGATGGGGAGGGGATATGATGGAGATGAAATTTCAAAGGGAAAGTGGGGGGAGGGAGGGTAGCACCATGGGATATTTTTTATAATCATGGAAAATGTTAATAAAAATTAAGAAAAAAAAAAAAGAAACTCACCTACCATTAAAGACAGACACCACCTTAAGGCAAAAAGATAGAAAAAGATTCCAAGCAAATGGAAATAGGAAACAAGTAAGCGTGGCTATGCTATTATCTAACAAAAGAAACTTTAAACCAAAAGTAATCAAAAGAGATAAAGCAGGACACTTTATACTCATTAAGGGAACAATTTAATAGGAGGGTATTATAATCACAAATAAATATATATGTACCAAAGACCAGTGCACAAAATTTTATAAAACAAAATATACTAGAAATTAAATCAAAAATAAATCCCAGTGAAATAATAGTGAGTTATTTTATAGCCTAATATTGTCAATAGATCATCTAAATAGGAAATAAATAGAGAAATAATGGAGCTAAACAGTACTATGGACAAAATAGACTTAACAGACATTTGCAAAACATCCCATCCAACTCTATAGAAAATACATCCTTCTCAACATTTAATGGAACCTTCTCTAAACTAGATCATATATTAGGGCATAAAACAAGTTTCTACATATTCAGGAAAATTGACCTTACTCCCTGTACTATATCTGACCACAATGCAGTAAAGCTAGAAATGATCAAGAGAAGCAACAGAAAATGTACAAATTCCTGGAGATAGAACAACACTTTTATTGAACTATGAATGAATGGTTCATTAAAGAAAGCACGAAGGAAGTCAAAAACTTTCTAGATCTGAATGACAATGAAAACACAACATATCCAAACTAATGGACACAGTGAAGGCAGTGGGAAGTTTATAGCTCTAAATGTCTATATTACAAAAATAGAGAGATTTGGCTGGGTGTAGTGGCACACCTTTAATCCCACCCAGCATTTTGGAGGCAGAAGTAGGAGGATCCCAGTGAGTTCAAAGCCACCCTGAGATTACATAATGAATTCCAGGTCAGCCTGTGCTAGAGTGAAACCCTACCTTGAAAAACAAAGAGATCTCAATTAAATAACTTAAATGCTTCACCTGAAAGCTTTGGAAAAATAAGAACAATCAAAACCCAAAGATATCAGATGTAAAAAAAAAAAAAAAAAAAAAAAAAAAAAAAACAAGAAATGAAGAAAACAAATTTAAAAATTGATGAAACTAAGAGCTGGTTTAAAAAATGTATATATATATAAATAGGACTGATAAATCTCTGGCCAAATTGATCAAAAGAAAGAGAGAAGGCCCAGTGTGGTGGCACACGCGTTTAATCCCAGCACTTGGGAGGCAGAGGTAGGAGGATCGCCATGAGTTCAAGGCCACCCTGGTACTACAGAGTGAATTCCAAGTCAGCCTGAGCTAGAGTGAGACCCTACCTCAAAAAAACAAAAGAGAGAGAGAGAGAGAAATATTACAATAGATACCAATGAACTTGGGAAAGTCATTAGACTTTCAAAAACCTATATTCCACAAAATTAGATAATCTGGAAGAAATGGACAAATTTCTTGACTCATGACGTACTAAAACTAAACCCAGAAGGGACAAATAACCTGAATAGAGCTATTTCATATAGCAAGACTGAAGGAGTAATTAAAACCTCCCAATAAGCAAAGGTCCAGGTCCAGATGGATTCACTGAAAATCCTACCAAACCTTTATAGAAAAATTAAAATGACTGCTTCTTAAGTTATTTCATAAGATTGAAAAGGAGGAAATGCTCCCTAACTCCTTCTATGAAGCCAGCATTACACTAACTCTAAAACCAAACAGACCCAGCAAAAAGAGAAAATTATACACCAATATCCCTATCAACTTAGATACAAAAAAACGAATAAAATTCTTGCAAATTTGGGCTGGAGAGATGGCTTAGTAGTTAAAGGCACTTGTTTGCAATGCCTGATAGCCCTGGTTCAATTCCCAGTACTCACATAAAACCAGATGCAAAAAGTGGTACATGCATCTGGAATTCATTTGCAGGAAGTCCTGGTACACCCATACTCTCTATTTGCCTTGTACTCTCTGTCTCTTGTCTTAAGTAAGTAAGTAAATAAATAAATATATATTCATATATTTATAAATATTATATATGACATAATATTGCATATGGCATATAATATATAGTATATAATATATAAATACATATAAGTTATTATTATTTTTAGCCACCATGCCTTGCTAAAATATTTTTTTAAAAATTCTTGTAGCCAGACATGGTATCACATGCCTTTAATCCCAGCACTTGGGAGGCAGAAGTAGAAGGATGGCTGTGAGTTCAAGGCCAGCCTGGAACTACAGAGTGAGTTCCAGGTTACCCTGGGCTAGAGTGAGACCCTATCCTGAAAAAACAAAAAATAACTTCTTGAAAATTGAATCCAAGAACACATCAAAAAATACCATCTACATCTATCAAGTAGGTTTCATCCCAGGGATTCAGGGTTGGTTCAACATAGGAAAATTTATAAACATAATACATCATAAAAATAAACTTAAGGATAGAAATAACATGGTCATTTCAATAAATGCAGAAAAGGGGCTGGAGAGCCCCGCGTGGTGGCACATGCCTTTAATCCCAGCACAGTATGTGGGTACTGAAGAATTGAACTTGGGTTCTTAGGCTTTGCGGGCAAGTGCCTTAACAGCCAAGCCATCTCTCCAGACTTTATATCATTAAATGGGGAAGAAAAAAAACTGAAGCATTCCCACTAAGGTTAGGAACAAGAAGAGGTGGTGGTGATAGGGAAACGAGGAGGATCAAGGAACTTAAGAAATGGATGCTGAGTAAGCATCCACCAGAGGGAGTGATGTGATCAGGTGGAAAGATGAAACAAAACAGCACTGGCTTGGAAGACACGACAGAAGAGAGGACCTCGATTACTGCAATCACCAGAGCTGGGCTGAGCCTGGCTTTTTCTTGACGATCTGCCTCTTCTCTTTCCTTTCCCCCTTGCTGCTGACAAAACCATCTTGAAGATAGTTTCTTCCTGATCTGCCCATGAAGCTCAAGCTCAAAAGACCTCTTGTTATGCTGCTACTTAGCAGTTACATCACAATGGGGACAGTTTTCTGGACCATGGGCTCCCTGGGTGCTAAGGTGAAGTCTTATTCTGCTAGGGGTCCTCAGCACCTGTCACGCATTGACTGTGGTAGAGGCTCAATAAATGTCTGTTTAATGTAAGGTCTAGCCACTGACCCATCTCCTCCTCCTGTGACCTTCTGGGTAGCTCTTGCTCCAGGTTGAACCATTTCTTCCCGGAAGGAGGGGAGGACTCACCAAGTTCATGGAACCTACAAGAAACTTTCAAGACCCTCCCGGAGATCATACAAGCAGTAAACAATTTCTGGGGCAAAAGGGCTGTTCCAGTGGTGAAGCTGCCTGCAAGTTGTGCAAGAAACGACAGGGATGCTGCTTGTGTGAGTCCCCACTCTTGCTGGTATGGTGCTTTCCTGTGATGTGGCTGCCTTTGAATCATCCATGTCCCTGTAAGTGACACAAATAACCTCATTGGTTCACCAAAAAGAAAAAGAAAAAAAATTAGGGAAACAGTCCTATTTACAATAGCCACAACAAAATTTAAATACCTTAAAGATCCCAAACCTAAGAAATGCTAACATTGTGGAAGAGGGAGCATAAAGAATGTAGGAGACAGCCGGATGTGGTGGCCTATGTCTTTAATCTTTAATCTGCACTCGAGAGGCAGAGGTAGGAGGGTCACCGTGAGTTCGAGGCCACCCTGAGACTACATAGTGAATTCCAAGTCAGCCTGGACTAGAGTGAAACCTTACCTCAAAAAAAAAAAAAAAAAAAAAAAAAGTGGGGCTGGAGGGAGGGATGGCTTAGCAGTTAAGGCATTTGCCTGCAAAGCCAAAGGGCCCAGGTTCATTTCCCCAGGACCCACGTTAGCCAGATGCACAAGGGGGTGCACGTGTCTGGAGTTCATTTGCAGTGGCTGTTGGCCACTCTCCCTCTTTCTTTGTTAAATAAGTAAAAAAATAATATTTAGGGGAAAAAAAAGAATGTAACAAACAAAGGGCTGGAAGGTATACTCTGGGGCATTATCTCCCACACAGAGACTGACTTCATAATAACTATTGATAACCCCACTAAGGAGGGCCCTCAGTGGAATGGGGTAGGAGGAGGGGGAACATAGAGTATGACCTGGTGGGAATATGACCAATTTGCAAAATGTTCATATAATAAATTCCTCAAAAAAATGTAAGCCAGCAAACAAACAAAAAACCCTAAATTCTATAAATTCTGGAGTTGGAGATGAGACTCAGTGGTAGAGCACTTGCCTAGCATGTGCAATGTACTAGGTTTAGACACTAAATTCAAAATAAACAAAGTTAAACTAAATAAAGTTCATCTCATCTGGTCATGGTAGTTCATGGCTTTTGATAGCAGCACTCAGAGGCTGAGGTAGGAGGATAGCTATGAATTCAAGGCTAGCCTGGCTATAGAGTGAGTCAGCCTGGGCTAAACCAACCAACCAACCAACAGCAGCAATGAAGGAGAGCTTATCTGTGTAGCTTCAACAGCTTCTATTCATAATATCACAAATGCAATGGCTTAAACTCTTTTGATATTGTTCCAACCACTTAAGAATGTAAAGCCCAGTTTTAGGTGATAGGCTCAACAAAAACAAGCAACAGGGGCTAGAAAGATGGTCTAGCAGTTAAGCACTTGTCTGCAAAGCCTAAGGACCTATGTTTGACTCTCCAAATCCTTCATAAGCAAGATGCACAAGGTGATTGCAAACATGCAAGGCTGCACATGCACCCAAGGTGGTTCATGCTCCTGGAATTGGGTTGCAGTGGCTGGAGGCCCTGGTGTGCCGATTCTCTCTCCTTCCCTCCCCCTCTCTCTTTCTCTCTCTGTCTCCCTCTCACTCTCTCATTTAAAAAAAAAAAAAAAAAAGTGACAGGCTGACTTTGACAACCACGGCATACCAGATACTCAGTCTATAGGAAAGTTTGTCACATCTGGAGGAAAAAAAAAAAAAAAAAAGAATGTTTCAGATAAAACTTAGGTACCAGCTAGAGCACCATCTTTGCTTCTGACCTCTTTCTCCTGATTTTCTGTAACTCCTCATTATTTATACTGAAGCCATGAGATAGTTTTTAAAAGCCCCTTTCTGCTTTAAAATTCTATAATCAAGCCAGGTGTGGTGGTACATGCCTTTAACCCCAGCACAGAAGGCAGAAGTAGGAGGATCTGCTGTGAGTTCAAGGCCATTCTGGGATTACATAGTGAATTCCAGGTCAGCCTGGATGAGAGTGAGACCCTACCTCGAAAAAAAATTCTATAATCCATTTTTCCAGAAGAATACCAAGGAACAAATTGAACTGCACAAAGGTCTTTCTGTGGAATTTTGGAAAGGAGAATGGCAAATACTTTTTGGGGTGATGTTTATAGTGCCCCTTATTTGCTATCAGAACTTGGGTCTAGACATTTCCAACTTGAGACTACATTATTCCTGACAAAGGAAGTCATGCCTCACCTGAAAGCAGTGGCTTCAACTCACCCCAGGGAAAGTCCCACTGGCAAACTCTCTGTGCATGGGCTTTGTCCCAAGAGCAAAGTTCAGACGAAGCTAAGATAAATATTGCTTTCACCTGTCAATGACCTTTTAAAAGGTTCTGAGGGCCAGGCGTGGTGGTGCACACCTTTAATCCCAGCTCTCAGGAGGCAGAGGGTAGGAGGATCGCTGTGAGTTCCAGCCTGAGCTAGAGTGAGACCCTACCATGAAAAACCAAAAAAATAATAATAATAAATTTAAAAAAATGGTTCCGAGGACAAAAAAAATTCCTGTCTATGATTCCCCAGTGCCCATATAAAGCCAGTTGCACAATTTCCAGTCTGTGCCTTCACTTCCTTATACTAACTAGAATCTGGGGGGAAAAATAGATAAAATAAAAAGAAAATATATAAAAATTACACACACACACACACCAAGCAAACCAATCAAGAAGCATTGGAGGAAAGCCCAAGAGTTCTAGGCTAATCTTTTCACACAGTCTTTATTTACCTGGAGGAAAGAAAATGCAGCTAAGACATTAGGAGTTTTCTCTTCAAGAGCCAAAATGGTTTGGGGTAGAATCACATTTGCAAGACTCAGCTGATTGCCAACAAGAAAGTTCTGTCAATGGCCCTTTAAAACCTACAGAGTATAAAATGATTACAATACATACAGAAACCAAGGAGCCCCTGAATCCGGACAGTATCTGAGAAGGGAGTGAAAGTATTCTTGCCTTTTCTCTCTTTACATGCAACATTAAGAGAGGGAAAGGAGGGATGTCAGTAGTATATGTATGTACCATGAAGATGGTCAGAGGCAGTTTGCCAAAAATACTTTTCCCACATTTTTTACATTGTCTTGTTCCTAATTGAAACATTTAAAAATTTCTTCTAGTTCAGGAAAAAAAAAATAGAATGTAGTGCTCAGAGGAACAGAAACAGTAGAAAAGGAAAATATAGCAGAATGGTATCTGTGGCCCCTGGTGCATTGGCTGTGTTGCACTTTGGGCTTGTTGGCCACCTACCTTTTCAAATATAGTAAAGTATCAAATTATGGCCTGCTGGGCCATGCTAACCACTTCCCTCTATTGATCTTCTAGTTTAGGAAAGGATGCATGATAAGCAGTTCCAGGAGATCCAGTGTCCTCTGTACATACATGTCAATTCTTTAAACAGAAATGGAAGTATCTCAGTCCCCGATCTTTGAACTCATTAGTGTCCTCAACTAAGAACCCAGAGTACTTTTTTTCTTAAGGTTCTGGCAATCGAAGCACAAAGAAGCATTATCAATATTTGTCTGTTAAGAGCAAAGATGCAAAGTCAACTGTAGTTGTGAAAAAAAACCTTCATAAGTCCCAACTGCACTGTCTCTCCACTTCTATTCCTCCACTCTCACCCCTGGTCTCCTGGTGTGGGCTGTACTTCACACATACAAAGTTCATGAATGAATGTTTGCTAAATGCTTAGAGCATACCAGGCATGGTATTAAACTCTATATCCAGTATTTTATTAATCCCACAGATCATGAGGAATACACTATAATTATTGTACCATTGTACATGAAATTCATCAGGAAACTGGAGGCTAACACTTTGCATAAGGTCATGTATCTGGGAGGCTCAAGGGCCAGACTTTGAGTTCAAATTACAATCCTATGCATGCTATACTAGGCTTTAAATGTCACAGAGGCTTCCCATTCTTAATACCCAATGACATTAGAACAGTAAGAAAGGTAAAAAGTACTACCAAAGTATTTACAGAAGTTGAAAAATAGTAATACCCTAGATATGGTATTCAATATTAGAATTCATTTTTTCTATCATTAACTCTAATGTGATCATAAACCCAAGACATGATCATAAAAGACTAAAATCTTGAAAGTCAGTTTTATTTATTTCTATTTTTG
The DNA here is from genome assembly GCA_036346955.1 of Dipus sagitta. Classification (NCBI taxonomy): domain Eukaryota; kingdom Metazoa; phylum Chordata; class Mammalia; order Rodentia; family Dipodidae; genus Dipus; species Dipus sagitta. The sequence continues at coordinate 41,912,639 of CM070780.1, forward strand.
AAAGGAGGTTAGTTTTTTTTTTTTTTTCTCCACTGCCTTACATTGCCAGCATTTATAATTGTTATAGTATGGTCTCTGAATCCTTTCCAATGCTGGAGGGATAACTATGTAAAGACTTTTAGGGAGCTGTAATAAATTTTATGCATTATTTTTTTGTACATTTGACTCCCTAAAAGGATATTATCATAAGGTTAATTTTGTGAACAAGTATTGTGCATGTTTATAAAAACACTGAAACCTCCTCAGCCAATGAAGGGATAGCCTTTCTATACATCTACATTTTTGAAAGATAAGTGTCTCCATTACGCAGCCAAAAATTGTATATAACCTGATGCTCTACTTCAGTAAAATACACTCAGATACATTAACCTTGTGTTGTTTGTCACTTTGCTGACTCCTTGCCCACCTCCCAAGGCCCTGTTTTGCCTCCGACTGATGGTCCCGGCTTTGCCAGTCCACAGCAGGTGGCACCCAAACAGGGACTCAAACACTCCTTGGAGAGGTAAGCTTTTGTTTCTTTCTTCTTTTCTTGAATATCTCCAGGCAAGGATAGGACCTCATCAGATCATTGCAGGCTCCCTGATAAAGGATCATCAGGTTAAGGTGACAGAAGGTAACCATGGGCATTTGCATTCAAAAAGTAAGGATTTATTTATCTCTGTGTTAGAGCATATGGTTGAGGGCAGAGGTAGCAAAGTTTCCAAAAGAAATCTTGGCGTGTTTTATGAGTTCATATTAAAAGTAAGTCCATGGTTTCCAGAGGAGGGAAGCCTATCTCTGCAAAACTGGAAGAGGGTAAGAAAAGAGGTGAGACAGTATTATGAACAGCATGGTCCAGGCACAGTCCCATTGATGGCATTTTCAATTTGGGTACAAATTAGGGATATGCTTTCAGACAAAACTGAGATGGAGTTCTTTGCAGAGGAAGCACCCTCTGAGGAAGTTGAGGAAGAGTATGAGGGAGCAGAAGCAGTTCCTTTAACATCTATTTGTAAAAAGTCCTACAAAACTACTAAAAGGAACTTGTTTAAAGCAGAATCTAGTGATGATTGGATAGATGGAGACAATGATTTGGACTTGGAGGATGAGGCAGCTAAGTACCATAATGATGAAGAGAGGGATCATTTTCATGATAAAGAGCCTCCATATGAGCAAGACCCTTTTGCACTAGCAAGTGCACCCCCACCTTTTCAGAAAACTTTAACTAAGAGAACTAGACAAAGAGTGCCTGTCAATATGGGGTTCTTGGGAGCAGTCCAGGAAGCTAGAAGACAAGGGGATCTAAAATTTTGTTTCCCTTTGACAATTTCTGATGATGGAGCTCCCAAATGGGAACCCCTGCCTTTAAAAACCTTAAAGGAACTACAAACAGCAGTTAAAAGTATGTGACCTTCCTCTCCCTATACTTTGCAAATTTTAGAAATGACAGGGAGCATGTGGCTGACCACTTATGATTGGCAACAGACTGCAAAATCAGTCCTAATCCCTGGACATAATGTTTTGTGGAGAACGGAATATGAAGATGAAGCTAGAGAGTTAGTACAAAAAACACTGCTGAAAAGAGGATCAGATAAACCAACCATGGCAATGCTGTTAGGATGGGTAGAATATGCTCAGCCTCAGGTACAAACTCACATACCAAAATCAGTCTTAAAAGAAGTATCTAGAATAGCAGTGGCAGCTTGGAGAAAGTTGCCACCATTAGAAGGCAAAACCACAGCACTAGCGGGGATTCAACAGAGACAAGATGAGCCATATGAAGATTTTGTGGCCAGGCTACAGGAAGCTTTGCAGAGAATGCTTCTACCCTCTGAAGGGACCGATATGCTGTTAAAACAATTGGCCTGGGAAAATGCAAATTCATTGTGTAACGTGCCGGCCTGCGGCACGAGTTGAAAGGAGGGAGTGGGAATGAATCTGAGACAAGAACACAAGGAATGGAGCCAAGACAAGTTCTGATCAAGGCTCAGGTTTATTCAGGCAGACACAAGCTTATATACAGAAAATAACTTTCTCGGCAATGCCTACGTGCCTAAAGTCAGCTTCACCAGGGTCGTACGATAATTTATGCCTCTGCGTCTGGTGCCTACTCCTCCTAGGCCATACAATAAGGCCTCTGTGCCTGGTGCCTGCTTCAGTAAGACCCTACGTTAATTGCCTCCGTGTCAAGAGGTCAAAGACCAGCTGCAGTTCCCAAGGTCTCAGAGAAGCTGCAGCTCCCGACAGTGTAAGGAACTCATAAGGCCTCTAAGAAAGACAGGAACATTACAAGACTTTATAAAGGCTTGTTTAGATGCCTCACCAGCAGTAGTCCAACAGATGGCTTATGCTGCAGCTATGAAGGGTCAACATTTCAGCGCCTACGTAAAAAACTTGAAAAAGCCACAAATAGGAAAAGGTGCCCATTTCTCTTGTGAGCAAATCGGCCACATGAGCAAGGATTGTAGAAATTCTAATAATAATAAAAATAATAATAGTGGTCAAAAAGGACCCCCACTGGGACTTTGTCCCCATTGCAAGAAGGGAAGGCATTGGAAGAATGAATGTAAATCCAAGTTCCATAAGGATGGAACCCCTCTAACTGAGGAAGAACAACAAAAAACGAGGAGAGGGGCAAGCCCTCAGCCCCGAAGTAAAAAGAGTGTCTCTTGATAACTCCTCTAAGACAGATTCTCTAGTCATAGAGGCAGGAAAAAAGAAATATCAAGAGTTAAATCCAGATGCACCAGAGTTTACTATTTTTGATTTGCCTAGAGCAATTCCTGGAAGTGCTGGATTAGATTTAGCAGCTGAACATGATTTTATAATGACTTCTATGGAAGGAGTCCAACTAGTGGATACTTATTTAAAGGGACCATTACCTAAAAGGGACTTTTGGTTTGATCATAGGCAGGAGCTCAAATTTTAAGAAAAATTTTGAAGTTTTACCAGGGGTTGTTGACTCAGACTTTCTAGGAAAGGTGAAGGTCATGGTCAGACCTCTTAAGGAAACAATTCAGATACATAAGGATCAAAGGATAGCACAAATACTTATACTAAATTATGTCAATCTCCCCACTCCCCAATTGAAAACAGAAAGGGATGAAGGAGGCTTTGGTTCCACAGAAGTGGTTGCCTAGTCTCAAGAGATAAATAAAGAAAGGTCATTTAAGGTACTTAAAGATAGATGGAAAAAATATGAAAGGTCTTCTAGACACAAGAGCTGATAGATCTTGTATAGCAGGAAGAGAATAGCCCAGTCATCGGCCTATAAATCATACTTCATCTACATTGGTAGGATTGGGACTTGTCAATAATGTAGCATAAAGTAAAAAAATTCTAAAATGGGAATGTGAAGGAAAGTCAGGAAAATTTCAACCATATGTAATACCTTCATTACCCTTTTCATTGTGGGGCAGAGATATAATGGAAAATATGGAAGTTAAGCTCGTTACTTCAGATTCTTTTAATGAACAAAATTTTTCATAGGGGTCACTGATGAATTGTATGCTGATAAAATATCTTGGAAAACTGATTTGCCTGTATGAATAGATCAGTGGCCCCTAACAGAAGAAAAACTACAGGCAATAGAACAATTAGTGCAAATGCAGTTACAAATGGGTCATTTAGAAGAATCAAATAGCCCTTGGAACACTCCAATTTTTGTTATAAAGAAAAAATCAGGGAAATGGAGATTATTACAAGATCTTAGAGGCATCAACGACACCATGCATGACATGGGGGCCTTACAACCAGGCTTCCCCTCGCCTGTTGCAATACCTGAAGGGTATTGTACAATAATTATAGATGTGCAAGATTGCTTTTTTACAATAAAATTAAATCCTGAGGATTCACAAAGATTTGCCTTAGTAATTTGCCTCAAGTAATTTAAAAAGACCATTTAAGAGGTATCAATGGAAGGTTTTACCACAAGGAATGAAAAATAGCCCTGCTTTATGTCAGAAATTTGTAGATAAAGCATTAGAAGAGGTAAGAACTAGTCATCCAAATGCCTATATTATTCATTATATGGATGATATTTTGATAGCTAATAAATCTAAAGAACAAACTGAAAAAATACTGGAAAGAATGATAGAGAATTTAACAAAAGTTGGAGGAAATATTAATTGTATAAGACCTTATTTAAAAATTACTACAGGAGGGCTGGAGAGATGGCTTAGCGGTTAAGCGCTTGCCTGTGAAGCCTAAGGACTCTGGTTCGAGGCTCAATTCCCCAGGTCCCACGTTAGCCAGATGCACAAGGGGGCGCACGCATCTGGAGTTCGTTTACAGAGGCTAGAAGCTCTGGCGCGCCCATTCTCTCTCTCTCTCTCTCTCTCTGCCTCCTTCTCTCTGTCGCTGTCAAATAAATAAATAAACAAAAAAAAAATTACTACAGGAGAATTGTATCCTCTATTTGATATTTTAAAAGGAGATTCCAACCCTAAATCCTTAAGAAAATTAACTCCAGAAGCTTTACAAAAAATAAACTTGATAGAAAATAAAATTCAAGAAGCTAAAGTTAAGCAGATTAATTATAATAAAGAATGGGATTTACAGCCGGGCGTGGTGGTGCACGCCTTTAATCCCAGCACTCGGGAGGCAGAGGTAGGAGGATCGCTGTGAGTTCGAGGCCACCCTGAGACTCTATAGTGAATTCCAGGTCAGCCTGGGCTAGAGTGAGACCCTACCTCGAAAAACCAAAAAAAAAAAAAAAAAAAAAAAAAAAAAAAAAAAGAATGGGATTTACTTATACTGAAAACAAAGTATACACCTACCACTTGCCTATGGCAGGAAGGAATTTTGGAATGGCTACATTTGCCTCATACACAAATTAGAATGGTTTCTTTCTATGTTTTTTTTGTGTAGTCAATTAATTATAAAAGGAAGGCTTAGATCTAGAGAAATATTTGGAAAAGAAATGAATAATATCATAATACCCTATAATAGACAACAATTAGAATTTCTTTTACAAACTAATGATGATTGGAATTAGCTTTATAGAATTTCACAGGGCAGATTAAATATCATTTACCCCAGAATCCACTTTTAAAATTTGTAGAAGAAACTGCTATAATATTTCCAACAGTAATAGCTAAAGAACCATTAGAAAATACACTCACAGTTTTTACACATGGGTCTTCTAATGGAGCATCTGTGGTTTACGTACCTGATGAACCCCCTATCATTAAAAGGGCAAAAGAACTTTTTGCATAGCAGGCAGAAATTACTGCGGTTATTATAGCTTTTGAAAGTGTGTCTCAGAAAATGAATCTTTACACAGACTCTAAGTATGTGGTGAGTCTGTTTCTGGACTTAGAGACAGCCTTATTATCAGGCAGTTCCAAAATACTAAACCTGCTACAGCAGCTGCAAAATTTAATACAAAAAAAAAGAAAAGAAAAGGTATTCATTAGATGCATCAGAGGGCATACATTTACTAGGACCATTGTCATTAGGAAATATGATGGCAGACTTATTCACTAAAGATATTTTTTTTCATTTTTATTTTTTATTTTATTTTATTTTTTACAGTCAGTTTGGTACCATTATTAGGCTCATCCATGACCTACCCTGTCCCCTTGGCCCCTCCTTGTTGAGGTATACAGGTCATGCATTGTGGAGTTAGCCCACAGTTATGGGTAAGCTAAATGTCTCTGCATATCATGACCCAACATGTGGCTCTGACATTCTTTCCGCCCCCTCTTCCGCAAAATTTCCCTGAGCCATGTTGGGTTCATTTTTGGTCTGCTTCAGTGACGAGGTGTTGGGGGGCTCTGAGGCTCTGGCTCTCTGATTTGGTAGGAGTTGATTTTTCTCTATGCTGATCTCCTTCCCCCTTGTGCTGGTATCCGGTTCATCAGGAAAACAGCGCCCTTGCTTGTTTCTCCAATTTTTCTTAGTTTCAGCCGGGGCCCTTTTTAGGTATGATGGGGTGGCTCTCTCCTTAGGATCTACATCTATCCTTAATATCTTGCCTTTCTTTCCCTGGGATTTGCAGCGCAGCTAGGCGGTCGCCATCTTGGCCGGAAGTCTCTCACTAAAGATATTTTAATTGGGAATGTTTTGGAATAAGCTCAAAAGAGTCATCAATTACATCATCAAATTGCTCTTGCACTAAAAAGAATGTTTCATATCACTAGAGAACAGGCTAGACAAATAGTCAAAAATTGTACTCATTGCCCTGATGTTTATCATCCACTAAAGATGGGAGTTAACCCAAGAGGACTTAAAGCACAAATGCTTTGGCAAATGGACGTGACTCACATCACCGATTTTGAAAAATTATAATATGTACATGTTACTGTTGACACATTTTCTCATGTAGTAGTTGCAACCACAAGAACAGGTGAAGCAATAAAAGATGTTATACAGCATTTGATACTTTGTTTTGAAGTCTTAGGACTTCCAAAGAAAATTAAAACTGACAATGCTCCTGCATATACATTGCAGGCCTTTAAAAAATTTTGTTTAAAAAAATTGTTTAGAATGGAATATAGGACATGCCACAGGAATACCTTATAATCCCCAAGGCAAGCAATTATAGAAAGGACACATCAATATTTAAAAATTCAAATACAAAAATTAAAGGATAATAATTATTATTATTCCCCTCATCAAATCTTAAGCCATGCTTTATTTACTATAAATCATTTAAATACAACTGAAGACGGACTAACACCAATGCAAAGGCATTAGGGTCCACAAATAATTAAAATACAACCAAAAGTGATATGGAAGGATTTATTAACAGGCACCTGGAAAGAGCCTGATGTATTAATAACCTCGGGAAGAGGATATGCATGTGTGTTTCCTCAGGATAAAGAGGTACCAGTCTGGATTCCAGACAGGCTTGTCCGACCCATAAATGAAAAAGCCAACCAAAAGGGGAAGAGAAAGGAACAAGATGAGAAAAGAGACTCAGAAAATGAAGAGGCTTGACCTTTTTTCCCCTCCACAGGCTCGGACAACAAAAGAAGCGACACCGCTGACCTGGGGACAAATTAAGAAGCTCACTCACGAGGCGGAACAGACTATAGTTAAGACTGGAAAAACTTTAAACACAGAAAATATGTTTCTGGCTATGCTTGCTGTTCTGACTGTGCAGGTAACATTGGTCTCAGGGGAATATTATTGGGCTTATGTTCCAAACCCTCCAATACTTCATCCAGTGGGCTGGGGGATGATGTGCATATCAAAGTCATGACTAACAATAGTAAACTACTAGGGGGAATTCAAGATTTTATGAATATCCACCAAACATCTCAAATTATAAATTATGAGGGAATGTCAGATACAACTCCCATCTGTGCCACATTAAAAGGATATGTGGCCCCTGGTTGCCTGCCAGTCAATTATAGGACATTTCTTACTAATGCACCAGATAGGACAGATAATAAAAAGGAAAAGAGGCTAATATGAGAATTAGAATTGATGACCCTGGGATACCATAATTATAATGAAAGTTATGAAACAATGAAGGAACCCCTACCTTTGCCTAATTGTCTGCAGGTTTAGCATGATAAAGCATGATATTGGGACTCTCTAATAGAGTTTCCGAAATGGCTCAATTGTGGATTTCAAGGCAAGGTATCTAAACATATACCCTTAGAGACAAATGACTATATTTTTGATTATTCAATTAGTAATCCTGATTATGATTACAAAAACTATCTACAACAAAATCTACAGAAGTTTAATGGTTATGTTCCTAATTCGCTAGGAGAGCCTATCAAGAGGTGGTTTACAACAGGATGGGTGGCGCCTATCTTTGAGAGTCACTCACCCTTACATAATAAAACAAACATTCATCCAGATTTATACAGATTGTTTGCCCTGGCTAACATGCTGTTGCTGAAAAAAAAAAAAAAAACGAAGAAACTAAAGCTACACCAATTGGGGTAAGAGCTTGTGTGGGATACCCTTATGGGACTTTAGCAGGAAAATCAGAAAATGTAAGTATTGTCAATCAGGGGAAATCTTTTTACATTAATTGTACTAACTGTGTGTTAACAAATTGTATAGATTCTGCTTTAGATAAAACCTATACTGTTATTATATTATTACAAAGACCGAATAATGTTATGCTTCCTGTAAACTTGAGAAATATCCTTGGTTTGATAATGCCACTCTTCAAATTTTAAAAGCTTAAATGAACTTCTCAGACCAAAAAGATTTGCAGCTGCACTTACTCTTGGTATAAGTGCTTTAATTGCTATCCTAACTTCTTTAGCAGTTTCTACTGCAGCATTAGTAAATACAGCACATTTTGTTAATGATCTTAGTAGAAATGTTTCCTTAGCTCTAGCTGAACAACAAATTATAGACAAAAAACTAGAATCAAAAGTGAACATTCTAGAGGAAGTGGTTTTAGCTATTGGGCAAGAGGTACAGAATCTAAAGACACAGTTGTCCACTAAATGACATACAAGCTTTAGATATATTTGTGTGACTCCTTTAAAATATAATTCAACTTTAAATTGGCAAGCAACTAAAAATCATTTATTAGGAATTTGGAAAGACAATGACTTATTGCATAATATGGAACAATTACAAGAGAACATAAGTACTATTAGTAGAGCACATTTAGATGTAGAAAATCTTCATTCATTGGCAAGGTCCTTGAAGAAAGGACCTTAACCCATGTAATTGGTCTCTTAACCCATTTAATTGGCCGCATACTGTCATCACAGTTGCTGTCATTGCGAGAATAATCTTACTTATTATCTATATTTTCCCAGTCCTCTTCAAAATAATTTTTGCTTCTGTTTATACTCTATGCCGAGACATTCATGAACTTTGCCTAAACAACTAAAAAGGGGGAAATGCCATGCCAACTCCAGTGGAGTCTGCGTGACCTGTTCACCAGGCTGAGGGCAAAAGCTTCAAGGAAGAAAACCTCCTGGAAGGACATGCATTCTCCAGGCTTGTAGTGCCTTTTGCTGCTCTCCAATAGCTGTTTTCTTCATTACTACTGCTCTGCTCCTGACACATGACAGCAGCATGATGTTCTTTCACAATTTAGTAAAAATTAGATATGGAACAGTTTCCAAAAATTGAGTCACCTGATGGTGTGATGCTTCCTCCGAAGACCCTGCTGTTGTTTCAAGCCATAGTCAGAATTCCGAGGACCAGAACCAATCGATGAACCATTACCTTATACAGGAGTGTATAGGAATGGGGATACGCTAGTAAACAATGGTGGGAAACATGTTTCTTGGTAATCTTTAACTTTTGTGGATAGACTTCCTAGGTCGAGGCCACCTTGGTGCTTGCTTACATTTTCATGGCATAGTTCAAGGAAGAAAATATATTAGAGTTATGAAGTCACCCTGTTAGAACTTTTGATAAAAATACTTGATGCTTAAAGCAGGCTAAAAACCAAATGTCATTTGTAACCACTGACTGTCTAACACTAATTTTGGTGAGATATTAACTATTAGATGTGTGACTGTAATCTTTACTCAATGTATTTGTGCCTCTCCTGGAACAGGCTATTCATAGAAATTGTACCGCTTAAATAAACAAAGGCTAAGCTTATGCAGCCAGAATTGTATATAACCTGATGCTCTACTTCAGTAAAATACACTCAGATACATTAACCTTGTGTGTGTCTGTGTTTGTCACTTCGCCGACTCCTTGCCCACCTCCTAAGGCCCTGTTTTCCCTCGGACTGGTGGTCCCGGCTTTGCCAGTCCGCGGCACCTCCAGATCTTAGCTTTGGGTGCTTGCTCATGTAGTGGTGACCCATTGTAGTCTGGAATAATCTTACCAAATGTCTTACATTGTCTGACACAGTATTTCACATGATCACAGGTATAAAGCTGTGTGCATACCATTACTGACCAGAGATATGAATTTATAGTTTGACTTTTGATCTATTTCTTCTTAAATAACTATTCATCAGCTCATTACTGCTATAGCCACATAACTGATATCAGTACATCTGAATATTAATTCTTGCAAAAATATCTATGTTGTTAATGCTTATTTTATTGGATAAAGTAGCAGTAGAGAGTTCTGCCCTGTTTATGCTTTATAAAACAATACATATCTTTAAAAGAATTTTTAAATTATTTTTTCACAGAATTGTATTTCCAGGATTTTATTCCTTGAGGATTCTCAAATCCTGCTGAAATTTTGATCTGTGGAGATTTTGATATTCAGGACAATGGCATTTAGGATAGTGCCTTGAGGAATTACAGCCCAAACCTGTTTAATTCAGATTGTCTATACTGAGTTTGCAACTGGTTCCCCCAGCAGGTAGTGCTGAGGAAGGACCAGGCCTGCTGGTTTCTCTCAAGGGGTTGAGGAGGAGGATGAGTGTCAACGGCCAGGAACACACCACCAAGCCAGGAGTCTCGTCAAAGCAGGAACTCACTTTATTGTTACAGGCGGTTGCATATATAGTGTTGAGAATGAGGGTGGGGATTCTAGGATGGGGGGAGAGGTAATAGTATACCGCGACTTTTGAAATGATTGGTTCTAAGCATGCGCGCGCACGGAGATTCCAACTCCTATGCAGAAGTAACAGGCCAGAGGCCATTAGGTGTCTTGCTGAGTCATAGCTGGCCAGAGGCAGATAGCCAAACTTTAGCTAGGCTCAGGAAGTTCCACTAGGCCTCACATCCGGGCCTTTCAAGGCCCAACATCTCCCCCTTTTGTTTTTGTAAGAGCATTAGTCACCATGGCCCCTGTCTTAGGTTGTCCTCCTCTGGGGATCTTACCCGTCACTGGGTACCAGGTGTTTAGCTCGCTGAGAACCCACTCCATGGCCTGTCTTAGGTTGTCTCAGTCAGTCTGAGATCTTACCTGTCATCAGTCACATGGAAGGCAGAGCAGGTGGCAGTGGGTCATCTGAGGAACTAAATTCCTGAGTTGCCAGCCTGTGATAATGTATCTCAACCTGATGGATTTTTATTGCCTCTAGCCGCTGGTGAATGAATTGTGTAATTTTGTTAATTACACAAGGCCCGACAGTGAGGAGATGGAGAGGAGAAGGAGGGGCCCAAGTAGGGGGAGAAGGTAGGGTAAGAACCCATGTAGGCCTGTCCACAGTGGGTTGTCCTGGAGGTCCTGCCATCTCTTCTCCAGGTTTTCTTGAAGTCTTTTGATTTTGTCTTGAACAATTCCTGATCTATTGGCGTAGAAACAGCATTTTTCCTGTAAACATATGCCTCCCCTTTTGGCGGTTAGTAGGTCTAGTCCCCTCCTGTTTTGTAGGACTACCTCAGCCAGGGAATCTAGCTGTTGTTGGAGATAAGGATAGTACTGGACATGGCTTTTATGTCACTGATCAGCTGGAGAGAAAGCTTTTTGTAGAGATGGGCTGCCATACCCATCCCGACTGTCCCAGTGGCCATGCCTGTGGTTACTCCCAGCCCAACAAGTAAAGGTATCATTTGTATAGCTCCCTCTGATACAATCAAAAGAGGGTATAGGGAGGGCTTCATCTCCAGGAAAGATGTCTATGTCTGGGATTAAGTTGGCTGGGGCACAAAGGCCCATCCAATTGGCAGGCAGAAAGTCATAGGTCATCCCGCCCCCACAAACAAAGACCATCTCCAAATGGGTCTTTTTGCAACTTCAGGGAAGACACATCCAAACCCTCTCCCTGCTATGAGGAGTGGGTCTAGTCCTCTTCAGGCCCCAGTCAATGAGTCTCTCCATCTGACCTTAATCGAGCTGTATGTGACAGAGGATGACCAATGTTTTTGGAATAGAGACATTTTTTCATTTCTAGAAAAATTTAAAATATTTAAGGTGAACAATGCTTTCTTTAGCTGATCATGGGGGCGGGTAGTGATTCCCCCTTTTGTTTTTGTAATTGTGATTTAAGTGTTTGGTTACATCTTTCCACAGGTGGCTTGGCCTCGAGGGTTATATGGAATGCCTGTGGCATGTGTAATTTGCCATGTCTGGAGGAAACTTGTAAAGTTTTTACTTACAAAGCAGGGGCCATTATCTGAGAGTGGCAAAACATTGAAGCATATGACAAATGGCATGTTTAGATTTCTCCCCAGCATGTGTAGATGCCCAACAGGCACAGGAGAAAGTATCAACTGATGAGAAGATAAAGCCAAAAGCCACAGCACACTTCAGGAACTCCTGCTAGGCACACTTTGTATATCTTTAGATTGAAATCTGAAACCCACCACCACACTTTAAGATCCACCCAGTGACACTGCCTCCAGCCAGATGGCTGCAGAATGTAAACTACAAACAAATAAACAACTGAATCCCCACAGTCTTGACCAATTTAAGATATTAACACCTGTAAAATCAAACAAGTTAAACACTTCTAACATAATCTAAAGCCAGTCTCTGTGCCTGTAATTTTAACTTGCTTGAGGTTTTCCAGCTTAAAATCTTAAATCTCTCAGTCCAATATCTCTAGCCAAGCACATCAGTCCATTACAAATTTAACCTTGATCAAACTCTCTGGGCCTGGGCAGCAGGATGCAGCCAGCCCTTATGCCAGTAGCCCAGTTACAACAAAGTCCTCTGCAGTCTTTCCTTCCCCTTAGAAAGCTCATAAGCCAAGCCTCGAAGTTCAATGCTGTCTGCACTTAGCATTCTCAGGCTCTCATCAGAATAGTCCATAAAATTTGGCTTACCACTCCAGAAGACACATTCATTTGCAAGCACCAAGTCCATGCCTATTCCTCCAAAACAAAGGTTCCAAAAGATCAACATCCACATGGTCAGGTTCATCTTAGTTCACTCCTCGGTACTGAGTTCTGTAGCAGACAGCTTCGGGTTCACTGAGATGAACTTCCAGACCAGACACAGTTATGGAGGAAGGGATATTTATTGAAGCTTACAGATCTAGGGGAGGTTCCATAATGGCAGAAGAAGCTGGCCTGCCTTCACAGGCCCAAGCAGACAGAGAGAGAAGTACAAGCCTAAAGGTCAAAAGCTACACAGTGTGTCCACTAGGGACATATGACCCGTTCAGAAATACAAAAGCCGCAGATGCAGCTTGCTAGTGAACAGAGAGTGAAAGAGAAAGAGAACGAAGAGATGTTGACAAGCAAGTACAGGTTATAGAAGCAAAGTTTAGCACATTGAATATGAAGACTGCCTCATAACTTATGAGGGTACACTCACCCACACACGCACACCGATTGACCTCCTCAATGAGAATTCCTCACACGGGGCACCATTCTGCCGGGTTCCTGTAGCCCCACGTTGGGCGCCAGACTGCCAGGCTACCCCGGCAGGTAGTGCTGAGGAAGGACCAGGCCTGCTGGTTCCTCCCAAGGGGTTGAGGAGGGGGATGAGTGTTGACAGCCAGGAACACACCTCCAAGCCGGGAGTCTCATCAAAGCAGGAACTCACATTATTGTTACAGGCGGTTGCCTATATAGTGTTGAGAATGAGGGTGGGGATTCTAAGATGGGGGGAGAGGTAAGGGCCAATAGTATACTGTGACTTTTGAAATGATTGGTTCTAAGCATGCGCGCACACGGGGATTCCAACTCCTATGCAGAAGTAACAGGCCAGAGGCCATTAGGCGTCTTGCTGAGTCATAGCTGGCCAGAGGCAGATCGCCAAACTTTATCTAGGCTCAGGAAGTTCCACTAGGCCTCGCGTCTGGGCCTTTCAAGGCCCAACAATGGCCTTTTTCTGTTTTTGGTTCCTGTTCACACTAAAAATACAAAACATAAAGGAGGAAGGGCATATTGCACAGGACTGATGATCAGCTAAGGCATCAAGAAGGTGCTAAGAGAGGGCTCTCTGAGGGGCACAGTATAGGGTTTGCTCCTTGAGGTCCTTGCTAAAGAGGTGGTGCATTTCTGCTATGTAGTGGTGGATACTTCACATCTGCATCAACTTCATCCCATCAATTTCAACCATGGGCACTTGTTGAAACAGCAGGTGGTTACCTAAGAAAGTCCAGAGTTAGAGGTAATTTCTTCCTGTTCTCTAACTCCTAAAAGAATGTACTCCAATGAAGGAAAAGGGACAGTGAGGAAATAGCTTAAAACTCTATGATGACCTTAACTTCATTTGTGAAAGCCTTAAAAGAAGCCTGGGAATGGATGTGGTACATGTTCCCTTCTCATTTCCACCCACAAGGATGAGGATGGGGAGCACACAAGGAAGCTACTTCCTCAGAGGTGCACTGCTGGCCAATCCAGCAGCCATCAGCCACATTAGCATTTGTAGCAGACAGCTTCAGGTTCACTGAGATGAACTTCCAGACCAGGCACACTTATGGAGGAAGGGATATTTATTGAAGCTTACAGATCCAGGGGAAGTTCCATAATGGCAGAAGAAGCTGGCCTGCCTTCACAGGCCCAAGCAGAGAGAGAAGCACAAGCCTAAAGACAAAAGCCACACAGCACAGCACACTTCAGGAACTCCTGTTAGGCACACTTTGCATATCTTTAGATTGAAACCTGAAACCCATCACCACACCTTAAGATCCACCCAGTGACTTTGCCTCCAGCCAGGTGGCAAACTACAAACTACAAACAAATAAATATATTGGGGGCCATCTATTCTATTCAAACCACCACATTCCGCCCCTGGCCCCCAGTAGATTTATAACCATCACACATTGTAAATTGTACTCAGTTCAATTGCAAAGGTCCCCACAGTCTTGACCAATTTAAGATATTAAGGCCTGTAAAATCAAACAAGTTAAACATTTCTAACATATAAAGGCACAGAGTAAACATTTTCAACTGGTATAAGGCATAGCAAGGAGAGACTAAAACAATGCAAACTCAACCACCATCAAACAAACATCAAACTTCTGCAGTTTAAGTCCAATACAACCAAAGACTGACAGTCTCCAGATTTTCCAATTCCACCCCTCCAACTGGGCAGAGTAGCAGGGAACACTTCCATCTCAGGCCAACAGTGGGCTCTATGGTAGTGCTTACATAGTCCTGGTATATCCAAAACATCTTGAGGTCTTCATGCAAACCACAGTCCATCTTCCAAAGGCTCTTTCAGCCTATCAGGGCATCAGGCCCTACTTCAGGCCGCATCTCAGCAGCAGCTCCTGCAAGCACGTGCAATTCACGACCACTCCTCGCATTTTTCATGTTTATGAAACCAATACCAGGTGTACAGGACACAGCCATATTCTTAATTCACAGACAAAATAAATCATAACCTTGAAAAGCAGGTTCCTTCTCCAGTCAACTCTTTCCAAAAGTGTTTGCATTTCCATGATAGTCTTTCCTTAGGCATCCTTTCCATGGTAAAGCAATTGGAACATCTTCCTTTAAGGTTGCTAATGTGTTTGACAATAGCAAATTCAATAACCTAAAACCAGTCTCAGTGCCTGTAATTTTAACTTGCTTGAGGTTTTCCAGCTTAAAATCTTAAATCTCTCAGTCCAATATCTCTAGCCAAGCACATCAGTCCATTACAAATTTAACCTTGATCAAACACTCTGGACCTGGGCAGCAGGACGCAGCCAGCCCTTATGCCAGTAGCCCAATTCCAACAAAGTCCTCTGCAATCTTTCCTTCCCCTTAGAAAGCTCATAAGCCAAGCCTCGAAGTTCAGTGCTGTCTGCACTTAGCATTCTCAGACTCTCATCAGAATAGTCCATAAAACTTGGCTTACCACTCCAGAAGACATCTTCAGTTGCAAGCACCAAGTCCATGCCTATTCCTCCAAAACAAAGGTTCCAAAAGATCAACATCCATATAGTCAGGTTCATCTCAGCCCACTCCTCGGTACCAAGTTCTGTAGCAGACAGCTTCAGGTTCACTGAGATGAACTTCCAGACCAGGCACAGTTATGGAGGAAGGGATATTTATTGAAGCTTACAGATCCAGGGGAAGTTCCATAATGGCAGAAGAAGCTGGCCTGCCTTCACAGGCCCAAGCAGAGAGAGAGAAGCACAAGCCTAAAGACAAAAGCCACACAGCACAGCACACTTCAGGAACTCCTGTTAGGCACACTTTGCATATCTTTAGATTGAAACCTGAAACCCACCACCACACCTTAAGATCCACCCAGTGACCTTGAGTCCAGCCAGGTGGCAAACTACAAACAAATAAACAACTGAATATATTGGGGGCCATCTATTCTATTCAAACCACCATAGCATTTAAACCTAAAATTAAATCGTTAAAATATTTAAAAAATAAAACCTAGTTCCACAGTTGCTCTAGACACATTTTAAGTGCTCAACAATGTAATAGTCAGAAACTGCTATATTGGACAGTGTGGAACAATGACAGAAAATTTGGTTGCAAATAGTCTGGACAGAGAGAAACCAGTGAGAATACTTGAATATCAGGGGTGCCTCAAGTTTCATGACCAGATTCTCTAAACACAGTGTTGCCCAGCAGCACATACAGTGACAGTAATGTCTTGTTCTATACCACCCAAGGTTTCCTTTGTGCCAATGCACTTTGGAAATATGTAACTTGTGTTTTGATGGTATAGGAACTCAAGTTCACATTTAAATTTGCCTGAGTCTCAGAACAGACTTGTCATTTATACTGTGTTGGAATTATTAAAGACTATAAGGACTTCCAAAATTAGACTCTATGCATTTTGCCTTATGAGATGGTTGTGAACCTATGGAAACAAGAGATGAGTGTCAAGTTGACAAGTAGCGGACTTATGATGTCTTATGGTGGTTGTCAACTTGATAGGACTTGTGAAGAATTATATAGATTAGGTGAGTCTCTGTGCTTGTCTGTGAGGGATAATCTTGATTAGGTTAATTAAGGTGGAAAGACCCACCTTAACTGTGGGTAGCAGTATTCCATGGCCAGGATCCTGGACTTTATAAAAGCTAGCAGCATTCATTGCTCTGCCTCATCACTGTGGACCTGCTTCAAGCTACTTCAAACTCATGCCATCATGCCTTCCTCACCATGATGGACTGTAAACTGAAATAAACCCTTTCTCCCTTAAACTAGAAGGTCTAATACAATAACCAAGTACTTCCTTCATCAAATCTGTTGAACATTTCAACTGTACCAAACCTTGGTGTGAGGTGCTAAGAAAGGATTCGGTCTGGCCCTAGAGGGCCAGACATTGAAAACAAGTGACAGCAGAAAGCACATGTCATGCAACTAGAAGCCCATTCCCTCAATGTCACACATGAAGGTGACATTATAGTCCTGGAGAACTGGTGCCCCTCAAGGGAGGTGTGAGTTGGGCCTGTGCTGCCTTGTCAAAGGGAGAAACTGATCAGAGGCTAAAGAGGATCAATTGTTGACTTCACTTTTGTTTAGTAAGCAGGCAATAGTCTCTGATATAGTTTAAGGGTAACAGGGCCCCTTAAAAATAAAAGCAACAAATGTTTCTGAGCCTGTAGGGAGAGAATCTGGGTCATCCCATTTTGCTAGAGGTCAGAAATGTCAGAAGGATTTGGCCTTTTTTTTATCTCTTCTTCCACAGAGGAGTTTCCCTTCTTAGGAGAAATAATCACCCCCTTCCAAGAAGGCTACATCCTTTCTGGAGGATTAACATTCCTAGGAAGGAAACCTGACACCCAGACACCTGGTGACTGAACTAAACAGTTCTGTCTCCCAACCAGGAGGCTCCACCTAGCTATCTAGGTGGGCCTTCCTATTTCCTGGACCCCACTCCAGCCTCTCTTTAGGCAAGAACTCTGTATTCATTTCTTCTCTTAATCTTTCAGCTCTATCTGTAAGCTTCCCCTGTAATGATATCTTCTAAACTTTATCCTCTCGTCGGTCAAAATTCATAAGACAGAACCCAGAAAGCCACTGGCTCAGTGAGAGCTGCATGTCTCCACTGAGATTCCAGGACCCTCAAGCTCCAATGCTCTCAAAGATACTCTAAATTCCTGTATCAATAACATGAAGGAGGCAGAGGACATGGGTGGGAGTGGGAGAGAGAAGAAGAGGCAGGAAGAGGTTGTTGAGGAGCAAGGGAAAGGGCAGGGAGGGAGAATGCTACTCAACTGAATGAGGAAGAACTCCTCTTACCATTCACCTAACATTTATAGAATTCCTGAATAAATAACTTCCTGACATTTTAAACTCTGTGTTTCCCCTGGCTTTTAGGACTTTAGGATCCTATTCTTCATCTTTTAAGCATTTTTGCCCTTCCATATAAATAGAGTTCATAAAAAGCAAAAACAAACAAACAAACAAACAAACAAACAAAAACAGCCATGGAGCTGGAGAAATGGCTTAGTGGTTAAAACGCTTGCCTACAAAGCCAATGGACCCAGGTTCAATTCCCCAGGACCTACATAAACCAGATGCACAGGGTGGCACATGCATCCCAAGTTCATTTGCAGTGGCTAGAGACCCTGGTTCACCCATTCTCTCCCTTTCTCTCTCTCTCTCTCTCTCTCTCTCTCTCTCTCCCTATTCCTCTATCTTAAATAAATAATAAAAAAAAATTTTTAAGATTTTATTTATTTATTTATTTATTTATTTGAGAGTGACAGAGAGAGAAAGAGGCACATAGAGAGCGAGAGAGAGAATGGGCGCGCCAGGGCTTCCAGCCACTGCAAACGAACTCCAGACGCATGCGCCCCCTTGTGCATCTGGCTAACGTGGGTCCTGGGGAATCAAGCCTCGAACCAGGGTCCTTAGGCTACACAGGCAAGCGCTTAACCGCTACGCCATCTCTCCAGCCCATAATAAAAATTTTTTAAAAAGCCATTTAGATAGCTTTTCATTTTCATACTCACCCTCCTGCAACTTGCACTATTCCTGTGTTTCCAGAAATTCTTCATCAAACTAAAAAAAAAAAAGCACAGGACTGAAAACACATAGATCTAAACAGTAGCCTGCGAAGCACTTCCCAGGGCCCAGGGTAGCAATGGTTATCTGGCCATCCAAAGGAAGACTCCCAGGGTAGAAGAGACTGCCTATCAGAAGCTGGGTAAGAATGCTAGAGTCCAGACTGAATACAGTAACCAGACCAGCCACTTTTCACATCTTTTTTTGCTGTTGTTTGTTTGTTTGTTTTTTGTTTTTCGAGGTAGGGTCTCGCTCTAGCCCAGGCTGACCTGGAATTCACTATGTAGTTTCAGGGTGGCCTTGAACTCACACAGCGATCCTACCTCTGCCTCCCGAGTGCTGGGATTAAAGGTGTGTGCAACCATACCAGGCTAGTTTTCCTATCTTTATCTACACTTAGCTCCCTCTATTCTGTATTTAATACCTGCCCCGGCCAGCGGGGCTTCAACGGGAGCACGGACCCCAGAAAACCTGGAATGAAAGGGACAAGAGACACAAGGAACCGACAGCAAGACAGGAGTCTGATCAAGCTGCCAAATTTTAATTTTTCTCAGGGTGCCTCTTATACAGCAGAACAGAGGAGTTTGTCAGCAGTTTAGGTATTGCTACAGTCCTGTTTTACCAGAATAAGGCCCCAGCCCCAAAAATCACAAGATGTTCCACAGGATAAGGCCCCAGCCCCAAGGCCACAAGACGACTTCCTCATTCTTTATGGGTGCATGGGTTAACAAACACCTGCAGATCTTGTGACTTTCCAGAACAGACAACTTATTACAAAATGGAGTCATTATTTAAGATGGAGGTACTTTTGCTTTCCTAGTGTCCAATGGTTCCCCACATCTCCTCCCTTTCTATTAGTTTTAGAAGGTATTTTCTGTGGTGGCCAATTTTTGTAAATTTTTGTAGGACTCCCAGGGTCCCGTGATTTCACGGTGGGCTTGTAACCAACTGGGGGAGCAGTGACCTGACTCCTCCTGTGGGGTTCATACCCCACCTTGGTTGCTCTTGGTACCTTTTGGGGAGGGGAGGCAGAGCTAACACAGAAAGAATGGTACCAACCTCCATGCAAGTCAGGTTTGACTCTCAGGGAATTCAGAAGTGGTCAAAAGGGACCTTCCCTTGCGGTGCTATGCCTCGCACCCATGTTGGTGCCCATATTGTACTCACACATTTGTGAGTCAACATGCACAGGTCTGAATCCTATGCAGTTCCTGTCGGAGGGGAGTCACTCAGATCATTTTAAGTTTAGATAAGTGTCAATAAGGGAGGAGATATGGGGCACACCCGCTAACTAGGGTGAAGGTTCGGCACCTAGGCCAGGGGGCGGCCGCAGGGGGCGGTCACAAGGTAGGTCTTGGTCTTCAAGAGCCAGGCGATGGTAGTGCACTTGAATTGATGTGGACTTAAAGGCAGAGGCGACTTGAGTTTTAATAAATGCCATAAGCCTATTAAACAGGAAAGGACCTAAGGAAAGTATGATTAAAAGCCCAAGTAATGGTCCGAGCAGGGGCAAGACATAAGGAAGAATGCCCCCCCAGGCGGACCAGAGAGGCCTGTCAAGCAGTTCCTTGCGGCGGCGGCTAAGTTCTTCTTGATGCTCCTTAATACGATCGCAGACAATGCCTGATTTATTAGCATAAAAACAACATTTTTCTTGTAAGGTGAGACAAAGTCCTCCCTTATCTGCTGTTAGCAAGTCTAATCCCCGCCTATTTTGTAGAACAACTTCAGCTAAAGAGTCAACCTGATCTTGGAGGTCCTGAACCGACTGATAGATGGTGTTAACATCATCGGCAAGTTGTTGAGATGAACTAGTATAGGTATGGATGGCAGTACCAAGTCCCGCAGTGCCAGTACCAACAGCTGCAGTAAGTCCAAGTCCTATCAAGAGGGGAATGAATTGGACGGCCCTTCGCCTGCGGGGGACAAAATAGTCAAAAGTTGGTATAGGAAGGGGCTCGTCTCCTTTAATTATCTCAACGTCCGGAAGGAGGGAGGCGAGGACACAGAGTCCTGTCCAATTTTGTGGCAGATGGGTATAAGCAAGGTTACCACCACAAACAAATACCTGACCCGAATTAGGGCACAAAGAGGTGGAAGCATTAATAACTGTGGAACACGATGTAAAGGAGACCGTTCCCACGTCTAGGTCGCTGGAAGAATTAAGAGGAGGCTTATAAAAACAATCAGAGGAATTAAAACCAGTAGGTTGGATTTTAAATGGTACATTAAGAGAGCAGTTGGCATGGGTTGGGTCAGATAGGTTGGTCCAGCTGGGAATAGCAAGGGGCCAAGATGCTCCTAAAGCGAGGCACAGCCAACAATCTTGTGCCAGTTGGGGGCTAGAGGAATTTAGGGCAAGGTGAGTGGCAGTGAGAATATCAAAGGTTTGTGTATCTATGTCTATACCGCAGGATTTTGGAAGGGCCAAGGGATGTAAATGAATTTTGGGGACTAAGGCATTAATCATTTCTTGAACACGTGTCTGAACGTGTTGTTCCCTTACCAGATCCGTAGGCCCTCCCCCGTCAGAGACATGCAAAGGGGCCTGTGGGACTAAGGCATTAATCATTTCTTGAACACGTGTCTGAACGTGTTGTTCCCTTACCAGATCCGTAGGCCCTCCCCCGTCAGAGACATGCAAAGGGGCCTGTCGGCTCCAGCATGCAGGTTTGCCAACCGAAGCCCTGCAGGAGGCCTGGGCATACTTGTAATTACTAATTACCCTGGGGGTTACCTCCCAATCACCTCCAAACGTCCCTGAGTACGTGGAATGGGGAACGGCTGTAAAATAAACAGCATTGTTAGATGTACATTCCTGAACATGATCATAACATGTGCTATGCATTTGATCAACGTAATTACAGTTAGGAGGGCAGGGTCCAGGCTTTCCTCCGGAGGGTGGAATAATTTTTGGTTTGGGGACACATATCCACTCTTGGGTTGAACCCGTTAAGGTCTGAGATACCTCGAGATATGCGGTTTTTTCTCCACAATCTACGGCATTAAAGGATGTTTTGGATTTTAGTCGAGTGCCACCACGACAGTCACAAGGAGGTCCATGTAGGGTGCGAAGCAGTTGATTGCGATCTATGGGTTTGTCAAGGCCCGTTTTGATGAGGGAGGGGAGGGTCATCAAAGTTAGCATCCAAAATAAGAGGGAAGCAGTGGTCTTCATTGTGAGAAAAGAAGGAAGGAGGCTTCACAGGAGTGAGCGGTCGTGGCTCAGAAGAAATTTGTGGACTGGAGATCAGCAACGATCAATGCGGATGTCAATCGCGGGAGGCCATCAAGCATGGGGGCAGCCGAAAACCTTGAAAAGAAAAAAAAGACAAAACCTCAGGGGGGCGGGGAGCCTTCCCTGGGAGAGGGTGAATTTTCAGAGGGTGAGGGTGGTGTCCATTGGCGAACTAGACGCTCCGGGAGCCAACGAGGCCCATCATTTCGTTGATCATAAACGCAAGCAGAGCCGCGTCCCCAAATGAGGACGGGATCGGGGCCATGCCACTGAGAAGTGAGGGGATCACGCCACCGAACGAGGGCGTGAGTGGAGGCCGTGGTGGGATGCCAAAGGCGGTCAGCGGCTGATTTGCCAGAGCTGTCAAGGCTTAAGAAATTAAGAACAAACAAAGCATGGGCCAAAATATTCCGTGGGGTATTTTTAATACCATAAAAGGGGTGAATTTTTAATTTATTAAGTGTAGCCTTAAGGGTCTGATTAGCCCTTTCCACAATCCCTTGTCCTTGAGGGTTGTAGGGAATGCCGGTGACATGTTTTATCTGAAGCATAGAGCAGAAGTTCTTGAAGGAATGGCTAGTATAGCCAGGACCATTGTCTGTTTTAATGATTTTTGGAGTTCCCAATGTAGAGACACATTGAAGAACGTGAGAGATGACATTTTTTGAAGCTTCACCAGCATGGAGAGAGGCGAAAATAAAACCGCTAAAGGTATCAATTGTAACATGAACATATTTAAGCTTGCCAAAATCTGAGAAGTGAGTTACATCCATTTGCCATATCTCATTGGGAAGAAGACCGCGTGGGTTGACTCCCAAATGGGGAACTGTTAAGGAGACGGAACAAGCGGGACAGGACTTAACTATTTCCCTAGCTTGAGCACGGGTTATCTTGAAGGCAAGGCAGAGGGTTTGAGAATTTAAATGATGTATATTGTGAGCCTGTTGTGCCGAGGAGAGAGGATCAGTTAGGGCTACGAGAGCAAGGCGAGTAGCAGCATCCGCATCAGCATTGCCTTGCGTCAGAGGGCCTGGCAGAGAGGTATGAGCACGTAAGTGGCCTATATAGAAGGGGTGAGACCGAGCACAAATGAGGTCCCGAAGGGAGCGGAACAACGCAGAGGCATTAGTGGAAGGTTTGACATAGGGTGTTGTCTCCAGTAGGGGGACTGACTTAGCAACATAAGCACTGTCAGTAAAGAGGTTGAAGGGCTGGGAAGGGAATTGTTTAAGGACTTCGAGAACAGCGCAAAGCTCCACTAATTGGGCAGAGGAGTATGGGGTATGGAGAGAAGTTGATTGTCCGTTTATCACGTATGCAGCTGTACCATTAGCTGATCCATCAGTGAATATAGAGGGAGCATCCTTAGTAGGGTCATTAGAAGTATTAAGGGGAAAAACAAAAGAGTGAATGTTGGCAAACTGAATAAGGGGGTCAGAAGGATAATGATTGTCAATAATGCCCATAAAGGCAGAAAGTGCTATAGGCCAATTATCATCAGTCTGGAGAAGCCAGTTGAGTTGGTCAGGACCATAGGGGAGGAGGATTGTGTTTGGATCTTTGCCAAAATGTTGGCGGGAGAGCTTGTGAGCCTTTATGATGAGTTGAGCGACCAAAAGGGGATAAGTGGTTATGACTTTAGTAGGAGAAGAAGAGAGGTGAACCCAAAGCAGGGGAGAGCCACGATTGTGGTGAGGGTGCCTTTGCCAAAATACACCAGTAGGAGTATGGGTAGTAGGGCAGACAATGAAAACTAGGGGAAGAGCATAATTTATCTGTTGGGCAGTCTGGAGGTTAATGGCCTTGTTTATTTCTTTCAGGGCAGCAAGGGCCTGAGGGGTAAGTTGTCTAGGGGAGGTAGGGCTGGGGTCTCCATTTAAGATGTCATTGAGGGGTAGAAGAGCAGCGGTGGGAACTTTTAAATAGGGTCTAAGCCATTGAATGTCCCCAAGCAATTTCTGGAAGTCATTGAGAGTGGAGAGATGAGAGGTGCGAAGTTGAATTCGGGGGGTTAGTACTTGTTGATTTTTTAGCTCATAGCCCAAATAAAGGTAGGGGTCGGCAGTTTGAACCTTGTCAGGGGCAACTTGAAGCCCATATGATTGCAAATTGGACAGTAGGCGCTGGAGGCAGGAGAAAAGCAGGTTCTGGTCACAGGCAGCTAAAAGAATGTCATCCATGTAATGAAGAATGTAGACAGAGGGAAAAGTCTCCCTGAGGGGGTCAATGGCCATGGCCACAAACTTTTGACAGAGGGTGGGGCTGTTAGCCATACCTTGGGGCAAAACCTTCCACTGAAAGCGAGGCATAGGGCCACGAAAATTTACTTGCGGGACACTGAAGGCAAAGCAGGGCCTATCCTCAGGGTGTAGAGGGATGGTAAAAAAGCAATCCTTTAGATCAATAACTATTTTGAAGGAACCATAGGGAATGGCCACGGGGGAAGGGAGTCCTGGTTGGAGTGCCCCCATAGGGACCATGGCTTTATTAACAGCTCTAAGATCCTGTAGCAAGCACCATTTACCAGATTTTTTCCGAATGACAAAAATAGGGGAGTTCCAGGGGGAGGTAGAAGGCTCGATGTGGCCAGCGGCAAGTTGTTCCTGCACTAACAACATTGCAGCCTCTGTTTTCTCATGTGAAAGCGGCCATTGGTCAACCCATATAGGGCTTTGGGTTTTCCAAGTAATTTTATCAGCATGGGGTGCAGGGATGGCAACGGCCGCTAGGGAAAAGAAGACTCAGGGGCATACCCAAGGCCAGAGCGATCGAGTTTCTGGGGAGGAGAAATGGGCTTTGTTATGCCTTGTAAATTCTTTCCAAGCCCTTTCCCTGGAATAAAACCCTGACTAAGCAGTTGGGAAGTGACAACACTATTGGGGCTACAAAGAACCATATTCATTTGTGAAAGAATGTCTCTTCCCCACAAGTTGACAGGCAAGCCTGGAAGAACAAAGGGGGTGACTTGTCCTGAGTTACCCTCCTTGTCAGTCCAAGTAAGGACGCGAGAGCTTTGTTGAGGGTTATTGGATTGTCCAATGCCCTGTAAATGGGTATGAGAGGCAGTCAGGGGCCAGGACTTAGGCCAATGTTTGAGAGAGATTATGGTGGCGTCAGCACCAGTATCCACAATTCCATCAAAGGGCTTGCCATCAAGAAGCAACCGTAAAGTAGGACGATCCAGCGTAACAGAGTGCACCCAATAAGCGTCAGAAGAGCCAGGTTGATTGTTATCACGACTTGGGGACATATAATTATTGTTAAGAAAAGTGAGAGGCAACAGGACAAGTTGGGCCACTCGATCCCCTGGCAAAATTAGATGGGTTCCTCTTTGGGAGGTGACTAAAACTTGGATATTGCCAGCAAAATCGTTATCTATAACTCCAGGGATGACTTGAATACCCTTGAGAGAAGCGCTAGCCCTGCCTAGGAGAAGGCCAAACATGTTGGGGGGCATAGGGCCGGACACATTTGTTGCAATTATTTGAGGGCAAGTCTCAGGGGTTAATACTGTGCGGGAGGTGGCACAGAGGTCCAGTCCTGCGCTGCCTGCTGTGGCGCGCCAGAAGGTGGACACTGATTCTCCGGTGGGTTGGAGGGAGGGACAAACCTGACCGCCCCAAGATTTGTCCGTGGAGTAGGGGCCTGGAGCTGGCCCCGTTGGAAGTTTCCCGGGACAGGAAGAGGTTTTCCCTGAGAGGCCGACAGGGGGCGGCCATGAATGTCAGTCCTGGAGCGACATTCAGAGGCCCAATGTTTGCCTTTCTGGCAACGAGGACAGGGTGTAGCAGGGGGAGGGCGAAGAGAAGCAGAGAGCTGTTTAGGAGCGGTGCATTCACGAGAGAAGTGTCCAGGTTGTTTACAATTATAACATGTTTTCGTACCCTGAGTGAGACCAGCAGAACGGAGAGCAGCTCCAATTGCTAATCCCATGGCGTGGGAGGAGCCCACGCCTGCACATAACTTGATATAATCAGATATGGTCTCCCGCTTGTGAGAGCGGAGAATAGACTGACAAGCAGGATTAGCATTCTCAAAGGCCAGGTGTTTGATAAAGGGGCTGTTGGTCTCCCCAACACCAAAAAGGCGCTCAGCAGTTTCATTAAGTCTACTAATAAAGTCACTGTAAGGCTCTTCTGGACCCTGTCTAATATTAGCCAGGGAGGTGGTGGCGGCCCCTTTAGGAGGGAGGTGCCGCCAGGCGGTGAGGCCTGCCTGTTGTATTTGAGCTAAAAGTTCAGGGGGATAGCGTGCTTGCCGTTCATTGGAATCATAGGGATGTTCCCCCAACAATTTTTGTTTTGTCCAATTTTTAGAAACAGCCTTTTGTAAATTACGGCGAGCAAAGTCAGAGCAGTTCTCATTAAATTCAGTGCGCCATAGAACAAAATCTCCACCAGAGAGAGCCACGCGAGCAAGGCGATACCAGTCATTAGGCGTAAGCCATTTGTCACTATAGCTTTCCAGAAGAGTGAGAGTAAAGGGAGCCGTGGGCCCATAATTGGAGACGGCCGCTTTTAGCCGCTCAAGAAACTTTAAATTAAGAGTTTTATATTTAGGTTGGGGAACAGGCTCCGGGACAGGTTCATCCTCAGAATCAGAGGAGGCAGCATTCCCATCAGCTGGAGCAGCCGAGGGAGCAGGCTCCTCATCAGAGTCCGTATTGGACGCAGGGAAGGGAGCAGAAGCGGGATCAGAGCGGGCCTGTGTGCGGGTAACAGGAAAAGCAAGAAAGCCAGTATTGCGGGTGTGTGCGTCTGCTTTTGTTTTGCGCCTACGGCTGTCAGAGGAAGGATTAGAAAAGGCAGCAAGTTCTTTTGTGACAGAATCAAGTTCCTGGAGAAGCTGCAGCTGAAGTTTTTTATCCTGAAGTGCCCTACGGAGGTCAGAGACAGAAGCTAATGTGGCAGACTGTAGTTCTGTGAAAGGAGAGTCAGCGAGAGGTTCAGCAGGCGCAGAGGGAAGTAAGGCGGCGGAGCGGTCGAGGACAGGAGCGCAGAGTGGCGGGCAATAGGGAGGAGGTGATACTAGAGGAGCTTTACTGGTGGGGCCTACATCAAGCAATGGGGGAAGGGGGGAACCAGCTTCACCAACTTCACCAGCTTCAAGATCCACTAGGGAAGGATAAAGGTGGCAGGAAGGCTTTTCAGAGGCAGAGGATTTAGGTCTCTCTTGAGTTTCATTTTCAACTATGACAGAAGTGCAGGCAGAAGGGGGCCTAGAGGAACGTTTAAGAGCAGCCTCTCCCTCATTAACAAGAACCCGTACAGCCATAGAATGATTGTGGACCTTAAGAACATCATTTATAAGATTCCAATAAGAGTAGGCAGAAACAGGGACCTTTTCGGGGCCAAAGGTTTCAAAATAATCACGTAAACAATCTCCAACTCTTAACCAAGTTTTTTCATTTATAGTCCCTTCCTTTGGGAACCAAGGACAGAGATCACCAATATAATCTAAAAATATCTTTAAATCTTTTCTTTTAACCCTAGTTCCTCGTACCTTGAGAGCTTGTTTTAGCCCAGTCACAAAAGAGTCTTCTTTTGAAAATGCTTGTCCCATGGTAAAGAAAAAATCTTATCTTACCTCACCGTCCGAGTGTTCCAACGGATCTGTCTCACGGGCGGGCGACTCCGTGGTGATCACTAGCAGGCCAGTGTCTAACCCCCTCTTTGGGTTGCGGCGGCCTCGGTGCGGGATCCCAATGGGCAGGTAGCAGACGGTGTTTCAGGCGATCCTAGGTTCATGCCCCACGTTTGGGCGCCAGTTGCCCCGGCCAGCGGGGCTTCAACGGGAGCACGGACCCCAGAAAACCTGGAATGAAAGGGACAAGAGACACAAGGAACCGACAGCAAGACAGGAGTCTGATCAAGCTGCCAAATTTTAATTTTTCTCAGGGTGCCTCTTATACAGCAGAACAGAGGAGTTTGTCAGCAGTTTAGGTATTGCTACAGTCCTGTTTTACCAGAATAAGGCCCCAGCCCCAAAAATCACAAGATGTTCCACAGGATAAGGCCCCAGCCCCAAGGCCACAAGACAACGACTTCCTCATTCTTTATGGGTGCATGGGTTAACAAACACCTGCAGATCTTGTGACTTTCCAGAACAGACAACTTATTACAAAATGGAGTCATTATTTAAGATGGAGGTACTTTTGCTTTCCTAGTGTCCAATGGTTCCCCACAAATACCTGTCATTTTAGCAGACCAACTCACCTCCTGCTGCTTTTGCCCTATATTGCTGTTTTTTAACTCCTTACTCTTTCCATTTTCTTTTTTTTTTTTTTCTCTTCCAAAGAACATAATCTGCCCTGTTTTGCAAGATCTCTGTGTCTCAGCCACCTGATGGGACTGCTGTACACAATATCAGCATATCTTTTCAGTCAACATTTAACCAAAATCTTCTCATTCCCCACTGCTTCTGTTTACATTTTCCCTCTTCTACTTTCTGTCACCTCAATACTAATCACTAGATTTATGGGACTCCCTTATTTTTTCTTTACACTCATACCCACAATAATGGGTTACTACCCACAGTATTAACAAGTTCCCCTTACTCCCTAAAATGATTAATGCTTAAAAGGGTGACTGTTTTATACCTGACTATTACTCTACTTTTATAGTGGGTCTACCCCTGGGAGGACTGGGAATAAAGCCTGGTGTCTTGAACATGAGTCTAATAAAGGAAAATGACATTTCTCAACTCTACTACAACCTAGTCCATCCTGAATCCTGCAAACACTTCTACTGAAGCTTGTTCTGATAAGGATCATAATAGATGATGGAACACCAACATAGAGGATATTTGGCGAATCTCTGAGTGTTACCCCACAGGTTACAAATTATGATGAAGGGAAAATGTTTAGAGAGTTTCTCTATTTAATGCTCAACTTAGATATCCTAGGGAGACATATTGAGAAGACACAGTGACCCCTGTAAAGACATTGCTTAAAAGCATTTCATTTAAGTCCAATCACAAGGTAGAAATCAGACATTTCAGGGCATGAGACATTCTGTGAGTTAATGACCTGGACCCAAGAGCCAAGGGCATGAAGAAGGAAGAAAGGCAGGAACTATTCTCAAAGAAAAGCAACTCAAGAGACAAAGCAAACAAATGCCTGGATCTTGATTAGACTCAAGATGATGGTAAATTCTTTGAAGTACTAAATGAACATACAGCAGTTACAAAGACTTGGGAAATAGCAGGAAACATTTGATTGTGGATTTACTAGTAGATGTTGAAAACCTTCTTAGTGGTCATAATGATGCTGTAGTTCTTAGGTTTATATTTATTCTTTTCTTTAATTTATTTATTCTTTCCTAGGGGAAAGGTCCATTCTGAGTGAAAATATCAAAGAGAAGGAAGAAGGCAAGGTAGCAAAACATGAACAATGGTGAACTCAGTTGAAAGGCATCATCTTTTAGAACTGAACTTAACTGAAAAGTTACCACAACTTTCCAGGTTTGGCAATTTTCAAACTTAAAAGTTAAGGAAGGGCTGGAAAGATGGCTTAGCGGTTAAGGTGTTTGCCTGCAAAGCCAAAGGGACCCTGGTTCGATTCCCCAGGACCCATGTAAGCCAGATGCACAGGAGCACATGTGTCTGGAGTTCATTTGCAGTGGCTAGAGGCCCTGGCATGCCCATTCTCTCTCTGTCTCTCCTTTTATCTCTCTCTTTGCTTGCAAATAAAAAATAATAATAAATAAATAGGAAGTTATTTCCAAATAAAAAGTTTATTTTTAAAAATGCAAAGGGAACTTAGAGACTTTTTAGCCCAGGTTCAATTCCCAGCACCCATGTAAAGCCCGTGTCTGGAGTTCATTTATAGCAGCAAGAGACCCTGGTGTATGTGCAAGCGTGCACATACACACACAAACACATGTAAATAAATAAAAATGCTTGAGACAGACTATTAGATGATAGAAATTGCTGATTTTGTTGGGTATGATTTTGGTACTTTTACAATTTTAAATCCGCACCTGTTAGAAATAAGTACTGAAGCATAATGCTCCCAGATGAAGCAGTATGTTTGGATTAAAAATACTTCCACAAATCAAGTGGAGGCAGGACATACATCAAACAAGATTAATAAAACAGATGATTGCTGAAGCTGGGTGATGGGTGCAGGCATAGAATTTAGGCAGTGCTCCAAGTGTTTGTTGTTAGGTCAGTACAAAATGGAGTCTCCGAGGATAGCAGGAGGGCAACAGAGACATAAGGAAGTGGGTCATCCACATCCCATCAGGGAATTGCCTAACAATGCCTCAGGTCTATGTTTCTTGCCTCCTTACCTCCCACCTGGTCACTGTTCTGGTCTTACACCCTAGCTATTTCCCTCCCTCACCTTCCCCCAACTGAAGAACTCTATATAGCCCACACTCTGTAATCTCAAAATTGACTGTACTGCACTCTTGAGAGTCAGTCCTAGCAGCTCTTGTTTTTCCTGAATAAAAGCCAGGCGTGGTGGGGCATGCCTTTAATCCCAGCACTTGGGAGGCAGAGGTAGGAGTTCAAGGCCACCCTGAAACTACATAGTGAATTCCAGGTCAGCCTAGGCTAGAGTGAGACCCTACCTAAAAAAAAAAAAAAACTTCCATCTTTGCCTCAGAGAGGTCTCCATGGTCTTGGTCATTCCCAAACCTTACATTTGTATTTGAAAGTTTCCATAGTAAAAAAATTGAAATAATAAAATGAAAATGTGTGAACATTTACACATGCAAGCATGACATCATAAACAGAAATTATTAATTGTAAATTGTATAAGTAATAAAACTGGCAAAATTTGGGTTAATTCCTTTTCTCCTTAGTAATTAATAAATATTCATTGGTGATGACTCAGAAATCGACGATTACTAAGGAGACAAAAGGTTAAAAAAAAAAAAAAATCCATCAGTTACATTGTATTTAAGAAAAGACCCTGGACAGAGCGGGATGTTCTGATTCAGTGAAGCACGGCTGTGATTTGGATGATGCTCAGAATGAATCTTTGCCTCAATGCTCTCAAAGCAGTTGGACAAATCTGTGAGGAAACAGTGGCTTGGGTACCTCCACTCCGGGGGCAGCTAATACCCATCTCACGGATTCCATGCGACCCCTCCCGTTCGGATAGTGGAGCTTGGGCCGGGAAGCCGTGCTGGCTCTTCATTCCTCTGAAAAACAAATGCAGCGCAGGGCTCTTCGCACACATGTAGGGTCTGAATAGTGCGTCCTCAGCCCTCAGGGGGCTGTTGGGCTTAAAAACAGTGATTTAGGATTTTCACTTAGTCAAAAACACCCCATCATTTAAAAAATGTGAAAGAAAGACAACCCGTGCCTTGCATGTCACGGTGTCTGTGATTCCTGAATCTTGGAAAGCTGAGGCCATTTTGTAAACATACTTATTCTGGCAGTTTTTCACAAATTCCTTACATTGTTACATTCTTTGACCTTGGGACAGGATTTACAAGTTTAGCTTGGCGAGGTGGGGGATTGTATCCCCACTGGAACCTCCCCAGGCATTCGTTGTTTTTTTTTGTTTTGTTTTTTTGTTTTGTTCTGTTTTGTTTTTCGAGGTAGGGTCTCGCTCTAGCCCAGGCTGACCTGGAATTCACTATGGAGTCTCAGGGTGGCCTTGACCTCCCCAGGCATTCGTTGTTTTTTTTTTTTGTTTGTTTGTTTTTTGTTTTTGTTTTGTTTTGTTTTTCGAGGTAGAGTCTCACTCTAGCCCAGGCTGACCTGGAATTCACTATGGAGTCTCAGGGTGGCCTTGATCTCACGGTGATCCTCCTACCTCTGCCTCCCAAGTGCTGGGATTAAAGGCGTGCGCCACCACGCCCGGCTGGCATTCGTATTTTTACATGCATCGTCATATGCTGTCACAGTAAGTGGACAGAACGACTAAGGATACTGTCTGCCTCCAAGGCTCACCAGCGACATGGCCCGGCTGGGATATAGGACCCGGCTTGCGGGGCGCGCTCCGGCTCCTCTTGGCTATCTGAGACAGCTCAGCGTACTAGGGAGCGAGGGCGCTAAAGCCTTGCGGCCTAACTCCCACGGCGTTCATACCCGCCCATCACGTGCGGTGGGGCCCAGGCGGACCCCAAACCCAGCCACCTTGCCCATGTCAACAGAGGCGGGAGGGAGTGCAAAGCACAAGAGGGAGGAAGACAAAGACAGACGGCACGGTGTGACGGCGAGGCTGGAGCCAGGCGAGCAGCGAGGAGGAGAAGGAACGAGAGAGGGAGGCGAAAGCGCGAGCAGACAGACCAGAGCTCACTAGGTGGGGCAAAAAGCGCTCGGGAGGGAGGAGGAGTCTCAGCAAAGATTGCACCAATAGAGGCGATCCTATTTAGCATGACCCACTCCGCAGCAAGGCATTCTGGGTACTGTGAAAACAGCCCGCATTAAAGTCATTTTTATTTGATTGCAGTAAATTGGAATTCGAGTGAATTATTATTTATATAGGACTGGTTTCAGTTGTGAGATCTGTCTGGTCAGTGTGGCCCACTATAGCACACTCGACATAAGCCTAAAGTATTCCTCCTCTTAGGGTTTATATACCTAGAATCACGCGCTTTCTCTGTGGATGTGAGGGCGATCTGGCTGCGACATCTGTCACCCCATTGATCGCCAGGGTTGATTCGGCTGATCTGGCTGGCTAGGCGGGTGTCCCCTTCCTCCCTCACCGCTCCATGTGCGTCCCTCCCGAAGCTGCGCGCTCGGTCGAAGAGGACGACCTTCCCCGAATAGAGGAGGACCGGTCTTCGGTCAAGGGTATACGAGTAGCTGCGCTCCCCTGCTAGAACCTCCAAACAAGCTCTCAAGGTCCATTTGTAGGAGAACGTAGGGTAGTCAAGCTTCCAAGACTCCAGACACATCCAAATGAGGCGCTGCATGTGGCAGTCTGCCTTTGTTTTAATTTGTCAGTTTTTAGTTTTTAATACAAATAGAATTTAATAGAAATAGAATGAATAAGAGGATCACCGTGAGATCAAGGCCACCCTGAGACTCCATAGTGAATTCCAGGTCAGCCTGGGCTAGACCCTACCTCGAACAACAAAAACAAAACAAAACAAAAACAAAACAAAACAAAAAAAAATGTGGGGAGGTTCCAGTGGGGATACAATCCCCCACCTCGCCAAGCTAAACTTGTAATAAAAATTTTTAGTTATAAAAGTGTAATGTTATAAAAATGTAATGCATCGTTTACAGAAGTTACAGAAGCAAGACCTAAATGAATGAATGAACCTATTAAAAAGTTTCCTTATTTATGGAATATTTGTGGGTGGAATGTCCTGCAACAATGCCTCAAAATGTCAGATGTCTAATAGAATTCATTTATAATGTGTTATTTAAATCAAATTTACTCAAAATAGAATTCATGGGTTACCTAGTAACAATCACTGAAGTGCTGTGTCCAGCTGTGAGTGGCATGGCTATGAGAGTAATAATAATAAGGATTCAGGTAGGTATTGGTATGACATGTTTATGGACTCAATAACTAGATCTTTTAAATAAAATTGAGGAAAGGGGTTCTAGTTAGGTCTAGCTCAGGCTGACCTGGAACTCACTATGTAGTCTCAGGTGGCCTTCAACTCAAGGTGATCCTCCTACCTAACCAAGGAAGTGAAGGATCTCTATGGTGAAAACTCTAAAACACTCAAGAGAGAAATGACAGAAGAGACTAGGAAATGGAAAGACATCCCATGTTGTTGGGTTGGAAGAATCAACATTGTGAAAATGTCAATCTTACCAAGAGCAATCTACACACTTAATGCAATGTACATCAAAATTCCAATGGCATTTTTCATGGAAATAGAAAAAAAAATCCTAAAATTCATTTGGAAACACAGAAAAACACCTCGGATAGCTAAAACAATTTTGAACAACAAAAATAAGGCTGGCAGTATCATCATATACTGTAATAAAGACAGTCATGTAGATCAATGGAGCACAATAGAGGACCCAGATGTCTAGGCAGCTACAGCCACCTGATCTATGACAAAAATATTCATTGGAGAAAGGACAGCCTTTTCAATAAATTGTTCTGGGAAAATTGGGTATCTACATGTAGAAGAATTTTCTCTCTCCATGCATAAGAATCAAGTCCATATCAATCAAAGACCTTAATATCAACCTGAGACTCTGAAACTACTAGAGGAAAAAGTAGGGGAAACCCTTGAACACTTTGGCATAGGCAAGGGCTTTCTATTGCTGAGGAAATAAAACCACTAACCAACCGCTGGGACTTCATAAAATTACAAATGCATTTATTCAAAGCAGAGGTAGGAGGATTGCTGTGAGTTCAAGGCCACCCTGAGACTACATAGTGAATTCCAGGTCAGCCTGAGCTAGAGTGAAACCCTACCTCAAAAAACAAACAACAAAAAACAAAAACAAAAACAAAAACAAAAAAAGGCCATGAAACTATATAGAGAGTTCTCAAAAGAAGAAATACAGATGGCCTATAAAACATTTAAAAAAGTGTTCTACATCCTTAACCATCAGGAAAATTCAAATTAAAGTACTTCGAGGGGCTGGAGAGATGGCTTAGTGGTGAAGGTGCTTGCCTGCAAAGGTTGAGGACCAATATTCGACTCTCCGTGTCTCATGTAAGTGTGCCAAGTTGCACATGTGCACAAGGTAGCTCAGGCTTCTGGAGTTCGATTACAATGATTTGTGGTCCTGGTGCACCAATTCTGTCCTCCCTCACTTCTTTCTCTCTCACTCTCACTCCTTTTCATATAAAAGGGGGTCAGTCTGCCTGATACTGAAAACCTAAGGGGATAGTAATAAGCCCTAGTGGTGCAACTTCTGTTGGTGTCTGGCTAAATGTATATATTATGCTCACCAAACTACCCAGTAAGCACTCTTCTTAATGTTCCTACCCATATATTAATGCTACTTTCACTTTTGGTTAGAGAAGCTTCTCTTTTCAGAAGGTTGTGACCTTGGGATGACCAGAAGGCATCATAGTGCTGAGAAGAAGTGACAGAGGAGTGTTTAGTACTAAAACATCTCTATCACACCTTTTAAGGCTCAGGGTCCATAGGGGAGGAGGAGGAAGAGGCAGAAAGAATGTAAGAGCCAAAGGAAGGGTAGGTAGGACTACAGTCTTATATAATGCAGTCTTCCAGACACAAGATGGCCTGGATATCTATGAATTTGCAGTGCCTGGCACTACCTGCACAAGACCAGTGTACTAGGAGGAAAAGATGATGACATCAAAATAAAAGACTGATTGGGAGGGGCAGGAAATATGATGGAGAGTGGAGCTTGAAGGGAAAGTGGGGAGATTCTAATCGTTTATTGTCTATAATTATGGAAGTTGTCAAAAAAAATTTTTAAGTATTACTATAGTAGGAGCTGGAGAGATGGTTTAGCTGTTAAGGCACTTGCCTGCAAAGCCAAAGGACTTTGGTTTGATTCCCCAGTACCCAGGTAAGCCAGATGGCACAAAGTGCATCTGTCATTAGATTCATAATCTAAATGTATGTGTGTGTGTGTTTGAGGTAGAGTCTCACTGTAATCCAGGCTAACTTGGAACTCACTTTGCAGTCTCAAGGTGGCTTTGAACTCACAACAATCCTCTTATCTCTGCCTCCAGAGTGCTGGGATTAAAGGCATGTGCCACCACTGTGGAGACCAAGTTCAGTGAAAAAGGATAATCTTTGCACACGCTAAGGCTGAGGACATGGAAAAGTGGAGCTTCTGGGCTGGAGAGATGGCTTAGCGGTTAAGCGCTTGCCTGTGAAGCCTAAGGACCCCGGTTCGAGGCTCGATTCCCCAGGACCCACGTTAGCCAGATGCACAAGGGGGCACACGCATCTGGAGTTCGTTTACAGTGGCTGGAGGCCCTGGCGTGCCCATTCTCTCTCTCTCTCTCTCTCCCTCTCTGTCTCTCTCTGTGTGTCACTTTCAAATAAATAAATAAAAATTGAAAAAAAAAAAAAGTGGAGCTTCTTGAAAACAGGAACTTACAGCTTCTCCAAAGTTTTCCTGATGAAATAAACCTAAACAAACAACTCTTGAACCAAACTGATTAACATATAATCATGAGCCAAATAACTCGTGAGCTTTAGGAACATTCAAGAGCCCATCAACTCATGATCTGTCTTATGCACCAACTCCCTATAGATTTGACTGCCTGAATCTAAATAAAAGCTGAGTACAGTCAGCTCAGGGAGCATTAGAATGCATCCCCCTGACCCTCCATTAAATTATATTTTGCATGTTGTATGTTCATTTTGATTTTATATAAACACTGCTGGGTGGTGTACACACACCATGCCTGACATACAACCTAATATTTTTATTAAATGATATTTACTATATACATATGGTTAATAGACTAGTAATTCATGCAGCAAGAATGAGATAAGAGCAATGAGCTATAATACTGAGAGAAGTTTTTGGTAAACAAGCAGGGTTTGTGATTGCTCAGGGATTTTTTTTTTTTTACTCCTTTTAATCTTTCCTTTATTCATTCTTGTATTGAATTACCATTAACTGGTTAAATTATTTTATTTTATTTATTTGCTTGGAATGGAGAGATGGCTCAGTAGTTAAGGCGCTTGCCTATAAAGCCTAATGACTGGGGTCTGATTCCCCAAGTACCCACGTAAAGCTAGATGCACAAAGTGGTGCAAGCATCTGGAATTCAAATGCAGTGGTAGTGGCCCTGGCATGCCCATTCTCTCTTGCTGTGTCTGTTTCTGTTTTCTGGTATGCCAGCTACTCAAGCCGATCAAGGAGCTGCAGATGAGTGGGAACATGCAGCATTGATCTTTCTGTGATTGTGTGTGTTCATTGAGTATGACCTGTTCTAAGTCCATCCATTTTCCTATAAATTGAGTTGTATCTTTTTTTCTTGCTGCTGAGAATTCCATTGTGTAAATGTATCACAACTTTGTTATCCATTCATTCCATGATGGGCACCTGGTTGATTCCAGTTCTTAGCTATCATGAATTGAGCTGCTATAAACATGGTTGAGCAAATATCTCTGTAGTGAAGTATGAAGCATTTAGGGTAAATGCCCAGTAAGGAAATAACTGGGTCTGTTGGTAGTTCTATATTCATCTTTTTCAGGAATTTCCATACTGCTTTTTTTTTTTGTTTATTTTTATTTATTTGAGAGCAACAGACAGAGAAAGCGACAGAGAAATAGAGAGAGAGAATATGGGCATGCCAGGCCCTCCAGCCACTGCAAACAAACTCCATATACGTGCATCCCCTTGTGCATCTGGCTAACATCGGTTCTGGGGAATTCAGCCTTGAACCGGGGTCCTTAGGCTTCACAGGCAAGCACTTAACCGCTAAGCCATCTCTCCAGCCCTCCATACTGATTTTTATAGTGGTTATAGAAGTATACATTCCCACCAAAAGTGAATGAGGGTTATTATTTTCCCGCATCTTCACCATTTGTTGTGTCTTAGATTTTTTTAATGATTGCCATCCTTCCTGGAGTAAGGCGGAAATCTCATAGTTGTTTTAATTTGCATTTCCCTGATTGTTAGGGATGCTGAACATTTTCTTAAGTGTGTGTTAAACATTTGTATTTCTTCCTCTGAGAACTCCCTATTCAGTTCTTTGCCCCATTTTTTGAGTGGATTTTTTAAAAATTGTTTAGTTTTTTGAGTTCTTTGTAGATTCTAGATATCAGTGGTATATTCCCATTCTGTGGGTAATCTATTGACTCTGATTATGTTATGCTTATCTGTGCAAAAGCTTTTTAGCGGGCTGGAGAGATGGCTTAGCAGTTAAGGAGCTTACCTGCAAAGCCAAAGGACCCACATTAGGTTCCCCAGGACCCATGACAGCCAGATGCACAAGATGGAGCATGCATCTGGAGTTCGTTTGCAGTGGCTGGAGGCCGTGGTGAGCCCATTCTCTCTCTGTCTCTTTCTCTCAAATGAATAAATAAAGGGCCGCATGGTGTTGGTTAAAAAAAATGTTTTTTAGCTTCATGAGATCCCATTGGTTGAGTGATTGTTTAATTTCCTTGGCTACTGGGGTTTTGTTCCAGAAGTCTTTCCCCACTCCTGTATTGTGGAGAGTTCCTTCAATTTTTTTTTTTTTTTTTTAGTTTTTCGAGGTAGGGTCTCACTCAAGCCCAGGCTGACCTGGAATTCACTATGAAGTCTCAGGGTGGCCTCGAACTCATGGCAATCCTTTACCTCTGCCTCCCAAGTGCTGGGATTAAAGGGGTGCGCCACCACACCTGGCTCCTTCTATTTTTTTTTTTTTTTTTTTGTTGTTGTTCCAGTAGTAGAAGCGTTTTAGGTTTTATATAGAGGTCTTTAATTGATTTAGAATTGATTTTATTTTATTTTAGTTTTTGGTTTTTCGAGGTAGGGTCTCACTCTGGTCCAGGCTGGAATTGATTTTTGTGCATGATGAGATGTGTGGGTCTAGTTTTATTTTTCTACATGTCTGCTTACAAATAACTAAATAAAATATATTTATCTGCGTATGTGTGTGTGTCTGTCTGTATGTGCCCTTGTGGCCTTCTATGCACTTTGGGCTGCTCTCATCTGCACTCCCTTGTTCTTTGGCTCTTTTTGTTGTTTTTGTTTTTTTGAGGTAGGGTCTTAATTTAGCCCAGGCTGACCTGGAATTTACTGTGTAGTCTCAGGGTGGCCTTGACCTCACAGCAATCCTACTATCTCTGCCTTCTGAGTGCTGGGATTAAAGGCATGCACCATCATGCCCAGCTCTCTTTGGCTAATTCTTGTTTGAGCTTCTTTTGAGGGAGGATCTCACTCTAGTCCAGGGCAGCCTCAATGCTGTGATTCTCTGATCTCACTCAGCCTTTTTAGTACCTGGGACTTGAGCCACAGAAT
Source organism: Dipus sagitta (assembly GCA_036346955.1). NCBI lineage: Eukaryota > Metazoa > Chordata > Mammalia > Rodentia > Dipodidae > Dipus > Dipus sagitta. The sequence continues at coordinate 41,951,384 of CM070780.1, forward strand.
CTGGCTCAAAATTCATGTGGATTTTAAGATTAAAAATATGTCTAGATTTTTTTTCTCTAGTTTTTCAAGGTATGGTCTCACTCTAGCTCAGTCTGACCTGAAATTCACTATGTAGTCTCAGGATGGCCTCGAACTCATGGTGATCTTCCTACCTCTGTCTCCTAAATGCTGGGATTAAAGGCATGAGCTACCACACCTGGCTACAAAAATACAAATTTTTTTTTTTTTTTTGAGGTAGGGTCTCCCTCTAGCACAGGCTGACCTAGAATTCACTCTGTAGTCTCAGAGTGGCCTCAAACTCATGGCGATCCTACTACCTCTGCCTCCTGAGTGCTAGGATTAAAGGCGTGCGCCATTACGAGCAGCCAAAGTTAGTTTTTGATGTGAGGCAGCATCTGCTATTTCTGAGTAGTCATTGTTACTGTCTTCACCTTAAGGGGGCTCTTGAGAGTATCCTAAGAAGCCTGTAGTGCTGGACAATCATAGCAGCTATGACCATTCTGTGGAAGTGTGCAGACTGAATTAGGATGGCAATAGTATAAGAGATATCTATTAAGTGTCCAGGTGAACTAAGCATTCTGCAGTTGAAGATGGGTAAGGAAAGGCAATATAGGGGCTGGTGGTGTGGCTCAGTGACCTGCATAGTATGCATCAAGCCCTGAGATGCCCATACTGGATAAACTGGATGTGGTCATGTATTCCTGTAGTCCCAGCACTGTGGAGATGGAGGCAAGAGGATCAGAAGTTCAAGGTCATCTTCAGCTATATAACAAGTTTGAGGCCAGCCTGAGCTACATTAGATCTTGTCTCGAAAAAAAAAAAAAAAAAGCAAGGCCAGACAAGATCCTGAGGAGACAGAAGGCAAGGGTTTATTAATGAGGTAACAGGCAAGAGGAAAAGTCTCATGTGACATCACATATCACTGTATGCATACACACATATATTTTCCTTTTACACTCACCTAGTCTAGTCCTCATAGTGTTTATTGTCCTCTAACATTTTTTATTTACCTGTCCATCCACAGATCTGGTAAAATATGAATTCCACAAGGATGGGAATTTTCTCTTTTGTGTGATTGCTTAGTATAAGAGTACACATTCAGAAAGTATTTGTTGAATAAATGATAAAGTTTTGGAGATGTTTCTTTTCTTTTTTTTCCAATGACAAATGTGTAATTGTTCAGCTTTGCTAGTAAGCCAAACATGACTCTTCATTTTCTTAGTTAGCTCTCATTGGTTGAAGCATATGAAATTGCTGACATTTCACCATCTTTTTTTGTTTTTGTTTTTGTGAGATAGGGTTTCACTCTAGCTCAGGCTGACCTGGAGTTTACTATATTGTCTCAGGGTGGCCTTGAACTCCTACCTCTGCCTTCCGAGTACTGGGATTAAAGGTGTGCGCCCCCACACCTGGCTCACCATATTTTTTAACTTTCCAAAATAGGAATTTTATATGTCCAATCTGATAAAAACTTCTGTTGTAATAAATTTGCCATTTTACGACAGGTACCCTAAGGACTTTGCATGCTTGGAAACTCATCTAAAATCACCATTCTATATTTGAGATCTTTGGAGTTCTCTTTGGCTTGACGACAGTCTGATTCAGTGTTACTCATGTATGTGATACACTTTCACAGGCCTTGGGAAGTCCTTTTAGCTTTCAGCTGTCTACTCAATAGCAGGAAAATTGCTTTAACAAATCTCAGAAATTTTAGATCTCAGGTTGATGGAAGCTTTATATATAAATAAACCAGGAAGATAGGAACAATTGGCTTATGTTCAGCTAGTTATGAATACCCAGTATTCAACCCGGCTCTACTAGCAGGTTTTCATGTCAGGAAGGCTGGCTGAGACCTTGAAGTACAGTGAAGGACTCAGGAAGCCATAAGAAGCCTCAGAATCATCAATAGGCCTAAGGTTCTGCTTCCCAGCAAGGTCAGTTTCCTGACAAGAGGGAATAGACTGTCTGCACCATGCGTTCCTGTGGTCATAGATAAAGTTTGCTTAAAATAAGTTTGTTTAAAGTTCCTCAAATACACATAGCCAATTACAATAAAGGTTACCTAATCTGCTTGGAATCCCCCTAGCCCCCTGCCCACCAGCTTTGCCCATCAGTATCCTAAGCCTATCAGAAAAATACAAGTGCAGTTACTGCTTAAATCAACCAATCATGTAACCATTCCCCTACTTCTCCCTACTTCTTTGTTCAAATCCCTATAAAAATCCTGCCCCCCCCCCCCTGCTGCTCAGGACTCTTGTATGGATCCACTGTGTTGGTGAAGTCAAGAGCCCGAGCTTAAGCCCGAAATAAAGCTCTTTGCTATTGCATACGAGTCAGACTCTCGGTGGTCTTTGGGGACTCCGTGATCTGGGCATAACAACAGTAGGCCCTTGAAATATGATGCCAAAAGTTTAGATAATGTTGCTGATGGCAGTTAAGGTCAGCCCTGTGCTATAGCTGAGGAGTACAAATAGGGCCTCACCAGTGTAAGTTTGACTGGTAGATCTTGTTCCTACAAAATTCTCTCAAGGCCTCAAAGGATGTTACCATTATGGAAATTCATTAAAGATCTAAATTGTATATGAACAAACAAAACAAGCATGGTGAAATCAGCAACAAGACTGTGTATCAACTTCCCCTGCTAAAAATATCTCATCACTCAACTTGCTGAATATGAGTAAAGGAAGATAATTCATAATGCTGCTCTAAGTTCATGCTCCCAGTTCCCACAGTGGAAATAAATTCACTAGGGAAGAATTATACATATCAAAGTTCCAAATATACAGAAACTAGTGAGCAGGACATGGTGGCGCTCACTGGTAATCCTAGTGGCAGAGGCAGGAACAGGGGTTCCCGGCCAGTTTGGGCTACATAGTTGAGATCCTATCTCAAAATCACAGAGTAAGAATTGCTAATTATTATTTTCTAAGCCAGAATCCTGCCACTGAGCTGTACCCCCAGCCCTAAAGGTATCTTTTGGTGAAGAATATGGAAACAAATAACTCAGATTGACTTTTCTTAAACTGTAACTTTATTTGGAACAGAAGTTCTTTTTATATAATGCTACCATATTAAAAGCAACAATTTGTTTCAGAAGGGCCTCACTTCAATGGTTTCCTGTCCTCCATGTCCTATTATATATATATATATATATATATATATATATATATATATTCTGTTCTGGGATATCTGAGACCCCAAGACTTTGTGGTCATATGAAAGTCTTATCAGTATCTTTAAGAAACCAATTAATATCATTTCCCCACTTTTGTCTTCTTAATGACTTCCATTATCACAATAAATTATATAAACATACAGTACATTTGGTTGGAAATTGTAAAAATAATTCTAAAAATTTCCTACTCACATATGTTAAACAAACATGTTGCTATAGCATGCTTAAATAATATAAAACAATAAGTATGTCAAATATTTTTATAAACATTACTTTTGGTCATATACTGAGCTGAAGCAGACAGCTTGACAGCCTCCTCCTAAATGGCACACAACAATGAACTGGTGGGAGGAAAATGTGACTTCCTAAGAATATAATGGCATCCGTTGATTACAACAGTACCTATATTCAAAATTAAGAAATGAAACAACTCTTACTTTGTCTTCATTATATTCAAGTTTTTATGATTCTAGATGACAAAGTGACATTTTTTTTTTTTTTTTTTTTTTTTTTTTTTTTTTTTTTTTTTTTTACTGAGGTAGGGTCTTGCTCTAGCCCGGGCTGACCTGGAATTCACTACGTAGTCTCAGAGTGGTCTCAAACTCACAGATCCTCCTACCTCTGTCTCCCGAGTGCTGGGATTAAAGGCGTGAGCCACCACGCCCGGCTCCAAAGTGACACTTTTTAGATGTACGTGGTCTTTTAGGCAGGTATTACATGTGAAAAATTGCTTGAAGATTAATTTTTGGCCTACTTAAACCCAATCATACTCAGGCTTGGTGATGGCTTGATAATTAATGGGATTTTTATCATAAACTGAACAATCAAACTCAATGGAATTTCCCTTTTGTGCTTGCTCTATGTGAGGCATATCTGTGCCCCTTGGCATATTACTGTACCATTTCCTGTGTTCTCAGAAAGCTTTCTGATTGTGAGTGAGGTACAGTTCTAGATGGGTAGTTTAGCCCAACACTCTTGGCAGTGTGGTTGTGCATATATTCTTAGTTACTGTACATAATACAAATGCAGGACACTGACAAGAATGATGGGTTAAACTATACCTATCCATAACTATAATGCCAATAAAAAATAAAAATATTAAAAAAGAATGTATGCACAGGTCACATTTTATTATCACATAATAAATGGGTCATGATCCTTCTATACTACATAGCTTGTATGCACAATTTCTCCTTTACCCTTTTTAATGAGGGAAAGAGTACTTTAAAGGATCTTCTAGTTCTTCAGAACTTGACTTTTTCAATCTATTTTTAAACTGCATTTGAGTTTCTCGACTTTCATGTGAATAAAGTTCTGAAGGGAAATTGTTTGCTAGGAGACAGAGGGGAGGTTAAAAGGAGGAGAAAATGAAGTTCTCTCTGAGGCTGAAGGGAGGTCCTATAAAAGTACCAGAAGAATAATCTTATAAAGTGTAATAACCAGCTAACTAGGTTTTTCAATTAAAAAAAGAATGTACTCAGTGTAGTTAACCAAGCTAGAGTACAGAGAATGCTACTGATGGTATTTACAAGTTAAAGCTACCTTTCCAGGAAGCCGGGCAAGGCTTCAGATTAATTTTCTTTTATATATAATATTGACAGAGAAAATAAATATTAACTTCATAGTAAAGGATTCATCTCTGAAAATCCATGTTTTGTTGGTTTAGATACTTAGTTCAAAATATAATAAAGAAATGAATTTGATTTAAGTTGTGGTTGGATATACATTTTCTAAAGCTTTGCCACCAGTTTCTTAACAGGAAACATTACCTATCAAATCCACACCCATTATGTGCTTTTCTTATACCCCTCAGAAGCATAGTGCTTGGTTAAGTACATATATACTTTTTTTGGTTAAGTATATTTTTGAGTCAGATTCTCCAAAGCATAAATTACTCCTTGTTTTGGAAAAGGTTAGAACCCTTTGGAAGTCACGATAATTTGTTGAGTTTGCAAAACATTACTACTACACCAAAGCAATATTGACCAACTTATTAGGTTGAACCATATGAAAGCTATCTGTATTCACCTTAACTTATCACTCAACTTAAAAAAATGAGAATTTCAGATGCTTTGCCGAGTTGTATCCTGGAACCTAGAGCTAACAGAGTAGTTGGAGCCCTGGAGAATGTGAATCAATACACTACTGAGATTATTATTACACTCACTGGTGGATAACTGCCCCTTTTGCTTTTAAGGTAACCATGAGTGGGGGCAGATGTGCCCATTAGGGATGGAGAGAGGACCTGTTTTCTTCTCTCTAGTTTTTGGTCCCAGGAGGGTTCTCACTCATGAAAGAACCCATATAAAGCTAGTATTTCAGATGTGGCACACTATGGACACTAATGTCATGAAAATTGTGACTTCTGTGTAAGTGGGAATCCTTTCCTACATCTTTTTTGCTCCCCAAATTGTCCTAAGAATTTGGCTAAGGCAGATTATTCATGAGCTGCTCCTGGCCAGGTCTGGAGAGCTGAGATGACATTCCATTTCAGGTATTATTAATTATATTCTGTTGTTTTGAAATTTGGCTTTTTGGTCCTTCATCTTGGAGGGATATAAATTTAATCCATTGTGTTAAGAAATTTTTGGTATAAAAGAGCTTCCCTTTTATGGGTACTTATACAATTTCATTTAAAAAAAACAGACTAGGATGTGACAGCTTAGTATGATTATGCTTGGTTTCCTTTATATATCTGCAGCTACATTACATTAAAAATGTTACTACTAATAATAATATTTTAAAAATTATGAAGCATTCTTTGTTCTGAGGAACAAGAAATAAAGCAAAATAAATTGCAGAACTGCAGATTTAGAGTATCACAGTAGTATTAAAACAAAAATATCAGGACTAGGGATGTAGCTCAGTTACTAGAGTGCTTGCCTAGCATGCACAAAGCCCTGGATTCATCTCCAGCACTGCATATAACTGGGCGTGGTAGCACATGCCTGTCATCTTAGTACTTGGGACATGGAGGCAGGAGAATTAGCAGTTCAGCATCATCTTCAGCTATACAGAGTTCAAGACCAGCCTTTGGCTACATGAGATTCTGTCTAAAGATAAAACAAACCAAAAAACAAAACAAAACAAACAAATAAACAACAACAACAACAACAAAACAAAACCCTCCAATACCTGTTAAGAAAAGTAGCAGATTATTTCCCTAAGGCTGGTTTAAGAAAGCCTGAAGTACCTAAATGAGCTGCATTTGAAATGGAACAGCTTCATGTTGTTTGCACATGCTGAGTCAATCACCCTTCATTACCAGCCTTACATCACACTCCTGCTGCAATAGTGTCAATATTATTACATTTTCAAAATCAGTATAAAACTACAAAGGAAAACTCAATCTTTAAAAAATTCACTACAAAGCTTACTGTATAAAATGCTAAAACATAATTGATTTATACAAAATGCTGTTATTTGATAAAATAATGAGGCCCAGTTTTAGCATAAAATAATTTATACAAAAGAGGGTATTGCATTCAAATAATATTTAAAAATTTTAAAAAGAATATTGAAATGTCTTAGTTCAGAAGAACAACTATAAAGTGTTTTCACATTGTCCACATGGTTTTGCAGATGGAACACCAGTTGGCTGAGGGAAAGTGTCCTGTCACTGATTGCCTCAGATGGCCTCATGACCGAAACAGTCACCGCCGAGACAAATATTTGGAAGCCCAGTCCGTCCTCCCATGCACTGGCTGGGTGGCTGAAGGCTGTGGTATCAACCCAGGAGTGCTTCTAGGCTGGGTATGGAAGAAAGGTCGCCCGGGATGAGGTCTCATGGCCTTGAGGGAGGAATAGCCTACAATGGAAGAAAAAGGCAGACCTGAGTGATATGGGACTAGTGACAAACATTTCAGATTCAAGAGGAGCATTTGCATCTTTGTCTCAATCTCAGGTGAGGTGAAGCCCATAGCTAATAATATAGGTAGCATTCTTGACTATCTCACTTATAATCTGTCAGAGAATCCTGTTGGCTGTACATTCCATATATACTCAGAATCAGGAAAACTTTTACCATCTGAACTCTAACTGCCACAGGCTCTTGCTCCCATTTATTCTAATGGCAAACAGCTTGATAAGCAAGGAGTGGTGGCACAATGTCTTTTTTTAAAAAAAGTTTTATTTATCTATTTATTATTTGAGAGCGACAGAGAGAGAAAGAGGGAGGGAGAGAGAGAGAGAGAGAGAGACAGAGAGAAAGAGAGAATGGGCACGCCAGGGCCTCCAGCCACTGCAAACGAACTCCAGATGCCTGCGCCCCCTTGTGCATCTGGGTAACGTGGGTCCTGGGGAATTGAGCCTTGAACCGGGGTCCTTAGGCTTCACAGGCAAGCGCTTAACCGCTAAGCCATCTCTCCAGCCCTGGCACAATGTCTTTAATCCCAGTACTTGGGAGGCAGTGAGTTCGAGGCCACCCTGAGACTACATAGTAGATTCCAGGTCAGCCTGGGTTAGAGTGAGACCTTACCTTGATAAACTAACCAATCAATCAACCAAACAACAACAACCCGCCCCCCCCCGCCCCGCAAAAAAAAACAAAAAACTCCCTAGCTTAATGAGCCTATGAAAGTGGCTGTCAGGTTGCCCCTGTCTGTGCAAAACCCTCCAGAGGCTCACAGGATGGTCAGAGTCAACAATATGTTTAAGGGGCCTGCTGTAGGGACTTACACCCTCAGGCCTCTCATCACCCTTGACATTCTCTTGCTATGTTCCCTTTCTTGCCCACCCTGTACTCTGGCCACTTTGCTACTGTGAATTTGCCCAGGCCTGTCCTGCCCCAAAACCAAGAACCCTGTGCCTGCAACAGCCTCACCTATATTGAATGCCTGCCCACTCACCACACTGAATGCTTATCTACTCAACACACTATATGCTTGTCCATTCAGCTCCTTTCATTATCACTCAATGACTCCTTTTGCAGTGAACCTTCTTTGTCTCTTGGGCTGTCACTACAACCTTTCCCTACATACAACCCCCCCAAATTCCTACTTTGTTTATTTTACTTTCATCTGTGTGCGTGTGTGTGTATATGCACACATGCACATGGGCATGCTAGGGTTTTTGTTATTTTTTGCCACTTTGCCACTCCAAACAAATATCCAACTGGTTTTATGTGGGCACTGGGAATTGAACCTGGGCTGGCAGGCTTTACAAGCAGGTGCTTTTAATGGCTAAGCCATCTATCTTCCCAGCCCTTGGAACTTACAGTGATTGTCCTACCTCTGCCTCCCAAGTGCTGGGATTAAAGGTGTGCGCCATGCCTGGCTCTGCTTGCTTTCCCTCTCTCTTTCTCTCTCCTTCCTTCCCTCCCTCTCCCTTCCTTTCTACCTTTAAAATTTATTCTTATTTGCTAGCAGGGAGAAAGAAAGAGAGAAAAGAGAATATGCTTGTGCTTTACGTGGGTAATGGGGATTAGAACCTGGGCCATCAGGCTTGCAAGTGAGCACTTAACCAATTAAGTCATCTCTTCATCCCTGCTTTCTTCTTCCCTTAGGCTCTATGAGCATACACTTAGCATATATTTTATACTTATCCATCTTACTGTCTGCAGAATTTAAATTCATTAAGGGCAAGTTTGGCCTGTCCCATTCCATCTACACCTACCCTTCCTGCCACAATGCAATTGTTCAATGAATATTGAATTAATTCATAATTAATTCAAATGAGAACTTACCAGGGGAAGGGTCTGGAATGGGTGCTAGGTGTACCCGATGCATAACTGACCCAATTTCTTTTTTCAGAAATGAAGGGATATAGTTCCCAGTCAATCCACTAGGACTTGTAGAGCTGGAACCAACTGTTTTAGAAAGGCAAAAGCTGATTACTACAAAGACAAGTTCCCATGACACCAACAGTATTAAAGGATAGCAGTGCACACCAATAATAATTACAGTTTTGCTTTTAGGAGAAAAGAAATCATGATGAAAACAGTGAATTCTGGGTATAGCATTCCCCCATACCACAATATCAGAAAGACAAGGAGAGCAAAGACAGTGTGGTTCCACAGATAGCAACAAGTCAGAGCATCATATAGTTTTCTTTATTTTTCCTAAAAGTAGTTTTAGCTTATTCTTTTAGTTTTTATTTTACTTTTTTGTTTTTTTTTTCTTGAGGTAGGGTCTCACTCTAGCTCAGGCTGACCTGGAATTCTCTATGTAGTCTCATGGTGGCCTCGAACTCATGGTGATCCTCCTACCTTTGCCTCCCAAGTGCTGGGATTAAAGGTGTGCGCCACCACGCCTGGCTTATTTTGTTTTTTTCGAGGTAGGGTCTCACTCTAGCCCAGGCTGACCTGGAATTCACTATGTAGTCTCAGGCTGGCCTCAAACTCACAGTGATCCTCTTTCCTCTACCGTGCTGGGATTAAAGGTGTGTGCCACAATGCTCAGTAAGCTTGTTCTTAAATTTACTTTTCCACTCTATAATATGGACTACCTTTTTATGTTAGTAAAATATAGTCTGCAATATGGCTGAACATTTGACGTAATTGTTCTCTTAGTGGTAAACATACATGTTATCTTATTTGGCTGTTGTAAATAGTTATACAGTAAATATTTTTGTTGGTAATCAGAAAGACATTCATAAGAATATGAATAGAAACATTAACTGTTTCAGTCTTCCTTCCTTCTTTGCCTCCCTTTCTCTTTCTTCTTTGAGACATGGTCTCCCCACACAGCCTTACTTGTTTACTGTTTGCAGCCCTCTTGCCTCAGTCACCCAAGTGCTGGGACACAAAGCACAGCTTATTTGTCATTTCTATTTGAAAATGTGTCAAGAGCAGGGACTGTATGCTACTCACCTCTATATTCTGGGAAGTTTTTGGTATAACTTGTAAATAGGTAATTAGCATTGAAAGATGAAAGATTAACTATAATGCTTATTATCAAGGCTTCAAAGAACACAAGGAATGACATTAATGGACACCATACAAATGAAAGTTCCATCCCTGATGAAACAATAATTAATGGTGGAGTTGCTCTGTTTTTATAGTAAAGAAGGTGCTCAATAATTGATTAGGACAGTTGGAAAATGTTCTGGAATGTATGTGTAAGGAATTTTGTTGGTCAAATGCATTGCAGAGTTATGAAAAAAAGTGGGAAGAGGGGGCTGGAGAGATGGCTCAGCAGCTGAAAGCACTTGCTTGCAAAGCCTGGTGGCCCAGGTTCAATCCCCTGCTACCCATGTAAAGCCAGATGCACAAAGTGGCAGATGTGGCTAGAGTTTGCATGGAAGGAGGACCTGGCATGCCTACACTAACTCTACCTGTCTCTTTATCTCTCTTAAATAAATAAAATAACTTTTAAAAAAAATTTAGGAGAGAATTTGAATAAATAGGTCAAGTCATAAAAGAGACCAAAATACACCATCAATAAACACACAAAAAAAGAGAATGGACCTCATTATTAATAAGACATGCAGGGCTAGAAGGATGGCTTAGCGATTAAGGCATTTGCCTGCAAAGTCAAAGGACCCAGGTTTGATTCCCCAGGACCCATGTTAGCCAGATGCATAAGGGGGCGCACGCGTCTGGAGTTCGTCTGCAGTGATTGGAAGCCCTGGTGCGCCCATTCTCTCTCTCTGTCTCTCTCTGTCTCTCTCTCCTTTCTCTGTCAAATAAATAAATAAATAAAAATAAAATATTTTAAAAAATAAGACATGCAAGTTCAAACCACAATAAGATATTATTTCACACCCATCACATTAGCTTGGAGTACCAGGTGTCAACAAAGATGTACTGCAACCCTCAAACCCTGATGAACAGCAATTTGGTGACATCTGTAAACCAAAAATGAGTACACCCTTTAACCTAAAGTGCTGATTCTACCAGAGAACCCATGCCTATGTGCATGGCAGCAGAGATGCAGTAATGGTCACTGTTGCACTATTTCCAATAGCAAAAGTTATAAATTTGGGCATGGTGGTGCATACCTTTAATCCCAGCACTTGAGAGGCAGTGGTAAAAGGATTGTTGTGAGTTTGAGACCAGCCTGGGACTACAAAGTGACTTCCAAGGGTCAGCCTGGGCTACAGTGAGACCCTACCTCAAAAAAACAAAAAACAAAAAACAAAAACAAAAACAAAACAAAACAAAACAAAAAACCTTTCAGCCAGGCGTGATGGCACATGCCTTTACTCAGGTGGTAGAGGTAGGAGGACTGCTGTGAGTTTAAGTTCACACTGAGACTACATAGTGAATTCCATATCTGCCTGGGTTAGAGCAAGACTCTTTATAGATAAAATTTATGATATAAATAATAAGTCATGGCATTATAGAGCCATATATATTGTAGCTATGTAATCTGAGATATAGATATCACATGGACATTAAAATTAACGGAAGTGGTGATCCAAGACCATAGTCAAATAAACTTCAAAATATAAAAAACTAGACTGAATTTTACACATATTTTTGAAATGCATGGGAACAGTAGGCATCCAAATCAGGCCTGAGGTGGAGTTAATAGGAAGGAACAGCCTAGACATTGGGTTTCAAGCGTATTTGCAAAGTTTGACATCTTATGCTGCATGATGGGTGCATGGGCATTATATTCCTTAACACAAATGAAACCTAATGCAAGAAGGCGGGTGAAAGGAAGGCTGGATGTTTACATGGGGTTGTAGAAGGGGAAGCAGCACAGAGCAGGAGCTTGTGTCTGGGAACCGGGATAGGGAAATCAGGTCTACTGGGGATATGGCTAATCAGCAAGGAGGAAGCATTTTATAAAAAAGAAGAGCTTTATAATCTGTCCACCTTCCAAGCAGAAGAGATTCTTAAACCCTGATAGGTTCATTGGCCTGAGGAAATGGAGGCAAGCCAAGCACCAATCTTTGGAGCTGATGACCACAGCATACCAGGGCCTTACAAGTCAGAACTGGTCACTGTGAAGTTGTTTGTTTTTCCTTTGAGCCAGGGAACTCTGCTTTACTCCCCAGCTCTTTTGAGAACAGAATCCTATGGCAGCTGGCTGAGGCCCAGGGGGTGCTACCCAGACAGACAGCAAGATGCAGGGACAGCAGAGAGGCCTGTGTCCATGCACCAGAAAGGCTTCCTTCCATATTCTGCCCATCAGTCCTTCCCAAAAATTCTGCCTTTTGTCACTGAGGAGCTATACTTGCCTGAATGTATTTTGCTGATCACTGATACTGTCCCTGAAGATTTTCCAGACAAACCAGAACTGGACCATGGATTAGATGGAATGAAGTCCTTGCCTGGATTTGGGAGCACACCATTTCTTATATTTATTCCTAATGGAGAAAACATGATCTTAAGGTTCACTGTGTGATGGCCAAGTGGACAGAAGCTGAGGTATATACAATGGAATATTATGCAGTCCTATAAAAACCAAAACCAAGATCTCGCCATGTGCCACAACATGCCAACTGGAACAAACCAGACCATAAATAAAAATACTGTATGTTCTCATTTGCATATGGAATCTAAAACAACAAAAAATATACAGAGACGATTAAAAAAAAAAAACACCAATGAGTTGACTGTGGTGGTACATATCTTTAATCCAACACTTGGGAGGCTGAGGTAGAGGGATCATTGTGAGTTCCAGACAAGCCTGGGTTCGAGTGAGACCTTGATTAAAAAAAATATATGGGCTGGAGAGATGGCTTAGTAGTTAAGTGCTTGCCTGTGAAGCCCAAGGACCCTGGTTCGAGGCTCGATTTCCCAGGACTCACGTTAGCCAGATGCACAAGGGGGCGCACACGTCTGGAGTTTGTTTACAGTGGCTGGAAGCCCTGGCGCACCCATTCTCTCTCTCTCTCTCCCTCTCCCTTCCTCCCTCCTTCTCTCTGCCTGTCGCTCTCAAATAAATAAATAAAAATAAACAACAAAAAAATACTAGCTACCAGGGGTAGGGATATGGGGAAAAACTGGGAAGCGACCCAAGATAGACAATAGAGAGCAGCCTATATTAGTATGAACTAGTCTAAAAATCTTGTATAACATGTATTCAGGTATTCTGAGAAGAGGGAGGATTAAAATATCTAGGAGTACCAAAGCCCAGGAGGATAGCAGAAGATCAAGATAATGGCATGAGAAACCTCTTTTAGGCTTCTCACAAATGAGACCACTTATTCCACTCAAAGATGGCATCTTTCCTTTGCTGTCTGACAGATGATATCACAGTTTCCACTTTGATTTTGCCTTATAGAAATGTTCCATGTTACTTTAGTTTTTGAAATTTGTACACGATTCATTCTGCATTTTACGTAGGCTATTGTGTATAATTAAGTCATATAACAAGATGTTATGGGTTACATATTAATATGTTCATTAACTCACAGTTACTCATTTTCTGTTGTTTTTATGTCAAGAGTAGCTAAAATGTGCTAATTTAGTACAAATTCCATACATAGTACCAATTTTGGTTACCAGATTCAGGTTCTCACCATCCTCCATGTCCACTCTACCTTCCAGCTCTGCAGCCCTTTGTTCTCTTTCTGTGTCTGTCCTGTGTCACCTGATCTCAGACTGTCCTTGTCACTATATAATAATGACTTCAATCTGTGGCAACACCCATCAACTCTCTTTTTTCTTTTGGTTTTGCAAGGTAGGGTCTCATTGTAGCTCAGGTTGACTTGCAATTCACTATGTAGTCTTAGGATGGCCTTGAATTCCTGCGATCCTACCTCTGCCTCCCAGAGTGCTGGGATTAAAGGTGTGCACCACCACGCCTGGCCCCATCAGCTCTTTATATATAAGGCCACCTGGAACAAAGATGCCTGGACCCCAACCTCAAGACAACCACTGTTCCTATACATTGCTGCACGTCCTCACTGATGTCAAGTACTGCAAGGAGTTTTCAGAACTGAAAGATCACATTCCTTTACCTGCTCCTTTCGGCCTGTTTACTGTAGTGCTCCTCTTCCAAGTCATCCTGGGGAATGTCAGGCCAATCATTGATGACCCATAATGCCAGTCCCTACAGTCTGCCAGGATTTGCCATATTCCCAACCACCCAGAGAAGAATTCCATGCACTGAATGGTTTGCTGTGCCAACTTATCCCCCTCCTTCCTGACTGCACTTCCAAACTGGGCTACTCTCCTCTCACCTGAATGACAGCTATAGCTTGCCGGCCTCCCACCTACTCATTGCACACATGTAGATAAATCCATGTCTTCCAATTAAGACCCTCCAATTACTTCCCATCTATCAAGAAGTAAAACCCAAATCTCTTATAAGGTCCCATGGAAGATGCTTCATGCTACATACTCCAGTGTATCCTCTTTTCTATGCTCTGGGCACATGGGCCACTGGGATGCTCCTCCTATAGGCTTTCCTGCCTTGAGCCTTTGTGCCTGCTGTCTCTTCTGTCTGGTGTGCTCCTCCTTGGGTTTCTGCACAGTTGGCTTTTTCTCCAAGAGTCATTTGCTTAGAGAAGGTTTTCCTGGCCATTGGTGATGACTACTTGTTTATGTGCTAAAACTCCACCCCTAGGATATGAGCTCTGTGCATCTTAAGGTTTTGACTGCACTGCTATTGCCAGGTGCCACTATGAGGCTACGATATACGAGCTCTCTGAAGTCAAACAACTCTGGGGGTTTGTTTGGCTAATTTGCTCATTGTACGCGTATCATTAGATTCCCAGTTCTTAGTACACAGTAGGTATATGATACATATTAACTGGTTAAATCAATTTGTGAATGGATTATTGGGTAATGTTGTAAGCTTGAAATATGAAGAATCTGTAGAGAGGATTGTCCCTTCCCAAACTTCAGTGTTAGTATCTAGTCTCTGCATGCTGCCCAGAAGGTGTAACTAAACTTCTGCCCTAGTATCCTGACTACAATTTCTCCTAGGCCTTGTCTGATAGTGAGGCTTCAGATGTACTGTCTACTTCTTGCCAATTAATTCCTCAGGCTCGATTCAGTCTTGTAAACCAAATTTCTCATCTTGGATTGACTATATAAGATAAAAATGCAAGGTCCAAATATTCTATGAGGTCCCCATCAATTCACAGGCCAGTGTTCCCATAGCACAGCAATTAAGGAGGTGATATAGTATGTAGTATGAAGCATCTTTTGGCCCTTGTAAAAAATTTGGATTTCATTTCATAAGCAATGTAAAAGCACATGAAGGGTTTTAATTGGAACAGTGACACAGTGTTAACTACATCTGTGTGTTCAGTAGAGAGCAGGAGCCAATTTGGAAGCACTTGTCTTCGAAAACAGAATGTTGGTGAATACATGATTCTAGGGACAAGACTTTTATCAGCTTGATTAGCACAGACAGGCCCTGTCTGTTACCAGGTAAGTATCGACAGTGATTCAAGTAGTGCTGCTTGGCTGCAGATCTCAAGGTTGGCGTGTCTCGCCTTTGGAATGAAGTCTGGGTGGGGCCACTATTTCCTGTTCCCATGGGCTCAGATGGCTTCAGGTCCAAAACACTTCCAAATCTGAATCAAGAGAATGTAACTTAAGTCAGGAGGCAGAATGAGGGTGACATTTGATAGGTACAAATGATCCACAACCTCTAGTCTCAGTCTGTTTGACCATATGTGCAGCACACTTGCCTGCTAAGAGGGTCGTCACTCTGTCTCTTTTGGTTTTTCACATCAATGCTGGTGAGAGATGGACTGAAATCAAAGTCATCCAAGTCAGCCCAATCATTGGAATCCTTCGTTGACCTGGAAATAAGACCCCAACTTCTCCTACTCTTTGGCTTGATCTCACCATTTTTGTGTTCCAGGCCAGCTAAGATTTTCTGTGTATAAAAATAGATGAGAAAAGAAAGCAACATGTGGCTTTAATAGAGTCCATCTATCAGTAACCAGCTTTCCTTTCCTTCCTTCCTCTCTCCTCCCTTCCCTTCCTTCCTTCTTTCTTTCCTTCCTTTTCTCTCTCCTTCCTTCCTTCCTTCCTTCCTTCCTTTCTTCCTTCCTTCCTTCCTCCTTCCCTCCCTCCCTCCCTTTCATACTAGGGATCAAATTTCACACTTTGCACATACTACACAAATGCTATACCACTGAGCCATATCCTCCCAGCCCTTCTATCAACAATTTTGATTCTGAATTCCTTGATTACAGAAAGAAGGATCCTGGGGTACAACATTCTCCAATATGCACTGCTTAGTTGAAAGGTCAACTGTAGAAACAGTCCTGACCTTCTGTCTCACCCATCCTTTACTGACCACAAATTTTGTGATCTACTATGTACACTAAGAAATAATGATATAAGATAAGTTCAGATTCCTCTTATATGTTATGAAGAGGCTAGACTCTCACTTGGGCTTCATCTCTGAAAGCTAATATGTTTATTGATACCGACAAGTGTTGGTTACCTGCTTTATAAAGAAAACAATGCAAAGAATGACTTCCTTGGCTTCTCAGGAGGCCTAGGAACTGTCTCTGACATATAGAATTAGCAACAACAGAACACTTTCAAATTGTGGGTAGGGGTAAGTGCCAAGAGATACCAGCAACCTCTGAGGGCATCCCTATTGGTCTGGATGGGGTTCTGGTGAGTATCAGTTGATAGAACAAGCACCTCTTTTGCATAAAGGTTTGAGAGTCAGACACTTAAAAGCATTACAAAGCAAGTGATGACTACAATCTCTTTCCAGGTTATCATTCTACAGACTCTAATATATGTTGTGTTCTTTTGAAAGCTAGCTCAAGAAAAGAAAGATGATTGGCTTAATTAATAGCTCAGATTCAGCAACATCAAGTCATATCAGTGATATGAATAATAATTTACAAATATCAGTATGATGCTAGCTCCTTATGACTTTCCAAACATCCTCATGAACAACTTAGTCTAGAGGGTAAGACATCATAATCTTCCTTGCACAGAAGAAACAAACTCTGTAGGAATAATAATAATGCTTAATATTGTAGTTAGCTTCTTGTTGCTGGGACAAACAACCAACCAGGCACAGCTTATAGAAGGAAAGGGGTTTATTTCAGGCTTCTGGACTCCAGGGGAACACCATAGCTGCCTTTTATAGATCCCAGCACAGAGATACCACTCACAGCCAACATCACAAAACACAAGCAAACATGAACAGCTAGAGCTCAAACTGCTTTGTACACATAGGACTATACTGAAGGTCCATTCACAAACACACCTTAGAGCTGGAGTAGGATGTTTAATCAAAGATGACTGAGTCTCTGGGGTCATACAGTCAAGCCGTCATATTCAAACTACCACACATAATAACTGAATTTTAATGGTGAACTGGGTACTATCCTAAATTCTTAGTCCTCAAAATAATTAAATCAGACACATACTACCATTGTCTCTATTTTACAGGTGAGATAATGAAGAGCAGAGAAGCCAGGTAACTTCCTCAGTGTCATCAAGCTATTGAACCAAAGGTCTTCACAATGCTGTGCTATTGCAAACATAAAAGTATTGTAACTTTATGGAGTGAAAAAGAGAATATTTCATACACTACTTGTAGTTGGAAGAGGAGTAAATCAGACAGTTTCCTGGTAAACCCCCACTGCTCACCGACTGTGGATTTTTGTGGAGGGATGGGAAGAGGAGCGGGCTTGACTTGTCCTCCTGAAGATGGTTCAGTTGATCTGCCTGGGAGGCCTCGGTTTTGCAGGGGTATACAAGATGCTGAGGGGGCTGGATAACTTGGTGTGGTCGTGTAGAGATCCGCATGTGTGGCTTGGTTGGGGCCTGGACAGGAGGGGTTGGCTTAATATGAGGAGGGGCTGTCTTTTCTAGGACATCTTTCTGTGTTTTTCCTGAATCCTGAAGGTTCTTTATGGTGTTGCCCAGGGGGTGTCCAATCTGGAAGTAAGGATATCGAAGTGCCTGGAATGACCAATGAGGCATTAGAAGAAACCACTAGCTAAGACAGAAACACCATCATGATTATTGGTCTATAGCATTTATTTGACTAGTTTACCAAAGGTTCTTGGCCCACAACTGACTATAAGCTAGCATCTTGCACCAATAACCCTCCTTCTGCTTTCCCATATTTAAGTGTTATGATTTGAATGTGAAATGTCCTCCACAGGATCATGTGTTTGAGTACTTGGTCTCCAAATGTTAAAGTTGGGAAGGTTGTAGAACCTTTAGGAGTATATGTATAGACTTGCTGAAAGACAGGCCTTAATGTGAGCAGGGACTGTCTTTTCTAGGACATCTTTCTGTATAGCCTAACGCCACTTCCTGAGTCTGGATACAATGTGACCAGCTCTGCTTCATGCTCCTGCTACCATGCCTTGCCCATGATGATTGAATGTTTCTCCTCAAAACTTGAAGCTAGAATAAATCCTTTACTTCTTCCTTAAGTAAGTGCTTCTTATCAGGTTTTCATTTGATCACAACAATGAGTAAAGTAACTAATACACTAAATACCATAATAGTAAGAAGTTGGGCATGGTGGTATACACCTGTAATACCAGCACTTGAAGAGGTGGAGGCAACTTTGAGGATCAGGAGTTCAAGGCCAGCCTGGACTATATGAGATCCTGTCTTGAAAACAAAACAAACAAACAAAAAACAAAAGCAGCTAGGCAGCTAGTAATATTGCTATGACTTTTGCTCTTTCCAAAAGTATTCTGGCTTAGCTTACTTGCTGGGTATCTTAAATATGATCGTTCACCTGCCTAAGTTTATTTGCTCAGTCTTTCTATAGAAAGAGAAAAATATAATGTAAGTCTGAAAGAATCAAATACAATGATCTTGGAGGACTAAGAAAACCAACTAGCAAATAAGCAGGTACATATGCTTTTACCCAAGAAAACCAAGAGGGTAAGAGAATATGACTGAAGCTTCCCAGCAAGATGAAGTTTCATTGCCAGTTAGATGGACAGTCGAGTTTTTTTTTTTTTTTTTTTTTTTAATAATCAAGGGACGTATAATTCACAAAGCTCTGGGATGTGTAATTCTTTTTAAATACTTTATATTCCCTTAAAGCTCAGAATAGAAATCACTGAAAATAACACTATTTTCTAGTGAGTCTGGTGTGTAGTTATAAATACCTATGATTATTTTATACAAGTATAGACTCAGAAGCAAACTATGTGGACAGTCTGAAAAACTTCTAGACTCTGGTCTCTAACATGACAGCCTTCTCTGTAGTCCCTAGCATTTTTACAAATGGATCTAACTTAGCCTATTTTTAGCTTTTCTGACACTGTTCTTCAAAGCGCTAACCCCCCCGCCCTTGGTTTCCACCTAAAGATTTATTGTTTTATTTTTTTGTTTCATCTCTTACATGTATCCTTTAAAAAAGAAGTTCATCAGAAAATTCCCTTTCTGCCCTAAAACCATTTGTGACTTTCACCACCATCAGAAGCACATTTCTGAACTTCTTAACCCTCTTGGGCCACCTTGTGGACTCAGATTGTGGCTCTTTCTTCTTGAAGTCCTTGAGCTTTCCTATACTCCTTCATGACTCCCCAGCTGTCACCTGTCCTGCCACCACACATTCTAATATCATCCTGGCACCTTCTTTACCTAGCTCTGCCACTTCTGCTAGACAAATATCTGGTGAGAGTCTGTCATTATTTGATCTCCTCAACAGTGTAATGGTTCATGAGACAAGTTGTCAAGGGTCCAAACATAACTAATCAAAATGAGGCTTGCAGGAGGCAGGTGAATGGTAAAAACCCACAGCACCCCCTCACTTCTTTGGGGTGAGTTTCATAATTTCAAGCAAAGTGGTCCAGGGAAGGGTGGCTAAGAAGACAAAAGGTATGAAGCCATTTAAAAGACTGCCACCTGCATGACCCATCATAGGTGGCTGCACTATCTGTACTGATGAGGAAAAACTACTCACTTTTGAGACTTTTGCCTTCATCAGATTGAAGCTCATAAACTATACTAAGGCATATGCAAAGTATAAAGTGCTTAAAATGTTAGCAGTAGTTATTTGCCTGACTGTCTTATCTACATCCTTTCCATGTCATGCAGAAAATGAGTGAGATGGAGCAGGGCGTGGTGGCGCACGCCTTTAATCCCAGCACTTGGGAGGCAGAAGTCAGAGGATCGCCATGAGCTCGAGGCCACCCTGAGAGTCCATAGTGAATTCCAGGTCAGCCTGAGCTAGAGTGAGACCCTACCTTGAAAAACCAAAAAAAAAAAAAAAAAAAAAAAAAAAAAAAAGAGTAAGATGGACTTTTTAGGTAAAAGTTATTTTTGAACAACCTGCACTGGCACATCAATGAATGATAACATAATCCTAACTGAGAGTATATATTTGAAAACATCTCCAAAGGTCAGTATTTATTTTGATTTCCAGATTGCATGTCATATGCCACTATATCATATGAACTATATGCTAATACCCAAAGCAAATATGCTGCTTAACTTAATCACTTTAATTATATATAATAAATTTCAAATTGCCTAAAGTTCTTATATTTTAAGAATATAACACTAGTGGCAATCAATACTATTTTTATTCATAAATCTAAAGGATTTCCCGCATGATTTATATAAATTATTCAGTTAGGAACAGACTTCATAAGAAATGCATTAAAGAGAAAAAAATAGAGGCAAACCTGACTAGCTGTTGGTCGTTTCTTGGGATCCCACTGAAGCATGTCTCTCAGGAGCTGAACTGCTTCCCTGCTAGCATTTGGAATCAGGGTCTTTAAGTTAGTAGGTATGCACTGTGGCCAGCGGAAGTTCATAGAACTTGATAACTGGTAACCTTCAGGCCAGTCAGTCTGAAAGAAAGGAGAAAATCTTGCTCAGCCACTTGCTATATGATTCAAGTTAGCATTTCCCCACATATGTCAACAATAGAAAGGATTTATAGCATTACCCCACCTATGTTCACTATGATGACAGTGTTTATGATGAGGCCCAGGGCTGTAATAGTGAAGACTACAAGGAACATGAAATGGGAAACAGCAGAAAAGATCGTTGTTTTATAACTTTCATATAAGATTGTCCTAGCCGGGCGTGGTGGCACATGCCTTTAATCCCAGCACTTGGGAGGCAGAGGTAGGAGGATCACCATGAGTTTGAGGCCACCCTGAGACTCCATAGTGAATTCCAGGTCAGCCTGAGCTAGAGTGAAACCCTACCTCGAAAAACAAAAACAGAAGCAAAAACAAACAAACAAACAAACAAACAAACCCTCAAAAGACTGTCCTGTCTTGAGATTTAGGGATTGATGCACATTAGCACTTCCTCAATTGTGCTCCATGTGATAGGGTTTTAAGAAAATGCTAAGGTATTTCTAAGGAGAAAACAAAACACCTATTCCTGGTCAAATAAATTTGTGAGACTCTATATGCTATTATAATCCTTGATTCCAAATGTACATGCTGAAAAGACCACAAAAACAAAGCCAATCTAGGCATTTGAAAGCTGCTACATTTTCCTGCATCAAATCTGTGGGGAACTAAATGCTAGAATAAAAGATGGAAAACGCTAAGCAACTGGCCTTTAGGATTCTCTCTAACTCTAACACTACTGCTTTTGCAAGACATAACCTAATATAATTGCCTGCTTTCAAAGCCAAGTGGCACCATGTCTATCACATTATTCACTCAGGTAGATGGTTCTTAAGTGAATGCTTAGTGTTAAGTATCCAGAAATAATCCCATATAAATCCTTCCCTGAAGGACATCATTATTTTAAAATGCATTAATACAGAGTAAAAAGTGACAAAGGCTACCAGATAGATACAGATACATATAAACAAAGGAAGGAGAGAGGCCAGCAGACTTTGGACATCTTCTTAAGAAGAGCTGGGCATGGTGGTGCACACCTTTAATCCCAGCAGGCTGGAGGCTGAGGTAGAAGGATCACTGTGAGTTTAAGGCCAGTCTGGAGCCACAGAGTGAGTTCCACCTCAACCTGGGCTAAAGTGAGACCCTACCTCAAAAAAAAAAAGTAGCAGTAATATTCATTCAAATGATTTTTGTTTTTAAAGCTTGATTGTCTAGCACGGACATTCATGAGGCCCTAAGTTTGATCCGCAGTGCCCTCTAGCCTTCCAAAAAAGGACAGCCTAATTTCCTAACAGCAACTGTGCTGGGAGCTGGAAAAATGAGCACAAGAGAAATCTTTGCCCCTTGAGCTTTTGGGTCTGAACACAATGGGCACACTAGCAAGTGGGTTAAGAACACAGAGCACAGGTGATGGCAGAGGAGACTGGAGAAACAGTGAAAGGAAGATTACTGAGGATCACAGAGGAAGAAAGCTGTCTAGTCACAAAAGACATTCACTCAGCACAACACAGAAATGGAGACATTTTAGAACTTAGAGCCAGGAAGTAAAAGGAACACACACACAGGAAGCTGCACAGCAGGGGAGAGGGAGCACAGGAAACTGGCGGCTTTAGCCTGTGGGTCTTTGTTTTATGTTATTACCTTTTTTGGTGTTCCCAACACTTGGCAAATTTTGAAAATTGTGTCAATTTCACTGGCCCCAGGGAAGAGCGGCCTGAGGGTGTACACCTCTGCCATGATGCAGCCCACGGCCCAGACATCAATGGGGGAGCTGTAGTTGGTAGACCTCAGGAGTACTTCTGGAGCCCTATACCTGGAAGGACAAAGGTACCTGCTGGCTATCGTTTCCAGTGATCAGAAATTAAATAAGATGACAAGCAATTCTCAGTTTAAGTTTATTTCTCTCTCTCTAATACCATGTGGCCCATGGACTGGTGCTTGACAACTGTGGTGACATTATGGAAAGCAGTGCCCTATTCCAGGCTTCTTCAGCTTCCCTACTCCTGACCCCTTCTCACCTGAAAAGTTTTCATATATTAGGCACACATATCAAAAACTTATGATAAAGAATCATAAAGACATTTATTTTAAAATAATTTTGATATACATGTAATCTTACCATTTATTAAAGGTGAAAGAAAAGTTGCATTCTAAAGCCGGGCATGGTGGTGCACACTTTTAATCCCAGCACTCGGGAGGCAGAGGTAGGAGGATTGCTGTGAGTTCGAGGTTACCCTGAGACTACATAATGAATTCCAGGTCAGCCTGGGCCAGAGTGAGACCCTACCTCGAAAAAACAAAAACAAAGCAAAAAAGAGATGCATTCTAATTAGATGGCTGTCCTTGATTATTACTATTATTTTCTAAAGAGTTTGGGGATGATGATAACTTCATTCCTTTTTAAAAATTTGTTTATTTATATTTATTTGAGAGTGACAGACACAGATAGAGGCAGAGAGAGGGAGAATGGGCACAACAGGGCCTCCAGCCACTGCAAATGAACTCCAGATGCATGTGGTACCTTGTGCATCTGGCTTATGTGGATACTGGGGAATAGAGTCTTGAACCAGGGTCCTTAGGCTTCACAAGCAAGTGCTTAACTGCTAAGCCATCTCTCCAGCCCAGACCTTGATTATTTTTAAAGAATTAAATCTTGGGGGCTGGAGGGATGGCTTAGCAGTTAAGGAGCTTGCCTGCAAAGCCAAAGGACCCAGGTTTGATTCCCCAGGACCCACGTTAGCCAGATGCTTAAGGTGGCGCACATGTCAGGAGTTCATTTGCAGTGGCTGGAGGCCCTGGCGCGCCCATTCTCTCTCTCTCCCCCTCTTTCTCTGTCAAATAAATAAATAAAAATAAAATATTTGAAAAAAAGAGAATTAAATCTTGGCTGAATTTTTAAACTTTAGGACATAGAACCACTCCAATAATTTTCAGAGTTGACTGATTTATGTCAATTCTATGCTGCTTTGCATAAATACATACTAAAAAATGACAGATATATATGAAGGGCTATTTCAGATAATTTGGAAATTTTGTTCTAACCCCATTTTTTAAAATTTACTTATTAATTTTCAAGGAGAGAGAGAGAGAGAAAGAGAGAGAGAGAGAGAGAGAGAGAGAGAGAATGGGCACACCAGGGCCTCTAGTCACTGAAAATTAACTCCAGACACATGTGCCCCTTGAGCATCTGGCTTACATGGGTCCTGGGGAATCAAACCTGAATCCTTTAGCTATGTAGGCAAATGCCTTAACTGCTAAGCCATCTCTCTAGCCCTGAACCATTTTTTAACTGAAACTCAAGTCAGCAACAATTTTTAAAATCAAGCATTCTAACACAACAATCCAAAGATATGCTAATTTGATACTTGTACGCTGAGGAATGAAAATAGGATATTAAAAGTCTCTGTTTTATACAATTAAACCATTAGATTTCAACAAGAGCAAGAAACATTTTATGTACAGTAAAAACTGCAATTCATAACATACAGTAGTTTTGAATCTTAACTCAGTTGTTTCAGGGAGCATTTTTTTGGTATTGTATGGTGTGAAGGCATGCACATTACAAGTGCTGTGTACTGCATGTGTATAAGTGTTGTGTGTTCAGAATCATGGTTATAGTGAAGCCACACAATATAACACAGGTGAGTGGTGTCAGAAAAATGATGGATTCATTGCTTGATTTTTTTTATTTTTATTTTTTATTTATTTTTTTTTGGCTTTTTGAGGTAGGGTCTCACTCTAGCTCAGGGTGACCTAGAATTCACTATGTAGTCTCAGGGTGGCCTTGAACTCATGGTGATCCTCCTACCTCTGCCTCCAGAGTGCTAAAGGTGTGTGCCACCACACCGGGCAATTGTTTGATTTTTTTAATTAATTTTTGTTCATTATACACTCAGAGACCTTTCAGTGTTGCCAAATTCTGACCCACAGTTTCAAAGGCTGGACTCCATCCTAAGTGTTTTCTATTGAGTATGTTTGAGAAACAGAGAGTGGCAGGTAGGAAGAAGTAGGAGGGAGGGGTAGAGAGGGAAGTAAAAAGGAAGAGAATGTAAAATTTGTGTGAGAGCTACCTCTTAATCATGGCAAACTGGGCAAATGAACTCTCAGGGTCTGAAGGTTTTATTAATAATGGTTTCTCAGACAAGTCTTTGGAGAATCTTTCATATCCCCAGGAAGGCCTGCACATAAAGTTTAGTTATACTATGGAAAAACATAATGGGTTTTTTTTTTTATAATCTCACTTGGTGACCATGTAGCTACAATGTTTCAGCATACTCTAATGTTTGTATGACTGATATCACCTTCAGTATAAAGGTATCTTTAAAAGAAGTACAATGTAGTCAGTCTGAGAGAAATAGTACTCACCATCTAGTGGACACATAGTCTGTGTATGGAGGTCTTGAGCGGATTTCTCGGGCCAGTCCAAAGTCTGCAATTTTCACAAGTTCTGGTCCCATGCAGAGGAGGTTTTCAGGTTTTAAGTCCCGGTGGAAGAAGCCTATGAGACAGCGAAGGAATCCAAATGCATGTTTGCTTCCACATTATTCTTTGAAGCTGTATTGCTTGTTTCACAGCATCTCTAACTTAAAAAGCAGCTTGGCATGACATCAGACTACATTTATGCCATGGATAATGTACAGGCCTTCAGACTTTTAGTCCATCGCCTTAACCACTTGGCTATGACTACCACATGCCTTCAGACTTCTCATGAGCTAAATCATCACCCTTTACAAATCATTACAAAGGTGATCTTCACTTTTCTTTAAACAAAAGAAATCTTTCAGACTTCTGGGTAAGGTGGCAGGGTACTAGCCATACCAAAGCAGCCTAGGGAGAAATATAAGCAGAAACACACTCTTCTACTGAAAAGTGAAGGTGTATAAGTTATTATCAACCACAGCAAAGAAACAGGAGAGACCAAGATCTTCCAGAAAGGAGGAAACTGGCCAGAATCCTGCTGAGGGGCCCGTGGCCCTGATCTGCACCCTTGTGGGCAATGCAGAGCATCAGGAGCAGAAATAAAGTGAAGGAATTTTCCACTCACATCAGCCTCCTCACAAAGGCAAGAAACCTGAAGGAGAAGGCAGCAGAGACCAGCTGAGCAGCTGCTGAAGAATACAGATGGGACCAGCTGAGCAGCCGCTGTACAACTCCAGGCATCCTGCATAGTATCCCATCTCCCAACTGTCAGGGCTATGAACGGAGAACTCATTTAACCCCCGCCACGCAGCACCCAGAGAGATCAAGGTGGCCACTCAGCATTGGTGAGATTGGAAGCCACCCCAAAAGGTAACACGGCCTACTTACACAAAGGCAGATACAGAGGCCTGCACTGGAAGTGCTAATCTCCCTTTCCATGTCAGGAAAGGTTATGTATTACATTTGAATGACATATTCTTAGTTGGCTTTACCATTCTCAAGTAAGCTATATTTTGGTGTTGGCTACTCTTGCCTTTGGCATCTCCTGACTTTTAGGGCCACTGTCTTCGGTCATTATTGGAGGCACGGTTGGATTGGCCACAGGCTAACTTAGACTCCATTTCAGACCAGAAATCTCAAACTCCTAGTTGACAGGATTAAGGGTGTGGGGCAATACACACCTTTAGGGACTTTGGCTTTATTAGATTATCTGCTTATTTTAATCTCCATGCTTGTGTAAATACTCTGTGCTGGTTTTGATTGTATGTGTGTATTGCTCAGTTGAATTTTAGAATTTGCCAGTAATTTGCTCCACTCAGTCTACTACAATATTTGGATAGCAAACTCAACACCTAGGGTCACTTCTGTTGTTTCTCTTGGTATAAGAGCTATACCTAGCACCCTAAACTCTTACACTGAAGTCTAGATGCAAAAATCTCTATATTATAATACAAGAAACACAAAAAAATCAAGACATTAAAATGCCACCCAAAATTATAAATCCATCAGAAATGACCTTCAGGGAGACTGCTTTAGATTAAATGCCTGAAAAAGATTTAAAAAAAAATGATTATATCTATGTTCAAATACATCAAAGAAAAAACAAAAAAACTCCTGAAGGAATCCCAAGACAACACAGGAAACCAACTTAACGAATTAAGGAGGTCAATACATGAGTAAGGAAATAGAAATAATGAAAAAAAAATACCAATCAGTAGTAGTAGAAATGAAAAACAGAGTTAATCAAATAGAACACTCTGTAGAAAGTCTCACCAGTGGAATGGATCAAGGAGAGGACAGAATATCTAAGCTAGAAGACCAGATGGCAGATCTAATACAGTCCAACAAAGAGATAACAATCTAATATGAAGGTATGAATGGGAATTTAAAGACATTTGGGACACTATGAAAAGATCAAACCTAAGAATTCAGGGCACAGTAGAAGGAGAAGAATTTCACTCCAAAGGCATAAAAGGTATTTTCAACAAAATCAGAGAAAACAAATTCCCCCAAGTAGGGAAAGTTATGCCAATATAGATACAGGAAGGCTATAGAACATCAAACAGACAAAATCAGGAGAGAACCTCTCACCATCATATTATAATTAAACTACAAAACAAACAAGCCAAAGAAAATATTTTGAAATCAAATGCTGAGAAGTGACAGAGGAGTGTTCAGCACTTAAACATCTCTATCCCACCTTCTAAGGCTCAGGGTCCACTGCAGAAGATGTGGTGGAAAGAATGTAAGATCCAAAAAACGGCTAAGACTCCTTACAATGCGCTCCTGCAGACACAAAATGGTCTGGATGTCCATGACTTCACAGTGCCTGACACTACCTACACAAGACCCTCATAATAGGAGGAAAAGATGATGACATCAAAACAAAAGACAGACTGATTGAGAGGGGGAGGGAATATGATGGAGAATAGAGTTTCAAACAAGAAAGTGGGGGGGAGGGAGAGAATTACCATGGGTTATTGTCTATAATTATAGAAGTTGTCAATAAAAAAAATAATAAAAGAAATCTTCTGGGGGTGGAAAGATAGCTCAGCAGTTAAAGGCACTTGCTTGCAAAGCCTGCTCACCCACGTTCAATTCTCCAGCACCCAATTAAAGCCTGATGCTAACTGGTGCATGAAACTGTGATCCTAATGGGTGCCTAGAACAATGGGAGATGGAGCCAGGAGAATCTGAAGCTCATGGGCCAGCTAGTCTGAGGTTTCTTTGCAGTCTGGCAGTTCATTTGCAGTTGCAAGAGACCCTGTCTCAAAGAAGGTAGAATACAGACACCTCAATGTTGTCCTCTGATATCCAAATACATGTTGTGGTACATACACACACAAATAAATAGTTGGGGTCCCTACAACACTTCTGTTCAGGGGATAAAGGCCAACAAATATGACAGAACCTACTTCTAAGTAGAGCCAAGGAGTTGGTAACTATGTTGTCAATAATGGTGAAAACTTGGGAGATTCATTGGAGCAAATACTAATGAACTCAGACCTTCCTCAAAGAATGACATTTTTTTACATTGCAAATTCCAACCTCTCAAGTGCTAGGGCTATACCACCATACCCAATTTATGCAGTGCTGGGGATTGAACCCAGGGCTTCATGTAAGCTAGTCAAGTACTCTACCAACTATCCTCAGCTCCTGAATCAATTTTTTGCAGCAGAACTTCATAAAGAAATTATCTTTAAGCCTTCTTTGTCATTTATCCAAATCCCAATAGGGACCTCTCAATAAAAAATAACTGCTCAAAAAGGGGAAAAAATCCCAGCACTTGGGAGGCAGAGGTAGGAGGATCATTGTGAGTTCGAGGCCACCCTGAGACTCCATAGTAAATTCCAGGTCAGCCTGGGCTAGAGTGAGACCCTACCTCAAAAAACCAAAAAAAAAAAAAGGGTGGGGGAGTCTTTTAGGAACTCCACCCTGCTCAGCTTAGCTCCATTCTATTTTTCTGGCTCTGACCTGCCTGCCTACCTTCTTCGTTCGAGCT
Source organism: Dipus sagitta (assembly GCA_036346955.1). Taxonomy (NCBI): domain Eukaryota; kingdom Metazoa; phylum Chordata; class Mammalia; order Rodentia; family Dipodidae; genus Dipus; species Dipus sagitta. The sequence goes on from CM070780.1 coordinate 41,980,153, forward strand.
ACAGGGACACACATGAGTTGGATTTTCCCTTCACCCAGTCTGGCTGGAATGGGGGAGAGCATAAAACTGTTTCTTGATCTGGGGGAACTTTTCTGCTTGTCTCTGCTTTATAGTTTGGGTTAACTTCTCACTTTGATTACATGCATGATTTTCCTCTTGTTTCTGAATCTACCATTGTGCATATTTTAGTTACAATCTCGATATACCATGTGGGTGCTGTCACCAACTCTAGGCTTGCTACCTGTGTAATTTCTTTAAGCTTGGGGTAACCATGAATGTAACTCTCTTCATTACTCATTCCTGCTCTGAATCTCTTGGTCTCTACTTTGATATCTGCCCTCTCATTTTTCCTTGAGCCTCACTTTTTATCCTCTTCTCTAAAAACATATGGCAGATGCCATGTCAGTTTCTCCTAAGTCTCCCTACACAAACTCCTGGATTCCTACTTCCCAAGTATGACTCTGTTCTAGTTTTCTTTCCTAGATCCCAATCTCTCTTAAATAAACCCCACAATATGTGGTTTTCTCCTCAATAAACTGAATAATTCATAATTAAAAACAATCTTTTAGAACATCTGAACTCAAGGTAGGCATGGTGGCACACACCTGAATGTTAGCATTTGGGATGTGAAGGCTGAAGGAAGCTGCAATTTTAATGCCTGGGAAGTACAGACAGGAGATCACCAAGGCAAGCTGACAAGCTAGACTAGCTAAATTGGAGGGCTCTGGATTCAAGAGAGAGATCCTGCCTCAGTCAATGAGGTGCACAATGATAGAGTAATACATCTGACATCAACTCCTGACCTCCACATACATACACACCTGTTCTAACACATGATAACACACACACACACACACACACACACACACACACACGGGGGGGGGGGAGAGAGGGAGATATCTAAATTCATGGGTTAAGATAACATGCAAAACAAATTATTTCAGGAGAAAAATTACCATTCCCACTGTGGTTGTTTAAATGTGAGTGTATGTCCCCCATCGCCTCAGGTATTCTTTAAATATATATATATATATATATTGAAATGATTTATTTATTTTTTCAAATTTTTATTAACAACTCTCATGATTATAAAAATTATCCCATGGTAATACCCTCTCTCCCCCCCACTTATTTTTATTTTAGAAAGAACATGCAAGAGAAAGACAGAGAGAGAGAGAATTGGTGTGCCAGGGCCTCAGACACTGAAATCGAACTCCAGACACTTGCACCACCTAATGGACATGTGCAACCCTGTGCTTGCCACACCTTTGTGCATCTGGCTTATGTGGGATCTGGAGAGTCGAACATGGGTCCGTAGTCTTCACAGGCAAGCGTCTTAATGGCTAAGCCATCTCTCCAGCCCATAAATATACTTTTTATTTTTAAAAACATTGTTATTGGGGGGGGGAGGAAGATTTTACACACACACACACACATATATATATAGAGAGTGAGTTTATATATATATATTATATATAGAGAGAGCGTTTATATATTTATATATACATATATAGAGAGAGCGAGAATACACACACACACATATATACATATATATATATAGAGAGAGAGAGAGAGAAAGAGAGAGAGAATGTGTGCAACAGTGCCTCTAGCCATTGCAAATGATCTCCAGAAGCAGGCACCACCTTGTGCATCTAGCTTACATGGGTACTGGGAATCGAACCTGGGTCCTAAGGCTTCTCAAGCATATCTACCTTGGCTATGGCTTAAAGACATAAGACTAGAGCAGTTATTAAGATGATCTTTAGTCAGTGTAGCTCGGATAATTCTGGGACCCTGGAAATTATAAGGCTATGTATGAGACCCTGGTTTCTCTTACTAAGAACTCAGAGGATGGAAAAACATTCTGATAAAAAAGAAATGGGAGATGGGCGTGGTAGTACACATCTTTAATCCCAGCATTTGGGAGGCAGAGGCTGAAGGATTGCTGTGATTTCGAGGCCAGCCTGGGACTAGAAAGTGAGTCCCAGGTCAGCCTGGGCAAGAGTGAGACCCTACATCAAAAACAAAACAAAACAAAACAAAACAAAACAAAACAAAACAAAACAAAACAAACAAACAAAAAAAGAAATGGGGCATCATTTTCTTACTGAAAAAAACAGGAAAACTAAGTCATGGGCAAGAGGCAAAAAATTATTCACAGTACCTCCAATGAAAATGCTACAGCTTTCCGAGTGTCAAGCCATGTTCCTTCCCTCTAGACTCATACAATTCAATCTGATTTGGGGTTCTAGTCCCCTCAAGTATTAATCCATGCTCTTTCATGGATGGGTCCTCTCAAGTCCTGATCCATGCTCTTTCTCTGGTCCTCTCAAGTTCAGATCTGCATTCTTCTTCTTGGTCTATCAAGCCCTGATATATACTCCTTCTTCTTTGGTAGTCTCATTTTTCCTTCTCTAACCTGGGCAATTATTATTTCTAAAGTTATGTGCATTTCTTTTATATAACTCATTTGTCCTTGAGCTTCCTCCAGCCCATTGCAAGTCCTGGGGGCACCATCTGTAACATCTCAATACCTCCCATCACCCTGTTCAGTTCATCTTATCTCATCAATGAATACTCAGGTATAAGCATCATTCTTTCACTCCAGATCTTATACTATGTGTCCACCCTGATTCTTGCTCTTGTAGACACCAACACCTTCCCCCAATAGCCAAGCTTTATCCTTTTTTCTCACTGCTAACTCTTCTTTAACCCACAGAGAACATGTGCATTAATTAAATAGAGAATGAAGATTCCCATTATTCACTTATCCCTCTAAACAGCTGTCCTTTGATTTTTCAGGATAATGACAATGAAAAACAAAAAAATCAGTGGCAAGTACTCTTAAAAATGATGAAAAAACTGTACCTGCCAGTGGACATGTACTGTCCTCAAGTATAAACTATTTTAACAAATTTGTGAATATGGCTGCAGAATATACAGCCCTTCTTGTGCCAAGATCCGACTTATTATACCTGTAGCTTTTAGGGAATAGTGATGGAACAGCAGCACCTTGCAAGAGCTAGTCATTATGAGGAAGACTATAAAACATTCTCACAACCTGTCAAAGTGAGCAGGTATATGTGGCAGCATTTTTTTTTTTTTTTAAACTAAGGGCAAAACGGGAGAGGGAGACACAAGATGGTAGCAACCATAAACCCTGGCTCCAGCCTTCCATTGTTCAATTGCCTGACCTGGTTTACATCTGGATGTAATCAAAGGAGACAAACTAATTGAAAAACTGATTGTTGATGAAAAGAAGTATTACTTATTTGGAAGAAACTCTGATTTGTATGCCTTTTCCATTGACCACCAGTCTTGCTCAAGTCTACACTGTACTGGTTTGCCATAAATGTCTGAAAAGTCTTCCTGATAGCTCTCAACGGCACATGCTAATGTAGAAAATGCTGAGACTCTCTAGTGGTATTCTGGTTGCCTTAACACTAACATTGCATCTGTATTGGCAGCCTTACTACCACTAGAGTAACAATTTTCATGTTGTAGACAAGGAGGTAGAGAGGGCAGATTACTGTGATGCTTGTCACCTTTCTTGGGGGGCATGGTGTCTGCTTGGCTGGAGCCATGGCTGTCTAGCAGCATTTGTGGTGTGGAGGAGCAACAGCTCTAAAGATGTGTATGAAATCCACTGAAGAGATTCAAAGCTCACCAATAAAGTTTTCCTTCTTGCTGTAACACATAATAGGATGCAGTGACATTTTCATCTTAAGCTTATTTTTGTTGGGCATGGTAGCACATATCTGTAATCCCAGCACTCTGGAGGGAAGCTGAGGCAGGAAAATCACGAGTTCAAAGCCAATCTTGGCTACAAACCAAGACCCTGTCCCAAAAAAGCAAGAGCTGGTGCTGTAACTCAGTGGTAGAATGCTTGCTTAGCATGCACAAGACCCTGTGTTTGATCCCCAGGTGGAAAGAAAGAAGGAAGAAATGCTTGTTTTCCAACTTAATCCTGAATATAACGCTTTTTCTAAAAAAAATTTTTTTTAGAGAGAGAGCAAGAGAAACACACACACACACACACACACAGAGAGAGAGAGAAAGAGAGAGAGAGAGAGAGGATTGGCACGGCAGGGCCTCAGCCACTGAAATCAAACTCCAGACATTTGTGCCACCTAATGGGGCATGGGTTACCTTGTGCTTGCCTCACCTTAGTGTGTCTGGCTTATGTGGGATCTGGAGAGAACATAGGTCCTTAGGCTTCACAGGTAAGCGCCTTAACCACTCTAGCCCTATAATGCTTTTTACAATTTAAAAACTAACAGATGGGCTGGATAGATGGCTTAACAGTTAAGGTGCTTGCCTATGAAGCCTAAGGACCCCGGTTCAATTCCCCAGTACCTGTATAAGCCAGATACACAAGGTGGCGCATGCACATTTGGAGTTCATTTGCAGGGACTAGAGGGCCTGGTGTGTCCATTCTTTCTCTCTCCCCCTCTCTTAAATAAATAAATAATTTGAAGAATTTAAAAAATCCAAAAAAAAAAAAACAACAGACAAGTAAAGCTGACATGCTGGGTGGAGCTGAACTCATGAGTCAAAGATGATGTTTTCTTTCTTTTTCTTTTTCTTTTGACAACTTCCATAATTACAGACAATAAATCATGATAACTGCCCCCATTTTCCCCTTCACAACTCTACTCTTCATCATATCCCCTCCCCTCTCAATCAGTCTCTCTTTTATTTTGATGTCATCAACTTTTCCTCCTATCATACTGCTCTTGTGTAGGTAGTATTAGGCACTGTGAGGTCATGGACATCCAGGCCATTTTGTGTCTGAAAGAGTGCATTCCTTTGGCTCTTACATTCTTACCACCACCTCTTCCACAATGGACACTGAGCCTTGGAAGGTGTTATAGAGATGTTTCTGAGCACTCCTCTGTCACTTTTTCTCAGCACTATGGTGCTTTGTGAGTCATCCCAAGGTCATTGCTGTCTGAAAAGAGAAGCTTGTCTAACCAAAAGTGAGAGTGCTATTAATATATGTGTATGAACATTAAGAAAAGTGCTTACTGGGCAGTTTGGTGAGCATAATATATACATTTAGCCAGACACCAGCAGGCGTATACCCTTAGGGCTCATGACTTCCCCCATCATAGGTTTTCAGTATCAGGCATGTATTCCCTCCCATGAAGCAGGCCTCCAGTACAATTATAGAGAGTTTGGTTTCCCCCACAACACACATGCCACTATGGCATCCGTTGGCTCACCCTGGCTGGCCCAAATTAAGGCTTGCAGTGTCCACTGTTGTTTATCTCCACTGATAACTTCTCTCTCTCCCATAAAGCTGCATGCAGCATAGCTTTTTGCAGCTTTCTGTCAGCTGGTCTACAGGGAGGAGGTTTTCAGCTCAGCTCCAGCAAGATGTCTCAGTGATCTTGCAGCCCAAGCATGTGTAGTCTTCAGCAATAAAAGGTGATGCTTTTTTCCTGAAAACTTGGGCTGCTTTCAGTTTTTCCCTTTCTGATTCAGTTATTCTCAGAACATGGCACTTGTTCTTAGGTCACATTCAACTGGAACCTTCAAAGTGCATATGCTTTGGTATTGTTCATAAAGTACCAAGTATAGTCATGTATTAGTTCCCTAGAGGGAAGTTCTCAGTGACATGAAATATGGCCATAGTAACTACCTGCCATGCCTCTCCCAGGGAACTTACTCCCCCAGGGATGACTGTACCTTCTCACAGTGAAAATAAGCTACAAGAGAAGAGACTGAAACTCACAAGATGATTTTGCTAAGTACTTTGGGTATTATTTTTTCTAATACTGGAGAAGAGGAATAAGTTTGAGGTACTTAGCCAAAGTCAAGTCATTGGCATACAAAAACTTCTAAGTTTCTAAAACTCATTCATCAATGAAAATGAGACAGGACCTGTGAATTTAAGGCCATCCAACTTACAACATCACTATTTTCTTTCTCTCAGATTTTCTTGTTCTGAGGATAAGTTTTTTTCTGGTGAGTAGAGGCACATGAATTATGGACTATTTCAACCAATTCTTCTATCATTGCAGTGGGATCTCTCCTCACTGAACATCATATTCTTCTTTGAAAGGAATATATACTTTCTGTTCTGTCTGAGAAGTTGCAAGGAAATAAATAAGGTAAGAGATGAAGTTAGTTCAAACTAGAACAAGGCATATGATTGTTGGGGAACATATCAACATAATATTAATACTGGGGATAGTGTCAACATAATCTCTGGTAACAGCAAGGACAGTGAGGTTTTTAAAAGCACAAGTCTGAGCTTCTCCAGTGCTAACCCCTCCCTTGCACTGTTTGCACATACATTCTGGCCTTTAGCTTGCATTGTTTGCTCACACTCTCTGACCCCCCCCTTGTATTGTTCACACACACACACATACACACTGACCCTTCCCTTGCACTGTGTAACCTGAACTCTAACCTTTTCACTGCACTATTTGCATATTCTGATGCTTCCCTTGCAGTTTCCACAACCCCCTCTGACCCTTCCCTCACACTGTTTGCACACCCACCAATCCTTCCCTTGTACTGTTTGCACACACACTCTGACCCCTCCCTTGCAATGCTTATATACACTCTGACCTTCCCTTGCACTGTTTGCACATACACTGTGACTCTTCCTTTGCACTGTGTGCATCACACTCTGAATGTCTAAGGACTGAGAAGGAATGGGAGTGCAGAATTCTATGGGACTGCTTTGGTACAGTATATGAGTGTTAAGTTATTGGTTAAAAATGTTTGTATCTGCATACATGATCATGCATATGCGTGTGTGTGTGTGTGAGTAGATGTATATAGGTGGTATGCATTTGGGCATGCATACATACAGATGGGTGCATGTGTATGCACATGTACAGAGGTACACAGATGTGGTCTTTATGTGTCTATGTTTACGTGCATATTTGATTAAGTTGAGTGAGTCCCAGAAGAAAGGCTGTAAATTCTTTGTGGCAACAAATATCTGAGCCTTATAACTGTAGCAAAAAGAAAGTAAAGAAAAAGCCAAATAATATTTCCTTTTTGTTAGATTCACTTAGGTTCCAGTTTTAAGCAAAAGCTCCATGACTGTTCCCTACCTGAAAACATGCCAGTTGATCTTTCTTTTGAAAATTCCTTTGGTTTTCCATTATTTCTTTTTCTTTTCTTTACTTTTTTTTGAGGCAAGCCCAACAGACTGGCCTTTTTTTTTAATGAGAGAGTAAGGGAGAAAGAGAGAGAGAGAGAAAGACAGAGAGAGAGAGAGAAAGTGCACGTGCGAGAGAGAATTGGTGTGCTGGGGTCTTCAGCCACTGCAGTTTAACTCCAGATGTGTGTAGCACCTTGTGTGCATGTGCGAGCTTGCATGCTTGTGTCACTTTGTCTCACTTACGTGGGACATGGAGAGTTGAACACAGGCCCTTAGCCTTTGCAGGTAAGTTCCTTAACCACTAAGCCATCTCTCCAGCCCCATTATTTCTTTTTCTTGAGCCCTTAAATCTAATAAGCTCTCCTATTTGTACCTAAGACATCATATCAGAAGGTTCTAGTGCTGGCCAAGAACACTTGGATAGTAAGACTCAAATGATTAAGACTCCACGTGCTGGGCTGCAGGTCACTAAGATATCAAGCTGAAGCTGAGCTGGAAGCCTCCTCCCTGTTGACTAATTGCCAGGATGTTGGAAAGACCTATGCAGCATACAGCCTTTTGGGGAACAGAAGTCATCAACCACCTTAACCAGCAATGGATCCTATAAGCTTTATGGCTAGCCAGCCAGGTCAAATGTACCAAGTGGTACAATGGTGGCATGTCTGTTATGGGGGAAACTAACTGCTCTATGATTGGATTTGAGGCTCACTTCACAGGAGGGAATTCATTTCTGATACTAAAATCCTAGTTAAAAGCCAATGGCTAGTGAAACAATAAGCCTAAGGAGAAAAGTACTGATGCTATCTGATTAAATGCTTATATTATGCCCACTGAACTGCCTTCTAAACATTTATATTTATGCCATACCCATATACTAATGCCACTTTCACTTTTGGTTAGAGAAATTTCTTTTTTTCAGAAGCCGGTAACCACTTGGGTGACTCAAAACTCCATAGTGCTAAGAAGTGACAGTGGAGAATTTAGCACTAAGTGAGTCATCTCTATCACACCCTCTGTGATGGTTTGATCCAGGTGCCCCCCATAAACTTAGGTGTTCTGCATGTTAGGTTCCCCAGCTGATGGCAATTGGAAATTAAAGCCTCCTGGAAGTGGTGTATTGTTGGGGGTGGGCTTATGGGTGTTATAGCCAGTTTCCCCATGCCAGTGTTTGACACACTCTCCTGTTGCTATTGTCCACCTTATGTTGGCCAGGGGGTGATATCCACCCTCTGCTCATGCCACCATTTTCCCCTGCCATCGTGAAGCTTCCCCTTGAGCCTGTAAGCCAAAATAAGCCTCTTTTTCCCACAAGCTTCTCTTGGTCAGATGATTTCTACCAGCAATGCGAACCTGACTGCAACACCCTCCAAGGCTTAGGGGCCATTGTGGAAGAGGTGGCAAAAAGAATGTAAAAGCTAAAGGAAAGATAGGACTGCTTATAATGCTGTCTTCCACATACAAAGTAGACTAGATATTCATGACCTCACAGTGACTAGCACTAACACAAGATCTGCATAATAGGAGGGGGAAAATGATGGCACCAAAACAGAAGAGAAATTAAAGATAATAAGAAAGAAAAAGGGATAAGCTGGGCCCATGCTTTGAATCCCATCACTTGGGAGGCAATGGTAGGAGGATCACCGTAAGTTTGAGGCCACCCTGAGACTACATAGTGAATTCCAGGTCAGCCTGGGCCAGAGTGAGCCCTACCCCCAAAACAAACAAACAAACAAAAAAGAATTTAGTGGAGGGGGATTTGAGAGGGTGAAAAGAGTGGTGGTAGGAGGGGGTATGATCATGGTATACTGTCTACACTTATGGAAGTGTCAATAACAAAGTTCAAAAACATACTTCTGCCTTCTGGGTCAACTGGTCTGTTTTACCTCAAGAATGCGTTCCAACTGGTCATGATTCATACATTGCTTGGTACAAGAAGCTTAGAACTAATTCTGCAGCCTTCTTCTACTGAAATCAAGCTTCCTGGCATGCACCTTAAAGACTAACCTTCCTCTGGCTACACTGTATCTTGTTTTGCTTTTGTTTCTTTTTTTCAGTTTGCTAACTTTTAATATATTATATTTTTCTGTGTTGCATAAATTTTGTCAGTCTATTTTTAAGCCCTTTTGAAACAAATTGAAACAGAAATGCCTTCTAAAAAATTAGAAGCACAGTGAAGGGATCCAGCCGTGAACGTAGGTTTCTTATCAGCACAAGAGCTAATAGAGAGAATTCCAAGATCTAGCCATAACTAACAAGATTAGTGCTAAAGCATTAAGAATAAAACCACACAGATGTGGGGCTGGAGAGATGGCTCAGTGGTTAATGCACTTGCCTGAAAACCCAGGTTTGATCCCCCAGTACCCACATAAAGCTAGATGCACAAACTGGCACGTGTCTGGAGTTTGTTTGCAGTGGCTGGAGGCCCTAGAATGACCATTCTCTCAGTCTGTCTCTCTTCTTTCTGCTTGCAAATAAATAAATAAAAATATTGAAAAAACACAAAGATGTGACAAATAATGAAACCTAAGAAATCAAGTTCCAAAAAAATAAAATATTCAAAAATCCATTCTAAGGACTTCCAGGGAAGATGGTGGCATAGTAGCCACACCAAAGCAGCCTAGGGAGGAAATAAGCAGAAAACAGCAAAATACACCGTTCTTCTAAAAAGTGAAGGTACATAAGAAATAATTGGGGGGACTGGGGAAATGGCTGAGCAGTTACAGCATTTGCCTGCAAAGCCTAAGGACCCGGGCTCAATTCTCCAGGACCCATGAAAGCCAGATGCACAAGGGGCACATTTGTCTGGAGTTCGTATGCAGTGGCTAGAGGTCCTAGTGTGCCCATTCTCTCTCTCTATCTGTCTCTTTATCTCTCATAAATAAGTAAATAAAATATGTTTTAAAAAAGAAAAGAAATTATTGGGGAACTTCTTGTTAAGATGGTGGTGTAGGAACCATGACAAAGCAGCCTAGGGGAGAAAAAGCCAAAAATAAACCATAAACCCACCAAAATACACTCTTCTACTAAAAAGTGAGGAGAATAAAATTGTCAACTGCTGCAGAGAAGTAGGAGAGATCCAGACTGTCTAGACCACAGAAGCAGGCAGAAGTGGCTCCAGCAACGGTGGAACCAAGTCTGTGTGGCCACAACCGCCAGGCTTGGCCTGAGCCACAGGAAAAGCCAGGTGAGGTGAATCACCACTCACACTGGTCTGCTTGCAAACTCAAGAAACATGAAGGGAGAACAGCAGGGACCAAGGGAGGACCAGCTCCTGAGGAAGAGGGCCAGTGGGAGAACTCCAGCCACCATCCACAACCCCCCCCCACCACTACCAGCACAAGTGCCAGCAAGCACCAGAGACCTGGGGAAAGGACCTCACCTACATAGCACCCAGCACAGGTGATCAGAGCAATGATCAAGCAACCCAGCCAGCCTACCTGAGCACACAGCGCCACAAAGAAGGACACAAGCAGGAGCACAACATAATTGATACCAAAACCATCCCAAAAGGTTGCTGGGATTACACCAGATCAGTACCCACCAAGTAAGCCTGGTATAAAGGCTTGAATCAGAAGTGCTAATTGCACCTTCCATGTCAGGATAAATTATGTCAAATCTGATGGATGGTCAGATTTGCCATTCTTAAATAAGCTATATTTTGGGCTTGTTATTTGTTGCTTCTTGATTTATAGTGGCTTTGTTTCCTCTTCTGTTGTTCATTAGGGAAGGGTGCAACTTGGTCACGAGCTGACGGAACCCTCAACATACCAGAAATCTTAACCTCCTTACTGACAGGATTAGGAGTGTGGGGCAATACACACCCTACGGGACAGTGACTTCCTTAGAGGATCTGGTTGTCATAATACCTACTCTTGCATAAATACTCTGTGCTGTTTTTCATGGAATGTGTACATTGTTTGGTTAAAATTTAGAATCTGCCTATATTTTGTTCCACTCAGCCTACTTGAATACTCTCACAGCAGGCAAATGCAAAATCAAGAGTCACTTTTGTAGATAATCTGAGAGTCTTAAGAGCCACACCTAGCACCTTAAGCTCCTACCCTGAATACCTAGCACCTTAAGCTCCTACCCTGAAGATATATAACATCAGATTGACTGATACATCTAATAATACTGCAGCTAACTAGAAAATCCAAGCATTAAATTAATCCAAGATGCAACAATATATACATTATAACACAAGAAACACACACAAAAAAATCAAGACAATATACATCCACCAAAAAGTATTAATGCATCACAAATGACCTCCAGTGAGACTGATTTAGAGGAAATGCCTGAGAAAGACTTCAAAAGAATGATTATAAATATGTTCAAAGAAATCAAAGAGGAAATCAAAGAAAGGAAAGAACACACAGGAAACCAATTTAATGAAATAAGGAGGTCAATACAAGACATAAATGAGGAAATAGAAATAATATATTTGGGATACTATGAAAGGATCAAACAGAAGAATTCAGGGTATAGTAGAAGGGGAAGAATTTCACTCCAAAAGCACAGTAGGCATTATCAACAAAATTGTAGAAGAAAACGTCACCCAATATGGGAAAGAGATGCCAATGCAGACACAGGAAGCCTCTAGAACGTAAAACAGACAAAACAGAAGGAACCTCTCCTTGCCATATTATAATTAAACTACTAGACATAGAAACCAAAGAAAATATATTGAAAGCAGTTAGAAAAATCAAGTCACATACAAAGGCAAGCCCATCAGGATCACAGCAGATTACTCAACACAAACTTTCAAAGACAGAAGGGCTTGGAATGATGTATTCTAAGATCTGAAAGATAACAACTGTCAACCAAGGTTACTTTACCCTGCAAAGCTATCCATACAAACAAATGGAGAAATAAGGACATTCCACAACAAAAGCAGGCTAAAGGAATATTTGAAAACAAACCAGCTCTACAGAAAATACTTGAAAGAATCCTCCATGCTGAAGAGAAAGAAGAGCACACATATAAGGAACCTGGAAAAAACAAACCTTACTCAAATACTAGTTAATAGAAGAAAGCAAAGATAAAACAGGAAGGACTACAAAAGAAGAAAAATGGCAAAAATAAACACACACCTTTCAATAATAACTCTTAATATCAACGACCTCAATGCCCCAACCAAAAGGCATAGGTTTGCAGACTGGGTTAAAAAACAGGATCCTTCAATTTGTTGCTTTCAAGAATCTCACTGTCTTAGGATGAAAGGTTGGAAAATGGTGTTTCCAGCAAATGGGCCTAGAAAACAAGCAGGGGTTGCTATCCTAATATCTGACAAGGTAGACTTCAGTCCAACATTAGTCAAGAAAGCTAAGGAAGGTCACTTTATATTGATTAAAGGCACACTCCAACAGGAGGACATTATAATCCTAAACATATATGCACCTAATGTGGGGACTCCCAACTTCATCAAACAAACACTATTAGAACTAAGGTCACAGATAACACCAAACACAGTTGTAGTGGGTGACTTCAAGACCCCACTCTCATCAATTGACAGGTCACCCTGGCAAAAAATATACAGAGAGACATTTCGTCCAAATGCTGAAGAATACACATGCTTTTCAGCAGCACATGGAACATTCTCTAAAATAGACCATATATTAGGACACAAAACAAACCTTAACAATACAGGAAAATTGAAACAATTCCTTGCATTCTATCTGATCACAATGGGATGAAACTACAAATCAATAGCAAGAAAAGCTATAGAGCATACACAAAATCATGGAAACTAAACAATACACTACTAAATGATGAATGGGTCAATGAAGAAATCAAGAAGGAAATCAAAAATATGAGATAATATGATATGAGATAATGAGAACACAACATACCAAAACCTTTGGGACACAATGAAGGCAGTTCTAAGAGGGAAATTTATAGCTTTAAGTGCCCATATTTAGAAATTAGAAAGGTGTCAAGTAAATGACCTAATGCTTCACCTTAAAGCCTTGAAAAAAAGAAGAACAAGGCAAACAGAAAATTAGTAGATGTGAAGAAATAATAAAGATTAGGGCAGAAATTAATGAAATAGAAACCAAAAAACAATCCAAAGAATCAATGAAACAAAGAGTTGGTTCTTTGAAAGGATAAACAGGATTGATAAACCCTTAGCAAGTCTGACCAAAAGAAAGAGAGACACAAATTAATAAAATTAGAGATGAAAAAGGCAGCATCACAACAGATACCAGAGAAATTAAAAAAAAATCATAGAGATATATTATAAAAACATATACTTCACTAAGTATGAAAATCTGAAAGAAATGGATGACTTCCTTGATTTATATGACTTACCTAAATTAAATCAAGATGAGATTAATCACTTAAATAGACCTATAACAAGTATGGAGAGCCAAGCAGTTATCCAAATCTCCCAACCAAAAAAGTCCAGGCCCAGATGGATTAAGACCATTGCTTCTTAAGCTTTTCCATAAAATAGAAAAAGAAGGAATCCTACCAAACTCCTTCTATGAAAAGAGCATCACCCTGATACCAAAACCAGGCACAGATAGAACACAAAAAGAAAATTACAGACCAATCTCCCTCATGAACATAGATGCAAAAATTCTCAACAAAATATTGGCAAACAGAATACAAGAATATATCAGAAAGATCATTCACCCTGACCAAGTAGGCTTTATCCCAGAGATGCAGGGATGGCTCAACATATGCAAATCGATAAGTGTAATACATTATATAAATGGTCTGAAGGACAAAAATCACATGATCATCTCATTAGATGCAGGAAAGCATTTGACAAAATCCAACATCCCTTCATGATAAAAGTCCTACAGAGATTGGGAACAGAAAGAACATCTCAATATAATAAAGGCTATTTATGACAAGCCTACAGCCAACATATTACTAAATAGGGAAAAACTGGAAGCTTTTCCACTAAAATCAGGAACAAGACAAAGGTGTCCACTGTCCCCACTTTTATTTAATGTAGTACTGGAAGTCTTAGCCATAGCAATTAAATTATGAAACTTGCAGGAAAATGGATAGATCTGAAAAGGATTATACTTAGTGAGGTAACCCCGGTCCAGAAAGTCAAATGTTGCATGTTCTCTCTCATATGTGGATCCTAGCTACAAATGTTTGGACTTTGTATATGTGTTCAAGTAAAAATCAGTAGCAGAGGCCAGTAAGGTTATTAAACCTAGAAAAGGTTATTAAAGAAGGAGTAGGGGGGAGGAGTTAAGAGGATGGTATTTTATATATGTAAGTAGATGAACTGATTACTGGGGGTGCAATGGCCTAAGTGAGGTCATGGGAAAAGATTGAATAAAAGAAGGGTGGAGGTAGGGTTAATCAAAATTCAAGATGTTGTGAATAAGCCATATGGAAACTTACTTTTTCGGATAATGGCACATCCAGAAGTCAGAGTTTGCTACTAGAAAATTTTCAGTGCCAGAGATGGGATAAATTCCAGTAAGCTGTTGGCCAGGGAGGTCCCTGATACTCCCCAGAACATTATAGGCCATTGCCAAGGTTCTTGGTTTCCCTCCAGAAATAGATGGTAAGACCCTATTGCTGAAGATGTCACATGCCTGGACTACAAGGTCACTGAGTAATCAAGCTGGAGCTGAGCTGAAAACCTCCTCCCTGTAGACCAGCTCATAGTAAAGTGGAAAAAGGTGCACTATATACAGTCCTGTGGGAGACAGAAGTCATCAGTGAAGATAAACAACAGAGGACACTGCAAGCCTTAAGCTTGGCCAACCAGGCCAAATGACTGGACAGTGGCATGTCTATTATCGGGGGAAACCTACTGCTCTCTAATTGGATTGGAGGCCTACTCCATGGGAGGGAATACATGCCTGGTACTGAAAACCTAATCAAATCCTATGGCAGGCCCCTGTTCTGGAGGGTCCACACATGGAAACCTGTTCTTTTTCAGAAGGTAGCGAGACCTGAGGAGATAACCTACCCCTCTGGGGTGGTTTGATTCAGGTGTCCCCCATAAACTTAGGTGTTCTGAAAGGTTCCCAGCTGATAGAGATTTGGGAATTGACACCTCCTGGAGGCAGTGTATTGTGGGGGTGGGCTTATAGGTATTGTAGCCAGCTCCCCCTTGCTAGTGTTTGGGCACACTCCCCTGTTCCTGTTGTGTACTTGATGTTGGCCAGGAAGTGATGTCCACCCTCTGCTCCTGCCACCGTTTTCCCTGCCATCGTGGAGCGTTCCATCGGGCCTGTAAGCCAAAATAAACCTCTTTTTTCCTCATAAGCTGCTCTTGGTTGGGTGATTTCTACCAGCACTGTGAACCCGGCTGCAACACCCTCGCAGTTCTGCCAAGTCACAGATGAATTGGGGAGATGAGCAAGTGTGCTGCTCCCTTGCTGAACCTGATAGTCTAGTTCCAGGGTTGAGGAGACAGACCCTGAGCATACTCAACACTTACCAAAGCAGAGATTCAGAGGCTCCTACAAGATCACCACTGAAGTGGATTTACAATGTACCCACCATGGCTTATGGAATTTTGCAGAAGAGGGGGTTGAAAGATTGTAAGAGCCACAGGTTGAGACATTATGCCCAGAGGCATTCCCTGCCCCCCAAAATAATTGACTGCTGCTCCCACAATGCATAAGCCACAACTCTATAGGGAATACCTGCAAAGCCAATGAGGAAGCTTCCCCCATAGAATGGTAAATAATAAGAAAAATAAGTTTGTGTAGGGCTGGAGAGATGACTCAGTGTTTAAGGCACTTGCCTGCAAAGCCTAAGGACTCATGTTGGACTCTCCAGATCCCACATAAGCCAGATGTATTGACATAAGTGTGCAATGTTGCACATGCACACAAGGGGACACATGCATCTGGAGTTTGAGTGCAGCAGTTGGAGGCCCTGGCTGCCAATTCTCTCTCCCCTCCCCCACTACACACATTAAAAAAAGAAAACACAAAAAAGGTCAGCCTGTTGGGCTTGCCTCAAAAAGAATTAAGAAAAAAAAGTCTGTGTAAACACCTTTCACCCTGTATACAGTAACATGTATGGTTCAACATGAATAAAAGTTAATATTAATAAGCTAAAAAAATGCCTATGGAGGGGGAGGTCTTGAGCTCTAGGAGTGAAATGCCTGCTCTTATATGGCTAAATGCATATATTATGCTCACCAAACTGCCCTATAACCATTTTACTTAACGTTCATACCCATATATTAATGCTACTCTCACCTGTCAGTAGAGAAACTTCTCTTTTCAGATGGTGGTAACCACTGGGAAGAATCAAAAGGCACCATAGTGCTAAGAAGAAGTGACAGAGGAGTGTTCAGCACTGAAATATCTCTATCATGTCTTCCAAGACTCAGGGTCCATTGCGGAAGAGGTGGCGGAAAGAATGTAAGAGCCAAAGGAAGGGTAGGACTCCTTACAACGTGCTCCTCCAGACACAAAATGGCCTGGATATCCATGACCTCACAGTGCCTGACACTACCTACACAAGACCATCATAATAGGAGGAAAAGATGATGACATCAAAATGAAAGACAGACTAATGGAGAGAGGGAGGGGATATGATGGAAAGTGGATTTGTGAAGGGGAAAGTGGGGGAGGTGAGGGAATTATAGTTTATTGTCTATAATTATGGAAGTTGTCAATAAAAAAAGTTTTAAGAAAGCCACTGCAAGCCTCTTCACTCTGAAACCTTTTCTGGCAGTCTATTATAAAATATGTTAATGTTTCCTATACCTTCAATTTGATGTTTCACTGCTCTTCTAAAGCACAACACTCCCAATCACCTACCGTGCTTGTGAATAAAGGCGAGTCCTTGCAAGATCTGATACATGATATTCCTTATCACAGACTCAGGAAACAACTTACTTCTGTATGGAACAGAAGAAAATCAAGTTATAAATATTGCTTTATGTGTTAAAAAGAATCTCCTGCATTTATGCTATCCTGATTCTGTAGTGAGAAATTAAGGATTTTTTTGACCAGATATCTTTATAATAAATGTAAACAGAAAACAACAATTTGTCCATATAGGGAAGCTAACTAATAAACACCAAGTATATTCAGTTATTATAAAAAATAAGTAAGCATTTTTTTTAAGAAATCAAAAGGAAAATTTAACATAGTATAGGAATACTTAAAAATTAAGCTAGGCATAGTGGCACACACCTATCATCCCAGAGCTCAGGAAAATGAATGCAGAAGAATCTTTGACAGAGGCCAGCCTCAACTACACAGCAGGTTTGGGGCCAGCCTGGGCTAAATAGTGATAGCTTGTCTTAAGGAAAAAAAAGGACAAGAGAAGGAAAAGTTAAAGAAAGGGGAAAAGGAGAGGAGGGGGTAAGGGGGATGGGATGGAAAAGGGAGAAAGGTGGGGAACGACAGAAAGGGGAGGAAAGGAAAAGGGAATATAGATAATTCATAAGAGAGATTAAAACTTTTAGCCAGGTATGGTGGCACATACCTTTAATCCCAGCACTTGGAAGGCAGAGGTAGGTGGATTGCTGTGAGTTTGAGGCCACCCTGAGACTACATACTGAATTCCATGTCAGCCTGGGATAAAGAGTATCAGACCCTAGCTCAAAACAAACAAACAAAAAAATTCTCAAAAACATCTTGTGGAGCCGGGCGTGGTGGCACATGCATTTAATCCCAGTACTAGGGAGGCAGAGATAGGAGGATCACCATGAGTTCAAGGCCACCCTGAGACTGCATAGTGAATTCCAGGTCAGCCTGAGCTAGAGTGAGACCCAACCTTGAAAAAAAAAAAAAAAAAAAAAAAAAAGTGGGAAAATTTTGAGGTCTTTTAGATGTAGCCTTTAGGAAATGTAGCAATGTTAGTATTTCCCCCAGGCTGGGCAAGCCACTGGGCTACGCTGCTGGTGCTGATGGTGAAGATGGTGTCTGTTCACTCAAGTCGTTCAGGGGATTCTATGAATGGGATTCATTTGGCCACTTGGTTCCACTCGGGAAGTTTCTTATTAGTTTCCTCTTCCCAGCATGCAAGTACCTAAACACTACTGCAAGAGGGGAAGTAGAATAACCATAGATTTCTCAATGGTGGGCTCAAAATGAAACTGGGTATACCTCAGACTGGCAGTTGCTTTGACCACACCATCTTGCAGGAACTGCAGCAAATCTTTTAAGCTTCTTTGGGTGGTTAATTTAAAACATGAAAACTGCTGCATGAAGTTCTGCTAGGTGGAATGACATTGCTATCCCAGAATTCCGAAGGCTGAGGCAGGATGACCGCCTAGGTTACACAGTGTTCCAAGCCAGCTTGAGCTACAGATGGAGGCCCTCTCTCAAAACAGCAATTAAGAACAAAGAATGGCTGGGCGTGGTGGTTCACACCTTTAATCCCAGCATTTGGGAGGCAGAAGTAGGAGTATCGCATGAGTTCAAGGCTGCCCTGAGACTACATAGTGAATTCCAGGTCAGCCTGAGCTAGCGTGAGACCCTACCTCAAAAAAAAAAAAAAAAAAAAAAAAAAAAAGCTTGTGCCTTGAAGGGCTCCTCCACAGTGAGAATGTAGGTTGGATGCTTTGTCTAGCCAGCAGGCTGCAGCATGAAACCCCAGAAGCATGATTATACAATGACTAGAGATAGAATTGGGAGAGTACAATAAACAAGAGCAAAAGCATATCTACTTTGCAATATTTATTTATAAGAATGTTATGAGCAAACTGTACCTTTCTTTAATGAGCTGGTAAAGGTTTTCCTTCATGTATTCAAAGATAAAATAAAGATGATCATTTTCTCTAATGACTTCTTTTAATTTTACTACATTGGCATGATTGAGCTTCTTTAAAGACTGAAAGGTAAGAAAGAAAAACAGAAACATTAGAAAAAAACATGTTGAAAAAGAAAAGTAATCTTTTTTTAAAAAATATTTATTTATTTATTTATTTGAGAGCAACAGAGAGAAAGAGGCAGAGAGAGAGAGAGAGAGAGAACGGGCACGCCAGGGCCTCCAGCCACTGCAAACGAACTCCAGACGTGTGCGTCCCCTTGTGCATCTGGCTAACGTGGGTCCTGGGGAGTTGAGCCTCGAACCGGGGTCCTTAGGCTTCACAGGCAAGTGCTTAACCGCTAAGCCATCTCTCCAGCCCAGAAAAGTAATCTTATACATACCTGTGGGGGACGGACTAATTTTAGGACTGTGTATATGCCGTAAGTTATGTTTCACTGACAATTTAACAAACTACTTCTGAAGTCAATGGCAACTTTACCTAGAAAAACTACTTTTAATGGACTAGAAGGTCAGTGTTCAACCAGTTGGTGGTATTCCTGACTGCACTCAGCATGCAACACAGGCCAGGGCTATTTCAGGCTTGCCTCTGTTGACCACGGGACTCAGGTTGTGTAAGTGGCCAGAAGAAAACCAATAAAAGCAGCTGTGGGTTTTTTCTTTTCTTTTCTTTTCTTTTTTTTTTTTTTTTTTTTTTGGTTTTTCGAGATAGGGTCTCACTCTAGTCTAGGCTGACCTGGAATTCACTCTGTATTCTCAGGGTGGCCTCGAACTCTCATAGTGATCCTACTACCTCTGCCTCCCGAGTGCTGGGATTAAAGGCGTGCGCCACAATGCCCGGCTTCAGCTGTGGCTTTTTAAAGTTGTCTAGCACTGGAGAGGGCAACAGCTTTAGCCTGGAATTGCCAGCTAACAGCTACAGACATGGAACAGGAAATTGCTCAAATACACTCAGGTTGATAGCCTGATTCTCTTGACTTTTTTTAAAAAAAATATAATGCCCACATAGCATTTATGTGGCTGCTGGGAATCCTAACTCCATAGCACTTTAGCTACGGAGCCATCGTAGCCTGACTTCTGTCATGTTATGTGTCGTTGAAACAAAATACTCTTTACAATGTAAGTTTTAATTACAGAGGAGGAAAAAGACCTTGTTAGAAGGAACCTACAGTGAAATAATGGAGGGAAATTCCCCTGCTCCTAAGAGCAACCATAGTAAAAAGAAAAGTCAGGCAATAGGTAGGGCACAAGAAGCTAACTGATAAAATGGTCCATGGTTCTCTGATTACTCATCCTCATACACAAAGAGCTTTGTAAGTGCATGGAAGCACAGCTGGGTAACTACTTTCTATTTCTATTATTTTGCCAATGGTGAAAAAAAAAAAAAAACCTTCGTATTAGTGAGCAGCAACTGTACATACATACAACACCCAGAGCGCAGTGCTCACTGGATGATCAGAATTTGACAGGCTGTCTCCTTCAAGAAAGCCTCCAAGGTCACTGTGGCTAGACAAATGAACCTGTTTGTGTAAAAGGTCTTTTTTTCCTATAGAGAGAGTCCACCAACAATAAATTATAAAGCCTTCTTTTTCTTTGAATTTCATTAAAAAGAACATCTTTGGGCTAGAGGAATGGTTCAGTGGTTAAGGCACTTGCCTGCAAAGCCTAAGGACCAGGATTCAATTCCCCAGTACCCACATAAAGCCAAATGCACAAGGTGGCACATATATCTGGAATTTGTTTGCAGTGGCTAAAGGCCCTGGCATACCTATCCTCTCTCTCTGCCTCTTTCTCTGTGTCTCAAATAAATAAATAAATAAAATATTTAAAAAGGAAAAAAAATCCTTTTGAAAATGTTTTTGTGTCTTTGTGCATATGTATATATGTGCATGTATATGTGTAAATGTGTGTGTACGGGCATGTGCATGCCACAGCATGCATGTGAATTTCAGATGATAACCTCCAGTGTGTCAGTCCTCTCCTTAGTATTTTATTCTTTTAAACAGTTTTATTTATTTGAGAAACAGAGATAGAAAGAAAGAGGTAAGGAGAGAGAGAGAAAGAGAGAGAGAGGGAGAGAATGGGCACATCAGGGCATCTAGTCACTGCAAGCAACCTCCAGATACATGTACCAGCTGCTGCATCTGGCTTACACTGGTACTGGGGAATTGAACCTTGGATCCTTAGGCTTCACAGGCAAGACATCTCTCCAGCCCCTCAGTCCTCCCCTACCTTCCTTTGAGACATGGACTCTCTTGTTTTGTAGCTGAGAAGCCCTATGAGTATCTGGATTCTCCTGGCTCTGCCTCTTATTGCTGTGGGCACATTGGGATTACAGACCTTTTGTCTGGCTTTTCCTGGGTACTGGAGAATTGAACTCAGTTGGCAGGCTTGCAAGCAAGCTTACCTGCTGAGCCATCTCCCCAGCCCCAAGCACATTCTTTTCATAAAACAGAAGTGTTAAAATGAACATCCAAATCAGAAGGACACCTGGGTACTCAAAGGCTCAGAACCTAGAAATGGGCAGCTGGAAAGAGAGGTAATGGTGAATAGATGAGAACAAAACCAGCCCTTTTGGAGCCTTCTCCCCTCAAACAAGTTCTTGCCAAGACATTTCTCTGGCACAGATCCAAAGCTGTTTTGGCTCTATCCTTTTAGATGACCCAGCCTGGCTATTTCTTTTACTTGGGTTGGATTCCTGGTTCTTCATGAGTAACAAAAACATTGCTGAATTTGTGCATATTCACTGGAATCTCCTGAATGCCTTTCTGGGTTTTTTTAGTGTGTGTGTTTGTGTGTGCGCGCACGAGCATGTGCGCGTGTGTTTAAAATGCATCAAGGCATTTGATAGCAGTTTCAAAGTAAATTGATCCAGGAAATATGAAGGCTGCTTTACAGCTTTTCTATAAGATAATCCTATGCATGAGGCAGTATGTTCAGTCTGTTTTGTATGTGAATCATTTGTTCAAGTTTAAGATGGCTTGCAGCTACCATTTCTCAGTGAGGTTGATGAGCAAGCTAAAGTCTGGGTTAGTTTAATATATAAAGAACTAATTTTGCTTGGAGAACTTCAAGTGACTTTCTTTATAAAGTTATATTTCCATGAAGAAGCATCTTATTTGGCTCTGAGAAAATTCCCAAAGGAGCAGAGACAGGTCATTTGTGCCAGAGTACATAAACATTAGTAAGTAGCAAATCAAACCTGGCCACGAGCCCACACAAGGATGAATGTCATGGATGAAGGTTCCACTGGATATTATTAATTTTGTCTCTCTCAGAAACTTATCAACACTTTTCTAACGATAAAAACTATAATGTACTATGTCCCAAGGATACACCTGGCATAAGGCACAATACTTAACAACCTTACTGGGAGAACAAGATATGAATTAAAAATGCAGGTAACCGCCGGGCGTGGTGGTGCACACCTTTAATCCCAGCACTCGGGAGGCAGAGGTAGGAGAACTGCCGTGAGTTCAAGGCCAGCCTGAGACTACATAGTGAATTCCAGGTCAGCCTGGGCCAGAATGAGACCCTACCTCGAAAAAAAAAAAAATGCAGGTAACCAAAAAATGCAAATAACGAAACGAAGAATGTCAAAGAAATGACAGACAAGACACACGTGATAGTTAATCTTCATTGTCAGTCTGGCTGGACTTATAATCATTTAAGAGACACAACTCTGGGTATGTCTTTAAGGGAGTTTGCAGGCATCCTTAACTGAAAAAGGGAGACCCAACCTGACTGTAGGTATCATCCCATTCCATGGGCTGGAGTCATAGACTGAATAAAAAGAACAAAGTAAGCTGGTCTTTTTATTGAAAGAGTTGACAGATCTTTATATGTGAAGCCCCTTCCATGTACATGAGTCTCTTGGGGGAGTTGGAAGGAATTGGCTGGAAGAGAGGCCTAACAAGGGATGAAGGAACACTCATCCCAAGGAAATTAATTACAAATGGGAAACCAAAGAGGCTAATCTACTTGAATAGAGGTAAGAGGAAAATTGAAACAGAATGGAGAGAAGAGGGGGACAATATGAAGAAAAGGAATGGTGATACCATTCAAAAGGCTGAATAGATATATATATAGATATGGACTGGGATGCAGCCTTGTGGTGGAGTGTTTGCCTGGTAGCCATAAAGCCCTGGGTTTAATCCCCAGAACTGGAATAAAGTCAAAAGAAGAGCTAGTGATCTTTTTGCCAGGTATAGTAGTGCCTGTAATACCAGCATCTAAGAAGCTGAGGCAGGAGGAATGTGAGCTCAAGGCCAACCTGAGCTATACAGAGATACCATGTTTCAGAAGATGAAGAAGGAGACAGAAGAGGAGGAGAAGGAATAAAGATACATTTTGTGCAATGCTAATACAGCTGTACCTTGATAAAAGAATTCCACCACAGAAAACAGAGAAAGGGTTATTAAAACAAGACCCTGAAATAGATGTGCCTATTATATATATAGGAAGAACACTTGACAATAGATACTAATAATTAGGAACAACACCTGTAGAGAGGCAATCATTCACTACTATTCATTTATTTATATTTCACTATGCTGATTAAAGAAGCCTATTAAAATGCTTTCTAGGAACAGTATATTTACTAACATAATAATGTAGGTATCTTTCACTCTCAGCTACTAGGTACATGTCATTTCCTAACTTTTTCAGCATTAGTAAGAAAATACAAATAGAATTACAACATCAACTACAAATCCAACCATATATAAAGCTATTCTAATCAGCCCACTGTAAATCATTCCCTGATAAATTTAATAAGTACCTTAACTTCCCGAAGGTTCATACATTCTTCCCAGGAATAAAACTTTCTTTTCATTCTACAAGAGAAAGAAAAAAATGACATGCTTATTCTTAGTAATGGGCTAACTGTGGGTACTAGGGAATCAAACCCAGGCTATCAGGCTTTGTAAACAAGTGCCTTTAACAGCTATCAGGCTTTGTAAGCAAGTGGCTTTAACAGCTGAGCCATCTCTCCAACCCTAGATGTTGTTTCTTTAAAATGCTTTCATTGTTAACCTAACCAACACTGCTTAAAGTTGATTTTGATTTTCATCATGTATGCTATCCAGAACAGCATTTATTTAAAGGATGGCTGTTGAATCAAGCTGAAGTCACCAAAGTTCCCAGCAGCAGTGGCAAGCCAGTGAAGGACGGAGCTCAGACTGTTGTCTGGCTCGGCTCTACTACTATTGAACTAACTTGCCCTGCAGAGAATCCCTCAGCCTCTTCTGTCTATGCCAGAGCTGGCCCCAAGAAAACACTGGTGGGAATTTTCTGTGTTGCCCAGAATGGTAACCACAAGCTATGTGGCTACTGAGCACTCGAAATGTGGCTAGTACAATGCAGAAGCTGATTGTTTTAAATTTCATTTAAATATAGACGACACATATGATTACTATACTACTGCATAGCCCTGATCTAGACCCTTCACAGCAGGGGTTAGCAAATCATGGTCCATGCTCCAAAGTCACCCACATCTGTTTTTTTTTAATTTAAATTTTATTTTTATTTTTTGTTTTTTTGAGGTAGGGTCTCAACGCTAGTCCAAGCTGACCTGGAACTTGTTATATAGTCTCAGGGTGGCCTTGAACTCTCAGCAATCCTCCTACCTCTGCCTCCCAAGTGCTGGTGGCATGTGCCACCACACCCAGCTCCACATCTGTTTTTATATAGAACATGAGCTGGGAATGGAATTTGTGTAAAAACAACTGGGGAAAACAGATCAAAAGATGAGGAATATTCCATGATATATGAAATTCAAGTTTCAGCCTCCAGCAATAAAGTTTAACAGAAACACAATACTCCTTCTTCTATACACCCTTCTATACACTCTTTTGAAATAGATGGTCTTTTGAAATATATCACTAAGAAAGCTAAGATACAAAGGAGGTCTAAGACATCAAGAAAATACTCGTCTCAGGAAAAGATATTCCAATGCAGGAATGAGTAGAATGTGGCCAGGTAGGAGACATGAAGTAGGGAGTTTCACATGAAAAATCAGGATAGAAAGAACCTAAAATGCTACAGATTCAAGCTAATAAGCAAGAGGGTAATGACAGGAGACAGTTGGAGAAAACAAGTAGGAGTCAAAGAATGTAGCAATTATGGGTCACATTTAAAATGTGAGACCTGATCCTGAAACTAAATGGAAGACACTACCTTAGTTTGGACTCTCCTAGACTTGGGCTCATGCCTATTGTAGGCACGGAAACCAGGTGAGACCACGGCTGTCAAGATTGTTTGACATTAATGGTTTTAGTCAATTATAGTCATGCACTTAAAAAAAAATCTTTTCAGAAGCCAGGAATGGTGGCTCATACTATAATCCTAGCACTCAGGAGGATGAGGTAGTGTCGGGAGCCATTTGGCTGGACTTGTATCCATAGCTCTGGGCCTTTGGCAGCAAGACTTTAGCAAAACTATAGCACCTACATGTAAGCAAGATTATGTATATTCAGTGTAGGAAGCCATTTGGCTGGCCTTAATAGTTTTTTTGTACTGAGAAGTGATTGAAGTGCAAAAACTCTGTAACAGGAAGGAGTTTTTGATAGAAACTTGTGTGAAGCTCATGGAATTTTTGTCCACAGGAAAACTGTTTGTAAGAAGATATGAAAAGGAATGCTGTGAAATAAACCGCGCTTCAGTCCTTGCTTCAGTCCTGGACTGGAGTCCTTGTTTTCATTCTTTCTCCTGTCTTTCTTTACTCCTCACTCCCCATCAGGCTCAAACCCTTTCAGCCGGCAGGCAGGCTCCAGCAAGGTAGGAAGATGGCTATAAGTCTGAGGCCAGCCTGGGACTACAGAAAGAGTTCCAGGTCAGCTTGGGCTGAGTGAGATCTTACCTCAGCCCCTCCACTCCCATCCCCTCAAATATCTTCATTCTAATATGAATAGGGAAATGACTGGATGTCAGCAGCTTTATAATAGACCTAGTAGTCAGGTAGCACATGGTAATAAGTCAAGTGGGAGATTTTAGCGGGAGTGAGAGAAGTAAGTGGACCAGATAAATATTCAGTAGAAACAGGATTAGAAGATCAGAGGTAAGGTATGGGGGTGGGGGAGGAAAGTCAGGAGCACTCTCAGTAGTATCAGTGATCAAGAGAAGGAACGTCAGGCCTTGGGAGATGGTTCAGTGAGTAAACCTTAGTGTGGACCCTCAGCAGCCATGTAAATGCCAGGCAGCATGGCAGCCTGTTTGTAACCCAGTGCTTACAGGCAGAGGCAAGGGATCCCTGTGGAAAGCTGGCAGCTAGACAAGATGACTTGGCGAGTTCTGGGCTCTAGTGAGACCTTGTTACAATAAATAAGGTAGAGAGAGAGAGAGAGACCAAGAAAGATATCCAAACATCAGCCTCTACCTGCACATACATACAAAGATACAGAATACTGAGCCAAGTGTGGTGCTGCATGTCTGCAATCCCAGCACTTGGGAGATTGAGGCAAAAGAATTGTGAGTCTGAGGGCCAGAGTGGACTATATATAGCAAGTCTGTCTCAAAAAGACAATAAAAGGGCTGGAGAGATGGTTTAGTGGCTAAGGTGCTTGCCTGCTAAGCCTAAGGATCCATGTTCAACTCTCTAGATACCGTGTTTGCCAGTTGCACAAAGGTGAAGCAAGTACAAAGTTGTACATGCCCACTAGGTGGCACAAGCATCTGGAGTTTAATTGCTGTGGCTGAGGCCCTGGCTTGCCAATTCTCTATCCCACCTTGCTCTCTCTAAAGTAAAAATTTTTAAAAAGACAAAAAAAGAAAGGATTAAAAAAAATGTTTGGGGTAAAAGTACACTTCAATTTAGTGCATGGGCAATTATATAAAATGTTTATAGAACATACATTTAGAGACACTTATAAAGCAGACTTTAATATGGTTCCCAAAGACCCCTACCTTCAGTATTTCCCTTCAGTAACTTGCTTCTAACCACCAGAGCACAGCTACTTGAGATCACTGGTTTATCAAAGTAAAATGAGGGCTGCAGAGATGACTTAGCTGTTAAGGTGCTTACCTGCAAAGCCTAAGGACCCAGGTTTGACTCACCAGAACCCACGTAAGCCAGATGCACATGGTGGTGCATGCATCAGGAGTTCATTTGCAGTGGCTAGAGGCCCTGGTGCACCCATATTCTCTCTCTCTCTCTGATAAATAAATATTTTTTTAAAAAAGATATCATTTTCATCTAATAAGACTCTAATTGCTCATATCTGTATGAAGCAAGTTACCATATTCTAAGCTGCTCTTTGGAGCTCACATGGCAAGAAGTGCTCAGAGGCAGCCTCCAGCCAACAGCCAGCAGGAAACCGACACTTTGTCAACAATGCACAAGATTATACATGTAGCCTACAATCACATGAGTGAGCTTGGAGGTGGATTCTGCCCCAGTTCAAGATCAGTGAGAACTCATCTGTGACCAACACCTGGATTGCAGCCTCAGGAGAGACATGAACCTGAGAGCTCAGCAAAGCTGTGCTGACCCACAGAAGCTGAGATGTAATACATGCATATTGTCCTAAGACACTAACTCTTGGAGTAAATTACTATACAGCAACAGATACCTAATACATTAGATCTGCCCTCTGGCTGCAATGACCAATTATGAGAAGAAACAAGACAGTAGTCACCAGACAACCACATGTAAATGATCCAAATTAAATTATTTAAATTCTCAGAGGTCCTATTTCCTCTTTTGGAAAGTGATGTTTATTAACCTACTTATTACTACCTTATTACGAGTTGTGGTTTCTTAATAACATTATTTTCAGCATCTAAGGTCCTTCTCTATGCTTCCCAACCTCCCCATCTTAGAAATGCTTCAATGACATGGAATGGTCAGGACACAGTTGAAATCATCTTGACATATACAGCTGAGAGTGAGTTCAGGAAAGTAAAAAGTAAACTTACTTTTTAATGGCAATCAGTTCCCCAGACTCAGTGCTTCTTCCCAGCAGGACAGAACCATAGGTCCCATCCCCAAGTTGCTTGATCGTTGTGTATCTATTCATGGTGTGCCTGCTCTGGCCAGACACTCATTTCAGGGCTGCAATGGTTCAGTCCTGCAATAGTAGCAGGCCTTCCCAGACTGTAACCAGATCTTTCGGTGGCAGCACCAGCACAAGGTATTCAGTAGAGCGAGGCTCTCTCCTAAACACATATTTTCAAAGATCAGCCTTTGGCCTGTAAGAAACCATGAAACAATAAGGACAAATGCTAATATACATATTTTGGGTTTGTATATTTTTACAACCTTAAACAGCAGTCAGAAAACTGTAATCACCAGCCCACTACTTATTCATATAAATAAAGTTTTATTGAGATGGGGTCATACTTACACAGTTGCATATTATTTTTTGCCATGATAGCAGAATTGAGTGTTTGTGACACTGTATGGTCTAGTATTTATGCTCTAGCATAATGTTTGTAAATCCCTGATCTAAATAATGTTCTTTTTAAATTCAAATGAGTCTCTTCATAACACTAGAGATATCATGTGTGATGGTTAAAGTGTTGTTAACTTAATCTGTTTAGTAATTCACAGAAATCCCTTTTGGGTGGGTCTCTGAGGTTGCTACCAGGAAGGATTAACTGAAGGAAGAAGTCCTTTCCTCAGAGTCAGCCTTTCCCCCAGAGTGGGTGGTCCCTCTCAGATGGGAACTTTATGTAAGGAAGCTCTGGATGAAGAGTCCCTTCTTTCCACTTGGCTCCCCGAGCTGCTTGCTGCCTTCCAGCATAGACTGAAGACCAGAGTCAACTGAAAACTAGCAACTCCTCAGGAAGCCTACAGGCCTTCAGTGCTGGATCGGGACTGCTGAGCATCTAACCACGTGAACTGAGCAGCTACCAGGTTCCTTGATTCTTGGGCCTGCAACTGCTATTGAACTACCGTAAGCTTATCCAATAAATTCCCTTTTTAAAATAATTCATTCTAGCAGTTCTATTCCTTTAGAGAACCCTGACTAATACAGATAGTGGTACCAGAGGAGTGGGATGGCTGCTAGACACCTTTGTATCTTTGGCCTTTTGGAGCTGATTTTCAAGAGGAATGTGGAAGGATCTGAAACCTTGGCCAAGGCTGCAGTGCTATAAATACAGCTTGATGGGACTATTCTGCTCAGAGCTAAAAGACCTGAATGCAGTAAGAACTATGGACTGTGAGGTTTGGCTTGTGAGGTTGAGAAAGAGCTTTGCCTGGACTGGGCTAGAAGTGGTTTATGTGAGAGGCTTGCTGTTCTGCCTGTGTCCTGAGAATTTGTACGGGGTTGCATTGCATAGAAATGGACTGGTATGAGCAGAGGGATATAGCACAGAAAGAAATCTTTTGGCCTAAACTGTTGCCTGTTCAGCTTCAATGGAGACATTACAATCACTGAGATTGGGCCAGCTAACCTGCACTGGGACAACAGAAAGAATGCAGTCTTTGAAGGGGCCAGAATGCTGAAGGAGTATCCTCTACTTCAAAGTCTGCTTTATTCCCCCCCTCCAATTAACAAATTGGCACCCCACCTGGTATTATGGAGTACAAGAAATGCAGGAAAGAGATGATCATTGAATTTGCAACACAGTCTTGTGTTTGGGGAATGGCCATGGGCAGTGTGAAGCAGGTTTGCTGGATGCCTGCATGGAGATGCTGGGACCATGAGATGTCTGCTAAGGAGAGCTGTCGGCCCCAGAAGTTTTCTAGGACTGTGAGTAGCCTAGCTGGAGGGGTGGAATTGGAACTCCAGAGACTTGTTGCTGGTTAGAATTATTGGACTTGGAGATTTGTCATTGACTAGAGTTGTTGGACATGGAGCTACAGAGTTTGATGTTTGCCCTGGTTGTTTTAAATCTTGTACTGGTTGAATATTGCTTTGCTATGCCCAGTGCCATCTTTTGCAGTGTGAATGTGTAGTCTGTGCCATTATGGGTTTTGGGGGAATTTTTTGGTATTATGGCTCAGTTAAAAGACCTTAAACTATGGAGACTTTCTAAAGTTGGACTGAGCCGGGTGTGGTGGCGCATGCCTTTAATCCCAGCACTTCGGGAGGCAGAGGTGGGAGGATCACCATGAGTTTGAGGGCACCCTGAGATGACATAGTGAATTCCAGGTCAGCCTGGGCTAGAGTGAGACCCTACCTCAAAAAACCAAAAAATTAAATAAAATAAAGTTGGACTGAGTGCATTGTATTTTATATCATGCATGGCTGTCAGTATATGGGGGATGGGGTGGAATATGGTGGTTTGATTCAGATATCCCCCATAAGCTTAGGTATTCTGAATGCTAGGTTTCCCAGCTGATGGCAACTGGAAATTAATGCCTCCTGGAGGCAGTGTATTGTTGGGAATAGGCTTATGGGTATTATAGCCAGTTTCCCCTTGCCAGTGTTTGGCAAACTCTTCTGTTCCTGTTGTCCACCTTGATGTTGGCCAGGAGGTGATGTTCACCCTCTGCTCATACTATCATTTTCCCCTGTCATCATTAAGCCTTCCCTCAAGTACATAAGCCAAAATAAACCCTTTAGTCCCACAGGTGCCCTTGGTTGGGTGATTTCTGCCAGCAATGTGAACCTGACTGCAACACCATGTTTGACAAGTAATGAAATGAATCAGCTCTAAATCAGTGCTTTTCTGGGAAAACTGCTTAACCATGGTGGATAAAAACTGCTGAACTAAGAATCTATGCTAGGTACGCCATGTTCTGTGCACTTTAGCTACAATTGGCAGTGTAAATATACAAAAACCACAAAACATTAAAATTACATCCTACAGAAAGAGAAACTATATGTGCATTATTGTTCCTCCAGAAGCTAAACAAAAAATTTGTAACTCGAGGCCTACATAGAGGGTATGCTCCTTCTAATGCTACCCAATGTTTTTATTTTTATTTTATTTTATTTTTTTGGTTTTTCAAGGTAGGGTTTCACTCTATCTAGCCCAGGCTGACCTGGAATTCAACCATACAGACACGTGCACCCCCTTGTGCATCTGGCGAACGTGGGTCCTGGGGAATAGAGCCTCGAACTGGGGTCCTTAGGCTTCACAGGCAAGCGCTTAACTGCTAAGCCATCTCTCCAGCCCTTAAAATTTTTTAAATGTAGTTTATTAGTTAGATATTTTTTACAAATCAAAGTTCTAGTGACTTCTTTTTTCAGGAAGATACCACACAGTAATGGTTTAATATGCTGAAAAAGAGATTATGGATGACCGGCCCAATGTTTTTTTTTTCTTTTGGTTTTTCGAGGTAGAGTCTCACTCTAGCCCAGGCTGACCTGGAATTCACTGTATAGTCTCAGGGTGGCCTCAAACTCACTTTGATCCTCCTACCTCATCCTCCCAAGTGCTGGGATTAAAGGTGTGCACCCAAGGTCACCCTGAGACTACATAGTGAATTCCAGGTCAGCCTGGGCTACAGTGAGACCCTACTTCAAAAAAAAATTAAATTAAAAAAAGGAGTGCCCAGAAATATTTATTTATTTATATAATTGAGTCATTCAGTCAGTCTGTAATAAAGAAACTATATAACTTAGGTGACTGCAATGCCTCTAGGCAAGCATTAATAGCATGTAAATACATAACTAAAAACAAGAAAGGGGGCTAGAGAGATGGCTTAGCAGTTAAGGTACTAAGGCTCTAGGTTCAATTCCCCAGTACCCACATAAGCCAGATGCACAAGATGGTGAATGCATCTGGAGTTTGTTTGCAGTGGCTAGAAGCCCCGGCGTGCCCATTCATTCATTCTTTCTCTCTCTCTCGTAAATAAATAAATAAATAAACAAAATAGTTTATAAACAAGAATGGTATACTTTAAATATAATATGATGTTGCATGTTCAGCTCTAAATGTGACATCTATATCACCCTCTTCAACACTTAGAGAAATCTGTAAGAGCTAGAGCAGAAAGAATGTAAAAACCAAAGGATGGGGAGGAGTGCTGTAGAATGATATGACATTACCAGAAATGACATTACCACTGCATTTATGAACTCACTCACACCAGCTGTGACTACATAAAATCTGTACAATATTGGGCCTGTCAATGCCCCATCATGGGTGGGGGAGAGGCTTGTGAGATCCCTGAGGAGTTATTAGCAGTTAATGGTTGTTGGAGGAGGTAGCCCCATTTTCTTCAGTTGTGTAACCACTGATAAGTTGTCCATGCTCTTGTAAATAATCCCTAACACATGCACAGGTAAGTAACCCTAATTAAACTCAGTGGATTACCAAAACAAACAATCTTTACCACACTTTAGCATATAAAAGAATGTATGTCTAGGCACCTCAGGCTTGGGCTCCAGGACACTTAGAAATTAAGCTGCAGTTGAGCTGGAAGCCTCCTCCCTGTTGACTACCTGTCATGATGCTAGGAAAGGGCTATGTAGCCTGTTAGGGGAGAAAAGTCATCAATGGCCATAACCAGTCAACTAGTACAAATCTGTTATGGGGAAAATCAATTGTTCTCTGATTGAATGAGGCCTACTCCATGGGAAAAAAATCATACCTGGTACAGAAAACCCAATCAGGTTAAATGGATATATTAGCCCTACAAATTACCCTCTAAATATTTGTGTCTGTGCCCATATAGTAATGCTACTCTCACTTTTGTTGTTTTTTTGAGGTAGAGTCTCACTCTAGCCCAGGCTGACCTGGAATTCACTACGTAGACTCAGGGTGGCCTCAAATTCACTGTGATCTTCCTACCACTGTCTCCCGAGTGCTGGGATTAAAGGTGTGTGCCACCATGCCCAGCCCTGCTACTCTCACTTTTGGTTAGAGAAGCTTCTCTTTGCAGATGGTGGTGACCACTAGGGAGACTCAACTCATCAAAGTTCTGAGAAGTAGTGACAGTAGAGTGTTCAGCATTAAATGAGACAGCTCTATTATACCCTCCAAGGCTCAGAGACCAGGTGGAAGAGGTGGAGGAAAAGTATGTAAGAGCCAAAGCAAAGGGAGGAGTACTTTGGAATACTGTCTTCCAGACACAAATGGTGATTGTGGTATTCATGACCTCACAGTGGCTGATACTACCTACATAAAACCGGCATAATAGGAGGAAAAAGATTATGACATCAAAATAGAAGAGAGACTAGTTGGAAAGAAGGATTCAGGAGGGGGAAGAGGAAGGGTGGTGAGAGGAGATTATGATCATGGTATATTGGCTATACATATGGAAGTTATAATAAAAAGCTTAAAAAAAGAAAAAGAAAAGAAAATTGAGTCACTTCTTTTTCCAAAAATCCTGTTAAGCCTCAGGTTAGGGGGCATTTTGTTTCTTGAAGCCCTTTAGGATCAGACACCTTACAGTTTCTCTCTACAGTGGATGTTTGTGCTGTACTTTGGTAAGAGCATGACCTTACTGTTAGAAAATACAGCCTGAAGGATTTACAGATAAAGGACCATGATATATGTGATTTACAGCTGCCTCTTTTTTTTCTTCTTTTTTTGGTTTTTCAAGGTAGGGTCTTGCTCTAACCCAGGCTGACCTGGAATTCACTATGTAGTCTCAGGGTGGCCTCAAGCTCACAATGATCCTCTTACCCCTGCCTCATGAGTGCTGGGATTAAAGGTGTATACCACCATATCTGGCTACAGCTGCTTTTTGAGTTATGTCCTGTAAAGCCATTGTAAGTTAATCGATGAGTTGAAAATAGCCAATCTATCAAACATCATAGCTCAGCCTAGCTTAAACATGCTCAAAGCCCATCAACCTTCAGCTGGACAAAAATCATTTACCATGCCTACTGTTCATAAAAATGTGGCAGATCTTTTTTTTTTTTTTTTTTTTTTTTTTTTTTTTCTTCAAGGTAGCGTCTCACTCTAGCTGAAGCTGACTTGGATCTCACTCTGTAGCTCCAGACTGGCCTTGAACTCACAGTGATTTTCCTACCACAGCCTTCCGAAAGCTGAGATTAAAGGTGTGTGCCACTGTTGCAGTCAGGTTCTCATTGCTGGCAGAAATCACCCAACCAAGAGCAGCTCCTGGGGAAAAAAATGGCTTATTTTGGCTTACAGACTCGAGGGGAAGCTCCACGATGGCAAGGAAAACGACATGAGCAAAGGGTGGATAACACACCCTCACCAATATCAGGTGGACAATAGGAAAGTGTGCTAAGCACTAGCAAGGGGACACTGGTTATAGTACCCATAAGTCTGCCCCCAACAATGCACTGCCTCCAGGAGGCATTAATTCCCAAATCTCCATCAGCTGGGTTATTGAGTTTGCAGCGCTGTATTGTGTTTTGGAAATGTCCATGGGCAATGTGAAGCAGGTTTGCTGGATGCTTTCATGGAGAACTGATAAAGCTGTGAGGATGGACCATGAGTTATAGTGGAGACCCAGCGGAGGTGATAGGACCACGAGATGGCTGCTAAGGAGAGCTGCCGGCCCCGATGAAGTATTCCAGGATTATGCGTAGCCTAGCTGGAGGGCCCTCACTGCAGAAAGCAAAGCCTTAGAACTTGGCCTTAGAATTTCCAGTCTCTGGAATTGAAGAAAAATAAATTTCTATTGCTTAAGACACCCAGTCTATGATATCTTGTTATGGTAGCCTGAGCAAAGTAAGTAGGGAATATGATTTTTTTTTTCCTATTCATCTTGCACCTTTCTGTAAATTTGAAATTATAACCTCAAGGTTTAAAAAAATTCTCCTCAAAACGGGTGCAATAGTGGCACGTCTGTCATGGTGGAAACCAACTGCCCTCCAATTGGACTGGAGGCCCGCTCCATGGGAGAAAATACATCCCTGATACTGAAAACTTAAACAGGGCTAGTCATGAGCCCTAGGGGTGTAACATCTGCTGATGTCTGGAAAAATGTATATACTATGCTTATCAAACTGCCCAGTAAGCACTTCTCTTAATATTTATACCCTTATATTAACGCTACTGTCACTTTGGGTAGAGAATCTTCTCTTTTCAGATGGCAGTGACCTTGGGATGACTCAGAAGGTATCATAGTGCTGGAAAGAAGTGACTAGAATACCGAGTAACATCTCGATCACACCTTCCAAGGCTCAGAGTCTAATGCGGAAGACGTGGCGGAAAGAATGTAAGAGCCAAAGGAAGGGTAGGACTCCTTACAACGTGCTCCCTCCAGACATAAAATGGCCTGGATATCCATGACCTCATAGTGCCTGACACTACCTACACAAGGCCATCATAAGAGGAGGAAAAGATCATGACATCAAAATAAAAGAGAGACTGATTGAGATGGTGAGGGCAAATGATGGAGAATGGAATTTCAAAGGGGAAAGTGGGGGGAAAGAGGGTAGTACCACGGGATATTTTTTATAATCATGGAAAATGTTAA
The DNA here is from genome assembly GCA_036346955.1 of Dipus sagitta. Lineage (NCBI taxonomy): Eukaryota > Metazoa > Chordata > Mammalia > Rodentia > Dipodidae > Dipus > Dipus sagitta. The sequence continues at coordinate 42,015,291 of CM070780.1, forward strand.
TAAAAATTGAGAAAAGAAAAAAAAATTCTCAAAATGGTAAAAGGAGAGAATTTTTAAAAAGATACATATCATTCAACATTTTCAACAAAAACCTCAAAACATACAATGTAATATTAACTTACTCAGAAGATACAATCAATCATTAAGACATGTGATTCTTAGCTGGGCGTGGTGGCACATGCCTTTAATCCCAGCATTCCGGAGGCAGAGGTAGGAGAATTGCCATGAGTTCGAGGCCACCCTGAGACTCCGTAGTGAATTCCTGGTCAGCCTGAGCTAGAGTGAGACCCTACCTTGAAAAACTAAAAAAAAAAGACATGTGGTTCTTGACATATGATCACCATACTGTGTAGATTTAGGATTTGCCTCAACATAACAAAAGCACCTAAAGCACAATAAACTTTCTTTTTCTCCTTCTTCATATTTCTCTTCTTATGACATACATAATTTTTTTTGTTGTTTTTTTTTTGTTTTCCAAGGTAGGGTCTCACTCTAGCTCAGGCTGACCTGGAATTCACTATGGAGTCTCAGGGTGGCCTCGAACTCTTGGCAATCCTCCTACCTCTGCCTCCCAGATGCTGGGATTAAAGGCATACGCTACCAGGCCCAGCTAAACATACATAATTTTATAGTGTCCATAATCTCTTTTTCAGCATATTAAACCATTACTGTATGGTATCTTCCTGAAAAAAGAAGTCACTGGAACTTTGACTGGTAGAAAACATCTAACTAATAAACTACATTAAAAAAATTTTAGGGGACTTCCGGCCAAGATGGCGACCGCCTAGCTGCACTGCAAATCCCGGGGAAAGAAAGGCAAGATATTAAGGGTACATAGTGGCTTTTAGGGGAGAGATATCAGGGAGGGCACAGAGGCGGGGGAACAGGGAGTCGCGGATCCCCTCGCGGGCGGGTAGCCACTCCTCACCCCAAATAACCGCGGTGTTCACAGGACCGCCGCTGCTGTGCCGGCCGCCACTGCTGCCACCGCGCGCCCATTGCTCCCTGCGTGCGGAAGATCAGACTGCTCCGCACTCTCGTCCACTCGCCCACTTACTGAGCGAGCCCAGACCCACAGCAGGTGACACACAAGCTCAGACTGTGTCTCTCGCTTGCACCAGCTCAGGTGCCATCCCCTACCTGTCTGCCGCGCCGGCCGTCCGCCATTGTCCTGTGGCAGGGGAGCGCAGACTGCTTCCGGTTCCCAGCGTCCCTAGCCAGAGTTCCGGCTGCTTCAGTGCTTGGTGCCTCAGTGCCACTCCTAGCTCGAATGCAGGCAGCTTTGGCACATTACCACTTGAGAACTCAGGCAACGTTGGCGCCCCTGCCAGGCAGTAGATAGGCGGCTTTGGCAAGTGAGAGCCAAAGCCCAGGCTGCTTGGCAACTGCCCCAGGCTGCATAAGATTCCCACTGTTCTTGAGCCCAGGCTGATACGCCCACCTACCTGTCCATACACTGTCATGGGCAGACCACAGCACAAAAGAAACAACATGAAAAATCAAATGCAAGAAAATCCAGTTAGATCACCCAGTCCCACAATGAATACATCTAACCAAAACATAGAAGAACCAATAGGAGCAGAACACTAACTTGAAGCTATGAGCAATGCAACCCTGACCAACCTACTGGGAGAACTTGCAGGAAAGCAACAAAGGACCGATGCTGCCATCAGGATGGATGCTGCCATCACTAAACTAGAACTAATAGATAAGAAATTGGAAGGATTAGATAACAAATTGGAAGGATTTCAAAGAGAGTTAAGAGATTTGAGGGAGAGTGAAAAAAAAGAAGACCTTAAAAATCAGCTGGCCATGCTAAATGAAGACATAAAGAAATGCACGGATGAAATCCAAGAATCATCAAGAAAATCAGAAAATGATGTGAAAAGGGAGCTTGACAGAGGGATGGAAATTCTACATAGAAAAGTAATAGAAAATGCAAACTTAATTGAACAAGTCCAAAACTCGCTAGAAGCTCTCAAGAATAGAGTCAGCCAAGTGGAGGATAGAAACTCTGATCTGGAAGACAAAATGGAAGAAACAGTTAGAGAGTTCAAAAATTTCAGTAAGTTCAAAAGCTCCTGTGAACAGAACATGAGGGCATTGTGGGATACACTTAAACGTACTAATATCAGGATCATTGGAATACCAGAAGGAGAAGAAATTCAGACCAAAGCCATGGAGAATGTATTTAACCAAATAATTGAAGAAAACTTCCCCAGTCTCTTAAAAGAAAGGCCCATCAAGATACAAGAAGCCAACAGAACTCCAAACAGACTGGACCAAAGGAGAAACTCTCCAAGACATATTATCATTAAGACTCTAAACATTGACACCAAAGAGAAAATCCTAAAAGCAGCTAGGGAAAAACAGCACACCACCTTCAAAGGTAACCCCATCAGAATTACTTCAGACTTCTCAATGGAAACCCTGAAAGCTAGAAGGGCCTGGAATGAAACACTGCAAAGTCGTAGAACCTATGGCTTCCAACCCAAACTACTCTACCCAGCAAAAGTACCCGTCATAATAGATGGTGAAAGAAAAACATTCCATGACAAAACTCAGCTTTACAATTATGTGAACACAAAACCAAACCTACAGAGAGTATTTCAGGAACTTCTCCACAGAGAAGAAAAAAATAATCAAACTCAATTGCCTACAAGAAGCAGATCACAACAACCAAACTCAGAGTAGGCACAAAAAACTTCAACGTCCATGAAAAAACCAACCCACATTTACCATCACAATATGGCAGGGATCAAATCAAATCTCACAGTCATTACCCTAAATATTAATGGCCTTAATTCACCCATCAAGAGACACAAGCTAACAGGATGGGTGAAAAAATTAGACCCCTCAATCTGTTGCCTTCAAGAAACCCACCTCACCATTAAAGACAGACATCTCCTCAGGGTGAAAGGGTGGAAAACAGTATTCCAAGCAAATGGGAATAAGAAACAAGCAGGTGTAGCTATATTAATATCAGATAAAATAGACTTCAAACCAAAAATAATCAAAAAAGACAAAGAAGGCCACTTCCTACTTTTAATGGGAACGATCCATCAAGAGGATATTACAATCATAAATCTGTATGCACCAAACACAGGGGCACCACAGTTCATAAAATAAAACCTACTTGACAAAAAAACAGAAATAACCACAAACACCATCATAGCTGGGGACTTCAATACACCATTATCAGTAATAGACAGATCATCCAACAGAAATTCAACAGGGAAGTAAGAGAGCTCAACAAAACCATAGATCACATAGACCTAACGGACATCTACAAAACCTTCCATCCCAAATCCACAGACTACACATTCTTCTCAGCAGCCCATGGAACATTCTCTAAAATAGACCATATACTGGGTCACAAAGACTGCCTCCACATATTTAGAAAGATTGACATAATTCCTTGCATGATATCAGATCACAATGCTATATTGCTAGAAATCAACAACAAAAGACCCACCAAGAATCCCAATGGCACCTGGAAACTGAACAGCACACTTTTAAACAATAAATGGATAGTGGATGAAATAAAGAATGAAATTGCAAAATTTCTGGAATTGAACGACAATGAGAACACATCGTACCAAAACTTATGGGATGCAATGAAGGCGGTCCTCAGGGGAGAATTCATAGCACTCAATGCCTTCATAAAAAAGACAGAAAGGTCCCAAATCAATAACCTAACCATCCACCTAAAGGCACTGGAAAAACAAGAAAAATCCAACCCAAAGAGCTCCAGAAGGAAAGAAATAATTAAAATCAGAGCAGAAATCAATGAACTGGAAATGAAGGAAACAATTAAGACAATTGACAAAACAAAGAGCTGGTTCCTTGAAAAAATAAACAAGATTGACAAACCCCTGGCCAATCTCATCAAGCAAAAAAAGGAGAAGCTTCAAATTAACAAAATTCAAAATGAAAAAGGAGAGATCACAACAGACATAAATGAAATTGGGAGAATCATCAGGATTTATTTCAAAAACCTCTACTCCACAAAACTGGATAATGTGGAGGAGATAGATAAAGTCTTGGATGCATACCATCTACCAAAGCTAAACACAGAGCAGATTAATCACCTCAATCAACCCATCACACTAATGGAGATTGAAAAAGTAATAAAAAACCTCCCAAGAAAGAAGAGTCCAGGACCAGATGGCTTCTCAGCTGAATTCTATCAAACCTTCATGGAAGAACTCAAACCAATCTTCCTCAAACTGTGCCACACAATTGGTGAACAGGGAAAGCTACCCAACTCCTTTTATGAAGCTAGCATCACCCTAATTCCAAAACCAGGCAGAGATGTCACAAGAAAAGAAAACTACCGGCCTATTTCCCTGATGAATTTACATGCAAAGATCCTAAACAGAATCCTTGCAAACCGAATCCAACAACACATCAAAAGCATTATCCACCTTGACCAAGTGGGATTCATTACAGGAACACAGGGGTGGTTCAACATACGGACATCTGTCAATGTAATCCACCACATAAACAAGGTTAAACATAAAAACCACATGATCATTTCGATAGATGCAGAAAAGGCTTTTGACAAGATTCAACATCACTTCATGTTCAAAACATTGGAGAGAATTGGCATGGTTGGTTCATATCTCAACCTAATAAAGGCAATATATGAAGCTCCTAAGGCCCAAATAATACTTAATGGAAAGAGACTGGAGGAATTCCCATTAAGATCAGGAACAAGACAGGGTTGTCCACTCTCACCTCTGCTTTTCAATATAGCACTGGAAGTCCTAGCTCAAGCAATAAGACAGGAGAAGGAAATAAAAGGGATACAATTTGGAAAGGAAGAAGTTAAGTTAGCTTTATTCGCTGATGACATGATTATATATGTAAGAGACCCGAGAGACTCCATCCCAAAACTCCTGAAGGTGATTAACTCCTATAGCAAAGTAGCAGGATACAAAATCAATGCACAAAAATCAGTAGCCTTCCTTTATGCAAATGACAAAGATACAGAGAAAGAAATAAGGGACATAGTCCCATTTTCAATTGCAACAAAAAAAATAAAATACCTTGGAATTACGTTAACCAAGGTTGTGAAAGATCTATACAATGAAAACATAAAAACACTCTAAAAAGAAATTGAGGCGGACTTGAGAAAATGGAAAGACCTCCCATGTTCCTGGATAGGCAGAATTAACATTGTGAAGATGACAATCCTACCAAAGGCAATATACATATTTAATGCAATTCCAATTAAAATCCCCACAGTGTTCTTCACAGAGATAGAAAAAATGATCTCAAATTTCATATGGAAAAGCAGAAGGTCTCGCATTTCCAAACATATCCTCAGCAAAAGAAATACCTCTGGAGGCATCACCATACCTGATCTAAAGCTATATTACAAAGCCATAGTAATAAAAACAGCATGGTACTGGCATAAAAACAGGACTATAGATCAATGGAATAGACTTGAGGACCCGGACTTTGGGTCAAGCAACTATAGCTACTTGATATTCGATAAAGGCCCAAACAATATAGGCTGGAAAAAAGACAGCATCTTCAACAAATGGTGCTGGACAAACTGGATAACCATATGCAGGAAACTGAAACTTGATCCACACATTTCACCATGCACTACACTCAAGTCCAAATGGATCAAAGATCTCAATATAAGACAAGAAACTCGTATACTACTGGAAGAAAATTTAGGAAGTACTTTCCATGATATGGGAATGGAAAAAGACTTCCTGAACAAAACCCCAGTAGCTCACAAACTTAAACCGTCACTCAACCAATGGGATCACATGAAGCTGAAGAGTTTCTTTACAGACAAGCATACAATAAGCAAAGCCAATAGATCACCCACAGAATGGGAGAAAATATTTGCGGGTTATCCAACTTATAGAGGCCTAATCTCTAGAATCTACAATGAACTCAAAAATCTAAACAGTAAGAAGTCAAACACCCCACTCACAAAATGGGGCAAAGAGCTGAATAGGCAGTTTACAGAAGAAGAAATACAAATGGCAAACATACACTTAAGAAAATGTTCATCATCCCTAATCATCAGAGAAATGCAAATTGAAACAACTATGAGATTCCACCTTACCCAAATAAGGATAGCAAACATCAAAAAATTAAATAAAAATAAATGCTGGCAAGGATGTGGAGAAGTAGGAACACTCATCCACTGTTGGTGGGAATGTAGGATGGTACAACCACTTTGGAAAGCAATATGGAGACTTTTGAAAAAGCTGACTATAGAGATACCAACAGACCCAGTTATTCCCTTACTGGGCATCTACCCTAAAACCTTCAAACCACAGGCTAGAGAGACTTGCTCAACCATGTTTATAGCGGCTCAATGTGTAATAGCTAAGTGCTGGAATTAACCCAGATGTCCATCACTAGAAGAATGGATAACTAAGATGTAGTATATCTACACAATGGAATTCTATACAGCAGTAAGAAAAAATGACAGAATGAAATTTGAGGAAACATGGTTGAACCTGGAACAGATCATTCTCAGTGAACTTACCCAATCACAGGAAAAAAAAAAATCGCCACATAGTCTCACTCATCTACAGCACCTAACCTGAATCGACCCAAGATACCTTACATACCCAGCAAGCATCTCCTGGACTAGACACTAGGATGGAAGGGGAGGGAGGGGAGGGCATCAAAGGGGTGGGAAACACAAATGTAGACCCAAATGGCAATGGTACCATAAAATTCTACTTACTAAAAGACAGACCAAATGGCTGATTCTTCACCAGGCCCTTACAGGGAACACCTGAACCACAAGGCACTGGAGAGGGTAAGATCAAGACTAACCTTAATCTTCTACATCTTCCCTCCCTCACTTCCCCTCTCTCTCTCTCCCTTTCTCTCTCTCTCTTATCTCTAACTCTTGTATATTAGTTATCTTTTTCCTCATTTTCTTAGTGGGCACTGACCTGTAACTCCCAGAACCAGCATGGGGGAATCATCCACAATGAGCTTTTGATCAGAGAGACCTACAAGGTTTCCTAAAAGACAGACAGATTTCTGTCAGAGTACTTGATGACCCACCAAAGGCTAGTGGTAAGACCCTACTGCTGCAGACACCTTATGTGATTGACATGCAAAGTAGAATGGCATGGCTGGAAGTTGGAAGAGAGTCAGTCCCCAGACAGTCAGCACATCTAGTGCCAGAAGGTGCTACATGGGTGACTGGGGGAAAATGGCCAATATCTGTCGAAGCAACGCATGGTCTAACCTACTTAGCAGCAAATAACTTGTTGTGATGCCCACACAAGTGCAGTGGTGGCACACAGCCATGGTGGGGAACCAACTGCTCTCAATTCAGCTAACTGATCCCCTCACTGGTATGGAACCCATAGCTGGAGCTGGGAAACAAGTCAGAACCATATCCAAACATAAGCCCACTCTCCAATATCAAGCTACCATCAATTGTGGGCTACAAGAGGGCCTACACATATTAAATTCTCTATTAAAAAAAAAAGGTTATCTCTATTAAAAAAAAAAAAAGGTTATCCTGGTGCTAACTTACTCTCTGTTGGAGAATCTGCTTCTCTTTTTCAGATAGATGTAGATCCTAAGGAGAGAGCCACCCCATCATACCTCAAAAGGGCCCCGGCTGAAACTAAGAAAAATTGGAGAAAGAAGCAAGGGCGCTGTTTTCCTGATGAACCGGATACCAGCACAAGGGGGAAGGAGATCAGCACAGAGAAAAATCAACTCCTACCAAATCAGAGAGCCAGAGCCTCAGAGCCCCCCAACACCTCGTCACTGAAGCCAACCAAGGATGAACCCAACATGGCTCAGGGAAATTTTGCGGAAGAGGGGGCAGAAAGAATGTCAGAGCCACATGTTGGGTCATGATATGCAGAGACATTTAGCTTACCCATAATTGTGGGCTAACTCCACAATGCATGACCCGTATACCTCAACAAGGAGGGGCCAAGGGGAGGGTGTAGGTCACGGATGAGCCTAATAATGGTACCAAACTGACTGTATTTGCTGAATACAAAACTAACTAATAACGAAAAAAAAATTTTAAGGGCTGGAGTGATGGCTTAGTAGTTAAGCGCTTGCCTGGGAAGCCTATGGACCCCAGGTTGAGGCTCTATTCCCCAGGATCCATGTTCACCAGATGCACAAGGGGGTGCACGCGTTTGTAGTTCGTTTGCAGTGGCTAGAGGCCCTGGCAGGCCCATTCTCTCTCTCTCTATCTGCCTGTTTCTCTGTCTGTCGCTCTCAAATAAATAAATAAAATTTTTTTAAAAAAATTTAAGATTTTTATTGCTTTGCATGTGTTTGTGTGTGTTATGCACAAGAATGCATGCACTGTGTGCAGAGGCTAGAGGACAACTTGGGTGACACCCTGACGAATATTATGAAGTCTCTCACTGGTCCTGGAGCTCACTAATTTGACTAGACCAGCTAGCTAGGAAGCCCTAGGGATCCTCCTGTCCCCACATCCCCAGTGCCAGGATTAGAGGTATATGCTACCATGTTTGGCATTTATATGGGTACTTGGGACTTTAGTCAGGTGCTCATGTTGGATAGGCAAATACTTATCCACAGAGCCATCTCCCTGGCTAAAAAGCCATTTCCACAGCTGGAGAGATGGCTGAGTGGTAAAGGCGCTTTCCTGTGAAACCTAAGGATCTAGGTAATCTAGTTGCCCAGGGTAGTGCATGTGTTTGGAGTTCTGTTGCAGTGGCTGGAGGCCCTGGGCACACATTCTCTCTCTGTCTTCCTCTTTCTCTCTCTCTTAAATAAATGAACAAATAAAATTTATTTTTTAAAAGCCATTTCCAGACTTCTGGGTAAGATGGCGGCATAATAGCCACACCAAACAATCTAGGGAAGAAAATAAACAGAAACAGAGCAAAATACACTCTTCTAATGAAAAGTGAAGGTGTATAAGTTATTATCAACCATAGTAGAGAAGGAGAAGAGACCATGATCTTACAGAAAGGAGGAAACCGGCCAGAATCCCGCGGAGGCACCAGTGGCCAGATTCGCGCACCTGCCTGGTTTGCAGCGCACAGCAGCAGGAGCAGAAACAAAGGGGGAGATTTTCCACTCACATCAGCCTCCTTACAAAGTCAAGAAACCTGAAAGAGGACAGCAGAGACCAGATGAGCACCTACTGAAGGAGAATACAAATGGGACAAGCCAAGCAGTTCTGGTACAACTCCAGGCACCTTGCAAAGTCCCCCATCTCCCAACTGTCAGGGGGTGAAAGTCCAGAGTATTCACTTACCCCTGGCCACCTGGCACTGAGAGAGATCAAAGTGGACAGTCAGCATTGGAGAGATTAGAAGCCATCCCAAAAGGTAACAGGGTCTACTTATACAAAGGCAGATACATAGGCAGGCACTAGTGGTAATCTCTCTTTCCATGTCAGGAAAGGTTTTATATATTACATTTGAATAATCCATTTTTGGACTCTTCTGGTTAAGATGGCGGTGTAGGTACCACACCAAAGCAGCCTCGGGGGGAAAAAGCCAAAAAACCCACAGCAAAATACACAATTTTACTAAAAAGTGAGGTGAACAGCAAATTGAAACAGCAGCGGAGAAGTAAGAGAGATCCAGAGCATCCAGAGCCCCCACAGACCAGCAGGAGCAGCTCCAGCAGGCCTGCAGACCGCGGTGGCAGGCGGCCAGAAAGCCGCCAGGCTCGGCTCGAGCCGCAGGAAAAGCGAGGTGAGGGGAGTTTCCACTCACACCGGAGCTCTCCGCAAACTGAAGAAACGTGAAGGGAGAACGGCAGTGAACAACGGAGGAGCAGATCACAAGGTAGAAGAACACGTGGAACAGCAGGCAAACTAGAGCAGCATCGGCAGCTTCCCCTCCCCCACTGCCAGTACCCGGCTCCAGCGAACACAGCAGCAGTCCAGGGACCCGGCCACGCCAACTTGAACCAACAGCGGGACCCAAGCAGGAGCAGAGGTAACTGGGATTACACCAGGGCAGGGTATCACCTAGTTACAAGCTGACTTGGAACCCTCAACAGATCAGAACTCTTAACCTCCTTGGTGTCAGGATTAAGGCTGTGGGTGGGGCACCACATAACCTAAGGGACAGTTAGAGGATCTGGTTGTCATAATACCTACTCTTGGATAAATATTCTGAGCTATTTTTTCATTGAAAGTGTACATTGTTTAATTGAATTTGAGAATCTATCTGTACTTGATTCCATTCTGCCTACTTGAATACTCTCTTGGCAGGTAAACCCAACACCTAGGGTCACTTTTGTAGATACTCTAAGTCTTGAGAGCCACACCTAAGGCCTTAAGCTCCTACCCTGAAGTTATATAACAGCAGATTGACTGATATATCTAATAATACCCAGCTAACTAGAAAATCTAACGTTAAATAATTCAGGATGCAAAAATATATACATTATAACACAAGAAACACCAAAAATCAAGATAATATAAATCCACCAAAAAGTATTAATGCATCAGAAATGACCTCTAGTGACAACGATTTAGAGGAAATGCAAGAGAAAGATTTCAAAAGAATGATTATAAATATGTTTAAAGAAGTCAAAGAAGAAATCAAAGGAATGAAAGAGGAAATCAAAGGAATCAAAGAAAACACAGGACACCAATTTAATGAAATAAAGAGGTCAATACTAGACATAAATAAGGAAATAGAAATAATAAAGAAAAACCAGTCAGAATTACTTGTGATGAAGAACACAGTTAATGAAATAAAAAGCTCTGTAGAAAATATCACCAGTAGAATGGATGATGGAGAAGACAGAATATCTAAGCTAGAAGACCAGGTGGCAGATCCAATACAGTCCAACAAAGAGAAAAACAAACTACTAGAAAAATATGAGTGGGAATGTCAAGATAATTGGGACACTGTGAAAAGATCAAACATAACAATTCAGGGCATAGTAGAAGGAGAAGAATTTCACTCCAAAGGCATAGTAAGCATCTTCAACAAAATCATAGAAGAAAACTTCCCCAAAATTGGGAAAGAGGTGCCAATGCAGATACAGGAATCCTTTCGAACACCAGCCAGACAAAACCTGGAAAGAACCTCTCCTCGCCATATTATAATCAAACTACCAAACACACAATCGAAAGAAAAAATATTGAAAGTCAGAGAGAAAAATAAAGTTACCTACAAATGCAAGCCTATCAGGATTACAGCAGATTACTCAACACAAACTTTAAAAGCCAGAAGGGCGTGGAGTGATGTATTCCAAGTCCTGAAAGATAACAACTGTCAACCAAGGTTACTTTACACTGAAAAACTACCCATTCAAATAGAGAAATAAGGACATTCCACGACAAAAGCAAGCTAAAGGAGGATTTGAAGACAAAACCAGCTCTACAGAAAATACTTGAAAGAATCCTCCATGCTGAAGAAAAAGAAAAGCACACATATAAGGAACCGGGAAAAAACAAACAATACTCAAATACTAATTAACACAAGAGAGCAAAGGTAAAACCGGAAGAACTACAAAAAAATGGCAGAAATGAGTACAAACCTTTCAATATTATCTCTTAACATCAATGGCCTCAATGCTACAACCAAAAGGCATAGGTTTGCAGACTGGGTTAAAAAGCAGGATCCTTCAATTTGTTGCCTCAAAGAAAACCACCTTTCTACAATGGGTGGACAGTATCTTAGGGTGAAAGGTTGGAAAACAGTATTTCAAGCAAATGGACCTAGAAAAGAAGTAGGAGTTGCTATCCTAATATCGGACAAGGCAGACTTCAGTCCAACATTAGTTAAGAAAGATAAGGACGCCGGGCGTGGTGGCACACGCCTTTAATCCCAGCACTCAGGAGGCAGAGGTAGGAGGATCGCCGTGAGTTCGAGGCCACCCTGAGACTCCATAGTGAATTCCAGGTCAGCCTGGGCTAGAGTGAGACCTTACCTCAAAAAACCAAAAGAAAGAAAAAAAAAAAGATAAGGAAGGTCACTTTATATTGATTAAAGGCACCCTCCAACAGGAGGACATTATAATCCTAAACATACATGCACCTAACATGGGGGCCCCCAAATTCATCAAACAAATGTTATTAGAACTAAGGTCACAGATAACACCAAACACAGTGGTAGTGGGTGACTTCAACACCCCACTGTCATCAACTGACAGGTCATCCCGGGAAAAAATAAACAGAGAGGCATCTGGACTAAATGAGGTCATAGAAGGAATGGACCTAACAGATATATACAGGCCATTTCATCCAAATGCTGCAGAATATACATTCTTTTCAGTAGCACATGGAACATTCTCTAAAATAGACCATATATTAGGACACAAAGCAAATCTTAACAAATACAGAAAATTGAAATAATTCCTTGCATTCAATGTGACCATAATGGAATCAAACTACAAATCAAAAGCAAGAAAGGCTATAAAGCATACACAAAATCATGGAAATTAAACAACACACTACTAAATGATGAATGGGTCAATGAAGAAATCAAGAAGGAAATCAAAAAATTTATAGACTCCAACGATAATGAGAACACAACATACCAAAATCTCTGGGACACAATGAAGGCAGTTCTAAGAGGTAAATTTATAGCTTTACGTGCCTATGTTAAGAAATTAGAAAGGTTGCAAGAAAACGACCTAATGCTTCACCTTAAAGCCTTGGAAAAAGAAGAACAAGGCAAACCAAAAATCAGTAGATGGGAAGAAATAACAAAGATTAGGGCAGAAATTAATGAAATAGAAACAAACAAAAACAAAAACAAAAACAAAAAAAACAAAAAACAATCCAAAGAATCAATGAAACAAAGAGTTGGTTCTTTGAAAGGATAAACAAGATTGATAAACCCTTAGCAAATCTGACCAAAAGAAAGAGAGAAGAGACAAAAATTAATAAAATTAGAGATGAAAAAGGTAACATCACAACACATGCTAGAGAAATTCAAAAAATCATAGGGACATACTATAAAAGCATATACTCCACTAAGTATGAAAATCTGAAAGAAATGGATGATTTCCTTGATTTATATGACCTACTTAAATTAAATCAAGATGAGATTAATCACTTAAAAAGACCTATAACAAGCATGGAGATCCAAGCCGTTATCAAAAATCTCCCAACTTAAAAAAGTCCAGGCCCAGATGGATTCACTGCTGAATTTTACCCGACCTTCAGGGAAGAACTAACACCATTGCTTCTTAATCTTTTCCATAAAATAGAAAAAGAAGGAATGCTACCAAATTCCTTCTATGAAGCCAGCATCACCCTGATATCAAAACCAGACAAAGATAGAACAAAAAAAGAAAATTACAGACCAATCTCCCTCATGAACATAGATGCAAAAATCCTCAACGAAATATTGGCAAACAGAATACAAGAATTGATCAGAGCTGGGCGTGGTGGCGCACGCCTTTAATCCCAGCACTCAGGAGGCAGAGGTAGGAGGATCACCGTGAGTTCGAGGCCACCCTGAGACTCCATAGTGAATTCCAGGTCAGCCTCAACTTAAGTGAGACCCTGCCTCGTAAAACCAAAAAAAAAAAAAAAAAAAAAAAAAAAAAAGAATTGATCAGATAGATCATTCACCCTGACCAAATAGGCTTTATCCCAGAGATGCAGGGATGGTTCAACATATGCAAATCGATAAATGTAATACATTATATAAATGGACTGAAGGACAAAAATCACATGATCATCTCATTAGATGCAGAAAAACAATGTGACAAAATCCAACATCCCTTCATGATAAAAGTCCTACAGAGACTGGGAATAGAAGGAACATATCTCAATATAATAAAGGCTATTTATGACAAGCCTACAGCCAACATATTACTAAATGGGGAAAAACTGGAAGCTTTTCCACCAAAATCAGGAACAAGACAAGGGTGTCCACTGTCCCCACTTTTATTTAATATAGTACTGGAAGTCTTAGCCATAGCAATAAGGCAAGAGATGCACATAAAAGGGATGCAAATTGGAAAGGAAGAAATCAAGTTATCATTATTTGCAGATGACATGATTCTATATATAAAGCACCCTAAAGACTCTACCAGCAAAACAAATAGAGATGTTCAAAGGGTTATTTTCAAATCTAAAATATGTAAATATGTTTCAATATATAAATAATCTGGGATACTGGGTGCCGCGAGACACTGGAACCCCGCTGGAAGGGACCCTACATCTTCATCTTGACCACACGTACTGCTGTGAAAATGGATGAAATTGCCGCTTGGATTCATCACACCCACCCACATCCGACCGGCAGATCCACTGGCTGAACCTGAGGACTATCTGCCACAATGGAAAAACAGCACCCCACTCAAGCTTCAACTCAAACGCTCCTGATCCTGACTGTGCTCCTAACTGTATGTATTGTGGCAGGTACTCCCCAACAAGTTTATAATCTGACCTGGATAATAACCAACACTGCCACGGGGGAAATTGCTTACTCCAAATCATATCTTGCCCCACGGGGAACCTGGTTTCCTGATTTGATCTTCAACCTCCATCAACTAGTGGGTGACTCATGGGACTCTGTGGCGAATCAGGAAATTTCTTATTTCTATGTATGCCCTGGGCACTTAGGGAAAGCAAGAATCAAAGGGGGCTGTGGGAGACCTTAAGCCTTCTACTGTGCTGGCTGGCAATGTGTGTCTATATTGGGTATATTGAAACCCACCTACTAAGGGGGACCTTATCACCATGACACTGAACCAGACCAGGGACCAAAATGGACCATGTTACCTCCCTCCCTTGAAAGGAAATGAGACCTGTGATTTTGTTTCTCTGAAGTTTACAGAAAAAGGGAGACAGGTGTCCTGGGATGATGGAAAGATCTGGGGAATAAAACTGTATGTTACTGGGTATGATCCAGGTGCCTTATTTACTGTCTGGTTGATGGCAACATTTCCCAGTGCAGGCCTGGTAGGGGTAAGAACAGGTACTGCAGCACTCATCCTTCAAGGAAATGTATAGGCTTAGACATTCAGAGGCTGAATTACTCACTTTGAGAGAAATGTAGATTCCTTAGCTGAGGTTGTATTATGGAATAGATGGGGGTTGGACTTATTATTCCTCCAGCAAGGGGGACTATGTGTGGCCTTAAGGGAAGAATGTTGTTTTTATATCAACCATTCTGGTATAATTAGAGACTCAGTGGAGAAGTTATCAGAGAATTTGGAAAAATAAAAGAAAGAGAAGCTGATAGAGGATGGTTTGAGTCATGGTTCAGTCATTCCCCATGGTTAACTCTGCTGTCTGCTTTAGCAGGGCCATTACTTTTATTTTTGTTGCTACTCACAATAGGACCTTGCATTATTAATAGATAGTTGCTTTTGTTAGGGAACGCATTAATACAGTACAGCTTATGGTTTTAAGATCACAGTATAATTCAATTGGGAGCCAAGATTGGCTCCTCATGGTACAAAGAGAGGGGGGAATGAAGGACTCAGGAACCAGATGGACGCCATGACAGGCTTCAGAGTCCTCAGTAGGCCTAAGTTTCTGTTTCCCCGCAAGATCTAAGTTTTTTATCTTCTGGTAAGGGTGGGTTTAACAGTTACTGGAAACATTATGCCATACATTCCTGAAGTCATAAGATAAGTTCAATTCCCCTAGCTCCAGCCCACTGACCTTGCCTTAAGGGTAGGTTTAACAGTTGAACTGATATATTCCTAAAGTCATGAGGCATTCCTGTAGTCATAGATAAGCTCAATTCCCCTAGCCCCAGCCCGCCAACTTTGCCCGCCAAAATCCTCAGCCAACCAGAAGAGTACATTGTTTAAATCAACCAATTATGTACCCATCCCCTTCTTCTATGTTCAAATCCCTATAAAAACCTTACCCTCCCACTACTCGGGGCTCTTGCACAGATCCACTGGGTTGGTGAAGTCAAGAGACCGAGCTTAAGTCTGAAATAAAGCTCCTTGCCCTTGGGAAAAAAAAAAAAAAGACTCTACCAGCAAACTGTTAGAGCTGATAAACACCTACAGCCATGTAGCAGGATACAAAATAATACACAGAAATCAGTAGCATTCCTATAGGCTAACAACAAACACACAGAGGATGAAATCAGAGAATCACTCCCATTCACAATTGCATAAAAGAAAATAAAGTACCTTGGAATAAACCTAACCAAGGAAGTGAAGAATCTCTACAATGAAAACTATAAAACACTCAAGCGAGAAATTGCAGAAGACACTAGGAAATGGAAAAACATCCCTTGTTCCTGGATTGGAAGAATCAATATTGTGAAAATGGCAATTTTACCAAAAGCAATCTACACATTTAATGCAATCCCCATCAAAATTCCAAAGGCATGATATGGGGTATATATTCTTGGTTGGCTTTACCATTTTCAAATAACCTGTATTTGGGGGTTGAATTTTATTGCCTTTGGTGCTTTCATGTATATACATGGCCTGTGTTCTTTGCTTCTGTCGTTATTGGGGGCAGGGTGTGATCCAGATCCAAGTTGACCTGGAACCCAATTCAGAGCAGAAATCTCTACCTCCCAGCTGACAAGATTAAGGGTGTAGGACAACACACACCCTTAGGGATTTTGGCTTTATATGACTATTTGTTTTAATCCCCACAATTGCATACTTTGTGCTGGTTTTTTATTGACTGTGTATGTTACTTGGTTGAAGTTTAGAATTTGCCAGTAAATTATTCCACCCAGTCCACTAGAACACTTGCCTAGCAAGCAAACTCAACACCTAGGATTACTTCTGTGGCTTGATTGGCGGACAAGAAGTACACCTGGCACCTTGAATTCATATCCTGAGGGTAATACAGGTGGCCTGCCATGTCTGGAAACACTGAAGATAAGTAGAAAACCGAAGCATCAAATTAATTCAGAATGCAAAAGTCACTACAATATAATACAAGAAACTCAAAGAATCAAGACAATACAGAACCACCAAAAACTATAAATCCATCAGAAATGATCACCAATGATCCTGTTTTAGATGAAATGCCTGACAAAGATTTCAAGAAAATGATGATATCTATGCTCAAAGAAATCAGAGAAGAAATGAAGGGAATCAAAGAAGAAAACAAAGGAATTAAAGAAGAAAACAAACTTCTGAAAGAGAACACAGGAAACCAGCTGAATGAAATAAAGAGGTCATTACAAGACATGAGTAAGGAAATAGAAATAATGAAGAAAAACCAGGCTGAAATACTGGCTCTGAAGAATACAGTCAATGAAGTTAAAAAACTCTGTGGAAAGTCTCACCAGT
The DNA here is from genome assembly GCA_036346955.1 of Dipus sagitta. Classification (NCBI taxonomy): domain Eukaryota; kingdom Metazoa; phylum Chordata; class Mammalia; order Rodentia; family Dipodidae; genus Dipus; species Dipus sagitta. The sequence continues at coordinate 42,032,496 of CM070780.1, forward strand.
AGAATGGATGAAGGAGAGAACAGAATATCTAAACTAGAAGACCAGGTGGCAGATCAAACACAGTCCAACAAAGAGAAAAACAAACTAATAGAAAAGTATGAGTGGGAATTTCAAGATATCCGGGACACTAAGAAAAGATCAAACATAAGAATTCAGGGTATAACAGGAGAAGAATTTCAATCCAGAGGCTTAGTAGGTGTTTTCAACAAAATCATAGAAGAAAATTTTCCTCAAATTGGGAAAGAAATGTCAATGCAGATACAAGAAGCTTTAGAACACCAAACAGACAAAATCTGGAAAGAACTCTCCTCGCCATGTTATAATTAAACTACAAAACACACAAACCAAAGAAAATATATGGAAAGCAGTTAGAAAGAAGCAAGTCACCTACAAAGGCAAGCCCATCAGAATAACTGCAGAGTACTCAACACAAACTTTAAAAGCCAGAAGGGCTTGGTATGAAAGATAACAACTATCAACCAAGGTTACTTTATCCTGCAAAGCTATCTATCTAAATTGATGGAGAAATAAGGACATTCCACAACAGGCTAAAGGAATTTTTGACAACTAAACCAGCTCTACAGAAAATACTTGAAGGAATTTTTAATGCCGAAGACAAAGCTAAACGCAGACAGGAGGAAGCAGGAAAAAATAAACCACACTCAAATAACAGTTAAACAAGTAAAGGGAAAACAGGAAACACTACAAAATAAGAAAAATGGTGAGCATAAATGTATACCTTTCAATAATAACTCTTAATATCAATGGCCTCAACGTACCATCCAAAAGACACAGGCTTGCAGACTGGATTAAAAGGCAGGATCTTGCCATTTGTTCCCTCCAGGAAACTCATCTCTCAATAAAAGATAGACACCGCCTTAGGGTGAAAGGATGGAGAATGGTATTTCAAGCAAATGGGCCTAGGAAACAAGCAGGGGTTGCTATCCTAATATCTGACAGGATAGACTTCAAACCAACATTAGTGAAGAAAGATAAAGAAGGTCATTTTATACTGATTAAAGGAACACTCCAGCAGGAGGACATTACAATCCCAAACATATATGCACCTAACATGGGGGTTCCCATCAAACAAAAACTATTAGACTTAAGGTCACAGATAACATCAAATGCAATTGTAGTGGGAGACTTCAATACCCCACTCTCATCAATTGACAGGTCATCTTGGCAAAAAATAAACAGAGAGACATCTGGATTAAATGATGTCATGGAACAAATGGACCTAACTGATATCTACAGAATATTCTGTCCAAATGCTGCAGAATATACATTTTTCTCAGCAGAATATGGAACATTCTCTAAAATAGACCATATAGTAGGACACAAAGCAAACCTCCACAATTACAGGAAAATTGAAATAATCCCTTGTAATCTATCTGACCACAATGGGATTAAACTGCAAATCAGCAACAAGAAAAGCTACAAAGCATACAGAAATTCATGGAGATTAAACAGTACACTATTGAATGATCAGTGGGTCATTGAAGAAATCAAAAAGGAAATCAATAAATTCAAAGAATCAAAGGATAATGATAATACAACACACCAAAACCTTTGGAACACAATGAAGGCAGTCCTAAGAGGGAAATTTATAGCTCTAAGTGCCTATATTAAGAAATTAGAGAGTTCACAAATAAACAATTTAATGTTCCACCTTAAGGCCTTGGAAAAAGAAGAACAAGGCAAACCAAAAAGCAGTAGATGAGAAGAAATCATAAAGATCAGGGTAGAGATTAATTAAATAGAAACCAAGAAAACAATCCAAAGAGTCAATGAAACAAAGAGTTGGTTCTTTGAAAGGATAAACAAGATTGACAAGCCCTTAGCAAATTTGATCAGAAGAAAGAGAGACAAAAATTAATAAAAGTTGAGATGAAAAAGGCACAATTACAACAGATACCAAATAAATTCAGACAATTATAAGGATATACTTTAAGAATATATATTCCTCTAAGTTTGAAAATCTGAAAGAAATGGATGATTTCCTTGATTCATATGACCTACCAAAATTAAATCAAGATGAGATAAACCATTTAAATAGAACTATAACAAGTACAGAGATCCAAGCAGTTATAAAAAGTCTCCCAACTAAAAAAAGCCCAGGTCCAGATGGATTCACTAGCGAATTTTACCAGACCTTCATGGAAGAACTAACACCATTGCTTCTCAAACTTTCCCATAAAATAGAAAAGGAAGGAATTCTACCCAACTCCTACTATGAAGCCAGCATCACCCTCATACCAAAACCAGGCAAAGATAGAACAAAAAAAGAAAATTATAGACCAATCTCCCTCATGAACATAGATGCAAAAATTCTCAACAAAATATTGGCAAACAGAATGCAAGAATATATCAAAAAGATTATTCACCCCAACAAAGTTGGCTTTATCCCAGGGATGCAGGGATGGTCAACATACACAAATCAATAAATCATCATATAAATGGTCTGAAGGACAAAAATCACATGATCATCTCAATAGATGCAGAAAAGGCATTTGACAAAATCCAACATCCTTTCATGGTAAAAGTCCTACAGAGACTGGGAATAGAAGGAACATATCTCAATATAATAAAGGCTATTTATGACAAGCCTACAGCCAACATATTACTAAATGGGGAAAAACTGGAAGCTTTTCCACCAAAATCAGGAACAAGACAAGGGTGTCCACTGTCCCCACTTTTATTTAATATAGTACTGGAAGTCTTAGCCATAGCAATAAGGCAAGAGATGCACATAAAAGGGATGCAAATTGGAAAGGAAGAAATCAAGTTATCATTATTTGCAGATGACATGATTCTATATATAAAGCACCCTAAAGACTCTACCAGCAAAACAAATAGAGATGTTCAAAGGGTTATTTTCAAATCTAAAATATGTAAATATGTTTCAATATATAAATAATCTGGGATACTGGGTGCCGCGAGACACTGGAACCCCGCTGGAAGGGACCCTACATCTTCATCTTGACCACACGTACTGCTGTGAAAATGGATGAAATTGCCGCTTGGATTCATCACACCCACCCACATCCGACCGGCAGATCCACTGGCTGAACCTGAGGACTATCTGCCACAATGGAAAAACAGCACCCCACTCAAGCTTCAACTCAAACGCTCCTGATCCTGACTGTGCTCCTAACTGTATGTATTGTGGCAGGTACTCCCCAACAAGTTTATAATCTGACCTGGATAATAACCAACACTGCCACGGGGGAAATTGCTTACTCCAAATCATATCTTGCCCCACGGGGAACCTGGTTTCCTGATTTGATCTTCAACCTCCATCAACTAGTGGGTGACTCATGGGACTCTGTGGCAAATCAGGAAATTTCTTATTTCTATGTATGCCCTGGGCACTTAGGGAAAGCAAGAATCAAAGGGGGCTGTGGGAGACCTTAAGCCTTCTACTGTGCTGGCTGGCAATGTGTGTCTATATTGGGTATATTGAAACCCACCTACTAAGGGGGACCTTATCACCATGACACTGAACCAGACCAGGGACCAAATGGACCATGTTACCTCCCTCCCTTGAAAGGAAATGAGACCTGTGATTTTGTTTCTCTGAAGTTTACAGAAAAAGGGAGACAGGTGTCCTGGGATGATGGAAAGATCTGGGGAATAAAACTGTATGTTACTGGGTATGATCCAGGTGCCTTATTTACTGTCTGGTTGATGGCAACATTTCCCAGTGCAGGCCTGGTAGGGGTAAGAACAGGTACTGCAGCACTCATCCTTCAAGGAAATGTATAGGCTTAGACATTCAGAGGCTGAATTACTCACTTTGAGAGAAATGTAGATTCCTTAGCTGAGGTTGTATTATGGAATAGATGGGGGTTGGACTTATTATTCCTCCAGCAAGGGGGACTATGTGTGGCCTTAAGGGAAGAATGTTGTTTTTATATCAACCATTCTGGTATAATTAGAGACTCAGTGGAGAAGTTATCAGAGAATTTGGAAAAATAAAAGAAAGAGAAGCTGATAGAGGATGGTTTGAGTCATGGTTCAGTCATTCCCCATGGTTAACTCTGCTGTCTGCTTTAGCAGGGCCATTACTTTTATTTTTGTTGCTACTCACAATAGGACCTTGCATTATTAATAGATAGTTGCTTTTGTTAGGGAACGCATTAATACAGTACAGCTTATGGTTTTAAGATCACAGTATAATTCAATTGGGAGCCAAGATTGGCTCCTCATGGTACAAAGAGAGGGGGGAATGAAGGACTCAGGAACCAGATGGACGCCATGACAGGCTTCAGAGTCCTCAGTAGGCCTAAGTTTCTGTTTCCCCGCAAGATCTAAGTTTTTTATCTTCTGGTAAGGGTGGGTTTTAACAGTTACTGGAAACATTATGCCATACATTCCTGAAGTCATAAGATAAGTTCAATTCCCCTAGCTCCAGCCCACTGACCTTGCCTTAAGGGTAGGTTTAACAGTTGAACTGATATATTCCTAAAGTCATGAGGCATTCCTGTAGTCATAGATAAGCTCAATTCCCCTAGCCCCAGCCCGCCAACTTTGCCCGCCAAAATCCTCAGCCAACCAGAAGAGTACATTGTTTAAATCAACCAATTATGTACCCATCCCCTTCTTCTATGTTCAAATCCCTATAAAAACCTTACCCTCCCACTACTCGGGGCTCTTGCACAGATCCACTGGGTTGGTGAAGTCAAGAGACCGAGCTTAAGTCTGAAATAAAGCTCCTTGCCCTTGGGAAAAAAAAAAAAAAGACTCTACCAGCAAACTGTTAGAGCTGATAAACACCTACAGCCATGTAGCAGGATACAAAATAATACACAGAAATCAGTAGCATTCCTATAGGCTAACAACAAACACACAGAGGATGAAATCAGAGAATCACTCCCATTCACAATTGCATAAAAGAAAATAAAGTACCTTGGAATAAACCTAACCAAGGAAGTGAAGAATCTCTACAATGAAAACTATAAAACACTCAAGCGAGAAATTGCAGAAGACACTAGGAAATGGAAAAAACATCCCTTGTTCCTGGATTGGAAGAATCAATATTGTGAAAATGGCAATTTTACCAAAAGCAATCTACACATTTAATGCAATCCCCATCAAAATTCCAAAGGCATGATATGGGGTATATATTCTTGGTTGGCTTTACCATTTTCAAATAACCTGTATTTGGGGGTTGAATTTTATTGCCTTTGGTGCTTTCATGTATATACATGGCCTGTGTTCTTTGCTTCTGTCGTTATTGGGGGCAGGGTGTGATCCAGATCCAAGTTGACCTGGAACCCAATTCAGAGCAGAAATCTCTACCTCCCAGCTGACAAGATTAAGGGTGTAGGACAACACACACCCTTAGGGATTTTGGCTTTATATGACTATTTGTTTTAATCCCCACAATTGCATACTTTGTGCTGGTTTTTTATTGACTGTGTATGTTACTTGGTTGAAGTTTAGAATTTGCCAGTAAATTATTCCACCCAGTCCACTAGAACACTTGCCTAGCAAGCAAACTCAACACCTAGGATTACTTCTGTGGCTTGATTGGCGGACAAGAAGTACACCTGGCACCTTGAATTCATATCCTGAGGGTAATACAGGTGGCCTGCCATGTCTGGAAACACTGAAGATAAGTAGAAAACCGAAGCATCAAATTAATTCAGAATGCAAAAGTCACTACAATATAATACAAGAAACTCAAAGAATCAAGACAATACAGAACCACCAAAAACTATAAATCCATCAGAAATGATCACCAATGATCCTGTTTTAGATGAAATGCCTGACAAAGATTTCAAGAAAATGATGATATCTATGCTCAAAGAAATCAGAGAAGAAATGAAGGGAATCAAAGAAGAAAACAAAGGAATTAAAGAAGAAAACAAACTTCTGAAAGAGAACACAGGAAACCAGCTGAATGAAATAAAGAGGTCATTACAAGACATGAGTAAGGAAATAGAAATAATGAAGAAAAACCAGGCTGAAATACTGGCTCTGAAGAATACAGTCAATGAAGTTAAAAAACTCTGTGGAAAGTCTCACCAGTAGAATGGATGAAGGAGAGAACAGAATATCTAAACTAGAAGACCAGGTGGCAGATCAAACACAGTCCAACAAAGAGAAAAACAAACTAATAGAAAAGTATGAGTGGGAATTTCAAGATATCCGGGACACTAAGAAAAGATCAAACATAAGAATTCAGGGTATAACAGGAGAAGAATTTCAATCCAGAGGCTTAGTAGGTGTTTTCAACAAAATCATAGAAGAAAATTTTCCTCAAATTGGGAAAGAAATGTCAATGCAGATACAAGAAGCTTTAGAACACCAAACAGACAAAATCTGGAAAGAACTCTCCTCGCCATGTTATAATTAAACTACAAAACACACAAACCAAAGAAAATATATGGAAAGCAGTTAGAAAGAAGCAAGTCACCTACAAAGGCAAGCCCATCAGAATAACTGCAGAGTACTCAACACAAACTTTAAAAGCCAGAAGGGCTTGGTATGAAAGATAACAACTATCAACCAAGGTTACTTTATCCTGCAAAGCTATCTATCTAAATTGATGGAGAAATAAGGACATTCCACAACAGGCTAAAGGAATTTTTGACAACTAAACCAGCTCTACAGAAAATACTTGAAGGAATTTTTAATGCCGAAGACAAAGCTAAACGCAGACAGGAGGAAGCAGGAAAAAATAAACCACACTCAAATAACAGTTAAACAAGTAAAGGGAAAACAGGAAACACTACAAAATAAGAAAAATGGTGAGCATAAATGTATACCTTTCAATAATAACTCTTAATATCAATGGCCTCAACGTACCATCCAAAAGACACAGGCTTGCAGACTGGATTAAAAGGCAGGATCTTGCCATTTGTTCCCTCCAGGAAACTCATCTCTCAATAAAAGATAGACACCGCCTTAGGGTGAAAGGATGGAGAATGGTATTTCAAGCAAATGGGCCTAGGAAACAAGCAGGGGTTGCTATCCTAATATCTGACAGGATAGACTTCAAACCAACATTAGTGAAGAAAGATAAAGAAGGTCATTTTATACTGATTAAAGGAACACTCCAGCAGGAGGACATTACAATCCCAAACATATATGCACCTAACATGGGGGTTCCCATCAAACAAAAACTATTAGACTTAAGGTCACAGATAACATCAAATGCAATTGTAGTGGGAGACTTCAATACCCCACTCTCATCAATTGACAGGTCATCTTGGCAAAAAATAAACAGAGAGACATCTGGATTAAATGATGTCATGGAACAAATGGACCTAACTGATATCTACAGAATATTCTGTCCAAATGCTGCAGAATATACATTTTTCTCAGCAGAATATGGAACATTCTCTAAAATAGACCATATAGTAGGACACAAAGCAAACCTCCACAATTACAGGAAAATTGAAATAATCCCTTGTAATCTATCTGACCACAATGGGATTAAACTGCAAATCAGCAACAAGAAAAGCTACAAAGCATACAGAAATTCATGGAGATTAAACAGTACACTATTGAATGATCAGTGGGTCATTGAAGAAATCAAAAAGGAAATCAATAAATTCAAAGAATCAAAGGATAATGATAATACAACACACCAAAACCTTTGGAACACAATGAAGGCAGTCCTAAGAGGGAAATTTATAGCTCTAAGTGCCTATATTAAGAAATTAGAGAGTTCACAAATAAACAATTTAATGTTCCACCTTAAGGCCTTGGAAAAAGAAGAACAAGGCAAACCAAAAAGCAGTAGATGAGAAGAAATCATAAAGATCAGGGTAGAGATTAATTAAATAGAAACCAAGAAAACAATCCAAAGAGTCAATGAAACAAAGAGTTGGTTCTTTGAAAGGATAAACAAGATTGACAAGCCCTTAGCAAATTTGATCAGAAGAAAGAGAGACAAAAATTAATAAAAGTTGAGATGAAAAAGGCACAATTACAACAGATACCAAATAAATTCAGACAATTATAAGGATATACTTTAAGAATATATATTCCTCTAAGTTTGAAAATCTGAAAGAAATGGATGATTTCCTTGATTCATATGACCTACCAAAATTAAATCAAGATGAGATAAACCATTTAAATAGAACTATAACAAGTACAGAGATCCAAGCAGTTATAAAAAGTCTCCCAACTAAAAAAAGCCCAGGTCCAGATGGATTCACTAGCGAATTTTACCAGACCTTCATGGAAGAACTAACACCATTGCTTCTCAAACTTTCCCATAAAATAGAAAAGGAAGGAATTCTACCCAACTCCTACTATGAAGCCAGCATCACCCTCATACCAAAACCAGGCAAAGATAGAACAAAAAAAGAAAATTATAGACCAATCTCCCTCATGAACATAGATGCAAAAATTCTCAACAAAATATTGGCAAACAGAATGCAAGAATATATCAAAAAGATTATTCACCCCAACAAAGTTGGCTTTATCCCAGGGATGCAGGGATGGTCAACATACACAAATCAATAAATCATCATATAAATGGTCTGAAGGACAAAAATCACATGATCATCTCAATAGATGCAGAAAAGGCATTTGACAAAATCCAACATCCTTTCATGGTAAAAGTATTACAGAAACTGGGACTAGAAGGAACATATCTCAACATAATTAAAGCTTTTTATGACAAGCCTACAGCCAACATAATACTGAATGGTGAAAAACTCGAAGCTTTTCCACTAAATTCAGGAATAAAACAAAGGTGTCCACTGTCCCCGCTTTTATTTAATATAGTACTGGAAGTCTTAGCTATAGCAATAAGGCAAGAGACACTCATAAAAGGGATACAAATTGGAAAGGAAGAGATCAAGTTATCACTATTTGCAGATGATATGATTCTATATATAAAAGACCCTAAAGACTCTACTAGCAAAATGTTAGAGCTGATAAACACTTTTAGCAATGTAGCAGGATACAAAATAAATACATAGAAATCATTAGCTTTCCTATATACTAACAACAAATGTGTGGAGAATGAAATCAGGGAATCTCTCCCATTCACAATTGCCTCAAAAAAAATAAATAAATAAAATAAAGTACCTTGGAATAAACTTAACTGAGGAAGTGAAGGAGTTCTACAGTGAGAACTTTAAAACACTCATGCAAGAAATTGCAGAAAACACAAGGAAATGAAAACATATCCCATGTTCTTGGATTGGAAGAATCAATATTGTTAAAATGTCAATCTTACCAAAAGCAATCTATACACTTAATGCAATCCCCATTAAAGTTCCAATGCATTCTTCACAGGAATAGAAAAAAAAATCCAAAATTTAATTTGGAAGCACAAAAAACCTCGAATAGCCAAAACAATTTTGAGCAGCAAATATAAGGCTGGTAGTATCACCATACCCGGTTTTAAGCTATATTACAAAGCCATAGTTACAAAAACAGCATTGTCCTGGCACAAAGCAGACACTTAAATCAACGGAACAGAACAGAGGACCCAGATGTAAATCCAGGCTGCTACAGCCTTCTGATTTTCTACAAAAATGCCAAAAACGTGCATTGGAGAAAAGACAGCCTCTTTAGCAAATGTTGCTGGGAATATTGAATATTTATATGTAGAATGATGAAAATAGATTATCTTTCTCCATGCAAAAGAATCAAGTCCAAATGGATCAAAGACCTTAATAACAGACCTGAAACTCTGAAACTGCTACAAGAAAAAGTAGGGGAAACCCTTCCATATACTGGTATAGGCAATGACTTTCTGAATATAACCCCAGTGCCTCAGGAAATAAAACCACTAATCAACCAATGGGACCTCATGAAATTACAAAACTTTTGTACAGCAAAGGATAGATACTGTGAATAGAGCAAATAGGCAACCTACAGAATGGGAGAAAATCTTTGCTAGCTATACATCTGACAGAGGATTAGTATCTAAAATAGTCAAAGAACTCAGAAAATTAGATAATAAGAAATCAAATGACCCAATTAAAAAATGGGCTAAAGAACTAAATAGAGAGTTCTCAAAAGAAGAAATACAGATGGCATATAAACATCTAAAAAATGTTCTACTTCCTCAGCCATCAGGGAAACACAAATTAAAAGTACTTTAAGATTCCATCTCACTCCTGTCAGAATTGCTATCATCATGCAAACAAATGACAGTAAGTGCTGAAGAGGATAAGGAAAAAGAGGAACCCTTCTACCCTGTTGGTGGGAATATAATGTGGTACATCCATTGTAGAAATCAGTGTGGAGGTTCCTGAGATAGCTACAAATAGATATACCATATGACCCAGCTATACTACTCCTAGACATATATCCTAAGAATTCTTCTCACTAGTTTAGAGATACTTGCTGTACCATGTTTATTGGTGCTCTATTCACAATAGCTAGGAAACGAAACCAGCATAGATGTGCCTCAAATGATGAATGGATAATGAAGATGAGGTACATTTATACCATGGAATTCTATTCAGCGGTAAAAAAAAAAAAAGAAATTATGAAATTTGCAGGAAGATGGATTGAATCTGGAAAGGATTATACTAAGTGAGGTAACCCAGGCCCAGAAAACCAAACATCACAAGTTCTCTCTTATATGTGGATCCTAGCTACAAACTTATGTGTGATTTGGAATAAAAATCAGTAGCAGAGGCCAGTAAGCTAGAAAAGGGCTATAAGGGAGACAGGAGAAGGATGGACTTAAGGGGATGGTATACAAGTAGATGAACAGATAACTGGGGTGGAATGGCCTAAGCAAGGTCATGAGAAGAGACTGAGTAAAAGGAAGGTGGTGGGAGGGTTAATCAAACTTCAGAATATTGTGAATAAGCCATACGATAGCCTACCTTTTTGGATAATGGCACACCCAGAAGCCATAGACTGTTACTAGAAAAATTTCAATGGCAGGGATGAGATACCTTCCAGTGAGTTGTTGGCCAGGAGGACCCTGATGCCCCAAAGACATTACAGGCTACTGCCAAGGCTCTTGGTTTCCCAGCAGGAATAGATGATAAGAACCTATTGCTGAAGACTACACATGCCTGGGCAGCAAGATCACTGAGAAATCCAACTGGGGCTGAGCTGAAAACCTCCTCCATAGAGACCATCTGCAAGAAAGCTGGAAAAAAAAACTGCACTGCATGCAGCTCTATGGAAGACAGAAGCCATCAGTGGTGAAAACAGCAGACACTGGAAACCTCGACTTTGGCCAGACAGCCCAAATGACCAAACAGATGCAACAGTGTCATGTCTAATATGGGGGAAACCAACTGCTCTCTAATTGTCTGGAAGCCCACTCTATGGGAGGAAATACATGCCTGGTACTGAAAACCTAATCAAAAGCCTATGGAGGGTGAGGTCATGAGCCTTAGGAGTATAACGCCTGCTCTTGTCTGGCTAAATGCATATATTATGCTGACCAAGCCACCCTGAAAGCACTTTACTTAACCTTCATACCCATATATAATGCTACTCTCACTTTTGGTTAGAGAAGCTTCTCTTTTCAGATGGTGGTGACCACTGAAAAGACCCAAAAGGCACCACAGTGCTGATAAGATGTGATGAAGGAGTGTTCACACTGAAACATCTCTCATACCTTCCAAGGCTCAGGGCCCATTGTGGAAGAGGTGGTGGAAAAAATGCAAGAGCCAAAGGAAGGGTAGGACTGCTTACAATGCAATCATTCAGATAGAAATTGGCCTTGATATACATGACCTTGCAGTGTCTAGTAATACCTTCTCAAGACCCTCATAATAGGAAGAAATGATGATGACATCCAAATAAAAGAGACTAATGGAGAGAGGGAGGGGATATGATGGAGTTTCAATTTGTGAAAGGGAAAGTGGGGAGGGGACAAAATTATTATGGATTGCCAGGCATGGTGGCGCATGCCTTTAATCCCAGCACTGGGAGGCAGAGGTAGGAGGATCACTGTGAGTTCGAGGCCACCCTGAGACTCCATAGTGAATTCCAGGTCAGCCTGGGCTAGAGTGAGACCCTACCTCGAAAAACCAAAAAAAAAAAAAAATTATTATGGATTATATAGAAGCTGTCAATAAAAAGGGGGGGGGAGCTGGAGAGATGGCTTAGAGGTTAAGGTCCTTGCTTGCAAAGCCAAAGGACCCAGTTTCAACTCCCCAGGACCCACATAAGGCAGATGCACAAGGTGGCTCATGCACCTGGAGTTTGTTTGCAGAGGCTGGAGGCTCTGGCATGTCCATTCTGCCTCTTTATCTCTATCTTCCTCTCTCTCTCTCCCCCTCAAATAAATAAATAAATACAATATTTACAAAAGAACTTAAAAATTTTTTTTTGTTCATTTTTATCTATTTATTTGGGAGTGACAGAGAAAGAGAGAGAGATAATGGATGCACCAGGGCTTCCAGCCACTGCAAACAAACTCCAGATGCGTGTGCCCCCTTGTGCATCTGGCGAACGTGGGTCCTAGGGAATCGAGCCTCGAACCGGGATCCTTAGGCTTTACAGGCAAGTGCTTAACCATTAAACCATCTCTCCAGCCCTAAACAAGAACTTTAAAAAAATGTTAAATTCTTTTCATCAATTATATCAGTTCCCATGTAAGTTTTATGGTTCAAAATAACACAGAAACTTATTCTCAGTTTTAGAAGCCAGATGTCTAAAACCATTATCCCTGGTCTGAAATGAAAAAGTCAGAACTTCCTTCAGAGGCCATTACTGATCTCTTCTAGCTTCTGGTAGTTGCCAGCACTCCTTGCCTGTGGCCACATCACTCCAGTGTCTGCCTATATGGTCACACTGTTTTCTCTTCTGTCTTTAAATTTCTGTGGAAATATCTCTCATTTCTCTCCTTAAAATGAATTGTGTTTGCATTTAGGATTTACCCAGGCGATTCAGAATAATCTGTATCTAAAATGCCTTAACCATATCAACAAGTCTGTTTTCCCATATAATCTAATATTCACAGGTTCCAGGAATTAGAACCTGATATCTTTGTGAGCCTACCACATTCCAACAAAACATCCCCAAAACATTCATTCAAACATTTGTCAAAAGTATACAGCAGTGGTTTTCACTCATTCAAAACTGAGTGTATTAGGAATAAAACCAGGAAACTATGCTTATCTGATGAACAAGAGCCTTTCTTTTTTGAACGCTCCCCCCCCCCCCAGTCTCATGTCGTCCCCATTGGTCTTGAACTCTGTGTGTAGCTGAGGATGATGCTGAATTTTTGATCCTTCTGCTTCTACCTCCTTAGTGCTAGGATTACAGGAGTGTATTACTACCCTGGGTTTTATGTGGTGCTGAGAATCAAACTTAGGGCTTTGTGCAGGTTAGAAAAGCCTCTACCAACTGAGCCACATTCCAAGCCCTTTTTAAAATAGTATTTTTATTTTATTTTTATTTTTTTGAGACAGGGTCTTATGTAGCAGACGATGGCCTCAAATTCTAAAAGAATGCTGGGACTACAAGTGTGAGCTACCTACCTAGTTTATGCAGTGGTGGAATTTACATATTGCTGGGGATCAAACCTGGAGCCCCATGCCTGCTAAGGGAACACCTTACCCAGTGAGCAATATCCCCAGAGTGCTTCTCTGAATAGTAAATAAACTAGACAATTTAGTCAGAAATCTCTGCAAGAGTTATCACAATGTACAGACCAGAGGCTGGGACTGGAATCCAGAGATGGGCTTTGAGTCTTTATTTTAAACCATGCAATCTTAATTTGGGGCTTTTCAGGAAGAAACTGAAGTGCTAATAACAGGGGGTCCTTGGCACTCCACATCAATAAACAACTACATATATGTCAATACCTCTGTAAGTTGATCATGATCCCAGCAACTCTTCACAGATCCTGCTGCTGGCTGCCTTCCCCTTCATACTTTCATGACCATTGGTTTAATGGAAGAAAAATATTTCTCTGTTCCCACATCTCTAGCAAGAGTGGCAAAGCAGGGCTGAAGTGTGGCACAGCACTTCTTAGCATGCATAAGACCCTGGGTTCAATCTCCAGCACTGCACACACACACAAAAATGTACCCCTCCCCCGAAAATTGAAAAACAAGAAAAATCATTCTTTTTTTCAGGAGAAAGGAACAATTTCTTACTATCCTCAGTCCAAGCATACACCCAGATCCTTGGGTCTTTTCCCTTCCCTCCTCTGCCCCTGACATATTCTCCTGGTTAAAAAAGAAAAAAATTAACATGGCCTAGGTAATAAGCAGACTGAAGAGGCCTGTGTCTGTGGGAATCAGCACATTAGAACCAGCATACCACTCTGACTCCAAGAATTAGGTGGATTAAATCAGTCACTTGTAACTGATACACGCCCAGCATCCAATTAATCAAATAAGCCAAAAATATGATGACAATAGTAATCAGTGAAATCAAATACCAACAAAGAGTGATGGGGTCCGAGTCTAGTTGGCATCAGCCCGCTATGACATGGAGACCCCTTACTCCTCAGGTTTACTTGTGGAGCCATCAGGCACTGGACTTGATGTGAGGTGAATTCTTCCTTTCATGATCTGCAATTTTGTGAATCGAGCAGTTATCTATGCAAACTTTTGAATCATGCCTCTACTTTTCCTGTACCATACACAAAGGCCAATGAAAATGACAGAACCCAAGATAGATTCGGTGCCACACAAGTTCTCTCTTTCATGAGAACAGGTACCCCAGTGTCTTAGCCAGGCTCAACTTAAGAGGTGCCTCTTCTTGCTTGAATCAGTTGACATATTTTAGAACTTCCAGTCCTACCACACAGATAGAAACAGCTAAGGGTCCTTGCTCATGTTGCCATAGCTCCCTGGCCTCACCTAGTGCCAGCTCCTACTCTGTGATGTGACCCTCTGGACAGTCTTCTGTGTGCTTCGTTGCTCTTTGTGTCCTCACACAGTACACTCCCTGTGTCCTCGCACGGTACACTCCCTGTGTCCTCGCACGGTACACTCCCTGTGTCCTCGCACGGTACACTCCCTGTGTCCTCGCACGGTACACTCCCTGTGTCCTCGCATGGCACCCTCCCTTCGTGTCCTCACACGGCACACTCCCTGTGTCCTCACACGGCACCCTCCCTTCGTGTCCTCACACGGCACCCTCCCTGTGTCCTCACACGGCACACTCCCTGTGTCCTCACACGGCACACTCCCTGTGTCCTCACACGGCACCCTCCCTTCGTGTCCTCACACGGCACACTCCCTGTGTCCTCACACGGCACCCTCCCTTCGTGTCCTCACACGGCACACTCCCTGTGTCCTCACACGGCACCCTCCCTTCGTGTCCTCACACGGCACCCTCCCTGTGTCCTCACACGGCACACTCCCTGTGTCCTCACACGGCACACTCCCTGTGTCCTCACACGGCACCCTCCCTTCGTGTCCTCACACGGCACCCTCCCTTCGTGTCCTCACACGGCACCCTCCCTGTGTCCT
Source organism: Dipus sagitta (assembly GCA_036346955.1). NCBI lineage: Eukaryota > Metazoa > Chordata > Mammalia > Rodentia > Dipodidae > Dipus > Dipus sagitta. The sequence continues at coordinate 42,047,876 of CM070780.1, forward strand.
CACACGGCACCCTCCCTTCGTGTCCTCACACGGCACCCTCCCTTCGTGTCCTCACACGGCACCCTCCCTTCGTGTCCTCACACGGCACCCTCCCTGTGTCCTCACACGGCACCCTCCCTGTGTCCTCACACGGCACCCTCCCTTCGTGTCCTCACACGGCACCCTCCCTTCGTGTCCTCACACGGCACACTCCCTGTGTCCTCACACGGCACCCTCCCTGTGTCCTCACACGGCACCCTCCCTTCGTGTCCTCACACGGCACCCTCCCTTCGTGTCCTCACACGGCACCCTCCCTGTGACCTCACACGGTACACTCCCTGTGTCCTCACACGGCACCCTCCCTTCGTGTCCTCACACGGCACCCTCCCTTCGTGTCCTCACACGGCACCCTCCCTGTGACCTCACACGGTACACTCCCTGTGTCCTCACACGGCACCCTCCCTTCGTGTCCTCACACGGCACCCTCCCTTCGTGTCCTCACACGGCACCCTCCCTGTGTCCTCACACGGCACCCTCCCTTCGTGTCCTCACACGGCACCCTCCCTGTGTCCTCACACGGCACCCTCCCTGTGTCCTCACACTGCACAGTCCCTTCGTGTCCTCACACGGCACCCTCCCTTCGTGTCCTCACACGGCACCCTCCCTGTGTCCTCACACGGCACACTCCCTGTGTCCTCACACGGCACACTCCCTTCGTGTCCTCACACGGCACACTCCCTTCGTGTCCTCACACGGCACACTCCCTGTGTCCTCACACGGCACCCTCCCTGTGTCCTCACACGGCACCCTCCCTTCGTGTCCTCACACGGCACCCTCCCTTCGTGTCCTCACACGGCACCCTCCCTTCGTGTCCTCACACGGCACCCTCCCTTCGTGTCCTCACACGGCACCCTCCCTTCGTGTCCTCACACGGCACCCTCCCTGTGTCCTCACACGGCACCCTCCCTTCGTGTCCTCACACGGCACCCTCCCTGTGTCCTCACACGGCACCCTCCCTTCGTGTCCTCACACGGCACCCTCCCTTCGTGTCCTCACACGGCACCCTCCCTGTGTCCTCACACGGCACCCTCCCTTCGTGTCCTCACACGGCACCCTCCCTGTGTCCTCACACGGCACCCTCCCTTCGTGTCCTCACACGGCACCCTCCCTGTGTCCTCACACGGCACCCTCCCTGTGTCCTCACACGGCACCCTCCCTGTGTCCTCACACGGCACCCTCCCTTCGTGTCCTCACACTGCACAGTCCCTTCGTGTCCTCACACGGCACCCTCCCTGTGTCCTCACACGGCACCCTCCCTTCGTGTCCTCACACGGCACACTCCCTGTGTCCTCACACGGCACACTCCCTGTGTCCTCACACGGCACCCTCCCTGTGTCCTCACACGGCACCCTCCCTTCGTGTCCTCACACGGCACACTCCCTGTGTCCTCACACGGCACCCTCCCTGTGTCCTCACACGGCACCCTCCCTTCGTGTCCTCACACGGCACCCTCCCTGTGTCCTCACACGGCACCCTCCCTTCGTGTCCTCACACGGCACCCTCCCTGTGTCCTCACACGGCACCCTCCCTGTGTCCTCACACGGCACCCTCCCTGTGTCCTCACACGGCACCCTCCCTTCGTGTCCTCACACGGCACCCTCCCTGTGTCCTCACACGGCACCCTCCCTGTGTCCTCACACGGCACCCTCCCTGTGTCCTCACACGGCACACTCCCTTCGTGTCCTCACACGGCACACTCCCTGTGTCCTCACACGGCACCCTCCCTTCGTGTCCTCACACGGCACCCTCCCTTCGTGTCCTCACACGGCACCCTCCCTGTGTCCTCACACGGCACCCTCCCTGTGTCCTCACACGGCACCCTCCCTGTGTCCTCACACGGCACCCTCCCTTCGTGTCCTCACACGGCACCCTCCCTTCGTGTCCTCACACGGCACCCTCCCTTCGTGTCCTCACACGGCACCCTCCCTGTGTCCTCACACGGCACACTCCCTGTGTCCTCACACGGCACACTCCCTGTGTCCTCACACGGCACCCTCCCTTCGTGTCCTCACACGGCACCCTCCCTGTGTCCTCACACGGCACCCTCCCTGTGTCCTCACACGGCACCCTCCCTGTGTCCTCACACGGCACCCTCCCTTCGTGTCCTCACACGGCACCCTCCCTGTGTCCTCACACGGCACCCTCCCTTCGTGTCCTCACACGGCACAGTCCCTTCGTGTCCTCACACGGCACACTCCCTTCGTGTCCTCACACGGCACCCTCCCTGTGTCCTCACACGGCACCCTCCCTTCGTGTCCTCACACGGCACACTCCCTGTGTCCTCACATAGTACACTCTATGTCCTCACAATGTACACTCCCTTCATGTCCTCACACGGCACACTCCCTTCGTGTCCTCACACGGTACACTCCCTTCGTGTCCTCACACGGTACACTCCCTTCGTGTCCTCACACGGTACACTCCCTGTGTCCTCACACGGCACCCTCCCTTCGTGTCCTCACACGGCACACTCCCTTCGTGTCCTCACACGGTACACTCCCTGTGTCCTCACACCGCACCCTCCCTTCGTGTCCTCACACGGCACAGTCCCTTCGTGTCCTCACACGGCACAGTCCCTTCGTGTCCTCACACGGCACCCTCCCTTCGTGTCCTCACACGGCACCCTCCCTTCGTGTCCTCACACGGCACCCTCCCTTCGTGTCCTCACACGGCACCCTCCCTGTGTCCTCACACGGCACCCTCCCTTCGTGTCCTCACACGGCACCCTCCCTTCGTGTCCTCACACGGCACCCTCCCTGTGTCCTCACACGGCACCCTCCCTTCGTGTCCTCACACGGCACCCTCCCTGTGTCCTCACACGGCACCCTCCCTTCGTGTCCTCACATAGTACACTCTATGTCCTCACAATGTACACTCCCTTCATGTCCTCACACGGCACACTCCCTTCGTGTCCTCACACGGCACACTCCCTGTGTCCTCACATAGTACACTCTATGTCCTCACAATGTACACTCCCTTCATATCCTCACACGGCACACTCCCTTCATGTCCTCACACGGCACACTCCCTTCGTGTCCTCACACGGTACACTCCCTTCATGTCCTCACATGGTACACTCCCTTCATGTCCTCACACGGTACACTCCCTTCATGTCCTCACATGGTACACTCCCTGTGTCCTCACATGGCACACTCCCTTCGTGTCCTCACATAGTACACTCTATGTCCTCACAATGCACACTCCCTTTATGTTCTCACACGGTACACTCCCTGTGTTCTCGCATGGTACACTCCCTGTATCCCCACACGGTATACTCCCTTTGTGTCCTCACATGGTACACTCTCTGTGTCCTCACATGGTACACTCCGTGTCCCCATACGGTACATTCCCTGTGTCCTCACACATTACACTCCCTTTGTGTCCTCGCACGGTACACTCTGTGTCCTCACAATGTACACTCCCTGTGTCCTCACACGTTACACTCCCTGTGTCCTCACATGGTGCACTCCCTTCATGTCCTCACACGGTACATTTCCTGTGTCCTTACAATGTACACTCCCTGTGTCCTCACATGATACACTTCCTGTATCCTCACAATGTACATTCCCTGTGTCCTCGCATGGTACACTCTGTGTCCTTGCAATGTACACTCCCTGTGCCATCACACGGTATACTTCCTGTGTCCTCACACACTACACTACCTTCGTGTCCTCACATGTTACACTCCCTGTATCCTCGCATGGTACACTCTCTGTATCCTTGCAATGTACACTCCCTGTGTCCTCACATGGTACACTCTCTGTATCCTTGCATTGTACACTCCCTGTGTCTTCATTTCCCTTCATGTCCTCACACTGTACACTCTGTGTCCTCACACTGTACACTCCCTTCCTTCCATCACACTTTACACTTCCCTAGTGTCCTCACACAGTACACACATTGCCTGTGTCCACACTGTACACTTCCCTCATGTCCTCACACTGTACACACATTCCCTGTGTCCACACTGTATACTCCCTGTGTGCTCACACTGTACATTCCATTTCCACACTGTACACTCTTTGTGTCCTCACACTGAATACTCTGTGTTCTCACAGTATACACTCTTTTCATATCCTCACACTGTACATACACTCCCTATGTCCACATTCTACATTCCCTGTGTCCTCTCATTGTACACTGTTTTTGTCCTCACACTGTAAACTAACTTCATGTTCTCACACTGTATACTCCCTTCATGTCCTCACAATGTACACTTGTTTTGCACACGCCTCCAAGATTGGCCAAATTTGAAGTTTAGTCTTTGGTGTTCATTTTCTGTATCTCCTTGGGTAATTACCTAAAAACTCTCAGTATATTTATTTCTTCATGTCCAAAGTTAAGATCAAGAAATTGTTTGAGCTGGGCATGGTGGGCACTTTTAATTCCAGCACTTAGGAGGAAGAGGTAGGAGGATCACTGTAAAATCAAGGCTACCCTGAGACTACATAGTGAATTCCAGGTCAGTCTGGGCTACAGCAAAACCCTACCTCAAAAAAAAAAAAAAAAAAAAAAAAATGATTGAGATCCTAAGAAGTATTTTTTTCTTCTTCTAATTCTCACAGGCCAGTCCATGTTTCCCCTCCTTTTTGCAGGGCTGATCTGCCACACAAGACCAGTGAGTGTGCAAAGATTCAGCTCTGCCCAGTCTCTTCCTCATCATCACTGCCAATAAGTATTTTGAAGCAAAACTGTCAGACCTGGCAGGCCTCTTGGGCCTTCATTCACAGACAGGCCTCCTCCATTCTGTTTAATATGTCTTTGAGATTTGGGTAATGCTATATCCAGCTAAGAAAAGGGGGGTTTCAGCTTTCTTTCAAAATTCTAATGAATCTTTGAAATAAACATTATGATTTTTCCAGCTAGGTGACAGTGGGGTAAACCTTCCTGTGCTCTGCACCCCAATTCCTGCCTATCAACTCCAAGGAATGACTGCTTGAGACCAGCAGCTCCCATCAGGCACTCTGCTCATTCACAGCCTAGAAAGCAGGTTAGGGGCAGGGGCAACTAGATCCTTATGGTTATGGAGCAGATGTCACAATTATATATGCTTAAAGGCTGGAAATATAAAATGACTTGCAAACCTGGGATGTCTAGGAGCTGTGATCTACCAAACCAAACACAATTCAAACCTGTAGAAAGAGGTTCTGTCCCTCAGCCTTAGTCATTTTAAACTGAAAAGATTCCATTTCTTTCATCTGCCCCTATAATAAGTATACATTATGTATGAAATCACTAAATAACCCTTCTCAGGGTACTTCTGAATTTCATTTTACCTTTACAGGTTTATAGTTACACTATGCATTCTAGGTTCAAATGTACCATAACTTTACAAGAGCAAATTAGTACCATTAATATCTTTTTAAAGGGTACTAAAAGTAGCGTGTGTAATTTCTATTTTTTTTAATTTAATTTTTATTTATTTGAGAGAGATACAGAAATAGGCAGGGAGAGAGAGAGAAAAAAAAAATGGGCATGCCAGGGCCCCTAGCCACTGCAAACAAACTCCAGATGCATGTGCCCCCTTGTGTATCTGGCTTACTTGGGTCCTGGGGAGTTGAACCTGAATCCTTTGGCTTTGCAGACAAATGCCTTAGCTGCTAAGCTATCTCTCCAGTCCCTGTAATTTGCATTTTTCTCTTAGGACTTAATTCTTCTGCCTGTATATACTTTAGAAATAAGTCTTTTAAGCATTTTTCCCCTTGGGAAATTGCTTTTCCCTAAATTGGAAATTATAGCTACAAGACCAAAAGATTCTTCCATCTGTGGAACTTGCTTTGTCTTTGTATTGATAAAGGAGTGCATTAAAAATGTTTCCTGCCACTGCACTGACTCCATAATAGAGGAAGAAGAAAATCATTCATTTCTGTGCCTTCTCCTATGCTTCATGCCTTTAACCCCTGGACTGGTTACTTTTCTTGTTGCCAAGACACAATACCTGACAAAAGCCATTTAAGAAAGAAGAAAGATCTATTCCAATTTACAGTTTTAGTGGATACAGTCCACCATGCTGGGGACAGCATGTCCACAGACAGAAAGCAGAGAGAGATGAATGCCAGTGCTCAGCTAGCTTTGGACCTCCCATTCTGAGACCCCACATTCAGGGTGGGTCTTCCCTGCTCAGTTAAGTCTCTCTGGAAACACTCTCATAGACATACAACGAGGTATGCTTCCCCTCAGATTGTCAAAATGTTTATTGGAGCTAATCCCAGCACTTAGGAGGTTGAGGTAGAAGGATGGCAATGAGTTTGAAGCCAGCCTGGAGCTACAGTGAGTATCAAGTCAGCCTAAGCTAGAGTGAGATCCTACCTCAAAATTACAAACAAACAAACAAATGCTTATGCTCAGAACAATGCAGGTCTGATGTGGTTATTTGGGGTATTGGTAACCACTGTGAGAACAAGAATGCACCAGTTTGAGGTGGGCTGTGGTGGTGCATGCCTTTAATCCCAGCACTTAGGAGGCAGAGGTAGGAAGATCGTGGAGAGTTTGAGGCCACCCTGAGACTACATACTGAATTCCAGGTCAGCCTGGGCTAGAGCAAGACCTACCCCGAAAAATAAACAAACAAACTGAAGGGACCAAACTGACACCACGACAGGCTTCAGTAAGGTGCCACCCTAACTAGGCTTAAGTTCCAGTTCCCCAGAGAGGCAGGCAAGACTTCTGAGAAAGGGCGGGCTGTTAATCAACAGTGATCCTGACATGTGGCCAGAAAAGACAACTGCCAAGGGGCTGAGTCAGTTCCTGGAGTCCCTTTTGCACCTTCTGCAACCCTTCTGCCCCAACCAATCAGAGATGCACAACTGTAATTGTTCCTTGCCTAGCTAATCATTTTAAAATTACCTAACCTGCCTGAAATTCCCCTAGACCTAGCCCGCCAAAACCTTAGGAACAATCAAAAGAATGCAAGTACAGCTACTGTTCAAATTAGCCAATCATGTTGGAAAAGACTAAGCCCACCAAAACTCCTCTAGCTGTGCTTAAAAGGAGCCTGCCAGCTCCTATTGAAGGACCCAGAAACTGAATGACGCCATGACAGGCTTCAGTAGAGTGCTGCCTTGGTTAGGCCCAAGTTAAAAGTTTCAGCTTAAACAAAGGAACAAAGGGGCAGCTTCCCTGCCCCTGCCCAGGACACCTGAGACTTGCCAAAGACTTGTCCCTCCTACCTCACTGCCCCGGTCAATTAAGAGACTTGCCAAAGACTTGTCCCTCCTACCTCCCTGCCCCGGCCAATTAAGAGACTTGCCAAAGACTTGTCCCTCCTACCTCCCTGTCTCGGCCAATTGAAATACATACAAATGTTATTGCTGCTTGTTTAGCCAATCACAACAGAGGTTTCTTAGTTACCTAGCTCCGGCCTGCCAACCTTGCCGCCAATGTCCTAAGAAATCAACCAATCATGTACCCGTTCCCTACTTCTTTGTTTAAATCCCTATAAAAAAACCTGCCCCCTGCTGCTCAAGGCTCTAGTATGGATCCCCTGCGTTGGTGAAGTCAAGAGATGGAGCTTAAGCCCGAAATAAAGCTCCTTGCCCTTGCATACGTGTATGGTTCTCCTTGGTGGTCACTGAGGGGGTGCCGAACACTGGGCAGAACACTCTCAGGGTTGCCATTTTGCATAAATGGTTGGCCCCCGCATGCTTGTTGAGTCTGCAAAATAAACGCTCTTTGCTTTTACATACTATTTGAGTCTGGGGTCTTCAGCAATTCTCGGACCCTTACACAAACAAACAAAAAAAGAATGCACCAGTTTGTTCTTGTTCAGAGGACAGTGTCTCACAATATGCCTTCCCACCCTGTGGCTCTTATATTCTTTCCACCCCCTGTTCTACAATGTTCCCTGAGCCATGGAGGTCTCCTTCAGTGTTACTTCTTCAGTGTTGAGCTCTCAAGAGACTCTTACTTTCAGCTTTAATGAATTCTGTGTCTCCTCAGTGTCTATTGCCATCCCCACAGAGAAGCTTCTCTAGTGAGGAGTGAGAGAAGCTCTCATATTCTTTCAACCACTTCTTCTGGTATGTTCCCTATACCCTGACCGGTATGCTAGAGATGACTCATCCAGTGCTAAGCCCTGAACTTTCTCTTCTTATCATTGTGATGAGACTTAGGTCTCCCTGATGTTCACTGCCATGGTGGTGATGGGTGAGGCAGGGGTCTATGCTGAGCAGCCTGGTCCTCCAGGCTCTGAGCTGTTGGCCTACATCCATGAGTTGGGCAGAGGGGTGAGCCAATTGCAAACACATCACGGGCCTGTAGCAAGAGGCCTGGTCCTCCCGTTTCTGTCTTGAAGAGAGTCTAACCTGCTTCTTTAGTTGTAACTAAAGCTATATATAATTTTCTTCGTGCCACAGTATTTCTCCAGAAGTTTAATAAAAGTTGCCGTGGAAAATAATTTGCTTCATCAAATTCCTTTTACAAAGTAAGTTCCTAGAACATGTATTTTGAGATAAGATCTCACTCTATAGCCTAGGCTAGTCTAGAACTCACTATGTAGTCCAAGCTAGCCTCAAACTCATAGCCTACTTCTTGCCTCATCCTTCTGAGTGCATATATTACAGGTGTGAGGCACAATGGCTGGTTAGAAAACATGTACTTTTTTAAAAATTATATTTACTTATTTGAGAAAGAGAAAGAAAGAGACAGGCAGATAGAATGTGTGTGCCAGGGCCTCCAGCCACTAAAAACAAATTCCAGACCCATGCGCCACCTTGTGCATTTGGCTTATGTGTGTAGTGGGGAATTGTACCTGAGTCCTTATGCTTCACAGCCAAGTGCCTTAACCACTAAGCCACCTCTCCAACCCCCAAACATGTATTTTTATAAAGATATTAAGGTTATATTCCAAAAGCCAAAAATTAGGATATGGTTACACTGTGACCTACAAAATGATGTGTGTAAGTCATTTAGCACACAACTCTACATCATCACCCAGTCAGTCATATTGTTTGTAAACGCTGGGGTCCATGGGGAGATTTCTGACACTCTAGTCATAGACCCTTCTCAGAATGCCATGGCCAAACCTGGTATGGTGGCTTACATGTGAAATACCAGCACTTGAGAATCTGAGGCAGGAAGACTGCCTTGAATTTGAAACCAGCCTGGGGTACAAAGTGAGACATTGTCTTTTTTAAAAAAGAGAATGCTACAGCCTTCAAAGAATCCTGATGAAAAAGAATGCTATAGCCTTCAATCAATATCAATGAAAGAATCAACAGTTAAGTAAGGTGCTATTCCCAAGTTTATACATTACAATATATAAAACAAACACTATACCTAAAATTTTGTTCAGAAACCACTAAGTAGTTTTGCATAAACACACATAGCCATCATGGTGGTCCACACCTGTGATCCCAGCACTTGGAAGTTTGAAGGTTGAGGCAGAAGGATCACCAAGAGTTCAAGGCTAGCCTGGGCTACACATTGAATTAGAGGACAAACTAATAGATACATAGTTATACATGCTCTACAAGCAGAAAATTGTCCTTTATAACAAAAGGCTTCAGTCCATCTAACTCAACAAGATTCCACAAAATGAAATGTAAGACCTTGATGTAAGAGTGGCAGGGATTTATTTATTTTCCTTAAGGAAGAAGTGCTCTGGCAAGGTTCAGAAGGAAAAAAAATAGCAACAGATCCCAGCACTAGAGCTATGGCCAGGAATAACTGAAGCCCAAACCAAATGGTTTCACTAAGGGTAGGATAATGCTAAGGATTCACCACATAACTAGAGGTCCTCTGGGCCTGCAGGCTGAGCTATGGTATGATATGTAGTCTCCTACAACTTTACCAAATACATGCCACCTGTTCAGGACTCTGCTAGTCATTGTGAAAGGATAAGCAGAACTTTGTCAGGTTTTACTGGGGAGGTAACCACAGGCAGCTGGAGGAAGCATTTCCTCTATTTTACAAGAGCAAAGCTAGAATTCTTCAAGGCCATGTGACTACAAAGTAGAGTCAACTCCTGACTACAATCTGCATGACTGAAATTACAATACCACATTTCCATGCATAAAATACTGGCTCTATCCTAAAGAGACTTAAAATAACCTAACTCAGCTAGAGATGAACATAGGCTACAAAATTAAGGGCTAACAAACAAATAACTCAAGGCTTTAAAGAAAACAAGCAGAAAAATGTTATAAAAGCAATGGGGCTGAGGCTCCTCCTCCAAGGATGGTTACATTCGCAAAGGACAGCCCTGAGGAAGGAAGGAGTTTCTAGGGAAACATCATGAACAGTGACACTTCCTGGGAAGCAGCACACTAAGAAACCAAACCACACTGAGGGCAAATTGAGATATACCAGAGAAGTGTAGAATGAAATACTAGACAACAAAGAGGAACTGAAGCTTGCAAGGCCAGGATCATTTTACAAAGGTTAGATGGACAACAGAATGATGAAGAGACAGAAAGGCGAATTTCTTACTCATTCTTCTCATGAATCCCTGGGCAAGCATTCCATGAAGGCTTAGCTAGAGCCATGCTGGGAAGCTAGGTATAAGGAAGTCCCAGAACCACAGGACAGCTTGGGTTAGGATGCACAGGGAAGGATCTATATGAAACACATTTCATGCCAGGCATGGTGGTGCACGACTTTAATTCCAGCACTCAGGAGGCAAAGGTAAGAGGATCACTCTAAGTTCGAGGCCATCCTGAGACTACATAGTGAATTCCATGGCGACTAGGCTAGAGTGAGGCCCTACCTGTGGGGGAGGAGGGGTGGAGGAAGACATACATGACATTTCAAAGGTCTTGAATACTCACTGATACAAAGGTTGAAAGAAATGAAGGAAAAGATGGTTAAAGAGTATAAATGCTGAGTTCTCTTGGCAAGAAGGGCAGGAGCTACTTAGGCTCCAGGGACCTTCCCATACCCCAGAAACTAAACTGGTCTTATTAAGAACAAGCTACCACTGAGACTTGAGAAGGGGACAAGGCAAAGCAGACAAGGAAAATGGGTGAGCTGCCTGTGGTTTGCACACCTTTAATCCCAGACTGGGGAGGCTGAAGTAGCAAGAACACTATGAGTTCAAAGCCCACCTGGGCTTTAACTCTGTAAATTCTAGGTCAGCTTGAATTAAAAAACAAACAAACAAACAAACCCTGCCTCAAAAATAAGTGTGCTGACTCACTACAAAGTTGGGCCTTAGGGGTGTGGAATGATACAGACTATCATTTTAAATTTAAGACTCCCAGCCCTGTTCCCATATCTATACCCACCTTAGTGCTTTGCAATTCCCCATTCTCAGATAGGAAGGCCTTAAGATTCTTTACAAAATTGTAGTGCTTTGTTGAGAAACTATTTCAGATGTGCATATATATGCATATATTAACTCCTAGCACAGTTTGCCTACACTAATTTAAAGCTCATTTAAAATTTATGTTCAGGACATCTTTCATTACTGGGGCACACCCTGAAACCTTGACTTCACCAGGAGGTATGTGAAATGAAAACTTCTTTCAGCACAGTGCTCTATGTAGAACTTAAAAACAAACAAACAAAAAAGTGTCAATAACTAAGAAATCCCATCCTGCTGACAAAATTCAGGTTGGTATTCCCTCAGGTTAGTCCAACTTTAGCAAATGCACATCTTTAGTTATAAGCGGAAATGAATGTGCTTCTCTGAAGAATGATGCATTATACACCTATATAAACCAAAAATATTTGTGTCGAACTTTAAAAGGTGAAAATGACAAAAGAAGTCTGCTCCGGAAAATCCTTCAGCATCACTGTGAAAGAATCTCCTCAGTGTGAAAGGAATTGGCAAAAAGAAACCCGGTGAAAAATGGTTTCAAGTGTGTGGAATATTCTTGTTCAGCCCCCTTGCGGGCCATGCAGGGCCTAGTTAGGAAAATTCCAAACCCAAGTCCTCAGCGCCCCCGCGAGAGAGGTTCAAACCAGCCAGGATGCCCCCGCCCTCACCACCCACCGAAGCCACGGGACTGGAGTTTTCACCGCGGGAGGCGACACCCGCACGACCACGGCCCCGTCCTGCCGGGTGCCTCGCGGGCCGCGGGCGGGTCCCCATTCCCCAGCCCACCTCGTGACAGGTCGTCCCCAGCCCGCTTACCCGCGCGACGGACACCCGCAGGCCGGCCTACGGCAGAGACGGCGCGGCGCGGGGCTGCGGCCGCCAGGTCTCCGCTAGCACCGGCCGCAGACTCCGTGCGGGCACGCTCGGCAGGTCCCGAGAACGGCCGGGGCCACGCGGCGCATGGCAGGGCGGCAGCAACCGGCCCTCCCCAGCCTCCAGCAGGAAAACAAACAAAAGGCAAAAGTGGCGACGCTCGGCCGCGTTCCCTGGGAAAAGCTGCCCTGCAGCGCCCCTCGCTGGCGCTGCGCGGCCCTGCACCACGCGGCCAGCGCTGGGCAGAAGGCCCCATACCCACTGCCCTCCACCCCAGGACCGAAGGCAGGTCTGCCCAGTTCAGTGAAAAGAATCGCTCTGCTTTCAGAAACGGAGCTGAGATTGACTGCACGCCATTGTGAATGCAAATCAATGCCGTTGAATTGCACGCTGAAAAATGTTTCAAAATAACAACTTTTGTTATCTTAAAATGCAACTGGGGAGCCCGGTCTGGTGGTACACGCCATTAATCCCAGCACTTGGGCGGAAGAGGTAGGAGGATCTCCATGAGTTCAAGGCCACCCTGAGACTACAGAGCAAATTCCAGGTCAGCCTGGGCTAGAATGAGACTCTACTTTGAACCCCCTCCCCCAAAAATGCAACTCGTGGGCTGGGAAGATTGGTTAGTAGTTAAGGAGCTTGCCTGAGAAGCCTAAGAACTCATGTTTGTATCTCCAGGTCCCACATAACCAGATGCATAATGAGGCAAGAGTGCAATGTCACACATGTGCACTAGTGTACCCATTCTCTCTCTCTCAAAATAAAAATGCACCTGTTTGTCAGCATTTATTTGAACCCTTTAAGGTTTTTATATTGTTAGCAACTTAAGTTTAAAAGAATGAATTTCTGGCTTGGAGAGAGAGCTTAGCAATTAAGCACATGCCTGTGAAGCCTAAGGACCCGGGATTCAGGCCTGATTCCCTAGTACCCAGGTAAGCCAGATGCAGAAGGTGGCGTTGCATTTGGAGTTCATTTGCAGTGGCTGGAGGCCCTGGTAGGCCCATTCTCTCTGTCTTTCTGCCTCTCTCTCTCAAATAAATAAAAATAAAACAAAAAAAAATTTATAAAGAAACAATTCTTTTCAATGTGGGAAATTATTTATTTTAAATATTTTTATGTGCAGGGAGGGAAGGGAGGAGGAAGGGAAGGAGGGAAGGAAGGAGGGAAGATTGAGAGAGAGAGAGACTGTGGACACAACAGGGGCCTTTTACAAATGAACTCCAGATGCATGTACCACTTTTTCAATTGCTGAGCAATCTCCCCAGACCCTATTTTTTTTTATTTTTTATTTGTGAGGAGAGAGACTAGTTATAGGAAACTGATCACTGAACATGCAGTTACATTCTTTTGTTGTTTTTAGAGGTAGAGTCTTATTCTAGCCTAGGCTGATCTGGAACTCATGGAGATTCTCCTAATTCAGCCTTCTGAGTGCTGAGATTAAAGGGGTGTGCCACCACACCTAGCTTTTATTTATATTTCTTGGAACATTTTATTGCCGGGTGTGGTGGCACACCCCTTTAATCACAGCACTCGAGAGGCAGAGGTAGGAGGATTGCAGTGAGTTCAAGGCCACCCGACCCTACCTTGAAAACAAACAAACAAACAAAAACAAAAACAAAAAACAAAAAAAAACCCAAACAAAAAACTTTTTATTGACAACTTCCATAAACATAGACAATATACCATGATCATAATTCCCTCCCACGACCCTCTATTTTCCCACTCCCAAATCTTCCCTCCACTGAATCCCTTCTTTCCAACCAGTCTCTCTTCTGTTTTGATGCCATCATTTTTTTTCTTCATTCTATTATTCAAGTTTTGTGTAGGTAGTGTCAGCCACTGTGAGGTCATGAATATCATTGCCATTTCTTTCTTTCTTTTTTTTTCAAGGTAGGGTCTCACTCTAGCCCAGGCCGACCTGGAATTCACTATGTAGTCTATGCGTGGCCTCAAACTCATGGCGATCTGCCTACCTCTTGCCTCCTAAGTGCTGGCATTAAAGGCATGTGCCACCATGCCCAGTTTCTCATATTCTTTCTGTTACCTCTTCTGCAACAGATCCTAACTCTTGGTGGGTATGATAGAGATATCTCATTTTGTGCAGCATACGCCATTGTCACTTCTCAGCACTTCGCGGAGTTTTGAGTCACACCATCTGCAAAGAGAAGCTTCTCTTACCAAAAGTGAGAGTAGTATTAATATATGGGCATAAACATAAGAATTTACATGGCAGTTTGGTGGACATAATATATTCAATTAGCCAGATAACAGCAGTAATTTCCCCCTAGGGCTTATAAACTCCTCAACTTTTGACTGTATTTTCAGTAACAGGCAGGAATTGTCTTCTGTGGAGCAGGCCTCAAGTCCAATTAGAGAGCAGTTGGTTTTCCCCCAAAACACATGCCATTATTGCACTAGTTGGCACTTTTGGTCTGGCTAGCTTGCTTGCAGGGTCCACTGCTGGCTAGGACACTTGATTTTTCTCCCCCAATAGGATGCATAGGTCTTTCCAACATCCTGACAGCTAGACAACAGGGTGAAAGCTTCTAGCTCAGCTCCAGCTTGATTTCTCAGTATCTTACAGCCCAAGAAGAACATGCATTTCTTTTTTTTTTAAATATTTATTTTTATTTATTTATTTGAGAGCGACAGAGAGAGAGAGAGAGAGAGAGAGAGAGAGAGAGAGAGAGAGAATGGACGCGCCAGGGCCTCCAGTCACTGCAAACAAACTCCAGACAAGTGCGCCCCCTTGTGCATCTAGCTAACGTGGGTCCTGGGGAACTGAGCCTTGAACCGGGGTCCTTAGGCTTCACAGGCAAGTGCGTAACTGCTAAGCCATTTCTCCAGGCCAGAACATGCATTTCTTAAAACCCATTCATATTTATCACAAATAATACTGTAGACTTTACCTTAAATCATACTAAGGGCTGGCTCTGAAGCATTCTGAGAAAAAAAAATGCTATGTTGTACAGAGGTAGATAAGTTAGATACTTGCCTACTAAGTGGCCAGATGACACTCACTTTGGAAGTAGTAGAGCTTAGTTTTAAGATTCAGAAATAAAACAGTGAAAGGAAATGGATATGTTGATGATGAGCTGGGAATCTGGAGGCCGTAGGTGGAGGTACAGAGTCACATATATTCCAAGCTGGCCTTGCTTAGAGTGATGCTAGTCTCCAGACCAGGAGCATAGGCATAGGCTTTAGGAGCTCCTGGTGTGAGTCCACGAATTTCTTTTTTTGGGGGGGATGGATGGTTTGAGGTAGGGTTTCACTCTAGTCCAGGCTGACTTGGAACTCACTGTGTAGTCTCAAGGTGGCCTTGAACTCACAGTGATCCAACCTCTGCCTCCCGAGTGCTGGGATTAAAGGTGTGTACCACCACACTTGATTTCCTTCCTTCCTCCTTTCTTTCTTTCTCTTTCTCTCTCACTTCCTTCCCTCTTTTTTCTTTCTTTCTTTCTCTCTCTCTCTCTCTCCCTTTCTTCCCTCCTTCTCTCTTTCTTCTTTTCGTTTTTTCAAGGTAGGGTTTCACTCTAGCTCAGGCTGACTTGTAATTCACTAGATAGTCTCAGGGTGGCCTTGAACTCACAGCGATCCTCCTACCTTAGCCTCCTGAGTGCTGGCTCAGGAATTTCTTTTTACTAGCCCCTTAGGCAATTCTGTGAAATGATGGTTTACAAGTATGGATATAATTACAAATAAAATTAATATAATATATTCTATTATGTTTTGTTTACATGTGTATGGGCATGCCAGGGTCTCTTGCTACCCCAACAGAACTCCAGATGCATGTTCCACTTTTTGTGTCTAGCTTTATTTGGGTACTGGGATTCTGAACCTTGGCCTGCAAACTTTGTAGGAAGGGCCTTTAACTAATGAGCCATCTCCCCAGCCCCCAAAGGCAATTTTTTTCCAAGCCAAACTGTATCCAGCTTTATTAAAGGTACTTTTCATAAACAATCATGGTATTTCAGGCAGGACATAGGCAGACACTCATTAACAATAGACAAGAACTTCCAAACTCCCTTCTTGTATGGACTACCAAAACCAGAAAGCCAGTATAAAATCCAGTGAAGTCTTCATGTGATGCTCTTGAACAGGGAAGTTTAGGGCGAGGGTTGACATTTCACAATGAGCATGTTGTTTAACAACTTTTCACAGGCCAATGGCTTTTAGGAAATGAAAATAGAAAAATTATTAATTTGAAAAATCCACAATCTTTTAGAAAAAGATACCACAGCTCTTTCAAGGAACACCATCTCAATAATGTCACTGAAAGTGTAGATCATCTGACATACAAGCAAAACCAATTTTAAGCGGTCAGGTCCCAACAGGTCTCTGATTTAAGGGATTTAAGGGAGTTAAGTCTATGCTGACAGTGAACATAAAAATTAATTGAGTTTTCTCGTGCCACAAGGCATTTGTACCAAGGTTGGCTGCTGTGTCAACATCAGGGAATCCCTCCTCCCAGAAGCCAAGAGGAATCTTTCAAAACTAGCAGGGAAAGGTGTTTTCCATCACTCCAGCTTGGGAGACCTGTTAGTGACACTTGCTCCTCCCTTCCAAGTGATCTGTGTGCTAACAACATAAGTTTTTTTTTTAAGTCAAAAAAATTCTGCATTTTAATAAAACTTGATAAAAATATTATTTCAAACTGTATAGTCACCAGAAGCCCATAGTTATCAAAGATGCACACACTTCACTGGGCATGTTCAGCACCTTCAGCTTTCTGTGCCCGCTGTTTCCGCATCTCAGGGCTTTCCCAAACTTGCCAGGATTAGCTTTTCTCTTTTTCCCTTGAGTACCTTCTCTCCCTTGTTGCAGGGACCTCTTTAGGCTTGGACTCAGGCTTTGGAAGAGCTTAGCAGACAATCTTCTCTGTGGTTCCTCCTTCACCTTGGCTTTATCTCCTTTAGCATTCCTTCAGCCTTTCTTTTGGGCATGGCAGCAGCGTGGGGGTGGGGGGGTATGCAGCAGCACATGCTTTGGTCAGTCCAGGAGGACAGCTTTGCTTCTTCTTCTTCACACTACTCCCCAAAAGCAAATTAAAAAAAATTTTTTGTTTATTTTTTTATATGTACTTATTTGAGAGCGGCAGACAGAGAAAGAGGCAGACAGATAGAGAATGGGCGCACCAGGGCTTCCAGCCGCTGCAAACGAACACTAGATGCATGCACCTCCTTGTGCACCTGGCTTACGTGGGTCCTGGGGAATTGAGCCTCGAACTGAGGTCCTTAGGCTTCACAGACAAGCACTTAACCGCTAAGCCATCTCTCTAGCCCCCAAAAGCAGATTTTAAAATAACAAAAATGATCAGTTTTAGTCAGATTTAGTTGTCCAAGCAAGTCCACTTGGTAAACAAAAGGAGTATCTTGGTCCACTGGGCTAGGAAGTAGCTTAGATCAATAGTTATGACCCTGGGAAAACTATAACTTTGAAAATATACTATGATGAGGTAATATAATCCTATAATGAAGGCTATTGAATACAGTGGAGTTCATTGAAAGGACAAAATGAGCAGCTATGAAGCACAATGGCATTTTCATACAACAGATTCACTGTGAAGCAGGCACCCAATTTATCATTACAAATACTTATTATTTTACTAAGCTCTACTGTTTGCTTGCTAGAATAGAAATCATCTGTGTTAACTGGCCAAACATGCAACAGTTTTAATGAAATCGACTAGTTTTGAAGCTGCTTCAAATAGCATCCTGCATCTGCAAAACTGATCTTTAGACTTCAAGTTGTTTTATCATTTTATTCCCTTTCACTCTATTTATTATTTAACTTTTAAAAATTTTTAAAAGAGAGAATGAATGAATATGAATGGGCACACCAGGGCCTCCAGCCCCTGCTAACAAACTCCAGATGAATATACCACTTTGTACAATTAGCTTTACGTGGGTACTGGAGAATCGAACCCTAGTTGTTAGGCTTTGCAGGTAACATCTCTCCAGTGCCTAAAGGTAGTTTATTTTTTAAATTTTTATTTATTTATTTGAGAGAGAGATAGATAGGTACAGAAATAGGCAAGTAGAGAGAGAGAATGGGCACGCCAGGGCCTCCAGCCCTGTAAACGAACTCCAGATGCATGTGCCTCCTTCTGCGTCTGGCTTACGTGGGTTCTGAGAAATTGAACCGAGGTTCTGTGGCTTTGCAGGCAAGCGCCTTAACCGCTAAGCTATCTCTCCAGCCCCTAAAAGGATTTTTTATAGGTACTAATTTAGGGTGCAAAGCCAGGTAGCAAGCAAGAGAGCAAACAAACAAAAAACACACCCATGGGTCAAGCGTGTTCTAAAATACAGAATTTGCATTTTGTTATTATACAGTCCAACCTTTACACCCTCTCCCTTGCCTCCATGAAGTGACAGATTACAAATGTAAGTTATATGAAGTCCTGATTGTAGGGTCTTTATCCTGTTGACTGTTAATCCCTGGCACTTACAAAAAGTTGGCTAAATGAAGGAGGCTACACAGCCCTTAGATTTTGACAGAATATCAAGCTGACCATAGTTGAAAATGTTTAAAGTGTGGAAAAAGTGAATTGTCTTTTGCTAACCCCCTGGAGCTTTCTCTTTAAGGGTGCTCTACACCGCAGACGGGCTTGGGGGGGGGGGCGGTTATCAGAGGCGTCCGCCCGAGGCATTATGGGAGCTGTGGTGAGTCGCGTCCCACGCTCCTGCAATCCGGATGGACGCGTCTTTTCTTGCGTGGATTCTGTGGGCGTGTTTGAACTTCATAGCATCCTGAAACCCTCTCGAGCTTCACGTTTACCTTCCGTGCCAGGGCCGTGTAGCGACCGCCCGCCTCCGACTCCAGTTAGGGCCGGCTCAGGGGCTCCGATCTTGATGAGGCTTACGACAGATATTTGAGTCTACGCCTCTTGGATCGCCTAGCGTTCTCCAGGCCAAGCGGGTATCGCGCTCCGCCCGCAGACAGCCCAGGCCCGTAGGGCCGCGCGCGGTTGCGGGGCGGGCGCGCAGGGGCGTGGGCCCCGGGCCGCCGCGGGCACAGTGCGCATGCTCGGTGCGCGCGCAGGCTTCCTCCGCAGAGCTGGCAGCTCGGCCGCGGCGTGTGGCGTGTCCCGCAGTCGCGGCGCTCGGTGTCCGCTCGGCCCGCGGCCTCTGCTGGTACCCCGCTCCGCCCCGCAGCCCGAGGCCCCGGCCGCCGCTCCAGCGCGCCTGGATCTGGCCCCCTGGTCCGCGAAGATGGCTGCCGTACGCCGGGCCCGCAGTTACTGCCGCTGCCTGGTGCGCTTCTCCGACCGAGAACTCTGCTAAGCCCCGCTGCGGGAGAGCGGCAGGAGTAGACTCGGACCCCCGGCACCCGCCCGCAGGGAACGGCGCCGGGGCGCGGAAAGCCCCTCGGCTGCGGCCGGCCGCCCCGCCAGCATGGTAACCGGGAGCCCCGCGGGGCTAGCGTGTGTGCGGTGCTGGGGGGCGGGCGCGCGGAGGGAGGCCGGGCCGGGGAGGCTGGGCCGGCCTGACCCTTCTCCTCAGTCGGGGCCCCTGTGAGCAGAGGTTCTGGGCCAGCCGAGGAAAGTGCCGCTTGTTGTATTCTAGACGTCGAACCAGTCTTGCCCCTCCGCCAAAGCAGTGAGCACGGTTTGAGACGTGCCATCCTACCATCTGGATTAGGGAAGGAGTCCTGACCAGCGGAGACACCTGTTGATTGCCACTCCTCAGGAGAGCTAGGCCCACAGAGAGGCGACTTCAGCCCCTAAAGGAGGCCTGAATTTAGGCGCACCTACCTGTGAGGCCTGCGTGGCTTGGGTACGATGTTGGCAAAGGGTTGGAGGATCGCTGTCTGTTTGATTTCGTGGTACTGAGAACCTTAGTAGCTTCCTCTTCTGGTTCAGTGGAGAGACTGCGCCAAACTCTTGACAGCGCATCCCACGGGACTGTTGCATGGACTGTATGTTGTCCAGCTGACAAATGAATCTCTAGCTAGGGCTTAATGACACGAGGGTAAAATGACACCAAACGAACTAGCTATTAGAAAACACAAGTATTTCTGAAGGAGTGAATTTCATTCAGCTAATCTGGAGCATAGAAAAAGCACAATGGATCCTTCTAAACTTTCAGAAGTGATTAAGCACTTAAACTTATTTCATTAATTTAACCTGAGAAGAACTTGTCTGATATTCAAGCAATAGGTGACATTTAAGTCAGACTCAGTTATGAAAATATTGAAATTCTGTAGGTGACAACTAAGAACTTACTTCAAGTGATATTGAAAAATGACCAGATGCAATAAGACCCCCAGATGTCATGTGTTTGCTCAAGGTAATAGCAGGAAAGAACTATTGTAACACAAGATCAGGGGAAAAGAAATGTCTTGTTACGGATTTCCCAGTTATTTTCCTTATCTTTTTATGTATTTATTTATTTGAGAGAGTGTGTGTGAGCTGCCACCCCAGGGCCTCCAGCCTCTGCATATGACCTCCAAGACACATGTGCAGCCTTGTGCATATGGCTTACATGGGTCCTGGGAAATCAAACCTGTGTCTTTTGGCTTTGCAGGCAAGTACTTTTAACTGCTAAGCCATCTCTTCAGCCCTCTCCCCTTCCCCTCTCCCCCCAGGTAGGATCTTGCTCTAGCCCAGGCTGACCTGGAATTCACTATGTAGTCTCAGCGTGGCCTTGAATAGTGATCCTCCTATCTCTGTCTTCTGTGCTGGGGTTAAAGGCATGCACCATCACGCCTGACATTTACTTTATCATTAAGATACCTATTCTATATTCAACCAACTTTTTTGAGTATCCATTTACTAGCCTGGCATAGTGGTATAGTGTTAATATTACTAAAACTGTATGGTGATAAACTTTTAAAAAAATGTTTATTAGAGAGAGAGAGAGAATGGCCATGCCAGGGCCTCTAGCCACTGCATATGCTCACCAGATGCATGCACCATCTTATGCATGTGGCTTATGTGGGTACTGAGGAATTGAACCTGGGTCCTTAGGCTTCACAGGCAAGCACCTCAACCACTAGGCCATCTCTCCAGCCCTGTGATAAACTTTTAATCATGGAATGTCATATCTTGAAGATAACTCAGAAATTATTAAATCTCTTTGCATATGTCTATTTAAGAGAATACAGAGAGGTGGGCATGGTGGCTTACACCTGGAATACCAGAACTCAGGAAGTTGAGGCAGGAGAATCACTGCAAGTTCGAGGTTAGCCTGGGCTACTGGTTGAGACCTTGTTTAAACCAACAACAGTAACAAACAATAGACAGCTGAGGTCTAGATGGGCCTTTACTAAGATTCAAACACTGGTCTTAAAGGTTGCAAAGATAACCATGTCAGTGGATGAAACAGAATCATCTCAATATAAATTTAAGGTAACACAGAAGAGACAATTGGAAAGGATTAGAAAATTCTGCAAAGGCGAGCCCTTATCTGAATTTTGGATATGTAGAAGCAGCTAAGTGAGGATGAAGGTGTTCCAGGCAGAGCAAGCAGCATATTCAGGAGCACCAACAAAAGAAGCAGGGGAAATGAATTTAGTTCTGACTGCCAGGCACTAGTCAGAAGGCTAAATTACTAAGAGCCTACCCTACAGGGCTCAAGTCATCTCATTAGATATGCATAGAGTGTGCAATAATAAACTTAATTGAAAAGAGAGGCAAATATAGCTCTCAATGGGGACTGTATGTTCAAAGTTCCTCATGTATTTTCCTAGCAGGTGTATTAGTCAATTTCTTATTATTACAACAAAATACTTGAGATAATTTTTTAAAAATATTTTATTTTTATTTATTTGTTTGACAGAGAGAGAATGAGAATGGGCACTCCAGGGCTTCCAGCCACTGCAGACGAACTCTAGACACGTGTGCCTCCTTGTGCATCTGGCTAATATGGGTCCTTGGGAATCGAACCTGGGTCCTTTGGCTTTGCAGGCAAATGCCTTAACCTCTAATCCATTCCTCCAGCCCAACTTGAGATAATTTTTAAAGAGAGAGGATTTTATGTTACGATTCTGGAAGTTCCCCTCCAAGATTAAGTGGTCTCTGTCTATTGGGCCTCTGATGAAGCGGCACATCATGGTAGGAGCAGGTGGAGGATGCAAAAGAGAAAGGGGCCCCACAACCCATTTCAAGGACATGCCTTCAGTGACCTAACCACTTCCCACTAGACCCCCATACGCAAAAAATGGTTCCACCAACTGCCAATAATACCAGCCTGAGGACAAGACTTTTAACACATGTACCTTTAGTGGACATTTCTCCAAATCCTAGCACCTGCCTTAGGGTGAATACTTCTTTCATTTCTTTACCAATGTAACCTTTACAGTGTGCCAGCATTTTACTCTACTGATTAGTAAGCATTACAGGCATCTCTGCTTTGAGTCTGGTTAGAAAGCAAGGCTTATTATGTTATATTGTAATGTAGTGTAAATATCTGGTTGCCATGTTCAAAGATTTGTGGTAGTAGAAACATTTTTTATTTATTTTTTCTCAATTTTTATTAACATTTTCCATGATAATAAAAAATATCCCATGGTAATACCCTTCCACCCCCCCATTTTCCCCTTTAAAATTCCATTCTCCATCATATACCCTCCCCATCTCAATCAGTCTCTCTTTTATTTTGATGTCATCATCTTTTCCTCCTCTTATGATGGTCTTGTGTAGGTAGTGTCAGGCACTATGAGGTCATGGATATCCAGGCCATTTTATGTCTGGAGGGAGCACGTTGTAAGGAGTCCTACCCTTCCTTTGGCTCTTAAATTCTTTCCACCACGTCTTCCGCATTAGACCCTGAGCCTTGGAAGGTGTGATCGAGATGTTACTCAGTACTCCAGTCACTTCTTTCCAGCACTATGGTACCTTCTGAGTCATCCCAAGGTCACAGCCATCTGAAAAGAGAAGATTCTCTACCCAAAGTGACAGTAGCGTTAATATAAGGGTATAAATATTAAGAGAAGTGCTTACTGGGCAGTTTGATAAGCATAGTATATACATTTTTCCAGACATCAGCAGATGTTACACCCCTAGGGCTCATGACTAACCCTGTTTTAAGTTTTCAGTATCAGGGATGTATTTTCTCCCATGGAGCGGGCCTCCAGTCCAATTGGAGGGCAGTTGGTTTCTACCATGACAGACGTGCCACTATTGCACCCATTGGCTCATTTGGCCTGGCTGGCCAATTATAAGGCTTGCAGTGTCCACTGTTGAGTATCTTCACTTGTGGTATCTCTTTCTCCCATTGAACTGCACGTAGAATGGCTTCTTCCAGCTTTCTGTCTCAGCTGTCTACATGGAGGAGGTTATCAGCTCAGTTCCAGCAGGATTTCTCAGTGGCCTTGCAGTCCAAGTATGTGGAGTCTTCAGCAATAGGGTCTTACCATCTATTCCTGGTGGGAAACCAAGGGCCTCGGCAAAGGCCTATAATGTTTTGGGGGCATCAGGGACAACGCCCTCCCCCCCAGCCAACAACTCACTGGAGGAATCCCATCCCTGGCACTGAAAATTTTTTAACAACGATCTATGGCTCCTGAGTGTTCCATTGTCCAAAACCAGAGGATTCCATATGAGAAACATTTTTTCTATCCTGGAAATAACAACTAAACATTTGTTATTACAAAAGTTGCTATCTTTGGAACCAGGTAAAATTAGTTTTATAGTTATTTTTAGCTAACCCGCTAAAAGATCATTTCCCCGATTGCCATATTTCTATAGGACTCATCACCTTCAGTATTGAGCAAGTTCCCTTTGCTGATAAGTCTATCAGGTAACGGACTGAACTGAAGCAATATTTTCATTTTGCAAGAAGGTAGGATTCTTTTCAGTTTAATTGAGAATTAAAAGATAAAATAAAAAGACTCCAAACTTAGATCTCTGTAAAGCTCCAAATCATGCACAGTGATTCTATTCTACACCAGTTTTAGTCCACATTAGGCCACTACCAGTATAAAAAGTTGGAATAAGAAGATAAAATACAAGGGATTTGGCTGGAGATACAGCTCAGTGGTAGAGCACTTGCTTACCATGTTCCAGACACTAGATTTGAGCCCTAGAACCAAAGAACAGGAAGAGGAGAGAGAGGGTTTCATTAAAGAAGAGTGGTTCCCTTACAATTCATTGAGTAATGAGCTTTCCTAATGCATTTAAAGTATTAAAAAATAGAAGTCATTCACATAGAGTACATTTTAAAACATGCATATAAAAGAAGAAAAAAAAAAAAAGAAGAGATTGGACTTCTGTGTAAGAAGGAAAAAGCTCAGTAGCAGAGGCCAGTAAGTTAAAAAGGAGATATACAGGGAAAAGAAAGGAAGGGAGGAGGGTACTTAATAGGTTGGTATTATATATATGTAAGTAGAAGAATAGATTAACCGGGGTGAAAAGGCCCACAGTGAGGTCGGGGTAGAGATTGAGTAAAGGAAAGGTGGAGGGAGGGCTAATCAAAATCTAAGAGGATGCAAACAAATCATATGGAATCCTCCGGTTTAGGACAATGGAACACTCAGGAGCCATAGATCGTTGTTAAAAAAAATTTCAGTGCCAGGGATGGGATACCTCCAGTGAGTTGTTGGCCGGGGGGGGGGGGGTCCCTGATGCCCCCAAAACATTATAGGCCATTGCCGAGGCCCTTAGTTTCCCACCAGGAATAGATGGTAAGACCCTATTGCTGAAGACTCCACATACTTGGACTGCAAGGCCACTGAGAAATCCTGCTGGAACTGAGCTGATAACCTCCTCCATGTAGACAGCTGAGACAGAAAGCTGGAAGAAGCCATTCTACGTGCAGTTCAATGGGAGAAAGAGATACCACGAGTGAAGATACTCAACAGTGGACACTGCAAGCCTTATAATTGGCCAGCCAGGCCAAATGAGCCAATGGGTGCAATAGTGGCACGTCTGTCATGGTAGAAACCAACTGCCCTCCAATTGGACTGGAGGCCCGCTCCATGGGAGAAAATACATCCCTGATACTGAAAACTTAAAACAGGGTTAGTCATGAGCCCTAGGGGTGTAACATCTGCTGATGTCTGGAAAAATGTATATATTATGCTTATCAAACTGCCCAGTAAGCACTTCTCTTAATATTTACACCCTTATATTAACGCTACTGTCACTTTGGGTAGAGAATCTTCTCTTTTCAGATGGCAGTGACCTTGGGATGACTCAGAAGGTATCATAGTGCTGGAAAGAAGTGACTGGAGTACTGAGTAACATCTCGATCACACCTTCCAAGGCTCAGGGTCTAATGCGGAAGACGTGGCGGAAAGAATTTAAGAGCCAAAGGAAGGGTAGGACTCCTTACAATGTGCTCCCTCCAGACATAAAATGGCCTGGATATCCATGACCTCATAGTGCCTGACACTACCTACACAAGGCCATCATAAGAGGAGGAAAAGATGATGACATCAAAATAAAAGAGAGACTGGTTGAGATGGGTAGGGGATATGATGGAGAATGGAATTTTAAAGGGGGAAATGGGGGGTAGAAGGGTATTACCATGGGATATTTTTTATTATCATGGAAAATGTTAATAAAAATTGAGAAAAAAAAAAAGAAGAAGAAACAAGTCACTTCTGGTGGCCTGTGCTTGCATTTGGGAGAAGTCAGAAGGATTGTGAGTTTGAAGGTAGCCTGGGCTCTCTAGGCTATATACAAGGGGCAAGGAGTCCTCATCTGAAAAACAAAATCCTGTACATGGAAGAGGCATTGTTAGTAAAGATACATATGTGTACATATATATTTATTTTATTTTATTTTATTTTTTGGTTTTTCAAGGTAGGGTCTCACTCTAGCTCATGATGACCTGGAATTCACCCTGTAGTCTCAGGGTGGCCTTGAACTCACTGCCATCCTCCTACCTCTGCCTCTCAAGTGCTGGGACTAAAGGTGTGCGCCACCATGCCTGGCTTTTATATAGTTTTTTAAGTGTCCCATGCAACAAAAGCTATTTGCTAAATGCTGTATTACAGCTCAACATTATTTTGGAACAAAGTTATTTTGCTTTTTAGAAGTTTGCATGCAGTGATGAGTTTCATTATGGTATTTTCGTACACATATTTCATGTTTCCTTTTTCTGTTTGTTTGTATGTATGTACAGATGCTCATGCCCTGTGTGCATGCATTTGGAGGCCAGAGGAGGATGTTGTTGGGTGTCCACCTATCACACTCTCACCTTATTTCCTTGAGACAGGGTCTTTCGCTGAACCTGGAGTTTGCTGTTTGATTAGACTGGCTGACTAGTGAGCCCCAGGAACAATCCTCCTGTCACAGTACAGGGTTATAGGTGTGCATGGCCTTGCCTGGCTGTTTTATTTTATTTTATTTTATTTTATTTCAATATTTTAAAAACATTTTCCATGATTATAAAAAATATCCCCTGGAAATACCCTCCCTTCCCCCCTTCCCCGTTGAAATTCCATTCTCCATCACATCCTCTCCCCATCTAAATCAGTCTCTCTTTTATTTTGATGTCATCATCTTTTCCTCCTCTTATGATGGTCTTGTGTAGGTAGTGTCAGGCACTATGAGGTCATGGATATCCAGGCCATTTTATGTCTGGAGGGAGCACGTTGTAAGGAGTCCTACCCTTCCTTTGGCTCTTAAATTCTTTCCGCCACGTCTTCCGCATTAGACCCTGAGCCTTGGAAGGTGTGATCGAGATGTTACTTGGTATTCTAGTCACTTCTTTCCAGCACTGTGATACCTTCTGAGTCATCCCAAGGTCACTGCCATCTGAAAAGAGAAGATTCTCTACCCAAAGTGAGAGTAGTGTTAATATAAGGGTATAAATATTAAGAGAAGTGCTTACTGGGCAGTTTGATAAGCATAGTATATACACTTATCCAGACATCAGCAGACCTTACATCCCTAGGGCTCATGACTAGCCCTGTTTTAAGTTTTCAGTATCAGGGATGTATTTCCCCCCATGGAGCGGGCCTCCAGTCCAATTGGAGGGCAGTTTGTTTTCACCATGATAGACGTGCCACTATTGCACCCATTGGCTCATTTGGCCTGGCTGGCCAATTGTAAGGCTTGCAGTGTCCACTGTTGAGATCTTCACTGGTGGTATCACTTTCTCCCATTGAACTGCATGTAGAATGGCTTCTTCCAGCTTTCTGTCAGCTGGTCTACATGGAGGAGGTTATCAGCTCAGTTCCAGCAGGATTTCTCAGTGGCCTTGCAGCCCATATATGTGGAGTCTTCAGCAATATTGCCTGGCTTTTTATGTGGGTGCTCAGTCTCAAACTCAGGTCCTCATGCAAGCATCTTTCCAGGTCCTATGTTTTGTTCTTATTCAGACCTTTCCACATTGCTCTCACCACAGCCCGCCTCCCCACAAATCTTCCTGCTTTCATGTACAAGAATTCTTTTGCTTTCTCTTCCTTCCCTCTCATGGTCCCCCATCTACTTTCATGATCTACATAGACTCTCAATCACATACACATATAATAAGCGCAATATTTGCCTTTCTGAGACAAAATAAAGTTGAACTAAAACTGTCCATTTTATTTTATGTAGTATAGCTCATCAGTAAGTAGTTATATAATAGTGTATTAGTGGAGAAATCTGGTCTGTGATGATTAAATTTTTTTAAAAATTAAATTAAATTAAATTAAATTTAAATTAAATTTTTAAATTTTTAAAGATTTAAAGTTGACCAAAGATTATTTTATATTATACTTTTGAAGGTCATTTGTGGCTCTTTAGGGGAGACTTTTAGGAACCTGGGAGGAGCTCTATGGCTCTCGTAGCATTTGTGCCATCTGCTGAGATGAGTCACAGCCATGTTCACCATGTGGCTTCCCTTCCCTTGGAAGCATTGAAGATTTTCCCCTCTGTTTTGGTTCTCCTTCTACAGACCAGATATTGATTGGAATCCATTTTTTGGGTCCCCATGTCTTCTCTGATCAAGAAGATAGGTGACTTACTAAGAGCTTTAGGATTCTCTAGAGAAAGCAGTGTCCTATCGTCTCTTGAGCCCTCCCTTTTTAAAAATTTTATGTATTTATTTGAGAGAGAGAGAGAATGGGCACACCAGGGCCTCTAGCTACTGCAAATGAACTCCAAATGCAT
Source organism: Dipus sagitta (assembly GCA_036346955.1). NCBI lineage: Eukaryota > Metazoa > Chordata > Mammalia > Rodentia > Dipodidae > Dipus > Dipus sagitta. The sequence goes on from CM070780.1 coordinate 42,076,090, forward strand.
GTGCCCCCTTGTGCATCTGGATTTTGTGGGTCCTGGGGAATCAAACCAGGGTTCTTAGGGCTTCGCAGGCAAATATCTTAACCGATGATCCATTTCCTCAGCCCTCTTGAGCCATTCCGACCTGGAGGGGCTGGGACCAAAATCTTGGGTACCCTTTTAATCCCAAAGTCCTCATTGGCTGCTACATCTGGTTGTAAAGCACCCAAGAGAAAAATGGGAATAATAGAGTATGTTTGTATCTTTTGTCTTTAACAAAACAAATCTAGTTAATGCATGATATTAAAAGACCTTAACATTTTGTTGTAACATTTAACTTATTTTGTCTGGTGACAAAAATGTTAATTCTGACTTTCATTTAGTTTTAGTACCCTGGTGAGAGTCATCAGTTTCGTTTCTATATTGGAGGATTTTAACTTGAGTATGAGATAAATAACAATAGTTTTTGCCATTAACAGTAAACTTTTATCAATGTTAATTTTATTTATTTATTTATTTTTTTGGTTTTTCGAGGTAGGGTCTCACTCTAGCCCAGGCTGACCTGGAATTCACTATGGAGTCTTATTACCATAGATTTTTCTTTCCCTGTACATACCATCCGCAGGCAATTGTCTGTTTTTAAAGTCACTTAAGATTGATCTAGTTTCTAAAAGATTGTAATCAGAGCTGGGTTGGCAGCTCCATGATTAAAAATGCTTGCTGTGCAAGGCTGATGTCCAGAGTTCAAGTCCTCAGAACCCATGTGAAGCCAGATGTTTTAGTGCATATGCCTGTAATCCCTGTGCATCTATGGGCAAGATGGAAGATAAGGTAGAGCTAGGAGAATCTCAGAGTGTGCAGGCCAGCTAGCTGACATCCCCAGTGGAACAAGGTGTAAGGTCAGGATTGACACCCTGAGGTTGTCCTCTGACCTTCATTTGTGTGTGCAACTATGTTTACACATGAAATAAGTAAAAAGATCTTTGCATCATCAGATCCAATTGTTTGTTTACAATTAGTCATTAATTTCCATAATAGCTAAAACCTTCTAGACTTGTTTTGATTTTCATTGCAAAATGATTAAAGGTTCACAGATGAAGTTGGAAGTTCCATGTGCCCTTCCTCTTCCCCTTAGTTAGCATCTTGCATAAGTAGAAGATAGACATTGGTGTAATATACAGAGCTTATTCAGATTTCTAGTTTTATAAGCACCTATCTACATGTATGTATATAGGTAGATATATGCATTTTTATTCATGGGTAGATTTGTATAACCACGGTCACAATCAATATAGTTAACTTGCCAAATTAAATAAGAATGAAGAAAGTGACTGGCCCTTTCCCTGGAAAAAAAAAAAAAAGTAATAGCCAGGCATGTAGCCTTTTGTAATTCTAGCACTTGATTGTCTGAGGCAGGAAGATTGTAAGTTGGAGGCCAGCATGGGCTATATAGGGGACCTTATCTCAAAAGAAAATGAGGGGTGGGGAACTGAGGAGATGACTCAGTGGTAACAAGGTACTTGCTTTGCAAGCCTACTGATTGGAGTTTAGGGTTTCCAGCACCCACATAAAGCTGCACACAAATGTCACCTGCCTTTCTCATCCCAAGGGGGTGGATTCAGGAGACTCCTGAAGCTTGAGAACCAGATAGTCTGACCTCCAAATTCCAGAAACAACGACAGGAGAGAGACCCTTTCTCAAGCAAGGTGGAAGGAGAGATCAATCACTGCAGGGTTGTCTTTTGACCTCCCACACGTACTCTGTGACACGTGCATGCCCATTTATAATGTACACACACACACACAGAGAGAGAGAGAGAGAGAGAAGGTGGTGAGGTTTTTTTTTTTTTTGCTCTGTAGACATACTTTACATTAGTTTTCATTCTTTAAAATTTTAAGCAGAAAATGATTTTGAAGGTAAGGATTAGCAGATATTTAATCTAAGACAGTTTTATGATTTTAGAATAGCAATGGAAGATGTTGGGCATGTTGATAAATTGTTCCAGAGTTTAATTTCCCTCCCTTGATGGGGATCATGAAATACTCTCTCCTCTTAGGCACAACTCCAGATGTTCCGAGCTCAATGGATGTTTGAACTCACCCCAGGTGTAGGTTCTAGCAGTTTAGAAATGCGAACTTATAGACCAGGAAGAGGCTGTGTACTGAAAGCAGCTGCAGATACCAAAGGAAAGCAAGAACTGGCAAAGGAAGAAAAGGTTAAGTATAAAGATGTTTTGACAAATTACCTTTTTCCTCTTTTATTGGCACAGAGGGATTTCACTGATATAACTTAGCATATATAGTCATACTGTAGTGACGTAAACATATAACTTAAGAAATTAATTTCCCTCTTGTATAAAAAATTTGGACTAATATGCCAGTTAACCACTAATAAGTGCTTCAGACGATATTATTACCATAGATTTTTCTTTCCCTGTACATACCATCCGCAGGCAATTGTCTGTTTTTAAAGTCACTTAAGATTGATCTAGTTTCTAAAAGATTGTAATCAGAGCTGGGTTGGCAGCTCCATGATTAAAAATGCTTGCTGTGCAAGGCTGATGTCCAGAGTTCAAGTCCTCAGAACCCATGTGAAGCCAGATGTTTTAGTGCATATGCCTGTAATCCCTGTGCATCTATGGGCAAGATGGAAGATAAGGTAGAGCTAGGAGAATCTCAGAGTGTGCAGGCCAGCTAGCTGACATCCCCAGTGGAACAAGGTGTAAGGTCAGGATTGACACCCTGAGGTTGTCCTCTGACCTTCATTTGTGTGTGCAACTATGTTTACACATGAAATAAGTAAAAAGATCTTTGCATCATCAGATCCAATTGTTTGTTTACAATTAGTCATTAATTTCCATAATAGCTAAAACCTTCTAGACTTGTTTTGATTTTCATTGCAAAATGATTAAAGGTTCACAGATGAAGTTGGAAGTTCCATGTGCCCTTCCTCTTCCCCTTAGTTAGCATCTTGCATAAGTAGAAGATAGACATTGGTGTAATATACAGAGCTTATTCAGATTTCTAGTTTTATAAGCACCTATCTACATGTATGTATATAGGTAGATATATGCAATTTTAGTACATGGGTAGATTTGTATAACCACGGTCACAATCAATATAGTTAACTTGCCAAATTAAATAAGAATGAAGAAAGTGACTGGCCCTTTCCCTGGAAAAAAAAAAAAAAGTAATAGCCAGGCATGTAGCCTTTTGTAATTCTAGCACTTGATTGTCTGAGGCAGGAAGATTGTAAGTTGGAGGCCAGCATGGGCTATATAGGGGACCTTATCTCAAAAGAAAATGAGGGGTGGGGAACTGAGGAGATGACTCAGTGGTAACAAGGTACTTGCTTTGCAAGCCTACTGATTGGAGTTTAGGGTTTCCAGCACCCACATAAAGCTGCACACAAATGTCACCTGCCTTTCTCATCCCAAGGGGGTGGATTCAGGAGACTCCTGAAGCTTGAGAACCAGATAGTCTGACCTCCAAATTCCAGAAACAACGACAGGAGAGAGACCCTTTCTCAAGCAAGGTGGAAGGAGAGATCAATCACTGCAGGGTTGTCTTTTGACCCTCATCACTCTCTCTCTTTCTCTTTCTGTCAAATAAATAAAATAAAATATTAAAAGAAAATATTTTTTAAAAAAGTTTGCCTCTTCAATTCTGTTAGTTTTTTTTTTTTTTTTTGCTCTGTAGACATACTTTACATTAGTTTTCATTCTTTAAAATTTTAAGCAGAAAATGATTTTTGAAGGTAAGGATTAGCAGATATTTAATCTAAGACAGTTTTATGATTTTAGAATAGCAATGGAAGATGTTGGGCATGTTGATAAATTGTTCCAGAGTTTAATTTCCCTCCCTTGATGGGGATCATGAAATACTCTCTCCTCTTAGGCACAACTCCAGATGTTCCGAGCTCAATGGATGTTTGAACTCACCCCAGGTGTAGGTTCTAGCAGTTTAGAAATGCGAACTTATAGACCAGGAAGAGGCTGTGTACTGAAAGCAGCTGCAGATACCAAAGGAAAGCAAGAACTGGCAAAGGAAGAAAAGGTAAGTACTAAAGATGTTTTGACAAATTACCTTTTTCCTCTTTTATTGGCACAGAGGGATTTTCACTGATATAACTTAGCATATATAGTCATACTGTAGTGACGTAAACATATAACTTAAGAAATTAATTTTCCCTCTTGTATAAAAATTTGGACTAATATGCCAGTTAACCACTAATAAGTGCTTCAGACGATATTATTACCATAGATTTTTCTTTCCCTGTAGCATACCATCCGCAGGCAATTGTCTGTTTTTAAAGTCACTTAAGATTGATCTAGTTTCTAAAAGATTGTAATCAGAGCTGGGTTGGCAGCTCCATGATTAAAAATGCTTGCTGTGCAAGGCTGATGTCCAGAGTTCAAGTCCTCAGAACCCATGTGAAGCCAGATGTTTTAGTGCATATGCCTGTAATCCCTGTGCATCTATGGGCAAGATGGAAGATAAGGTAGAGCTAGGAGAATCTCAGAGTGTGCAGGCCAGCTAGCCTGACATCCCCAGTGGAACAAGGTGTAAGGTCAGGATTGACACCCTGAGGTTGTCCTCTGACCTTCATTTGTGTGTGCAACTATGTTTACACATGAAATAAGTAAAAAGATCTTTGCATCATCAGATCCAATTGTTTGTTTACAATTAGTCATTAATTTCCATAATAGCTAAAACCTTCTAGACTTGTTTTGATTTTCATTGCAAAATGATTAAAGGTTCACAGATGAAGTTGGAAGTTCCATGTGCCCTTCCTCTTCCCCTTAGTTAGCATCTTGCATAAGTAGAAGATAGACATTGGTGTAATATACAGAGCTTATTCAGATTTCCTAGTTTTATAAGCACCTATCTACATGTATGTATATAGGTAGATATATGCAATTTTATTACATGGGTAGATTTGTATAACCACGGTCACAATCAATATAGTTAACTTGCCAAATTAAATAAGAATGAAGAAAGTGACTGGCCCCTTCCCCTGGAAAAAAAAAAAAAAGTAATAGCCAGGCATGTAGCCTTTTGTAATTCTAGCACTTGATTGTCTGAGGCAGGAAGATTGTAAGTTGGAGGCCAGCATGGGCTATATAGGGGACCTTATCTCAAAAGAAAATGAGGGGTGGGGAACTGAGGAGATGACTCAGTGGTAACAAGGTACTTGCTTTGCAAGCCTACTGATTGGAGTTTAGGGTTTCCAGCACCCACATAAAGCTGCACACAAATGTCACCTGCCTTTCTCATCCCAAGGGGGTGGATTCAGGAGACTCCTGAAGCTTGAGAACCAGATAGTCTGACCTCCCAATACCAGAAACAACGACAGGAGAGAGACCCTTTCTCAAGCAAGGTGGAAGGAGAGATCAATCACTGCAGGGTTGTCTTTTGACCTCCACACGTACTCTGTGACACGTGCATGCCCATTTATAATGTACACACACACACACACACACACACACACACAGAGAGAGAGAGAGAGAGAGAGAGAGAGAGAGAGAGAGAGAAAGAAAGAAAGAAAGAGAAAGCTAAAACAATGATTTTTATTGTGGAATGAGCAGGTTGAAATCTGGACCATAATATGACAGACCAAGGGCATATGTGAGGAGCAAATGAAACCAAGGGTTTTTAAAGGAAAAATGAACAAATAACATATCTCATATTGAAGCAAGTATACATATCTCAATTGAAGCAAAGGCTACAAAGGTCAGCTCAGGTTGAATAGGCAAACAGCTGCTAGTTAGGTGTCCTTGCAAAAGTATCAGTGTGAGTTGCCATGGCATTTGGTACAAAGTTTTGGTTCTAGTATGGTATTAGGCAAATTGTGCATAAAGGCCCTTTATTCATATTCCCCAATCTTTTTTATTTTGCTAGGGTTACCATAAGTGACTTCATTTAGATTCTGACAACTTTCACAGACTATCAAAAGCATTCCTCATGTTTATAGTTATATTTCCTCCCATTTTCCCTAACCAGGCAAACACTAGTAATCTGTTCTCCATTTTACAATTTTTACTTCCCAAGAATGTTACATAAATGGCATTAGATAGTATACAACATTTTAAGACTGGCTTTAAAAATATTACTAATTTTTATACATGCATATAATATATTTGGTTATAATCTCCTCCTTTCTTGCCTCCCCCTTCCACAGGCCATGGGCATATTTCCAGCTAGTCCCTCTCTTACTTTGATGTTTTGTTTTCTTTTTCTCTCCTCTACCATCTATGATGGAATGTTAATGGTCCTCATATTGTACAGGTCTTGTGCTGGCATGAGCCACCACACCTAGCTTAATAAGTATTTTTAATACAGATTTTCAAAAAATTATTTTGAATTTTATAGGCTCGAGAACTCTTCCTAAAAGCAGTAGAAGAAGAACAAAATGGAGCTCTCTATGAAGGTAAAAGCTCATCCTAAGATGGATCATGTAGTTAGGATATTTCTCAATGTTAACAACCAATTTTTTTTTTTTTTCGAGGTAGGGTGTCACTCCAGCTCAGGCTGACCTGGAATTCACTATGTAGTCTCAGGGTGGCCTCAAACTCATGGTGATCCTCCTACCTCTGCCTCCCAAGTGCTAGGATTAAAGGCATGCACCACCACACCCGGCTTACAACCAATATTTTTTGTACTAAAACCTGTTTGACTTAGAACATTCTCCTCCCTCTACTTGAATTCATTTTTAAAATCAAAAACAGTGACTGGGTATGGAGATTCCATGCATGCCTATAATTCCAGCATTTGGGAGGGAAAAATAGGAGGGTCACTGCAGGTTCAAGGTTAGCCTGGTCTACCTAATGAGCTCCAAGCCATCGAGGGCTACATAGTGAGACCCTGTAAATAATTAATTAGTCAGTTAATTAATGTGTATATGACTTGGTCCTATACAAAAACTATCGCAAGATAAAGTTATATTTGTAGGATGAGTAAAATAAGTTTTCTGCATTTAATTATAGTATCTATTAAAGTCTTAAAAATTGTATTCATTTTAAAATAGTAAAATTGTAATTTTAAAATTTTTAAAATTTTAAAATTGTAATTGTAATTGTAATGCTCCTTTCATGAATGAAAATTATTATAGTGGTACAGAATGTAAAGGGTTAAATTAAAAAAAAAACACATGGGTGCCTTTTTACATTACACTTTACCAGAAGAATGTGCTTTAACTTTGTCTTTTGTAGACCCAGTAGAAATGCACTGATGAGGCTAGGGATAATAGCATACTGGTAGATTACTTGCCTAGCATGTAAGGCCTGGGCTCCATCGCCAACATTTCCAGAAAGGGAGATGGCTTAGTGAATAACGTGCTTGCTGTGCAAGGATGGGGACTGGAGCTTGGATCCCTAGCACCCACTTAAATGCCAAGTAGGTGTGATCCACCTGTAATCCCAGTATTTGGGACATGGAGATGAGGTCCCTGGGGCAAGCTGGTTAACTAGACTAGCTGCATCAGCAAGCTGTAGTTATGTGAGAGGGCCCTGCTTTGGTAAATAGAGTGGAGAGAGATCATGAAAGACACCTAATGTCAACCTCTGGCCTCCACATGTGCATATACACACATGCATGCATGCCCACACGCACATGCACTCATATACAAACAAAAAGTAATGAATATATAAACAAAATGATTGAACTGTGTTTATTGGAACAATTTTCTATTTTTTATTTGTATGCATATTTTAAGAGTCTAGGGCAGGTTAAATGGCTCAGTGGCTGAAATACTTGCTGTGCAAGCATGTGGGCTTGAGTTTGGATCCCCAGAACCTATATACATGTTGAGTGTGGTGACATGCACCTGTAATCCCAGAACTGGGGAGGTAGACACAGAATCTCTGGAGCTCATTGGCTAGCTTGTATAGCCAAATAGAAGTGCTCTGGGTTTAGAAGAGACACTAACTCAAAGAATAAGATAGAAAGAACAACTGAGGAACCCCCCCCCACCCCAGTGACAACCCCTGACTTTCACATGAACATGCGTACATACACCTCCCACCACATACACACTGTCTGACTGGTCAAGTCCCTTGAGATTCCCACCTCTAGTTAGTGCAGTGGAAATCATTCAGATTATTAGAGCATGGCAAAATAGATCAAACAGCACGAATGTCATCAAAGGGAAAAAAAAAAAAGGAATTAGCCTTTATAGCCCCAAGCTTCTCTGATCAATGGGGAGATATTATTGAATATTAAAGAGGCAAACCACCTGATCAGGGGAGTTATAAAAACAGGATTTGGACTGGAGAAATGGCTTAGTGGTTAAGGCGCTTGCCTGTGAAGCCTAAGGACCCAGGTTTGATTCCCCAGGACCCAAGTAAACCAGATGCACAAGGGGTCACATGCACATCTGTAGTTCATTTGCAGTGGCTAAAGACCCTGTCATGCCCATTCTCTTTATTTGACTCTCCCCCAATAAATTATATATATATATATATATATATATATATATATATATATATATATATATTTTAAACCCAGGATTTAAGTAGGACATGTTAACACCCATAATCCCACCACTTGCAAGGTTGAGTCAAGAGGATTGCCACAAGTTTGAGGCCAGCCTCAGCTACTTAGTGATTAGCAGGCCAATCAAGAATAGCAAGACCTTGTCTCAGAAATACCCCCCCCCCATGCACACAAAAATATGAGGTTTAAAGGTTATTAAGCTACATAAGAGGGAGGGATGCATTAGAGGAAGTTGGATTTGAAGAGGAGATGGCTCAGTGGCTCAGTAAAGATGCTTGCTTGCAAAGCCTTCCAGTCTGGATTTGATTCCCTAGCCACCCACATAAGGTTGGATGCAAAGTAGTGCATGTGTCTGGAGTTCATTTGCAGTGGCCAGAAATCCTGGTGTGCGTTTTTGTGTGCATGTGCATGCACACGTGTGTGCAAATAAATACATTAAAAAAATTAAAAAACAGAAACAACTCTTTATCCAGTAAGGAACATACCATCTTCAAGTCTATGCCCTTATAAAGAAAAGTTTATTTAGAAGTTCTGTTGGGGATGTAACAATGTATTTTTAGAGCCCAAAATGAGACAACCATATAAAATTATGTCTACTAAGGCATAGAGAATCCTATATTTTCCATGGGAATGACAAAAAGATAGTAAAGTTTATCTCAAATTTCTATAAAATGTGAGCTTTAAGAAAAACGTTTCTGCCTAAGAACACAGGTTCGATTCCCCAGTACCCACAAAAGCCAGATACACAGGGTGGCGCATGCATTTGGAATTTGTTTGCTGAGGCTGGAGGCCTTGGTATACCCATATTCTCTCTGTCTCTTCCCTCTCTCAAATAAATAAATAAAATATTTTTTAAAAGTCAAAAAAAAAAAAAAAAAAAGAAAAACGTTTCTGGCCACTATGGTTTGGAAATAATTTGTTCACTGAACTATTGTTGCATGTAGAAAAGGGAATGGCTGCTCATTAAAAAAAGCTGTCAAATTGAACTACAGTTAAGAGTAATCAAATTCGTGATAAAAATATGCAGTCATAGCTAATTTAGCTTTATCTTTTTTTTTTTTCCTTTTAGCCATCAAGTTTTATCGTAGGGCTATGCAACTTGTACCTGATATAGAATTCAAGATTACTTATACCCGATCTCCAGATGGTGATGGCATTGGGAACAGCTAGTGCGTATATAATTTGATAGACAGTACTACATGAAGTTTGTTATAATTAAGTGTCTTTGCTATTTATTATTCGTGTTTGGTATGTCCTTGTTTATAAAGTTGTATTTTTTTTAATTTTTAATTTTTTTTTATTAACAACTTCCATGATTATAAAAAATACCCCATGGTAATACCCTCCCTCCCCCCACTTACCCCTTTGAAACTCCACTCTCCATCATACCCCCTCCCCATCTCAATCAGTCTCTCTTTTACTTTTGATGTCTTGATCTTTTCCTCCTCTTATGATGGTCTTATAAAGTAGTATAATTTTTTTGAATCAGGGAACAATTAAGGTTTACATTTTAAATAGATGTAACAAAATAGGGTGTTAAGGTTTTTTTTTAATTAAAGCAGTGATAAGTTGTAAACTAATGGATACATTTCAACATTCTGAACCTATTTGAAATAGAAAGTACTAAAATTAACTAGGCTAATTGATACATGTGTTAATGAATGTTGATATTTTGAAAAAGGCATTTTATTAGGAAAAAATGTTAAACTATGGTGATTTTATTCTATTAATGTGGGAACCATAGTTTAAAAACATAGAAACAAGATATTAGTACTGCTAAAGTAAATGTGTTTCATTTGTTCATTGGTAAGGGACTACTAATTATATTATATTATTTGCTCTGTCATGAGGTTATTAACTTATATTTTTTTGTTTGTATGCTTACTGGCAGTGTTTCTCTTTTTATTTTATTATTTAAGTTAGTAGACAAAGTGAAGAGTATGTAATGAGTGTGACTATACATTATTCTTATTCATCTATTACCCACTGTCCTGTCCCATCCTTGCAAGATTCCTTCTCTCCCCTTTGCCAATGTTCCTTTGTTATTAGCATCTATTAATTATACAAAGAAATGAATTTCATTATGACATTTTTCATATATGTATAAAATGCATTTTATTATATTCACCTCCCCATTACCCTTTCTTGTTCCCTTTCCACTGATCCCCTGTCTCTTCCCAACTAGTTCTCTTTCTACTTTTTTTTTTCCTTTTTGTTTCTGTTTTGTTTTAGTGTTAATGATCTGTTACATTTTATTAGGGTTTCTTGAAGGATCCTGAATAAGGGGTTTACATACTGGAACTTGGCTTGTTACCACTGAAGAAAATGTCTCTCCCTACCCCAGTGACCATAAACTGCCTATAGGTACTCAAGGAGGGTTGGGGCCTTATGAGTTCCTTCCAGCAAGCTACGAATATCTGCCTATACATCCTCAGGAAAGGACAGAACCCTGTGGCCCACCCTCATGACAGGATGTTGACAGCTCCACCTTGTGCAGGTCTTGTGCTAAATACAACTGCTGTGAGCTCAGGAATGCATCACTGATGTCATTCTTGGACAGCATTCCATCTCACTCTGCTCCTTCTTCTGGCTCTTAATATTCTTTCTTCCCCCTCTTTTGAGATGTTTTGTGAGGTTTATAGGGAGTGATGTAGATGTCCCATTTCTGTCTGAGCACTCAACACTTATTCTAAGTACTTTGACCAGTTATGAGTCTCTGCAGTTCAGGTGCCCACTGACCAGTGCTGATGGCTACACTAATCTATGGGTATAAACATAACTACTATTTAAAAGGAAAATTGGCAGGTACAACATTAATGTCTGGTACTGTAAACCTGATCAAGAGCCTGTGGATCCAGAGGTCAGAGGCCATCGTGGGGAAAGTACTGTTGTTTTGCTAAATGGGCATGTTGCTTAGAAGAAATCAAAACAAAACAAAATAAAGTTGGTATGATACTTTGTTGTAAGGCAGAATGTGTGTTACCACCTTTTAAAAAAGTAGAGAGTTTGCTTTTTTTTAAAAAAGCAGATTTCAAAGTGCTATGACAATCAGTCTCTAAACTGTTTATTCACTTCCCTTCTTTCAGCACTGAAGACGATGATGATAGCAAGATGGCAGATCTCTTGTCCTGCTTCCAGCAACAGCTCACATTTCAGGAGTCTGCACTCAAACTGTGTCAGCCCGAGCTTGAGAGCAGTCAGACTCACATATCAGGTGTGGGTTCCTGGTTGTTTTCACTCAGAAACACTTGAACTTTGCTGTGAAATTTTTTGGACTTCTGAAGTCAGATAATTGCTGCTGTAGTTCAGAAGATAGTGAGAAATCTTGTTATAATATGTACAGAGATAGTTATTTCAATATATGCTTTTCAACATCTGAAACACCAGAGTTTATAATGCATTTGTTCAGGTGTGTGTTTTTCAGTGAAGCTGTAAGAGATGGAATCAGAAAGCCTTTTGGAAATTACAGAAATACTGGTGTCATTAAGCATTTCAGCCAGAATGGGCAGCTAAAGGTTTAGAAAAAAATTTGGGCTGGGGAGATGGCTCAGCAGTTAAAGGCACTTGCTTGCAAAATCTACTGGCTCAGGTTCAATTCCCAGTACCCTTCATAAAGCTGGGTGCACAAAGTGGTGCATGCATCTGGAGTTCACTTGTAGTCTCAAGAGGCTTTGGTATGCCCATTTTCTCTCCCTGTCTTTCTCTGTGTTTACAAATAACTAAAAATATTTACTTTTTAATTTTTTAAAATTTATTTATTTGAGAGTGACAGACAGAGGGAGAAAGAGGCAGAAAGAGAGAGAGAGAGAGAGAGAATGGGCATGCCAGGGCCTCCAGCTGCTGCAAACAAACTCCAGACGCATGCGCCCCCTTGTGCATCTGACTAACATGGGTCCTGGGGAATCGAGCCCCAGGGTCCTTAGGCTTCACAGGTAAGCGCTTAACCGCTAAGCCATCTCTCCAGCCCAAAATATTTAATTTTTTTCAAACATTAAATAGTTTTAACTTATAGGAGGAAGGTTTAAAATTCTCAAAGTGATTTTAAGCTGGGCATGATGGCACACACTTTTTAAAAGTATTTTTTATTTTCATTTATTTATTTATTTATTTATTTGACAAAGAGAGAGAGAGAGTGAGAGAATGGGTGTGCCAAGGACTCCAGCCTGTGCAAACGAACTCCAGATCAGTGCACCCCCTTGTGCATCTGGCTTATGTGGGTCCTGGGGAATCGAAGTGAGGTCCTTTGGGTTTGCAGGCAAACGCCTTAACCGCTAAGCCATCCCTCCAGCCCATGGCACACACTTTTAGTCCCAGCACTCAGGTGTCAGAGGTAGGAAAATTGCTGTGAGTTTGAGGCCAGCCTGGGATTACAGGGTGAGTTTCAGGTCAGCCTACTTCAAATAAAACTAAACAAAACCAAAAAAGGACACCTTTTTATTGTTAATAAATGTAGTATGGATCACATATATGTAGTACATTTTTCTCACATTTGTTTTAATATGTATTGGTGAAAACATAATTATGCAAGGGAAAATATGCTTTATATAAGTAGCTTTAGATCTCTACTGAAAACAAAAATGTTTGTATCTTGATGTTAGGCTTCATTGCTTACTATTAGGCAGTTAATATACTTATGCTATCTCTCTGAGCAGTACTGAGGGTTTGATGTATAAATATCTAGCAATGCATCAATGTACTAAGAACATGGCTTTGACAGTAGAGTGACACGTAGGAGACTCATTGAAGGATGGTTCTTTATTGCAGTGCTGCCGATGGAAGTCCTGATGTACATCTTCCGGTGGGTGGTGTCTAATGACTTGGACCTCAGGTCATTAGAGCAGTTGTCGCTGGTGTGCAGAGGATTCTACATTTGTGCCAGGTACTCTTCTATATAACAACTCAGACAGTGAAGGAAAAAAATGATGACTTCTTAGCCAATTTTTCCATAAAAAAAGTACAAACTTGGTGGTCTGAGTAAAAGCTTAGAATGAAGAGAAAGTATACTCATGTGGTTTTCTCAAACCACAGCATTTAAAGGTTGGAATGTGCCAGGCATTCAGGGTATGATCAGTGGTAAAGAAGTTGCAGTTAAATGTGCTGCTTCATAGGGCTTGCATACCAGCTTAGTTGATTTGGAAGATAAAATTAGATAAAAAGGGGCTGGAGAGATGGCTTAGCGGTTAAGCTCTTGCCTGTGAAGCCTAAGGACCCCGGTTTGAGGCTCAATTCTCCAGGACCCACGTTAGCCAGATGCACAAGGGGGCACACACGTCTGGAGTTCGTTGACAGTGGCTGGAAGCCCTGGCGTGCCCTTTCTCTCTCTCTCTGACTCTTTCTCTCTCTGTAACTCTCAAGTAAATAAATAAAAATGAACAAAAAATTAATTAAAAAATTTAGATAAAAATATAATCAATTTATTTTTATAGTCATTAAGCCCATTAAGTGGTAAAGTTATCCTCTACTTTTAAAATCTTGCTGTGTGGAGAACAAGCTGAGCTGATTGTCTGATCTTTTATGGGTTTCTTATATAAAGTTCATACTTATCCTTAGCATCTAGAACTTTTATAATCTTAGTTCTTAAAATCCAAATGTAGCCAGGTGTGGTGGTATATGCCTTTAATCCCAGCACTTGGAGGCAGAGGTAGGAGGGTCACCATAGGTTCTAGGCCACCATGAGACTACATAGTGAATTCCAGGTCAGCCAGGGCTAGAGCCAGAGCCTACCTTGGAACCCCCCCCCCCAAAAAAAAAAAAAACCCAAAAGTATTATTTTCAAACAGTCTAATTCCGTTTGGAATTTTTTATTTTGCATAACTTCTTTCAGTTGCTTAAAGCCTGTGTTTTAGTGATTTTTGTATGGTGTTCTTGTACAGATATTTGTTAAGCAACTATTAGATTGCTGCCAACCTTTTAAATTCGTGTTTCTAGCAGTTACTCAGGTAATTATGCACAAAGAAACATTTTGGTAAAGAATTCAAACTTTTAGGAATAAAACTTCATGTATCATCATAAAATAAAATTAATTGTTAAAAGAAGAAAATTGGGGGCTGGAGAGATGGCTTTGTGGTAAAGGGACTTGCCTGTAAAGCCAAAGGACCCAGGCTTGATTCCCCAGGACCCATGTAAGCCAGATGCACAAGGTAGCACATGTGTCTGGTTTTCGTTTGCAGTGGTTGGAGGCCCTGGCACACCCATTCTTTCTCTCTCTCTAGCTCTCTCTGTCTCTCTGCCTCTTTCTCTTGCTCTCAAATAAGTAAATAATAAATAAATGAATCAGAAGGTAAATATAAAAAGAAAATTTGGGTTGGAGAAATGGCTTAATGGTTAAGGCATTTGCCTGCAAAGCCAAAGGACCTATGTTCGATTCCCCAGGACCCATGTAAGCCAGATGCACAAGGTGGAGCACACTGTCTGGAATTCATTTGCAGTGGCTGGAGGCACTAGCATGCCCATTTTCTTTATCTGTCCCCCCCCCTTTCTCTCTCTCTCTCTCTCTCTCTCTCAAATAAATAAAAAATATTACAAACAAAATAAATAAAAGAAGAAAATTTAAGCCAGGTTTTGGGTGCAAATCTGTAATATAAACACTTAGAAAAGTGGAGAATGGAGGATCAGGGGTTCAAGAAGAAAAAGAAGCAAGTTTAAATACACATTTCAGCATAAATTTTGAGGGGCTCATCTTTTGCAGTCTAATGCCAGTATAAGTTTTGCTTCTTTGAAACTGAGTTTCTGAAGCCACAGATGAATTTACAAATATTTTGAGTTGCATCAGAATCATGCCAATTTTCAGTATACCTTTCATTTAACTTTTTTTTTTCTTTTTTTACTGTGACAAAATTTTGTTGATGCTACTTTCAAAACTTACTTCCAGTTCAACCATTCTCTACTCCAACTACCATTCTGATTCATCCACTTCTTTGCCAGGTCTAATTCAGTGGCAGCCTATGTGGTCTCCTTGTATCCACTCTTACATCCCTGGGACATTTACTGTATAAACACTATAGAGATTTTGTTTTTTAATTTTTTAGTTGATAGAAAAAGTTGTATTTATCATGTACATTATGACATTTTGATGTTTCATACATGCATATAACATACATACACATATACATACACACATACACATTTTGGAATGAATGAATCTAGCTAAATAACAAATACTTACATAATTATGTTTGTGGTGACAACACTTAATATTCACTTTCTTTTTGCCCCAGCAGCTGCAGTTCCAAGGCCTTATAGGTTGGGGAGGAGACCTTTGCTGGTTCCAGTTGGGTGGGGGTGTACATATGCCAGGTTTGGGGTATTGATATTTCCGTTTCTGGAGTTCTGGACATGGATGCCACCTATGTTAGCTTTCCAACACTATGACAAAATATGTGAGATAAATAACTTACAAGGAAAAGTTTATTTCAGGTGACAGTTTCAGAGGTTTTAGTCCTTGGTTGGTTGGCTCTGTTGCCTTGGGGCCTGTGGTGAGGAATCCATAGCAGAAGTTGCTGCTTACCTGTTGGCCAACCAGTAGGTTGGGAACTGAGAAGCAAAGAGAAGATACCAGTTTCCCATTATCCTTGTCAAGGGCATAGTCCTAAGTTATTCCCACTTAGCTCTAGCTACTGAAAGTTTCATCACCTACCACTAGCACCACAAGCTGAGGACTCCAGTGGTAAACACACAGGCCTTTGGAGGACATTCTAGGTCAAAAAGATGGCAGGACCTTTCTGGGGTTCTGAGACACATGAGAGGTGGATTCTGGGATTTTGGTACTTATTGCCACAGTTCTAAGTCAGCAGGTTGGGAAGGAGACTTTACCTAGTTCCAACAGAGTAAGGTGGTCTGGGGATTTGGACAGTGGTTCCTGCATCTGCTGGAAGTGGCTGGAACCTTCCACAGCTTCTGATGAACAGGCATAAATGAAGCTGGGACTGTATCAAAGGCTGTAGTGCTAAGGCTGTGGGTCAGGAAAGGAGACCCACCCTAGTCCCTTTGGGGTGTGTGCAGGTGGGACTGTAGCTTGTGGCTGCACCTGCTGCTCTGAAGCTGCAAGATGCTGAGGGACTATGAGGGCCATACAGAGCCAAAGCTTCTGGCAGTATCAGGAAACTGGCCACTGGCCCCTAAGCCAGAGTGATATCTACTAGTGGCTGTTGCTTAAATCCTGGGCTTAGGGACTGTTGGTTCCCTTTTGGAGCAGGGCTGTCACACCAACCAGCTCCTTAAATGATTTAAAACCTCTGAAGGGATAAGGGCTGTAGTCCAGTTGTAGTGCACATGCAAAGCCCTGGGATTAAAGGTGTGCGCCACCACGCCCAGTGATGCTGGTATTTTTTATTGGTATTGCATTGTCTGTACATTGCTTTTGGTAAAATTGCCAGTTTCACAATATTAATTCTACCTATCCAGGAGCTTGAGAGGTCTTTTTGTCTTCTCAAGACCTCCTTGATTTCTTATGTTTTCATTATTTAGGTCTTTCACATCATTAGTTAGTATTATTCCAAGGCATTAAATTTTTTGTTGTTGTTGCTATTGAAAATAGGACAGCCTCACTGATTTCTTTCTCTGTATATTTGTCCTTTGCATATAGAAAGGATACTTACTTTTGTGCATTGATTTTTGTATCCCACCACTTTACTGAAGAAATTAATCACATTTAGAAGTTTTGAAGTGGAGACTTTTGGGTCACTTATGTATAGGAAAATATCATCTGCAAATAGGGCTAACATGACTTCTTCCTTTACAATTTGAATTCCTTTTATTTCTTTCTCCTTATTGTTTGGGCTAGTACTTTTAGTACTAGGATGAAGAGCAGTGGTGAGATTGGACACCCCTGTCTTGTTCCTGATCTCAGTGGGAACTCCTTGAGTCTCTCCCCATTAAGTATTATTTGGGCTTTAGGTACTTTATATATAGCCTTTATTGTGTTGAGATATAAACCTTCCATGCCTATTTTTTCCAGCATTTTGATCATGAAATGGTGTTGTATTTTGTCAAAGCCCTTCTCTGCATCAATTGAGATGATCACGTGGTTCCTATGGTTAAGTTTATTTCTGTGGTGTATTATGTTGATGGATTTCCACATGTTGAACCATCCGTTCATCCCTGGGATGAAACCTATTTGATTACGGTGGATAATGCTTTTGATGTGTTGTTGAATTCTGTTTGTGAGGATTTTGTTCAGGATCTTTGCATCTAAATTCATCAGCGACATAGGCCTGTAGTTTTCTTTTCTTGCATCTCTGTTTTTTAAATTTAAATTTTTTTTTCATTGACAACTTCCATAATTATAGACAATAAACAGTGTAATTCCCTCTGCCCTCCCACTTTCCTCTTTGAAACTCCATTCTCCATCATATCCCTTCCCCCTCAATCAGCTTCTCTTTTATTTTGATCTCATCATGTTTTCCTCCTATTATGATGGTCTTGTGTAGGTAGTAGTAAGCACTGCGAGCTCATGAATATCCAGACTTATTTGTGTGTGAAGGAGAGCATTGTAAGGACTCAGTCCTACCCTTCCTTTGGCTCTTACATTCTTCCTGTCACCTCTTCTGCAATGGACCAGAAGGTATGATAGAGATGTTTCAGTGCTGAGGACTCCTCTGTCACTTCTTCTCAGCACCATGGTGCCTTTTGAGTCATCTCAAGGTCACCGCCATGTGAAAAGAGAAGCTTCTCTAATTTTGGTGAGCAGAATATATGTATTTATCCAGACATCAGCAGGCATTACACCCCTAGGGCTCATGACCTCCTCATCATGGGTTTTCAGTGCTGGACGTGTATTCCTTCTCATGGAATGTGCCTCCCATCCAATTAAGAGAGCTGCTGGTTTCCCCATAACAGACATGCCACCACTGTCTGTACCTGTTGGCTCATTTGGCCAGGCTGGCAAAATATAAGGCTTGCAGTGTCCACAGTTGAGTATCTTCACTGGTGATTTTTCTCTCTCCCATTGAACTGCATGCAGCATGGCTTTTTCCAGCTTTCTGTCAGCTGGTCTACATGGAGGAGGTTTCCAGCTCAGCTCCAGCAGGATTTCTCAGTGACCTTGCAGCCCAAGTATGTGGAGTCTTCAGCAGTAGGATCTTATCATCTATTCCTGCTGGGAAAGCAAGAGCCTCAGCAATGGCTTATGATGTTTTGGGGTTCCAAATCAGCTAGGAGCCAGTCAGTCCCTGCCCTCAATAATGACAGCAGAAAATGTCAAAGGCCCTAGCAGTCAGGAAACATCAAAGGCAACAATAGTCAACACCAAAATACAGCTTTTTTGAGATGGGTAAAGCCAACTAAGAATAATATCATTCAAATGTAGTACATTACCTTTTCTGACAAGGAAAGAGAGATTAGCAGTTTTAGTGCAGGCTTTTGTATCTGGCTTTGTATAAGTAGGCCCTGTTACCTTTTGCAATGGCTTCCAATCTCACTAATGTTGAGTGCCAACCTTGATCTGTCTCTGCTGGGTGGCCAGGGTTGAGTGAGTTGTCTGGACATTCACGGCCCTGATGGTTGGTGGATGGGAGACTTTGCAGGGTGCCTTAACTTGTACCAGAGCTGCTCGGCTGGTCCCATTTATATTCTCCTTCAGCAGCTGCCCAGCTAGTCTCCACTGTTCTCCTTCAGGTTTCTTGACTTTGTGAGGAGGCTGATGTTAGTGGAAATCCCCTCACTTTGTTTTTGCTCCTGCCAGTCTGCTCTGCTGGCTGGGCAGGTGCGCAAATTAGGGCTGCTAGCACCTCGTGATTCTAGCTGTTTCCTCCTTTCGGGAAGAGCTTGATCTCTCCTGCTTCTCTGCTATCGTTGATAATAACTTATACACCTTCACTTTTTGGTAGATGAGTATATTTTTCTGTGTTTCTGCTTATTTCCCTCTCTAGGCTGCTTTGGTGTGGCTAGTATGCTGCCATCTTACCAGAAAGTCCCTGCCTGGTTTTGGTATTAGGGTGATGCTAACTTCACAAAAGGAGTTGGGGAGGATTCCCTGGTCTCTGATTATGCAAAACAATTTGAGAAAAATTGGTTTCACTTTTTCAATTAAAGTTTGATAGAATTCAGCTGAGAAGCCATCCATCCTGGACTTTTCTTTTTGCAAAGGTTTTGATTACCTTTTCAATCTCCATGGATGTAATAGGTTTGTTTAGGAGATTAATCTGCTCTGAGCTTAGTTTTGGTAGGTGGTATGTGTCTAGGAATTCATCCATTTCTTCCAGATTATCTAATTTTTTGTAGAGATTTGGGAAGTATGCCATGATGATTCTTCCACTTTCATTGATGTCAGTTGTGATCTCTCCTTTTTCATTTCTGATTTTGTTAATTTGAGACTTCTCTTTTTTTTTTTGATTGACCAAATTGTTCAGAGGTTTATCAACCTTGTTTATTTTTTCAATGAACCAGCTCTCCATTTCATCAATTTAAAAATTGTTTTCTTAGTTTCCAGTTCATTAATTTCTGTTCTGATCTTGATTATTTCTTTCCGTATGGAGCTCTTAGGGTTGGAATCTTCTTGTTTTTCCAACACCTTTGGACAGTTAGGTTATTAATTTGAGATCTTTCTTTTTTTGTTATGAAGACATTTAGCACTATGAGTTTTCCTCTTAGGACTGCCTTCATTGTGTCCCATAAGTTTTGGTAGGTTGTGTTCATTATCATTCAGTTATTGGAATTTTACAGTTTCTTTTTTGATTTCTTCCACAACCCATTCATTGTTTAATCTCCAATAGCTGGTTGAGTTCTTGACAAGTCTCTTTTTGTTGATTTTTGGCTTTAAAGCATTGTGATCTGATATGATGTAGGAAGTTACTTCAACTTTCCTGTAGTTATGGAGGCACACTTTATTTCCTAATATGTGGTCTATTTTGGAGAAGGTTCCATGGGCTGCTGAGAAAAATGTATATTCTATAAAGTTGTGGTAGAAAGTTCTGTAGATGTCCCTTAGATCTAGTTGATCTACAGTGTTGTTTAGCTCTATTATTTCCCTGTTGATTTTCTGTTTGGATGATCTATCTGTTGATGATAGTGGAGTATTGAAGTCTCTGACTCTGATGGTGTTGGTGTTTCTGTTTTGTTGTCAAGTAGGTTTTGTTTTATAAACTGTGGTGTACCTGTACTTGGTGCATATAGATTTGTGATTGTCAAGCCAGGCATGGTGGCGCACGTCTTTAATCCCAGCACTTGGGAGGCAGAGGTAGGAGGATCGCCATGAGTTTGAGGCCACCATGAGATTACATATTGAATTCCAGGTCAGGCTGGACTAGAGTGAAACCCTACCTCAAAAAAAAAAAAACAAAAAAATAGATTTATGATTGTGATGTTCTCATTCCCTTGATGAGTAAGAAGTAGCCTTCCTTGGTGGATGGGAGACTTTGCAGGGTGCCTTAAGTTGTACCAGAGCTGCTCGGCTGGTCCCATTTATATTCTCCTTCAGCAGCAGCTTTTTGATTACTTTTGGTTTGAAGCCTATTTTATCAGATACTAATATAGCAATGCCTGCTTGTTTTTTATTTCCATTTGCTTGGAATATCATTTTCTATTCTGAGGAGGTATCTATCTTTAGTGTTGAGGTGGGTTTCTTGAAGATAGCAGATAGAAGGGTCCATTTTTTTCTGATACACCATGATAAATTGTGGTTTTTTGTTTGTTTGTTTTGTTTTTTGTCTTTCAAGGGTTTCACTGTAGCTCAGGCTGACCAGGAATTCTCAGGGTGGCCTTGAACTCTCAGAGTCCTCCTACCTCTGCCTCCCAGGTGCCAGGATTAAAGGCATGCACCACCACACCTGCAAATTGTGTATTTTGATGGGAGAGTTAAGACCATTAATATTTAAGGTTATTGCTGTGAGGTTCGAATTAATCCCTGCCTTGATGAGATGCTTTATGGGGTTTGGTGCTTTCTTGTGTTTTGTACTTTTTTTAGTCTGGTGTATTTTTGGTTATTGTCATCTTCTTGTTGGCTCTTGAGATTGGTTGCTTGACTCTTCTGTGTGGAGTATTCCCTGAAGTATTCTCTGTAGGTTTGGCTTTTTGTTTATGTAATCATGTAGTTGACTTTTTCATGGAAAGCTTTTCTTTCACCATCTATTATGAAGGATATTTTAACTGGGCACAGTGGCTTGGAAGCCATAGTTTTTAAGACTTTGAAGTTGTGATGGTTTCCTTCAGGTGTCCCCTGTAAACTTACATGTTCTAAATGCTAGCTTCCTAGCTGATGGAGATTTGGGAGTTAACACCTCCTGGAGACAGTGTGTTGTTGGGGATGGGCTTGTGGGTGCTATAGCCAGTGTCTCCTTGCCAGTGTTTGGCACATTCTCCTGTTCCTGCTGTCCACCTAATGTTGGCCAGGAGGTGCTGTCCACCCTCTGCTTATACCATCATTTTCCCCTGCCATCATGGAGCTTCCCCTTGAGTCTGTAAGCCAAATAAACCCTTTATTCTCCAATTCTGCTGTTGTGTGATTTCTGCCAGCAATGGAAACCTGACTAGAACTGTAATGCTGGTACAAGGAGTGGGATCATTTGCTGCTAGACACCTGACTGTGTGGCTTTGGCCTTTTGGAGCTGATTTTCAAGAGGAATGTGGATGAATTTGAATCCTTGGCCTAAGAGAAGTAGGGCAGTGCTGTAAATATAGCTTGATGTACTATTCTGGTCAATGTTGAAAGACCTGAAAGCAGTAAGAACTATGGACTGTGAGGTTTGGCTTCTGAGGGTTAGAAAGAGCTTTGCTTGGACTGGGCTACAAACAGTTTGTGTGAGAGGCTTGCTGTTATGCTCGTGTCCTGAGAAGTTGTGCACGGTTGCATTGCATAGAATGGACTGGTGTGTGAAGAGGGATATGGCACAGAATGAAATCTTTGGGCTGAATCTTCTTGCTCATTCAACTGCAATTATATGAGAGATTACAGTCTTTGAGATTGGCCAGCTGACCTGCACTGGGGCAACAGGAAGAACGTTGACTCTTTTGAAGGGGCCTGAGTGCTCAGGGAATGTCCTGTTCTTCAAAGTCTGCTTTGTTTTCCCCTGGATTAACAAATTGACACTCTACCTGGTATTATGGAGTTAGAAATGCAGGAAAGAGAAGGTCACTGAATTTGCAATATGGTCCTGTGTTTTGGAAATGGCCATGGGCAGTATGTAGCAGGTTTGCTGGATGCCTGCATTGAAACCCGATTGAACTGTGATGATGGACTGTGGCTTGCAGTGGAGACCCAGTGAAGATGCTGAGACCCATGAGATGGCTGCCAAGGAGAGTTGCTGGCCCCGATGAAGTTTTCCAGGACTGTGAGTGCCTTGCTGGAGGGGTGGAATTGGAACTCCAGAGACTTGTTGCTGGCTAGAATTATTGAATTTGGAGATTTGTCACCACCTGGAGTTATTGGACTTGGAGCGACAGAGTTTGATGCTATATTTTTTTGCTATGGCCCAATGCCATAATTTGTAGTGTGAATGTGTATCCTGTGCCATTATGGGTTTTGAGGGGATTTTTAGGTGGTATAGCTCAATTAAAAGGCCTGGGATTATGAGGATGTTTGAACATCATTATTATTGATAATAAATATGGAGACTTTTAAAGTTAAACTGAATGCATTGCATTTTACATCATGTATGGTTATTAGTTTATGAGGGCCAGGGCCGGAATGTGGTGGCTTGATTCAGGTGTCCCCCATAAACTTAGGTGTTCTAAATGCTAGGTTTCCAGCTGATGGAGATTTGGGAGTTAACGCCTCCTGGAGGCATTGTGTTGTTGGGGGTGGGCTTATGGGTGTTATAGCCAGTGTCCCCTTCCTTGCCAGTGTTTGGCATACTGTCCTGTTCCTATTGTCCACCTGATGTTGGCCAGGAGGTGGTGTCCACCTTTTGCTCATGCCATTGTTTTCCCCTGCCATTATGGAACTTCCCCTTGAGCCTGTAAGCCAAAATAATTTACCCTTTTTTCCCAAAAGCTGCTGTGGGTTGGGTGATTTCTGCCAGCAATGAATGCAACAGAAGTGTTTCCTAGCAGACCCTTCTGGCTTTTAGGGTTTCCATTGAGAAATCTGAGGTAATTCTGATGGGATTGCCTTTGTATGTAGTGAATTATTTCTCTCTTGCTGCTTTTAGCACTCTCGCTTTGTTTTCACTGTTAAAAGTTTTAACTATGATGTGCCTTAAAGAGTTTCTTCTTTGGTCCTGTCTGTTTGGTGTTTTGTGGGCTTCTTGTATCTGGATGGGCCTCTCTTTTGAGAGATTGGGAAATTTTTCTTCAATAATTTTGTTGAATATGTTCTCTGTGTCTCTGGCCTGGATTTCCTCTCCTTCTGATCCAGATATTTGGTCATTTTAGGGTATCCCACAGCTCCCTTGTATTCTGTTCAGTTGATTTTTTGAACTTAGCAAAGTTTTGGCTTCCCAATCAATATCTTCTGTCTTCTATCTTCCACATGAGTAACTCTGTTAGTGAGGGGTTCTAGATAGGTTTGTAATAAGCTCTATTTAATTTTTGTTTACTGTTGTGTTATTTTGTATCGTGTCCATCTCTTTTTTGAAATTCAATTTCAGTTTGAATTCTGATTTTCTTGATGCTTCCCGGAATTCATTCTTTTTTTTTTTTTTTTTTTTTTTTTTTTTTTTTAACCATCACGCCCGGCTTGTTTTTAACATTTTTATGTGTTTTCAAGGAGAAAGATAGCAGAGAGAAGAGGGACAGACAGAAAGAATGGGCACACCAGGGCCTCTAGCTGCTGCAAACAAACTCCAGATGCATGTGCCTCTGGCTTTACGTGGGTACTGGAGAATTGATCGCAGGTCGTTAGGCTTTGCAGGCAAGTGCCTTAAGCACTGAGCCATCTCTCCAGCCCGGAATTCATTCTTAATATTTGATCAAATCTTCATTAAGCTTAATCAGTCAGTTATTGAGATCTTCCATTTCTTGGCTCACCTTCAATTCATTCATATCTCTTTTCTAATATTCTAATATTTTCTTCAATCAAGTTAAGCTTACTGTCAAAAGCTGAGTGCTCTAAGAGACATTTCTGTTCAATTTCATTGATATAATTACTAGTTTTTTGGTGGTTTGCTTCCAATTCAGCAATTCTTTTGATTGGGCTCTCATTGGCTTTTTGTGTTTTATTTTGGGATTGAATTTCTGTTGATACTTCTATTATTTCATTGGAGGCTTCCATTGTGAGACTAGGCATCCTTGGTGGAGATCTCTTAGTTTTCTGACTTTTGTTGGCTTTTTTTACATTGTGGTCTACCCATCTTGGGGAGACACTTTATTCTATTGAGGAGGAAGCAAGTTTTCGTCCTTGTAGGATCTTCAGAGGATGTTCTGTTTTAAATGTGAACCAGATTGGTATGCCAGTGTATGATGGGTTTATAACCACAGATGTGCAGATATTGGAGATTGCAGGTACATCAAAGGTACCTGAGGAACTGGGAATTCTGGCCTACTTACCCACTTTCATGTATTCTTTGGCACCCAGGAGTCACCAGTTGGGGAACCAGGCACCAGGAAGCTGGAGAGCCAGAAGCAAGAGGCCTGCTCCTACAGTAGCTCGTGCTCCCTCTGACTCAGGAATAGCGATGTTGGTACCCAGGGGCCAGTCAGGATACCAGAGCAAAAGGCCTGTTTCCACAACATCCACATAGGGACCAGGCCTCCCCAAGCCAGGCTCAGGGGGACCTACAGGGATCAGGAAACTGGGAGGAGTCTGGGGAAATAGGGATCTGGTCTACTTATTCTGTGCCCACCATGCGCATCCTCCAGTGCAAGGTATCCTGTGCTTTTTGTTGTTGTTGTTGTTTGTTTTTATTTATTTATTTGAGAGCAACAAAGAGGCAGATAGGGAATGGGCGCACTAGGGCCTCCAGCCACTGCAAATGAACTCCAGATGCATGCGCCACCTTGTGCATCTGGCTTATGTGGGTCCTGGGAAATCGAGCCTCGAACCGGGGTCCTTAGGCTTCACAGGCAAGTGCTTAACCACTAAGTCATCTCTCCAGCCCCTTGTTATTTTTTTTAACAGACTTTTTCATTAAAATTATCCCGAGACATATTACTATGTTGCCTCAGGCCTTAACCTCTTAGGTTCAGGTGATTCTCCTGTTTGGGCTGAGTAGCTAGTAGGGCAGGCATTTCTTGAATTTAGATGACACTTTAATCCTTTTTACTGCAAAACCAATAGCCTACTGGAAATTTTATGTGATATTAGATGTGTTTAAAATTTATTTGACCTAAGTGGTTCATCTAGTACATACAGAAACAAAATTTGTTAATTTTAACCTTACTATATTAAAAGGAAAAAAAATTATCCTGAGACAGGGTATCCTAAGCTGACCTTTCAACTATGTAACCTAGAATGACATTGAACTTCTGATCCTCCTACCTCACCTCCTGGGTGCCCAGTATACTTCGTACTCCAGAATGAATCAAGGGCTTTGTGCATGCTAGGCAAGCACTCTACCAACTGAACTATATCCACAGCCCTTTAAACAGGCCTTCTGTGTCCATTTGTCATTCTGTACTCTCTTGAATGCCACTGAATTTCTATTCTGTTGCTGGTTCATAAATTCTTTAACCTTTCTTCCTGTCATTCTTTTTCTCTACTGTCTTAAAGTTCACAGATTTTTCTGCTTCTTTATTTTTCTTTTGATTCTCTCTATTGCATTTTGGCCTGCAGTTCATTGTATCTTTTAGTGCTAGGATTTCTCATTTTATTTCAATTTTTCTAGTGTTTCTGTCATCCTTTTCTACCCCCTGGCCCTGCCCTTTCTCCAGAATGCTCTTGTGAAAGCATAAATCCTGCTCAGAAGTCTGTAGTGGCATTCATCTCAAGTCAATAACCACTTTCTCCTGCAAGAAGCCACCTCATTTGCTTCTCAAATCATGTAGTCACTCTCAGCCTGCTAATTTTGCTGTAGCCCTGTGCTCCTGCAGGCTCTTTGCTGAACCTGCCAGTCAGACCTTCAGCACAGCACCTTGCACTTGCTATGTCTGCTGCCCAGGAGCCTTTTCTAGCCACCCTGTCCCATTACTTCATTGGTTGATTTTTGCACTGAAACTTTTTCCCCACCAGTAGAAGAATAAGGCTTCACCCTGTCAGTCTCCCCATGCCTTGGAACAGGGCCAGATAGGTGCTCAACTAATAATTGCTGAGCTTTTGAAAATGTGTGATAGAGATGGCTTAGTGGTTAAGGTGCTTGCCTGCAAAGCCAAAGGATGTAGGTTCAATCTCCCAGGACTCACGTAAGCCAGATGCACAAGGTGGTGTATGCATCTCGAGTTTGTTTGTAGCGGCTGTAGGCCCTTGCACACCTATGCTCTCTATATGTCTGTCTGTCTGACTCTCTCATTCAAATAAATAAATAAAAAGATAAATGTTTTATTAAAAATGCATGATAGAACAAAAAGTATTTGTGTATAGGATCTTGGCTTTTTACATTTATTGATGATTTTTTTTTTTTTTAACCTAGAGACCCTGAAATATGGCGTTTGGCCTGCTTGAAAGTATGGGGTAGAAGCTGCATTAAGCTTGTTCCATACTCATCCTGGAGAGAGATGTTTTTAGAACGGCCTCGTGTTCGCTTTGATGGTATGCTGGATTCCAGAGCTTGGAAGAAATCATTTGTGATGCTAATTTTGATAAATACATAGTTTTAATTTTCTGTAATGGACCTAAGTGCTTAGAAGCATAAAGGAAATCACAATAAAAATAAAACTGGACATGTGTTACATGATGCAACTCAAAATTACAACCTAATTCTTTTTTTTTGAAGGGGTGTATATCAGTAAAACTACATATATTCGTCAAGGAGAACAGTCTCTTGATGGTTTCTATAGAGCCTGGCACCAAGTGGAATATTACAGGTACAGCTCTTGTAAACTGACTGAGTGGACAATTGTCTGTCTCCAAATATTGACCCTCTAGTTATTTGGTCTGTTCTTTGTTGCTTTTGATCTGTCCATGAAATGGCCCTTAGTATTTTTATCCTTTATTATGACCTAGGAACTATATGAAAATCCTAAAAGGTTAATATAAATTATATTATTCCTACTGGTCCTTAAATTAAACTTCAGAGCTATCCTTTTCTTTTGTCATGCTTTTACTATTTGTCTTTTCCATTAATGCTTGCACTTTTTTCCAGCCTTACTATTTACCAGTATTACTGTTATTGGGAAATAAGTAAACTTATGTTAATTCTTGTATATTCAGTTCTCACTTTTCTTTCTCCTTTTTATTTTTTACAAATTTTTTGTTTATTTTTATAAATTTATTTTAGAGCGACAGACAGAGAGAAATAGGCAGATAGAGAGAGAATGGGCATGCCAGGGCTTCCAGCCTCTGCAAATGAACTCCAGATGCATGCGCCCCCTTGTGCATCTGGCTAATGTGGGTACTGGGAAATCGAGCCTCGAACTGGGGTCCTTAGGCTTCACAGGCAAGCGCTTAACCACTAAGCCATCTCTCCAACCTCTCCTTTTTATTTTTAATTTAATTTATTTATTTATTTGAGAGAGAGAGAGAGAGAATGGGTGCTCCAGGGCCTTTAGCCACTGCAAACCAACTCCAGACACATGCGTCACCTTGTGTATCTAGTTTACATGGGTCCTGGGGAATCGAACCTGGGTCCTTAGGCTTTGAAAGAAAGCACCTTAATGGCTAAGCCATCTGTCCAGCCTGGTTCTCACTTTTTACTTATTTATTAATTGTGAACTTTGGTTCTCACTTTCCCTCCATATTAATTAGTACTTCAGGAAAACAGAATTTTTTCTGTTTTTTTTTTTTTTTTTGGGTGGTACTCAGGATCAAACCTAAGGCTTCAGGATGCTAGGTAACTGCCTTCGTGCCTTCAATTAAGCTATATCCCCAGTCCCAAAACACAGAAGTTTATTATTATTATTATTATTATTTATTTATTTATTTTATTTTGCTTGAGAGGTGGAGAGAGAGGTATTGAATAGGTACAGGGCTTTCAGCCAGTGCAAACATACTCTGGATGCATGTGCCACCTTGTGCATCTGGCCTGTGTGTGTCCTGGGGAATTGAACCAGGGTCCTTTAGCTTTGCAGACAAGCACCTTAAGTGCCAAGCCATCCTTCTAGCCCCAAAACACAGAATTTTAATAGAGGAGCAAAGTTGTTTTTTTGTTGTTTGTTTTTGTTTTTGTTTTTTTGTTTTTCAAGGTAGGGTCTCTAGCTCAGGCTGACCTGGAATTCACTATGTAGTCTCAGGGTGGCCTTGAACTCATGGCAATCCTCCTACCTCTGCCTCCCAGGTGCTGGGGTTAAAGGTGTGTGCTACCATGCCTGGCTCAGAGTTTTTTATTCAGTGTGTAAAGTGAAAAATTCAACACTTCTCCTTAAGTACATTAATAAAATGCCTTTAGTTCTTCATTGCTAGATTAATAGCTTGTCATATTTTCATATTGTATCAGTTATTTGGCCAGTGATACTAGTTTGGGTTTCACAGGTATGAATAGGTTTAGGTACCAAATAATAAGGACATGCCTTACATTTTATGTGTTTGGGATATTATATATATATTATATATCTCTTTTTATGTAGGTACATAAGATTCTTTCCTGATGGTCATGTGATGATGTTGACAACCCCTGAGGAGCCTCAATCTATAGTTCCCCGTTTAAGAACTAGGAATACCAGGTAATATTTTTATAGCTTTCTATCTAGTCTACATTTTCAGATTAATGTAAAGTAGTGCTTCCTCGACCTTTTATGGTAGATTTGAAAAATAGTCATGGCTGGGAGGAAACTTGTGAAGTAAGTAGACCATCTCTAGAAGCTTTTCCCTAGAGAACTACTTTAGTAGTTTTTGGGGGCCTTTACATCAAGGTTCATTCATGTCCTAGGGAATCCTGTACGGGCAAGTTGAGTAAATGGTATTGTAATTCATAATTTTCCAGATTACTTAAATGCATATAACTGTTTAATTTAAAGTGTATTTTTAATTTCTTAGAACGGATGCAATTCTACTGGGTCATTATCGCTTGTCACAAGATGCAGACAATCAGACCAAAGTATTTGCTGTAATAACTAAAAAAAAAGAAGAAGTGAGTATGCAAGGTGGAACTGATAGTTTTCTTAGTTCGGTAACCTATCACTCATGTATTCTCAAATAGAAAGGATAAATGCTTTTTACTTATGCTCTAAAAAAAAAGGTACATGTTGACTTCTCAAGTATGTAAATTGAACTGAAGTTCGTGTTGGAACTGTGTGTTTGTTTTTTTCAGAAAACATGCCAGGATCTCCTGTGAAGTAGCTGGTGGTCACACCTGAATAGGTTTCCTGCTTTCTCTGTTCACCAGGGAAGCTGTTGCTTCCTCAGTTGGCCCATTAAGATCATTCCAGTGCCAGAGCATTTGTAGAAAAAGCTTTTAATTTTTACTAGATCAAAAACTTGTGTTTTTAGCCGGGCGTGGTGGCCCACGCCTTTAATCCCAGCACTCGGGAGGCAAAGGTAGGAGGATCACCTTGAGTTCGAGGCCACCCTGAGACTACATAGTGAATTCCAGGTCAGCCTGGGCTAGAGTGAGACCCTACCTCAAAAAACCAAAACCAAAAACAAAAAAAACAAAAAAAACACACTTGTGTTTTTATAAAAGAACAACAAAAAAGTGTGTAGGAACTGTGACTACTGATATTATAGCCTACAGGGCTTGAAGTTTTAACTTTGTCTATAGGCAATTTTCCAGTCTTGGTTAAAAGGTGTAATAAATACTCATGCCCATGATATTAGTTGTGAAGTAGTTAGAGCAAGTATTTGCTTGTTGTCTTTGTAAGAAGGAGTTTTTGTGTGAAGTCCTCTCTTTAGCACTATGTATTTGAGGCATTCTATCTCTTTGTCACCATCTGTTGCTGGCATCTCCGCCTTCCTCTGATAGGCTCCTGGGATGCAGAGCAACAGCCTGGGGAACAAAGATAATTGTTTGCACTGTGACCAGGAGTTTCCTGAGGTAAAAATTAGTGATTGAAAGGCCCTAGTTATTTAGAAACTTCCATGTAGCATGTCACTGTCCTTTTTTAAAAAATATTTCTAATTAATTTATTTGAGAGAGAGGAAGAGAAAGATACAGAAGGGAGGGGTGGTGAAAGTGAGTGAATGAGAATGGCCATGTCAGGGCTTCCTGCCTCCCACAAATTCCAGATGCATATGCCACTTTGTGCCTCTGGTTTTAAGTGGGTACTGGGGAATCAAACTCAGGCCGACAGGCTTTGCAAGCAAGTATCTTTAACCACTAAGCCACCCCCCAGCCACAGTATTCTTTTAAAACAAAACTATTCGCAATGTTTACATTTTTATGGTTTTGGCAGTGGTACTTGCAAAAGCATTATTTTAATGAAATTGTCACTTCTCCTTCCTTATCAACTATTACTATTATAACAGATGAGTTTTCTCTCTCTCTCTCTCTCTCTGTCTCTCTCTCTCTCTCTCGTGGGGTGTGTGTGTGTGTGTGTGTGTGTGTGTGTGTGTGTAGCTGTGATGGTTTGAATGGGAAATGTCCTCCACAGCCTCATGTATTTGTGATTAAGCCTCATAGTCAATGCCCATCTGGTAGAACCTTTGAGAGGTGGATGCTTGGCTGGAGGGGGTGTGTTATTGGAGGTGAACCTTGAAGTTTATAGTCCAGCACTCTGGGTGTTCAGAACTAGCTCACTCAGACTACTGTCTTTCACTGTTGTCTTGTTCCTCCCCCACTTTCCCTGACATGATGAAGCTTCCCTTAAGACTATAAGCCAAAATAACCTACTCTTTTCTCCCATAAGCTGCTTTTGGTTGGGTGTTTTGTCCCAGCAATAAGAACATAACTGCTACAGTAGCCTTCACCAATTTATCATTCTTTAAAAAAAAAAAAAAAGTCCCAAGTATTTTCTAATACAAGGAAATACTAGGTTAGGAAATTGAGATTTAATTCCTATTTCTATGTAGTCTCAGGCTAGCCTTGAACTCACAGTAATCCTCCTACCTCTGCTTCCCAAGAGTGCTGGGATCAAAGGCATGTGCCACCACACCCAGCTATTTCCTATTTCTTTTGTTTGCTTTTTGTTTTTTGAGGTAGGGTCTTGCTCTAGCCCAGGCTGACCTGTAATTCACTATGTAGCCTCAGGGTGGTCTCGAACTCACAGTGATTCTCCTACCTCTTCCTCCCAAGTGGTGGGATTAAAGGCATGCACCACCACTCCCAGCTTATATTTCTTTTTTTATTTTTTTCTACTTCCTATTTCTAAAACTGCTGGTTAACTTGTTTAACTTTCCTGGATCTTCATTTCTATGGCCATTAAATAGCAATAACGCAGTCCTTTAACACATGGAATTATTGTGATGCTGGGGGCAAACCTGATCTGCTCACTTACCACTGTTTCAAGACATTCAAATATTTTTTTTTTTTTTGATTTTTCGAGGTAGGGTCTCACTCTAGCCCAGGCTGACCTGGAATTCACTATGGAGTCTCAGGGTGGCCTCGAACTCACGGCAATCCTCCTACCTCTGCCTCCCGAGTGCTGGGATTAAAGGCGTGCGCCACCACGCCCGGCTGTTAAGACATTCAAATATTTTTATGTCATACTGTAAGGAATTGTCTTGGGTAAGTACACATTAGGGTACATTTAGTATAAATTATATAATATATTCCTATAAACATTTATATGTAAGTGAAAAGATTTCATAATAGCTCATGTATCTTCTTTTACAGAAACCTCTCGACTATAAATACAGGTATTTTCGTCGGGTCCCTGTACAAGAAGCAGATCACAGTTTTCATGTGGGGCTTCAGCTATGTTCCAGTGGCCACCAGCGGTTCAATAAACTTATCTGGATCCATCATTCTTGTCACATTACTTACAAGTAGGTGAACACAAAGGGTGCCATGGCAATCATAAGTTAAAAGTAATTTTGGGGGCTGGGGAGATGGCTTAGCGATTAAGGCATTTGCCTGCAAAGCCAAAGGATCCCAGTTCGATTCTCCAGGACCCACATAATCCAGATGCACAAGGGGGCACATGCATATGGAGTACATTTGCAGTGGCTGGAGGCCCTGGCGTGCCCATTCTCTCTCTCTCTCTCTCTCTCTCTGCCTCTTTCTCTCTCTCAAATAAATAAATAAAATAGATTTTTTTAAAAAAAGTAACTTTGCACCCAAGTTAAAATTTAGATTTGTTTGGACGTGATTGGAAACCATGGTATGAAACTACTACAAATAAACAAAAATAGCTAAAATGTAAAAGGTTAAGCATGAGTAAGGAAGCAAGTGTCATTCCATGAACAGAAAAGACTTAGTGACCTATAAGTTGCCTTTGCATTCATTATTTATTCAATGACATACTGAAGGCCCTTTAAAATTGCCACACCATTTTTCTTCTGTAAGTCAGTTTTAATATTTTTCTCTTTATTTCCATTTGGTTCATTTTCATGAATTAAACAATGATTTTAATAAAATTGCAATTTGGATTTGGCATGATGGCACACAATTTTAATCCCAGCATTCAGGAGGTTGAGGTTGGAAGATTGCTGTGAGTTCTAGGCCAGCCTGAGACTACATAGTAAAGTCCAGCTCAGTCTGGGCTAGAGCAAGACCCTGCCTCAGAGGAAAAATAAATTGTAGTTTGCAAAGTAAGTCTGTAAGAACTCATATATTCCAAAACCAAATACATTAGATGAATGATTCCTGTTGAAAGCACTTAATTCTATGAAAGGATTTGGCTTATATAAAATATAAATAATATGAAATAATTAGTGAAGAGTATCAGAAAAGAACAATACAAACACAAAGTAAAATTTCAAAAAAATATAGAGAAGTGGCTGGGGAGAAGGTTCAACAGTTAAAGATGCTTGCTTGCAAAGCCTGCCAGCTTGGATTTGATTCCTCAGTACCCACTTAAGCCAGGCACAAAAAGTTGCACATGTGTCTGTCATTCTTTGCAATGGCAAGAAGGCCTGGTACACATATACACACACGCAAATAAATAAAATATTGGGAGCTGGAGAGATGGTTTAGCAATTAAGGCGCTTGCCTGCAAAGCCAAAGGACCCAGGTTCAATTCCCCGGGACCCACATAAGCCAGCTGCACAAGGTGGCACATGCGTCTGCAGTTTGTTTGCAATGGCTAAAGGCCCTGGTGTGGTCCCATTCTATCTGCCTCTTTGTCTCCTTCTCTCAAATAAATAAATATAAATTTAAAATAATAAAATATTAGGAAGTGAAATGTTAACTTATGTGAATATTAGAGTTTAGCAAGTGGTAAGTTTGAAAAAATGTTGGTGTTGCTGGGTGTGGTGGCACACACTTTAATCCCAGCACTGGGAGGGAGGCAGAGGTAGTATCACTGTGAGTTCAAGACCAGCCTGAGACTACATAGTGAATTACAGGTCAACCTTGACTAGAGTGAGAATCCTACCTTGAGAAACCAGGGGGAGAAAAGGAAAAAAAAAGCTCGTGTCTACCTAACTGAGGGCTCTCTATTCAGTTTGAAACCAAAATTCTGACAGGTTTTGAAGCAGGCTTTCATTAACCCTTGAACCTTGACCACACAGTATAAACCATTTCTTACCATATTACCATCTTACAAATGACTTCACAACTCATTTGGAAAGCTCTGACAACTGAAAAAGGCAATATCACACATATATTAGTCTTTTTTCTTTCTATAATCTATGCATAATAGATGTATTTCCCTTTTGTTCAAAGAAAACCCTTGAGTTTAGTTAAGCAAATGAATGATTGCTATAATTTATGCCTGACTCATTAGAAAATAATTTTTTTTCAGGAGAAACTACTACATAATAGGTGTCATTTATAGCTGCCTAGTTATCAGACTGTCTTGTATATAATATTTATAAAGTCAATTGAATTTTCTGCTTTAGTTATTTTCTTTTGAAGGTGTATAGTAAAAGGCTATGGTAGTGTCATCAATCACCAGCTTCCCCTCACCCCTACCACCTGTAATGTTGCTGTTGATCAAGCAAATATTAAATCACATTCATAGAAAATAATTTAATAATTTATTTTGAAACAGTTTTACAAGATCTGCAAAGTGTCTGTCTATAGCCTTTTACTTAGAAATTCTTCTGGGTATATGCTTAAAGGATCTAACCATATTATTTTCATTAGCAAATATGAGAAACAACCTAAATGTCCAGAGGTAATTATCAAGTAAATGGTGGTATAAGCAGAAGTTGTAGTAGGGTGCAGCCATAAGAAGCATTTCTGAAGAAACATTTAAATGTTTTGTAATATGTCTCCATTAGACTTAAAACTTGCATCATAGAAAAATGCAAGGGTTTTAAAGGAGTTGCAGTTTCCCTGTGCTAGTCATGTTGTGCTTTCTTTTTAGATCAACTGGTGAGACTGCAGTGAGTGCTTTTGAGATTGACAAGATGTACACCCCTTTGTTCTTTGCCAGAGTGAGGAGCTACACTGCTTTCTCAGAAAGGCCTCTGTAGAGCCTCAGGTCCAGCCAGTCTTCTATCACTGTTGCATGGATAAAAGCATATAATGCAAGAATACCTAAGTTTGTGTATGTATGTATGTATGTATGTGTGTGTATATGTATATGTATGTATGTATATATATATACATACATACATATATATTTCATATATATATATGGAATTGGATCTTGTTTTAAATTGTTAGAATTCTTTTAAGAAGAGTATAAATTATTTTTATTTAAGGGGATAGTTGAATCTTGGGATATTTTGGGTTGAATTTATAAGCTGTTTAAGAACATTTATGTTGTGAAAAAACATAATAAGAGGTTTAAATCATGTTCTTTTTGAAACAGATTTATGAGCAGATTTCAGTCACATAAGTTGCCTCTGCCTGATCATCCTAATACTTAAATGCATCAGGGGAGCCTTCACTGGATAAGTATTTTATTTCCCGCATGAGTTAGTGTCTTTGCACTAAATAAGGTCAAAATGTGAAAACCTGTCCTGGATTTGTTTGAAACTGTTCAATAAAGGTCATAAATAAATGTTTGCTACAAGGAAACATATTTGGATGGCCTTGAAAACTGGGGGGGACAGGGGCTGGAGAAATGGCTCAGCAATTAAGGCACTTGCCTGCAAAGCCCAAGGACCTGGATTTGATTCCCCATTACCCATGTAAAGCCAGATGCACAAGGTGGTACCTGTGTCTGGAGTTCATTTGCGGTGGCTAGAGGCCCTGGTGTGCCCATTCTCTTTCTTTTACTCCCCCCCCCCATTCATAAAAAAGTAAATATTTTTAAAACTGGAGAGACAGTGAAATGTTGCCTTACAAGCATGAGAACCTAAGTTTGGCCCCCAGAACACACATAAAATTGCTGAGTATGATGATGCATACATATAATCTCAGCACTGGGGAAACTCCTCGGGCTTGCTGGCCAGCCAGTCTAGCCTGATAGGTGAGTTCCAGGGAGAGACCCTATCTCAGAGGAGGTAGAAAGCATTCTTGAGGATGACACATATGCACTCCCACATACACGTACTCACTGTATTTGCATCACTACATCAAATCTAGGAGCTGGGCGTGGTGGCACACACCTTTAATCCCAACACTTGGGAGGCAGATGTAGGAGGATCTCTGGGAGTTCGATGCTACCCTGAGACTATGTAGTAAATTCCAGGTCAGCCTGGGCTAGAGTGAGACCTACTTTGAAAAGAAAAGGCCCCCCCAGAAAATAAATAAATAAATAAAAAGTAAATCTAGCAGAAGCCTGAAAATTAATAGCACTGTGCATAAGAAGGGTAGTTTTTTATTAGGTATATGCACAGTGTGTATACAGCCATGTTGGTACCATCGTTAGCCTAGTTTTTGTCAATTAAAAGTAAGCATGAAGGGCCAAGGGGATGGCTCAGCAGTTGAAGGTACTTGTAAAGTCTGCTAGTCAAGGTTCGATTAAAGCCAGGTGCACAATGTGGCACATGTGTCTGGAGTTGGTTTGCAGTAGTAAGAGGCCTTGGCATGCCATTCTTGCTCTCTCTTTTCCTGTATAACAAATAAATAAAATAACAAAACAAAAGCATGAAGGTAGATATGTTGACTCATGCCTATAGTCCCAGCACTCAGGAGGCAGTTCAAGGCTAGCCTGAGAAGTACTGAGACCTTGCCTCAAAAAAAAAAATTAGGGGAAATAACATGTATGAATAATTTTTCTTTAAAATTTTATATGTTTGTGTTAAATGTTGGGGTTTTCTCAGTTATGACCTCAAAATGGTAATTGTCTCTCTATTTTATAAACAAAATGGAGGTTTAATTGAGTTAAACACCCAGATACTAAGAGGTGGAACACAGCTAACTCCAGTACCCTGTGTAATACTCCAATCTATTTTTTTACATGTCAGTCTACTATCAAACTGTGGATGCTTTGAGGATGGGGTCAATTCTTTCAAATCACAGATTCCAAAGCACCTGTATTGTAAACATGATCCCTGTGAAGCCAGCCCAGTGCATGGGTTTGTTGTCAAAGAATGA
Source organism: Dipus sagitta (assembly GCA_036346955.1). Lineage (NCBI taxonomy): Eukaryota > Metazoa > Chordata > Mammalia > Rodentia > Dipodidae > Dipus > Dipus sagitta. The sequence continues at coordinate 42,112,991 of CM070780.1, forward strand.
ATGAACTAAATAAAGGATGTTTTAGCCGTTAGGTGTCACTCTTGTCCCAGTCTTTTAATTTAAAAAAAATTTTTTTTGTTTTGTTTTGTTTTTCGAGGTAGGGTCTCCCTCTAGCCCAGGCTGACCTGGAATTCAATGTGGAGTCTCAGGGTGGTCTCGAACTCACGGCAATCCTCCTACCTCTGCCTCCCAAGTGCTGGCATTAAAGGTGTGCACCACCACGCCTGGCTTAGGCTTTTAATTTTCGTTCTAGGTTCAGATTTTCCTTGAAATAAAGGTTGTTTGTTTTGTTTCTATTTTCCTTCTTTTCTTAATATATCTAGAGTGAGTACCATTAAACCCCACTTCCATAGTATTACTGTGAAACCACTTTGTAGGAAGTTCAAACTACAGTGGATTCTTGAATCTTCAGAATACACAACAACTTCTGCATTTGGCTAATCAAGGTTTTGATGCCAAGAATTACCAGCAGCTACTGAATCCATATGGCAATTGCTACTTTTCCCATATTTGTTTGTGATGTTAGTTTGATTTCTTTAATGACTGGCTTGGACCAAGTAATCCAAGGCTTTAGAGGTGGTAAAGCTGAAAGAAGATATAAATTTATTAGAAGGAAGTCATCTTGCATGTTTCTTTGTTGGTACTGTCTCTGGGGTGGTAAGTATTATAAAGTCAAAGAGGGTCAGAGTCTGTGCCTTGGTAGCCCTAATAAACCAGATTCAGCCACTCATCGTGGATCAGTCAAATGAAAGAGCTAAATTAATAGTGAAAACTAGAAAAAGGCAATTCAATATGGCCACATTAGGAAGAGAGACAAAGACATTCAATGATTCCCATCCCTAAAGTCCATCTTTGGGTCCTGACATGAGGTATGGATTTAAATAGAGGTTTACCTAGTTAAACAGTCCAAATCTATGGGTTTAGATAGTTTATCTAGCTAAGCAGTTCAAACCAAAGTCCAAGTACCACCCATTCCATTGTCTCAGCTGTCATTAAGCACATCTCTGTGTGAGGACACTGGCCATGTGGCTGCCATGTTTCCTGTGCCCCTGAGGTTAGCCATTTTGGAGGGGATTGCTGCAGCTCATTTCCTACCTTCTTGGGGTGATGAACATTTCTTTGAAGCTCCCCTTTGTTTCACAGTGGCACCAAGCTCCAGGGAGCATCTAGGGCTTTTCTAAACTTTTGTTGTTTGTTTGTTGAGGTAGGGTCTCATTCTAGCCCAGGCTGACCTGGAATTCACTGTGTAGTCTCAGGGTGGCCTTGAACTCACAGCGATCCTCCTACCTCTTTTCTAAACTTTTTGACAAGTACTGAAAAGCTTGGTTAGTTTGGAAATCTGTAGGTTCCAGACTTGCTTCTTTCCTGGGTAGTTTTTTTAGGGAATATATATTTCAGTCTTTTTTTTTCTGATACAGAATTAATATGTTCCTTTTGGAAAATACAGAAAAGCATTCAGACAAAATTAGGAATTACTCCTAAGTCACACTAAAGATAACCAATGTTCCCATTTGCTAGCCCGACTTCTTTTACTGGCTAACAGACACTCTAGTGTACATGTGCAGTGGGACTGGTGTGTTAGATGTTCTAGCTTCTCTTTGCTAGTTTTCACCAGGAACAACACTGGCAGAGTTTGAAATAGTAGGGGAGAACAAAGATGGTGATCACCACAATGATGAAAGCTGAAGTAGTGGAAAATGAGTCAAAGCATTGTATAATTTAACAGGTTGTGACTTTAGATGCAGTCACAGTAATGGTGGACCTGAAGATTAATTTGGTAATCGTTAATCTTTGGTATGTCATTGCAAAGTACAGGTATGTCATTGACTAGAACCATGGTCTCTTGTGGTTTGAGTGGCTGCATCTGGTTTGAGAGAGAGGGAAAGAAAGAGGCAGATGGAGAGAGGGAATGGGTGTGCCAGGGCCTTCAGTTGCTGCAAACAAACTCCAGACAGATGTGCATCTGGCTTATGTGGGTCCTGAGGAATTGAACCTGGGTCCTTTGCAGGCAAGTGCCTTAACCACTAAGCCATCTCTCCAGCCTAGAAATGTCTTTTTTTTTTTTTTTTTTTTTTGAGATAGGTTCTTGTTCTAGCCCAGGCTGACCTAGAATTCCCTCTGTAGTCTTAGGGTGGCCTTGAACTCATGGCGATCCTCCTACCTCTGCCTCCTGAGTGCTGGGATTAAAGGTGTGCACCTCCACGCCCAGTTCAGAAATATCTTTTTAAGCCCTGTTTCTTCATTATCAACGCTGGAGGAACCAACTTGTACAAAGTTCTCTCCCAGCTCATATAGAAACTTATTTCAAAGCCTACTTAGTTCTGTATACAATGAAGTTTTTCTGGAGTGACTTTAAACCTTAACTTTGAGTTCTACCCTCTGCCCCATTACTAAACCAAGTTTTTCTAGTCAAGAAATGGTCACTAATTTATTTTGACAGGTGGGGTGATTAGGGAATAGAGAAAGTTAAAAAATTTCCTAAGATAGCTCAGGCTGATCTAGAGCCCATCTCTTGCCTTTGCCTATCAAGTGCCAGGATTGCAGATGTGTACCTCCTTGCCTGAAACTTCTTCTGATTATTGAAATAGTCCCCTAGAATTTTCTGGGACAGTCCCTGTGAATCCTTTCTCTTTGGCATCTTTAGAATTTTTTTAAGTGGGAGGGATTCAAGATGGCTAATTAAGAGCTACCCAGTACTCACCTGTATAAGAAACAGTAAGAAGACTGGAGGGATGGCTTAGGTGCTTGCCTGTAAAGCCAAAGGACCCAGAACTTATTACCCAGGACCCATGTAAACTGGATGCACAAACTGGTGCATGCATCTGGAGTTGGTTTGCAGTGGTTGGAGGCCCTGGTGCGCCTATTCTCTCTTTTTTTCTCTCTGCCAAATAAAAAAGATTTCAAAAGAAGAAGAAGGAAGAAGAAGAATCAGTAAGCGTACCAGGCTATCCAGTACTCAACTCCACTACCAAAAATTAAAAAAAAGAACAACAACAAAAAACCAGGCTACCCAGTACTCACTTCTTGTACAAGAAACAATAAGAGTACCAGGCCACCCAGTACTCACCTCCTGTACAAGAAGCAATGAGTGCCAGGTGGGTTGTAAGGTGAGTGACTGTGAGAGAACATAGAAATCAGCAAAAGAGATTGGAACCATAAGATTCAAGGACCTGGAAACTAGAGAAACACAATGCTCTAGCAAGTGTCTGCCACCCATATTCCCTCACCTCTGTGCAGGTAATTATGAAAGGGAGAATCCCAGAAACTCCATCATGCAGATGCTGGAAGTCTTATCTACCAGAAAGTTTCACAACCCTCACAGGCTTGTAGTGTACTGAGAAAGTACCTCAAAATCTTCACAGAGGGCTGGAGGGGTGGCTTAGCAGTTAAGGCATTTGCCTCAAAGCCAAAAGGACCCAGGTTTGATTCCCCAGGACCCACGTTAGCCAGATGCACAAAGGAGAGCACGTGTCTGGAGTTTGCAGTGGCTGGAGGCCCTGGCACTCCCATTCTCCCCCCCCCCTTTTCTGTCAAATAAGTAAATAAAATATTTTTTAAAAAAATCTTCATGGAAGCCTTGCTTTAGAAAAGGATAACACACCATCTTCCATTGAACTCTGAGGGAACTGTATACTGAAGTTATCTTGAAATGGGTCCCTCTACAGTTCAGGAACTCTTGCATATTCCCATAACTGGGATTCCACCGACATTTTACTGCACTGGATCCAGGGGCAAGAGTAGTGGCTTCATGACCCCATGTAGCCCTGCAGAGTGACTAAGTAAACTAAGATCACTGATTGTCACACACTGTCTTAGAGACATATTGCAACATGGAGGAAAACCAAGGGGGGCATCTCCCTGAAAATCTAGGAGCCCAGAGCATGTGCACTCTGAGACCAAGGGTGTGAACTTGCAACAATGCCAGGACTGTAGGCCAGTGTCCTTGTGCTTTCTGCTGTCCTTCCCCACTGTGCTACACTCAAGTTGCTATTTCTGACAGGGTGAGGGTAACACTGGGGTTCTCATCAATGTCCATCTACTTCCTGCTGTCCTTCCCCATTGTGCTATACCCAAGTAGCTATTACTGACAGGACCGGGGTAACATTGGGGTTCTCTTCAATGTCAATCTACTTCCTGCTCTCCTTTCCCATCGTGCTATGCTGAAGATGCTATTATTGACAGAACAGAGCTAACACTGGGGTTCTTATTAATGTCCTGCCCAGAAATATTGGAAATCAAGAACCCAATGAGTCCAATAAAAATATAGGTGAGGAAACTTTCAGTTAAGATGGTGGTGTAGTAGTCACATCAAAGCAGCTGGCGGGAGGGGAAATAAACAGAAAAACAGCGAATTACATTCTTCTACTGAAAAGTGAAGATGTGTAAGGAATTATTAAACTCAGCAGAGATGCAGGAAAGACCCAGAGCTTCTAGCAACCACACAAGCAGTCAGAATCACCTCTCACTGCAGCACCAGTGGTCCCAGGCCTCTGGAAAGAGAGATGCCATTCCCAACTCTGCCTGAGCTGTCTTGAGCAGAATCATGAGGAAGAATTTCACCACTTACATCAGCCCGACAAAGTCAAGAAACCTGGAGGAGAGCACAGCAGGGACCAGCTGAGCAGATCCTGAAGGAGAAGACAAATGGGACCAGCTGAGCATCTCTGGATCTTCAGGCATTCTCCACAGCCTCCCCTTCTATAACCACCAGTGCCAGAAACCACTGAAGAACTCCAAATAATCTCAGCCACATAGCATCCAGTACAGCCAATCAGAACAGCAGATCCACTGACTCAACCAGCCTAGCTGAGTGCACAGCAAAGTAAAGAGGGACCCAGGTGGACACTCAGCATAGGTAAGACCAGAAGCCACCCCCAAAGGTTGTGAACAGGGCCTATTACCCTGGGTCAATACCTGCCCCAAAGCCAGGTATATGGGCCTGCACTGTAAGTGCTAAAGGAAACTTACATGTCAGGGAAGATTATGTGTTAGATTTGATTGATTTTCTAGTGGTTGGCTTTACCATTCTTAAATCAGCTGTGTTTTGGTGTTAACTGGTGTTGCTATTGATGTTTCCTAACTTATAGTGCCTTTTTGTCTTTTTCTTTTGTCTTTCTTCAGGTCAGGGTCTCACTTGGTCCCAGGCTGACCTGGAACCCATTACAGATGAGAAATCTCAGCCTTCCACTTGACAGGATTAAGGGTGTGGATCAACACAGCAAAAAAATAAAAGCAACAAAACCCTTGCTATAGAGTGAACACAAAATCATGGAACGATACACTACTGAATGATGAATGGGTCAATGAAGAAATCAAGAAGAAAATAAAATAACTCATAGAATCAAGTAATAATGAAAACATACCAAAACCTATGGGACACAATGAAGGCAGTCCTAAGGGAAATTTATGGCTTTAAGTGACTATATTAAGAAATTAGAAAGGTCACAAGTAAACAACTTAATTCTTCACCTTAAGGCCTTGGGAAAAGAAGAACAAGGTAAACCAAAAATCAGTAGACAGGACAGGAAGAAATAATAAAGATTATGGCAGAAATTAATGAAATAGAAACTAAAAATAATAATACAAAGAATGAATGAAATGAAGAGTTGGTTCTTTGAAAGAATAAACAAGATTGATAAACCCTTAGCAAATCAGACCAAAAGAAAGAAGAGACACAATTTAATAAAATTAGAGAAGAAAAAGGCACCATTGTAACAGATATCAATGAAATTTAGAAAATCATATAAGGGCATACTTTAAGAACACATACTCCACTAAGTTTGAAAAATTGAAAGAAATTTCCTAGATTTATATGACCTTTCAAAATTAAATCAAGATGAGATTAACCACTTAAACAGACCTTTAACAAGCACAGAGATCAAGCACTTGCCTGTGAAGCCTAATGACCCTGGTTTGAGGCTTGATTCCCCAGTACCCACATAAGCCAGATGCATAAGGTGGCACATGCATCTGGAGTTTTGTTTGTAGTGGCTGGAGGCCCTGATGCATACATTCTCTCTCTCCCTTTTTCTCACTCTGTCACCCTCAATTAAATAAAAACAAAAAAATTAAAAAATATATATTAAAAAAATCTCACTGGTAGTAGTGGTGGTGCACACCATTAACCCCAGCACTTGGGAGGCAGAGGTAGGTGGATCTCCATGAGTCTGAGGCCACCCTGAGACTACATAGTGAATTCCAGGTCAGCCTGGACTAGAGTGAGACCCTACCTCGAAAAGCAAAACAAAACAAAAAACAAAAAATCCCAACTGGGGCTGGAGAGATGGCTTAGTGGTTAAGATGCTTGCTTGCAAAGCCAGAGGACCAAGTTTCGATTCCCCAGGACCCATGTAAGCCAGATGCACAAGGGGGTGCATGCAGTGGCTGGAGGCCCTGGCACACCTTCCTCTATCTGTCTATTTCTCTCTCTCAAATAAATAAAAAATAAAATTAAAAAATTCTCCCAACTAAGAAAAGTCCAGGCCCACATGGATTTACTGCTGAATTGTACTAGACCTTCACAGAGGAAAAACGCCAATGCTTCTCAAAAGTTTCCATAAAATAGAAAAGGAAGAAATACTACCAAACTCCTATGAAGCCAGTATTGCTCTGAAACCCAAACCTGACAAAGACAGAACAAAAGAAAATTATAGACCCAGCTCCCTCATGAACATAAATGCAGAAATTCTCAACAAAATACTGGCAAACTGAATAGAAAACTATATCAAAAAGATCATTCATCCAGATCAAGTTGGTTTTATCCCAAAGATGTGTGGATGGTTCAACATAAGCAAATCAATAAATGTTATACATTTGTATTTAAATGACTGGAGGACAAAAATCACATGATCATCTTTAATAGATGTAGAAAAAGCATTTGACAAAATCCAACATCCCTTCATGGTAAAAGTCCTAAAGAAACTGGGAATATATCACAAAATAATAAAGGCTAGTTATAACAAACCCATAGCCAACATAATACTAAAAGGGGGAAATTTTTGAAGATTTTTCCATTAAAATCAGGAACAAGACAAGTGGGTGTCCACTGTTCCCACGTTTATTCAGGATAGTACTGGAAATTTAGCTATAGCAATAAGGCAAGAGACACACAAAGGGATAAAAATTGGAAAGAAAGAAATTAAATCATTGCTTCTGATGATATGAGACTATATATAAAGGACCCTAAAATCTCTACCAGATGATAAACACTTTTAGGAATGTTGCATGATACAAAATAAACAAAGAAATGAGTAGCCTTCCTATGTACTAATAACAAATATGCTGAGGATGAACTCAGGGAATCACTCCCACTCACAATTGTCTAAAAAATAAAGTACCTTTGAATAAAACTAACCAAGGAAATGAAGGATCTCTAACAATGAAAACTTTAAGACACTCAAGAGAGAAATTTCAGAGGACACTAGGAAATGGAAAAATATTCCATGTTCATGGATTGGAAGAACCAATATTGTGAAAATGTCAATCTTACCAAAGCAATCTACACATTTAATGCAATCGCCACCAAAATTACAATGACATTCTTCACAGAAATAGAAAAAAAATCCTATTATTTTTGAGCAACAAAAATAAGGTTGGCAGTATCACTATTACAGAGTCACAGTAACAAAAAAAAAAAAATGGTACTGCCACAAAAACAGACAATTTTTAAAAATCAATGAAATGAAGAGCTGATTCTTTAAAAAAAATAAACAAGATTGACAAACCCCTAGACAAATTGATCAGGCAAAGTCTCAAATTAACAAAATCAAAAATGAAAAAGGAGCGATTACAACAAACATCAATGAAATTGGAAGAATCATCTGGGCGTACTTCTAAAACCTCTACTCAACAAAATTAAATAATCTGGAAGAAATGGATGGATTCCTAGACACATACCACCTACCAAAACTAAAATCAGAGCAGATTAATCCCCTAAACAAACCTATCACATCCATGGAGATTGAAAAGGTAATAAAAAACCTCCCCCAAAAGAAAAGTCCAGGACCAGATGGCTTCTCAGATGAATTTTATCAAACCTTCACAGAAGAACTGAAACCAAATTTTCTCATACTATTCCACATAATCAGAGACCAGGGAATCCTCCCTGACTCCTTTTATGAAGCTAACATCACCCTAATACCAAAACCAGACAGAGATGCAACAAGGAAAGAAAACTATAGGCCTATATCCCTAATGAACTTAGATGCAAAGATCCTGAACAAAATCCTTGCAAACTGAATTCAATAACACATCAAAAGCATTATCCACTTTGATCAAGTAGGCTTTATCCCAGGGATGCAGGGATAGTTTAACATATGGAAATCAGTCAATGTAATATAACACATAAATAAACTGAACCATAAGAACCACATTATTATCTTAATTGATGCAGAGAAGGGCTTTGACAAAATACAAGGCCACTTCATGATCAAAACACTGGAGTGAGTAGGCATGGAAGGTTTATATCTCAATACAGTAAAGGCTATATATAAATCTAAAAGCCCAAATAATACTTAATGGGAAAAAACTCAAGGAGTTCCCACTGAGATCCGGAACCAGACACTCTCATCACTGCTCTTCAACATAGTACTAGAAGTACTAACCCAAGCAATAAGACAGGAGAAAGACATAAAAGGGATTCAAATTAGAAAGGAAGAAGTCAAGTTAGCCCTATTTGCAGATGACATGTGACCCAAAAGTCTCCATCTTAAAACTTTTTTTTTTTTTTTTTTTTTGAGGTAGGGTCTTGCTCTAGCCCAGGCTGACCTGGAATTCACTCATTAGTCTCAGGGTGGCCTTGAACTCACAGCAATGCTCCTACCTTTGCCTCCCAACTGCTGGGATTAAAGGTGTGCACCACCACACCTGACTGCATCTCAAAACTTTTAAGGTGATAAATTCCTTCAGCAAAGTGGCAGGATATAAAATCAATGCACAAAAATCAGTAGCTTTTCTGTATGGAAAGGACAAATATACAGAGAAAGAAATCAGTGAGGCTGTCCCATTTTCAATAGCAACAAAATATTAAATACCTTGGAATAACACTAACCAACGATGTGAAAGACCTATATAATGAAAACATAAAAACACTTAGGAAAGAAATAGAGGAAGACTTGGGAAGATGGAAAGACCTCCCATGCTCCTAGATAGGTAGAATGAACATTGTGAAAATAGCAATTCTATGAAAAGCAATATGCAGATTTAATGCAATACCAGTAAAAATACCAGCATCAAGCCGGGCGTGGTGGTGCACGCCTTTAATCCCAGCACTAGGGAGGCAGAGGTAGGAGGATTACCATGAGTTCAAGGCCACCCTGAGACTACATAGTGAATTCCAGGTCAGCCTGGACCAGAGTGAGACCCTACCTCAAAAAACCAAAAAGAAAATCTTAAAAAAAAAAATACCAGCATCATTCTTCATAGATTGAAAAACTGATCTTAAAATCCATATGGAATGGCAGAAGGCCTTGGATACCCAAATATATCCTCAGCAGCCGGGCGTGGTGGTGCACGCCTTTAATCCCAGCACTTGGGAGGCAGAGGTAAGAGGATCACCATGAGTTCAAGGCCACCCTGAGACTACATAGTGAATTCCAGGTCAGCCTGGGATAGAGTGAGACCTTACCTTGAAAAACTAAAAATATAAAAAATAAAATAAATAAAAATAAATAAAAAATATATCCTCAGCAAAAACAAACAAACAAACAAAATGCATGGATCAGTGGAACAGAATAGAGGAGCCAGAAGTAAATCCAGGCAGCTACAGCCATCTGATTTTTGACAAAAAGTGCCAAAAATATTCACTGTTGAAAAGACAACCTCTTTAAGACGTGGTGCTGGAAAAACTGGATATCTATATGTAGGAGGATGAAAATAGATCCTTATCTATCTCCATGCACAAGAATCAAGTTCAAATGGATCAAAGACCTTAATATTAGACCTGAAACTGAAACTGCTGGAGGAAAAAGTAGGGAAACTCTTCAACATATTGGCATAGACAATGACTTTCTGAATATAACACCAATTACTCAGGAAATAAAACCACTAATCTGCCATTGGGAATTCATGAAATTAAAAAGCTTTTGTAAAGCAAAGGGCACTGTGAATAGAGCAAAGAGGCAACCTACAGAACTGGAGAACATCTTGGCAAGCTATTGAGCATGTACAAAAAACTCAAAAAACTAATAAGTAATCAAATAACCCAATCAAAAAATGTTCTCAAAAGAAGAAATACAGATGGCCTATACACATCTAAAAACATGTTCTACATCCTTAGCCATCAGGGAAATGCAAATTAAAACTACTTTCAGATTCCATCTCACTCCTGTCAGAATGGCTCTTATCAACAAAGCAAATGAAATAAATGCTGGTGAGGATTTGGAAAAAGAGGGAACACTTCCACACTGTTGGTGGGAATGTAAACTAGAACAGCCATTGTGGAAATCACTTTGGAGGTTCCTAAGACAGCTAAAAATAGATTTGCCATATGACTCAGCTATACCTCTTCTATGCATACATCCTAAGGACTCTTCTCACTCCCTTAGGGATACTTGCTCATCCCTGTCTATTGCTGCTCTATCCACAATAGCTAGGAAATGGAACCAGCCTAGATGTCCCTTGACTGATGAATGGATAATGAAAATGTGATACCTTCATATAATGGAATTCTATTCAGTGATAAAGAAGGACTCTCTAGAGGTGTCAGACATGGGCAGGGCCCTGGGTTAAAGCAAACCTAAGCTGTCTGACACAAAGGCCCCAGGCTATGGAGGAGTTTCAGCAGCCTGAACTGCTGGTCATATCTCGGGACTGGACCAGCAGGGGAGCTCCTTCCCCCATTCTTGGGGGTTGCAGTAAGCCAGGATCCTCCCCCCATTCTTGGGGGTTGCAGTGAGCCTGGACCCCTGGACAAAATCTTGGACCCTGAGATTGGCAGGAAGTAAGGCCACTCCCTGTCCAAGCATGGGATACCTGGACATTCAGATATGACTTAGGCTTTGCCCATAACCCTGTGGCCTTTGGCCAGTTGCCTAGGAAACTCCTTATATGGTATCAGCCAGCACCTTTGCATACCTTCCCTTTGCCATTGCCTACATGCTGGAACGAATGGCCCTATATTAGACATAGGCTAGCAACCTTTAAACCCACCAATCCCTTTAGGGTCCTCCTCCTGCCTTCAACTACTTATAATCATTTCAACTACTTATACTCATTTCCCTGACAATAAACTAACAGCTGTTCACTGAAACTATCTTCTGAAAGCCTTTTGCATGCTCACCACCATGGTTGCCTGGGACACCTTGGGGGACTGTGGCCAGCCCAAGGACCCAGGAACCCACAGCTAGCACCTGCACAGGGACCCTATCAGACAGGACAGGATAGGTGAGTGCTCTCCCAGAGGAACTGGGAGACATTGGCCTAGGTGGCCTTGCCTCCATGTTTTTGAGGGCTGGCAGGTTTCTCTTTTTCTTCCTTTATTTTTGGTTTGTGCCATCATGTGGGACTGGACACGAACTGGCAACTGACGTCTCTTGGCCAAGGCCACTCTTTGGTATTGACTGAAGGCCAGCTGTCCTCTGCCTGGACCCCAACAGCCTGTAGGATGTTGGCAAAAACCCTCTATTTGTCTTCAACACAAAAACAGGTAACACATCAACATCTTAAAAGCCTGTGGGCAGGTCACTGGTCTCTTAAACTTGTGAACAAGCTCATGCTCAGATTTCTGGAGAATCCCTTGCATGCTAATCAGTCCCCATGAATGTTGCCCTCTGATCTTGGCATTTCCACCCTTTCTCTATCATGGGTAACATTGCCCCCCACCAAAATAAATCACAGATTCGTGGGCCAAGAGCTCTCCTGAAAGTTAGGAGAATTAAGGTCTCCCAAAGAGAAGCTACCTCCTTTTGGGAAAAAGTCCTCCAGGTTGCCCCCTGCATGATTTCCGGGGATCCATGTGACCCAGACACGTGTACCTGCATAGCTTATTTGGCTAGGAAGTGAAAAGTTCAGGAAGGAAGTTTCCCCTCTCTTTTTCATCTCCTCTCAAGTTTCTCCACTAGGGAAGCATCAAAACTGCAAGCCAGCTTTGTAAGCACTCCAAAGCAGCTCGAGTCAGGCGGTGGTCTCACACATGCCCAGACAGTGGCGCTTTGTCCTGCACCATGTCTCTGCCTCCTTCTCCAATCCCCCCCCCCCCCCGCAGTCCTGGGGATGCCTCTTTTCCCAGCACTTTTCAATGTTGGACTTAGAATGCTCATTAAAAATGCTTTTTGAATAGTACTTACATCAGAATGTTAAAGTATGTGGATAAAGATGTGCATTGTGCATGTGTAGGAAAGAATTTTCAGGCTAAACCACGCCTAAAGTTAGAGATTTTTCAATTGTTTAGATACTCTTAAGGAGCAAAAAACTAATTCTCAGGCTAAAATATAGCTAGTAAGCTTTATCAAATTTAAGTCAAGGGTTATGTTAGAATTTAGCTGTCTGTTTGGGCTCACAAAGACCAGATCCTGCTCTATTATATAAAGTAACTCTCTCATTTCTGGCATCTTAAATCCAGTGCTTATAATAAAATTAACTCTTAAGACATATTCCCTACTTTAGGGTACAGCCTGTTGTCTGGGTAATTGGTACCCACACAAGTATCTGAACTAATCAAAGATGTTTTCAAACACAGGTGCTAAGACTTTATACTGTTTTACTTGTCCTTTCCTGACAATTTCTAGGTTAAATTAATTTGTTTGTAAATTACTTGGTATTATTTTCGAGATGGATAACAGGTTCTGCCTGTATTTATAACTGTTAGATAGTTAAAGTGTAAGATGTGCCTACTTTCTATGTCTCAGGTATGGCTTATGCTGCCACAATACAACAAAATTTTAAAAGGTTGGACAAAATGATTTTAAGAAGATCTTGTGCCATTTTTAAACTAAATCCATTTCAGTAATCAAATGTGCTATATATGTACATATATCCAGGCTGTTATAACTTCCTTTCTAAGTGTGTTAATCACCTATGTAGAAGCCAACACCAATTAGACTCATCAGAGCAAAAAGCACCAATATTTTGGTCTGTGCTCCAAGGTCATGGGGCCACTGGACATGATGGGACATTTCTACACTGGCCCCCTGGTAAGTCACCTGCCTTCCTGAGCAGGGAGGACACGGAGACCCAAACAAAATTGGTGTACAGTCTGAAACAGGTCTAAGTCACAATCAAGGAACAATCAGTCCTCCTGACTTCCCAAAGAAGAGAAAACTACTTGGACAGCATGGCCCTGATGCATCCTAACTGACAGAAAACACCAGTAAGGTATAGGGCTACTCCTGGGTTCCTCAAGTCTCTTTAGGGAGCCATTAGTGACCTCCAAAATTAATCCTTAATCAAATTTTTGGCTATCTGCATTATCTTAAACACTCAGAGAGAAATGTATAACCAAAGATAAAAATACCTTAAATATATAAATACATACATGCATATATATAAATATATAAAGACTTCTGAGTAAGATGGTGGCATAGGAGCCATGCCAAATCAGCCTAGGGAGGAATTTAAACAAAACCCCAGCAAAATACACTCTTCTTCTGAAAAGTGAAGGAGTGAAGGTTATTCTTAGACATGGCGGAGAAGCCAGAGAGACCAATATCCAACAGAAAGGAGGAAAATGGCCAGAGTCCCACTGAGGTGCTCATGGCCTGTGATCCATGCTTCGCCTACCTGGCACCACCTTGCCAGGTGTGCCAGGTGGCAGCAAAGCAAAGAACAAACAACAGATTTTTCAACAACAGCCTTCTTGCAAAGTTAAGAAACCTGAAGGAAAGACAACTGAGATCAACTAAAGAGTTACTGAAAGGGCAAGCAACTCCAGAAGTCTGAACTCTCCAATCCCCCACCATCAGAACCTCTAACCTCTAACATTCAGTCCCCAGGGGCAGCACATCCAGCACAGTTAGAACTACAGCTCCCCCACCACCACCAAAAAAAGAATTTTAGACCTGCACTGGAAGAGCTAATGTCTCTTCCCTTGTTAGGGCAGTTCATGGGTTATATATTCTTGGTTGGCTTTACCATTTCCAAATAACCTGTATTTGGGGGTTGAATATTGTTGCCTTTGATGCCCTCCTATTTATAGGGCCTTTGTCTTTTGCTTCTGTCATTATTTGGGGCAGGGTCTGATCCAGATCAAGGTTGACCTGAACTCAATTCAGAACATAAATCTCTACCTCCCAGCTGACAAGATTAAGGGTATAAAATAACACACACCCTTAGGGATTTTGGCTTTATAAGACTATCTTTTTTTTTTTTTTTCTCTCTTCAATTTCTTGCTTGAGTGTTTTAAAGTTTGCATTGTAGAGATCCTTCACTTCCTTAGTTAGGTTTATTCCAAGGTACCTTATTATTATTATTTTTTTTGATGTAATTGTGAATGGGAGTGATTCTCTGATTTCATCCTCTGGGTTTGTTGTTGGCATGTAGGAAGGCTCCTGATTTCTGTGTGTTTACTTTGTATCCTGCTACATGGCGATAGATGTTTATCAGCTCTAACAGTTTGCTGGTAGAATCTTTAGGGTCCTTTATGTATAGAATCATGTCATCTGCAAATAATGATAACTTGATAGCTTCCTTTCCAATTTGTATCCCTTTTATGTGTGTCTCTTGCCTTATTGCTATGGCTAAGACTTCCAGTACTATATTAAATAAAAGTGGGGACAGTGGACACACTTGTCTTGTTCCTGATTTTAGTGGAAAAGCTTCCAGTTTTTCCCCATTTAGTAATATGTGGGCTATAGGCTTGTCATAAATAGCCGTTATTATATTGAGATATGTTCCTTCTATTCCCAGTCTCTGTAGGATTTTATCATGAAGAGATGTTGGATTTTGTCAAATGCTTTCTCTGAATCTAATGAGATGATCATGTGACTTTTGTCCTCCAGTCCATTTATATAATGTATTACATTTATCGATTTCCATATGTTGAACCATCCCTGCATCTCTGGGATAAAGCCTACATGGTTGGGGTGAATGAACTTTCTGATATATTCTTGTATTCTGTTTGCCAATATTTTGTTGAGAATTTTTGCATCTATGTTCATGAGGGAGATTTGTCTGTAATTTTCTTCTTTTTGTTCTATTTTTGCCTGGTTTTGGTATCAGGGTGATTCTGGCTTCATAGAAGGAGTTTGGGAGGATTCCTTCTTTTTCTATTTTATGGAAAAGCTTAAGAAGCAATGGTGTTAGTTCTTCCCTGAATGTCTGGTAAAATTCACCAGTGAATCCATCTGGGCCTGGACTTTTTTTAGTTGGGACATTTTTGATAACTGCTTTGATCTCCATATTTGTTATAGATCTGTTTAAGTGATTAATCTCATCTTGACTTAATTTAGGTAGGTCATATAAATCAAGGAAATCATCCATTTCTTTCCAATTTTCATACTTAGTGGAGTATATGTTTTTATAGTATGTCCCTATGATTTTTTGAATTTCTCTGATATTTGTTGTGATGCTGCCTTTTCATCTCTAATTTTATTAATTTGTGTCTCTTCTCTCTTTCTTTTGGTCAGATTTGCTAAAGGTTTATCAATATTGTTTATCCTTTCAAAGAACCAACTCTTTGTTTCATTGATTCTTTGGATTGTTTTTTTGGTTTCTATTTCATTAATAGAAACCTGATCTTTATTATTTCTTCCCATCTACTGATTTTTGGTTTGCCTTGTTCTTCTTTTTCCAAGGCTTTAAGGTGAAGCATTAGGTCGTTTACTTGATACCTTTCCAATTTCTTAATATAGGCACTTAAAGCATAAATTTCCTGTATTTGCTAAGGTTTGTTTGGTGTCCTAATATATGGTCTAATTTTAGAGAATGTTCCATGTGCTGCTGAAAAGAATGTATATTCTGCAGCATTTGGATACAATGTCCTGTACATATCTGTTAGGTCCATATCTGTTATGACCTCATTTAATCCAGATGTGTCTCTGTTTATTTTTTGCCAGGATGACCTGTCAATTGATGAGAGTGGGGTGTTGAAGTTACTCACCACAACTGTGTTTGGTGTAATCTGTGACCTTAGTTCTAATAGCATTTGTTTGAGGAAGTTGGGAGCCTCCATGTTAGGTGCATATATGTTTAGGATTGTAATGTTCTCCTGTTTCAGTGTGCCTTTAATCAATATAAAGTGACCTTTCTTATCCTTCCTAACTGATTTTGGACTGAAGTCTACCTTGTCAGATATTAGGATAGCAACCCCTGCTTGTTTTTTAGGTCCATTTGCTTGAAACAATGTTTTATAAACTTTCACCCTAAGATAGTGTCCATCCTTTGTAGGAAGGTAGATTTCTTGAAGGCAACAAATTGAAGGATCCTTCTGTTTAACCCAGCCTGAAAACCTATGTCTTTTGGTTGGGGCATTGAGGCCATTGATATTAAGAGATGTTATTGAAAGGTGTGTATTTATTTTTGCCATTTTTTTAGTTCTTCCTGTTTTACCTTTGCTCTCTTGTATTAACTAGTATTTGAGTATGGTTTGTTTTTTCCAGGTTCCTTATATGTGTGCTCTTCTTTCTCTTTAGCATGGAGGATTCTTTCAAGTATTTTCTGTAGAGCTGGTTTTGTCTTCAAATGTTCCTTTAGCCTGCTTTTTGTTGTGGAATGTCCTTATTTCTCGGTCTATTTGAATGGATAGCTTTGCAGGATAAAGTAACCTTGGTTGACAGTTGTTGTCTTTCAGAACTTGTAATATATCACTCCAAGCCCTTCTGGCTTTGAAAGTTTGTGTTGAGTAATCTGCTGTGATCCTGATGGGCTTGCCTTTTAGGTAACTTGATTTTTCTCTCTAACTGCTTTCAATATATTTTCTTTAGTTTGTATGTTTGGTAGTTTGATTATAATATGGCGAGGAGAGGTTCTTTTCAGGTTTTGTCTGTTTGGTGTTCTGAATGATTCCTGTATCTGCATTGGCATCTCTTTCCCAATTTGGGGGAAGTTTTGTTCTTTGATTTTGTTGAAAACGCCTACTATGGTTTTGGAGTGAAATTCTTCTCTTTCTACTGTACCCTGAATTCTTCTGTTTGATCTTTTCATAATGTCCTGAATATCTTGAAATTCCCACTCATGCTTTTCTATTAGTTTGTCTTTCTTTTTGTTGGACTGTATTGGATCTGCCACCTGGTCTTCTAGTTTAGATATTCTGTCCTCTCCTTCATCCATTCTCCTGGTGAGATTTTCTATAGAATTTTATATTTTATTAACTGTTCTTCATTGCTAGTAATTCTGACTGGTTTTTCTTTATTATTTCTATTTCCTTATTTTTGTCTTTGATTGACCTCTTTATTTCATTAAATTGGTTTCCTGGGTCTTCTTTGTTTCCTTTGATTTCCTCTTTCATTCCTTTGATTTCCTCTTTGACTTCTTTGAGCATATTTATAACCATTCTTTTGAAATCTTTCTCAGGCATTTCCTCTAACTCATTCTCACTGGAGGTCATTTGTGATGCATTAATATTTTTTGGTGGATTTATATTGTCTTGATTTTTGGTGTTTCTTGTGTACATATTTTTGCATCTTGGATTAATTTAATGCTTGGATTTTCTAGTTAGCTTTAGTATTATTAGATATATCAATCAATGTGATGTTATATATCTTCAGGGTAGGAGCTTAATGTGCTGGGTGTGGCTCTTCAGACTCTCAGAGTATCTACAAAAGTGACCCTAAGATGTTTGGTTGGCCTGCTATGAGAGTATTCAAGTAGTCTGGTGTAATCCCAGTTACCATTGGGGATGATGATTTTGGTCTCAGTTATGTTGCACTCCTGCTTGGGTCCCTCTTTGGTACACTGTGGGTTCAAGTAGGCTGGCTGGGTCACTGGATTGCTGTTCTGGTCACTGGTGCTGGGTTCTATGATCTCCCTTACCCAGGTCTCTGGTGCTGGCTGGTGCTTGTGCTGGTAGTGGGAGTGGGGAGGCTGTGGATGGCGACTCTAGTTCTCCCGCTGGTCCATGTGATTCTCTACCTCGTGATCTGGTCCTCCATTGGTCACTGCAGTCCTATCTTCATGTTTCTTGAGTTTGGGAGGAGCTTCAGTGTGGGTGGAAAAATCCCCTCACCTGGCTTTTCGTGCAGCTTAAGTTGGGCCTTGCAGCTGTGGCCCTGTGGACCTGCTGCCACCACGGACCTTGTGCTGCCACTGCTGGAGCCACTTCTGCCCATCTATGTGGGCTCTAGATGCTCCGGATCTCTCCTACTTCTCTGCTGCCATTGGTAATTTCTTATACACTTCACTTTTTAGTAGAAGAGTGTATTTTGCTGTTTTTTTTTTTTTTTTTTTTTTTTTTTTTTGCTTTTTCTCCTCTAAGCTGCTTTGGCATGGTTCCTACACTACCATCTTATCTGGGAGTCTCTGTTTTAATCCCCATAACTGCATAGTTTGTACTGGTTTTTATTGATTGTGTATGTTACTCAGTTGAAGTTTAGAATTTGCCAGTAAATTATTCCACCCAGTCTACTAGAATACTTGTTTATTAAGCAAACTCAACACCTAGGATTATTTTTGTGTATGGGGGATAAGAGCTACACCTGGCACCTTGAACTCGTATCCTGAGGGTATATAGAGGTGGATTGCCACATATGGGAACACTGAAGATAAGTAGAAAATCCAAGCATCAAATCAATTCAGGATGCAAAAGTCACTGCAATATAATACAAGAAACTCAAAGAATCAAGACAATACAGTCCCACCTAAAAACATAAATCCATCAGAAATGATCACCAATGAGACTGCTTTAGATGAAATGCCTGACAAAGAGTTCAAGAAAATGATGGTATCTATGTTCAAAGAAATCAGAGAAGACATGAAGGGAGTCAATGAAGAAAACAAAGGAAATAAGAAGAAAACAAACTTCTACAGAGAACACAGGAGACCAACTTAGTGAAATAAAGAGTTTACTACAAGATATGAGTAAGGAAATAGAAGTACTGAAGATAAACCATGCTGAAATCCTGGCTCTGAAGAATACAGTCAATGAAATAAAAAAATCTGTGGAAAGTCTCACCAGTAGAATGGATGAAGGAGAGAACAGAATATCTAAACTAGAAGACCAGGTGGCAGATCTAATACAGTCCAACAAAGAGAAAGACAAGCTAATAGCGAGGTATGAATGGGAATTTCAAGGTATCTGGGACACTATGAAAAGATCAAACAGAAGAATTCAGGGTATAATAGAAGGAGAAGAATTTCAATCCAGAGGCTTAGTAGGTGTTTTCAACAAAATCATAGAAGAAAAATTTCCCCAAATTGGGAAAGCAATTCCAATGCAGATACAAGAAGCTTTTAGAACACCAAACAGACAAAACCTAAAAAGAACCTTTCCTTGCCATGTTGTAATTAAACTACTAAAGATGCAAACCAAAGAAAATATTTTGAAAGCAGTTAGAGAGAAAAAGCAAATTACCTACAAAGGTAAGTCCATCAGAGTAACTGCAAATTACTCAATACAAACTTTAAAAGCCAGAAGCACTTGCATTGATGTATTCCAAGTTCTGAAAGATAACAACTCTCAACTTTATCCTGCAAAGCAATCTATCTAAATTGATGGAGAAGTAAGGACATTCCACAACAAAAACAGGCTAAAGGAATTTATGACAACTAAATCAGCTCTACAGGAAATATTTGAAGGAATTCTTCATGCTGAAGGAAAAGCAAAACCCATACCAGAAGAAATAGGAAAAAATAAACCACACTCAAATAACAGTTAAAACAAATGAGTAAAAGGAAAACAGGAAACACTACAAAACAAGAAGACTGGTGAGAATAAATGCATACTTTTCAATAATAACTCTTAATGTCAATGGCCTGAATGCACCAACCAAAAGACAAAAGATTGCAGACTGGATTAAAAGGCAGGATCTTGCCATTTGTTGCCTCCAAGAAACTCATCTCTCAATATAAGATAGACACCACCTTAGGGTGAAAGGATGGAAAATGGTATTTCAAGCAAATGGGCCTAGAATACAAGCAGAGATTGCTATCCTAATATCTTACAGGATAGATATCAAACCAACATTAGTGAGGATGGATAAAGAAGGTCATTTTATACTGCTTAAAGGAATACTCCAACAGGAGGACATTATAATTGTAAAGATATATGCACCTAACATGGGAGCTCCCAGCTTTATCAAACAGTATTAGACTTAAGGTCACAGATAACATCAAACACAATTGTAATGGGAAACTTCAATACCCCACTCTCATGAATTGACAGGTCATCCCAGCAAAAAATAAACAGAGAGACATCTGAATTAAATGATGTAATGGAAAAAATGGACCTAACTGATATCTACAGAACATTCATTCCAAATGCTACACAATATACATTTTTCTCAGCAGCACATGGAACATTCTCTAAAATAGACCATATAGTAGGACACAAAGCAAATCTCCACAATTATAGGAAAATTGAAATAATCCTTTGTACTCTATCTGACCACACTGGGATTAAACAGCAAAGCAGCAACAAGAAAATCTACAGAGCATACAGAAATTTGTGGAGACTAAACAGTACATTATTGAATGATCAAGGGGTCATTGAAAAAATAAAAAAGGAAATCAATAAGTTCATAGAATAAAATGATGATGATTATACAACATACTTTGGGACACAGTGAAGGCAGCCCTAAGAGGGAAATTTATAGCTCTAAGTGCCTATGTTAAGAAATTAGAGAGTTCACAAATAAACAATTTAATGCTTTACCTTAAGGCCTTGGAAAAAGAAGAAAAAGGCAAACCAAAAATCAGTACACAAGAAGAAATAACAAAGATTAGGGTAGAAATTAATACAAAACAAACAAACAAACAAACAAAAAGCAAGCCAAAGAATCAATGAAACAAAGAGTTGGTTCTTTGAAAGGATAAACAAAATTGATAAACCCTTAGCAAATTTGACCAGAAGAAAGAGAGAAGAGACAAAAATTAGCAAAATTAGTGATGAAAAAGGCAGCTTTACAACAGATACCAAAGAAATTCAGACAACCATAAGGACATACTTTAAGAATATATATGCCTTTAAGTTTGAAAATCTGAAAGAAATGGATGATTTCCTTGATTCATATGACCTACCAAAATTAAATCAAGATGAGATAAATCATTTAAATAGACCTATAACAAGTACAGAGATCCAAGCAGTTATAAGAAAGTCTCCCAACTAAAAAAAGCCCAGGCCCAGATGGATTCCCTGGTGAATTTTACCAGACCTTCATGGAAGAACTAACATGACTGCTTCTCAAACTTTTCCATAAAATAGAAAAGGGAGGCATTCTACCGAACTATTTCTATGAAGCCAGCATCACCCTCATACCCAAACCAGACAAAGGCAGAACAGAAAAAGAAAAACCAATTTCTCTCTTGAACATAGATGCAAAAATTGTGAACTAAATTTTGGCAAGCAGAATACAAGGATATAGCAAAACCAAGTTGGCTTCATCCCAGGGATGCAGAGATAGTTTAATATGTAAAAATCATAAATGTAATACAACATATAAATGATTTAAAGGGTAAATATCACATGATCATCTCAATAGATATAGAAAAGGCATTCAACAAAATCCAGCATCCTTTCATGGTAAAAGTAGTACAGAAACTGGACATAGAAGTAACATATCTCAACATAATAAAAGCTATTTATGACAAACCCACAGTCAACATAATACTAAATTGATAAAAACTAGAAACTTTTCCACTAAATTCAGGAAGAAAACAAGGGTGCCCACTGTCCCCACTTTTATTTAATATAGCACTGGAATTCTTAGCTATAGCAATAAGGCAAGAGACAGTCATTAAAGGGATACAAATTGGAAAGGAAGAGATAAACTTATCACTATTTGCAGATGATATGATTATATATATATAATTATATATATTATATTATATATAATATATATTATACCATAATATATTATATATTATAATATATTAATATATATTATATTATATATTATAATATATTAATATATTATATATAATATAATATTATATATATAATCATATACATAATAATACACATATGTAGGACCCTAAAGACTACCAGCAAACTCTTAGAACTCATAAACACTTTTAGCAATGTAGCAGGATATAAAATAAATGCACATTAATCAGCAACTTTCCTGAATACTAAGAACAAACATGCAGAGGATGAAATCAGGAAATCTCTCCATTCACAATTGCCTCAAAAAAAAAAAAATACCTTGGAATAAATTTAACCAAGGAAGTGAAGGATCTCTACAACAAGAACTTTAAAACACTCAATGGAGAAATTGCAGAAGACACAAGGAAATGGAAAGACATCCCATGTTTGTGGATTGGAACAATCGATATTGTGAAAATGTCAATCTTACCAAAAGAAATCTACACATTGAATTCAATCCCCATTAAAATTCCAATGGCATTCTTCACAGGATAGAAACAACAATCCTAAAATTCATTTGAAAGCCCCAAACCCTCAAAGAGCCAAAACGATTTTGAGCAACAAAAATAAGACTGGTAGTATAACAATACCTGATTTTAAGCTATATTACAAAGCCATAGTAACAAAAACAGCATTGTATTGGCACAAAGACAGATATGTAGATCAATGGAACAGAATAGCAAACTCAGATGCTAATCCAGACAGCTCCAGCCATCTGATTTTTGAGAAAAATGCCAAAAATATTCATTGGAGAAAAGACATCCTCTTCAACAAGTGGTGCTGGGAAAACTGGATATCTATCTGTAGAAAGATGAATATTGATCCTTGTCTTTCTCCTTGCACAAGAATCAAATCCAAGTGGATCAGGGACCTTAATATCAGACCTGAAAGTCTAAAATTGCTAGAGGAAAAGGTAGGAGAAAGCCTTCAACAAATTGGGATAGGTAATGACTTTCTGAATATAACTCCAACTGCTCAGAAAATAACACTACTAATCAACTACTGGTATCTCCTGAAATTACAAAGCTTTATATAGCAAAGGACCTGCGAATAGAGCAAAGAGACAACCTACAGAATGTGAGAAAATCTTTGTCACCTACACATCTGACAGAGGACTAATATCCGGAATAAACAAAGAACTGAAAAAACAGAACAATAACAAATCAAACAACCCAATCAAAAAAAATGAGCTATGGAACTAAATAGAGAGTTCTCATCAGAAGAAATACAGATGGCATATAAACATCTAAAAAAGTGTTCTACATCTTTAGCCATCAGGGAAATGCAAATTAAAACTACCTCGAGATTCCATCTCTCTCCCCTCAGAATGGCTAACATCAAGAAAACAAATGACAATAAATGTTGGCAAGGATGTGGTAAAAAGTGAATGCTTCTACACTGTTGGTGGGAAGATAATCTGGCACAGTCATTATGGAAATCAATGTGGAGGTTCTTGAGACAGCTAAAAATAGATTTGCCATATGATCCAGCTATAGCACTCCTATGCATATATCCTAATGACTCTTCTTACTACCTTAGAGATACTTGCACAACCATGTTTATTGCTGCACTATTCACAATAGCTAGGAAATGGAACCAGCCTAGATGTCCATCTACAGATGAGTGGGTAATAAAGATGTTGTACATCTACACAATGGAGTTCTTTTCAGCGGTAAAGAAAAATGAAGTTATTATATTTGCAGGGAAATGGATGGATTTGGAAAGGATTATACTAAGTGATGTAACCCAGGCCCAGAAAGCCAAATGTCACATGTTCTCTCTCATATGTGGATCCTAGCTACAAAGGAATAGATTTGTGTGTGATCTGGAACCAAAAATCAGTAACAGAGGCCCATAAACTAGAAAAAGACTATAAAGGAGGGAGAGGGAAGGTCTTAAGGGGATGGTATTGTATATATGTAAGCAGAAGAACAGATTACAGGGAAGGGAAAGGCCTAAGTGAGGTCAGGGGAAGAGATTGTATAAAAGAAGGGCAGCCAGGGGAGGGGGAGAGAGGGAAGAGGGGAAGAGGAGGGTCAATCAAAATTCAAGATATTCTGAATAAGACATATGAAAATCAACGTTCTTAAATAATGGCACACCCAGAAGCCATAGATTGTTACTAGAAATTTTTCAGTGCCAGGGATAGGATACCTTCCAGTGAGTTCTTGGCCAGGGAGATCCCTGTTTTCTACAAAACATTATAGGCTGTTGCCAAGGCCCTTGGTTTCCTGTGAGAAATAGATGGTAAGACCCTATTGCTGAAGACGTCACATGCTTGAGCAGCAAAATCACTGAGAAGTCAAGCTGGTGCTGAGCAGAAAACCTCCCTGTAGACCAGCCAACTGAAAGCTGGAAAGTCCCATCAGTAGAGCAGATGCAGGAGATAACAGAATATCTAAACTAGAAAACCGGGTGGCAGACCTAACACACTCCAACAAAGAGAAAGACAAGGTAATAAGAAGGTATGAATTTTGCCAAATGCCTTTTCTGCATCTATTGAGATGATCATGTGATTTTTGTCCTTCAGTCAATTTATATGGTATATAACACTTATCAATTTCCATATGTTGAACCATCCCTGCATTTCTGGAATAAAACCCAGTTGGTTGATGTGAATGATCTAATTGCTATATTCTTTTATTCTGTTTGCCAGTATTTTTTGAGAACTTTTTCATCTATATTCATGAGGGAAATTGGTATCTATTTTTTTTTTTTTTTTTGTTCTGTCTTTGTCTAGTTTTGGTTTCATGGTGATGCTGGCTTCATAGAAGGAGTTTGGTAATATTATTTCCTTTTGTATTTTATGGAAAAGTTTAAGAAACATTGGTGTTAGTTCTGCTGTGAAGGTCTGGTAAAATTCACCAATGAATCCACGTAGGCCCTAGACTTATTTTAGTTGTGAGATTTTTTTTATGACTGTTTTTATCTCTGTGTTTGTTATAGGTCTGTTTAAATGGTTTATCTCATCTTGATTTAATTTTTGTAGGTCTTATACATCAAGGAAATCATCCATTTCTTTCAGATTTTCAAACTTAGGGGGAGTATATGTACTTAAAGTATACACTCATGATTTTCTGAATTTCATTGGTATCTGTTGTAATGGGTCCTTTTTCATCTTTAATTTTATTGATTTATGTCTCTTCTGCCTTTCTTTTGGTCAGATTTCCTAAGGTTTTATCACTATTCATTCTTTCAACAAACCAACTCTTGTTTCCTTTGTTTCCTTCATCTGCCCTAATCTTGACTATTTCTTCCACATCTACTGATTTTTGCCTTCCCTTATACTTATTTAGTGATCCTCTGTCACTTCTCAGCACTATATTTTCTTTTGGGTCATGCCACCAGTCACTGCCATCTGAAAAGAGGAGCTTCTCTAAGAAAAAATGAGAGTAGCATTAATATATGAATATGAACATTAAGTGTAGTGCTTACAGGGAAGTTTGGTGAACATAATATATGCATTTAGCCATACAAGAGCAGGCTTTATACTCCTAATGTTCATAACCTCCCCTGCCATAGGATTTTGATTAGGTTTTCAGTATCAGGCATGTATTTCCTCCCATATAGTGGGCCTCCAGTCCAATTAGAGAGAAGTTGGTTTCCCTCAGAGCAGACATGCCACTACTGCACCCATTTGGTCATCTGACCTATCTGCGACTGTCCACCATTTTCACTGCTGATGACTTCTGTCTTGAATAGGGCTGAGTACAGTGCAGCTTTTTTTCAGCTTTCAGTTGGCTGGTTTGCAAGGAGGTTTTCAGCTCAGCCCCAGCTTGATTTCTCAGTGATCTTGCTGCCCAGGCATGTGAAGTCTTCAGGAATAGGGTCTTACCATCTGTAACTTGTGGGAAACCAAGGGTCTTGCCAATAGCTTGTAATGTTTTGGAGGCAACAGGGACCTCCCTGGCCAATGACTCACTGTAAGATATTCCATCCCTGGCATTGAAAATTTCTAGTAGCAATCTATGGCATCTGGATGTGCCATTACCAAAAAAGGTAGGCATTCATATGTCTTATTCAAAATATCTTGAATTTTGATTTACCCTCACTTCACCTTTCTTTTACTCATTCTCTGCCCCTGGCTTCACTTAAGCCATTCTACTCCATGTAACCTGTTCTTCTACTTACATATATACAACACCATCCCCTTAAGTCCTTCCCTCTCCTCCCTCCCTCCCTTATACCCTTATTCTATCTTACTGGCCTCTGCTACTGAGTTTTGGTTCCAGCTCACAATTTCAAATCAAACATTTCATTTAACCACCCAAATAAAAAAAACCATCACCACCAAACATCAACAAACCCCCAAACCAAAAAATACCCATCCACTCCAACAATATACACATACCACACAAACCAACCAACATAATCTTTCAACTATAACAAACCACTACAAACTCCCCATTCTCCACCCCATTAATAACCTACAAACCCTTACTATATCTACCTAACCTCCCCATTTACCCAATTATAACCACTAATTAACCCATTACCCAACACCAAAAAACTCCATCAACCTCCCAACCCCCATCAAGTACCCCCCATTAACAACTCACAACCCCCATAATCCATTAAAAAAAAACACAACACCAAACAATAAAAAAACATTACCCCCACTTCCCCTTTCTACCTCTCAATCCCCCACTCCCTCCCTCTTTTTCATATATAGATCTAATTTCCCTGTGATTGTCTAAAGCTTTAGAGATAAAATGATTTTTACGAATTATTAATATGGCTAAGGATGTAGAACATGTTTTTAGATGTTTATATGCCATCTGTATTTCTTCTTTTGAGAACTCCCTATTTAGTTCCACAGCCCCCCCCCCTTTTTTTGAGTAGGGTCTTACTGTAGCTCAGGCTGGTCTGGAATTCACTAGGTAGTCTCAGGGTGGCCTTGAACTCAAGGCGATCCTCCTACCTCTGCCTCCCAAGTGCTGGGGTTAAAGGCATGCACCATCATGCCCAGCACCATAGTCCATTTTTTTTTAAGTAAAAAAACTTTATTTCATAAACAAAATGGAATGAAAATGCTTTTAAAGTGTTTCCTGTCTTAGAAAATGTGTTTCTCCAAAATCACATCAAAGAATTTTGTCATTAAAATACTATTAACCTTTTTCAACAATTCTACTTTGTGGAAATTCAGTCCTTACCTGCAAAAGCCAACATTTTCCTCAGGATACACTGTGGCAAACTATTTCTGCTTATAATGCTAATCCTGTTCTTGTAGTAAGCTGACCTACAATTTAGTAACTAGTAATTTTGACTATCTGTCCTGAAATTATTTTTAAAAAGGAAATAATGTTAAATAGCTTTTTAAAGCAGCAGATTCCTGGGTTTTCATTTTAATTTCTAAATTATAACAATAATGATGCATAAAAATAGTAATAAAAGACATTATTCAACATAAAGAGATTAAATTACAAATATACAGTATATCTTCAATTCAAAAAAGACATGTTTTAGATCAAAAAGGATACATGGTATATAAAAAACATGTTATTTAAACAGAAAGAAGGGGGGATAAGGAATAAGGCCAAAGTCATCCGTGACTAAACTACAAACTACTATCATTACTTTTAACTTTTTTTTTTTTTTTTGAGGCAGGGTCTCACTCTAGCTCAGGCTGACCTGGAATTTACTATGTAGTCTCAGGGTGGCCTTGAACTCACGGTGATCCTCCTACCTCTGCCTCCCGAGTTCTGGGATTAAAGGCGTGCGCCACCACGCCCGGCTACTTTTAATGTTCAAAAAGATGGTTTCATGGCTGCTCAAACTCGGAGCAACCCAAATAACTTCTGCTCAGACCTCTACAGACTAGGGAGGCCCTATTGTGACTTGATAGAGACTGAAGAAAATTTCCCATCAGACTGAGGTGGTTCTATGTCAGGGCAATGTAAAATCCTACTGCTATGCTCGTGGACATTGTTATAGGAATTAATGAGTCAATGAGAATAATCAGGCAAAATCCACTTCAGAGAAAGTTAGAGAGCCTTTATTCATGCATGAACCTCTGCTGGCTAATGCCAAAAACCTGACAGAGGCCATAGCAGGGTTCAGCTTGTGACTTGCAATTGGATACTATTCCAGTCCCACCATGGGACCTTATGCCACTTGCCATGGTACCACAAAATGAGGCCACATGCCCAGCCTTAGGACTACAAATTCAAACTCAGGAAGTAAGCAGACTGAGTCACCCATTCATTCACACACTCACACAGAGGTTAAATTACAGTTCCCTCCCCCCCCCTTATGGGAATTCCCCGGCTGTCACTACGTAAATACTTCTTAATGGCCCCCTGTTGGGCCTCTATAAAGCTTTAACCTTCAGCTCTAAATACACGTGGAGCCCCCAGTCAGCTCCAAACACACAGGGACAACTCCCAATACACATGAAGCAGCCCTTTCAGCTCCAAATACACATGGAGCAACTCTGAATACACATGATGCAATCTCCATGAATTTTCCTGAGCCATGTTGAGGTAGCTTTAGGTCTACTTCAGTGATGAGGTCTTAGGAGCCTCTGTGTCACTGGATATCTGGTTTGGTAGGAGTTGAATGTTCTCTGTGTCTATGTCCTTTGCCCCTGTGCTGATTTTTATTGATTGTGTATATTGCTCAGTTGAATTTTAGAAATTGTCAGTAAAATGCTCTACCCAGCCCACTAGAGTACTTGAATAGCAGGCAAACTCAACACCTAGGATTACTTCTGTGGCTGGGTTGGAGTACAAGAGCTACACTTGGCATCTTAAACTCCTACTCTGAAGGTATATAAAATCAGATTTACAAGTCTAAAAACACTGCAGATAATTAGAAAACCTAAGCATCAAATCAGATCTGGATACAAAAATTGCAACATTATACTACAAGAAACACAAAGAATCAAAACAATACAATCCCACCAAAAGTTACAAATCCATAAGAAATGGCCCTAATGAGACTGTTTTAGATGAAATCCTTGACAAAGATTTTTTTAAAAAATGATTTTATCTACAATCAAAGAAGAAAACAGAGGAATTAAAGAAGAAAACAAACTCCTGAAGGAATTCCAAGAGCACACAGGAAACTAGCTTAATGAAATAAGGAGGTCATTACAAGACATGAGTAAGGAAATAGGAATACTGAAGGAAAAAAAGGCAGAAATTCTAGCTCTGAAAAGCAGTGAGTCAAATAAAAAACTCTGTATAAAGTCTCACCAGTAGAATGGATAAAAGAGAGAAAATAATATCTAAACTAGACCAGGTGGCAGATCTAATACAGTCCAAAAAGAGAAAGACAAGCTAATAGGAATGAGAATTTCAAGATATCTGGGACATTATGAAAAGATTAAACATAAGAATTCAGGGTATAGTAGAAGAAGAAGAATTTCAATCTGGAGGCTTAGTACGTATTTTCCACAAAATTATAGCAGAAAAATTTCCCAAAATTGGAAATGAAATGACAATGCAGATACAGGAAGCTTTTAGAAAACTGAACAGACAAAACCTAAAAAGAACCTCTTCTCTTCATGTTATAATTAAACTACTAAACACACAAACCAAAGAAAATATATTGAAAGCAGTTAGAGAGAAAAAGCAAGTCACCATCAGAATAATAACAGATTACTGTACACAAACTTTAAAAGCCAGAAGGTCGTGGAATGATGTATTCCAAGTTCTGAAAGATAATAACTGTCAACCAAAATTACTTTATCCTGCAAAGCTATCTATTGAAATTGAAGGAAAAATAAGGACACTCCACAACAAAAACAGGTTAAAGGAATTTATGACAATTAATCCAACTCTACAGAAAATACTTGAAGGAATTCTTCATAGCTGGAGAGAAAGCAAAACACACACCGGAGGAAATAGGAAAAAATAAACCATACTCAAATAACAGTTAAAACAATTAAAGAGAAAACAGAAAGCACTACAACCAAAGAAGACTTGTGAGAATAAATGCATACCTTTTGATAATAACTCTTAATATCAGTGGCCTCAATGCCCCAACCAAAAGGCACAGGCTTGCAGATTGGATTAAAAGGCAGGATTCTGCCATTTGTTGCCTCCAGCAAACTCATCTCTCCATTAAAGATAGGCACTGTCTTAGGGTGAAAGGATGGAAAATGGTATTTTAAGCAAACAGGCCTAGGAAACAAGCAAGGGTTGCTATTCTAATATCTGACAATTTAAACTTCAAACCAACATTAGTGAAGAAAGATAAAGAAAGTCATTTTATACTGATTAAAGGAACACTTCAACAGGAGGACATTACACTCCTAAACATATATGCACCTAATATGGGTGCTTTCAATTTCATCAAACAAATACTATTAGATTTAAGGTCATAGATAACACCAAACATATTTGTAGTGGGTGACTTCGATATACCACTGTCATCAATTGCCAGGTTATCCCAGCAAAAAAATAACAGAGAGACATCTGGATTAAATGATGTCAGGGAACATATGGACCTAACAGATATCTACAGAACATTCCATCCAAATGCTGCAGAATATACATTTTTTTCTCAGCAGCACATGGAACATTCTCTAATATAAACCACATATTAGGACACAAAGCAAATCTTAACAAATACAAGAAAATTGAAATAACCCCTTGTACTCTATCTGACCACAACAGGATTAAATTGCAAATCAGCAACAAGAAAAAAACTATAGAGCCTACAGAAATTCATGGAGACTAAACAGTACACTATTGAATGATGAATGGGCCACTGAAGAAATCAAAAAGATATCAATAAATTCATAGGGCAAATGAGGATGAGAACACAACATACCAAAACCTTTGGGACATAATGAAGGCAGTCATAAGAGGGAAATTTATAGCTCTAGGTGCCTATAGACATACTTTAAGAATATACATGCCTCTAACTTTGAAAATCTGAAAGAAATGGATGATTTCTTTGATTCATATGACCTATCAAAATTAAATCAAGATGAGATAAACCATTTAAACCAACCTATAACAAGTACAGACACCCAAGCAGTTAAAAAAGTCTCCCAACTAAACAAAGTCCAGGCCAATATGGATTCACTGGTAAATTTTATAAGACCTTTAAGAAAGAACTAACATCACTGCTTCTCAAACTTCTCCATAAAATAGAAAAGAAAGGAATTCTACCAAACTCCTTCTATGAAGCCAGCATTACCCAATACCAAAACCAGATAAAGACAGAACTAAAAAAGAAAATTACAGACCAATCTCCCTTATGAACATAGATGCAAAAATTCTGAACAAAATATTGGCAAACAGAATATAAGAATATATCAGAATGTGGTGTGGTGGCACATGCCTTTAATCCCAGCACTTGGGAGACAGAGGTAGGAGGATTGCCATGAGTTCCAGGCCACCCTGAAACTACATAGTGAATTCTAGGTCAGTCTGAGCTAGAGTGAGACCCTACCTTGAAAAACAAACAAACAAACAAACAAGAATATATCAGAAAGATTATTTATCCAAACCAAGTAGGCTTTATCCCAAAGATGCAGGGATGGTTCCACATATGTAAATTGGTAAATGTAATACACTGTATAAATGGAATGAGGGATAAGGAATAAGGCCAAAGTCATCCGTGACTAAACTACAACTACTATCATTACTTTTAACTTTTTTTTTTTTTTTTGAGGCAGGGTCTCACTCTAGCTCAGGCTGACCTGGAATTTACTATGTAGTCTCAGGGTGGCCTTGAACTCACGGTGATCCTCCTACCTCTGCCTCCCGAGTTCTGGGATTAAAGGCGTGCGCCACCACGCCCGGCTACTTTTAATGTTCAAAAAGATGGTTTCATGGCTGCTCAAACTCGGAGCAACCCAAATAACTTCTGCTCAGACCTCTACAGACTAGGGAGGCCCTATTGTGACTTGATAGAGACTGAAGAAAATTTCCCATCAGACTGAGGTGGTTCTATGTCAGGGCAATGTAAAATCCTACTGCTATGCTCGTGGACATTGTTATAGCAATTAATGAGTCAATGAGAATAATCAGGCAAAATCCACTTTAGAGAAAGTTAGAGAGCCTTTATTCATGCATGAACCTCTGCTGGCTAATGCCAAAAACCTGACAGAGGCCATAGCAGGGTTCAGCTTGTGACTTGCAATTGGATACTATTCCAGTCCCACCATGGGACCTTATGCCACTTGCCATGGTACCACAAAATGAGGCCACATGCCCAGCCTTAGGACTACAAATTCAAACTCAGGAAGTAAGCAGACTGAGTCACCCATTCATTCACACACTCACACAGAGGTTAAATTACAGTTCCCTCCCCCCCCCCTTATGGGAATTCCCTGGCTGTCACTACGTAAATACTTCTTAATGGCCCCCTGTTGGGCCTCTATAAAGCTTTAACCTTCAGCTCTAAATACACGTGGAGCCCCCAGTCAGCTCCAAACACACAGGGACAACTCCCAATACACATGAAGCAGCCCTTTCAGCTCCAAATACACATGGAGCAACTCTGAATACACATGATGCAATCTCCATGAATTTTCCTGAGCCATGTTGAGGTAGCTTTAGGTCTACTTCAGTGATGAGGTCTTAGGAGCCTCTGTGTCACTGGATATCTGGTTTGGTAGGAGTTGAATGTTCTCTGTGTCTATGTCCTTTGCCCCTGTGCTGATTTTTATTGATTGTGTATATTGCTCAGTTGAATTTTAGAAATTGTCAGTAAAATGCTCTACCCAGCCCACTAGAGTACTTGAATAGCAGGCAAACTCAACACCTAGGATTACTTCTGTGGCTGGGTTGGAGTACAAGAGCTACACTTGGCATCTTAAACTCCTACTCTGAAGGTATATAAAATCAGATTTACAAGTCTAAAAACACTGCAGATAATTAGAAAACCTAAGCATCAAATCAGATCTGGATACAAAAATTGCAACATTATACTACAAGAAACACAAAGAATCAAAACAATACAATCCCACCAAAAGTTACAAATCCATAAGAAATGGCCCTAATGAGACTGTTTTAGATGAAATCCTTGACAAAGATTTTTTTAAAAAATGATTTTATCTACAATCAAAGAAGAAAACAGAGGAATTAAAGAAGAAAACAAACTCCTGAAGGAATTCCAAGAGCACACAGGAAACTAGCTTAATGAAATAAGGAGGTCATTACAAGACATGAGTAAGGAAATAGGAATACTGAAGGAAAAAAAGGCAGAAATTCTAGCTCTGAAAAGCAGTGAGTCAAATAAAAAACTCTGTATAAAGTCTCACCAGTAGAATGGATAAAAGAGAGAAAATAATATCTAAACTAGACCAGGTGGCAGATCTAATACAGTCCAAAAAGAGAAAGACAAGCTAATAGGAATGAGAATTTCAAGATATCTGGGACATTATGAAAAGATTAAACATAAGAATTCAGGGTATAGTAGAAGAAGAAGAATTTCAATCTGGAGGCTTAGTACGTATTTTCCACAAAATTATAGCAGAAAAATTTCCCAAAATTGGAAATGAAATGACAATGCAGATACAGGAAGCTTTTAGAAAACTGAACAGACAAAACCTAAAAAGAACCTCTTCTCTTCATGTTATAATTAAACTACTAAACACACAAACCAAAGAAAATATATTGAAAGCAGTTAGAGAGAAAAAGCAAGTCACCATCAGAATAATAACAGATTACTGTACACAAACTTTAAAAGCCAGAAGGTCGTGGAATGATGTATTCCAAGTTCTGAAAGATAATAACTGTCAACCAAAATTACTTTATCCTGCAAAGCTATCTATTGAAATTGAAGGAAAAATAAGGACACTCCACAACAAAAACAGGTTAAAGGAATTTATGACAATTAATCCAACTCTACAGAAAATACTTGAAGGAATTCTTCATAGTGGAGAGAAAGCAAAACACACACCGGAGGAAATAGGAAAAAATAAACCATACTCAAATAACAGTTAAAACAATTAAAGAGAAAACAGAAAGCACTACAACCAAAGAAGACTTGTGAGAATAAATGCATACCTTTTGATAATAACTCTTAATATCAGTGGCCTCAATGCCCCAACCAAAAGGCACAGGCTTGCAGATTGGATTAAAAGGCAGGATTCTGCCATTTGTTGCCTCCAGCAAACTCATCTCTCCATTAAAGATAGGCACTGTCTTAGGGTGAAAGGATGGAAAATGGTATTTTAAGCAAACAGGCCTAGGAAACAAGCAAGGGTTGCTATTCTAATATCTGACAATTTAAACTTCAAACCAACATTAGTGAAGAAAGATAAAGAAAGTCATTTTATACTGATTAAAGGAACACTTCAACAGGAGGACATTACACTCCTAAACATATATGCACCTAATATGGGTGCTTTCAATTTCATCAAACAAATACTATTAGATTTAAGGTCATAGATAACACCAAACATATTTGTAGTGGGTGACTTCGATATACCACTGTCATCAATTGCCAGGTTATCCCAGCAAAAAAATAAACAGAGAGACATCTGGATTAAATGATGTCATGGAACAAATGGACCTAACAGATATCTACAGAACATTCCATCCAAATGCTGCAGAATATACATTTTTCTCAGCAGCACATGGAACATTCTCTAATATAAACCACATATTAGGACACAAAGCAAATCTTAACAAATACAAGAAAATTGAAATAATCCCTTGTACTCTATCTGACCACAATGGGATGAAATTACAAATCAGCAACAAGAAAAACTACAGAGCCTACAGAAATTCATGGAGACTAAACAGTACACTATTGAATGATGAATGGGCCACTGAAGAAATCAAAAAGATATCAATAAATTCATAGGGCAAATGAGGATGAGAACACAACATACCAAAACCTTTGGGACATAATGAAGGCAGTCATAAGAGGGAAATTTATAGCTCTAGGTGCCTATAGACATACTTTAAGAATATACATGCCTCTAACTTTGAAAATCTGAAAGAAATGGATGATTTCTTTGATTCATATGACCTATCAAAATTAAATCAAGATGAGATAAACCATTTAAACCAACCTATAACAAGTACAGACACCCAAGCAGTTAAAAAAGTCTCCCAACTAAACAAAGTCCAGGCCAATATGGATTCACTGGTAAATTTTATAAGACCTTTAAGAAAGAACTAACATCACTGCTTCTCAAACTTCTCCATAAAATAGAAAAGAAAGGAATTCTACCAAACTCCTTCTATGAAGCCAGCATTACCCAATACCAAAACCAGATAAAGACAGAACTAAAAAAGAAAATTACAGACCAATCTCCCTTATGAACATAGATGCAAAAATTCTGAACAAAATATTGGCAAACAGAATATAAGAATATATCAGAATGTGGGTGTGGTGGCACATGCCTTTAATCCCAGCACTTGGGAGACAGAGGTAGGAGGATTGCCATGAGTTCCAGGCCACCCTGAAACTACATAGTGAATTCTAGGTCAGCCTGAGCTAGAGTGAGACCCTACCTTGAAAAACAAACAAACAAACAAACAAGAATATATCAGAAAGATTATTTATCCAAACCAAGTAGGCTTTATCCCAAAGATGCAGGGATGGTTCCACATATGTAAATTGGTAAATGTAATACACTGTATAAATGGAATGAGGGACAAAAATCACGTGATGATCTCAATAGATGCAGAAAATGCATTTGACAAAATTCAACATCCCTTCATGTCAAACCTACAGAAACTGGGAATAGAGGGAATATATCTCAACATAATAAAGGCTATTTATGACAAACCTACAGCCAACATAATACTAAATGGGGAAAAACTTGAAGCTTTTCCACTAAATTCAAGAACACTGTTTTTTTTTTTTTTTTTTTTTTTTTTTTTTTGTTTGTTTGTTTTGATTATTCAAGGTAGGGTCTCATTCTAGCCCAGGCTGACCTGGAATTCACTCTGAATTCTCAAGGTGGCCTTGAACTCACTCACAGTAACCCTCCTACCTCTGGCTCCCGAGTGCTGGGATTAGAGGCATGCACCACCACATCTGGCTCCCATTTTTTTAAAAAAATGTATTTTTATTTACACACACACACACACACAGAGAGAGAGAGAGAGAGAGAGGGAGGGAGGGAGAGAGAGAGAGAGAGAATGAACATGGGCATGCCAGGGCCTGTAGCCATTGCAAACAAACTCCAGATGCATGTGCCACCTAGTGCATCTGGCTTATGTGGGTACTGGGGAATTGGACCTGGGTCCTCAGTCTTAGTAGGTGAGTGCCTTAACTGCTAAGCCATCTCTCCAGCCCCTACTTTTATTTAATACAGTACTGGAAGTCTTAGCTATAGCAATAAGGCAAGAGACATTCATAAAAGGGATACAAATTGGACAGGAAGAGGTCAAATTGTCATTATTTGCAGCTTATATGATTCTAAACATAAATGACACTAAAGACTCTACCAGCAAACTGTTATAGCTGATAAACACTTTTAACCATGTTGCAGGATACAAAATTAACACACAGAAATCAGTAACTTTCCATTTCTCCCATTCTCAATTGCCTAAGAAAAAAATAAAGTACTTTGGAATAAACCTAACCAAGAAAGTGAAGGATCTCTACAATGAAAACTTTAAAACACTCAAGCAAGAAATTGCAGAAGATATTAGGAAATGGAAAGCCATCCCTTGTTGTTTTTTTTTTGTTTGTTTATTTTTATTTGAAAGTGACAGACAGAGAGAGAAAGAGGCAGATACAGAGAGAGAGAATGGGCGCTCCAGGGCCTCCAGCCACTGCAAATGAACTCCAGATGTGTGCACCCCCTTGTGCATCTGGCTAATGTGGGTCCTGGGGAATCGAGCCTTGAACTGGGGTCCTTAGGCTTCACAGGCAAACACTTAACTGCTAAGCCATCTCTCCAGCCCCATCCCTTGTTCTTGGATTGGAAGAATCAATATTGTAAAAATGTCAATTTTACCAAAAGCAATCTATACATTTAATGCAATCCCCATTAAAATTCCAATGGCATTCTTCATATAAATATAAGAAACAATCCTAAAATTCATTTGGAAGCACAAAAAAACCTCAAATAGCCAAATCAATTTTAAGCAACAAAAATAAGGCTGGTACTATCACCAGACCCTATTTTAAGCTATATTACAAAGCCATTGTAACAAAAACATCATGGTACTGGCACAAAGGCAGACACATAGATAAATGGAACAGAATAGAGGACCCAAATGTTAATCCAGGCAACTACAGCCATCTGATTTTTGACAAAATTGCCAAAAATATTCATTGGAGAAAAGACAGCCTCTTCCACAAGTGGTGCTGGGAAAACTGGATATCTATATGTAGAAAGATAAAAATAGATCCTTGTCTTTCTCCATGCACAAGAATCAAGTCAAAATGTATCAGGGGCCACAATATCAGACCTGGAACTCTGAAATTGCTAGAGGAACAGAGAGGGAGAACCCTTCAACATATTGGCATAGGTAATGACTTTCTGACTATAACTCCAATTGCTCAGGAAATAAAACCACTAATCAACTACTGGGATCTCATGAAATTACAAAGCTTTTGTACAGCAAAGGACACTGTGAATACAGCAAAGAGACAACCTATAGAATGGGAGAAAATCTTTGCTAGTTATACATCTGACAGAGGATTAGTATCCAGAATATACAAAGAACTCAAAAAATAAAACAATAAGAAATCAAACAACCCTATTAAAACAATGGGCTATGAGCAGGCTATGGTGGTGCATGCCTTTAATCCCAGCACTCAGGAGGCGAAGGTAGGAGGATTGCTGTAAGTTCAAGGCCACCCTGAGACTACATAATGAATTCCAGGTCAGCCTGAGCTACAGTGAGACCCTACCTTAAAAACAAACAAAAAATAAAACAAAACAAAACAAAAACAAAAACAAAAAAGTCTATGGAACTAAGTAGAGAGTTCTCATTGGAAGAAATACAAATGGCATATAAACATCTAAAAAAGTGTTCTACATCCTTTGCCATCAGGGAAATGCAAATTAAAACTACTTTGAGAGTCCATCTGACTCCTGTCAGAATGGCTACCATCAATAAAACAAATACAATAAATGTTGGCTAAGAGGGCTAAAGAGATGGCTTAATGGTTAAGGAACTTGCCTGCAAAACCAAAGGACCTCAGTTTGATTCCCCAGGACCCACGTAAGCCAGATATACAAGGTGGCACATGTATCTGGAGTTCGTTTGCAGTGGCTAGAATCCCTGGAACACTGATTCATTCTCTCTCTCTCTCTCTCTCTCTCTCTCTTTCCCTTTCTCAAGTAAATAAATAAAAATAAAATATAAAAAAATGTTGGCTAGGATGCAGAAAAAGGGGAACCCTTGCACACTACTGGTGAAAATGTAATCTGGTACAGCCATTGTGGAAATCAGTGTGGAGGGTCTTGAGACAGCCAAAAATAGGTTTACCATATTATCCCCCTATAGCACTCACAGGCATATATTCTAATGTCTCTTCTCACTA
The DNA here is from genome assembly GCA_036346955.1 of Dipus sagitta. Lineage (NCBI taxonomy): Eukaryota > Metazoa > Chordata > Mammalia > Rodentia > Dipodidae > Dipus > Dipus sagitta. The sequence continues at coordinate 42,151,362 of CM070780.1, forward strand.
CCTTAGAGATACTTGCACAACCATGTTTATTGCTGCTCTATTCACAATAGCTAGGAGATGGAACCAGCTTAGATGTCCCTGAACAGGTGAATGGATAATAAAGAAGTGGTACATCTACACAATGGAGTTCTATTCAGCATTAAAGAAAAATGAAATTATGAAATTTGCAGGGAAATGGATGAATCTGGAAAGGATTATACTAACTGAGGTAGCCCAGGCCCAGAAAGCCAATCATCACATGTTCTGTCTCATATGTGGATCCTAACTACAAATATTTAGACTTGTGTATGAGTTGTATCCAAAAATTGGTAGCAGAGGTCAGTAAGCTGGGAAAAGGCTGTAAGGGTCAGAGGAGAAGGAAGGACTTTAGGGGATGGTTTTATATATATGTAAGTAGAAGAACAGATTACAGGGAGTGGAATGGCATAAGTGAGGCCAGGGGAAGAGATTGAGTAACGGAATGGTGGCGGGAAGGGTCATTCAAAATTAAAGATATTCTGAATAAGACATATGACAGCCTACTTTTTTTGGGTAGTGGCACATCCAGAAGCCATAGATTGATACTAGAATGTTTTCAGTGTCAGGGATGGGATACCAGTGAGTTTGCTACCTCCAAAACATTATTGTCATTTGCCAAGGCCCTTGGTTCCCCAGAAGAAACAGATTGATGAAGACTCCACATACATGGTCAGCAAGATCACTGAAAAATCAAGCTGGTGCTGAGGTGAAAACCTTCTCCCTGTGAACCAGCCAACTGTAAGCTGGAAAAGCTACACTGCATGCAGCCCTATGGAAGACAGACATCATTAGCAGTGAAAACAGTGGACACTGGATTGAACAGGTGCAGTAGTGGCATGTCTACTGTGGGGGAAACCAACTGCTCTGTAATTGGACTGGAGGCCTGGTCTATGGGAGGGAATACATGACTCATACTGAAAACTTAATCAAAAGACTGGCAGAGGAGGTCACGTGCCTTAGGGGTATAAAGCATGCTCTTCTCTGGCTAAATGCATATATTATTTTCACCAAACTGCCCTGAAAGCACTAATCTTAATGTTCATATTCATATATTAGTGCTACTCTCACTTTTGGTTAGAGAAGCTTTTCTTTTCAGATGGTGGTGACCAATGGGATGACCCACTTCTGAAAAGAAGTGATAGAGGAGTGCTCAGCACTGAAACATCTCTATTATACTCTCCAAGGCTAAAGGTCCATTGCAAAAAAAAGTGGCAGAAAGAATGTAAGAGTCAAAGGCAGGGCATCACTGCTTACAATGCAACTGCCCAGACAGAAATTGGCCTTGATATCCATGATCTTGCTGTTCCTAGCAATACCTTCACAAGACCCTCATAATAGGAAAAAAAGACAATTACATCAAAATAATAGAGAGACTAATGGAGAGAGGTGGGGGATATGATGGACATAGGAGTTGTGAAGGGAAAATTTCAGGAGGGGAGGGAAATATCATGGTTTATATTCTGTAAGTATAGAAGTTTTCAATAAAAAATTTTAAAAACCTTGCTAATCTGAGTACAACTTAGGAAATTACCTATACCATATGTTAAAGACCAAATTTATGCCATTTGGCTCCAGACCACCTTATGTTGTGATTGGAGACATAAATTCATTCGTATGGCCCCATACCTTTAAAATAAATTTAACCATACATGACAAATTTTAAAAAAATCTTCAAGGGTCCCTACTTAACTTTATTATCAAATTAGTCAAAGAGTGCTTGTCTTAGAAAACATTATGAAAAAGGTATCTTGACATCAGGATTTTGCCAACAATTTTTCTTGGCTTAATCCTCCTTCCTGGTTTTCAAACACTTGGCCTTCTATTTTTGTGGCTATTGGATTAATTATCTGTACTTTGTTCATTCTTTGGGATCAACCTAAAAATATTTACTTGCCAACAACAGCAATATGTCTGGATCATCAGATCACTTTTGAAAGAAAAAGGAAAAGGGGGGGTGTAGACATCAAGCTAATTGGCAAAAGGCTAATCTTTGCACAGGCTAAGCCTGGGGACTTGGAAATCTATGCACATTGGGTGGAGCTTTTTGAAAACAGGAACAGCTTCTCTAAAGATTTTTCTGATGAAATAATCCTAAACAAACAACTCATGATCTGATCTGTCTTATGCTTAGACTCCCCAGATCTTTGACTGCTTAAATTTGAGTAAAAGCTGAGTACACTCAGTTTGGGGAGCACTTGGGTACGTATTTTTGCATGTTGTGTGTTCATTTTGTGGTTATCTAAACATTGCTGCACACTTAGACACCCATACCTGGAATCTATGAGTACTGTGGATCAAAGTAAAGTCCTTCTGCTTGCAAGGTAAGCACTTGACTGATTGAACTATTTCCCCAGCCCTAGTTCTAATTTTAAATCCCACAAATTGACACTTTTTATCAATCATAAATGTAGCTAATTTTTTGTCATCAAACTCTGAAATTTCTTTAAATTATATAGTAACACAGCAGAAAAATTGGATTGCTTTTGTATATCACACTACTTCTGCCTAAAATGTTATTATAAGTACCTTGGGGAACTTAACTTGTCCATGAATTCTTAAATATATACAGAATTAATGCCAACCATCTCTTAAAAGTTAACCTTTGCCGGGCGTGGTGGCGCACGCCTTTAATCCCAGCACTCGGGAGGCAGAGGTAGGAGGATCGCCGTGAGTTCGAGGCCACCCTGAGACTACATAGTGAATTCCAGGTCAGCCTGGGCTAGAGTGAGACCCTACCTCGAAAAACCAAAAAAAAAAAAAAAAAAAAAAAAAAAAAAAAAAAATTAACCTTTAATTATTGTTGTGTAATTTAAAAAAATATTTTATTCATTTGATGGGCTGTAGAGATGGCTTAGCGGTTAAGCGCTTGCCTGTGAAGCCTAAGGACCCTGGTTCGAGGCTCAATTCCCCAGGACCCACGTTAGCCAGATGCACAAGGGGGCGCACGCATCTGGAATTCGTTTACAGAGGCTGGAAGCTCTGGCGCGCCCATTCTCTCTCTCTCTCTCTCTCTGCCTCCTTCTCTCCATTGCTCTCAAATAAATAAATAAACAAGCAAGCAAAAAAATATTTTATTCATTTGAGAGAGAGAGAGAGAGAGAGAGAGAGAGAGAGAAAGGCAGATAGAACGGGCATGCCACTGCAAATGAACTCTAGGTACATGTGCCACCTTGTGTATCAAGCTTTATGTGGGTACTGGGGAATTGAACTTGGTTCCTTTGGCTTTGCCAGCAAGTGCCTTAACCACTAAGCCATATCTCCAGACCCAATTTTTTTAATCAGAAATATTTAGACTTAGTAGCATCACTAAGTCAGGTTTCTTCGGTGTGACTTGATAAACCTTTAATCTATGCACCTACCAAAAATTTGTGTAATGCAACAGAATACAATTTTCACTGTTAAGTTTCACTTTGGTAAGCCAGTCTAGCAAAATTAAAGGAAAGGCCCTGTGGATTTTTGATTCAGGTGTTCCATGGAAGCTTATTTGTTCTAAATGCTATGTCCTCAGCTGGTGCCAATTTTGGAATTATAGCCTCCTGGAGGCAGTTTATTGTTGGGGGCAGGCTTATGTGTGTTATAGCCAGCTTTCCTTTGCCAGCCTTTGGCATACTCTACTGCTGCTATTGTCCACCTGATGTTGGCCAGGAGGTAGTTTCACCCTCTGCTCATGCCATCATTTCCCCTGCCATCATGGAGCTTCCCCTCAAATCTTTAAGCCAAAACATAAACCCTTTCCTCCCACAAACTTCTCTTGGTCAGGTATTTTCTAACAGCACCAGGAAGCTGACTGCAACAGTAAGATTAGTGTCAAGAAGTGGGGTTGGTATTGCTAGAATCCTGGCTGTGTGGCTTTGGTCATTTGGAACTGATTTGAGGGAGGACTATGGACAAATTTTAAACCTTGGGCTAAGAGATGCCTTGCAGTGTGTAAGTATAGTTTCATCACAGTTCGAAGGCATGAATGCAGTAAGAACTATGGAGTGTGAAGTTTGGCTTATAAGGATGAGAATGAACTTTGTCAGGATTGGTCTCGAAACAGCTTGTGTGAGAGGCTTGTTTCATCTTTCATCCCAGGTTCTGAAAATTTATGCAGGTTGTATTGTGTAGAAATGGACTGGTATCAACAGAAGTAAAACAAGGAAATCTTTGTGCCAGAACTGTTGCCCATTCAGCTGTAATTATCTGAGAAATTACGACCATTGAGAATGGGCTAGCTGATCTGCATTGGGACAGCAGGAAGAATGTGGACTCTTGAAGCAAGGGGCCTGAATGCTGAAGGAGTGTCTTGCTCTTCAAAGTCATATTTCTCCCTGGATTAATAAATTAGTAGCCTCCCTGGTACTATGGAATAAAACAAATATAGGAAAGAAAGGATCATTGAATTTGCAACATGGTTTTGTTTCTTGGAAAAGGCCATGTGCAATATAAAGCAGGTTTGTTGGATGACCAGCATGGAGGTCCAATGAAGCCATGAGGATGAGCCATGAGTTTCAGCAGAGACCCAATGGAGATGCCAGGACCATGGGATGGCTGCCAACCAGAGATGCTGGCATTGGATGAAGTATACTTGGGTCTATAAGCAGCCAAGTTGGAGGGGCAGAATTGGAATTTGAGTTACAGAACTTGATATTTGTGCTGTTTGCTTAAATATTGTATTGGTTCAATCTTTCTCTGTTATGTCCCATGCCATCTTTTGCAGTGTGAATATTTATTCTGTGCCATCATTAGTATTATTGTTTTGGTATTGTGGCTCAGTTAAAAGACCTTGGACTGGGCTGGAGAAATGGCTTAGCTGTTAAGGTGTTTGCCTGTGAAGTCAAAGGACCCAGATTTGATTCCCCAGGACCCACGTAAGCCGGATGCACAAGGGGCACATTCATCTGGAGTTCGTTTGCATTGGCTAGAGGCCCTGGCATGCCCATTCTCTCTCTCTCTCTCTCTGATTGCAAATAAATAAATAAAATTAAAAAACTTAAGCCAGGTAAATAAATTAAAGAAAAATATTTATTTAAAAAAAAAGACCTTGGCTTTGCTAATTGTATGCTTGTCTGTAAAGAAACTCCTCAGCTTCATGTGGTCCCATTGGTTGAGTGATGGTTTAAGTTCATGAGCTACTGGGGTTTTGTTCAGGAAGTCTTTTTCCATTCCTATATCATGGAATGTACTTCCTAAATTTTCTTCCAGTAGTATTCGAGTTTCTGGTCTTATATTGAGATCTTTGATCCATTTGGACTTGAGTGTAGTGCATGGTGAAATGTGTGGGTCAAGTTTTAGTTTCCTGCATATGGTTATCCAGTTTGTCCAGCACCATTTGTTGAAGATGCTGTCTTTTTTCCAGCGTATATTGCTTGGGCCTTTATCAAATATCAAGTAGCTATAGTTGCTTGACCCAAAGTCCGGGTCCTCAAGTCTATTCCATTGATCTATAGTCCTGTTTTTATGCCAGTACCATGCTGTTTTTATTACTATGGCTTTGTAATATAGCTTTAGATCAGGTATGGTGATGCCTCCAGAGGTATTTCTTTTGCTGAGGATATGTTTGGAAATGCGAGGCCTTCTGCCTTTCCATATGAAATTTGAGATCATTTTTTCTATCTCTGTGAAGAACACTGTGGGGATTTTAATTGGTATTGCATTAAATCTGTAAATTGCCTTTGGTAGGATTGTCATCTTCACAATGTTAATTCTGCCTATCCAGGAACATGGGAGGTCTTACAGAATGGGAGAAAATATTTGTGGGTTATCCAACTGATAGAGGACTAATCTCTAGAATCTACAAAGAACTCAAAAATCTAAACAGTAAGAAGTCAAACACCCCACTCACAAGATAGGGGCAAAGAGCTGAACAGGCAGTTCACAGAGGAAGAAATAGAAATGGCAAACATACACTTAAGAAAATGTTCATCATCCCTAATCATCAGAGAAATGCAAATTAAAACAACTATGAGATTCCACCTTACCCCAATAAGGATAGCAAGCATCAAAAAATCAAATAAAAATAAATGCTGGCGAGGATGTGGAGAAGTAGGAACACTCATCCACTGTTGGTGGGAATGTAGGATGGTACAACCACTTTGGAAAGCAATATGGAGACTTCTGAAAAAGCTGAGTATAGAGATACCAACAGACCCAGTTATTCCCTTACTGGGCATCTACCCTAAAACCTTCAAACCACAGACTAAAGAGATTTGCTCAACCATGTTTATAGTGGCTCAATTTGTAATAGCTAAGAGCTGGAATCAACCCAGATGTCCATCACTAGAAGAATGGATAACTAAGATGTGGTATATCTACACAATGGAATTCTATACAGCAGTAAGAAAAAATGACACAATGAAATTTGAGGAGAAATGGTTGAACCTGGAACAGATCATTCTCAGTGAACTTACCCAATCACAGAAAAAAAATCGCCACATAGTCTCACTCATCTACAGCACCTAACCTGAATCTACCCAAGATACCTTACATACCCAGCTAGCATCTCCTAGATTAGACACTAGGATGGAAGCGGAGGGAGGGGAGGGCATCAAAGGGGTGGGAAACACAAATCTAGACCCAAACGGCAATGGTACCATAATCTTCTACTTACTAAAAGATAGACCAAATGGCTAATCCTTCACCAGGCCCTTACAGGGAACACCTGAACCACAAGACACTGGAGAGGGTAAGATTAAGACTAACCTTAATCTCCTACATCTTCCCTCCCTCACTTCCCCTCTCCCTGTCTCTCTCTCTCTTATCTCTAACTCTTGTATATTAGTTATCTTTTTCCTCATTTTCTTAGTGGGCACTGACCTGTAACTCCCAGAACCAGCATGGGGCTATCATCCACAATGAGCTTTTGATCAGAGAGACCTACAAGGTTTCCTAAAAGACAGACAGATTTCTGTCAGAGTACTTGATGACCCACCAAAGGTTAGTGGTAAGACCCTACTGCTGAAGATACCTTATGTGATTGACATGCAAATTAGAATGGCATGGCTGGAAGTTGGATGAGAGTCAGTCCCCAGACAGTCAGCGCGTCTAGTGCCAGAAGGTGCTACATGGGCGACTGGGGGAAATTGACCAATATCTATCGAAGCAACGCATGGTCTAACCTACTTAGCAGCAAATAACTTATTGTGATGCCCACACAAGTGCAGTGGTGGCACACAGCCATGGTGGGGAACCAACTGCTCTCAATTTGGCTAACTGATCCCCTCACAGGTATGGGACCCATAGCTGGAGCTGGGAAACAAGTCAGAACCATATCCAAACATAAGCCCACTCTCCAGTATCAAGCTACTATCAATTGTGGGCTACAAGAGGGCCTACACCTATTAAATTCTCTATAAAAAAAAAAAAGTAAGGGTTATCTCATTTGTCCTGGTGCTAACTTACTCTCCGTTGGAGAATCTGCTTCTCTTTTTCAGATAGATGTAGACCCTAAGGAGAGAGCCACCCCATCATACCTCAAAAGGGCCCCGGCTGAAACTAAGAAAACTTCGAGAAACAAGCAAGGGGGCTGTTTTCCTGATGAACCTGGACACCAGCACAAGGGGGAAGGAGATCAGCACAGAGAAAAATCAACTCCTACCAAATCAGAGAGCCAGAGCCTCAGAGGCCCTCAACACCTCATCACTGAAGCAGACCAAAAATGAACCCAACATGGCTCAGGGAAATTTTGCGGAAGAGGGGGCGGAAAGAATGTCAGAGTCACATGTTGGGTCATGATATGCAGAGACATTTAGCTTACCCATAACTGTGGGCTAACTCCACAATGCATGACCCGTATACCTCAACAAGGAGGGGCCAAGGGGAGGGGGTAGGTCACGGATGAGCCTAATAATGGTACCAAACTGACTGTATTTGCTGAATACAGAACTGACTAATAAAAAAAAAATAAAAATAAAATAAAATAATAAAAATAAAAATTCTAGAAGCTTAAAAAAAAAAACAGTAACAAAAAAAAAAAAAAAAAAAAAGACCTTGGACTATGGGGAGGTTTGAACATCATTGTGGTTGATAAAAACTACAGGTCTTTTAAAGTTAGACTGAATGTATTGCATTTTGCATCATGGATGGTTATTAGTTTATGGGGCCTAGGGGTGGCATGTAGTGATTTGATTCAGGTGTCCCCCATAAACTTAAGTGTTCTGAATGCTAGGTCCCCAGCTGGTAGCAATTTGTGAATTGGAGCCTCCTGGAGGTAATGTATTTTTTGGGGGGTGGGCTTATGGGTGTTATTCAGCTTCCCCTTGTCAGTGTTTGGCACACTCTCCTGTTGCTGTTGTCCATCTGATGTTGGCCAGGAGGTGATGTCCACCCTCTGCTCATGTCATCATTTTCCCCTGCCATAATTGAACTTCCCCATCAAGTCTGTAAGCCAAAATAAACCCTTTCCTTCTACAAGCTGCTCTTGGTCAGGTATTTTCTGATAGAAATGTGAAGCTGACTTCAACTGGCCCTAAGGATATTTATTTTTATTAGAAATAAAGTCAACATTTTCAGGCTAAATAGTTGAATTTCCCAAGCATAATAAAATTATCTACTATCTGAACCCTTCAAAGTTTTCAAAGAATGTTATTTGTACTTATTTGTGGGGTAGTTGAATAAACTTGCACAGCTAAAATTTTTAGATTTATATGCCTTCTTAAAAAACAAAAACACTAAAAGTAGTTCCCATAAATTGACCTGCAAATGAGAGAAAACTGCCCTGTATGTGGTTGTTTGAAAAGGATGACATTTTTCCAGCCAGACATGTTCCATCAATGTTTGGTCAAACACATGATTATATAAAGCAGCAAAACAGAAAGAGAGAAATGATTATTACACATGACATTGCTTTGTGTACTGTCACTTGAGACAGTCTTATTCTATCTGGTATACTAATCTTGATTTTTTTCATATTTGGAAACAAAGGCTACGCATGGTGGATGACATGTACCTGTAATTCCAAGCTCTCAGGAACCTGAAGCAAGGTGGAGTATTTGAGTCCAGCCTGTGCTTCACTGCAAGTCCTGTCTCAAAAACAAACAAACAACAACAAGAAAAAAAAGAACAAAACAAAACAAAACCAAGAACCCAAAGAGAGCTGGAGAGATTGTTCAATGATTAAAGGTGCTTGCTTGTAAACCCTGACAGACCAGGTTTGATTCTGCACTACCCACATAAAGCCAGATGCACAAAGTGGTGCATATATCTGGAGTTTCCAATAGCAGGATGCCCTGGCATGCCTATTCTCTCCCTCCTCTTGCCTCCTTCTCTTCTTTCCTTCCTTCCTCTCTCTCTCTCTCTCTCTCTTTCTTCCAGTCTCTGTTTGTAAATAACTAAATAAAAATGTTTTTAAAAAGACATAAGAAAGACAAAGTTCTGTTTTCTAATGTGGTAAATACTGGTAGACATAAGCTGCATAAAAAGCTCCCTGGGGTTCTCATGAATTTTTAGGAGTGAAATCTAGTAGTGAAAGAAACATGAGAGAACTGTGGCTGTAAAGAACTTCGCACAGTGCAGTAATGTGCATTCTCATTGCTGTGCAGCTGTCCACTGCTGTCTAGCCCCAGGGCTCTTCACCACAAAACTAAATGGAAGTTCCTCTTCCTAGCCCAGGTGGCCCCCACTATACTCCTTTATGTGAATTTGACTGCTTTAGGTATTTCACAAAAGTTCTGTAGCTGGCTTATTTCACTTAGCATAATGCCTCCAATGTTGATTCATGCTACAGCATTTGTCAGAATTTCCTTCCTTAACACAGTAAAATATCCACTGCAGGAATAGAACACATTCTGCTTATCTGTTCATCAGTCCATGAAATATCAGTTTTCCCCATTGCATGTAAGTACTAAGTGGTGCTCATCAGAGGGGAGGGCTTTTGTAGATGACATTAATAACTGAGTGTATAATGTCCCATCTCTGGCCCTCCCACAGCTCATATCTCAGGACAAAAAGCATGGCAGGAATAACGATAAAAAATATTTTTGTTGGGTGTGGTGACTCGCATCTGTAATTCCAGCACTTGGGAAATAAAGGCAGGAGGATTGTTGTGAGTTTGAGATCAGCCTGGGTTACAGGTCAACTTTAATTTAGTGTGCCATAAATTTGAGATCAGCGAGTTTCTGGTCAACCTGTACTACAGTGTGAAACCTTATCTCAAAACAAACAAACAAACAAACAAACAAACAAACAAACAAAATAAAACCCCATAGCTGGGTATGGTGGTACAAGCTTGGAATTGCAGTACTCCGGAAGAGACAGACGCAGAGGCAGAAGCACAGGCAGAGGCAGATGCAGGAAGTTCTCTTTGAGCTCAAGGTCAGCCTAGTCTATGTAGTTAGTTCCAGGACAACCAAAGCAAGACCCTGTCTCAAAAACATATATTCTCAGTAAAACTACACATAATAAAATACTCATGTGGCAAAACAGCATTCAAGGGAAGGGAGGCTCTGCCCACAGAAAGACTTTGGGGAATACAAGACTAATACAAGACTAATACAAGCACAAATATGCCAGGCTCCCCCAGCAGGTAGTGCTGAGGAAGGACCAGGCCCGCTGGTTCCTCCCAAGGGGTTGAGGAGGAAAATGAGCGTCGGACGACTCAGAACCTCTCCTAGTCACTGGAGAAAAACCACACTGAGTCGGGAGTCTTGTCGAAGCAGGAACTCGCTTTATTGTTACAGGCGGTTGCCTATATAATGTTGAGAACGAAGGTGGGGATTCTAGGATGGGGGGAGAGGTAAGGGCCAATGGTAAACTGTGACTATTGAAATGATAATTCCAACTCCTACATGGAAGCAGCAGGCAAGAAGCCATTAGGTGTCTTGCTGAGTCCTAGCTGGCCAGAGACAGGTTGCCAAACTTTAGCTAGGCTCAGGAAGTTCCACTAGGCCTCACATCTGGGACTCTCAAGGCCCAACATCTCCCCCTTTTGTTTTTGTAAGCATGGTGGAAAACATGGCCGCTGTCTTAGGTTGTCCCCCTCTGGGGATCTTGCCCATCACTGGGTACCATGTGTCCAGCTCATTGAGAATCCACTCCATGACCTGTCTTAGGTTGTCCCAGCCTGTTTGAGATCTTACCCGTCATTGGTCAGATGGAGGGCGGAGGAGGGACACTCATATGAGGACAGCCAGTCATATTGTTGTGCCAAGTCCCCTGACCAGGAGCCAAGACCCCCGGTCACCCAGGAGTCACCCAGAGAACTGCCACAGAAGCTGAGACACTCGAATGTAAAAGCAACAGGTTTCTTTATTGCAATCCTAGGCCTGGGCTCCATCCCTACAGTCTGACACAGTGGTAGTAAGGGAGAGAGCCCCTTCCTTTTGGGGGAAGGGGTTCATATAGGAATTCGAACAAAGAAGTAGGGGATAGATACATGATTGGTTGATTCAAACAGTTTTGATTGGCTTGGGGTTTCAGTGGGCAAAGTTGGGGGCAGGAGCTAGGGGCACTCCAGGCAGATGAGGTAATCTCCATTGTGATGGGCTAAGTAAACAGTGGTATTTTACAACTTCTTTGAAGTGGAGATTCCTCAGTTTCTTATCTAAGCAGGTGGTCGGGAGGCCAGAGGCCTCTGCAGTGGAGTGTTTCTGCAATGCCCTTGAAATGGAGATTCCCCAGAAACTTTAGGGAGAAAGGCAGCAATTGAGCAAGCAAGCAAAGTTTACAGAAGCAGAGGTCAGCACATTAGCTGGCTAGTTCTCTATCTAAGTCAGGCCTGGGCCTTTTTACTTAAAATGCTTATATTTGGCCTTTCAATATGAGGAGCTTGACTCCTGAGTAGCGAGCCTATGATAACGTATTTCAACCTGATGAAGTTTTATTGTCTCTAGCCATTGGTGAATAAATTGTGTAATCTTATTAATTACATAAGGCCTGACAGTGAGGAGAAGGAGAAGCAGGGGCCCAAGTAGAGGGAGAAGGCAGGGTAAGAAGTCATGTATGCCCGCCCACAGTGGTTTGTCCTAGAGGTCCTGTCGCCTCCTCTCCAAGTCTTCCTGGAGCCTCTTAATCTTGTCTTGGATGATTCCTGATTTATTGGCATAAAAGCAGCATTTTTCCTGTAAAAACAAGAATATGCCTCCCTTTTCGGCCGTTAGTAGGTCTAGTCCCCTCCTGTTTTGTAGGACTCCTTCAGCCAGGGAATCTAGCTGTTGTTGGAGATAGGTCTCCCCCCAATATAATCAAAAGAGGGCATAGGGAGGTCCTTATTTCCAGGAATGATATCTACATCTGGGATTACGGTGGCTGGGGCACAAGGGCCTGTCCAATTGGTGGGCAGAAAGTCATAGGCCATCCCACCTCCACAAACATAAACCATTCCAGAAGGTGGGCAGCATTGAGCACTGGGCTCAGTTGTGTTAAAAGTACAGAAGGAAGGATGAATGTATCCCACATCTATACTGGAATTATTAGGGGAAGGCGGGGCCCAAATGCAAGTTCCAGAGGAAACATTGGGAAAAGCTGGACAGGGATGGGGAAGGTGGCTGAGTAATTTTTTAAGGTCGTATGGGCAACTATACTGCAAGCATCCAGGGAGGCCCAGATCGGAGGCAAAGCCAGCAGTCCTCCACAAGGGAGGGAATTGTTTGGTTTAGCAGGGTGAAAACCATTTTAGGAACAGTCCTCAGGAGTGGGACACTCCCTGCAGAAGTGATTCTCAGTGTCCCCTTGTTGGGAAAAATATTTTAGGTCTCTTGCTGGTACCCAAATGGGTCTTTTTCTTTTTACAAAGTTTTCCCATGGACAAAAATTCCATGAGCTTCACATAAGTTTCAATCAAAAAACTCCTTTTTGTTATAGAGTTTTTGCACTTTAATCACTTCTCAGTACAAAAGACTATCAAGGCCAGCCAAATGGCTTCCAACACTGAATATACATAATCTTGCTTACATGTAGGTGCTATAGTCTTGCTAAAGTTTTGCTATAGTTTTGCTAAAGTCTTGCTTCCAAAGGCCCAGAGCTATGGATACAAGGCCAGCCAAATGGCTCCAGGCAATTCCACCCCCCCCCTTTTTTTATGAACCAGGCCCTTCTGGACCTTGGTGCAGAAAGACTGTGCCTGTCTTAGGTTGTCCTCTATGATATTTAGGTTTTACCCGTCATCGGTACATGAATTTCATCATTCATGCCCTGTCTTAGGTTGACCTAACTTGAGAGAATCTTACCCGTCTTTGACTACCAGCCTCTGCAGGGGGCTTTAAGATAATGTCTCAGGAAGCTGGGGTCGGGTCCGTAGCTGTATCCCATGTACTTTTGTATGGATATCCATAATGGATCTCAAAAGGCACTTAATGAGTACGGGCAGCAGACACAGAATGAGCAAAAGACAAACACCTGTAGCAGCAAAGCTTCCTATCCAAGAAGTGAGAGAATTCCTTCCAGGCAAGGCAGACTTAAAAGCAGATATTAAGCCGGGTGTGGTGACGCATGCCTTTAATCCCAGCACTCGGGAGGCAGAGGTAGGAGGATCGCCGTGAGTTCGAGGCCACCCTGAGACTCCATAGTGAATTCCAGGTCAGCCTGGGCTAGAGTGAGACCCTACCTCGAAAAAAAAAAAAAAAAAAAAAAAAAAAAAAAAAAAAGCAGACATTAAGTCATCGTCATCAGCAGCTTTAGCTGCATCATAAGTAAGATGATTATTTTGTAAAGACAAAACCTTTGAAGGCAATTGAATCAGATCCAAGGAAATATTATCATTATGCCAAATACCTCCTAAATGCATTTTCCCAACGCTGTTGACTGTCATTATATTTTTTAGAAGTAACACAAGTCCATTGAAAATCTACATGACACTCCAAACAAGTTCTAACTTTCAACCCTAGTATCTCTTTGCCCAAATACATAACCACATCATACAGAGCGTTTAATAGGTGAAACTGTATCTAGGGTAAGGATCGAGCCCAAGATTTTAAAGGGAGGCACAGTTTGAACTTTCTCAGGAGCTACTTTAAAGCTGTGAGTATGAAGGATAGTTAGACATTAAAAGTACAAGCCTAAAGCCAAAAGCCACAGCACACTTCAGGAACTCCAGCTAGGCACACTTTGCATATCTTTAAATTGAAATCTGAAACCCACCACCACACCTTAAGATCCACACAATGGCACTGACTCCAGCCACGTGGCTGTAGAATGCAAACTACAAACAAATAAACAACTGAATATATTGGGGGCCATCTATTCAAACTACCACATTTTGCCCCTGGCTCCCAATAGATTTATAACCATCACACATTATAAATTGTACTCAGTTCAATTTTAAAGGTCCCCACAGTCTTGACCAATTTAAGATATTAAGACCTGTAAAATCAAACAAGTTAAACATTTCTAACATATAAAGTCACAGAGTAAACATTTTCAACTGGTATAAAGCATAGCAAGGAGAGACTAAAACAATGTAAACTCAACCACCATCCAAAAGTGTTTGCATTTTTATGATAGTCTTCCCTCAGGCATCCTTTCCATGGCAAAGCAATTGGAACATCTTCCTTTAAGATTGCTAATGTGTTTGACAATAGCAGATTCAGTAACCTAAAACCAGTCTCAGTGCCTGTAATTTTTAACTTGCATGAGGTTTTCCAGCTTAAAATCTTAAATGTCTCAGTCCAATATCTCTAGCCAAGCACATCAGTCCATTACAAATTTAACCTTGATCAAACTCTCTGGGCCTGGGCAGCAGGATGCAGCCAGCCCTTATGGCAGTAGCCCAGTTACAACAAAGTCCTCTGCAGTCTTTCCTTCCCCTTAGAAAGCTCATAAGCCAAGCCTTGAAGTTCAATGCTGTCTGCACTTAGCATTCTCAGACTCTCATCAGAATAGTCCATAAAATTTGGCTTACCACTCCAGAAGACACCTTCAGTTGCAAGCACCAAGTCCATGCCTATTCCTCCAAAACAAAGGTTCCAAAAGACCAACATCCACATGGTCAGGTTCATCTCAGTCCACTCCTTGGTACCAAGTTCTGTAGCAGACAGTTTCAGGTTCACTGAGATGAACTTCCAGACCAGACACAGTTATGGAGGAAGGGGTATTTATTGAAGCTTACAGATCCAGGGGAAGTTCCATAATGGCAGAAAAAGCTGGCCTGCCTTCACAGGCCCAAGGAGAGAGAGAGAGAGAGAGAGACAGAGAGAGAGAGAGAGAGGCACAAGCCTAAAGGTCAAAAGCCACACAGTGTGTCCAATAGGGACATATGACCCGTTCAGAAATACAAAAGCCAGAGATGCAGCTTGTCGGCGAACCAAAGTGAAAGGAAAGAGAAAGAGAACAAAGAGATGTTGACAAGCAAGTGCAGGTTATAGAAGCAAAGTTTAGCACATTAAATATGAAGACTGCCTCATAACTTATGAGGGTACACTCACCCGCACACTGATTGACCTCCTCAACGAATGCCTCTCATGGGGCACTAGTCTTCTGGCTTCCCGGAGCCCCACATTAGGTGCCAGATGCCAGGCTCCCCCAGCTGGTAGTGCTGAGAAAGGACCAGGCCCGCTGGTCCTCCCAAGGGGTTGAGGAAGAGGGTGAATGTCAGACGACTCAGAACCTCTCCTAGTCACTGGAGAAAAACCACACTGAGTCGGGAGTCTAGTTGAAGCAGGAACTCCCTTTATTGTTACAGGCGGTTGCCTATATAATGTTGAGAACAAAGGTGGGGATTCTAGGATGGGGGGAGAGGTAAGGGCCAATAGTAAACTGTGACTATTAAAATGATAATTCCAACTCCTATGCGGAAGTAGCAGGCAAGAAGCCATTAGGCATTTTGCTGAGTCCTAGCTGGCCAGAGACAGGTCGCCAAACTTTAGGAAGTTCCACTAGGCCTCGTGTCTGGGCCTCTCAAGGCCCAACACAAACACTCACCACTCCTATAGCCCACAGCTGCCACTCATCCTCATACACCCAGCAGAGTCCACAAGAGACAGTATGATATAGCAATAGGCAGCTGGTTTGTTTGATTCTTTGTTTTATAGGGGAAAATGGATTTGTTCATTTTTTTTTTAATATAGTGTCTCTATGGTTGCTCAGACTGGTCTCAAAGTTGCAGCAATAGTCCTGTCTCTGGGTAGGAACAGAAAAAAAAAACTAGTATATGCTATGTTATAAGTGAGAACATCCGTGGATGAATACACATAAAATATTGGCTAAAGAAAGTATAACCAGAAATAGCTGATGCAGAACTGAGGTCCTGCAGGGTGGTCTGAAGGTGACAAAACACCTGAAAATTCTAATGTCACCCCACTGTAAACTCTGCAGCTGGGTAAAATCACAGTTTAAGAATTTACACAATGGTGGCAGTTTTTGCTTTTGTATTATGAGATTACTGACACTGTTTATTTTCTTTTAAATATTTATTTATTTTTATTTTTGTGTGTAGTTTGTGTGGTGTGGTGTGTGTGTGTGGGGGGGGTATGAATGTGTATGGATGTTTGTGCCTCATGCATGCATTGAGGTCAGAGGAAAATGTCAGATGTCTCCTCCATGGCTCATCCATGTGTTTCCTCAGCACATAGTCTTTGGACCTTGAGCTGCCAGCTCCATGAGCCCCATGGATTCTCATCTCTGCTCCCCAAAGGACGAAGGTTATAAGTGTGCATGGACACATCCAGCTTTAAATGGATGCTAGGAATCAAACTTGGGCAGTCCTCAGGGCTCCTCTGGCCTTCATGCTTACATGAGAAGTGCTCTTACCCACTGAACCATCTCCCCAGTACCTTTATACTTACTTATGATTTATTTATGGCTTACATCCATTTTGGTTATGTGATATTTAAAAATATTTTTATTTAGTTATGATTTGAGAGAGAGGTAGGGACAGAGAGAAGGAGGCATGCACAGAGTGAGTGAGTCTGGGTGTGCCAGGGTCTCTTGCAAATACAAATGAACTCAAGATTGTGCATCTGCATGGGTGCTGGGGAATCAAACCGGTGCTGTCAGGGTTTGCAAGCAAGTGCCTTTAACTACAGATCCATTTCTCCAGTCCTGATACTTTCTTTTCTAAGGGAATGTTATAAGTAAAAATATGTACTCTTTGTATAGTACTTGTGGTAGTTTGATTCAGCTGTACCTCATAAACTTAGGTGTTCTGAATGCTAGGTTCCCCCAGCTGATGAAGATTTAGGAATTAATACCTCTGGGAGGCAGTGTATTGTTGAGGGTGGGTTTATGGGTATTATAGCCAGTTTCCCCTTGCCAGTGTTTGGCACACTCTTCTCTTCCTGTTGTCCACCTTGATGTTGGCCAGGAGGTGATGTTCACCCTCTGCTCATGCCATCATTTTCCTCTGCCATCATGGAGCTTCTCCTTGAGTCTATAAGCCAAAATAATTGCCTCCCCCAAAGCTGCTCTTATTCAGGCAATTTCTTCCAGCAATGCAAACATGACTGCAATGGTAAAGTGGGTACTGAGGAGTGGTGTCATTTGCTGCTAGACACATGACTGTGTGTGTGGCTTTGGCCTTTTGGTGCTGATTTTTCAAGAGGAATGTGGAAGGATTTGAAACTTTGGCCTAAGATATGCCTTGCAGGGCCAGGTGTGGTGTCACACTCCTTTAATCCCAACACTCGGGAGGCAGAGGTAGGAGGATAACCATGAGTTTGAGACCACCCTGAGACTCCATAGTGAACTCCAGGTCAGCCTGGGCTAGAGTGAGACCCTACCTCAAAAAACCAAAGAAACAAAACAAAACAAAACAAAACAAAACAAAACAAAACAAAACAAAAAGATATGCCTTGCAGTGCTGGATGGACTGTTCTGGAGAGAGTTGAAAGACCTGAATGCAGGAAGAACTATGGATTGTGAGGTTTGGCATGTGAGGATGAGAAAGATCTTTGCCTAGACTGGGCTAGAAGCAGTTTGTGTGAGAGGCTTGCTGTTATGCTCATGTCCTGAGAACTTGTGCAGGATTTCTTTGTGTAGAAATGGACTGGTGTGAGCAGAGGGGTATGGCACAGAAATGAAATCTTTGGGCTGAAGCTTCTGCACATGCAGCTGTAATTATGTTGAAAGATTACAACCTTTGAGATTAGGCCAGCTGACCTGCACTGGGGCAACAGGAAGAATGTAGACTCTTTTGAAGGGGCCTGAATGTTCTAGGTGTGTCCTGTTCATCAAAGTCTGCTTTAGTCTCCCTTGAATTAACAAATTGGCACTCCACATGGTATTATGGAGTATGAGAAATGCAGGAAAGACAGGGTCATTAAATTTGCAACATGGTCTTGTGTTTTGGAAATGGCCATGGGCAATGTGAAGCAGGTTTGCCAGATACCTGCATGGAGACCCTAAGGAACTGTAAGGATGGACCATGGGTTGCAGTGGGTTGCAGACCCAATGAAGATGCTGAGACCACAAGATTGCTGCTAAGAGAGCTGCCAGCCCCAGATGAAGTTTTCCAGGATTGTGAGTAGCCTAGCTGGAGGGGTGGAATTGGAACTCCAGTAACTTGTTGCTGGTTAGAATTATTGGACTTGGAGATTTGACACTTACAGTTTGATGTTTGCCCTGGTTGTTTTAAATCTTGTATTGGTTGAATATTTTTTTGCTATGCCCAATGCCATGTTTTGCAATGTGAATGTTTATTCTGTGCCATTATGGTTTTTTTGGGGGTATTATGGATCAGTTAAAAGACCTTGGATTATGGGGATGTTTGAACATCATTAGGATTGATAAAAATATGGGGACTTTTAAAGTTGGGCTGAATGTATTGAATTTTACATCATGGATGGTTATCAGTTTATTGGGGTTGGGGGCAGGGTTTGATTCAGGGGTCCCCCATAAATTTAGGTATTCTGAATGCTAGGTTCCCAGCTGATGGAGATTTGGGAATTAATGCCTCTTGGAAGCAGTGTGTTGTTGGGGGTGGGTTTATGGGTGTTATAGCCAGTTTGCCCATGCCAGTGTTGGGCACACTCTCTGTTTCTGGAGACAGCAAGCATGCCATTTCAGGACCACGAGGAATTGAGTGCTGAAGAGCTGCATGACACAGTTCCAGCCCAGCTGTCTCTTTCTTTAAGTCTAATATGGCCCCTCTATAGAAAAACCTTTGGCTCTCTATGCTACATATATCTGTGGTTTTCTGTATAATGTTTGTCTTTCTCTGTCTTTCACTTGGTGTCCCAATCTCTAAGTTTACTTTTCCAGTAAAAATTGGTGTTAGTGAAGTGTTGGTCCATGTATCTGAAAGAGGCTCTGGCATAGAATTGGAAAAACAAGAAAGTGGGTTGGAGATAATTGTTTCCCTTAAAGGCCTTAATTAAAGTCAGGCATGGAGTACAGTACACTTAGGAGGAAACAATGAACCTCCTGGGACAATGTAAAAATTGTTCTATGACTAATTTTTCTAAATGGTGGCAATTGCAGCAAACTATGACTCTTTACCAAGAATCCTTACAGAAAAACAACTGAAGTCAGAAAGAGTTCAATTAGGGGGACCAAAGTCTAAGTATTGGAGAGACATGAAAAGGAAAATTCAAAATAAATGATTGAGGGATAAATGGATCTATTGGATCAATGATTAATGATGGGAACCCCCATTTGTGGTTGTTTTGTCTCTCACCTTTAATATAATAATTGAAAGTAGTTCAAGAAATCACAAGTGCTTGACTACACATACATGGGGAAAATGTGAAAACAGTTAATCATTATAGGGGCCTGATGGCTTTACTTGAGGTGAATAATGATGGGATTGCTTGATGTAAAGAAATAACAAAAAGTTTCTATGAATTCTGTGAAACTGTACCTTTCTGGAAGTTTGCTCTTGCATGACATGATCAGAAAATAAAAGACTGAGGCTAAGAGCTGTGGCAGCATAGAAGCATAGAAGCAGGGAAAAACAAAGAACAGAGAAAAAGACAAAAAAAGAGAAAAAGAAAAAATAGAAAAATAGAAAAAGAAAAAAAAAGAAAAAAGAAACAGAGAAGCAGAGAGAGAGAGAGAGAGAGAGAGACAGAGAGAGACAGAGAGAGAGAGAGAGACAGAGAGAGACAGAGTGATGGAGAAACTCAGCTGCCTTCAGCATTAGCCTGTCAGCTTGCACCAGAACTTGACTTGGAGTCATTATTGCACTGCTCTCTTTCACACTTCTCTTTGGGGACCCTCCTTCAAGCCAGGGCTGGACCCTGGCACTCTGTTCCTGTTGTGTACCTGATATTGGCCAGGAGGTGATGTCCACCCTCTGCTCATGTCATCGTTTTCCCTTGCCATCATGCAGCTTCCACTGAAGTCTGTAAGCCAAAATAAACTCTTTTTTCTAAAAAGCTACTCTTGGTCAGGTGATTTCTGCCAGCAATGTGAACCTGACTGCAACAGTACTTTATTTCAATAGTTCTCAAACTTTTTGTCCTTAGGGCCAGTTTATTCTCTAAAATTACATGAGAATCTCAAACAATTTTGAATTGTGTAGTTATAACTGACAATATTTACCATTTGGAAAATAGAACTAAAAACTTTTATTTTTATTGTTGAATCTAACAGAATACTTATTATTATTACTTACTAATACTTAATACTTATTATTAATACTAATACTTATTGCATAAATAACATTTAATGAAAAAAATGCCTGTGTTTTCAAAACAAGAAAAGGTAATGTTGTCTAACCTTTTTGCTATCTCTTTAACAGCTAACCCATCCAAAGGCAGTTGCATAGTTCTTTTCTCAAATTCTTTTACAAATGTCACAAGTCCCATTGTTTCTGGGAACTACACTGTCCTCTGATGAGAGACTTCTGGAAAGAAAGGTAATCAACATCCTAAAACTATAACATAAGTAGTTTTGATTTTCAAAGCCTCCTAAAAGAGGCTGGGGATTCACCTCTGAAAAAAAAAATCTCTGGAACCCCTCACTGCATTATGTTGTACAGAGTGCATCCACAGGAAAACCTCACTGCAGCTTGTAAAAACACTTTCCAGGGCTGGAGAGATGACTCTGGTTAAGGCACTTGTCTGCAAAGCCTAAGGATCCAGGTTTGATTCCACAGTGTGATGGTTAACGTGTTGTCAACTTGATCTGTTTAGTAATCCACAGAAATCCCTTTCGGGTGGGTCTCTGAGGTTGTCTTCAGGAAGGATTAACTGAAGGAGGAAGTCCTTCCCTCTGAGTGAGCCCTTCCTCCAGAGTGGGCAGCCCCTCTCAGATGACAAGTTTATATAAGGAAGCTCTGGGTGAAAAGATCCGGAGGTGCTTGCTGCCTTCCAGCGAGGATTGAAGACAAGCATGGACTGAAGACCTGCGTTAACTGAAGACCTGTGTGGATTGCAAACCAGCGGGTCCTCAGGAAGCCTACAGGCCTTCAGTGCCAGATTGGGACTACTGAGTCATCGGGCCACGTGGACTGAGCAGCTATCGGGTGATTCTTGGGCCTGCAACTGCTATTGGACTACTGTAAGCTAATCCAATAAATTCCCTTTTTAATATACTTGATTCTAGCAGTTCTGTTCCTCTAGAGAACCCTGACTAATACACCCAGGGCCCATGCAAACCAGATGCACAAGGTCGTGCATGTGTCTGGAGTTTGTTTGCAGTGGCTAGAGGCCCTGGCACACCCATTCTCTCTGTCTGTCTGCCTCTCTCTCAAATAAATAAGTAAATAAATAAAATATTAAAAAGAAAAACAATTTCCACCAGGTGTGTTGTTTTTTTTAATTTTTTTATTAACAACTTCCATGATTATAAAAAATACCCCATGGTGATACCCTTCCTCCCCCCACTTACCCCTTTGAAACTCCACTCTCCATCATACCCCCTCCCCATCTCAATCAGTCTCTCTTTTACTTTTGATGTCTTGATCTTTTCCTCCTCTTATGATGGTCTTATGTAAGTAGTGTCAGGCACTGTGAGGCCATGGATATCCAGGCCATTTTGTGTCTGGAGGGAGCATGTTGTATGGAGTCCTGCCCTTCCTTTGGCTCTTACATTCTTTCTGCCACCTCTTCCGCATTAGACCCTGAGCCTTGGAAGGTGTGATACAGATATTGCAGTACTGAGCACCAGGTGTGTTTTTAAACAAAGAATGAATACAAGTCCCTGAGATAACTTCTAGCTTGTCCAGACTACATGCTCAGATTCCTCTCTAGACTGCAAGTCCAGGACTTAATTCCACATAACCACATCTCTCTGTAAAAGCTTTTTGATCACACATCTTTATCCAGATAAACAACTGCCTGGCACACTCAAAGAATCTTAGTACAATGACTAGGATAGCTAATGTTCTAACTCTATGATGTGGTATACCCAGAGAAGTTCCAACCAACAGAGTGTGGTATAGAACACAGGTCCTGGGAGATAGATAACACTGAGTTCTGGACACTCTCCACCTGCTGTGACTTGAGACAAAGTTCTTTGGTCACTGGGATCCCCTCATTTGCAGCAAGGGGCAATATCTCAGCTTCCTGAAGGCATGAAGCAAACCAGGTGATTGCCCAAGACCTCTGCTACTTGTCAAAAATTCCAGTCATTTAGATAGCTAGAAATACAACTCCACCCATATGACTTCTCTTACTTTTGATTTTATTTATTTATTTATTTGGTTTTGTGGTAATGGGGATGGAAGCTGGGACCCAGAGTGTGCTGGGCAAATCCTTTCACCTGAGGTTGCATCTTGAGCCCTGGGCTTTCCACTTAAAGAAGAATTCCTATAATACTGCCTCAACTCAGATCTCAGGATTTGTGAATAAACATTTGAAATCACCTAAGAACAATAGCACAGAAATATAAGCTAAACAGTATCTTAAGGCTCTCCCCACTTTTTTTGGCCCAGTGTATTACTGTACCCCAGGCTGAAAGTTACCTGTAGTCCCATTCTAGCCTCAAACTCATAGCGATCCTCCAACCTCTGCCTCCTGAGTGTTAGGATTAGAGGCATGCACCATCAGGTGCGACTCCTTTTTATTTTTTATTTTTATTTATTTTATTTTTTTCTTTATTAGTTAGTTTTGTATTCAGCACATACAGTCAATTTGGTACCATTATTAGGCTCATCCATGACCTACCCCCTCCCCTTAGCCCTTCCTTGTTGAGGTATATGGGCCATGCATTGTGGAGTTAGCCCACAGTTATGGGTAAGACAAATGTCTCTGCATATCATGACCCAACATGTGGCTCTGACATTATTTCTGACCCCTCTTCCGCAAAATTTCCCTGACTATGTTGGGTTCATCCTTGGTTGGCTTCAGTGATGAGGTGTTGGGGGCCTCTGAGGCTCTGGCTCTCTGATTTGGTAGGAGTTGATTTTTCTCTGTGTTGATTTCCTTCCCCCTTCTGCTGGTATCTGGTTCATCAGGAAAACAGCACCCTTGCTTGTTTCACCAATTTTTCTTAGTTTCAGCTGGGGCCCTTTGGAGGTATGATGGGGTGGCTCTCTCCTTAGGATCTACATCTATGTGAAAAAGAGAAGCAGATTCTCCAACGGAGAGTAAGTGAGCACCAGGACAAAAGAGATAACCCTTACTTTTTTTATATAGAGAATTTAATAGGTGTAGGCCCTCTTGTAGCCCATGATTGATGATAGCTTGATATTGGAGAGTGGGCTTATGTTTGGATATGGTTCTGACTTGTTTCCCAGCTCCAGCTATGGGTCCCGTACCACTGAGGAGATCAGTTAGCCAAATTAAGAGCAGTTGGTTCCCCACCATGGCTGTGTGCCACTATTGCACTTGTGTGGGCATCACAACAAGTTATTTGCTGCTAAGTAGGTTAGACCATGAGTTGCTTGGACAGATATTGGTCATTTTCCCTCAGTCGCCCATGTAGCACTTTCTGGCACTAGACGCACTGACTGTCTGGGGACTGACTCTCTTACAACTTCCAGCCATGCCATTCTATTTTGCACGTCAACCACATAAGGTGTCTTCAGCAGTAGGGTCTTACCACTAACCTTTGGTGAGTCATCAAGTACTCTCACAGAAATCTGTCTGTCTTTTAGGAAACCTTGCAGGTCTCTCTGATCAAAAGCTCATTGTGGATGATTGCCCCATGCTGGTACTGGGAGTTACAGGTCAGTGCCCACTAACAAAATGAGGAAAAAGACAACTAATATACAAGAGTTAGAGAGAAGAGAGAGAGAGAGGGAGAGGGAGAAGGAGGGAGGGAAGATGTAGAAGATTAAGGTTAGTCTTGATCCTACCCTCTCCAGTGTCTTGTGATTCAGATGTTCCCTGTAAGGGCCTGGTGAAGGATCAGCCATTTGGTCTGTCTTTTAGTAAGTAGAATTTTATGGCACCATTGCCATTTGGGTCTAGATTTGTGTTTCCCACCCCTTTGAGGCCCTCCCCTCCCTCCCCTTCCATCCTAGTGTCTAGTCCATGAGATGCTTGCTGGATATGTAAGGTATCTTGGGTAGATTCAGGTTAGGTGCTATAGATGAGTGAGACTATGTGGCGATATTTTTTTCTGTGATTGGGTAAGTTCACTGAGAATGATCTGTTCCAGGTTCAACCATTTTTCTTCAAATTTCATTGTGTCACTTTTTCTTACTGCTGTATAGAATCCCATTGTGTAGACATACCACATCTTAGTTACCCATTCTTCTAGTAATGGACATCTAGGTTGATTCCAGCACTTAGCTATTATAAATTGAGCTGCTACAAACATGGTTGAGCAAATCTCTCTAGCTTGTGGTTTGAAGGTTTTAGGGTAGATGCCCAGTAAGGGAATAACTGGGTCTGTTGGTATCTCTATACTCAGCTTTTTCAGAAGTCTCCATATTGCTTTCCAAAGTGGTTGTACCATCCTACATTCCCACCAACAATGGAGGAGTGTTCCTACTTCTCCACATTCTTGCCAGGACTTATTTTTATTTGATTTTTTGATGTTTGCTATCCTTATTGTGGTAAGGTGGAATCTCATAGTTGTTTCAATTTGCATTTCCCTGATGATTAGGGATGATGAACATTTTCTTAAGTGTATGTTTGCCATTTGTATTTCTTCCTCTGTGAACTGCCTGTTCAGCTGTTTGCCCCATTTTGTGAGTGGGGTGTTTGACTTCTTACTGTTTAGATTTTTGAGTTCTTTGTAGATTCTAGAGATTAGGCCTCTATCAGTTGGATAACCCGCAAATATTTTCTCCCATTCTGTGGGTAATCTATTGGCTTTGCTTATTGTATGCTTGTCTGTAAAGAAACCCTTCAGCTTCATGTGATCCCATTGGTTTAGTGATGGTTTAAGTTCGTGAGCTACTGGGGTTTGTTCAGGAAGTCTTTTTCCATTCCTATATCATGGAAAGTACTTCCTAAACTTTCTTCCAGTAGTATTCAAGTTTCTGGTCTTATATTGAGGTCTCTGATCCATTTGGACTTGAGTGTAGTGCATGGCAAAATGTGTGGGTCAAGTTTCAGTTTCCCGCATATGGTTATCCAGTTTGTCCAGCACCATTTGTTGAAGATGCTGTCTTTTTTCCAGCCTATATTGTTTGGGCCTTTATCGAATATCAAGTAGCTATAGTTTCTTGACCCAAAGTCTGGGTCCTCAAGTCTATTCCAATGGTCTATACTCCTGTTTTTATGCCAGTACCATGCTGTTTTTATTACTATGGCTTTGTAATATAGCTTTAGATCAGATATGGTGATGCCTCCAGAGGTATTTCTTTTGCTGAGGATATGTTTGGCAATGCGAGGCCTCCTGCCTTTCCATATGAAATTTGAGATCATTTTTTTCTATCTCTGTGAAGAACACTGTGGGGATTTTAATTGGAATTGCTTTAAATCTGTGTATTGCCTTTGGTAGGATTGTCATCTTCACAATGTTGATTCTGCATATCCAGGAACATGGGAGGTCTTTCCATTTTCTCAAGTCCTCCTCAATTTCTTTTTTGAGTGTTTTTATGTTTTTGTTGTATAGATCTTTCACTTCCTTGGTTAACATTATTCCAAGGTATTTTATTTTTTTTGTTGCTATTGAAAATGGGACTATATCCCTTATTCCTTTCTCTGTCTCTTTGTCATTTGCATGTAGGAAGGCTACTGATTTTTGTGCATTGATTTTGTATCCTGGTACTTTGCTGTAGGAGTTAATCACCTTCAGGAGTTTTGGGATGGAGTCTCTCGGGTCTCTTACATATACAATCATGTCATCAGCAAATAAAGCTAACTTGACTTCTTCCTTTCCAAATTGTATCCCTTTTATTTCCTTCTCCTGTCTTATTGCTTGAGCTAAGACTTCCAGTACTATATTGAAAAGCAAAGGTGAGAGTGGACAACCCTGTCTTGTTCCTGATCTTAATGGGAATTCCTCCAGTCTCTCTCCATTAAGTATTATTTGGGCCTTTGGAGCTTTGTATATTGCCTTCATTAGGTTAAGATATGAACCAACCATGCCAATTCTCTCCAATGTTTTGATCATGAAGTGATGTTTTATCTTGTCAAAGGCCTTTTCTGCATCTATTGAAATGATCATGTGGTTTTTATGTTTAACCTTGTTTATGTGGTGTATTACATTGACAGATTTCCATATGTTGAACCACCCTTGTGCTCCTGGGATGAATCCCACTTGATTAAGGTGGATAATGCTTTCGATGTGTTGTTGGATTCTGTTTGTGAGGATTTTGTTTAGGATCTTTGCATCTAAATTCATCAGGGAAATAGGCTGGTAGTTTTCTTTTCTTGTGGCATCTCTGCCTGGTTTTGGAATTAGGGTGATGGTAGCTTCATAAAAGGAGTTGGGTAGCTTTCCTTGTTCACCAATTGTGTGGCACAGTTTGAGGAAGATTGTTTTGAGTTCTTCCATGAAGGTTTGATAGAATTCAGCTGAGAAGCCATCTGGTCCTGGACTCTTCTTTTTTGGGAGGTTTTTTTTTTTTTTATTACTTTTTCAATCTCCATGAGTGTGATGGGTTGATTGAGGTGATTAATCTGCTCTGTGTTTAGCTTTGATAGATGGTATGTGTCCAGGAATTTATCCATCTCCTCCACATTATCCAGTTTTGTGGAGTAGAGGTTTTTGAAATAAGTCCTGATGATTCTCCCAATTTCACTTATGTCTGTTGTGATCTCTCCTTTTTCATTTTGAATTTTGTTAGTTTGAGGCTTCTCCTTTGTTTGCTTGATCAGATTGGCCAGGGGTTTGTCAATCTTGTTTATTTTTTCAAAGAACCAGCACTTTGTTTTTTCAATTGTCTTAGTTGTTTCCTTGGTTTCCAATTCATTGATTTCTGCTCTGATTTTAATTATTTCTTTCTTTCTGGAGCTCTTTGGGTTGGCTTTTTCTTGCTTTTCCAGTGCCTTTAGGTGGATGGTTAGGTTATTGATTTGGGACCTTTTGGTCTTTTTTATGAAGGCATTGAGTGCTATGAATTTTCCCCTGAGGACTGCCTTCATTGTGTCCCATAAGTTTTGGTACGATGTGTTCTCATTGTCGTTCAATTCCAGAAATTTTGCAATTTCATTTTTTATTTCATCCACTATCCACTTATTGTTTAAAAGTGTGCTGTTCAGTTTCCAGGTGCCGTTGGGATTCTTGATGAGTCTTTTGTTGTTGATTTTAGCAATATAGCATTGTGATCTGATATCATGCAGGCAATTATGTCAATCTTTCTGCATATGTGGAGGCAGTCTTTGTGACCCAATATATGGTCTATTTGAGAGAATATTCCATGGACTGCTGAGAAGAATGTGTAGTCTGTGGATCTGGGATGGAAAATTCTGTAGATGTCCGTTAGGTCTAAGTGATCTATGGTTTTGTTGAGCTCTCTTACTTCCCTGTTGAGTTTCTGTTTGGATGTTCTGTCTATTACTGATAATGGTGTATTGAAGTCCCCAGCTATGATGGTGTTGGTGGTTATTTCTGTTTTATTGTCAAGTAGGTTTTGTTTTATGAACTGTGGTGCCCCTGTGTTTGGAGCATACAGATTTATGATTGTAATATCCTCTTGATGGATCATTCCCTTGATAAGTAGGAAGTGGCCTTCTTTGCCTTTTTTGATTATTTTTGGTTTGAAGTCTATTTTATCCGATATTCATATAGCTATGCCTGCTTGTTTCTTATACCCATTTGCTTGGAATATTGTTTTCCACCCTTCTACCCTGAGGAGGTGTCTGTCTTTAGTGGTGAGGTGGGATTCTTGAAGGCAACAGATTGAAGAGATTGAGATCATCCATCCTATTAGCTTGTGTCTCTTGATGGGTGAATTAAGGCCATTAATATTTAGGGTAATGAGTGTGAGATTTGATTTGATCCCTGCCATATTGTGATGGTAAATGTGGGTTGGTGTTTTCATGGACGTTGAAATTTTTGTGCCTACTCTGAGTTTGGTTGTTGTGATCTGCTTCTTGTAGGCAATTGAGTTTGATTATTTGTTTCTTCTCCGTGGAGAATTTCCTAAAATACTCTCTGTAGGTTTGGTTTTGTGTACATATCATTGTAAAGCTGAGTTTTGTCATGGAATGTTTTTCTTTCACCATATATTATGAGGGATACTTTTGCTGGGTAGAGTAGTTTGGGTTGAAACCATAGGTTCTATGACTTTGCAGTGTTTCATTCCAGGCCCTTCTAGCTTTCAGGGTTTCCATTGAGAAGTCTTGCAGGGAGCCACATCTAGTCCCCACCACTAGATGTCGCTGGCACTGCAGGAAACCACATCTACCTCGTGGCGTTCAACTTCATTTTACGACAGTGCTTTCGCGCCAACCGTATTCAAGGTACGCGCATGCGCTTGACGCAACCTGTCCTGAGCCTATCCCGTGGCGCCTGGCGGTGACAAGCGGGTAAGCAGCCAATCCGTAGGTGCCTTATTGCCCATCCCCCTATAAAAGTAGCTGCACATCCCGCCCCCGAGTCCTTCTCCTTCCGCTCTCCTGTTAACCAAGAGCTCTCCAATAAAGTGTGATCAAGAAGGATCCTCGTGTGGTGATTGTTCTTTCCCGCTGGTCGGGGGGGCTCGCCGCAAAGTGGTGCCGAAACCCGGGACGCTGGGAGCCTTGTGGGCACCAGGTGAAGGACCAAAAGGAGGATTCAGAACTTGACACACGGAGAGGAAGGTACCGGTAAGTCATTCTTTCTTTTTCTTTTCTTTTCTTTTCTGTGTCTCAGTCATGTCCGTGTCTGAGGGCCTCGCTGTTCTTGCTGTTTTCGGTTTGTTTTGTCTGGGTCTTTCTATTGTTTTGCGTTTGTTTCTGTCTTGCCTAGTCTGTTGATTGCCTGGACCGGTTAAACCCGCGGTAGACAACGCGGCTCTGGTCCTTGGAGCCTCGAGTCAGATAAATCCTCGATAGCTAACGTGGGGCTGGCTGTTAGTTTTATTTCCAGCCTTCCAGCTCGTGATGGGCAATACATCGAGTGCCCGGCATTCTCCCATTGATTTTACTCAGCCTATAAAGGAAGTTTTGAAACAACGTGATCTAAAGGTCTCTAATGCCACTATTAAAAAGATTGTTAAGGACATTGATGCTGCGGCTCCATGGTTTGCGGTGTCCGGAGATCTCTCATTGCCCTCATGGGAAAAGCTGGGTAAAGACCTTGAGGCGGCTAGGGAGGAGGGGCACTTAGGTCGAGGTACCCTCCCTTTCTGGAGGATGATACATTCTTGTTTACGTTCTGGAAGCCACCCGGACCCACTTCAGGAGGGCCGGAGATGGCTCAGACAACATCAGGATAGTTTGTCAGAATCTGATGCAAGTGGGGATAGCAAACCCAGATTATATACGGAAGTACAGGAAAAAAGGGCCAGTCAGTTCCCGGGAGAAGTTCCCAATGTGGCCAGTCATTTCAAGGAAAAAGTTCCCTGCCATGTAGAGGAGAAGGCACCCCCGTTAGAAGAGAGTAATGAGGGCTCCGGCTGTATGCACAGGAGGGGTGAGGACTTCCCTAGGGCCCCGCCGCAGCAGGGGGCCGTGGGGTTATATCCTTCCCTACAGCCGCTGCGACACCTGAGTATACGAGATGATCACGGCAGTAGTTCTGCTTCTGATCAGGAGGACTCCAGTGGGACAGAGGGACAGGATTTAGAGGAGGCAGCTTTGCATTGTACTCAGGATACTCAGTTTGTGGGCAGGTGTGTCTGCCCTCCCGCGGTTAGGGGGAGGAGTGCCTTAAAAGAGGAAGTTGGTATTCGGAACCGAGCACCGCCTAGTGCTCTGCCACGCCCTCATGTTCCCCCCCCCTATGTCCCAGCCGAGGATCGCTGCCATTTTGTTAAGCCGCGGACGTGGTCCCGCCTGGCCTCCGCTTTCCCGGTTTTTTTGAATAACACTACCAATCAAAGAGGCTGGGAGCCAATCCCCTATACGGAACTTAAAGATTTAGTTCAGGCCTGCAGAGACTTTGGACCCACTGCTGACTATTCACTTATGCTGCTTCGCAGACTCACGCAGCGCACCCTTACTCCTGGTGATTGGTTAGATTTAGCCCGGGCTTGCCTAACGAGGGGGCAATATTTGGATTTCAGATCACTGATTTCTGATAAAGCCCAAGAACAAGCTAGGCAGAATATTATGAAAGGGGACTGGGACTGGACTTCTGATATGCTTCTGGGGACTGGTCCTTATCTTACAGATCAACTTAATTTTCATCCAGACGTGTATATCCAAATTAATAATATTCATTATCAGGCATGGAAGGAGCTCCACAATAAGGGAGAGGCCGCAGGACAGTTGACTAAGATTGTTCAGGGCCCTACCGAGCCATTTTCTGATTTCTCAGCTAGAATGTTGGAAGTGGCAGAAAAGACAATTGGCCTTGCTGACCACAACATGCCGTTTATACAACAGCTAATATTTGAACAGGCCACTAAGGAGTGCAAAAAGGCTATACAACCAGTAAGAAGGGGAACATTGGATGACTGGCTCAAAGCCTGTCGAGAGATAGGGGGGCCTCTGTCTAATGCAGGATTAGCAGCAGCGGTCATAGCTGCCGCTAAGGCTCAACGGACAGGGACTCAAAAGGGCTGTTTCCGATGTGGTCAATTGGGACATTTTAAACGCCAATGTCCTCAAGCGGATAGCCCAGCCCCTGTCCGAGATGCGGGACCGGCACAGCGCCCCCCTGGGACTTGTCCTAGATGTAAGAAGGGAAAACACTGGGCTAATGAATGTAGATCTGTGAGGGATGTTAATGGTCTGCCCCTCCCCCCTCTTTCAAGTAATCAGGACCAAAAAAACGGGGGGAAGGGCCCACGTCCCCAGGGCCCACAAATCTATGGGGCAATGCAGACACCTCAGGTCCCGGTGACTGTGGCGCCAGGTCCCCCGCTGCCTCAGCCCGGAGAGCAACATCGGGCTCCGCAGGCCTGGACCTCTGTGCCACCTCCGGATTGGTCTTAACTCCGGAAATGGGCGTGCAAATCCTGGACACAGATGTGTCTGGCCCGCTAGCAAGAGATACGGTGGGCCTTCTTTTGGGGCGCTCCTCCTCTACTTTAAAGGGTCTCATAGTCTTCCCCGGTGTTATCGATCCAGATTATACAGGTGTAATTAAAATTCTTTGTCATTCCCCCTATGGGGCAGTGTCAGTGGCCCCTGGGGACCGTATTGCCCAATTGCTGATTTTGCCTTCTAACCATTCTCTATTTCCTGCACTAGATAAGGAAAGGGGTGACAAGAGCCTTGGGTCTACCGGTGTGGACTTGACCTGCTTGTCTTTGGAGTTGGATCAAAGACCCCTTCTGCGCCTGACCATAGAAGGAAGAGAATTCTCAGGACTGGTGGACACTGGGGCAGATAAAAGTATAATAAAATTAGATTCTTGGCCAAAAGCCTGGCCCTTGCAGAGATCAGCTCAGATCTTGCAAGGCTTAGGGTTTGCTAAAACACCACATATGAGTGCAAAGGAGTTAACATGGACCACTACAGAGGGTCAAAAGGGAAAAATCCAACCTTTTGTGTTGGATGTTCCCATTAATTTATGGGGAAGAGATATTCAGACCCAGATGAATCTCCGCTTGACTAATGAATATTCAGAAGCTAGTAAAAATATGATGAAAATTCAGGGCTTTGTTCCAGGCTCAGGTCTAGGGAAGCACCTTCAAGGGCGACCTCAGCCCATCATCCCGGAGGAGAAGCTGGATCGCTTTGGGTTGGGTTTTTCTTAGGGACCACTGAAAATTCTGCTTCCAATTTTGAACAGGTGCCCATACCTTGGATGACTCATAAGCCAGTGTGGGTTCCTCAGTGGCCCCTCTCACAGGAAAAACTGGAAGCAGCCCAGAGGTTAATTGAGGAACAATTGCAGTTAGGCCACCTGGAGCCCTCTATTTCCCCTTGGAACACACCTATATTTGTGATCAAAAAGTCCTCTGGAAAGTGGCGATTATTACATGATTTGAGGGCTGTCAATGCTCAAATGCAGGTCCTGGGCCCAGTTCAGAGGGGCCTGCCAGCGCTTTCTGCTCTCCCCAGGGAATGGCCAGTGATGGTTTTAGATATTAAAGACTGTTTTTTCTCCATACCCCTTTGCCCTCAGGACAGAGAGCGTTTTGCTTTCACATTACCAGCTGTAAATCATGAGAAGCCTGATGCCCGCTTTCAGTGGCGTGTGTTGCCACAAGGGATGTCCAACAGTCCCACTATGTGCCAGCTTTATGTAGACTCAGTGTTATTTGTAGTAAGACAACAGTTCCCCTCTTTACGTATGATCCACTATATGGATGATATCCTACTCACAGCCCCTACCTTAGATGTTTTGCATGTCTCCTTTCAGGAGGTCGTCAAGGCATTGGAACATAAGGGTCTTTTTATTGCCCCAGAGAAGGTCCAGCAAACGGATTCAGTAAATTTCCTTGGGTCCGTCATTGGCCTTCAGTCTGTGAAACCTCAAAAAATTTGCATCCGTACCTCCCATTTGCATACATTAAATGATTTTCAAAAACTTTTGGGGGACATTAATTGGTTGCGAGGTTTTCTCCATGTCCCCCGTGCAGATTTGTTACCATTGTTTTCCATTTTGGAGGGTGATCCTGAGATTACCTCTCCTCGTGTGCTCACTGAGCCAGCTCGTCAAGCCTTAAGCAAAATAGAAAAGGCCCTTATGAAGGCACAGCTTAAACGCTTTGACCCTTCTAGTCCACTTCTTCTTTGTATTCTAAAAACAAGGGATGTCCCCACGGGAGTGTTATGGCAGGACGGCCCTCTTTTGTGGATTCATGGACATTCCTTGGGAGCTCGTACCCTGCAGTACTTCCCACAGTTGGTTGCCCAACAGGCTTGTTTGGGTTTGAAATTGTGCCTAACTCATTTTGCAAAGTTGCCTGATAAACTTATCATCCCCTATACTAAGGAACAAGTAGAGACTCTATCCGGTACGGTTGATGAATGGAGCATTCTTATGTGTGCTTTTCCAAATCCTATAGATAACCATTACCCAAAAAGCCCCATTCTGTCCTTCGTGGAAAAAAATTTAGTCTATTTTCCCCGGGTCACATCAAAGGGCCCTTTGCCCTCAGCCCCTGCCATTTTCACTGATGGCTCAAAAACAGGTCACGGAGCTTATATGGTTCAGGGCTCAGAACCTGTGGTGAAGTTCTGTAGGCCTGACTCTCCCCAAATTGTGGAATGCATGATTGTCTTGGAGGTGTTTCAGACTTTTGGTAGTCCCTTTAATTTGTTCACAGACTCACAGTATGTGGCTAATGCAGTTGTTGGACTGGAAATTGCTGCTTCTATTCGTTCTGCTAGTCCTGTCTCAAACATTCTTTCTCAAATTCAATCTCTCATTTGGCAACGCTCCTCCCCCTTCTATGTTACTCATGTTCGTGCTCACTCCTTGTTACCAGGACCTATATCTCAAGCAAATGACTTGGTAGACAAAGCCACGCGGATGACTATGTTAGCCATGAGTAGTCCTAAAGATATGGCCACCGAGTTTCATAGACTGTATCATGTTCCTGCTAACACCTTAAGAAAGACCTTTGCCATTTCTAGGTCCGAGGCACGTGATATTGTTAAGGCTTGTCAATCCTGTGTCACTTTCCTGCCTTCTCCACATGTGGGTGTGAACCCACGGGGCCTAAGACCTGGTGATCTTTGGCAGATGGATGTTACTCATGTCTTGGAATTTGGCAAGCTTAAATACCTGCATGTCTCGGTGGATACTTGCTCAGGAATCATACATGCTTCTCCTCTTGCAGGGGAAAAGGTTACTCATGTAAAAACTCATTGTTTGGAAGCCTGGGCGTCTTGGGGAAAACCGCGACGCCTAAAGACTGACAATGGCCCTGCTTATGCTTCCTCTGGCTTTCGTGCCTTCTGTGCCCAGATGCAGGTTGCCCACACTACTGGCCTACCTTACAACCCACAAGGCCAAGGTATTGTGGAGAGAGCAAATAAAAGTTTAAAAGCTATCCTTTTTAAGCAACGAAGGGGGATAGCGGAGAATGCAACCCCCAAGGAGAGAGTCTCTCTAGCACTCTATACCCTTAATTTTTTAGTTTTGGATGTTCATGATAGGTCTGCAGCAGACAGACATTGTCACCAGGGGGCACAAGCACATCCGGAACTGGTCATGTGGAAGGATGTGTTGGATAATAAATGGAAGGGACCGGATCCTGCTTTGGTAAGATCCAGGGGAGCTGTTTGTGTCTTTCCACAGGACCAGGAATCGCCACATTGGGTCCCGGCCCGGCTAGTCAAGACGCTGACATCAACTCCAGAGGAGAGTCCAGGGGACGAGGATGGCCATCCAAGTACGAGTGCCAAAGATCCTGTGGATGCTGATCCTTATGTGCCTGGAGACTAGTAGAGGAGAATTGCGCTGGGGCATCCTGTCTGTTTTCCCCAAGCCCCTGCCCGTTCGCCACACGGCGAGAGTCCTTCCTCGGTTCTTCACTACTCAGCAAGGTCTCAATCTCCCTACGGTTGTTAAAGACCTGACCCTTGCCCCCCTGGGGGAGGCTCGACACTTCGAGGAAAGTGGAAGTCTCTGCTTTACTCTCGCCCGTGAACGTGACTCTTGTATACAACTGGAGATGCAGGCATTTGCTTGGTTTAGGGGGAACAGGAGATGGGGCCCAGAATCTACCTTTCGGAACTCGTCCCACAAAGCTTATAGTTACCCCTTCTCAGAAGAGGTGATATGGCTCAATGGTACCTTTTTTCGTGGCCAGAGAGGTACTGTGACTCTGCCTCAACCACGCCTGGCACCTCACTGTATGGGAACTTATGAAGGGGACCTTTGGCCATGGACGGAATGCCAGTCCAGTACTGTGGGCTGGGCAGATGTGGGACGGACCTTTACTTATTCCCCGAATATGAAAGGGCCTTTTCCTTTACAGTTGTCGTGGACGGAGGGACCATTTCTACAGGATAGTACTATGAACCCATTTTCAAAGTGGGTTCTGTGTGGGGTTAATGGTAGCTGCACAGATATGACACCCTTTGTTTTATTACGGGGGGGGACAGTTGCCCGTAATAATGTGTCTGGAGTAGTCCATGAGCTACTATTCCTGAGCGAATTCCTTGAATGGAGATTTGGGGGAGTGCTCGGGGGTGTCACCCGGATAGGAGAATACCTAGGAAAAAATGCCTCTTATGCCCCCACCCCGGTGTGTGTCCATCCACCATTCATGTTTGTCCTTAGTAACTTTTCTTTCAGCAATTGTTCTAATGCTTCTTGTTATTTGTCCCAATGTTGGGACGCAACACTCTATCACAGAGCCATGGTACTTAGGGTCCCCCGTTGGGTCCCCGTGCCTGTAGAGGCTCCTAGTACATTGTCTTTGTTCAGGCATAAGAGAGATTTTGGAATTACGGCCGCTGTTATTGTTGCGGTGGCGGCTGCTGCTGCCGCAGCTACAGCCGCTGGTGTAGCCATGGCTTCTTCCGTTCAAACCGCCTCTACCTTAAATACCTTGGCTTCTTCCACAGCTGCCGCCTTAGACACACAATCAAATTTAAATTCCCAACTCAAAGGTGGCATTATGATCCTAAATCAAAGGGTGGACCTAGTTCAGGAGCAAATTGATGTTCTTTGGCAAATCGCTCAGTTGGGATGTGAATGGAAACTTAATGCCTTATGTATCACTAGTGTTCAATATGAAAACTTTACAAGGGCAGCAAATCTGTCAAAGCAACTGTCCTTGTACTTGGCAGGGAATTGGTCCCTAGATTTTGATGCGGAATTGGAAGAACTAAGACAAGCTATTGTTATGATCAATTCCACGCGAGTGGACCTTAGCCTGGCTGAGGGTTTTACCTCTTGGCTTTCCTCTGCCTTTTCCTTCTTCAAGGAGTGGGTAGGGGTAGGGATGTTTGCAGTTTGCTGCCTTGGGGGCTGTGCGCTGTGCCTCTGGTTGATTTGTCGCCTGCAAGCCCAGACCAGGCGGGACAAGGTAGTTATTTCTCAAGCACTGGCCGCTTTGGAGTGTGGATCCTCCCCCCAGATTTGGCTGTCGGCCCTAAAGAGCACCTAGTTTCCCCTGGCCCTTGCACCCTTAGGGCCTGAAGTGGCCATTGCACAAGGATGGGCAGAGGGTTGGTGTTGGGAACACGACATTCATTGGCGCTCAGGCTGCGAGACAAAGTACTGCACATGAGGTATGCTCTTAGCAGCCTCATGGAGGGCATGTTTGATTGCATATGGGTTGGTACCGACATCCCATCTCTGAGAAAAGGTACCGGACGGGTGAGGCACCAGCCTGGCTGGCCACCTGGCCTGGGGTCTTCACAATGTCCTTTTGTTTATCAGAGATCAAACCTCTACCTTCACCTGCTGCGCTTTATAATAGAAAGGGGGAACTGCAGGGAGCCACATCTAGTCCCCACCACTAGATGTCGCTGGCACTGCAGGAAACCACATCTACCTCGTGGCGTTCAACTTCATTTTACGACAGTGCTTTCGCGCCAACCGTATTCAAGGTACGCGCATGCGCTTGACGCAACCTGTCCTGAGCCTATCCCGTGGCGCCTGGCGGTGACAAGCGGGTAAGCAGCCAATCCGTAGGTGCCTTATTGCCCATCCCCCTATAAAAGTAGCTGCACATCCTGCCCCCGAGTCCTTCTCCTTCCGCTCTCCTGTTAACCAAGAGCTCTCCAATAAAGTGTGATCAAGAAGGATCCTCGTGTGGTGATTGTTCTTTCCCGCTGGTCGGGGGGGCTCGCCGCAAAGTCTGAAGTAATTCTGATGGGGTTACCTTTGAAGGTGGTGTGCTGTTTTTCCCTAGCTGCTTTTAGGATTTTCTCTTTGGTGTCAATGTTTAGAGTCTTAATGACAATATGTCTTGGAGAGTTTCTCCTTTGGTCCAGTCTGTTTGGAGTTCTGTTGGCTTCTTGTATCTTGATGGGCCTTTCTTTTAAGAGAGTGGGGATGTTTTCTTCAATTATTTGGTTAAATACATTCTCCATGGCTTTGGTCTGAATTTCTTCTCCTTCTGGTATTCCAATGATCCTGATATTAGGACGTTTAAGTGTATCCCACAATGCCCTCATGTTCTGTTCACAGGAACTTTTGAACTTACTGAAATTTTTGCACTCTCTGTTTCTTCCATCTTGTCTTCCAGATCAGAGTTTCTATCCTCCACTTGACTGACTCTATTCTTGAGAGCTTCTAGCGAGTTTTGGACTTGTTCAATTAAGTTTGCATTTTCTACTACTTTTCTATGTAGAATTTCCATCCCTCTGTCAAGCTCCCTTTTCACATCATTTTCTGATTTTCTTGATGATTCTTGGAATTCATCCTTGCATTTCTTTCTGTCTTCATTTAGCATGGCCAGCTGATTTTTAAGGTCTTCTTTTTTTTTCACTCTCCCTCAAATCTCTTAACTCTCTTTGAAATCCTTCCAATTTCTTATCTAATCCTTCCAATTTCTTATCTATTAGTTCTAGCTTAGTGATGGCAGCATCCACACGATTGTCGGCCCTTTGTTGCTTTCCTGCAAGTTCTCCCAGTAGGTTGGTCAGGGTTGCATTGCTCATAGCTTCAATTTGGTGCTCTGATCCGAACGGTTCTTCTATGTTTTGGTTAGATGTATTCATTGTAGGACTGGGTGATCTAACTGGATTTTCTTGCATTTGATTTTTCATGTTATTTCTTTTGTGCTGTGTTCTGCCCATGACAGTGTATGGGCATGTAGGTGGGTGTACCAGCCTGGGCTCAAGCACAATGGGAATCTGAGGCAGCCTGGGGCAGTTGCCAAGCAGCCTGGGCTTTGGCTCTCACTTGCCAAAGCCGCCTATCTACTGCCTGGCAGGGGCACCAAAGTTGCCTGAATTCTCAAGCGGTAATGTGACAAAGCTGCCTGCATTCGAGCTAGGAGTGACACTGAGGCACCAAGCACTGAAGCACCAAGCACTGAAGCAGCCCATACTCTGTCTGGGAACACTGGGACCAGAAAGCAGTCTGTGCTCTCCCACCATAGGACAATGACGGCCAGCCGGTGTGGCAGACAGGTAGGGGATGGCACCTGAGCTCTTGCAAGTGAGAGACACAGTCTGAGCTTGTGTGGCACTTGCTGTGGGACTGGGCTCACTCAGTAAGTGGGCGAGTGGATGAGTGTGCGGAGCAGTCTAAGCTTCCGCACGCAGGGATTGATTGGCGTGTGGCGGCAGCAGCGGAGGCACCTGCGGCAGTGGCAGCACTGTGGACACGGTGGTTATTTGGGGGGAGGGGCGGGCTACCCGCCCCCGAGGGGATCCACGATTCCCTGTTTCTCCCACCTCTGTGCCCTCCCAGATTTCTCTCCCCTAAAAGCCCCAATGAAGCCTTAATATCTTGCCTTTCTTTCCCCAGGATTTGCAGCGCAGCTAGGCGGTCACCATCTTGGCCGGAAGTCCTCTCAGGTGTGACTCTTAAGGTCCTTTTGACCATGTGATTTTATGTGACAGCTTCTCATAATAGCAAATATTTGTGATTGTGAAGGAGTGTTTGAGACCAGGTTTGTAAACATATATGTTTAGAATATAATGAAGAGCTCCCGAGTTCTGTTAGAAACCTTGTAGTTGCAAGAGGGAAAAAATGAAAAGTGATGATGTGCTGAGCAAGTTGGATAGGTAGGCCATTGGTTTCTCTTGAATCTTGCTAAGACTAATCTATGATAGTTGGTCCAAGTAGGATGACCCCCCAGCAAAGCTAGGACTATGTTTGACAACTTTAGCCTTTCTGGGTTTTCCTGAGTGGCCCGTCAGACTGCAAGGGATTGCTTTGCTCCATAGCTTCACACTGCCCAGTGTGTCCAGCCATCTATCACCATTTGTATCCCCTTCCTAAAGAAAGCCCCTCCTCTGGCTCTCTGTGAAAATGTGACTAATGGGCTTGACATAGTATTGCAGTCTATAATCCAAGTACTCAGGAGGCTGAGGATGAAGGATTTCAAATTCAAGGTGAGCCTAAACTACTCAGCAAGACTTTGCTGAGATAGATAGATGATAGATAGGTAGAGATGCCTATCTTCAAACTTCTGGTTAGAAATAGGCTGTTTACACATTTCTGTTTCCTCTCTTTCCCAAAACCCTGCTAGGGTAACTATAAAGGTATTTAAAATGGTATTGGGTGTGCCAAGGGAGAGGTAGGGAGGCCACAGTGGAAGAGAATTTTCAGTGAAATATAAATGACAAAGTAGACATCAAAGAACCAACTTAGCAAGGGGGGACATATAACCTGAGCTAAGGAGGATGTGGAACAAAAGGAAGCCATATTGTTCCGACTTGGTACCAGGAAGGCCATATTTGAATGAAACAGAAGCACTGGCTGAATGAAGTTTGAAGAAAATAATAGTTGGATATTTCTCTTAAATCTACTCACCAGACAGTAAACCCATTCCAGCTTACATGTTTTCTTGAAAAAAAAAATAATTAAAGCTTTGGATTAGGAGAAGTTTGGAATTGGAATTGGGGGCATAGGAACAAGGAAAGATTGGTATGAGAACCCACCTGAAATTAGCACACTTTAATGGAAGTCTACATTGGTAGAATCCCTGCCTTTTTTTTTTTTTTTTTTTTTTTTGAGGTAGGGTCTCACTCTAGCCCAGGCTGAGCTGGAATTCACTATGTAGTCTCAGGGTGGACTCAAACTCACAGCAATCCTCCTACCTCTACCTCCCAAGCGCTGGGATTAAAGGCATGTGCCACCACGCTGGGCCATCCCTGCCAAAATTTTCATCATCCCGTTCTCAGAGAGCTGCCGGAAGCATGTGCTTGGACACTTTTGACTGCAGGAACCCCAGTTGCTCTTCCTCCTGGTTTGTTCTTTTTTTGCTTGTGTGCCTGAGAATGTCTCTTTCCCTCTCCCTCTCGGTGGAGTGTATGAGGTGTAGTACCCATAGCTTTCCTGCAATGTGGAGCTGCCCTCTGTGGCCACAGTGTCTTATGCATCGTCTTCCAGCCTGTCTTGTGAGCTGGAGTTCCTTTACTGATTTTGAAGCTTGAATCTCTTTTACTGATTCTTATGCTTGCCTGGCTTTAAAGATTCTCAGGTCTCTGCTTCCCTGTAGAACTGGGCTT
Source organism: Dipus sagitta (assembly GCA_036346955.1). Lineage (NCBI taxonomy): Eukaryota > Metazoa > Chordata > Mammalia > Rodentia > Dipodidae > Dipus > Dipus sagitta. Next base: position 42,191,699 of record CM070780.1, read on the forward strand.
ACAGACTCACGTGGCCGTGCCCTACTGTTTACATGAGATCTGGAGATTCAAACTCCAGCTCATGTCAGCACCCCTCAGGCCCTCATGCTTGGGCAGGAAGCATACTTAATTGCTGAGCCATCCCTCCAGCACTGATCCTTCTATTTTTGCAGACGTGGGATGACTAGGAAAAAAGCACAAATGGCCTAGGGCTCGCCAGTGAAAGGGGGCATCTCTGATTAAGGACTTTTTAATATGTTGCTGGCTGCTAAGATATGAACCTTCTTATGAAAGAATCATGATAGAATGAGTGAAAAAGAACAGGGTGGGGAAAGGCAGAGACAACGTCCTTAAAGGAAGGTCTTTGGACAGGTCACCGTTTGAGCTGGTCACCAAGGACCTTAAAAAGGTCAATAATGGATGTGGTTTGGCATATTTGCTATAGCAGCTACTGGCCACGAGGTGGCAGTCGTGTTTTGTTCGGGGCCCAGCAGCACAGAGGATCAGTCAGCAGATGCTTTTAGCTAGTACGAAGCAGTTATACAACATGCTGCTGAGATGGGAAATATTTGTTTGACTGAATCAGGCATTAAGCTTACTCCTTGGAGTGCCTTCTATGTATGTCTACACCTCCACCTCATGTTGCCCCAGTCCAGTCTCTCACATTCTTAGCTGTTCCACACTCTGTAGAGCTCTAATCCTTGACCCGGAAGAGGGTCTTGGTTCCCACCTCACTGAGAAAATGGAGCCACTGACAGCCCTTCCAGAATAGCCCACCGCTCCATACTCATATGCATAATTGGCTTTCTTATGGATTGCCCTACCTCCTGAGAACCCTCCTCTCAAGCTTTTCATAGAATCCCTTCATTGCCATGGGGACATGACTCCACCAGTTTTCTATTCCCAACCCTCATTAATTTTTTCATGTTTACTGTTTTTTTTTTCCTTTAGATCACAAGCTCACTGTTACCTATACCATCATTATTTATCACCTTTCTTTAGCCCCAATTTTCTTTCTTCGTTTTTTTTTTTATTAATTAGTTTTGTACTCAGTGAATACAGTCACGTTGGTACCATTGTTAGCCTCCTCCCTGTCCTCCCCCTGGCCCCTCCTTGTTGAGGTATATGGGTCATGCATTGTGGAGTTAGCCCTCAGTTATGGGTAGGAGGAAATGTCCCTGCATATCATGACCCAACATGTGGCTCTGACATTCTTTCTGTCTCCTCTTCTGCAAAATTTCCCTGAGCCATGTTGGGTTCATTTTAGGTCTGCTTCAGTGATGAGGTCTTGGGAGCCTCTGTGTCTCTAGATATCTGATTTGGTAGGAGTTGATTGTTCTCTCTGTCGATCTCCTTCACCCTTGTGCTGGTACCAGGTTCACCAAGAAAACAGCACCCTTGCTTGTTTTGCCAATTATTCTTAGTTTCATCTGGGGCCCTTTTGAGGTATGATGGGGTGGTTCTCTCCTTAGGATCTGTGTCTATCTGATAAAGAGAAGCGGATTCTCCAATGGAGAGCAAAGTTAGCACCAGATAAATGGGATAGCCCTTATGTTTTTTAGAGAGAATTTAATAGGTATAGGCCCTCTTGTAGCCCATGACTGGTGGTAGCTTGATAATGGAAAGCAGGCTCATTTTTGGATATGGTTCTGACTCTTGTTTCCCAGCTCCAGCTATGGGTTCCATTCCACTTAGCACATCAGTTAGCCAAATCAAGAGAAGTTGGTTTCCCACCATGGCTGTGCTCCACTATTGCACTTGTGTGAGCATCATGACAGGTTATTTGCTGCTAAGTAGGTTAGACCATGAGTTGCTTGGACAGATATTGGTTGTTTTCCCCCAGCCACCCATGTAGCACCTTCTGGCACTAGATGTGCTGTCTGGGGACTGACTCTCTTCCAGCTTCCAGCCCTGTCACTCCATGTTACATGTCAACTGCATATGGTGTCTTTAGCAGTAGGGACTTACCACTAACCTTTGGTGGGTCATCAAGTGCTCTGACAGAAATCTGTCATTCTTTTAGGAGACCTTGTAGGTCTCTCTGATCAAAAGTTCATTGTGGATGATAACCACCTGCTGGTACTGGGAGTTACAGGTCAGTTCCCACAAAGAGAAAGATGAAAAAGATGAGTAATATAAAAGCGTTAGAGAGAAGAAGAAGAGAGAGAGAGAGGCTATAGAAGATTAAGGTCAGTCTTCATCGTACTCTCTCCAGTGCCTTGTGACTCAGGTGTTTCCTCTAAGGGCCTGGTGAAGGCTCAACCATTTGGTCTGCCTTTTAGGATGTAGAATTTTATGGTACTATTGCCATTTGGGTCCAGATTTGTGTGCCCCACCCCGTCTTTTTCCCCCCTCCCTCCCCATCCACCCTATTGTCCGGTCCTCTAGGTGCTTGCTGGGTATGTCAGCATCTTGGGTAGATTCAGGTTAGGTGCTGTAGATGGGTGAGACTATGTGGTGATTGTCTCTCTGTGATTGGGTAAGTTCACTGAGAATGATCTGTTCCAGGTTCAACCATTTTTCTTCAAATTTCATTGTGTTATTTTTTCTTACTGCTCTGTAGAAGTCCATTGTGTAGATATACCACATCTTAGTTATCCATTCTTCTAGTGATGGACATCTGGGTTGATTCCAGCTCTTAGCTATTATGAATTAAGCTGCTATAAACATGGTTGAGCAAATCTCTCTGGACTGAGGCTTGAAGGTTTTAGGGTACATGCCCAGTAAGGGAATAACTGTAGCCCTAATTTTCTATGAGCTATGGCCAAGGTCCTCTCTTCCTTTTCCTGGTCATATTCCTGGGGTGTTTTATACTCTCTGTCACTGCTGATTGCTTTCATAGTTATACTCCAACAATCAGACTTTTGCTCAGACCATTCCACAAACCTGCTTGAGGTCTACCTCCACATTATCTGAACCTCATTGTTAAACATTATCCTCATCCCATCTTTCTCTATAGATAGCACTCTTGCTTCTCCTGGACAGTCCTTCTTCCTGGGCTGCAGGAAGCATCATCTTGCTCTTCCTCTCTCCTTCATGAACTGCAAGGAGCACCATCCAGCTCCTTCTCTCTTCTTCATGAATTCCAAAGAGTACCATTTGGTTCCTTCTCTCTTCATGAACTCCAGGGAGTACCATCCATCTTCTCCTCCCTCTTCTCCATTGTCTGCCTTTTCTCCTCATTTTTTTCATGCCAAGTACTCTTGAAGCTCAATTCCTTATTCTGAACATAATATCATTCCCTTGGTGAGCTCCTATAGTGTCTTGAATGTGAGTGCCACTCTATGTCATGATTCCAAAAATTTTAACTCAATCTCAAGCTTCTCCCCTGAGCTCCATGCATTAACATGCAATCATTCACCATTTCCACATGAGTATTTAGTTGATGCCCACATGGATATCTTTCTATTCTTTTGCTCTTCCCAATCTTCCTGTCTCAGTCAATGGCAACCCTGTTCTATTTCTCAAGCCAAAATCTTTTTTTTCTCACACTTCACATCTAATCCCATAGGAAATCTTATTGGCTCCACCTCCAAAATAGATAGGGAATGTTCCTGCACCTCATCACCTCTGCTAGCCAACTTTACATCTCTGCCTGGATCACTCAACGGCCTTCCTGTAGTTACAGTGTATTGGCTATACAGCAGCCAGTCTTCTCCTTTTTTTTTTTTTTTAAATAATTTAATTTAAGTTTTTTGAGAGAGACAGAGAAAGAGAGAGAGAGGGAGAGAGAGAATGGGCATTCCAGGGCCTCTAGCTACTGCAAAGGTACTCCAGACACATGTGCCCCTTTGTGCATCTAACTTATGTGGGTACTGGGGAACTGAACTTGGGTCCTTTGGCTTTGCAGGCAAATGCCTTAACTGCTAAGCCATCTCTCCAACCCAGACATCTCCTTTTATAAAGGCCAGAGCATGTCACTTCTCTACTCAGAACTCCCCAAATGTTCTCTAATACATCCAGAAGCAAGCCCCAAATTTTATAAAAGCCATACAAGAATGCACCAATATATTCCAAAGGAAAGATAAAGTGAGTGTTTCAGGTAGTTCTCATTGCTGGCAGAAATCTTCCCACCAAGAGCAGCTTGTGGGACAAAAAGTTTATTTTGGCTTACAGACTCGAGGGGAAGCTCCATGATGGCAAGGAAAATGATGGCATGAGCAGATGGTGAACATTACCTCCTGGCCAACAGCAGAACAGATGGACAACAGCAACAGGAGAGTGTGCCAAACACTGGCAAGGGGAAATTGGCTACAATGCCCATAAGCCCACCCCCAACAATACATTGCCTCCAGGAGGTGTTAATTCCCAAATCTCCATCAGCTGGTAACCTAGCATTCAGAACACCTAAGTTTATGGGGGACACCTGAATCAAACCACCATAGTAAGCCACACATTGGCATATTTTAAATTTCCTAGGTGCCATAATGCAATTCAAAAGAAACAGCTGAAATGTATTTTAATAATATTTTTATTTAACTCGATAATTCTAAATTATAACAATGGCCGGGTGCACGCCTTTACTCCCAGCACTCGGGAGGCAGAGGTAGGAGGATCGCCGTGAGTTCGAGGCCACCCTGAGACTACATAGTGAATTCCAGGTCAGCCTGAGCTCCAGTGAGACCCTACCTCAAAAAAAAAAAAAAAAAAAAAACCCAAAAAACAAAATAAATAAATTATAACAATGGAATCAGTACAAAAGTAATGAATTTTTTACTTACATTTATTCAAAAAGTCTTTGAAATGTGAGGTTCTTTCTACTCTTACAACACATATCTGCTTGCTGTTAAGCATTTCAGTGCTTGTTAGCTATATCTGGCTAAAGGCTACTGTACTGGATGGCACAGCTGAAATCCATCTCTCTTTTAGGGCATTTTGAGGCAAGGCCTCACTCTAGCCCACCTGACCTGGAACTTATTCTGTAACTCAGGCTGGCCTCAAACTCATGACAATTCTCTCACTTCAGCCTCCAAAATAAGCCATCACTCCAAGCTCTGGAGACCATATCTGATGATCTCTAGGTCTCACCTCCTGCAACCTCCAGCCTCACTCCCCCTGATCCAGCCCCACAACAAACTTCAGCTTCAGAGACTAAGCATTACCTGTTCACTTTACCTCACTGTTTTTCCCATTTTTCACCCTTTCTTTATTCATACGGCCCACAGAATTAAGCAGTCGCCTCTTCACTTCCCATTCTAACATTTCCAATTTCTCTTGTTCATCTCATTGTCCACCTCCAACACTTGTCACCTTCTAAAATATAATCAGTTATATATCCTTCACTTCCTCACAATAGAAGATAAGTTACACAAGGCAGATGTCTAGTTCAGTCAGTGACATAGATCCATCACCACAACAGTGTTTGGTACACAGTAGGCTCTATGAGCCATCTAGACTGAATGAATTAATGAGTGAATAAATTGATGTTCCCAGGAGGGTTTTCAGGTCAGGGCTTACAGCCAATATCTCACATAGCTTAACAGCAGCAGTGACCTTGGAGTGGTTGAAATGGAAGCTGTTTTATCTATTAGCAATCACTCTGAGGAAGGGCAAAGCTGGAGCCAATGCAGGAAGCATTTCTCAGTGCCCATGGTGCACAGGACTGTGGGCTCCCTCAGGTGCATGAGGAGCCATCACTAGGACAGAGCCATACCTTTAGGCAAGCACTGGATTTCCCTGGCCACACTCAAGGCCAGACCCAGTGCATAGGACAGACTGATTTCTATCTTGGAGGAAACATTTGTTTTCAGTTTGGGGGATCAAATCCAGGACTGCCTGCATACTAGGTAAGTGCTCTGCATTGAGCTACACATCCAGCTCCTGGGAGAAAACATTTGAAAGTTAGCATCTTTATTGTTCAAAACTAACCTATAGCTATTATTCTGCAGATTTTGTTTTGAGTGGTCTTTACAGTTGGTCTAAACTTTGTCATCTGAAACATTCTAAGAGTCTACATGTTACTGTAGTGTAAACAATACAGGTTTTGAACAATCTGGACTTGAAGTCCTAGCTCATCATTTAACTTGTTACTGCATATCTGTGATATTTTTTTTGCAGAATGTTGTCTATCCCTTAGAGTTCCTCATGTCAGGTTATATATGCTAAACTGTTTCATATAACATGTGATAGAAATAAAACAACAAACTTTGCTTGGGGAATTTTTCCTTAGGTCCAAGACTTTCTTTTCTTTTCTTTTCTTTTCTTTTCTTTTCTTTTCTTTTCTTTTCTTTTCTTTTCTTTCTTTCTTTCTTCTTTCTTTCTTTTCTCTTTCTTTCTTTCTTTCTTTCTTTTTTTTTTTTTTACAGTTTTGCTTTTAAAAATATTGTAAATCTGTTTGTAACTATTGGGTCAGCCCCACAGAACTACTTTGCTCCAACCAGTAACAAGAGTAGTTTCCACTCGTAAGTCTTAGGTGCTCTGTCATTTCAGTTTAAAACAAGGTACAGAGACATTGGCTCAGATGAAGAAACTGGGGCTTGGAGATGATTATTAACTTGACTAATGCTACTTAACTGAAGTGGCCAAAGCTAGCCTAGAAGATTCTAAATATTTTTTTCACTGTTTTATACATACTTACTCACTCAAAAAACGCTTATTGTCTCCTAATTGTCTAGGAGCACTGCTAAAATCAAAGACACAGCTGGATAAACCCCTTACCCACTGGGAATATGTTCTCTGAGGTGGGAGTGGGAGTTCTAAATAGTCACACTCCCTCTGTGATGATTCACCTTTCTTCAGGCACTCCACAGGGTCTGTGTGATGCTCTTAATTTACTGATTCTCTACCAAGTCTGAGCTCTTTCCAGAGTTTATGATTCTTAAAACTATATAGAACAGCATCCAGCACAGCCCATCAGAACACCAATCACAAGCAGCCTAAATTGAGTCCGCAGTGCAACAGATAGACTCAGCGTAAGTGATACTAGAAGCCATCCCAAAAGGTAACAGGGCCTACTTATACAAAGCCAGCTACATAGACCTGCACTGGAAGTACTAATTTCTCTTTCCATGTCAGGGCACATTATATGTTAGACTGGATTGATATATTCTTGATTGGCTTTACCATTCTCAAATAAGCTGTATTTTGGTGTTGACTGTTGCTGCCTTTGATGTATTCTGATTTTTAGGGCCTTTGTCTTTTTCTTCTGTCATTATTGAGAGCAGGCTTATTATTGAGAGGCTGGTCTGGAACCCATTTCAGACCAGAAATCTCAACCTACCATTCAACAGGATTAAGGGTGTGGGGCAACACATACCCTTAGGGACTTTGGCTTTATTAGATTATCTGTTTGTTTTAATCCCTACTTTTGCATAAATACTCTGTGCTGGTTTTGATTGAATGTGTATATTGCTCAGTTAAATTTTAGAATTTATCAGTAATTTGCTCTACCTGCCAATTAGAATACTTGAATAGCAGGCAAACTCAACACCCAAGGTCACTTTCATTGTTACTCTATGTTGCAGTCAGGTTAGTTAGGGTTCTCTAGAGGAAGAGAACTGCTAGAATGAATTATTTTAAAAAGGGAATTTATTGGATTAGTTTATGATAGTCCAATAGCAGTTGTAGGCCCAAGAATCAAGGAATCTGGTTGCTGCTCAGTCCATGTGGCCAGATGCCTCAGCAGTCCCGATCTGGCACTGCAGATGGTGCTGGAAAGCCCGGAGGCTTCCTGAGGAGCCACTGGGCTTCAACCCATGCTGGTCTTCAATCCATGCTGGAAGGCAGCAAGCAGCTCTGGCAGTCAAGTGCAAGGAAGGAAGAGGCTCTTTTCACCCAGAGCTTCCTTATATAAAGTCCCCCTCTGAGAGGGGCCACCCTCTCTGGGGGAAGGGCTCACTCTGAGGGAAGGACTTTCTCCTTCAGTTAATCCTTCCTGGAAGCAACCTCAGAGACCCACCCGAAAGGGATTTATGTGGATTGCTAAACAGATCAAGTTGACAACACATTAACTGTCACAACTTGTCAACTTGACACCAAACCATATCTCCTTACATCATACTTAATTTCCAAATGAAAGCAGTAACAAGCTCATAATTCCGCTTAACATGGCATAACTATCCCACGTACAACTGGAACTGCAAAATCTTCCCTCCAACACAAAGCAGGTTCCTTGAGGACTACTTTGTCTCTAGTATAATAGGTCTAGTATAAATCCAACAGTTAGATAGTGATATAATCTTAATATTGGTGTAGATATGTACAAATACTCTGTCAAGGTAGGACAGAAACATTGCAATTACAATCCTCATTTCTGCAACCGGTCACGTGGCCTTAGCTGGTATTTGTAACTGCCTTCTTCTACTACCCATTCTATATTTCCTCCACCTTCAGCAAGCACCTCAGCAGGTCTTGGTTCTTTACCTGGATGGGTGACCAATACCTTCATTCCTGAAGGATCTGGGCCATTTATCACACTACCTCTATTGGGTTGTTGCAGTCATCCATTGACTTTGAAGAACAGGACACTACTTGAGCACTCAGGCCCCTCCAAAAGAGTCTACATTCTTCCTGTTGCCCCAGTGTAGGTCAGCTAGCCCAGTCTCAAAGGTTGTAATCTGTCAATTGCAGCTGAACGGGCAACAGTTTACCCAAAGATTTTTCTTTCTGTGCCATATCCCTCTGCTCACACCAATCCATTTCTACACAATGCAACCCCACACAGCTTCTCAGGACACAGGCATAACAGCAAGCTTTTCACACAAACTGCTAGCCCAGCCCAAGCAAAGCTCTTTCTCACCCTCATAAAGCAAACCTTGTAGTCCATAGTTCTTACTACATTTAGGTCTTTCAACTCTGACCAGAATAGTCCATCAAGCTGTACTTACAGCACTGCAAGGTGTCTCTTAGGCCAAGGTCTCAAATCCTTCCACATTCCTCTTGAAAATCAGCTCCAAAAGGCCAAAGCCACACAGTCAGGTACCACTTTACTGTTGCAGTCAGGTTCACATTGATGGTAGAAATCACCCAACCAAGAGCAGCTTGTGGGAAAAAGAGGTTTATTTTGGCTTACAGGCTCAAGGGGAAGCACCATGATGGTAGGGGAAAACGATGGCATGAGCAGAGGGTGGATATCACCCCCTGGCCAAAGTAACGTGGACAATAGCAACAGGAGAGTGTGCCAAACACTGGTATGGGGAAACTGGCTATAACACCCATAAACCCAGCCCCAAAAATACACTGCCTCCAGGAAGGATTAACTCCCAAATCTCCATCAGCTGGGAACCTAGCATTCAGAACACCTAAGTTTATGGGGGACACCTGAATCAAACCACCATACTTTATGAGCAATATAAGTGCCACACCTGACACCTTAAACTGCTACCCTGAAGATATGTAAAGCTGGATGTACATGTCTAAGAGTACTGCAGATAATTAGAAAACCCAAGCATCAAATTAACTCAAGATGCAAAAACTTGAACATTATAATACAAGAAACACAAAAAATCAAGACAATACAATTTCACCAAAAATTGTAAATCCATCAGAAAGGACCTCCAATGAGACTGATTTAGATGAAGTGCCTGACAAAGAATTTAAAAAAATTATATCTATGTCCAAAAATATACAAAAAGAAATCAAAGGGGGCTGGAGAGATGGCTTAGCAATGAAGGCATTTGCCTGGAAAGCCAAAAGACCTCGGTTTGAATCTCCAGGATCCATATAAGCCAGATGTGCAAGGTGGCACATGTGTCTGGAGTTCATTTGCAGTGTCTAGAGGGCCTGGAGTGCCCATTCTCTCTCTCTCTCTCTCTCTCTCTCTCTTCTGTCTGTCTCAAATAAGTAAATAAATAAATAAATATTTAAAAAAAAGAAATCAAAGGAATCAAGGAAGAAACCAAACTCCTGAAGGAATCCCAAGACAACACAGGAATCCAGCTTAATGAAATAAGGAGATCAATACAAGTCATGAGTAAGGAAATAGAAATAATGAAAAAATGCCTATCAGAAGTATGAAAAATGAAACACAGAGTAAGTCAAATAGAAAACTCTGTATAAAGTCTCAAGTAGAATGGATCAAGGAGAGAACAGAATATCTAAACTAGAAGACACAGTGGCAGCATAGTTCTGGCACAAAAACAAGCACATAGATCAATGTAACAGAATAGACAGCCCAGATGTAATCCAGGCAGCTCTGGCTATCTGATTTTTGACAAAAATGCCAAAAAAAAAAATTCATTGGAGAAAAGATAGCCTCTTTAAGAAATAGTGCTGGGAAAACTGGATATCTATATTTAGAAGGATGAAAATAGATCCTTATCTCTATGCACAAGAATCAAGTCCAAATGGATCAAATCTTAACATCAGACATGAAACTTTGAAAGTTATAGAGGGAAAAGCAGGGATTTCCCTTCAACATATTAGCATAGGCAATGACTTTATGAATATAATCCCAGTTGTTCAGGAAATAAAACTGCTAATCAACCTCTGGAACTTCCTGAAATTAAAAATCTTTTGTATAGCAAAGGAACTGTTAATAGAGCAAAGAGGAAACCTACAGAATGGAAGAAAATCTTTACCAGTTATACATCTATCAGAGGATTACTATCCGAGATGCACAAAGAACTCAAGAAACTAAATAATAAGAAATCAAACAACCCAATTAAAAAAATGGGCTATGTAACTAAATAGAGAGTTCACAAAAGATGAAATACAGCTGGCTTATAAGCATCTAAAAAAATGTTCTACATCCTTAGTCATCAGGGAAATGCAAATTAAAGCTACTTCTAGATTCCATCTCACCCCTGTCAGAATGGCTGCCATCAAGAAAACAAATGACAATAAACGCTGGTAAGGATTTGGAAAAAGAGGGACCCTTTTCAATGTTGGTGGGAATGTAAACTGGCACAGCCATTGTGGTAATCACTGTGTAGGTTCCTGAGATAGCTAAAAGTAGATTTATCTATGACCCAGCTATATCACTCTTAGGCATATATCCTAAGGACTCATCTCACTACCTTAGAGATACTTGCATGTTTATTGCCATTCTATTCACAATACCTAGGAAATGGAACCAGTCTTGATGTCTCAACTGAGGAATGGATAATGAAGATGAGGTACATTTATACAATGGAGTTCTATTCAGCAGTAAAGAAAAATGAAATTATGAAAATTTCAGGGAAATGGTTGTATCTGGAAAGGATTATACTAAGTGAGGTAACCCAGGCCCAGAAAGCCAAATACTATATGTTCTCTCTCATACATGGAGCCTAGCTACAAATATTTAGACTTCCATGTGAGTTGGAGTAAAAATCTATAGCACAGACCAGTAAGCTAGAAAGACACTATCAGGGAGGGAGGATAGGTGAGGTCTTAAGGGGATGATATTTTATGTATGTAAGTAGATGAACATACTACTGAGGGTGAAATGGCCTAAATGATGTCAGGGGATGATATTGAGTAAAGGGAGGGTGGGAGGAGAGTTAATCAAAACTTAAGAGGGTATGAATAAGTCATATGTTTTTGCACAATGACACACCCAGAAGCCATAGATTATTATTAGAAAAATTTCGGTGCCAGGCTTGAGATACCTTCCAGTGACTTGTTAGCCATGGAGGTCCCTGATGCCCTAAAACATTATAGACCATTGCCAAGGCTCTTAGTTTCCCACCAGGAATAAATAGTAAGAGCCTATTTTTGAAGACTCCACATGCCTGGGCTGCAAATTTACTGAGAAATCAAGCTGAGCTGAAAACCTTCTCCCTGTAGACCAGCTGACAGAAGGCTGGAAAAAGCTATGTTGCATGCAGCCCTGTGTGAGAGAGAATACATCAGTTGAGATAAACAACATTCGACATTGCAAGCCTTAAGTTTGGCCAGCCAGGCCAAATGAGCCAATGGGTGCAATAGTGGCATATCTGTTATGGGGGAAACAACTGCTCACTAATTGGACTGGAGGCCCACTCTGTGGGAGGGAATACATGCCTGCTACTGAAAACCTGTGATGGGGGAGTTTATGAGCCCTAGGGGTGTAACACCTGCTGTTGTCTGGCTAAATTCTTATATTATGCCCACCAAACTACTCAGTAGGCCCTTTGCTTAATCTTCATACCCATATATTGATGCTACTCTCACTTTCGGTTAGAGAAGCGTTGCTTTTCAATTGGTGGTGACCTCTGGGATGTCTCAAAAGACACCAGAGTGCTTAGAATAATTGACAGAGGAATGTTCAGCAGTGTATGTGTATCACACCTTCCAAGTCTCAGGGTCCATTGTGGAAGAGGTGGTGGAAAGAATGTAAGAGCCAAAGGAAGGGTAGGATTGTTTGCAATGTAGTCTTCCACACAGAAAATGGCCTGGACATTCATGTCCTGACAGTGCCTGGTACTACCTACACAAGACCCTCTTAATAGGAGGAAAAGTTGATGACATCAGAATAAAAGAGAGAATAATTGAGTCTCTCAGTTGGGGAAGGACCATGCTGGAGAGTAGATTTGTGAAGGGGAAAGTGGAAGAGGTGTGGGAAATATCATGGTTTATTTTCTATAAGTATGGAAGTTGTCAATCAAAAACAAAATAAAATAAAATTAAAAAATTATATAGATAAGCTGAGTAGGGTGGTAAATACATGTTGTCCCAGTACTGAGGAGGCTGAGATAGAAGGATTGCTGTGAGTTCAAAGCCAGCCTGGACAACATGGAGTGTTGAGTACAAAATAAGACCCTCTCTCAAAACAAATTACATAAATGACCTTTGGAAATCATTATGTTCAAGTTCTGATTGAATACCAAAATGGACATTACTTTTTCTTAAGTAGCCACAGAGACACCATCTTCCCTAGGTGACTGGAACTTGAAAGCCAACTCCAAATCCTCGTTAGCCTTCACTTTGTTTCAAATACCTAATGATGAGAGCAGGAGAAAGAAATTTGTTAAGCAATTAGGGATAAAAGACCTCAAGAGTAAGCAGTCCCTGGCCACCATCATCAGTTCTGGCTTCTGGCATCATTAGGGTTCTCTGGATTTTACTTTTTCTCTGCTACTTAAACATCATGGTAGTTTGAATGTAAAAGGTCCCCTATAGCCTCAAGTGTTTGTGATTAAGCTCCCTCTTTAGTCCTCACCTGGTAGAACCTTTGGAAAGTGGAGCCTTGCTGGAGAAGGTGTGTTGCTGGGTTTGACCTTGAGGTTTATTAATCCAGCCTACTAGGAACCCAATTCAGAGCTAGCCCACTCAGATGGCTACATTTCTGGTTTGTGTGGAGACATGATGCCCCAGCTGCTTGCTTTGCCATGCTGAAACTTTCCATCAAAACTATAAGCCCGAGATAAACCCTTTCTTCTCATAGGCTGCTTATGGTCTAATGTTTTGTCCCAGCAACAAGAAGGTAACTATAAAATACTTTTTAAAAGGGTGGGGCTTGGGCTGGAGAGATGGCTTAGTGGTTAAGCACTTGCCTGTGAAGCCTAAGGAGCCCAGTTTGAGGCTCGATTCCCCAGGACCCACGTTAGCCAGATGCACAAGGGGGTGCACACGTCTGGAGTTCGTTTGCAGTGGCTGGAGGCCCTGGCGCGCCCATTCTCTCTCCTCTCTATCTGCCTCTCTCTCTCTCTCTGTCACTCTCAAATAAATAAATAAAAAATGAACAAAAAAAATAAAAAAAAAAAAGGGTGGGGGTCTGGAGAGATAACTTAGTGGTTAAGATGCTTGCCAGCAAAGCCAAAGAACCCAGGTTCAACTCTCCAGTACTCACATAAAGCCAGATGCACAAAGTGGTGCATGCATCTGGAGTTTGTTTGCACTGGCTAGGAGGCCATGGTGGACCCATTCTCTTTCTCTCCCTCAAATAAATAGATAAATAAATATGTTTTTAAGGATATAACTGGTACAAAAAATTGGTACCAGGAGTGTGTTGTTGCTGATGTAGTTTATGGATTTTTGAAACTGGCTTGCAGGAGGAATATAGAAGGATTTGGTGCTTTAGACTAGAGAAGCCTTTTAATGCCTTAAGCAGATCTTGAAGGACCATTCTGATGAGCTTTTGAAAGATCTAAATGCAGAGAGAAGTATGGACTGTGAAGGTCTGGCTTATGAAATTTCAGAGGGTGAAGAAAGGATTTTTGTTGCAACTGGGTTACTAGTGGAAAGCCTGGCTGCATTCTGCCTATGTCTGGAGAATATCAGCAAAGTTGAAATTAGAGGTAATGAATTGGTGCCTTAGTAGATTTAAGCACAGAACAAAAAGATATGAAAACTATAAGTTTGACACACAAAAAATGTGGGTGAGTTTGAAGTCCCTAGGCACAGAGACTAGTTTTAGATCACTTAAGCTACAATAATTAAAGAGATCACCACCATTAAAGATGGGCCACCTATTCTGCATTGAGACAATGGGAAAGATGCCCTAATAGTGAAACATAACCCATTGAAGGCTCAAGCTAGTAAGAATGGAAATGATTTTGAAAGGAGGTGCCCTAAAGGATAAATGAAGGAGTATCTTGCTCCTAAAGGTCAGATTTCATCTTCTGCCTGGATTTACAAATTTGATGGTGAAATTCACTTGGTATTCATTATGGAGACCTAAGAAATGCAGGAAATAGGGTCATTGAATACAATTGCAGCCATTGAGGCAATGTGAAGCAGAGTTGTAGTTCCTGCATAGAGGTCTTGTGAGGCTATTGTATGGAGCTGTGAAGAAAAATCATGAGCTGCAATGGTGACTCCAGGATTTTGGACATGTCATGACTATGGATGACTGCCAAGAAAAGCTTCTCACTTTGGCTCCAGTGGATTTGCCTGGAAGGCAAGCACCACAGTGGAGGGACAGAATTGGGCCTTTTGGAGCCAGAGGACTTTGTTGTGGGTCCAAAATGTTGAAGGATCTGATGTCCTGCCAGTTTTTGATGTTATGTTGGTCCAGTCTTTCTGGTCCAGTCATGCCTTCTTTTTTCAATGGAAATGTTTACTCCACAGAGTAAATACATTATGTGTTGTAAGGAGTAACTTGAGTTTTGATTTTATAGGGCTCTCAGTTAATAATCTGTCTTGAGTCTTAGGTGTGACTAAGTAGTATTTTTGTAGTATTGAATGGTGTTGGGATTGGTAAAGACTAGAGATTTTGAAAGTTGTACTGAGTACATTTTGCATCATGAGATGGTCATGAGTCTATCAGGGTTGGAACAGAATGTGGTGATCTTAATGTAAAATGCCCTCCATAGTGTTAAGTCTGTGATTAAGGTTTCTCCTTAGTCCCCAGCTAGTGGAACCTTTGAGAGGTGGAACCTTGCTGCAGAAGGTGTGCTGCTGAGGCAACCCTTGGGATTGAGTAGACCAGCCCATTGGGTGTTCAGAGCTAGCTAACTCAGATGACTCCCTTCCTTCTTTATATAAAGATGTGGCACCCCAGCTGCCTGCTCTGCCATGCTGAATCTTCCTCTAGCAACTATAAGCTTAAAATAACCCCTTTCCTCCCAGAAGCTGCTTCTGGTTAGGTGTTCTGTCTTGGCAACAAGAAGGTAGCTGCTAGGGCTGGAGAGATGGCTCAATAGTTAATCCATTTGACTGCAAAGCCAAAGGACCCAGGTTCAATTTCCCAGGATCCACATAAAGCCAGATGCACAAGGTGGCACATGCATCTGGAATTTGTTTGCAGTGGCTGAAGGCCCTGGGACGTCCATTCTTTTTCTATCTGCCTTTCTCTCTGTCTTTCAAATAAATAATAAAATATTAAACGTGCAAGTTACCACACCTGATTTTTTTAAAAGAAGGTAACTGCTACCAACAGGACTCAGATAAAGAAAAAAAGACCCAGAGGAAAGACCTACATACAGATGGCCATGAGACATCAGACTGGTTCACAAGTTTCTCTCTTGGGCCTCTAGACCGCTCTCCTCTGGCAGAGACTCTTAACTGCTATACCATGACCCCATTCAGCTTGAAGAAGTTAAAAGAGTGGTCATCGTCCCATTTCCTCTTAACAGCAGTTAAGAGTTTCTTCTTAGTAGGGGGCGATGAAGGAGAAACAGGAGTAAGATAGTTTCTTACAGGTAGTTAGTCAGGTACAGAAACACAAAGAGAACAAGGAGATGCCATTTTCCCCCGCGCTGACAATACTAGAATTTGTGTCTGATCCTGCTTCATCCAAGATGGCATCCAGTGACACTCCCGAGCAGGACCTTCCTGCTTCTTCCTCAGCCCAGTCTCTCTAGGTCAGCCTCCTGAGTCCATGAACCAATCAAAACTCTTCTCACAGACCTGTGTCTGATAACAAGGATCACCCTAATTGGATGGCTGATCCATATAAAGAAGATTAAACATGTGGGCCAGTTCTCTTTTTCTTCTTCCTGTGATTTCACCTGAACAGGGGTCTGTCTCTTCCCTTCCCAGTGGCTGGTAAGGGGGAGCACTTCTTTTGGCATTGGTATTTTCCTGCTTGCCTTCTAGATGTGTCTTGCTTTGGGGTGCTTTTTTACTTTGTTACATGTATGATTTTTCTTTGTTCTCTGAGTCCTTCACTATTTCTTAATTTTTCTAGTATTTTATTAAAGGGAATGTTATGGTTCTTATGCCTTACTTTCCACATGTGGGTGTATGTGCCTCCTCCAGAGTCCTTTTAACTCTGAAGATTTCTTTGTGATGGGGATTCTCTCCATTTCCCCTTTGTAGCCTGGCAAGGAGGAGAATTCTCTTCTGGCTTGGGTCTTTCAGCTGTCCTCCTCCATGGATCTTAATTCTCCCAGCAACAAACCTTATAATTCATAATTTACAAAAACTTCTCCTTTTAAACTCATATTTTGTTTTTTCATGAGATTCATTCTTCAAGCTTGTGAGTTATGGAGCCTAGATCCACTAACTCAGAAGAACTTTGGTGACTGCTGAGAATTTGACACCCTAGATTTTGAGTCATGCTCATCCAAGAAATGAAAGTCTCTTTTGAATGCAAAGAACCTTGCTTTGCCACCTATCTGTCACACTAGTACCAACCATAGGTCTCCAGTGCCTATTTAAAATGGCTCAATCTTCCCCTTTTCACTCAGTCTGATTTTGTTTGTTTGTTTTAAAGTCTAAATTGCTTCTACCAGAACCTTCAGTTCATTGACTCTTTTAGAAGAAATATAATTCTGGTTGGAAGTGTAGCTAAGCAAATGAGGTCATATCTAGAATGTACAACACCCTGGGTTCCATCGTCAACATTAAAAAAGAAAAGAAAGGAAGAGAAGGAAAATTAGAAGAATATGAAGGCTTAAAGAAACATGAAAAAATGACTGCAAAGGTTGGGAGGCCTCACACATGTGAGGCAAGCATCCTGCATTGAGCTACACCCCCAAAACTTAAAAAAATATATTTGTTACTAAATCTTCCTAAGTTGTCAGGCTGACCTTGAACTCACTCTGCAGCCCAACCTGGACTTGCACTTGCTAACTTTCTGCCTTAGACTCTTGAGTAGCTGGTATGATAGGCCTGCACTGGCAGGGCCAGTTTTGCACTAATTTTTATACTAAGCACTTATCAAGGCCCCTTCTTGCTAGTCACAGACTAGCCTGTCTTTTCTAATTCTGATCCATCAACCTGCAGTTGCAACACAATACAGATCACACCTTTGTGTCACAAGCATGCCAAAGGTGACCTTGTCCTAGGCTCATCTTTGAAACAGAATGGGACCACCAGAAGGGTGGTTATGTTCACCATCCCACAGGTCTCAGACTCCATGGGAAACATTTCAGAATATTTGATGAAGTCTTCATGGTAGATGTCTTACATAGTATTTATTCTGCTCATTTGAATTTAATGAAGAGGCCCAAGTTGGGTGTCACTCTGATGAAACTCCACTGCGTATCACTTACGCAGTATCCTGACATGTATTCATGGATGGAGATGCTTTGGTCTACAGAGGTACTGGTGATGTTTTTGAAAGGGAATAACTGTCAGCAGTATGAAACCTAGGGTGGTCTGACTTTCAATTCTGGATTCTTTGTCTATCAGCCTTCAACTGAAACATAAAATAGCTGTTGCCTGAGAATTTGTAGAGAAGCCATATATATGATCCATATATTCTTTTTAAAATTTATTTTTATTAGGGCTGGAGAGACGGCTTAGTGGTTAAGCGCTTGCCTGTGAAGCCTCAGGACCCCAGTTCTAGGCTCGATTCCCCAGGACCCACATTAGCCAGATGCACAAGGGGGTGCACGCTTCTGGAGTTTGTTTGCAGTGCTGGAGGCCCTGGTGTGCCCATTCTCTCTCTCTCTCTCTCTCTCTCTCTCTCTCTCTCTCTCTCTCTGTGTGTGTGTGTGTGTGTGTCTGCCTCTTTCTCTCTCTGTCCCTCTCAAATAAATAAATAAAAATTAAAAAAATAAAAATAAAAATAAATTAAAAAAAATTATTTTTATTAGATATGGACATATTTAGTATGTAAGCAACACATGTTGGTACCATCCTTTCCCTCATCCCTGCCCCTTTTCCAAAGAAGCCCTCCTCCTTGGGGATGCAGGTCAACCCCATGGGGATTGTGGGGGCAGCAGTCAGTTATGGGGGAGAGGCAATGTCTCTGTGCATAATGTCCCAATTTGTGGTTCTAACAATCTTTCTGCTACCTCTTCCCCCCAATTCTCTGAGCCATGTTGGGTACATTTTAAGTCTATTTCAGTGATGGCTCTTAGGAGCTTCTGGATCTGTGTTTTGGTAGGTGTTGAGTGTCTTCAGTGTCTATATCCTTCACCCTTGTGCTGATACCAGGATCACCAAGAAAGTACCACTCTTGCTCATTTTGCCAATTCCTCTATGGTTTCAGCTGGGGCTGGGGTGAAGTGCACTGGGTGATTTATCTCCTTGGGTCCTGCTGCCATCTGAAAAAGAGAAGCAGATTCTCCAATGGAGAGTAAAGTTAACACCAGTTAAATAGGATAACCATTATTAATTTAGAGAGAATTTAAAGGGTGTAGACCCTCTTATAGCCCAAGATTAGTGGAAGATTAATCCATATATTCTAAATAGTATTTATCATCTGGTTTTTTAGAGAAAAATTTCTGGCCTCTACTATACCTAAGCTTCTCTCTGCTCAAATCCAAGGCCATTAAATCGTACTCCCATTTCCCCCACTCAAGGATATCATCCTACTATTTCTACTTTATCCTGCATGATTATTTTTATCTTATAATTACACATACTCATATACCCAAAGGTATTAATTTCTCCAATCTTTAAAAAGAAACAGGGGTGATGGTGGAGATGGCAGCAGCAGCTGAGGTTGGAGGCAAGGAGGGAAAAAATTTTAATAACCTCACTCTTCTTTGACTTTCCCCTGTCACCATGATCAGGTGGTGCTCTCTTTCATAACAAAAGTCATCAAACTTGCCTGGTGTGTTGATGCACACCTGTAATTCCAGCCCTTGGGAGGCTGAGACAAGAGGAGAATAAGTTTGAACCTGACGTGGACTACATAGCGAATTCCAAGCCAGTCTGGTTTACAATGTGAGGCTCTGTCTCAAAAACAAAACAAAACAAACAAACAAAAAAACAAAAAAACGACAAGGGTAGCTGTTAGTTTGAGGCCACCCTGAGACTACATAGTGAATTATAGGTCAGCCTGGGCTTGAGTGAGACCCTGCCTTGAAAAATAAAATAAAACAAAATCTTCAATCTCCTTCAAATTTCTCCTTAGCCATCCCCCATATCTAAAAATTCTCTACTCAAGTCAAGTTGACAATGACCTGTGACCCTAAATCTAGCACCTATTACCTTACCTGGTCTATGAGCAGGCAGTATGTGGCATGGAGGGTCACTTTTTCTGACCTTTAAGCTGGCAGCATGTGACATGATGGGTCACTTTTCCTGCCTTAAAGCATTTTTAGGAACAATATTTATTTATTAACTTATTTGAAAGGAGAGAGAGAGAGAGGGAGAGAGAAAGAATGGGTGCACTAAGGTTTCTAGCCACTGCAAATACACTTCAGATGCATGTGCCATTTTGTGCATCTGGCTTTATGTGGGTAGTAGGGAATCAAACTTGGGTTGTTAGATTTTGCAGGTAAGCACCTTACTTGCTGAGCCATCTCCCCAGCCCTAAAGCATTTTTCAAAACCACAATGTAGCATCTGGACTTTTTTGAAACACTACTCCCTCTCCTTCTTGATTTTTATTCACCCTTCTGGATGCTTCTTATTCTCCTTGTTCCTATTCCCTCTTTTTATCACTTGAGGGCCCTCAGGACCTGTTCTCTTAGAAATTCTTCTCCTAGGATCCTTCATAGGATCCTCCTAGCACCCAAACCTATTCATCCAACCCAGGCCCCTGTCGTGAGATTCTTGCTTCATCATCTAACAACCTCATCAGCCTCTCCACATCTGCAGCTAACAAGCTAACAGACAAGACAAAGTCACCATTCCAGGAGAAATCCAGGCCTTCTGCACTTGATACTGTCCTTCCCTCTCACCCTCATACCATTTCCCTGTCTTCTTTTTTTTTAAAAAAGAATATTTTTTAAAAACTTATTTGCAATAAGGAGAGATGAGAGAGAGACAAAGAGAGAGGGAGAGAGAGAGAGAAAAGGCATGCCAGGACATGGTGCCATTGCAAATGAACTTTAGATGCATGCACCACTTTGTGCACCTTCCTTTATGTGAGTACTGGGGAATTGAACCTGGGTCATTAGGCATTGCAGGCAAGCACCTTACACACTGAACCATCTCTCCAGCCCTTATTTCCCTGTGTTGTGAAAGTATCATGTCACCCTGAAGAGAAATTGGTGTTTTCCTGGAGTTCTTTTCCTGGGGTGTATGAAACAACAGCCAATCTGTCTGATCATGTGAAGTGGGACATTCTAGAATGTGTCTATCCTGGAAGGTGACAGGAAGGATAGAGAACAGTGTAGGCAGGTTGGAAGAGAAAAGAGATTTAAAATGCAAGCAAGGGAATGCAGGGGAATCATTTATGAAATTTGCTAAGCACAGTCAATAATTGATCCTAGAAGAAATAATTTAAAGAAAAAAACCTAGGGCCTAAAGAGATAGTTTAGCAGTTAAGGTGCTTGCCTGCAAAACCAAAGGACTAAGGCTCAATTCTCCAGGTCCCACATAAGCCAGATGCACTTGGTGGCACATGCATCCTGGAGTTCATCTGCTGTGGCTGGAGGCCCTGGTGCACCCATTCTCTCTCTCTCTCTCTGTCTTTCTTTCTCTCCTTCTCTCTCTGTCTCTAATAAATAAATTAAACAAAACAAGATAAAATAAAATATTAAAAATAAAAAAATATTACCTAAATATGGTATGATTGTAGCTTTTGGTGGTGAGCATTGAACTTCAATCCTGCTCAGCAGGCGCTCTACCACTGAGGTATATCCTCATCCCCGGATGAAATCTATGCTAATGAAAATGTACAGACTATGACTTGTCAACTAGTAGTTCATTTATGGACACTGAAACTTGGCTTTCATATATTGTGGTAGTTTTAATAGACTCAGATGATTTATTAATGCTTGTAACTTGGGTTTCCAACTGCCTGGCTAGAAGAGGTGTCACTGGGGGCAGATCCTGGGGTCCAACCCTAAGATGTGTTTGGGGGCAGATCTGAATTCAAGCTCAAAGGTGTAAGAGAGTAGTCTGAGCTCTGGTGGGGCCCCTGTTCTTTGCTGTCCATTTGTGTTTGCTTATGATGCTGTCTTAGTGGTGGTGTCATCTCTCTCTGCTTGGATCTGTGAAAAGGGGCCAGCCTCATTCCACCATTATGAAACTTCCTCTGGATCTGTAAGCTGAAATAAACCCTTCCTCCTATAAACTATGCCTGGTTAAAATGTTCATCACAATAACATGGAGCTGACTATAACAGAAAATTGATACCGAAAAGTAAAGTGATCTTGCTGAGATGAGTCTGACCATGTGGATTTTGGTCTTTTGGAACTTTTGTGCTGGAGGAATGGGTCAGAACTTGGTCCTTGCAACTAAAGATGTCTTCCAGAGCAGTAAGACATGTTTTATTGGCTATTCTTGTAAGAGTCTGAAAATGTTAAATGAAGAAAGATTTATATTTGGAAGCTTTGCTTATGAACTTTCAAAGGAGAAGGAAAAATTGAAGAGAACTCTGTTGAAACTGGGATACTGGCATAAAGGCTGGCTGCTTTCATCTGTCCAAACTCTAAGAATTTGATCAATGTTGTGTAACAGGCAAATCTGGGGTTCTAGGGTGCTTCCTGGAACACAAAGCCTCAAGTTCATATCTTCAAACTAACCAAAGAATTGGCAATTACAGACTCAAGAAAAATATTTTTTAAGTATTTTATTTTTATTTATTTACTTATTTATTTGACAGAGTGACAGAGACGAGAGAGAGAGAGAGAGAGAGAGGGAGAGAGACTGGGTGTGTCAGGGCCTCTAGCCACTGCAAATGAACTCCAGATGCGTGCACCCCCTTGTGCATCTGGTTAACATGGGCCCTGGGGAATCGAACTGGGTCCTTTGGCTTTGCAGGCAAATGCCTTAACCACTAAGCCGTCCCTCCAGCCCAAGAAAAATATTTTTTAAACAACACATTTCATTCTGATATCACAAAGATGTGGAGAAGGGAAAATAACTGAGGGCTGAGTAAGGGAAGGTGAGGTGGGAAGAGAGATATGCCATGTGGAGCCCAGGACCTCATGTAAATGAACGTAGATCTTAAATTAAAAAATAAAAAACAAAAACAAAAAAAACCCAACCATGTAAAGTGATTTAAAAAAAAAATGTGCTTCCCAAACTGCTAAAAGTGAAGACAGCAATAAAAAGTAAAATAATGTTCCTTCCCACCTGGCAGCTGGGGTGAGACAGAGAACTCTTACCAGTGTGAAGATGCAAGTGCATTGCTGCCACAGTTCCAGATACACACACACACACACACACACACACACACACACACACAGAGAGAGAGAGAGAGAGAGAGAGAGAGAGATAGCCCTATCTCTCTATGGGTCAGAAAAGATCAACTTTGGAGTTTGTACCCAGCACACCTGGACCAACCCACAACATCAGTTGTCCCAGCCAATCTGCCTGGGCTTAGAGGAGGAATTCACCCATACCTGGGTAGGATGCGTGTTCAAGAGAGACATGATTGGTTGAGATGAGCAAACACTAAACACCACAACTGAAGCAGGTGGGGTGAGCTGAGATAGGCAAGGCCAGCTGGAATAGGTGTGGTGAGAATGAGATGTAAGATTTCTCTCCTAAGAGTCTTTCTGTCTAGCTAGATCTGCCTATTTTGTTACCCCAACATTTTCTCCTCTCATGAGAAGACACTCTAACTGCTATTAGAGGAAAGGGAATAATGATGTCACATCTTGAACTACTTCCTGCTAAATGGGGACACTGAAATATGGCAGTTAAAATTTCTCTCAAAGAGGAAACAATTCTAAAGGTCCAAGGGAGAAACCAAGGCAGAAACCTAGATGCCACATCATTTAGAACTTTTGGCCTAGGACATAAATTGTAAACAGTAGTAACATAAGTGTTGGAGCCTATCTCAGAGACCAAGATGTCTAGCATTATGAGGTAGGAAGAGTAGGTAGCCCCATCAGAAGTGGTGAGTCTTCTGCTCTCAATGGGTATTCAACTGGGCCATATAGGTGTGAGCTGCCTGTAAATGATAAAGTTAAGACAGCAGTTGAATATATAAGGGCCAAAGATTAACAAAATAACTACAAAGATTATAATCAGTATAATGTTTTCCAGCATAAAAAAAACTTGAGATCCATTCCCAGAACTGTTCACTGAATGGCATGGTAGCATCTAACATGGTATGAATCTGTTTATGCAAGTCTTGTAAAGCAAATGAGATATTCACAGAGTTATCAGGAATGTGTACACAACTTTCAACCTTGATAATGGCACATGTAACACTTGGGCTGCAGTGAGTATGTCTAGAGCCATGTAGTTCTGTATGAAGTATTTCCTCATCATTTGAACCTCAGAAATAAAAAGGGAGATTCTCTCAGCCATCTCATTTAAAGCCTTTTGGGTGTACTTAGTGACAGTGAGAGTTTCTATGAATTCGAACTCACAGCAATCCTCCTACATCTGCTTCCTGAGTGCTAGGATTAAAGGTGGGTGCCACCACATCTTGTTCTCAACACCATCTTTTATCACTTACTCAATACTTTCCTATCATCTTTTTTTCATTCCTTCTTTCCTTCTTTCTTTTTGAAGTAGGGTCTCACTCTAGTGTACACTGACCTGGCACTCACTCTGTAGTATCAGGCTGGCCTTGAACTCACAGTGATCCTCCTACTTCTGTCTCCCAAGTACTGCGATTAAAGGCAAGCACCACTACACTTAGCTTCTAACATCTTTTTTTTTTTAAGCTATAGTCCAAGAATCTGTTTTTTTTTTTTAGAAGAATCATACTCCATATGGAGTTATTTTACTTATATACTTCCTTCTGTTTACAAAATTTTACAAAGAATCTGTGTTTTTTAAAAAAATTTGTTTATTTTTATTTATTTATTTGAAAGTGACAGTGGCAGATAAAGACAGAGAGAGAGAGAGAATAGGCACGCCAGGGCCTCCAGCCACTGCAAACGAACTCCAGATGCGTGCGCCCCCTTGTGCATCTGGCTAATGTGGGTCCTGGGGAATCGAGCCTTGAACCGGGGTCCTCAGGCTTCACAGGCAAGTGCTTAACTGCTAAGCCATCTCTCCAGCCCTCTAACATCTTTTTAATGTTCTTCTATACTCTTCCATTCTAGGTTTCTCTTTTAACCCACAAAACTTTCTTTAGCACCATTACAAGAAACTGTTAGGTTGGGACAGGCTCCCAAAATGGAGTCAGCAAGGTCAGCAGAATGGCAACAGACATAAGGAAGTAGATTATCCACATTCCTCAAGAAACTACCCAGCCATTATCCCTCCCTTGCCTACCCCCAGGCCATGGTTTCCTGCCTCCTTATCTCATAAGTCAGCTGGTCACTGTTCTGGTGTCACACCCTGGCTATCTTAGATCTCCCCTAAAGGAACCTTTCTTATTCAGCTTTTTTCTTTCCTCACCTTCGCCCAACTGAAGAAGCTCTATAAAGCCCATTATCTGAAAACTTAGGTTGGCTGTGCTCTGCTCTTGAGAGTCAGTCCTGAAAGCTTATGATTTTTCTGAATAAAAACTTTCATATTTGCCTCAAAATGGTTTGTGTGGGGCTGGGGAGATGGCTTAGTGGTTGAGTGCTTGCCTGTGAAGCCTGAGGACCCATGTTGGAGGCTCTATTCCCCAGGACCCACATTAGCCAGATGCACAAGGGGGCGCACGCGTCTGGAGTTCGGTTGCAGTGGCTGGAGGCCCTGGCACGCCCATTCTCTCTCTCTCTATCTTCCTCTTTCTCTCTCTGTCACTCTCAAATAAATGCATAAAAAGAAAAAAGAAAAAAATTAAAGAAAAAAACTAAAGAAAAAAATTAAAGAAAAAAATTTAAAAAATGGTTTGTGTGGTCTTGGTCACTCCCAAACCTTATATTGGGTGCCCTGACTCAGATAGGAAGCTTCCAGTGAAAGGCCAAATATAACCATTTTAAGTAAAAAGGCCCAGGCCTGACTTTGATAGAGAACTAGCCAGCTAATGTGCTGACCTCTGCTTCTGTAAACTTTGCTTGCTTGCTCAATTGCTGCCTTTCTCCCTAAAGTTTCTGGGGAATCTCCATTTCAAGGGCATTGTAGAAACGCTCCACTGCAGAGGCCTCTGGCCTCCCGACCACCTGCTTAGATAAGAAACTGAGGAATCTCCACTTCAAAGAAGTCGTAAAATACCACTGTTTACTTAGCCCATCACAATGGAGATTACCTCATCTGCCTGGAGTGCCCCTAGCTCCTGCCCCCAACTTTGCCCACTGAAACCCCAAGCCAATCAAAACTGTTTGAATCAACCAATCATGTATCTATCCCCTACTTCTTTGTTCGAATTCCTATATGAACCCCTTCCCCCAAAAGGAAGGGGCTCTTTCCCTTACTACCACTGTGTCGGACTGTAGGGATGGAGCCCAGGCCTAGGATTGCAATAAAGAAACCTGTTGCTTTTACATTCGAGTGTCTCAGCTTCTGTGGCAGTTCTCTGGGTGACTCCTGGGTGACCGGGGGTCTTGGCTCCTGGTCAGGGGACTTAGCACCTTGGCACAACACCAGTTTCCCTCTTGGGTGGCAAGACCTCCTTCCCCTGAACAGACCACCAAGCTGCCACTGACCCTCCGAAGGCTTCAGACCATCTCTGCCTGATACTGGCTTTCACACCCCCCACAATTCGGCCTCACTTTTCTTCCCTTCGTCTCCTCCCTCTTTCTCAGTAAGTGTCCCTCTCATGTTGTGCTACTCTTGGATTTAATCACTCCTCGTGGAAGCCGTGCCAGCATGCCCGGCTATACCCCTCACCCGCTTTTGTGCACCAACCCCAGGTCTCAAGAAAGATTCACTTTCAACACTTCCAGGTCTCTTGCTTTCTGGTCTACCATACCCTAAAGTGGTGCCTGTTGGTTCGGGTGCACCATCTTGGGACACTCTCCCTCCTCTCCTTCTCCCTCCTGAATTCTCATCTTTCAGTGCCAGCCACTTACACCATGAGGAGCACAGTTGCCCGCCTTGCCCACTAGTAGGCTAAAAAGCCAACAGTTGTGACCTGAATGGCCTCTGCCCAGGTGGGAGGCCTTTTTCACCCTAATGGGCCAGGGGGTCATATTGGTGTTCTGTGAAAACCCAGCTTAAGCCCTGGTTCCTTTCTCTCACCCTTGTTTTGCTCTTTCCGTGTCTCCTTAAGAACTTAAAGCTGCTATGACTCTTGGACGGCATCAAACCTTGTTGTCTGATCTTTCTCTGCAACTCTGCCTGGCCACAATACAAACTGGACAATGGGTCCAAATTGCCTGAGAGTGGTACTTTTGATTTCCAAATTCTCACTAATTAAAAAAAACTTCTGCCAGTGTACAAACAGGTGGTCCAAAATGCCCTATATTCAAGCAGTTTTTTACTCTGTGTGCACAGCTTTCTCTCTGCTCTACCTGTTCTTCTCATCATCTCCTTCTAGTCAAGGTCTCAGAAATGCACTCTAAGTCAACCCTTCCCCCATACTCATCTTCACCCTCTGCTTTTGACCCAGATGCCATAGTCAAATTGGCCCCAACATCTCCTCTGGTTCCTCCAGCTCGCTCAACCTCTCCTGACCCCCTGCTTGGTAACAAGGTTTGATTTTTCATCTCCGGAGTTATAAATAGAATAAAAATTTAAAATGGGAATGCATTTTAATGCATTCAGAATAGTTTCTGAATGAATGAATGAATATGTGAAGGGGAAATGGTTGTCTGGAGTCTATATGAAAAGTGCACTCAAAATAAATGTGTGTGTATATGAGTATGCATGTGGCTCACTGTCCTAAGGCTGCAGAATAATTTCTGTTCTGAGCAGTGCCATTTCATTGTGGCAGATGTCCTCCACCAAGCTCACTGTACTAGACTGCATAGCCAACTTTTACTGTTGAGTATCCCCCAGAAAGGAAAACTGAAAATAACTAAGATCATAGGTTAAAAAAAAAAAATTACAATATCCTCCTAGTCTTAAAGAGTTGTAAACTGGGTGTGGTGGTGCATGCCTTTAATCCCAGCACTTGGGAGGCAGAGGTAGGAAGATCATCATGAATTCAAGGCCACTCTGAGACTACATAATGAATTCCAGGTCAGCCTGAGCTAGAGTGAGACCCTACCTTGAAAGTCCAAAAAAAAAAAAAAAAAAAAAAAAAAAAAAAAGAGAGAGAGAGAGAGAGAGAGAGAGCGAGAGCGAGAGCGAGAGAGAGAGAGAGAGAGAGAGAGAGTTGTAAAATTGCAGGCTCAGAAAGCTGTGTTGTAGCCCTGAGGGAAATCCAAAACTGTCCTTGGAATTTGGGAAGAGAAAAATAAAATAAAATAAAAAAGGCTCTTTCTTAGTTTCCCTGCCTTGCAGAGCTTGGGGGCTTCAAACACAGGGAATCTCAGGATCCTGGCCCCAGCATGATGATGGGTGAATGCCAAGTCTCTGTAAACAGATAGGAACTTCTTTTTTCTTTTGTTTTGTTTTTCGAGATAGGGTCTCGCTCTAGCCCAGGCTGACCTGGAATTCACTCTGTATTCTCAGGGTGGCCTTGACCTCACAGTAATCCTCCTATCTCTGCCTCCTGAGTGCTGGGATTAAAGGCATGCACCACCATGCCCGGCTCAGATGGAAACTTCTTATAAGAAATTTGCAACTGTTTTTACATTTACTTTATCTTTCTATGCTTTTATAGAACTGCTAACAGACAACAGCCTCAAGATTTATGTTTAAATTTAGAAGTACTCAATACTGAGTTTGTAAAAAAAATTTCTAAAACTTCTAATAATGCTCAAATCTGCTTTCATATTTTTTTTAAAAAAGTGTTTCAGAAAAGTTATAAGAAACAAAGTTCCAAAATCAATAAATGATAAAATCTATATGTTCCCAGGCATGGTGCTGCATGCCTTTAATTCCAATACTCAGGAGGCAGAGGTGGGAGGATCGCCATGAGTTTGAGGCCATCCTGAGAATACATAGTGAATTCCAGGTCAGCCTGGGCCAGAGTGGGACCCTACCTTGAAAAACAAAACAAAACCAAAAATCTATGTGTTTATTCTGGATACATAGATAAGTCAAGTCTGACCTACTCTATTATAAAAATGCTATTTCAGCCAGGTGTGGTGGCACACGCCTTTAATCCCAGCACTCGGGAGGCACAGGTAGGAAGATTCGAGGCCACCCTGAGACTACATAGTGAATTCCAGGTCAGCCTGGCTAGAGTGAGACCCTACCTTGAAAAACCAAAAAAAAAAAAAAAAAAAAAAAAAAAAAAAAGTTATTTCAAAAGGCCTTTTGAGGACAAAAAAAAAAAAAAAAAAAAAAAATACTTAAATGGTCATATTAAAAGTCTTATGGTAAGGACAATGAAAGTTTTTGTTGGTAGTTATGAGATGAACTGACTAAAAAAGTTAAACTGGAGAGGAAACTAAATGTTTCATGTTAAATGTTTGATGAAAAATTCTTACAGAGTGATTATATAAATTGTAAGTTAAAAGAATATAGATGAAGGTATGAGTAAAATATGTGGATGAAAGTATGAGTAAACTTAAACAGAAGGTTGGAGACAAAGTTGATTAGCTAAGTCTTAAAGTACTTGATCAGATTACAGATTTATTGAAATACAAAATGGCTATTAGCCTAGGGTTTACATCAGACTAACAAAGTATGGCCCTGGCTGGTAGCAGGTTGCTGTGGTATTCAAGTGGTAAACTTAAATCTTTTAATTCATTGATGTTAATCTGGTCATGATAATGGCCGTAGAAGACTCACTTTAGAATACCCAACCAAGTTACCTAGGTTCCTCTATTTGTCAACCTTTTAATTAAATCTTTGTATTTTTTCAAATTTTTTATTTTATTTTTTATTGACAACTTCCATAATTGTAAACAATATTCCATGGTAATTCCCTCCCTCCCCCCACTTTCCCCTTTGTTCCATGTGCTGCTGAAAAGAATGTATATTCTGCAGCATTTGGATGAAATGTCCCATATATATCTGTTAGGTCCATTTGCTCTATGATCTCATTAAATACATATGAATCTCTGTTTATTTTTTTTACCAGGATGACTTGTCAATTGATGAGAGTGGGGTGTTGAAGTCAACCACTAGAACTGTGTTTGGTGTTATCTGTGACCTTAGTTCTAACAGCATTTGTTTGATGGAATTCTGAGCCCCCATATAAGGTGCATGTATGTTTAGGATTATAATGTCCTTCTTTTGGAGTGTTCCTTTAATCAATATAAAGTGATCTTCCTTATCTTTCTTAACTAATGTTGGTCTGAAGTCTACCCCGTCAGATATTAGGATAGTGTCCCCTGCTTGTTTTCTAGGTCCATTTTCTTGAAACACCATTTTCCAACCTTTCACCCTAAGATAGTGTTCATTCTTTGTAGAAAGGTGAGTTTCTTGGAGGCAACAAATTGAAGGATCCTGCTTCTTGTTTATTTTTATTTATTTATTTATTTGAGAGTGACAGAGAGAGAGAGAGAGAGAGAGAGAGAGAGAGAGAATGGGTGCCCCAGGGCCTCCAGCCACTGCAAATGAACTCCAGATGTGTGCACCCCTTTGTGCATCTGGCTAACATGTGTCCTGGGGAATCGAGCCTTGAACCAGGGTCCTTAGGCTTCATAGGCAAGTGCTTAACTGCTAAGCCATCTCTGCAGCCCGAAGGATCTTGTTTCTTAACATAGTCTGCAAACCTGTGTCTTTTGCTAGGGGCATTGAGGCTGTTGCTTCCCAAATAAGAAGGGTCACTTGGTCAGCATGGCTTTGACTTTTATCCTAGCAGATGATAATGCTGAGAGTCACAGAACTCCTCACAGGTCCCTAAAAGTCTCTCCTAGAGTGCTATTATTCACCTCCAAAATATACAGTCTTCATCACCCAATAAGAAAAGTATAACTACAAACAAAGATTCAGACTAATAGGCTCCCCTGTCTGATGCTGACTTACAGTACTAAACTCTAACATTAACTCATGTCTCTTAGGCCTTCTGCCTCTGTCAGTCCCTGATTACTTCTGAACTTCACCTACACTGGCCCCAGCTCCCTCCACATGCCTTAGCTAGAATCAGAACTATTTCTTGGGCCCTCTCCTTCCTTAGCCCTTACCCTACCTCATCCAGGGATAAGTACACCGCCACCACAGTAGACACTCTAAAACTTAAACTCTCTTGTGTTCCTACTCTTCCCCTGATCCCAAAATGCTCCTCTTTAATATACTGATGTCCCTCTGCCTCCTCTTTCTTGCCCCAAGCCCTCAATCCCTCTCCTCTAAGTGCTCATCCTCCCTTTGTGCCTGGTGTTTTGATGTCTAGCTGTTGACAAGGGTAACAAGCTCCTTAATTCTTCCTTCTGTAGACTCATGGGGTCTGCAGAGCCCATCTCCCTCACCTTCTCTATAACATGTCACCAGTGAGTGCCCTGAAGCCAGATCAATACAGGGAGAAGTCTCTGCCTCGCTCAGGACCAAGTAGTGACAGCATGCCACACCGGTGCTGATGGAGGGTGCTCACTATTGATCTCACCACTCTACCACCTCTAGCCACCATGAAGCTGCCTCCTCTTCACCTGCCCTGATGGGAGACCCATCTACTGCATTATCCAGCCTCTCCCACAAGAATTCCTCACCCCTATGGTCAGCATGAAGAAATTAATCTTCATCTCTTATCATTAACAACAGGCTGGAATGTTAGGTCTGGACAGCCTCCCCAAATGGAGTTACCAAGGACAGCAGGATAGCAACAGACATAAGAAAGTGGATTATCCACATTCCTTAAGAAACTGCCCAGCCATTGTCCCTTCCTTGCCTAACAATGCCCCCATATCATGGTTGCCTGCACCCTTATCTTGTAAGTCATCTGGTCACTGTTCTGGTGTCACACCCTGGCTATCTTAGATCTCCCCTGAAGGAACCTTTCTTATTCAGCTTTTTCCCTTCCTCACCTTCCCCTAACTGAAGCCCTATAAAGGCTACTATCTGAAAACTCAGGTGGGCTGTGCTCCTCTCTTGTGAGCCAGCCCTGGCAGCTCATACTTTTCCTGAATAAAAGCTTTCATCTTTGCCTCAGAGTGATTTGTGTGGTCTTGGTCACTTCCAAACCTTACAGAAACTACACCCAATGATATCTCCATTCCTAGTAACTTCTACCAATATAACCCTTACTACAATCCTTAGATCTAAGTACCACTAAAATAATTCCTTCTTATTAATACTAAGATATCTAATAGTTACAATTTCCTTTTATCAACTCCATATAAAACATATATTAAGACCCCAATTTAAAGAGGAAAAAAAGAGGAAAAGAGAAAAAAAGAAATCTATTTATTTTTACCTCCTGTCAATGCTTTTGGTTTTTGTGATCTATGGCACCCAAATCCTTTATTCTTCTTCTTCTTTTTTTTAAAAATAGTGTATTTTTTTTTCATTTATTTGAGAGAAAGAGGGGAAGAGAGGGAGAAAGAGAAAGAGGGAGAGACAGAGAATGGATATTCCAGGGCATCCAGCCACTGCAAATGAACTTCATATGTAAGCACCACTTTGTGCATCTGGCTTGCATGGTTCCTGGGGAATCAAACCTTGGTCCTTTGGCTTTGCAGGCAAGCACCTTAACTGCTAAGCCATCTCTCCAGCCCCAAATCCTTTCTTGGTATAGGATAGTTTAGGAAAAAAAAATAATCATAAACATTAAGAAATGTTATTATGTGTAGAGTGTTACCTTAAATCAGGAACATAGAGACCCCTGATGTTGGCTGCTGGGTTCTGGCTTTGTTGCTTGCTCAGAAGCTGTAAGTTTGGAACTTCACCCTCTTTGGTGTATCCAGTTTATTTTTAAAATTTCCACTTTTAGCTGCTACTGGAGTGGAGTACTCCTGCATAAATCCACTTACATCAGTTATAGAAATTACTAAGTTAGAGTACAAGAGGAGAATCTGTTGTTCTATTTGGAAAGACCGCATGGTGGATGCTATATTTGATTAGGGAAAGGACACATGGAAGACACCATCTTTGATTAGGGAAAGGTCACATGGCAGATGCCATCTTTAATTAGGGAAAGGCCACATGGTATATACCATTTTGAATTAACCATGTGATCACTAGTATTGGTTAAGACACACATTTTAATATTTCAGAGAAAAAGAAAATACATCTCTAAATTTAAGAGAAAGAAAAGAGAGTCACAATAGGCACAGAATCATTTATATAGTCATACAGCACAGCAGAGGAATCCAGAGACAGAGAATAAAATGCAAACCACAAGTCAGTTTTTTGTTTGATTTCACTCCTCATTGTGAGGCCTTGGAAAGAAATGGATCCCAGGGAGTTTGCCTAGAAGAGACATTTTAGACTTCCTGATTTAAAGAAAACTTTTTTAAACTTTTTTTTTAAAATTTTTTTTTAGTGACAGCAAGAGAAAGAGAGAGAGAGAGAGAGAGAGAGAGAGGGAGGGAGTGTGTCTTGGCACACCAGGGCCTCAGCCACTGCAATTGAACTCCAGACACTTGTGCCACCTAGTGGGCATGTGAGACCTTGCACTTGCCTCACCTTTGTGCATCTGGCTAACGTGGGATCTGGAGAGTAGAATATGGGTCATTAGGCTTCACAGGCAAGCACCTTAACTGCTAAACTAGCTTTCCAACCCAACTTCCTGTTTTTTTGTTCTCCCAGAAACTGCTGAAGCATTGAGCTGTACGCCATTATTTTTCCCAAATGGTATGGAGTATTATGAAACAATGTATGCAGTGGTGAGTTTTTTTAAAAAAATTTATTTATTTATTTTTATCATTGGCATCCCACAATCCATAGAGGACTTAGTAAGAGGAAATTGAATTAAAATGTGGCTATTGATATAAAAATTAGTGTTAAACCATCTCAGTGGGACCTCCATTATGTTATGGGTAAATTTGGGGTTCTGGTGTATTTACTGGAACCCCAAGCCCTGAGTTCATATCTTCAAAGTAACCAAAGCATTGGCAATTCCAGAATCAAGAAGATGATTTTTTTTTAAAACACCTTTAAAACTTTTTATTTTATTTTATTTGAGGGAGAGAGAAGGAGAGAGAGAAAGAGAGAGAGAGAATGGGAATGCTAGGGATTTCAGCCACTGAAAACAAGCTCCAAACACATGCCCCATCTTGTGCATCTGGCTTATGTGGGTCCTGGGAATCAAATCTAGGTCCTTTGGCTTCATAGGCAAACACCTTAACCTCCAAGCCATTTCTTCAGCCCAAGAAAAGAATTTTTAAAATACACGACATTTGATTCATATATCACAAAGATGTAGGGAAGAGAAAAAAAAAAAAACCTGATGGCTGAGGAAGGTAAGGCGAAGTGAGGAGAAGGAAAATGTAAGGTTTGGGAATGACCAAAGACCATGTAGGACCACTCTGAGACAGGGGAAAAGCTTTTTACTGGGGCCCAAGCTGCTGGGCTGTCTCACAGGAGGAGAGAGAGAGAGAGAGAGAGAGAGAGAGAGAACAGCCAGCATGACTCTGGATAGTTTGGGTTTTTACTTTTGGGAGGGGGCTATGGAAGA
Organism: Dipus sagitta; assembly: GCA_036346955.1. Classification (NCBI taxonomy): domain Eukaryota; kingdom Metazoa; phylum Chordata; class Mammalia; order Rodentia; family Dipodidae; genus Dipus; species Dipus sagitta. The sequence goes on from CM070780.1 coordinate 42,225,698, forward strand.
CAAAGGACTGGGGAATGCAGGGGACAACAGTGACCAAGTGGAAAAGTTGATTAGTCAGAAGAACAGAGATCAAACAGAGGAGGAGGAAGTGTCATCAGGAGAGGTTGGCTCTAAGGTAAGATCAACAGGAAATTATGGCCAAGGGCATTACTAAGTCAGGGGGTAGGGGCTAGGCAATATAAACATCTGAAGTTGTATTAATCTGGCTGCTGTTGTCTCTTCCTTCACTTTGACACCATCTTGGGACTCTTGTCTTACCTAACATTCCAGCATTTTTTTTTAAGGATAAGGTGGTGTGGTCAGGTCTCTCAGTGCTGCTTCCTGCTATGAGGGGGCATGGTCAGGTGTTCTAGGGGATGCTGGTGTTGGCAGCTGGAAAGTCCCCTCTGAGAAAGCTACAGGGAGTCTAGTCTGAGGAGCCTAAATGTTGGTATTGAGTGGAAGAGAGATAGGTTAATAAAAGTTGGTTGAACAAGTGATGTGTGAGATTTTGTACCTGGTTTGGGATGTATCTCTAAAGACGGGGGGCTATCAAGTGTTAAAAAAAATATCCCCACTAATGGCCCAAGTAATGGTAGTAGTCAAGGCCAAATAGTTCTAAAGATATCTCATGGTCCTGAAGACAGTGGGCATCAGGATAAACTCTATTGGCCAGAGCTTGGAGGGTTTTTTTGTTTTTGTTTTTCTATCTCTAATTGTACTTTACTTGATTGGTTTATATAATAACAACATTCTTTGTTTAGGAAGAGACAGGTTCCTCCCTTCTCAGCTGTGATGAGGTCAAGCTCTTGAGAGTTCTGAAGAACTAATGCCAGTGAGGTGAAGTTCTGCTGTAGCAGGTGACGAGCCATAGCAGAGTTTTTAATGACTGTACTCAGTTTTGTAGAAACTGTTGATAAGAGATTAGCCTGTGTCCCAGCCCACCTGCAGCCAGTCCTGTAGCTGTTATAAAGGAGGCAAGACTTATTTTTATTAGTATAGGCAAATGGATTGTGAAGGCTCAGCCTTTTGGGATGAATGTCTCTTAGATAAAGGGCTAATCTCTATTGTCTGGACCTCTGAAACAATATCATAGGGTGATCCAGTGGACCCAGATAGATGAAGTTGGATTGTCACAGAAACATCTGAGTGTGGGCTAACTGTAGATGAGAGGCTACAAGGTTAAGATTATAGTTAAATACACAATCCCAATATTAACAGAATTATTACCAGAAATGATAGGCATGATCATCATGAAGATCTAGAAATTTACATAATGGTATAGTCTATATCTGTTCTCATCACAGTGAACATGTCTATTGAAAGTTATAGTCTGGGCTGTGATGATTAAATCTTTCTTGTTGGCTATATTGTTCTATTGAATGTTTAAGACCAAGTAGGTGGCCAAAGTTTAATTTTATATTGTAATTTTGAAGGTCAATTGTGGCTCTTGACTTTTAGGGGATAGGAGGAGCTCTATGGCTCTCTCAGCATTTGTGCCATCTACTGAGATGAGTCAGGTCTGTGCTGACCATGTGGCTTCCCTTCCCTTGGAAGTATTAAGGGTCTTTCCTTCTGTTCTGACTCTCCTTCTGCAGATTGGATAGTGATTGAAATCCATTTTTTTGGGTCTCCATGTCTCTCTGATCAAGAAGATAGGTGACTTACCAAGAGCTTTAGGATCCTCTAGAGAAAGAAGTGTCTTGATGTCTCTTGAGCCCTTCTGACCTTGAGGGACTGGGACCAAAATATTGGGTACCATGTTAACCTCTAAGTTCTCATTCATTCTGGCCACTACATCTGGTTGTTAAGCACCCAAGAGAAAAAAAAGTATATATATATATATATATATATATATATATATATATATATATATATATATATAGTATGCCTGTATTTTTTGTCTTTAACAAAACAAATCTAGTTAAAACACAGTATTAAAAGACCTTAGCATTTTGTTAGAACATTTAACTTATGTTGTCTGATGACATGGCAAGCCATATCTGAAAGATAGGAAATATATATAATTTAGCAGTTGTAAGCACAGATGAAACATGTTAACAATCCTGGAGATAATTTTTATTAATAAAAATATAAATACTGGCCCGGAGAGATGGCTTAGCGGTTAAGTGCTTGCCTGTGAAGCCTAAGGACCCCAGTTCGAGGCTTGATTCCCCAGGACCCACGTTAGCCCAGATGCACAAGGGGGCGCACGCGTCTGGAGTTCGTTAGCAGTGGCTGGAGGCCCTGGCGTGCCCCTCTGTCACTCTCAAATAAATAAATAAAAATGAACAAAAAATTAAAAAAAATATAAATACTGACTTGGGCTTTTATTTAGCTTTAGTGTTCTGATGAGATCCATCAGTTTTGTTTCACATTGGAGGATCTGAACAAATCTATCAACAAACTCAAATCAAGCAATCTGTCAGAAATTAAGTTATTATAATAACCATTAGACCCATGTAAATTTTGACCTCTTAATTGGGTCTGTAAATCTAAAATCAGAGTTGAATTTTTGAATTTTCTTTGTACTTAAAAACCTCTGGCTATTGTTGCAGCAGATATAAACAAGCACTTCTGGTTTTAAAGTTTAAAACCTAGAAGTCTGTCTTTAGTAACTTAGAAACACACACACACACACACACACACACACACATGCACATGCGCGCGCGTACCTGTGTACATTTTAGTGTATTTAATCTTTTTGTCTAAACTGGGTTAGACAACAAGTGTATCATGATACAGAAATCTATAAAAATCAGTCTGATGCATCTTGTTTAGGGTTACCTTGATTACCATAAACCAATTTTATGTCTCATTATTCTTGTTACCCATGACTATTAAATGAAGCTTTGACCAGATATGTAATAGTTTATTTAAATTACAATGTTTGTAAATAACAGATTTTAGCATTACAACTCATCTTGGCCTAAGAATTGTGAATGGAGCTCCTCAAAAGTTGAGAAAGCACACAGTTTATATAGCTATCAGAGAATGGGAGACTTCCTTATCCCCCTAAGAACAAAAGTTACATCAATGAATCCAAGAACTGTGAATGGAGGTCCTCAAAAGTTGAGAAAGCACATAATTTATACAGTTATCAGAATATGGGGACACTCTATTGTCTCCCTAAGAGCAAAAGTTATGTGAATGAAGTTAGATTATATTTTTTATAAAACTTGGTTTATAAACACGACTATTTAATATAATTAGTTTTATAAAAGAAAAATCAGTAAATAATAAATAAATATTAATTTTACTAAGACTCATTTTTTTGTAGTAAAAACTTTAACATAGAAGAATTATCAACTTAATTAAACATTTAAGGCAATTTTTATAACTGTCACCATGAGCAAAACAATATCAGTGAATCAAATTTTAGACTTTACAACTTATTGGTTTGAGACTTTTATCCTATGGAACACATTTTAAAAGCATAGATTTGTAAATATAGGTAAAACTTGATAACTTGCCCTGAAGATAATATAACACATTTGGAAATGGCTTTATTCGTAATGACAAATTTGAACTTCATTTATGATATAGCAAATTGAGATTATCTGTTGCATGGTGATCTTACCCAAGAGAAATTTAGAGAGAATCAAAATTATATACTGCTGGTCATTTTCCTTTTCCTCATCCAGAGGCAATAGGCCAATTTGCCTAAGGACAAGGTGTGGATGGCACATATTTTAAATGTATTTGGAGTCTGAATTGGGGGGGGCATTTCTCAGCATCCAGTTTACCATGAATTTAAATAGCATATTACAATTTATATAATTTGAATTTCAGTGAAGTAGAAACAATCATTAACAAATATCTCTAAACATTGAGCATACCTACTGGTTTCTAGGTGTCTGACTTTTAGCCTTTACGTGGCAGACTTTAGAATCCAACTTGTTTTTTAAGCCTGGGTGTCTGGCTGTGGCGTGGGGTCTCTCTGTCACATCCTATTGTTGTTTGCCATCTAGCATGGGTTACAGCCTTGTTGTGTTTTTGCATCTCATACACAGCGTATCCCCATATGCAGAGTCCTACATAGAGTCTTGTCAGTGTGACTGTGCATGTTGTTTGAATCTATGTCTCAAAGCATTGCTTCAGACAAAAACCAGTACAGCCAGAATCTGCATTAGCACTGGTCATTAGTTTCTGAAATTTAGGTTAATGTTTAGTTTCACATTTATGCACAATAATTTAGAGTTTAAAATTGTTGTTTTTAGTTTTTTTTTTATTAATTTTTGTTGTTTTATCTAAATGGGGTCAGTCTCAAATCTCACCCTGACTAGAAGAATCTGGTGAGTAGGGCAAGCAGAGCAGAGAGGACAGGCATGTAGAGCAAAAGATGCTTGAATATGGGGAATCTTGAACCATTTGCCAGTGCTGTGGCAAGTTTATTTAATCAGTAAGAATTTGGAAATCAAAAGATATGGATCTATTATCTAATTTATATTGAGGCCAGGCCATGTTGTAATAAAAGATTAAAGGGCAAGGTTTGATATCATCTTGGAGCCTTAATTTCTTAAAGTTTTGAAGTACACAAGCAGGGGGTGGAGTGGTGATAGGGACAGTTTTGGAAGTTTTATTTCCCATCTCAGATGATTGGGGAAAAAAAAGGGTGTAGGAGGAGACTCTTGTTAAGGAAGAGAGAAGGAGAAAAGTAAGGTGTTCTCCTGAAAGAGTAATTATCAGGAGGAGGAGAGAGAGTGAGCATGCACATGTGTACAGTGGTGGGGTGGAGGGCACACAGACCAGAGCAGTTTGGGAGATTAAGCTTTGAGCTGGCAAGAGTGTGTAAATTACAATGACTCAGTATCCCTTAGGAAAGGAGCCTGGTTGTCTGTAAGATAAGATCAGCAGCAGAATATGGCTGAGAGCATTGTTAAGTCAGGGGAGTAGGGGTTAGGCAATATAAATATCTAAAGTTGCATCAAGCAGGCTGCTGTCATTCTCTTCCTTCATTTTGACTCCATCTTGGGATTCTTGTCCTACCTAATAGGAAATATACCACATGGAGGCCAGGAGCACATGTAAATGAACATGGATCTTAGATTTAAGAAAAAAATGTAAAGGTAGACGGGCATGGTGCTGTACACCTTTAATCCCAGCACTCAGGAGGCAGAGGTAGGAGGATCACCATGAGTTTGAGACCACCTTGAGACTACATAGTGAATTCCAGGTCAGCCTGGGCTAGAGTGAGACCCTACCTCGAAAAACCAAAATTTAAAAAAAAAGTGTACTTCCCCAAATATTAAGAGTGAAAACAGTAATTAAAAAGTTTTAAAAAATTGTCCCTTCCTACCCCTGAATGGCTGCCAGGATGGGAGAGAGAATCTAACTGGTGTGAAGACCCAAGAGTGTTGCTGCCACAGTGCTGGAGAGAGAGAGAGAGAGAGAGAGAGAGAGAGAGAGAGTCAGTCCTGTCTCTCTGTGGGTCAGAAAATATATACTTTAGAGTTCACACCCAGTATACCAGTTGTCTAGCCAATTGGCCTGGGATTGGAGGAGGAATCCACCTACACCTGGGCAGGGTGCACACTCAAGGGAGATGTGTCTGGGTGAGACAGGCAAACACTAAATCCCACAACTGAAGCAGGCAAGGTGAGCTGAGATAGGCAAGGGTAGCTGGGATAGCATGGTGAGAGTATGACATAGATTTTTCTCCTAAGGGCCATCCTGCCTAGCCAGATCTACCTATTTTGGAAACTCTACAGTTGAATTTGAAAAAGTAATTTGACTGATGAGCTTGGTGGAATATATATGTTCCAGTCAGGTTTGCATTGCTGGTAGAAATCAAACAACCAAGAGCAGCTTGTGGGAAAAAGGTTTATTTTGGCTTACAGGCTCGAGGGGGAAGCTCCATGATGGCAGTGAAACTGATGGCATGAGCAGAGGGTGGACATCACCCCCTGGCCAACATGAGGTGGACAATAGCAACAGGAGAGTATGCCAAACACTGGCAAGGGGAAACTGGCCATGACACCCATAAGCCCTGCCCCCAACAATACACTGCCTCCAGGAGGTGTTAATTCCCAAATCTCCATCATCTGGGGACCTAGCATTCAGAATGCCTATGTTTATGGGGCACACCTGACTCAAATCACCACAATATAGAACTGAGAGATATAAGATTTAAAATTGGAAAAATTACTACAAGTTTAAGTTACAGGCACAGAGACTGGTTTTAGGTTACAAAACTTACTATTGTTAAGGATATTACCACCATTCAGTATGCCTCAACTACTTGATATTGGAACGTTGGAAGATGCCTGAGGTTTTTCCCACCCAGTAAAAACCAAATGAATTGGGATGCAAACTCATTTGAAAGGAGATGACTTGAAGGAAGGGACCTGCTCTTCAAGGTCACAATTTATTTTCATTAACATGGCTGTGTCCTGCACACCTAGTATTGATTTTGGAAGCATGAAGATGGTATGTGGAAGTAGGTCATGAAGTGCACATGGTTCCAGGAGCTGCTGCTGAGATCTGGCATATGGAAGGGGATGTGTGTCCTTGATTATTGAAAGATGTGGAAACACAAAGATGTTTTGGATATACCAGGATTGTGCAAGGTCTACTGTGGAGCACTGTTGGCTCAGGATGGAAGTTTTCCCTGGCTATTCAGCCCACCTGGAAGGTGAAACTGAAAAATCCAGAGACTGTTGGATGTTGGACTTGAACTGCATATGTTTGATGTTTACCTGATGGTTATTGATTTTGCATTGGTCTATTGCTATATAGCAACGACAATGTTATGTGTTGAAAGTATGTAACTTGTTTTGATTTTATAGGACTCACAGTTAAGAGATACTCTTGAATCTCAGTTGAGGCTAGGGACTTTGGAACCATCTTGAAGTTGATATAGACTATGGGACCTTTAAAGTTGGATTGAATACAATTTACAATGTGAGATTGTCATGAGTCTACTGGGGTACAGCAGGAGAATGTGGTAGTTTGAATGTATGGCCCCTCATAGACTCAGATGTTTTATTAAAGTTTGTTACTTGTATTTCCAGCCACCTGGCTGGAAGAAGTGTTACTGGGGGTCCTTTCCTAAGGTGTGTTTGTGGACAGATCTGAATTCTAGCCCAAAGGTGTAAGAGAGTAGTCTGAGCTCTGGCCCCTGCTCTTTGCTATCTGTTTGTACTTGCTTACGGTGCTTGTTGTTTTGGTAGTGTGTCTGTCTCTGCTTGGATATGTTAAAGGGAGCCAGCATATTCTGCCATTATGGAACTTCCTTTGGATCTGTAAGCTAAATAAACCCTTTCTCCTATAAATTGTGCCTGGTTTGGATGTCCACCCCAGCAACATGGAGCTAACTACAATACATATTGATACCTCTAGCTTGCTTTTTTTTTTTTTTCACCCACTTAAACATGTACACATTATTCTAACCCAGACCCTCTATATCATCACTGTAACTTTTTACAGACTCACCCTGTTCTGGTTTTGAAAGTTCTGAATCACCTGTTTACTTCCTTAGGCTTTCTCACTGGACAATTGTCAGATCACACTGCAGATTTTCATCCGACCTGGGCATGGTTTTTAATTCTCACTTGTCTCTCCACTTGCACAAACTTCCAGAGCCTTGGTTCTATGGGACAAATGGGCTTTCACTTTGGAGCAGCAGGATGGGATGGATTTGGCATCTATGGGCCTGTGAAGGCAGGTGCTATGGAGAGGGCCAACATAGGCAGTCCCATCTAGTCTGGGGTAAATCAGGAGCAGAAGCAGGATTTTCCCAGCTGACCTGGACCCTGTGGAAGAAGTGACATTATGGTGCTTCTGTGGTGTATAGGCCTACTGGACTCTAATACTCAGAGGAAATCAAGGTTGCAGTTCTTGTAAGTTCAGGCAGGGGTTATTAGTGTACCCAGTCTGGGTTAGCAGCCTCCATGGTTTCTGGCAATTGTACATCCAGACCCTGGTTGATGGAGTGACTATGGTCTGGAAAGAGTGTCACACTTGAATGGAAGATTGTGACATAGGGGTCAGGGACTCAGGACTGACACCATATCCTGGCACACTGGTATCAAATTCTATCAAACAACAAACCTTTTAAATTGTGTTATGGTTATTTATGCATTAAATACTTCTTGCTGGGAATGGGTGGACATGTTTGTAATCCTAGTCACACAAAAGGCAGTGCAGGTGAGAGGGGGATACAGTTGGGCTGATTGGACCCCTGAAGGTAAAAAGGCAGGAAAAGTCTATACTTGGTAGAAATCAAAGATAATCTGACTTCTTATTTCTTGCTTAGTTCCCTAGATCCATTTCTTTATAAACAACCAGTACAGTGCAGCAAGCTGCTAGTGAAAGACCATGGGTCTCTGGCTGCCTAAATGAAGAGGAGATGAAAACTGCCCCAGCCAAACCCCAGGCCTATGCACTTGGCTAGAAAGGTTTTTTTGCAACAGGCCTGGGTCCCAGCCACATGCCTCCTCCCTGCCATGGAGGCAATGGAGCTGAGGTCTATCAACTGGGTGGGGGAGGTAACCTCCCTGTCCCTGGGAAATACAGAGATACAGTGGGAAAAGACATGTCTGATGGTACTTGCTAACTGCTGTGATTGTCTGTCAAAGAGCTCTATGGCAAAATATATCTTTACATAACTGTAAATCATTTATTCATACAAGTATTATAAAAAGCAAAATGAACTAGGCCTGATGGTCCAGGCCTATTATACTAGCTACTTGGGAACCTCAGGTAGGAGGATCACCAATTCAAGGGCCTGACCCCACATTTGAAAATCACCTGGCTTTAAAATTGCTTGGTAAAAATAAGAACATAATTTTAATTTGAACTATATCTAATATTTTCTCTTTTGTTTAGGCTTTAAACAAATAAGATATTATTTCTAGACACCTTTGGTTTCTTTATTTGATTTATTTCAAGGTTTTTTTGTTTCTGTCCTTAAAAGTCAGATTTAAATAAAGCTTACAGTGAGATAAAATTTTATATAAACAGGCCTAGTTTGTCACATAATATAATAAATAAAATTACTGAGTTTATGTTCAAGGTCAATTTCAACCTACATAGAAGATTATTGAAAACAGCAAAATTCTCCCAGAGGTGGTGGCTCACTATTTTCAGGTATTTTAAGGAATCATAATGATCTTGTCACTTAAAAGGAATAAACAACTGGCCTGAATTCCAGATCAACCTGCCCTAAAATAATAAAAATATGCTTTAGCTACTTTTAATAAAATTTTTTACAGGTGTGTTAAAGGTATTGATAAAGATTATCCCCCAAACAGATGTAATGTTTTGCCTGTATTCAGAGGCTTATAACTTTTAAAAATGTATTTCATGGAGTTTAATAGGGGCTGTTTCAAATCAATGGGTTATATAAAACTGATTATATAAATTATGTAAATGGTTTATTTAAAAATGGGATATATATATATATATATATATATATATATATATATATATATACGTATATATATATATATATATATATATACTGGTGTTTTTTATTTTTTTTTTATTTTTGGTTTTTCAAGGTAGGGTTTCACTCTAGCCCAGGCTGACCTGGAATTCACTACGGAGTCTCAGGGTGGCCTTGAACTCATGGTGATCCTCCTACCTCTGCCTCCCAAGTGCTGGGATTAAAGGCGTGCGCCACCACGCCCGGCTGATATACTGGTGTTATAAGACAAGTCTGGTCATCATTTTTCTTAAGTTTCACTTTAAATGTAGAGATTTTTGGTGACATAAATACTAAGAAGTTTGTAAGTTTTTCTGCTAAGGTGGTTTCTCTACAAATTTCCAATAATAAGATGGTTAATTAACCCTTTGAGGCTAGGCTACTTGCTTCTTTGTCAGTAGGTAATAAGATTAATCAATTTGGTGTAGTTTCTCTTAAGTCTTATGAGAAAGATGGCCAATTATGGGTTGAGATGAGATGATTGAAGGCCCTAGGAAGGAATCATTAAATGTTGAACATAGAATGCCTGTTAAAAATGTCTTCTGGGGGCTGGAAAGATGGCTTAGCAGTTAAGGCACTTGCCTGCAAAGGCAAAAGGACCCAAGTTTGATTCCCCAGAACCCATGTAAATCAGATGCACAAGGGGGCCCTCGCATCTGGAGTTCATTTTTAGTGGCTGAAAGCCCTGGAATACCCATTCTGCCTCTCTCTCAAATACATAAATAAGAATAAAATATTAAAAAATGCCAGGCATGGTGGTGCACACCTTTAATCCCAGCACTTGGGAGGCAGAGGTAGGAGGATCGCCATGAGTTCGAGGCCACCCTGAGACTACATAGTGAATTTCAGGTCAGCTTGGGCCAGAGTGAGACCCTACCTCAGTGCCCCGACCAGCGGGGCTTCAATGGGAGCATGGACCCCAGAAAACCTGAAATGAAAGGGACAAGAGACACAAGGAACTGACAGCAAGACAGGAGTCTGATCAAGCTGCAATTTTTATTTTTCTCAGGGTGCCTTTTATACAGCAGAACAGGGAAGTTTGTCAGCAGTTTAGGTATTGCTACAGTTCTGTTTCAATAGGATAAGGTCCCGGCCCCAAAGGCACAAGATGTTTCACAGGATAAGGCCCCAGCCCCAAAGCCACAAGATAAGGACTTTCTCATTCTTTATGGGTTACATTGTTCTTTCTCTGTGCATGGGTTAACAAACAACTGCAGACCTTGTGACTTTCCAGAACAGACAACTTATCACAAAATGGAGTCATTATTCAAGATGGAGGCACTTTTGGTTTCCTAGTGCCCAATGGTTCCCCACACCTCAGAAAACCAAAAAATAAAATAATAATAATAAAAAAATAAAATAAATAAAAAATAAAAAAGTAATTTAAAAATGTGTTTTCTTGGGGGGGGGGGCTGGGCATGATGGCACATGCCTTTAATCCTAGCACTAGGGAGGCAGAGTTAGGTGGTGTGATAGTTAAGGTGTTGTCAACTTGATCTGTTTAGTAATCCATAGGTTGCTTCTAGGAAGGATCAACTAAAGGAGGAAGTCTTTTCCCAAGGTTGAGCCCTTCCCCTAGAATGGGCGGTCCCGCCCAGAGGGGGACTTGATACAAGGGAGCTCTGGGAAAAAAGAGTCCCTTCCTTCCTTCCTGCCTTCCTTCCATTTTGGCTGCCAGAGCTGCTTGCTACCTTCTAGCGTGGATTGAAGACCTGTGCGGACGAAAGACCAGCATCAACTGAAGACCCCTGTGGATTGAAACCCAGCGGCTCCTCAGGAAGCCTCCAGGCTTTCCTGCACCATCTGCAGTGCCGGGTCGGGACTGCTGAGGCATCTGGCCATGAGGACTGAGCAACTACCAGGTTCGGTGATTCTCGGGCCTGCAACTGCTGTTGGACTACTGTAAGCTGATCCAATAAATCCCCTTTTAAAATAATTCATTCTAGCAGTTCTGTTCCTCTAGAAAACCCTGACTAATACAGGTGGATCACTGTGAGTTTCTTTGTTTTTAATTTTTTGTTTATTTTTATTTATTTGAGAGCAACAGACAGACACAGGGAGAAAGAGGCATATATAGAGAGAGAGGAGAATGGGTGTGCCAGGGCCTCTAGCCACTGCAAATGAACTCCAGATGCATGTGCCACCTTGTGCATCTGGCTTACATTGGTCCTGGGTAATGGAGCCTTGAACTGGGGTCCTTAGGCTTCACAGGCAAGCACTTAATTGCTAAGGCATCTCTCCAGCCCTGTTTTTTTTTTTTTTTTTTTTTTAAGGCAGGGTCTTGCTGCAGCCCAGGCTGACCTAGAATTCACTATGTAGTCTCAGGGTGGCCTTGGACGCACAGCAATCCTCCTACCTCTGTCTCTTGAGTGCTGGTATTAAAGGTGTATGTCACCAGGCCTGGCTAAAAAATGCTTTCTTTTAATCTATTTTTTTTTAGTGGAACTTAGATCAGAATGTTAAAATAGGTGGATGCAGGTGCATGTATGTGGAAAGGATATAGGAGATCTTAACAAGACCAAATTTTGCCTAAAAATTAATTGCCTTTTATAAGGAACCAAAAGCTAATTTTCAGGCTAAACAGATAAACACCATGACTAAAGTTTTCAACTGTTTACAGACTCTTAAGGGTGCTCTTAAAGTTTTATATAGGGACACAGACTTAACCTAAATTGAGCTTACATTAGACACAATTGGGTAAGCTGAGTCAAGATATTTGATCAGGTTACCAACTCCTTATGTAAAACAAGCATAAGGTTTACCTAAAACATATGGTAAGGTAAAAACATATGGTAGAAAGGCATCAAGTAAGTGATCTCTCTATCTATCACTCTTAAATATCAATAATGGGTAGGATCCCTATATTTAAGATAATAAAACCAGATATTATCTTTAAAATAATACACTTTGGTCCCGAGAACATTCTGAAACATTTGCAAATGGGGGGACCCATATCGCAGGGTCCCACAAAACAGAAAAGGAAACGTGGTACCAAGAAATGCCCCCACCCCCACCCAGATGGGCATTTAGGTTGTCAAGACAGAAGTAAATGTGAGAGTCTTCACATTTGGCCTTATCTTGCCAGTGGCACTGCTTATATGATGTGCTGTAAGACATGTGCAGGGCTGGGGGAATGCTGGAGGTACTTGGACTTGGGAGCTGCCCTTGTAGGATGAACATGGATGTCCTATCTTGGAACTTCCTTGGTCTAGGAGGTACATAGACTATTCTATGTGTCCCCATTTGATTGGGGAGAAAAAACATTGGATTAGGACTCCTGTAGAATGTGAATTAAAAAAAATAACTAATTTCAGCTGGGTGTGGTAGCACATGCCTTTGATCTCAACACTTGGGAAGCTGAGGTAGGAAGATCACCATGAGTTTGAGATCACCCTGAGATTAATACCAGGTTAGCATGGGCATGAGTATGTCCCTACCTCAGAAAACAAAACAAAAACCTTAATTTCTTCTCCCAAATCTGGTTGGAAGAATGCTCCCCTTTTATGGGAAAATGTGGGCCAGGATTGGGAATAACCTGACGCTAGACTCTTTTTTTTACTTTGTTCCACTTTGCTTCAGATGGGACAGTTAGCTTCTAAGATTCCACAGAAAGCCTCTGCTAGCCTGTCTCCTTAAAAACTGGGCTCATTTAGCTGGGCATTGTGGCATACACCTTTAATCCCAGCACTCGGCAGGCAGAGGTAGGAGGATCACCATGAGTTTGAGCCACCCTGAGACTACATAGTGAATTCCAGGTCAGCCTGTATCAGAGTGAGACCCTACCTCGAAAAAACAAAAACAAACAAACAAACAAACAAAACACAAATCAAACCCCCAAAAAATGAAAAAACAAAAACTGGGCTCATTTCTATAATACAGGGAGAACAGGAATTGCCCATTACTTTTCTCCAGAGACTTGAGACAATTAGAAAACATCCAAATATATGTCCCAATACCACAGAGGAGGAAATTCTTCTTAAAGATAAATTTTGAAGTCAGTCAATACCTGATATTTGTTAAGACATTATAAAAATTGGTAGCTGAGCAAGATAAAAGCTTAAAACAGTTGCTCCAGATGGCAACTTTTGTTCATTATAATCAGAAAGCCAAGAAAAAGAAAGGGACCAAAAAGGGAGATGAAAAAATAACATCACCAATATAAAGGTAATGAAGGTTGCTCAGAAAAGGGCCCCTTCATTAAAACATTTAATTGAATAAAATCCAAAGTATGTTTAGCTGATGCTAAGGTTTTAACCAGTGTAGAAACAGTCCAGCAGTTCACAATGTCAATTTGTTCATGGTTTAAGGGATATAAAACTGGCTTTAAAACTCTCAATAAAGTAAATTAGGTTTCTCCATTTGTCCAGGTTTTAATTAGTGGAGAAACTGAGTTCACATATAAGTGTTTAATTTCCAAAGATGAGGTATTCAAACTTAAAGACATGTTATTTTAAAGATAGCTCCTGTTTTATTTATACTAATTCTGTCAAATAGTCATCATTAGTTTTAATAAGTTAGGTTTAAGTGATTTAATTTCACTCACTGTAACTTTATCTTCCTGTTAGGTAAAATATTTTGGTATAGCTTGCCTAAGCTTTATCAATTTTAAGTCATTAGTAAGACATACAATTGTTTTATGTTAATAAAAATTCCTATTATACGTAAGATCAATTGCTATCCAAGATTAAGCTAAAAACATTGGCTGTCAAATAGTGTTTTCTCTTTATTTTTAAAAATATTTTATTTTTATTTATTTATTTGAGAGAGAGAACAAGGAAGAGAGACAGAGAATGGGTGTGCCAGGGCCTCTCTAGCCTCTGCAAACTCCAGATGCATGTGCCACCTCATGCATCTAGCTTGTGTGGGTCCTAGGGAATTAAACCTGGGTACTTTGGCTTTGCAAGAAAGTACCTTAACCACTAAACCAGTTCTCTAGCCTTGTTTTCCCTTTCAAAACAGATTTGTCAAGGATTATATTAGAGCTTATCTGTTTTGGCTCAACAATGATATTTTGCTCTATTATATGTAAAGTAAGTGTCTCATTTGTAGCATCTCAAGTTCAGTGCTTATAACAAAATTAATTTAAGACATATTCCCTACTTTAGGGTACAATCTCATGCTCAAACAATGGTCATCATCTGAGAGAAATAATTTCAAGCTCTGTGGTTCTGTTTCCAATATTACCTGGGTAGTTGGTACCCACACAGGTATCTCAACTAATCAAAGGTATTTTCAAACCCAGGTGCAAAGTCTTCATACTATCTTAACTGTCCTTTTGCTGAAAATTTTTAGGTTAAATTAACTGGTTTAGATGTATATTATTTTCAAGACTGGTAACAAGTTCTTCCTGTATTTACAGCTATTAAATATTTAAAGGATAAGATATGCCTACTTTCTATGTTTCAGATATGGTCTATGCCAAAACTAAACTTAGAGGTTAGACAAAATAACTTAAAACATTTGTGGCATTCTCTAACTGGATATATTTTACTAATCAAATGTGCTACATATATACACCCTTCAAGGTTGGTATAACTTCCTTTCTAAGTGTTCTAATAATCTGTGTAAAAGCCAAAGCCAACTGTATTCACTGGAGCTAAAAAAGCCAATATTTTGGTTCCTGAGCCCAGGTCATGAAGCCACTGGAGATGATGGGACCTTTCTACACTGGCCCCTTGGTAAGTCACCTGTTTTCCTGATCAGGGAGGATACAAAGACCCAGAAACAACAACAACAAAAATTGTTGTACCGTCTGAAACAGGAGAGTCACAATTGAGGAGCAACCAGTCCTCCTGGCTTTCCAAAGAAGGGAAAACTACTTGGCCAGCATGCCCCTGACTCATCCTAACAGAAAACACCAGTACTGGAGAAGCTATAGCGCTACTCCCAGGCCCCTAAAGTCTTCTTTGGAGAGCCAGTAGTGACTTCCCAAATTAATCCTTGATTAAATTTTGGCTATCTTCTTGGTCTTAAATACTCAGAGAGAAATGTATAACTAAAGATAAAGGGATACCTCAAATATATAAGTGGCCTATTAAGTAATGCAACAAGAGCGCTCCAAGAGGGGAAACAAGCAAGGCCTTAAGACATGTTGTCCCCATCACTCATAGTTCTAATTCTTTCTTCTTCTTCTTATTTTACTTTTAATTTTTATTTTTTTGAGGTAGGGTCTCGCTGTAGCTCAGGCTGACTTGGCATTCACCATATAGTCTCAGGGTGGCTTTGAACTCATAGCGATCCTCCTGCCTCTGCCTCCCCTGTGCTGGGATTAAAGGTGTGCACCACCATGCCTGGCTCTAATAGTTCTAATTTTATAATAAGGAAAATCAACCATAGATGTCAAAATAGTTACATTTATATGTGAATCTGACCAAGAGTTGCTTAATTCAGAAGACTTCATTATACTGGAAACAATGGTTAATCTCTTCTAACTAGGACATCACTAAATAAGTTCTGAGGCCAAAAATATATTTGTACAGTCCTTAATGGCACCCAATGGCTCTATGGTACCAACCTTTGATCCTGGCTACCCTTAGGACAAATTTAAAAGGGTACACCCTGGAAGGCTATCATACAAAATATGGTCTATTCAACAGTATCAAGGTTAAATGTTTTGTGTATATTCCTGATAACTCTGCTAATATCTTGTCTGTTTTACAAGCCATACAGAAACAGATTCAAACCATGTTAAACACAACTGTGCCATTCAATAAACAATTCTAGAGGAAAATCTCAGCCACCTCATGCCCAGATCATCTTGAAACAATCCCACTCCATCTACCTGGGTTCCCCTGAATGCTCCCCAAGTCCTAAAAGCCCACAAGAAGGATAATCCTAAAGGTGACCAGTTTGCTGTCTCATTAACTCCTTACTTTTATTCTTTCTCCCCAACATTTTCTTCCAAGACTATCTTCCTGAACTCCATCAATACACTTTCAGGGTCCTTTAGAATACTTTCCCTCTCTGGGAGAGACTGTCTAGCTGCCCTAGTCCTACATCCCCCATTAACCAGAACTTGTTCGAGATCGAATGTCATCACCACTGTCCTCTAACAGCAGTTAGAGTGTCTTCTCATGAGAGTGGGGAATGAGAGGGGTATGCAGTTAGGGTGACTGGGTCCCTGAAGGTTAAAAAAGGCAGGAAAGTTTGCACTTGCTAGAAATCAAAGATGTTCTGACTTCTTATCTCTTGCCTAGTTCCCTAGATCTATTTCTTCACAAACCACCAGGACCCCTCCTGGAAGGGAGGTCTTTCATAGGATTTAAACATTGTGGTTGGTCAAGTTCAGCCCCTGGAACTTGGTGCCAGAGCTAGCCTCTTCCTGAGACAGCCCCTAGTCCTAAACAACCAGCTGTTCCTCTGGTTCACTTGACCCAGAAGACAAAAACACCACAATATGGTTATAAAAACCTTTACAAAGGGAGGGCAGGCTCTCTGACCACATTGCAATTTCTAGCTGTAGATGAGTAGCCCTTACTCCCCACATGGGTTCTTTTTTTTTTTTTTTTGAGGTAGGGTCTCACTCTAGCCCAGGCTGACCTGGAATTCACTATGGAGTCTCAGGGTGGCCTCGAACTCACAGCAATCCTCCTACCTCTGCCTCCCGAGTGCTGGGATTAAAGGCGTGCACCACCACGCCTGGCTCCACATGGGTTCTTTATCCCCCTCCAGCTCCCCATATGTCAGGAGCTCCTTGAACTTTCTTTTTTCTTTCCATGTTTTTTCCAGGCCCTCCACATGGAATCTCTAGCCACATGGGTGTCTTTCCTTGGCTCTGTACTTCCCTCAATAAATATAATAATTTAATAATTATCCTTTTCAATAGTTTTTACTCAATTCTTTGATTAAAATTAAAATAAACCTAGAGTTTGGGGCTCAAGGACTTCCCTGGACCACAAGCACTCTGTTATATAGGGGATCTTCACAAGTTCAAGGCCAGCCTGAGCTGTGAGTTTCAGTCCAGCCAGGGCTCCAATAAAAAAAAAAAAAAAAAAGCCAGGCGTGGTGATGCATGCCTTTAATCCCAGCACTGGGGAGGCAGAGGTAGGAGGTTCACCATGAGTTTGAGGCCACCCTGAGATTACATAGTGAATTCCAGGTGAGCCTGGGCTACAGCAAAACCCTACCTTGAGAAACCAACTGACCAAACAAGCAAACAAAAAACTAGTTATAATTTTAAAAAATAGTCAAGATTCAAGAGCCCCCCCCCTCATTAATGTTCCAGCAAAACATTCAGTCCATAATGAAAATGTTCATTCCTCTCCTTCAGCATGCCTTCCTTAATCCAGTTACTGGAAAGCCAGGCTCCCCTTTGGAACTGAGTCTTTGTAATCCTCTTTCCTACTCCACCTGTAGTCTGTCAGGCAGTGGTTGTTGACTTTCTTCATAATTTCTCCAGCAATTCACGATCTCTCACCTAATGTGGCCTCATTCACCAATCTCAGATTACTGCAGAAATACTCTCTTCTCACTTCTCCCTGATTCCACCTTTGTCTGATAGTTTCTTCTAACATCAGCTATAAAAATCCTTTTAAATGGAAATTAGGTCAAAATCCTTCATTGGTACCCCTTTCACCCTGACCAAAGTTCCTTCGATGGCTTCCAAAGCTCTACTTGATCTTGCTCTCTTGATGCCCTGGTCCTACCACCTTTCATCCTCCTGCTAATATAGTACAGACAGCGGAGCTCAACTCTTCCTGTGATCAAGGGAGCTATTTCCCCAACCTAAACCTTTCACCTGGTTGTTCCCTTTACCTGGAATGTTTGTCCCCAGTTAGCTGCATGGCTCACCTTTTAAAATCTGCTCACATGTCACTTTTACAGTGACCTCCTTTGGCTTCCAGATCCTTTAGCCATGGGCTATGTTTGGCATTGTTCTATCAACTTCTAATATATTGCATACAATTGACCTACATATTACAGTTTAATAGAGTGGGAGCTTCACAAGGCATAAAGTTCTTGCAAGTCTAAGTCTAGGACCTCAGTGCACCCAGTTTGGCTTAGCAGTCTCTTTGGCTCCCAGCAATTGGACAACCAGACCCTGGTTAGTGGAGTGACTATGGTGAGGGCAGTGTCACACCTGAGTGTAGGATTGTGATATAGGGCTGGGGATTATATATTGTAATCTTAGCACTTGGAGTTTTTGGTGTGTTTGCTCACTTTTATTTAAAATACTTAGAGCTGAAAAAAAAATCTTTGAATGTTTGCTGAATGAACTAATCAAGTATGTGTTTGTTAAAGGATTTTACTTCTGTGTTCTTACCTCATTTTCCAGTCACTCCCAGTCATGTGTTAGCTCCAATTTACCTATAGGTCACTGACCCTTAAAAAGTTTATTTGCACACATCACAAGTTATTAAGTTGAAAGTGAAATTAGTGGTCTCAGTGAACAGAGGAAGATAAGATTGTTTACTATTTTGCTCATTGATCAACTTTATGTCTATAACAAATGTACTTTGGTCTGCAAAGGACAACTCAGCAAATTTGGGACCAGGATTTAGGGTGGGATAAACAGGCTATGACTAGGTCACTGCCCCTCTTTGAGAGGTGTCTTGAAAAGTTCATGGTTCAAACTTTGGGAGACAGGAGATACAATTTGTCAAAAGGGAAATCTGAAAAAATTCTTCCAGGTTAGGAGAAAGGTACAGTTTTCTAGTAAGCTTTGCTGAATGTTCTCCCATCAAGTCTGACCTACTTAGTTCAATACAGTCTGATTCTACACCCGAAAAGTTATAGGCTCCTGCCTGTTGCATCCCTGAAACAAGCTGTTCTGGTTAAATCAGCAAAATCAGTGTTCCTCCTATGCTTGCAGCAGCCCGCCCTGAGTTCCAAGAGGCTATCTGCACAAAAGTGAATGTAGGAATTGCCACTACTGCAGAGCATGGCAGAGACAACAGAAAAAGAAAAACAGAAAGATTTTCTTGTTTTCTTCCTCTATATTGTAGGACACCTGCAGAGAGACTGGCTCCAGGATGGTAGACTTGCAGTGTTTTTTTCTTTTTTTGTTGTTTATTTTTATTTATTTATTTGAAAGTGACAGAGAGAGGGAGAGAGAAAGAGAGAGAGAATGGGCCCGCCAGGGCCTCCAGCCACTGCAAATGAACTCCAGATGCGTGCGCCCCCTTGTGCATCTGGTTAATGTGGGTTCTGGGGAATCGAGTCTTGAACCGGGGTCCTTAGGCTTCACGGACAAGCGCTTAACTGCTAAGCCATCTCTCCAGCCCAACTTGCAGTGTTTTTTGTTCTCTACACAGTCCATTCCTTCTCTCTGCCCCAAACTCCCTCCCTTTCTTTTCTCCTTAGCTTTGTTTTGTTTGTTTGTTTTGAGGTTTTTGCTTTTGGTCTTTTAAATATTTATAAAAAACTTTTTTGTTTTATTTTTAATTATTTATTTGAGAGCAACAGACAGAGAGAGAAAGAGGCAGAGAGAGAGCAAGAGAGAGAATGGGCAGGCCAGGGCCTCCAGCCACTGCAAAGGAACTCCAGACACATGCGCCACCTTGTGCATCTGGGTTACATAGGTCCTGGGGAATTAAGCCTTGAACTGAGGTCCTTAGGCTTCACAGGCAAGCGCTTAACTGCTAAGCCATGTCTCCAGCCCCTCTTTTAAATATTTTATTTATTTATTTTGGTTTTTCATGGTAGCATTTCACTCTAGCTCAGGCTGACCTGGAATTCACTATGTAGTCTCAGGGTGGCCTCAAACTCATGGCAATCCTCCTACCTCTGCCTTCAGAGTGCTGGGATTAAAGGTGTCTACCACCATGCCCACCTTTAAATATTTTATTAATATTTATTTATTTTTTATGGAGAGAATGGGAGTGCCAGAGCCTGTAGCCACTACAAATGAACTCCGGAAGCATGCCCCACCATATGCATGCATCTGGCTTACATGGGTTCTGGGGAGTTGAACCTAGGTCCTTAGGCTTCGCAGGCAAGTGCTTTAACTGCTAAGCCATTTCTCCAGCCTTTTTTTGGGTTTTTAAATTTTTCTTTCTTTCTTTCTTTCTTTCTTTCTTTCTTTCTTTCTTTCTTTCTTCTTCCTTCTTTCTTCTTTCCTTCCTTCCTTTCCTCTTTTTCTTCCTTCTTGTTTTTTGTTTTTGAGACAGTCTCCCTCTATCTTGAAGTGACCTGGAACTTACTCTGTAGCACAGACTGGCCTCAGACTCAGTGATCCTCCTACTTCAGCCTCCCAAGTCCTGGAATGATAGGTGTGAACCACCAATCATTATATCACATCTCTGTTTTGTTTTTTATAAGACAGTGTCTCACTCTATAGCCCAGATTATCCTTTTAAATTACAGCAATCCTCATGTTCTAGCCTTCCTGCCCACCTTAAAAATCACACTCACACTTATTAATATATAATATACAAAGAGTATGTGACCCTCTTCTGTATATAAGTCTGAATTTGGAAAATGTATATAGTTCTATGACACCCTGATGTAGAATATTTCTATTGTGTTAGAATATGTAGCCAGGCATGGAGAAATCCCTGCCTAGCATGCTCAAGGCCTTGGTTCAATCTCCAGCACAGCTAAAATATTATAAAATCTATGTACAAACTAAGGCACAGAAAAACCAAGTCACTCACCTGCTGCACACAATCAGAGCAGAGGTGACTGCAAACAGGCCATCTGATGGGACCGACAGTATAGTAGATAGTTTCCAGGTGGCTGAGATAAACTTCCGGACTAGGCACAGTGATGGAGGAAGGAATTAGTGAGACTTAAAGATCCAGGGGAAGTTCTATAACAGCAGAAGAAGTTGGCTCCCTCTTAAAGAACCAAGCAGAGAGCACAGCACACTTCAGGAACTCCAGGCAGAACTCAGGCACTTTTCATATCTTTAGACTGGAATTTCAAATCCACCACCACAGCTTAGGGCTGAACCCTAAGATCTGCCCAGTGACACCTCCTCCACCCAGGTGGCTGAAAATCTAAATTATAACATGTAATAAAATCCTGAATATATTGGGGGCCATTCATTTAAACTACCACAGACAGGCATAGGGCATTTGGAGACTGATATTATATATATATATATATATATATTGTTTTTGAGATAGGGTTTCACTCTACTCTGTACTCACTCAATAATAAGCAATCATTATTGTGCAGTTTGTTGTCCTAGACTGTTGGGCAAGCACTTCTCTATCTCACACTTGATTTATATTCAGGAATCAGGCTCCAGGTTTAGTTTTCCCCTAATTCATAAGGTTTTATGATCCCTGAACTGGTGGGCACAAGAGATTAACTAGTCCAATCCCCTGTAAAATACTATTGTTCTTATAGAGGAGCTGACAGACCCTCAAAGGCTAATCTATTCAGGTAGGGGGAGAAAACTTAAAGGAAAGTAAGATATAGCAGATGCTGGGATAGTTCATATATGATAATAACAGCTACAAAGTAGTGAATGAGGATCTGATTTTATGTTTTCTGCTTACAAAGCTAGGGCTCTTTTTTGCCAGATTATCATAGCCTTATGTTACATCATGGTAAGTTATCCTTTAAAGCTTTCATTGTAGTTAGTGACAGAGGCTGAAGTCCTGTGTAAAGACTACATTAAAGGAAGAAAAAGTGGCAAAGCCAGTGTGGTGGTTTGAGTCAGGTGTCCCCCCATAAACTTAGGTTTTCTGAATGCTAGGTTCCCAGCTGATGGAGATTTGGGAATTAATACCTCCTGGAGGCAGTGTATTGTTGGGGTCAGGCGTATGGGTATCATAGCCAAACACTGGCACACTCCTGTTGCTATTGTCCACCTGATGTTGGTAAGGAGGTGATGTCCAGCCTCTGCTCATGCCATCGTTTCCCCCCCCCCCCCGGTGTCATGGAGCTTCACCTTGAATCTGTAAACCAAAATAAACCTTTAATCCCATAAGATGCTCTTGGTTGAGTGGTTTCTGCCAGCAATACAAACCTGACTGCAACAGTAAAGTTGGTACCAGAGGAGTGAGATTGCTGCTAGACACCTGACTGTGTGGCTTTGGCCTTTTGGAGCTGATTTTCAAGAGGAATGTGGATGGATTTGAAATCTTGGCCTAAGAGACACATTGTAGTGCTATAAGTACAGCTTAATGGACTTTTCTGGTCAGTAAGAACTATGGACTGTGAGGTTTGGCTTATGAGGGTGAGAAAGAATTTTGCTTGAACTGGGCTAGAAGCAGTTTGTGTGAGAGGCTTGCTGTTATGCCCATGTTCTGAGAACTTGTGCAGGGTTGCTTTGCATAGAAATGGACTGGTGTGAGCAGAGAGATATGGCACAGAAATTAAATCTTTGGGCTGAAACTGATGGCCATTCAGCTACAATTATATGAGAGATTATATCAATTGAGTTTGGGCCAGTTGACCTGCATTGGGACAACAGAAAGAATGCAGTCTTTGGAAGGGGCCTAAATGCTGAAGGAGTGTCCTGTTCTTCAAAGTCTGTTTATTTTCCCCCTGGATCAACAAATTGGCACTCTACCTGGTATTATGGGGTATAAGAAATGCAGGAAAGAGAGGGTCATTGAATTTGCAACACAGTCTTGTGTTTTGGAAATGGCCATGGGCAGCATGAAGCAGGTTTGCTGGATGCCTGCATGGAGACCTGATGGAGATGTGAGGATGGATTGTGGTTTGTAGTGGAGACCCAGTGGAGATGCCAGGACCCCGAAATGGCTATAAGGAAAGCTGCCAGCCCTGGATGAAGTTTTCCAGGACTATGAGTAGCCTAGCTGGGGGGGTGGAATTGGAACTCCAGAGACTTGTTGCTGGTTAGAATTATCAGAATTGGAGACTTGTCATTGACTAGAGTTGTTGGACTTGGAGCTACAGAGTTTGATGTTTGCCATGTTTCTAAAAAAATTTTTTTATTAACAACTTCCATGATTATAAAAAATACCCCATGGTAATACCCTCCCTCCCCCCACTTACCCCTTTGAAACTCCACTCTCCATCATACGCCCTCCCCATCTCAATCAGTCTCTCTTTTACTTTTGATGTCTTGATCTTTTCCTCCTCTTATGATGGTCTTATGCAGGTAGTGTCAGGCACTGTGAGGCCATGGATATCCAGGCCATTTTGTGTCTGGAGGGAGCATGTTGTATGGAGTCCTACCCTTCCTTTGGCTCTTACATTCTTTCTGCCACCTCTTCCGCATTAGACCCTGAGCCTTGGAAGGTGTGATAGAGATATTGCAGTACTGAGCACTGCAGTCATTTCTTTCCATCACCATGATACCTTCTGAGTTGTCCCAAGGTCACTGCCATCTGAAAAGAGAAGATTCTCAACCAAAAGTGACAGTAGCATTAATATAAGGGTGTGAACATTAACAGAAGTGCTTACTGGGCAGTTTGATAAGCATAGTACATACATTTGGCCAGACAACAGCAAACATTACACCCCTCAGGCTTATGACTACCCCTGTTTTAAGTTTTCAGTATCAGGGATGTATTCCCTTCCCATGGAGTGGGCCTCCAGTCCAATTAGAGGGCAGTTGGTTTCCTCCATAACAGACGTGCCACTATTGCACCAGTTGGCTCATTTGGCCTGGCTGGCCAATTATAAGGCTTGCAATGTCCACTGATGAGTATCTTCATTGGTGATTTCTCTTTCTCCCATTGAACTGCATGCAGAATGGCTTCTTTCAGCTTTCTGTCAGCTGGTCTACATGGAGGAGGTTATCAGCTCAGATCCAGCAAGATTTCTCAGTGGCTTTGCAGCCCAAGTATATGGAGTCTTCAGCATTAGGGTCTTACCACCTATTCCTGGTGAGAAACCAAGGGCCTCTTGTCATGGTTTTTAAATCTTATATTAGTTGAATATTTCTTTGCTATGCCCAATGCCATGTTTTGCAGTGTGAATGTTTATTTTGTGCCATTATGGGTCTTTTTGGTATTACGGCTCAGTTAAAAGACCTTAGATTATGGGGATATTTGAACATAATTAGATTGATAAAAATATGGGGATTTTTGAAGTTGGATGAATGCATTGCATTTTACATCATGTACAATTATCAGTTTATGGGAGCCAGGGGTGGAATGTGGTGGTTTGATTCAGGTATCCCCCATAAACTTAGGTGTTCTCAATGATAGGTTCCCAGCTGCTGGAGATTTGGGAATTAATACCTCCTGGAGGCAGTGTATTGTTGGAGTCAGGCTTATGGGTGTTATAGCCAGTTGCCCCTTTCTAGTGTTTGGCATACTCTTCTGCTGGTGTTGTCTGCCTGTTGATGATCAGGAGGTGATGTCCACCCTCTGCTCATGCCATTATTTTCCCCTGCCATTGTGAAGCTTCCCCTCGTGAAGCTTCCCCTTGAGTCTATAAGCCAAAATAAACCCTTTTTCTTGTTTGGGTGATTTCTACCAGCAACATGAAACTGACTGCAAATATATATATATGAGAGAAAATTTGTGCACCAGTGCCTGAGTCACTACAATCAAAATACAGATGCTTGTGCCACCTAGTGGGCATGTACTACCATGAGCTTGCCTCTCCTTTGGGTGCCTGGCTTATATGGGATCTGGAGAGTAGAACATGGCTTCACAGGCAAGAATCTCTCCAGTTCGAGGATGTATTTTTTAAAAGACAAGCCCTTATTCTGTAGTCCAGACTGACCTAGGACTTGTGACAATCTTCCTGTTTTTGCATTGCAATTTTAGGAGTAAAAGCATATGCTAACACACCAGGCTAGGAGTACTATGACATTAGGCTAAGAGGTGATTTTTTTAAGGCCATTGGACAAATTTAGCTGCCAGCCATAACCAACAATGTGAGTAAAGATTACTGTGGAGAATTCTCCCAGACTTTCTTAGATTTCATCATATGGTATCTCAGTTCATATGGGTAAGACATATTTCACAGGAGTGGTTTCTAGGAGGGACTTCTTACTAGGGCACTGTTAGTACATTACTTTGATATACTTCAAAGTTCATAAACTTAGTAGTCAAAAATGATAACCAATGATACAAATGCATGCAGAACTTAATTATAAGGTAATATTTTTCTGGATGAGCACTTTTAGTATACATAAATAGCTCCAGTGCCAGAAGTGTACTGCCATCACACAACACAGGGATTGTGCTTAGAAAGCTCTCTGCATATCTATCGAAACAGTACAGAAAGCTTGAGGCAGGAGGGTTGTTATTCATAAGAGACTCGCTGTGGGTAAGTAGGTCAATTCTGGGCCAATTTGACTACAGAGCAGGATCCAGTTTCAAAACACCAAACCAAACCAACTATCCAACCAAACATATGTGCGTGTGTGTGTGTGTGTGTGTGTGTATAAATGTGTGCATACATATGTATATGTATTATTCTAATTTGCTTTTTGAGGGGCCAGATTCTTGCTATGTAGCCCAGGCTGGCTTAGAGCTTATGATCCTCCTGTATCAGCCTTTGAAGTGCTGGGGTTACAGACCTGTACCCCCATGCCCAGTCTAGTAATAACAGATACCTCTAATATCTCATATACAAATGTACTTGGCAGAATACTGCAGATATTTTCTTTATAATAGAAGAGAGAATATGACATTCCTAAGTGATTAATGAGAGGTTTGCTATCAAAAAGATTTAAAAGGCCTTATTTATTTACCACCAAAGAATTATATTTTG
This sequence comes from Dipus sagitta, assembly GCA_036346955.1. Classification (NCBI taxonomy): domain Eukaryota; kingdom Metazoa; phylum Chordata; class Mammalia; order Rodentia; family Dipodidae; genus Dipus; species Dipus sagitta. Next base: position 42,251,696 of record CM070780.1, read on the forward strand.
AATTATATCGTGTTCTGGCCTTTGACAAATGTGCTTTTTCCCACCATCTTGATAAATTGTTCCTAATTTTAAGAAATTTTTTATTTTCATGTGTATATGGGCACATCAAGGCCTCTTGCTGCTGCAAATGAACTCCAGACACATATACCAACCCTTGAGCCTGTTGCATTTGAAAAATGAAATAAAATAAAGCATAAGTACTGGGGAATTGAACCCAGGCTGGCAGGCTTTACAAGCAAGTTCCTGTAACCACTAAGCCATCTCCCTAGCACAAGTTTCAACATAGTATTTGTGAACCTACAATGTATATAGTACTGGCAATGGACATTGATTCATTCTCCATCCTCTTTGGAAAGTCTAACTTGTAGCAAATGAAACAAAGCCCTGAAGAAGCAAGGAGCCACTACAGCAGGGTCTGCAACTTTAAACTGGAGGTCAGGCAGTTAGCAGTAAGTGTGATAGATCAGAGATGGCTGTAAATGTTTGGAGCCTCTTTTTCTGAAGAAATGGGTTCTATTGCCTTATCTTTGAACCTAGGCAGATCCTGTGACTTGTTTTGTCTTTTTTGTTTGTTTGTTTGTTTTTTGTTTTTTCAAGGTAGGGTCTCACTCTAGCTCAGGCTGACCTGAATTCACTATGTAGTCTCAGGGTGGCCTCAAACTCACAGCGATTCTCCTACCTCTGCCTCCCAAGTGCTGGGATTAAAGGCATGTACCACCACACTTGGCTCTGTGACTTGTTTTGATTAATTGAATACAGCACTGGTGAGGCTTGTATAACTTCTGAGGAGTAAAAATATTTGCAGTTTGTGCCTTTGCTATTACAGTGCCACCCCCCCCCTTCCCTTGAAGCCAGCCTGACATAGCTTAACTACTCTAAGACCCTCATGCCATGCAGAAGGGAGGATCAGGAATTCAGAGAGGGCAGAAGAAGGAGCATGAGGCACCCAATAGGAAGTGAGACCTTCTTAGCTCTACCATTCCATCACAATGCAGCTGTGTCTGTTGCCTCAGGAGACCCATACAGAGCAAAAGTGCCCAACACAGTGGAGCCTACATTCCTGCTTCATAGAATCATGAGCAAACTATAGAACTGATGTGTTTTGAGCCATGACTTTGGGTGTTTTGCTACACAGTTTGAAGAATCAGGCTTTGGCTGAAATAGAAGTAATGTTTGAACTCTAACACAATTCCCAACATTGCCTCATAGCAGTGTTTTTCAAATTGTTCTTTACAGCACCATTTTTGAATCCCTGACAAAGAGTGAAGAAAGAAAAGAGGTTTTACCATTCATAGTATGCAGGCATGTGAAGCAATAGATGATATGAAATTCACCCAAGAAATGGAGATTTACTTTGTGTCAATGATGAATTTGTTACATCCAAAAGCACAATAATTGAAGGCAGAGGATAAGCAACAAACCAAAGTATTCTTTGGCTTCGTGTTGATAAGGGAAACAGGGACACAGAACTGGCACCAGAGATAGAGTGGAGAATCAGAAAATTTATTCATGTCAATATGGACTCAGGGAATAACTTTCAAAGCCTGCGTATTGATCTCTGATAGCTCAGGGGTTTTATAGACAGTATAGCAGGCAGTTTGACATCATCTTGATTTCATCATATTGTTGGTGGGTTATGAGTTTCTAAGGTTACATGATTTTGGGGCACAAACAGAAAATTCCTTAGCAATAGGTCAGTGTTAAGAAAGTACAAATGTACAACAGAAAGCTGTTTGCTCAGGGGTGCCTATGGCTACACTAACTAGATAACCAGCAGGATGCAGCTGCACGGATAGGGAGGAGACTCAGGGTCATGCTGGCTCCCTGTTAATGCTTGTACAATAGAAAGCTTGTACAATAGTATCATCTAGGTCTGGTTTCTTTGTTAAATTTCTTCTACCACAGTATCATTTCTATAAGCTTGTAAACTTCTCATTCCTTCTGATACTTCTGGTGTTGCCACCCATCCATCCAAATCTAATTGCCTGGGTTTGCAATATGCTGACTCTCAAATACCCAGCTACAGTGTGACACTGTAGTATCAAAATGGCAGAAGTTTCTCAAAAACCAAAATCTCCACTTCTGCAGCCTCCCAGCCACAAAACCTGCAAGGCCCACTCCCGTCCCTCCTGAATGCCACCCTTACTAGCTGGACCTTCTATCTCCATCTTCCTCAGGAAGTGGTCAGAAGGAAGGGAGATGGCATGCAGTCTCTGTGTCAATTAGAACCACCACTTCTATTTATTACCTGTTTACTATGTTACAGAATGTTGCATTTAATGTCATAGGAATATCACATAAGGAAGCAAGGATTAGCCCTGGGTCACAGATGTGGAACCTGAGGCTCAGAAAATTTCAATCTTGCCCAAATTTACACAGTCATTAATTGCAAGTGCCAGGAGTGACCTGTTGAAGAATGCATGGACCTGTCTATGCTCCAGAGCACACAGCAAAGAAGGCCTGTTTTCATAGGTGGCCTCTCTAGTGGTGGCGTACATACTATTTCAGATAAAGCCTTTCTATGAAAAAGGTTTGGAGTAGAATGAGTCCATGCTTGAAATTATGCTATCTTAGCACAAAACCGTATATGGAAATGTGAAATGTATGAGATATTAGTGAAATTAACCATTTATAAGGTCATCAGTGGACTTCACCATGCATATTGTCATAAATTGATTTTACCATGTATAATGTCACCAGTGAACTTCACCATGTGTAAAGTCATCAGTGCATTTACCATGTATTATCAATGCATTCACCATGTATTAAGGAATCAGTGCACTCACCACGTATTAAGTCATCAGTGGGTTCATGTTGGGCATTACTAATCACAGGCTGGGACTGTGAGAAAGCTGACCTGGGCTGTTGGACATGGACATGGTCGAGCACCTTGGTCTGTGGGGGTTGCAGCCGGGTTTATCTTAGGGAACCCACTCGGGCGCTGGAGCTGGCCTTCCCTTCTGGCGAGGTAGTAGTATGCCTCATCTTCGTCCAGAGGAAAGGGGACCAGCAGCCCTCCCCCCATCCCAAAGCACCTGAACATTCCATAGTCTAAGGTTCTGCCCCCGCCCCCAGTTCCTGACCTCGTGGCCAGCTGCCCAAGACACCTTATATGGTAGTAAACAGTCTCCCTGCTGCTGTAGCCATCCAATATGTGGCTGAAGTCACGTAGCTTTTCTCATCACTTCTGTTGTCTCCCTTGCAACTTCTTCCTCACAACTTCTGCCTTCCAACACCAGCAACCCATAAGCCTGTGTATCCAATCACCTTATAGCCTGTATGTACCTTCTCAACCTTTCCCAAGTGCTTATAAACCCACCCCCCCCCTTTTTATGAGGTAGGGTCTCACTCTGGTCCAGGCTGACCTGGAATTAACTATGTAGTGTCAGGGTGGCCTCGAACTGATGGCGATCCTCCTACCTCTGCCTCCCGAGTGCTGGGATTAAAGGCGTGCGCCACCACGCCCGGCCCCACTCCCCTTTTGAAGAGATGAGACAAATCGCTACCCATCAGATTGTCTCCTGGGTGGTTCATTGCCCATCGCACTCACCCTGCTCCCCCCAACTCCTTCTGTGCCTAGGACATAGGTGGCTAATGACCTCCAGGGATAACGAGGACCCTCAGAATTACCATGTGTTAAGTCATCAGTGGATTCACCATGTATAAAGTCATCAGTGGATTCACCATGTATAAAGTCATCAGTGCATTCAACATGTATAAAGTCATCAGTGGATTCACCATGTATTAAGTCATCAATACATTCACTATGTATTAAGTCATAAGTGCATTCACCATGTATGAAGTCATTATGGACTTCATATTTTAAGCACATTTTGTGTGGTGCTGTCACATATATCTTCACTGAGTCAGAGCACATAGTTTTGCTTGCAGAATCAGCTGGAAATCTGACAAATGGTTTTATTTATTATTATTTAAATTTTTTTTTATTAATTTATTTGAGTGACAGACAGAGAGAGAAAGAGGCAGATCGATAGAGAGAGAATAGGAGCACCAGGGTCTCCAGCCACTGCAAATGAACTCCAGAGGCATGCACCACCTTGTGCACCTGGCTTATGTAGGTCATGGGGAATAGAGCCTTGAACCAGGGTCCTTAGGCTTCACAGCCAAGCACTTAACTGCTAAGCCATCTCTCCAGCCCACAAATGGCTTTATTATTCAAAAGTTTCAGGCCTCACTTTGTCTCTTCCATAAGACTGAAAATCTCTAGTTTGGGACCTTAGAATTTTGAGAGCAGAAAAACAGGGGAGAAGCAAGGAAGAGATTTGCTACGTGGCCGCAGTCAAAGCATTGGCAATATGAACTGGAACAACTTGTAGGGCCTATTGAAAAGGATTGTTATCAATGTAGGCAGCAAGCTTTTTGGAGGAGATGGGATCTGTAGCAATAGCTCTTTTACATAAAAGGGCAGAGGAAATTGAATGAATGAGCACATGTCACTTGGTGCCTGGGCAGCCTTCCCTTTCTCCTTGTTCCTCCCAAAGCAATTGACAGGACAGTGACAAAGAGGTGAACTAGAAGAAGCTGACAATAATGATGAATCTGGCTGTTCTTGCTGTTGTCTCTGTGGATAGCAACAGAACGCAAGGGTCAGAGCTGCTGTGAACAAAATGTGGATCTGCCATTTAGGTTTTTTTTTTTTTTTTGCCACGAAACTCATGTGATTTATGTTCTCTGGTGTCCTCATTCTTTTGACCTTCACAGAGCTAACTCCCAGTTTAGGATTGTGCCAAGACTTCAGTGGGAATGTCAGCTGCAGAGGACAAAGGAGTCAAGCTAATAAACTCTCCAGATCTGCATCTTGCAGATTGCTTCAGTTTTGGAGAAGGTATTATTTTTAGAATTCCTATTGGCTTTCACCCTGTGCCTGGAATGATTAAGGGTGAGCAGTCTCTCACTAATTTAACCATTTCTCTCCCAGTTCCTCTGGAAAGGGAAGTGAGCTCCATTTGTGCCTAGAGGCTGGGATTAAGAAACAAAAGTTTCAACCCTCCACCTCTGTATTAGTCAGGGTTCTCTAGAGGAACAGAACTGCTAGAATGAATTATTTTCAAAGGGGATTTATTGGATCAGCTTACAGTAGTCCAATAGCAGTTGCAGGCCCGAGAATCACCGAACCTGGTAGTTGCTCAGTCCTCGTGGCCAGATGCCTCAGCAGTCCCGACCCGGCACTGCAGATGGTGCAGGAAAGCCTGGAGGCTCCTGAGGAGCCGCTGGGCTTCAATCCATGGGGGTCTTCAGTTGATGCTGGTCTTTCGTCCGCACTGGTCTTCAATCCACACTGGAAGGTAGCAAGCAGCTCCGGCAGCCAAAATGGAAGGGAGGCAGGAAGGAAGGAAGGGACTCTTTTTTCCCAGAGCTCCCTTGTATCAAGTCCCCCTCTGGGCGGGACCGCCCATTCTGGGGGAAGGGCTCAACCTTGGGGAAAGACTTCCTCCTCTAGTTGATCCTTCCTAGAAGCAACCTATGGATTACTAAACAAATCAAGTTGACAACACCTTAACTATCACAAGTCCACCCCTTGTCAACTTGGCATCAAATCATGTCTCCTTACATCATACTTAATTTTCAAATGAAAACAGTAACAAGCTCATAATTCCGCCTAACATGGCATAACTATCCCACGTACAACCTGAACCGCAAAATCTTCCCCCCAACACAAAGCTTAGTCTCTAGTATAATGGGTCTAATATAAATTCAACAGTTAGCTAATGATATAATCGTAATATTGGTGTAGATACATACAAACACTCTGTTATCAAGGCAGGACAGAAACATTGCAATCACAGTCCTCATTTCTGTAACTGGTCCCGTGGCCTTAGCTGGTATTTGTAACTGCCTTCTTCTACTACCCATTCTGTATTTCCTCCACCTTCAGCAAGCACCTCACCAGGTCTTGGTTCTTTACCTGGAGGGGTAACCCATACCTTCATGCCTGAAGGATCTGGGCCATTTATCACACTACTTCTATTGGGTTGTTGCAGTCGTCCATTGACTTTGACAACAGGACATGGTAACACTAGCAGACGCCCTAAAGGATCTCCTGCACTCCAGGCATACTCTTCCTTACCTCCATTGTGGAGAAGCAGTCCAATTTGCCCCTGGTAATCTGGATCAATCACCCCTGCTATCACTGTAACTCCTTTCTCAGCCTGTTCACTCAAGGGCATTAGGAGCCCAAAGTGACCAGGGGGAAGTCTTAGCTTCCAGTTCAATGGAATGTTCTTTGTGTCTCCTGGCAAAAGCACTCCCCCCTCTGGGACCAAGACTTGTAATCCAGCAGAGCATAAGGTTGCGGGAACAGGAAGCAAAAATCTAGCTAATGGGTCACTTGGAGTGATGGTAAGTGGGACTATTCCCATTTCCACCCCTTGATTCCTGGACCCGTGAATCCAGGCTATAGGAGAAACAGTACCATATATAGGACGCTGATTCAGAGCATATACAGCCTGCTGGAGGACACTCCCCCAGCCCTCCAAGCTATTGCCACCTAGTTGGCGCTGTAGCTGTTTCTTCAAAAGGCCATTCCACCGTTCTATCAAGCCAGCTGCTTCAGGATGGTGGGGCACATGGTAAGACCAGTGAATTCCATGATCATGAGCCCACTGCCGTACTTCCTTGGCGGTGAAGTGAGTTCCTTAGTCAGAAGCAATGCTGTGTGGAATGCCATGACGGTGAATAAGGCATTCTGTAAGCCCACGGATGGTAGTCTTGGCAGAAGCACTACGTGCAGGAAAGGCAAATGCATACCCAGAATAAGTGTCTATTCCAGTAAGGACAAAACGCTGCCCTTTCCATGATGGAAGTGGTCCAATGTAGTCAACCTGCCACCAGGTTGCTGGCTGGTCACCCCGAGGAATACTACCATATCGGGGGCTCAGAGTTGGTCTCTGCTGTTGGCAAATTTGGCACTCAGCAGTAGCCGTAGCCAGGTCAGCCTTAGTTAGTGGAAGTCCATGTTGTTGGGCCCATGCATAGCCTGCATCTCTGCCACCATGGCCACTTTGTTCGTGGGCCCATTGGGCAATGACAGGGGTGGCTGAGGAAAAAGGTTGACCACTATCCACAGTACGGGTCAGCTTATCTACTTGATTATTAAAGTCATCCTCCAACGAGGTCACCTTCTGATGAGCATTAACATGGGACACAAGTATCTTTATATCCTTTGCCCATTCAGAGAGTTCTATCCACATACACCTTCCCCAAATGTCCTTTTCACCAATTTTCCAATTGTGCTCCTTCCAAGTCCCAGACCATCCAGCCAAACCATTGGCCACAGCCCATGAATCAGTGTATAAGCGCACATCTGGCCATTTTTCTTTCCAAGCAAATTGCACAACCATATGCACTGCCCGAAGTTCTGCCCATTGTGAAGACTTCCCTTCACCACAGTCCTTCAGAGTTGTCCCAGAAAGGGGCTGTAATGCTGCAGCTGTCCACTTTTGGGCGGTGCCTGCATAACGTGCTGAACCATCTGTAAACCATGCCCTAGACCTCTCCTCCTCAGTCAATTGATCATAGGGCACACCCCATGATGCCATAGGTGCATGCTTGGGGACAGAAGGCATTGCAACAGGAGTAGCAACCATAGGCATTTGGGCAACTTCCTCATGTAACTTACTCGTACCTTCAGGGCCTGCTCGAGCCCGATCACGTATATACCACTTCCACTTAATGATGGACTGTTGCTGTGCACGTCCAACTTTATGGCCTGGTGGGTCAGATAACACCCAGCTCATGATGGGCAGCTCAGGTCGCATAGTAACTTGATGGCCCATTGTCAAACGTTCAGTTTCCACTAAGGCCCAATAGCAGGCCAAAAGCTGTCTCTCAAATGGAGAATAATTGTCTGCAGACGATGGCAGGGCCTTGCTCCAAAATCCCAATGGCCTCCGCTGTGATTCACCTATGGGGGCCTGCCAAAGGCTCCAAACAGCATCCCTGTCTGCCACTGAAACCTCAAGTACCATCGGATCTGCTGGATCATATGGCCCAAGGGGCAGAGCAGCCTGCACAGCAGCCTGGACCTGTTGAAGAGCCTTCTCTTGTTCTGGGCCCCACTGAAAACTAGTAGCTTTCTGAGTCACTTGGTACATGGGACGGAGTAAGACACCCAAGTGAGGAATGTGCTGTCTCCAAAATCCAAATAGGCCCACTAGACGTTGTGCTTCTTTCTTAGTGGTAGGAGGGGCCAAATGCAACAACTTGTCCTTCACCTTAGAAGGAATATCCCTACATGCCCCACACCACTGAACTCCTAGAAATTTCACTGAGGTGGAAGGTCCTTGAATTTTGGATGGATTTATTTCCCATCCCCTGATGCGCATATGCTGTACCAGCAACTCCAGAGTGGATGCCACCTCCTGCTCATTTGATCCAATTAGCATTATGTCATCAATATAATGGACCAACGTGACACCCTGTGGAAGGGACAAGTGATCAAGGTCCCTGCGAACTAAGCTATGACACAGGGCTGGAGAGTTAATATAACCTTGAGGTAAAACAGTAAATGTGTACTGCTGACCTTGCCAGCTGAAGGCAAATTGCTTCTGGTGGTCCTTATGGACAGGTATGGAGAAGAAAGCATTTGCAAGATCAATAGCCGCATACCAGGTACCAGGAGATGTGTTAATCTGCTCAAGTAAAGAAACCACATCTGGTACAGCAGCTGCAATTGGAGTCACCACCTGATTAAGTTTCCGATAATCCACTGTCATTCTCCAGGATCCATCTGTCTTTTGAACAGGCCAAATAGGAGAGTTAAAGGGAGATGTGGTGGGAACCACCACCCCTGCATCCTTCAAGTCTTTTATAGTGGCATTAATTTCTGAAATCCCTCCAGGGATGCGATACTGTTTCTGATTCACTATTTTCCCTGGTGGTGGGAGCCTCAGTGGCTTCCATTTTGCCTTTCCAACCATAATAGTCCTCACTCCACAAGTCAGGGAACCAATGTGAGGGTTCTTCCAACTCCTAAGTATATCTATCCCAATTATGCATTCTGGCACTGGGGAAATAACCACAGGGTGAGTTCGGGGACCCACTGGACCCACTGTCAGTCTAACATTTGCCAAAACTCCATTGATCACCTGACCTCCATAAGCACCTACTTTAACTGGAGGGCCATGGTGCTTTTTGGGGTCTCCTGGAATCAATGTCAATTCAGAGCCAGTGTCCAGTAGGCCCCGAAAGGTCTGATTATTTCCTTTCCCCCAGTGTACAGTTACCCTAGCAAAAGGCCGCAGGTCCCTCTGAGGAAGGATAGGTGTAAGTTTAATATTGAAACTTTTGGCAGTTGCAGCAGGGTCCTTCCTCAAGGGGACCTGGCCACCCCTTCAATCAAGGGGCTCAGGGTCTGTAAACTGGCTCAAATCTGGAAACTGATTAAGAGGTCTTGATTCTCTGTCGCTATAATTCAAAGTGGCTTTATGTTCCCTTGCTCTGGAATTTTTCTGCTTATACAGATCAAGAAGAAATTCAGTAGGCTTCTTATCTATTTGACTTCTGGGAACACCATGATTAATCAGCCAATTCCAAAGGTCCATACGAGTCATACCTTTATGTGCATAATTTTGCCTACGCTGTCTATTATGAAAAACACGTTCACCCCGCCTTTGGCGATTCAGTGCTGCCACTTGGCCCTTGTTACCCTGAGATCCAGTTATGCTCATTGCATCTAAATCACCTAATGCAGCAACTGCAGCTCCCACTGTGAGGTCTTCTTTACATAAAAGAGCAATGATGGAAGACTTTAAGTATGCTGGCGCTCCCCTCACAAATCTGTTTCTTATAGTCTTAGTGAAGGGCACATCTTCTGGACGCTCCCATTGTGGGGGCAAAGATGAGTTTACATGGCAAATCCACTCCAGCATTCCAAGTTCTCTGAGCTTTTTAATCCCTTCATCGACATTAAGCCAAGGGATATCAGGCAGCTCGAGCTCACTCACAGTAGGCCATCTTTGGATCCATACTTCAGCCAACCAATCAAATAAACTCTTGGCACCCTTTCCAACTGCACGAGCTGCATTGTTAAATCTAAAATCTCTGCTCAATGGGCCTATTTCAGTAAATTCAGCCTGATCTAATCTTATGTTCCTTCCTCCATCATCCCACACCCTTAAGATCCATTCCCACACATATTCCCCATGCTTCTGCCTGTACAAGTTAGAAAACTCCTGAAGTTCTTTAGGGGTGTACCTCACTTCCTCCTGTGTCACACTTTCTATCTCACCTTTAGGGGCCTGCCTAGCCTTCCGTCTGGTTATAGGCCTAGAGGCAAAAACGGGTGGGAACTGAGAAGCACCAGCACTTCCTGCTGATTCCCCAGACAAAGAGGGATGAATTCCCTCAGGCAAGGGTGGGGAGGATAATACCTCAGGATGTGGGGGTGGGGATACAACTGCTGCTAAGGGAGGGCAGGCCATATTTTCATCCAAAACATCTTCTTCAGAATCTAACACTTCGATGTCCCCAGGTTCTTCAGGGTCTTCCCACACATCACCATCCCAAGTCACAGGATCCCACTCTTTTCCAATCAGTGCCCTCACTTTAACTTCTGATAGTTGGTGAGGCTGGGATTTGAATTTACGTTGCAAATTAGCCAATCTCACAATGAGAGCTTGGGTTTGGTTTTCTGCAATCCGAGCCCTGTTCTGGCTAGAGAGGAGACTCTCCTCCAGGGCACCCTTAGAAACCTTGAGATCATGTATGTGGGTCTTAAGCTTAGAATTTTCCTTTTTGAGCTTCTGCTGTTCCCTCACTAGTTTGTCCAGAGATGCCAAAAGCAACCAACCAGCCTCATCATTGGTCTTACTTTTCCACAAATACTCAAATGTTTTAAATACAGAATTACTAAATTCCTCGCTCTTCACAAGACATGACTCAGGGTCATCAAATACATCTATCTCACGTAGTTCTTGAAATAGTGCACACCATGGATTATTAGTGCCCCCCTTATTTCCAGGAAAAGCGCTCTCCTTATCATCAGTGGGGCCTTTAGCAGCATTGAAATTGGAGAGCCAACCCCAGATAGCACTAAGCCCACTAGAGAAACCCATCCTTACAATTCTGTTTCTCTAGAACCACTTCTGGTACCAAATTCTGTATTAGTCAGGGTTCTCTAGAGGAACAGAACTGCTAGAATGAATTATTTTAAAAGGGGATTTATTGGATCAGCTTACAGTAGTCCAATAGCAGTTGCAGGCCCGAGAATCACCGAACCTGGTAGTTGCTCAGTCCTCGTGGCCAGATGCCTCAGCAGTCCCGACCTGGCACTGCAGATGGTGCAGGAAAGCCTGGAGGCTCCTGAGGAGCCGCTGGGCTTCAATCCACGGGGGTCTTCAGTTGATGCTGGTCTTTCGTCCACACTGGTCTTCAATCCACACTGGAAGGTAGCAAGCAGCTCCGGCAGCCAAAATGGAAGGGAGGCAGGAAGGAAGGAAGGGACTCTTTTTTCCCAGAGCTCCCTTGTATCAAGTCCCCCTCTGGGCGGGACCGCCCATTCTGGGGGAAGGGCTCAACCTTGGGGAAAGACTTCCTCCTCTAGTTGATCCTTCCTAGAAGCAACCTATGGATTACTAAACAAATCAAGTTGACAACACCTTAACTATCACAACCTCCTTTCCCCATCTCCCACCCTATTAAAATAATCTCCTTGGTCTCCAGGCTTATTAAAGGTATTAGCATTGTGATATTAATTTTGTTTGTTAGGTGCTAGGGATTGAATTTAGGGCTTCAAACATGCTAAGAACGCACTCTACTTCACCTCTAGCTCCAAAACCTTAAATTATGTTTTAAAGTCCAGTATAAGTCTTATGGTGTATAAGGTGAGTGACTTGATTGGCTCTTCAGAATTATTGGCCTGTGCCGGGTTCTCCGGCAGGTAGGGCTGTGGGAGAACCAGTCCGGGCGGTCTTTCCTTGGGGCTGAGCGGGATGGTGAGTGTCCACAACCCAGACCCTCTCCTAGGCACCGGAGAGAAACCACACTGAGTTGGAAGACTTGTCGAAGCAGGATCTCCCTTTATTGTAACAGGCAGGTGTTTATATAGCATTGAGAACGAAGGCGGGGATCTCAGGAAAGGATGAGGTGTAAGGACCAACAGCATATCGCGACTTTTGAAATGATTGGTTCTAAGCGCGCACGGGAGCTCTAACTTTTTTGCAGAAGTAGCAGGCCAGAGGCAATTTGGCACCCTGCTGAGTCATAGCTGGCCAGAGGCAGGTTGCCAAACTTTAGCTAGGCTTAGGAAGTTCCACTAGGCCTCATGTCGGGGCCTCTCAAGGCCCAACAGGCCTTTATCATTAAAATACAGAGGGTCATCTGGGAGTAGTGGGTACAAGTAAATAACCCTAGAACTCAGAAGGTAAAAGCAAGAGGATCAGGCATTCAAGGCTATCCTGGGCTACAAGATCCCTTCTCAATAAAACCACAAAAGATGCCAATGTGGTGGCACACACTTTTAATCCCAAAACTTGGGAAGCTGAGGTAAAAGGAGTGCCATGAATTTGAGGCTAGCCTAGGTATACTGATTTTCAGGTCAGCCTGGGCTAGTGAGGTCTCAGCATCCTTGGAGTTCACCTAGCACTTCTAAGGGCACAGACAAAGTCACTGCTGACTTATCAGTCCACAAAATACTCAAGAAATGTACTTTATTTGAGGCTTGTTAGGCTAAATTACCCTTGACTAATCTTTAAAACATCACAAAGAGAAAAATTATAATTTTCCTTACTGAGTTCAAAACCTGTGAACATCTTTCAAGTTTTCAGGTAACATTTTTTGATGTTGTTGATTTGCTTTTTAAATAATTAAAATATTTTATTTATTTAACAGAGACAGACAAGAGAGGAAGTATGGATGCACCAGTGCCTCCTGCCTCTGCAAACAAACTCCAGAAGTATGTGCCATTCTGTGTACCTGGTTTTACCTGGGCACTGGGGAATCAAACCTGTGCCATAATGCTTTGTAAGTCAGTGCCTTTAACTGCTGAGCCATCTCCCAAGCCCGATGTTTTGCTTTAAAAAATTTTTTTGTTGTTTATTTTTATTTATTTATTTGGGAGTGACAGACAGAGAGAAAGAAAGAGGGAGAGGGGGAGAGAGAGAGAGAGAGAGAGAGAGAGAGAGAGAGAGAGAGAGAGAGAATGGGTGCATCAGGGCCTACAGCCACTGCAAACAAACTCCAGATGCATGCGCTACCTTGTGCATCTGGCTTACGTGGGTCCTGGGGAATCGAGACTCGAACTGGGGTCCTTAGGCTTCACAGGCAGGCACTTAACCACTGAGCCATCTCTCAAGCCCTGTTTTGCCTTTTTTTGAGACAGGGTCTCACTCTGTAGTTCAGGCTGGCCTGGGAGCTACTATAAAGCCCAGACTGGCCTTGATATCACAGAAATTCTTCTGCCTCAGACTTCTAAGTGCTGAGATTGCAAGTGTAAGATGATAAGATTTCTAAAGAAAAATACACACAAATGGTTATATTTGGGGGAATATTTGTTCCTAAAACAAAGAACATGTTATATGGTTCTAATAAGTAATTCTTAATGCTGATTTAACCAATGAAACATATTATTTACTTTTTTAAAAATGTGATGATGGTGACTTGAAAAGAAGCCAGAAGGGAGTTTTTAGAGTAAGCACAAATCTTTTTTTTTTAAATTTTTTATTGACAACTTCTATACTTATAGAGAATAAACCATGATAATTCCCTCCCCTCCCCAAATTTTCCCTTCACAACTCCACTCTCCATCATGTACCCTTCTGCTCTGCATTAGTCTTTTATTTTGATGTCATTGTCTTTTTTTCCTATTATGAGGGTCTTGTGAAGGTATTGCTAGGCATGGCAAGGTCATGGATATCGAGGCCAATTTCTGTCTGGACAGTTGTGTTGTAAGAAGTGGTACCCTTCCTTTGGCTCTTACATTCTTTCTGCCACCTCTTCTGCAATGGACCCTGAGCCTTGGAGGGTGTGATAGAGATGTTTCAGTGCTGGATACTCCTCTGTCCCTTCTTCTCAGCACTATGTTGCCTTTTGGGTCATCCCAGTGGTCACCACCATCTGAAAAGAGAAGCTTCTCTAACCAAAAGTGAGAGTAGCATTAATATGTGAATATGAACATTAAGTGTAGTGCTTTCAGGGAAGTTTGGTGAGAATAATATATGCATTTAGTCAGACAAGCGCCGGATTTAAAGCCCTAAGGATCATGAACTCCCTTGCCATAGCTTTTGATTAGGTTTTCAGTACCAGGCATGTATTTCCTCCCATAGAGTGGGCCTCCAGTCCAATTAGAGAGCAGTGGGTTTCCTCCAGAGCAGACATGCCACTATTGTACCTGTTCAGTCATTTGGCCTGCCTGACCAAACTTGAGGCTTCGAGTGCCCACCAATGACTTCTGTCTCCATAAGGCTGCATGCAATGCAGCTTTTTTCCAGTTTTCAGTTGGTTGGTCTATAGGGAGAAGGTTTTCAGCTCAGCCCCAGCTTGATTTCTCAGTGACCTTGCCTCCCAGGCATGTGAAATCTTCAGCAATAGGGTCTTGTCATCTGTTATTTGTGGGAAACCAAGGGCCTTGGCAATAGCCTATAGTGTTTTGGAGGCAACAGGAACCTTCCTGGCCAAAACCTCATTGGAAGGTATCCCATCCCTGGCACTGAAAAATTTCTAGTAGCAATTTATGGCTTGTGGATGTGCCATTATCCAAAAAAGTAGGTGTTCATGTGTCTTATTTAGAATATCTTGAATTTTGATTGACCCTCCAACCACCCCTCTCTTGCTCAATCTCTTCCCCTGGCCTCACATAGGCCATTCCATTCCCTGTAATCTGTTCTTCTACATATATATACAATACCATCCCCTTAAGTCCATTCCTCTCCTCCCTACCTTGTAGATTTTTTTGTATCTTACTGGCCTCTGCTACCAATTTTTGGTTCCAGCTCACACACAAGTCTAAACATTTGTAGCTAGGATCCATGTAAGAGAGAACATGCAATGTTTGGCTTTCTAGGCCTGGTTTACCTCACTTAGTACAATCCTTTCCATATCTGTTCATTTCCCAGAAAATTTCATTTTTCTTTACCACTGAATAGAACTCTATTGTGTAAATGTACCACATCTTTATTATCCATTCATCTAATGAGGGACATCTAAGCTGGTTCCATTTCCTAGCTATTGTGAATAGAGCAGCAATAAACATTGTTGTGCAAGTATCTCTAAGGTAGTGAGAAAAGTCATAAGGATATATGCCTAAGTGTGCTATAGATGGATCATATGGTCAATCTACTTTTAGCTGTCTCAAGAACTGCCACACTGATTTACACAATGGCTGTGTCAGATTACATTCCCACCGGCAGTGTTCTCCCTTTTTTCCCTTTTCCACATCCTCGCCAACATTGTCATTTGTTTTCTTGATGATAGCCATTCTGACAGGAGTGAGATGGAATCTCAAAGTAGTTTGAATTTGCATTTCCCTGATGACTAAGGATGTAGAATGCTTTTTTAGTTGTTTATATGCCACCTGTATTTCTTCCTTTGAGAACTCTCCATAGCCCATTTTTAATTGGGTTGTTTGATTTCTTATTGTTTTTTTAGAGTTCTTTATATATCCTGGATATTAATCTTCTGTCAGATGCATAGCTGGCAAAGATTTTCTCCCATTTTGCAGGTTATCTTTTTTCTCTATTCATGGTGTCCTTTGCTGTACAATAGCTTTGTAATTTCATGAGATACCAGTGGTTGATTAGTGGTTTTATTACCTGAGCAATTGAGGTTATATTCAAAAAGTCATTGCCTATGCCAATATGTTGAAGGGTTCCCCCTACATTTTTGTCAAGCAGTTCCAGAATTTCAGGTCTGATATTAAGGTCCCTGGTTCATTTGGACTTGATTCTTGTGCATGGGAAAGACAAAGATCTATTTCCCTCCTTCTACATATAGATATCCAGTTTTCCCAGCACCATTTGTTGAAGAGGGTGTCTTTTATCCAATGAATATTTTTGGTATTTTTGTCAAAAATCAGATGGCTATAGTTGCCTGGATTAACATCTGGGTCCTCTATTCTATTCCATTGATCTATGTATCTGTCTTTGTGCCAATACCATGCTGTTTTTGTTATTATGGCTTTGCAATATAGCTTAAAATTGGATATGGTTATGCCACAATCTTATTTTTGTTGCTCGAATTTTTTTGGCTATTTGAGGTTTTTTGTGCTTCCAAATGAATTTTAGGATTTTTTTTTCTATTTCTGTGAAGAATGCCATTGGAATCTTAATGGGGATTGCATTAAATGTGTAGATTGCTTTTGGTAAGATTGACATTTTCACAAGATTGATTCTTCCAATCCAAGAACATGGGATATCTTTCCATTTTCTAGTGTCTTCTGAAATTTCTTGCTTAAGTGTTCTAAAGTTCTCATTGTAGAGATCCTTTACTTCCTTGGTTAGGTTTATTCCAAGGTACTTTTTTTTTGAGGCAATTGAGAATGAGAAAGATTCCCTGATTTCATCCTCTGCATGATTGTTGTATTTATGAAAGCTACTTATTTCTGTGTGTTTATTGTGTATCCTGCTATGTTGCTAAAAGTGTTTATCAGCTCTAAGTTTACTGGTAGTGTCTTTAGGGTCCTTTAGGCATACAATCATATCATCTGCAAGTAATGATAATTTGATCTTTTCCTTTACAATTTGTATCCTTTTATGAGTGTCACTTGTCAATAGCTAAGACTTCCAGTACTATGTTAAATAAAAGTGAGGACAGTAGAGACCCTTGCTTTGTCCTGAATTTAGTGGAAAAGCTTCAAGTTTTTCCCCATTTAGTATTATGTTGGCTGTAGGTTTGTCACAAATAGCTTTTATTATGTTGATATATGTTCCTTCTATTACCAGGTTCTGTAGGACTTTTACCATGAAGGGATGTTAGATTTTGTTGAATGCCTTCTCTGCATTTATTGAGATGATCATGTGATTTTTTTGCCCTTCAGTACATTTATATAGTGCATTACATTTATCAATGTGCATATGTTGAACCATTCCTGCATCTCTGGGATAAAGTCTACTTGTTTGGAGTGAATAATCTTTCTGATATATTCTTGTATCCTGTTTGCCAATATTTTGTTCAGAACTTTTGCATCTATATTCATGAGGGAGACTGGTCTGTAATTTTCTATTTTGTGTCTTTGTCTGGTTTTGGTATCAGGGTGATACTTGCTTCATAGGAGTTTGGTAGAATTCCTTCCTTTTCTATTTTATGGAAAGGTTTGAGAAGCAGTGGTGTTAGTTCTTCAATGAAGGTCTGGTAAAATTCACCAATGAATCCATCTGAGCCTGGACTTTTTTTTAGTTGGGAGACTTTTTATAACTGCTTGGATCTCCTACTTGTTATAGGTCTATTTAAATGGTATCTCATCTTGATTTAATTTTGGTTGGTCATATAAATCAAGGAAATCATCCATTTCTTTCAGATTTTCAAACTTAGACGCATATGTATTCTTAAAGTATGTTCTTATGAATTTCTAAATTTCTTTGGTATCTGTTATAATTTTGCCTATTTCATCTCTAGTTTTATTAATTTTTGTCTCTTTCCTCTTTTTCATGATCATATTTGCTAAGGGTTTATTAATCTTGTTTATCTTTTCACAGAACTAACTCTTTTTTTAATTTTTTTTTTGTTCATTTTTATTTATTTATTTGAGAGTGACAGAGAGAGAGAGAGAGAGAGAGAGAGGCAGATAGAAAGAGAGAGAGAGAATGGGCGTGCCAGGGCCTCCAGCCACTGCAAATGAACTCCAGATGCGTGTGCCCCCTTGTGCATCTGGCTAACGTGGGTCCTGGGGAATCAAGCCTCAAACCGGGGTCCTTAGGCTTCACAGGCAAGTGCTTAACCGCTAAGCCATCTCTCCAGCCCCTAACTCTTTTTTTCATTGATTCTTTGGATTTTTTTGGTTTCTACTTCATTACTTTCTGCCCCAATCTTTATTATTTCTTCCCATCCACTGATTTTTGGTTAGCCTTGTTTTTCTTTTTCCAAGGCCTTAAGGTGAAACATTAAATTGTTTACTTGTGACCTTTCTAATTTCTTAATGTAGGCACTTAGCGCTATAAATGTCTCTGTTAGGATGGACTTCATTGTGTCCCAGAGTTTTGGTGTGTTGTATTCTCATCATCATTTGAGTCTATGAATTTATTGATTTCCTTTTTGATTTCTTCAATGATCCATTCATCATTCAATAGTGTACTGTTTAGTCTCCATGAATTTCTGTATGCTCTGTGGTTTTTCTTGTTGCTGATTTGTAGTTTAATCCCATTGTGGTCAGATAGAGTACAAAGGATTATTCAAATTTTCTTGTATTTGTTAAGATTTTCTTTGTGTCCTAAAATATGGTCTATTTTAGAAAATGTTCCATGTGCTGCTGAGAAAATGTATATCTGCAGCATTTGGATGGAATTTTCTGTAGATATCAGTTATGTCCATTTGTTTCATGACATCACTTGCTTCAGATGTCTCTCTGTTTACTTTTTACTGGGATGACCTGTCAATTGATGAGAGTGGGGCATTGAAGTCTCCCACTACAATTGTGTTTGGTGTTATCTGTGACCTTAAGTCTAATAGTGTTTGTTTGATGGATTTGGGAGCTCCATGTTATGTACATATACATTTAGGATTGTAATGTTCTCCTGTTGGAGTGTTCCTTTAATCAGTATAAAGTGACCTTCTTTATTTTTCCTCACTAATGTTGGTTTGAAGCATATCCTGTCAGATATGAGGATAGCAACCCCTGCTTGTTTCCTAGGTGCATTTGCTTGAAATACCATTTTCCATCCTAAGACAGTGCTTATCTTTTATTGAGAGATGAGTTTGCTGAAGGCAACAAATGGCAGGATCCTGCCTTTTAATCCAGTCTTCAAGCCTGTGTCTTTTGGTTGGTGCATTGAGGCCACTGATATTAAGAGTTATTATTGAAAGGTAAACATTTATTCTTGCCATTCTTCTTATTTTGTAGTGCTTCCTGTTTTCCCTTTACTCATTCGTTTTAACTGATATTTGAGTGTGGTTTATTTTTTCCTGTTTCCATGTGTGTGCTTTGCTTTCTCTTCAGCTTCAAGTATTTTCTGTAGAGCTATTTTTGTTGTGGAATGTCCTTATTTCTCCTTCAATTTGGATAGATATATTTTCAGGGTAAAGTAATCTTGGTTGGTAGTTGTTATCTTTCAGAAGTTGGAATACATCATTCTAAGCCCTTATGGATTTTAAAGTTTGTGTAGAGTAATCTGCTGTTATTCTGATGGGCTTGCCTTTATAGGTGATTTGCTTTTACTCTCTAACTGCTTCTTTGGTTTGTGTGTTTAGTAGTTTAATTATAACAGGACAAGGAGAGGTTTTTTCCAGGTTTTGTCTGTTTGATGTTCTAAAAGCTTCCTGTATCTGTTTTGGCAATTCTTTCCCAACTTGGGGAAATTTTTCTTCTCTGATTTTGTTGAAAACACTGACTATGCCTCTGGATTGAAATTCTTCTTCTTCTACTATACCCTGAATTCTTTTTAAAAATTTTTTTTTATTTTTATTTATTTATTTGAGAGTGACACAGAGAGAGAAAGAGGCAGAGAGAGAGAATGGGCACACCAGGCCTTCCAGCCACTGCAAACGAACTCCAGACGTGCCCCTTGTGCATCTGGCTAATATGGGTCCTGGGGAATACAGCCTTGAACCAGGGTCCTTAGGCTTCACAGGCAAGCACTTAACCACTAAGCATCTCTCCAGCCCATATACCCTGAATTCTTATATTTGATCTTTCCATAGTGTTCTGGATATCTTGAAATTCCCAATCATACCTTCCTATTAGCTTGCCTTTGTCTTTGTTGGACTGTATTAGATAGGCCACCTAGTCTTCTAGTTTGATAGTCTGTTGTCTCCTTCATCCATTCTACTGGTGAGACTTTCCACAGGGTTTTTTTATTTGACTGATTGTGTTTTTCAGTGCTAGTATTTCTTCCTGGTTTTCCTTCAGTATTTCTATTTTCTGACTCATGTCTTGTAATGACCTCATTATTTCATAAAGCTGGTTTCCTGTTTTCTCTTAGAATTCCTTCAGGGTTTGTTTTCTTCTTTAATTTTTTGTGTTTTCTTCTTTGATTCCTTTGATTTCTTTTAGTACAGATAAAATCATTGTTTTGAAATCTTTGTCAGGAATTTCATCTGAAACAGTGTCACCGGGGACCATTTTTGATGGATTTATAATTTTTGGTGGGATTGTCTGTCTTGATTCTTTGTGTTTCTTGTATTATAATGTAGTGGTTTTTGCACAGAGTTGATTTGATGCTTAGGTTTTCTAATTATCTGTGGTGCTTTTAGACTTGGAAATCTAACTTTATGTACCTTCAAAGTATGAATGTGGCATTTCTCTTAGCTTGCAAAGGAGTCCTGCAGTACAATTTCAATCTGATAGAGAATCTGTCCAGGCAGTCAAATCACAAAGGAACTTCTCAGTTTCTTTGGTACAAAGCATGCAAATAAATTTTAGCATCTAAGATATAAAGAACACAGTTTTAACACACAAAGTTTTTTAGGCAGAGGAATAGATTAGAGGCGCAGGTCTGTTTCATAATCACCATACATGCTGTGTGTATGGTTTTTAGGTGACAAGCTGACATAATGGTTAAGACGTTTGAGAAGGCAATTGTCAAATACCGAGATGATCAGGTTGTGGTGGTGCATGCCTGTAAATAGAACACTTGGGAGGTAAAGTAAGAGACTTATTTGTTCAAGGTCAGCCTTGGCTACATGGAATTTTGAGGTCAAGTCTCAGTTCCATGGCAAAATCCTTTCTCTAAAAGTCTAAAATAAGCCGGGCGTGGTGGCGCATGCCTTTAATCCCAGCACTCGGGAGGCAGAGGTAGGAGGATTGCTGTGAGTTCGCGGCCACCCTGAGACTCCATAGTGAATTCCAGGTCAGCCTGGGCTACAGTGAGACCCTACCTCGAAAAACCAAAAATAAATAAATAAATAAATAAAAAAGTAAATAAATAAATAAATAAATAAATAAATAAAAGTCTAAAATAAAAATTTAAAAAGATGAAATATCAGTGGTTAGACCTTGGCACACATAAAGAAGGTCGTCAAAGTTGGCTTTCTCTCTTATTTGCTTTTTTTTTTTTTTCTCACCAAATAGCACTTCTGCTCTTATATCAAAGAAGGAAATGCTTGCTGAGAATACCTTCATCCTAATGCACAGAGCTAGGAAAACATACACACAAGGACATACATATAAATATGAACCTGCTCATTCCTGAAGAAAATCGGATCTGCTTGAACTGATTTGTTCAGCAGCTCCTACTGTTTGACATCTGGGTAAACGGTCAGTCCTGGGTGAGCTGGCCCTCCATTGTTGGCACTCACCCACTCCTCACTGCCTTCCTTCCAGGATTTTTGTCTCCAACATGATGACTTGTAGGCCTCTTATCATAGCCCCTCTCCTGCCCTTCTAGCCTTTTCCAAGCCCGCCTAACCTTTCTCTGTCTTCCCCATTTCCTTCAGATGCCACCATTACTTACTGAACTCCTTGGATGATCCTGTTGCTCAAGTCAGGACAGGTACCTTCACTGTGTGCCCATACATGCCACGAGTGCCACTCCTGCAGTATTATCTGAAACCAAATCACATTATCTTTTCTTCTTTACTGTTTATTTTTCATCATGGTACAAAAGCTCTCACAAGGCAAGTGTTTCATGTACATTTGACAGCTGTGTTGTTTAATAAGTTTCTTTCTAATCTTGTTTCTAGCACACATAGGCATAATAATTTGTGTGCCAAACTTGGAGAGGGAAAACAAATCTTTAATAATAGGTTGTTTGCTAAGACTGCTTTCCTGGTAGTGCTTTAACAACTTGGAAATTAGTAGGGGAAGTAATAATGTTAGTAATGGTTACTGAACAAAGAACCAATAGATTCCAATTTTTTGCTATGAATCATTTATTTAATCTAAAATAAATGAATATTACATTTATTGTGTATATATCATAAATATTTTTTAGGCTGACTGGCCTGTAACTCACTAGGTAACCCAGTATGGCCTTGAACTCACAACAATCCTCCTGCCTCAACATAAGTGAGATGCAAATGGGGATCTTAGCTTTGATCTTAAGGCTCAGGCTGTGGTCTGCTACCAGGGTAGCTTGTTCTCATGACTGACAGATGGGTATTGGTTATGGAGGGAGGCTTCTGCTCCTCTTTACATGGGCTTCTCCACAAGTCTACTTAAATGTCTTCTTTAAAATATGGGCTTTAGTTTTAAATTGGTATGGCAAGCACACACTTGAGGAGATGAACATCAATAAAGTTAGTTTGTGAACTCAGTGGTGGAGTGCTTGCCTGGCACACAGAGGCTCTACATTTCATCCCTAGAATTACAAAATAAAATGAAAAATAAGTCATTGCACTTCATAGGTCACAGAAGAAATGAACATGGCCCATCATGGGGCCACACAATGAAGTCTGGGCATAGGCTGTGAGAACAGGGGCTGTGGCCAAGAGCTTCTGCTGTGTTCTCTACAAGAACAAATGATCAAGTCAGGACTATTAGGTTTACAATTGGCTGGCTTGAATAATTTCACTGGGCTCTGGGGCATAGTACTATCCTGATTGTCTAGTACTTTGTCTTGGGATGATTAGGGCAGGTGGACAGTAGCCTAGTGTGAGAGCCTAATAAAAGAGATGTCTGAGATGTAGGGGTCTGGAATAGTTGGTTTTTCATTTGAAAAGTGTATTCACAGAGTTGTTTACTATCTCTGAGAATTAGGGTAGGAGTGGGGGTCCTTTGTGGGTCAGCAAGTTCTCAGATGTCAAAATAATAAATAAGAAAAAAAATCTGGCTAATACACCCTTACAGCTTTACGCTGGCTTTACCCAGAGTAGGCAATCCAAGAGAACAAGATATAGCTGCAATGTCCCCTATGATCCAGGCTCAGAAGTCGACCAATCATAATTCAACATGAGAGGAAACTACATGATGACATGAATCCCTAAGAGCTGAGAATCTTTAGGGCCATCCTGGAGTTTGAGTACCACAAATTTAATAAATTTCATAACTTTCAAGACTTAGTTTCTTTATAGGCAAAGGTGATAATAGCATTTAGTTGAAAGCAACAGCAAATTATAAGAGTTCCAGAATTTCCTCCTTCCATCTCCTTTTCTCTCATTGCCCTCTCCTACCCAGCCATGCTTTGCTAGCTGTGAGATGGGCCTGCATTCACACTTAGGTACTTCACTCTAAGCATTTTACCTCTGTGGTTTAAGTTCATTGAGGTGGATATACATAACTTAGGTCCATGGTTTTGAAACTTTAGTGTGCAGAACGTCCCTAGCCTATGATATTTGGACTTAAAATCTTATAAATTGTGTGTGTGTGTGTGTGTGTGTGTGTGTGTGTGTGTGTGTGTACATGCATGCACCAGGGCCTCTTGCTGCGGCAAACAAATGCCATATGCTTGCACCACTCTGCATCCAATTTTTGTGGGTAGTTTAGAAATTGAATCCCAGGCCAGCAGACTTTGGAAGCAAGTGCCTTTAACTGGTGAACCATATCTCCAGCCCCATTCTTTACTGAGCTTTTGTAAGCTTCTGAGAAATTCTTCTTTCTTTGCCTCCCATCTCACCATCACAAACAATGTGCTAGGATTATAGCCCAAGCTACATAGCAAGATATTTTCTTAGAAAAATAAGCAGACAAAAAATCCAAGATGATCCTACAGAAAAAAATTAGATAACACTCACATAAATACATACTTTTTTGTTAAAAAGATGTTTGCTGCATAGAGCAAAAACCTATCATACCTTAACCAGAGAATAGTTTATTTTTCCACATTATGAAAATGGCTAAAAGCTGCCCAAGTGAAGATGACATCATATCATCCAAGCCCAGGCTCTTCCTATCTTTCTACTCAGTTATCCTTGGTAAATGTCTAATGCCCTCCTGGTTACAAGAAAGCTGTTGTACCATGATCTGTGCCATCATCTAAGCAAGAAGGTATGAGATACAGAAGAAATGCATGTGTAAGCTTTTCAAGAAAGTCCTCAATAGATGTCTATTCCCAACTACTACATGGCCATGCCTGGCAACAAGAAAGTCTGAGGAATCAAGTAGTCTCAGCTTAGTACTTACTGACTCAGATAAAATGGGGTTCTACAGCTGCAATCCTAATGCTTGGAATTGGAGCTAGACAATTGAGAGTTCAAGGCTAGCTGTGGCTACCTACATACAAAGTTCAAAATTGGCCTGGACTACATGAGAATCTGTCATAAATAAATGAATGAATAAATAAATAAATAAATATGAATGAATGAATGAATAAAACAATATGAAATGGGCTTTTATTATTAGCCATGCATGGTGGCACAGGTTTGTCTTCTCACCTGTTTTTCAGGAGGATCCCTAGAGCACAAGAGCTAAAGATTTACCTGGCAATACAGTGAGACACTGCCTCAAAAAATAAGGCATTCTTTTTTTTCCCCCAAGATGTCCATTGACTCTCATGCACAGTCTGTCCGAGTCTTTAGTGAACAATCTGGAGAAATCTGGCAAACCCTATTTTACTGTTGCAGTCAGGTTCACATTGCTGGCAGAAATCACCCGACCAAGAGCAGCTTGTGGGGGAAAAGGTTTATTTTGGCTTACAGACTCAAGAGGAAGTTCCACAATGGCAGGGGAAAACAATGGCATGAGCAGAGGGTAGAATCACCCCCTGGCCAACATAAGGTGGACAATAGCAACAGGAGATTGTGCCAAGCACTAGCAAGGAGGAGCTGTCTATAACACCCATACGCCTGCCCCCAACAATACACTGCCTCCAAGAGGAGCTAATTTCCAAATATCCATCAGCTGGGAACTTAGCATTCAGAAAAACTAAGTTTATCGGGAACACCTGGATCAATCCACCACACATGGAGCAGAAAAAAATAGACATTCTAAAACAACTGGGGAAAAATAAGCTATACCTAGGATAGCAGCACTGTTAACTGAAGAAGACACAGGGAAAAACTCTCTCCCCTCAGTGCTGGGTGCTTGGACTAAGCAACCAACAGAGTAGAAGCACGACAACTTTCAAGGCTGGGGAGATTGCTCGGTGGTTAAAGGCACTTGCTTCCAAAGCCTGCTGGCCCAGGTTAAATTCCCATGTAAAGGTAGATGTATAAAGTAGTATAGGCATCTCGAGTTTGTTTGCAGTGGCAAAAGGCTGACATGTCCATATTTGTTTATTCATTCTCTTTCTCCAATAAAGAAATAAAAATATATTTTTTGAAAAGACACCTCTTCAAGAAGATTTCTGTTGTGGTGGCTGCTCAGCAGCCTCAGCTCCTCTGTGAACTTCATCTTCAGGAAACACAGAGGAAGTGTCATTTTTAATTAAATCCCTGACAAACAGAATACTGTGAGACTGCAGAAAAGAAACACTGAGTCAGCTCAACACTGCATTCAGCAAGCTGAAAACCTAGTAGGAACAAAAGCACACAAGGGAACTTTCACGCAGACTCCAAGTAGCCTGGGATGAGCTGAACAGGGGCAGGACCAGCATTCTCCAGAATCAGAATCCTGAAGAAATTCAAGGGAAACTGAAGAAGTATGATCAGATTGAGACTGCCAGTGAGACACTGCCCATGGTCCAGAAATAGCAATGGTAATCTGACCATTCAAAAAAGGCTTGGGATGATGGACTGTCCATCACAGAGAAATTTCCAGAGGTGAGAAAGGCTTCTAAGAACTAGGAAAGAAAGAGTCTCCAAACATAATTCAGCAATCAGTTTTCATATCCTCTATATCCATATCCAGCACAGTTCATCTCTCTCTCTCTGTCTCTTCTTTATTCATAATATCCATTGTCAACTTAGCAGGCCTGCTCTGCTTCACTCTGTTCTTTCCCAATATCATTTCCCCTCCTCCTTACTCCTTTGTTGTTGTTCTAGTTTTTTCTTTTAATTTATTTTGACACAGAGAAAAAGAGAAAGCGGGAGAGAGAGAGAGAGAGAGAGAATGGGTGCAGTGGGGCTTTCAGGCCCTATGAATGAACTCCAGACATGTGCACCCCCTTGTCTGCATGTGTGACATTGTGTGCTTGTGTCACTGTGCATCTGGCTTATGTGGGACCTGGAGATTCAAACAAGAGTCCTTAGGCTTCACAGGCAAGTGCCTTACTGGCTAAGCCATCTCTCCAGCCCACTGTTCTATTTGTTGTTTAGGCAGGGTCTCACTCGAGACCAGGCTGACCTCAAGCTTATGGTAAATCTCCTACCTCAGCCTCCTGAGTTTTGGAATTAAAGGAGTGAGCCACCATGCCTCACTTCCTCCATAGTCTTTTCATTTTCTTCTTCCTCTCCCAAGAATACTGCCTGCCCTAATTTGGAAGGTCTTTGAGCATCAGCTTCTTAAGAGATGGGCCTGTTCCACATTATGGCACATTTTACCTATCTCTTGTCAGTCTGCCTTTACTGAAAACTGCCCAATATCCCCATCCCTTGTTTTGGCCCTTCTTGCCCAGGCTGACCTTGAATTCATTATGTAGTCTCAGGCTGACCTCCAACTCACAGTGATCCTCCTACTTCAGCCTTCCTAGTGCTGGGATTAAAGATGTGCACCACCATGCCGGGCTCATTTCTAGCATTTCAGTTTGGTTTCTATTCTCTCTCTTTTTCTCTTGCTCTCTGTCTCTCATACAAAATAATAAAAATGTAAAAGGGAGTTTATGACCACCAAGCCACTCTTTCATATTGAAGAAAATAATAGATACATCCAAGGGGCTATAGAGAAAAACTATGCTAGAACAATGGTGAAGCAAATAAGGATTAGGGAAACATAAAACATTACTAAATCAACAAAATGACAGGAACTAACACACAATTTTCAATAATAATTCTGAATAGTAAAGGTCTCAACTCCCCAATAGGCAAGACTTGCAGGGCTGGAGAGATTTCCTAGTGGTTAAGGTGCTTTCCTGTGAAGCCCAAGGACCCAGGTTCAATTTTCATGCGTCTGAAGTTTGCTTGCAATGGCTAGAGGCCCTGGTGAACCCATTCTCTCTCACTTTATCTGCATCTTTCTTTCTTTCTTCCTTTCTTCTTTCCTTCCTTTCTAAAATAAATAAATAAAATTAAAAAAATTATTTTTAAAGACAGACCTGCAGATTGGGTTAAAAAACAGGATCCTTCTATTTTTTTTTTTTTTTTTGTCTCCAAGAAATACACCTCACCTCACCATAAAAGCAGGTTACAACAAAAGAATGAAAAGTGGTATTTCAAACAAATGGATCTAGGAAACATTAGAATTATAAGCATATATGCATTGAACACTGGTGCATCTAATATCATAAAACAAATAATATTAGACAAAAGTCATTGATTAACCTCAATATACTAATAGTGGGTGACTTCAACACCCTGTTTCAGTATATCCCAAAACAAAATAAAGAGAAACATCTAAGTTAAATGACATCAGTGAACAAATGGGCAAACCAGGTATTCACAGACCATTCTATCCAAACACTACAGAATACACACCCTCCTCAGAAGTCCATAGAAATTCTCTAAAATAGATCTTATATTAGGACAAAAAGCAAGTCTAAAAAAGTATAGGAAAACTGAAATAACTTCTTATATTCTATCTGAGCACAGGGAACAAAGTTAGAAATTAACAGAAAGTACAGAAAAGACACAGATTGATGGCTTAGAGATTAAGGTGCTTGCCTATGAATCCAAAGGACCCAGGTTCCATTCCCCAGTAGCCATGTAAGCCAGATGTACAAGGTGGTACATGTGTCTGGAGTTTGTTTGCAGTGGCTGGAGGCCCTGGCATGCCCATTCTCTCTCTCTCTCATAAATAAAATAAAATATTTTAAAAAACCATACTACTTAAGCCAGGTGTGGTGGTGCATGCCTTTAATCCCAGCACTCGGGTGGCAGAGGTAGGATTGCCATGAGTTCAAGGCCACCCCGAGACTACAGAGTGAATTGTGAATTCCAGGCCAATCTGGTCTAGAGTAAGACTCTACCTCAAAAAAAAAAAAAAAAAAAAAAAAACAGAAAGAAAGAAAGAAAGAAAGAGAAAAAAGAACAACAACAAAAAAAACAAACATACTATTCAGACTGGCAAGATGGCTCAGCAGTTGAAGGCACTTGCTTGCAAAGCCTATTAGCCTGGGTTTGATTCCCAAATACTCCACCTAAAGCTAGATGCACAAATTGGTGTTTGCATCTGGAGTTTGTTTGCAGTGGGTAGAGGCCCTGGTGCACCCTTTCCTTTTCTCTCATTCTGTTTGCAAATAAATAAAAATATTACTCTCACTCTTTCTGCTTGAAAATCAATAAAAAAATATTTAAGGCAGACACCAGCCAGCGTGGCTCGTGGTGGGGTTGCTGCCACGGCCTCCAGGCTTTCTCGAAAAGACTTGAAGCTGTGAAACCAACAGTTGGTATGAAATGCTCAGAACAGCTGATGGACTATCATTGAAATATAGGTTATCTCAACCCATCACCATTGAGATGAGTGAGATCTACTCTTAACCAGTACAGCCCATTACGAGAAGCTTCCAGGACAGCCAGTGCCACCAGTGATCTCAGTTGTAAGACCAATGGACCCTTTCTGGGCACATCTAGTAGCCTGTTGCTAAGACCTAAACCCCCAAATGTTCGTACGGCTTGGTTATAAAACCTTTCTTAACTTGATACATTGCTTCATCCAATTTCATTGATGTGCTCTTATTGTATATTACTATATCTCTCCTTGTAAACACTTGTAATACTATTTCCAACAACTTATACAACATTGAATATAATTTTTTATTCATTGCAAAATTATTGTCAAAAAGACAATCTGCTATAAGGTCAGTGTTTCCTATGATGGCATATTTATATGAGAGATGTATATTTAACAAAGAAATGGTAGTATGCATGAATATTCAGCATTCAAATTGATTCAGCTGTCATTGCTGACAAGATTGGTGTGTGTCAAACCCAAGATGTTCACTGTATGGTTCTCATTTTGGTTTTATTTGTTGTAAGATTTAAACCATTAGTTTACCTTCTAAGTTTGAGTGGCTTTGTCTTTCCCATTTGCTTTAGAACCTCTGTGGCATGGGTCATTCCTGATTGTATGAGTGTTACTTAACACTTCTTACATTATGAAACAGGTCTTGCTTGAAGTTTATTCTCATGTGTACAGTTGATTATACTTTGATAAGCTTGAGAACAGCAATCCTTGTGATTCACCAGAGGTGCCTAGTACTTCTGTAAGAGTTAGGCCTAACAATTTTGATTATCCATTCCAAACCTTTTTATACTGAATAGAAAGTTCAGTTTAAAAGTTCTTCTTTTGGGTTGACATACATTTGGGAAAAGTACTATGAAGGATTCTGAGAAAAAGAGGCAGACTTCAGAGATACAGCCTTATCTGTCTTTCAGACCAGATCAGCTGCATCATAAGCAGAAACCAGTATTTGTTGAATCAGTAAATAACACCAGCAATTTGAAGAGCCAAGAAATAGAGCCAGGGGACTGTTAGAATAGTGTTTTAAGTGATTTTACTGTCAGTTCTTTGTGCTAGGAATTAGTATATTGTATTAAGAGAAGGCTTACTGTAACAAAGAAAAGCTTTAGAAATACCAACTAATGTTTATAGGGTCTTGGAAAAAAAACTAAAATACAAACAATAAGAAAATTTAAATCACACATTGGGTGAGGCTACTGCTTTAAATATTAGTGAATTTTCTTGGTTTAATGTATTTGATTTGGTTGAATCTTGGAAGTATCATTTTTACTAGTATCACATTTAAAGGCCTAGTAAACTTGAAGGAACTGTTAGCATCAAGATGGGGTATGACTTTTGAAACCAATACTTTTCTGTCAGATTTTAGACTTATTTTATAGTTACCACTCTGTATCAATGTTCATTTTAGTATATATGTAGGTTGTATAAAAGTGTTTGCATATTAAATGACAAATCTTTTTATAAAATATGGATTTTCTGTAGCTACAATAAAATTTTGTTTTTGTTTTTCAGTGTTCAAGCCCCATAATATATGTACTACACATTTTACTAAACATCATTTCATAAGTTGCTGGTCTTTGTTTTAATCAAGTTTGTTAATGTAGGGCAGTGAAACTTAGGAATAGTAGGGTTACATTTTTCATGGCTTTTTTTTTTTTTTTTTTTTTTTGGCTGCTTTCTTTGGGCTGTAACATTCTTTCACATTATTTGACACTTGCTTCAGGTGAAAAAGTTTTTATACCAGCTTCCTGTATAAACTTTACGATACAAACCAAGGTTTTGTTTTCTTAACTAGTGCAGTTTTAGTTTTGGTGTAACAAATTTAAGATTCAGCACTTTGACATTTGCCCAATAGTAAATTAGTCACATTGAAAAATAGATTTATTTTTTGAGAAAAATATGTATAAAATCTCTTGTGTTCATACTAGCATTGCCTGAGTTCATTTTATATGTTCTTTGCTTCCAAGTGTGAGGAAATGCAGTAAAAAGTGGAAAGAACAGCTATCTTTTCCAAACAGTTTACAGTTGTCATAGTTCCTTATACGTGATGAATAGAATTGAAGAGAGGAGTTAGAAACCAAATATTCTCTGATAGATAAGTCAAGGTACATTAGCACTACAGTTTAAGAGGCATTTTTAATGGCAGTGTCAAGTATATTGCTCTCTTCAATTTCAGGAACATAAAAAAATGGATGATTGGCATGATTGCTCATTTGCTGATGTACTTAATATACATTATGCACACTTGAAGATTTATTTATATCTAGTAAGTATTCTAGTCTGAGGTCTAGTTATTCTTACTAAGAATTATTTTCATCTCTGTCCAATATTAAACTATTACTGCCCCCCTTTAAATGAATTTCTGAGAAAGATGTCATGTTAAAATTATTTCTTAAGTCGGGTGTGGTGGCGCACGCCTTTAATCCCAGCACTCGGGAGGCAGAGGTAGGAGGATTGCTGTGAGTTCGAGGCCACCCTGAGACTCCATAGTGAATTCCAGGTCAGCCTGGGCTAGAATGAGACCCTACCTCGAAAAACCATATATATATATATATATATATATATATATATATATATATATATATATATAATTTCTTAAGGAGTAGCTATTAACTGTTATTTCCCTTGCATTCTCAATTACTATAAAATGCTGCTTTCTTGGCAACTATTCCAAATAAAGTTTTCTGGTTTGCTTCTACATGTACCATCATGCATTTGTTTCCAGCCCTTTAACCCAGATATCTGAAATGGGAATATAGATAGCTTTAAATTGGCGATTGTGATAGAAATGATTATATGCATCTCATCTTCAAATTCATGTCTACTAACCAAAAAGTATGAAGATAAACTGGGCATGGTGGCGCATGCCTTTAATCCCAGCACTCAGGAGGCAGAGGTAGGAGGATCACCATGAGTTTGAGGCCACCTTGAGACTACAGAATGAATTCCAGGTCAGCCTGAGCTAGAGTGAGACCCCACCTCAAAAGAAAAGTATGAAGACAACATAAAAATGAATATGCGAGTCACTGTGTTTTAATCATTAAATTCATTGAAACTTTAATATCTTGAATGCCAAAGTCTTAATTTATAAATGATTGTATACCATGAAAAAAATATTTAAAACACCAAACACACACACACACACACTATTCACTGCTAGCCTCAACCAGTCTCAGAGAGATGGCAACAGACACTGTGGTTAATCAAAACCCATAAAAGCAGAAATCCAGAGGCCACAGAGAACTCAACACTAAACCAGACTGTTAAGAGGCCTGCCATGGCTCAGGGAACATGGCCAAAACATGGCAAAAAGAGCTATAGGTAGGTAGGAATACCCTGAAGCACAGTTTTCCCATACAAAAATGACTAAAGCCTTCATGTCTCCACAGTGAATACCAATAACCTCCCTGAGGAGAGCTCTCAGGAAAAGGGAAGCAAGGGCAGGAGGATATAAGAATATAACCTTTTACAACAATAAAAAATAAAAACACTATTGAGTAATGAACAGTGGAATAAATAAATCAAGAAAGAAAATTATATAAATCTTACAATTGATTGAAAATGAAAATACAATGTATCAAAGCCTGTGGGACACTATGAATGCAGTCTTAAGGGGGATGTACATAGCTATATGTGAAAAACAGAGAAACTAAAGATGGCATGAGTAAGTACTGTAGAAACATACTTCATTAGCTAGTGAAAAGATATAACTTTAAAAAAAGAAAAGAGAGATAGTTTGGTAGAAAAGTACCCTCTTACGGTGGAGAAATCTGTACCCCAAATCCAGAGATTGTTACAGATAAATCCCAGTGCCAGAGGTAGGCAACCCTTCCCCATTATCACAGAGAGATGTTGATCAGGGAGACCCATGAGGCCCCCTAAACAATGAGGCCATTGTCAAAGCACTTGGTTACCTACCAGAACTAGATGGTAAAACCTTATTGCTGAAGACACCACAGGATGTGGTTGTTGGATCTTGAAAAATCAAGCTGGAACTGAAATTGGAGCCAGTTCCTTGCCTGCTAGTTGTCACAGTGCTGGAAAGAGCTATGTGAGCTGCTGGGAGAGAAGAGTAATCTACAGTGTGATCAAAAAGTGGATCCTAGCCGGGTGTGGTGGTGCACACCTTTAATCCCAGCACTCAGGTGGCAGCGGTAGGAAGATTGTCATGAGTTCAAGGCCACCCTGAATCCCTACATAGTGAATCCCTACATAGTGAATCCCAGGTCAGCCTGGGCCAGAGTGAGACCCTACCACGGAAAAAAAAAAAAAAGAAAGAAAGTGGATCCTAAAAGCTACAAAATCAACCAGCCAGGCAAGATATACCCATGGGTCCAATAGTGGCACATAAATTATGGGGGTAACTAACTAATCTCTGATTAGATATGAGGATCCACTCAGTGGGAAGAAATTTATGCCTAGTACTAGAATCAAAAATGGTTTGGAAGATCATAGACCCCAGAGGGACACTTCCACTGTTTTTTGTTTGTTTTGCTAAATAGAGATGTTACACCCATCAAAAAGTCTTCTAAGTGAATATGTTTGTGCACTTCAATTAATGTTTATCTCACTTTTGGTTAGAGACCCTTCTTTTTGCAGATGGCAATGAATACCAGGGAGACTCAAGACTCATCACAATGACAACAAGAAGAGAAATCCCAGGGCTTTAAACTGGACAAGTCATCTCCATCACACCTGCCAGGGCTCAGGGAACATTTCAGAGGAAGTGGTAGATTAAATATGAGTATTTCTTTCACTGCTAGCCAGAGAACCTTCTCTTTGGAGATGGTTGTAGACACTGAGGAGACTCAAAGCTCATCAAAGTAGAAAATAAGAGGCTGTTGAGAGCTCAACACTAAAGGAGAGTTCTACCACACCTTCAAGGCTCAGGGAACATTGTGGAAGAGGGACTAGAAAAAATATAAGAGCCACGGGGTGAAAAGGCATACTTTGAGCCACTGTCCTCCCAATATGAACTGATTGATGCATTCATGACCCCACAGTGGCTACCGATATACTACCACAGGACCAACACAATTCTGAGTCCATCAACCTTTTAAAATTTAAAAAAAAATATTTTTAATTACTTAATTAACTTATTTGCTAGAGAGAGAGGGAAAGAGGCAGATGAGAGAAAGAGAGAGAGAGGGAGAGAGAATGGGCACATATTTTTTAATTAATTAATTAATTAACTTATTTGCTAGAGAGAAAGGGAAAGAGGCAGATGAGAGAGAGAGACAGAGAATTGTGCTTCTGCCCAAACTATTTTCTACTCCTTTTAATGGAGTTAAATCTTTTAATAAACCAATGAATATGTAGGTTTCAATAGTACTAGTTTCTATCATTTTCAGTTTTATGAATCTTCCTTCCCCTCTAACACTTTTACTCTTCTTCTCTCCAAGACCCTTCTAACCCCTATATTCTGTCCCACCACTTTCATGCCTACTATCTCCACTTCTCCACTCCCCACTTCTTTTTCTCCAAACCTCATTCTATCTTCTTGACCAGTACTACTAATGTTTACTACAACTTATAGACAAATTAAACTATTCCATGTGGAGATCCACATATGAGAGAGAACATATGGCATTTGTCTTTCTGAGCCTGGGTAACCTCACTTACACTATTTTTTTTCCAGGTCCATTCATTATCTTGAGAATTTCATAATTTCAATTTTCCTTACATTGTGTATATGTACCACATCATCATTATCCATTTATCAGTTGATGAGCATCTGAGCTGATTCTATTCCCTAGCTGTTGTGAATAAAGCAACAGCAAACATGGCTGACCAAATATCTTTATAGTAGAGTGTAGAGTCTTTAGGGTATAAGCCCAAGAATGGTATATTGGGTCATAAGTTACATCTATTTTTAGACTTTTGCAAAACCTCCATATTGATTTCTACAATGGCTATATAAGTTTATACTCCCACTCCTTCCCCCACACCAATGCCAGCATTATGATCATTTGATTTTTTGACAATAGCCATTCTGACCAGAGTGAGATAGAACTCAGAGTAGTTTTAATTTGCATTTCCCTGATGTCTAAAGATGTTGAACACTTTTTGTTGTTGTTGTTGTTGTTTTTCAAGGCAGGGTCTTGCTCTAGCCCAGGCTGACCTAGAATTCACTGTGTAGTCTCAGGCCGGCCTCCTACCTCTGCCTCCCAAGTTCTGGGATTAAAGGAGTATGCTCCCATGCCTGGCCCTTGGTACCAAATTTCTGCAGCAATTACTTTCTTTTTGTTGATACAAACACCTGATCAAAAACAGCTTATGGGAGGACAGATTTTATTTCAGGCTTATAGTTTCAGGCGCAGTTTGGTCATGGTGGGGAAAGCATGGTAACCAGTTCACATCTTCATACATTAGAAGCAGGGACCCAGGAGTCTAAGTAAGCCAGTGTTCACTCAATGGGCTAGCCTAATCAACCCCAAGGTCTTCCCCCAGTGACGTACTTCCCTCCAGCAAGGCTCCATCTCTTAAAGACTCCACCAATGGGGACTATCTATGAGCTGGACTCATGAACACTGGATGCTATGGGGACACTTTACATTCAAACTACCACATCATGCTAAATGGAGAATAACTCAAATCACGTCACTAAATCAGGAACAAGACACTGGTGTTCCCACTTCTTTCATTTCCTATTCAATATAGTGTTCTGCATTTTAGTAACAACACAAAGACAAGTGAAGGAAACAAAAGAGATACAAACAGGAAAGGATAAAGTCAAAGTACCCTTATTTGTAGATGATATGATTCTACACAAAAGAGACCCAAAAATAATCTACCAGAAGACTCTTGCAGCTAATAAGCACCTTCAGTGAAGTGTCAGGATACAAAAATAACATACAAAGTTTAGTGGCTTTCTTATATACCAATGACAAACATACTGAGAAAAAAGTTAGGGAAACAATCCCATTTACAATGGTCTCCAAAAATTATTTGGAATAAACCTATACAAGGAAGTAAAAGACCTCTACAGTTAAAACCTTAAAACACCAAAAAGGAGACTTCTGGGTAAGATGGTGGCATAGGAACCACACCAAAACAGCTTAGGGGGAAAATAAGAAAAACAACAACAACAAAACAAACAGCGGCAAAATATACTGTTCTATTGAAAAGTGAATATGTATAAGAAATTATCAACCACAACAGAGAAGCAGGAGAGACCCAGAGCTTCTAGAGACTACAGAAGTAGGCCGAAGTCTCTCCAGCAGTGGCGCCAGTCCACATGGCTGCCAGGCTCTTCCTGAGCATAAGGAAAAGCCAGGTGAAGGGATTTTTCACTTGCACTAGACTCCTTGCAAACTCAAGAAATCTGAAAAGGAGGACAGCAAGGACCAGCTGAACAGCTTATGAAGAAGAGGATCACCTTCCCTCCCCTCACCACCAGCACAAGTATCAGCATCCACCAGAGACCTGGGGAAGGGAATTCACCTACACAGCACCCAGCACAGGGTATCAGAGCAAAAACCCACCAACCTAGCCAGCCTACCTGAGCCCATAGCACAGCAAAGAGGGACCCAAGCAGGCACACAGCATAGCTGAGACCAAAGCCATCCCAAAAGGTAACAGGACATACTTATACTAGGTCAGTACCCATCACAAAACCTGGTGTATAGACCTGCATTGGAAGTTCTAATCACACCTTCCATACCAGAGTAGATTATGTGTTAAATCTGATGGATGGTCAGATTTTCCATTCTTCAATAAGCTATATTTTGGGGTTGTCATTTGTTGCTTCCTGATTTACAGTGCCTTTGTCTCTTCCTCTGTCATTTATGGGTGCAGGCTCTCACTTGGATACAAGCTGACTTTGGAATCCTTTACAGACCAGAAATCTCAGCCTCCTAGTTGACAGGATTAAAGGTGTGGGGAAACCCATATCCCTAGGGACTTTGACTTTGTTAGAGGATCTGTTTATTTTAATACCCACTTTTGCATAAATACTCCATGCTGGTTTTGATTGAATGTGTATATTATTCAGTTGAGTTTTAGAATTTGTCTGTATTTTTTAAACTTTTTTTTGTACACTTTTTATTTATTTGAGAGCGACAGAGAGAGAGAAAGACAGACAGACAGAGAGAGGGAGGGAGGGAGAGAGAGAGAGAGAAAGAGAGAAATTGGGCACTCCAGGGCCTCTAGCCACTTCAAACGAACTCCAGATGCATGCGCCCCCTTGTGCATCTGGCTAACGTGGGTCCTGGGGAATTGAGCCTCAAACCGGGGTCCTTTGGCTTCACAGTCAAGCGCTTAACCACTAAGCCATCTCTCCAGCTCATAATTTGGCTGTATTTTGTTCCACCCAGCCTACTAGAATACTTGCATATCAGGCAAACTCACCACCTAGGGCCACATTTGCTATTACTCTAAGAGTCTTTTTTAAGAGCTACACATATCACCTTGAGTTCCTACCCTAAAGATATATAATGTCAGATTTATACATCTAAGAATACTGGAGATAATTAGAAACCCAAGCACCAAATTCATGCAAGATGCAAAAATGTCTACATTAGGGCTGGAGAGATTGCTTAGTGGTTTAGGTGCTTGTCTGCAAAGCCAAAGGACCCAGGTTTGACTCCCCAGGACCCATGTAAGCAAAATGAACAAAAGGGTGCACACATATGGCGTTCATTTGCAGTGGCTGGAGGCCCTGGAATGCCCATTCTCTCTCTCTCTCTCTCTCTCTCTCTCTCTCTCTTTCTGTCTATTTCTGTATCTCTCTCTCTCTCTCAAATAAATAAATGAAAATGAAATAAATCTATATATTATAATACAAGAAACACAAAAAATCAAGACAATATAATTCCACCCAAAATTATAAATCCATCACAAATAACCTCCAGTGAGACTGACTTAGATGAAATGCCTGAGAAAGATTTCAAAAGAATGATTATAACTATGTTCAAAGGAATAAATGAAGACACAGAAAACCAATTTAATGAAATAAGAAGGTCAATACAAGACATGAATAAGGGCTGGAGAGATGGCTTAGCGGTTAAGTGCTTGCCTGTGAAGCCTAAGGACCCTGGTTCAAGGCTCCATTCCCCAGGACCCACGTTAGCCAGATGCACAAGGGGGCGCATGTGTCTGGAGTTCATTTGCAGTGGCTGGAGGCCCTGGTGCACCCATTTTCTCTGTTTCTCTGCCTCTTTCTCTCTCTGTCTGTTGCTCTCAAATAAATAAATAAAAATAAAAAATATTTTAAAAAAAGATATGAATAATGGAATAGAAATACTGCAGAAAAACCTATCAGAAATACTAGCAATGGAAAACACAGTAATTCAAATAAAAATCTTTGTAGAAAGTCTCACCAGTAGAATGGATGAAGGGGAGAACAGAATGTCTAAACTAGAAGACCAGGTAGCAGATCAAATACAGCCCAATAAAGAGAAAGACAAGCCAATAAGAAGGTATGATTGGGAATTTCAAGATATTCAGTATACTATGAAAAGATCAAACATTCAGGGTATAATAGAAGGAGAAGAATTACACTCCAAAGGCATAGTAGATGTTTTCAACAAAATCACTGAAGAAAAAAATCCCCAAACTTGGAAAGAGATGCTAATGCAGATACAGGAAGCTTTTACAACACCAAATGGATAAAACCTGGAAAGAACCTCTCCTTGCCATATTCTAATTAAACTACAAAACACATAAATCAAAGAAAATATATTGTAAGCAGAGAGAAAAAGCAAGTAACTTATAAAGGCAAGCTTATCAACATAAACTTTAAAAGCCAGAAGGGCTTGGAATGATGTATTCTCAACAGCATATGGAACATTTTCTAAAATAGACCATATATTAGGACACAAAGCAAATCATAACAAATACAGGAAAATTGAAATAACTCTATCTGATTACAATGAAATTAAACTACAAATCAGTAACAATAAAAATTGCAGAGCATACATAAATTCATAGAGACTAAACAGTACACTACTTAATGATGAATATTTCATTGAAGAAATTAAAAAGGGAATAAAAATAATCATAGAATCAGGGCTGAGGAAATGGCTTAGTGGTTAAGGTGCTTGCCTGCAAAGCCAAAGGACCCTGATTCAATTCCCCAGGACCCACGTAAGCCAGATGCACAAGGGGGCACATAGGTCTGGAGCCAGTTTGCAGTGGCTAGAGGCCCTGGCACACCTGATCTCTCTCTCTCTCCCTGTCTCTGCCACTTTCTCTCACTCTAAAATAAATAAATAAACAAATAAATAAACAAATGAAATTTTTTTATATTATACCATATAATTTTATTTATTTATTTATTTATTTATTTTTATTTTATTTTATTTTTTTTTACAGTCAGTTTGGTACCATTATTAGGCTCATCCGTGACCTACACCCTCCCCTTGGCCCCTCCTTGTTGAGGTATACGGGTCATGCATTGTGGAGTTAGCCCACAGTTATGGGTAAGCTAAATGTCTCTGCATATCATGACCCAACATGTGGCTCTGACATTCTTTCCGCCCCGTCTTCCGCAAAATTTCCCTGAGCCATGTTGGGTCTGCTTCAGTGATGAGGTGTTGGGGGCCTCTGAGGCTCTGGCTCTCTGATTTGGTAGGAGTTGATTTTTCTCTGTGCTGATCTCCTTCCCCCTTGTGCTGGTATCCGGTTCAACAGGAAAACAGTGCCCTTGCTTGTTTCTCCAATTTTTCTTAGTTTCAGCCGGGGCCCTTTTGAGGTATTATGGGGTGGCTCTCTCCTTAGGATCTACATCTATCTGAAAAAGAGAAGCAGATTCTCCAACGGACAGTAAGTTAGCATCAGGACAAATGAGATAACCCTTACTTTTTTTTTTTTTTTATAGAGAATTTAATAGGTGTAGGCCCTCTTGTAGCCCACAATTGATGGTAGCTTGATATTGGAGAGTGGGTTTATGTTTGGATATGGTTCTGACTTGTTTCCCAGCTCCAGCTATGGGTCCCATACCAGTGAGGGGATCAGTTAGCCGAATTGAGAGCAGTTGGTTCCCCACCATGGCTGTGTGCCATCACTGCACTTGTGTGGGCATCACAACAAGTTATTTGCTGCTAAGTAGGTCAGACCATGCGTTGCTTCGACAGATATTGGTCATTTTCCCCCAGTCGCCCATGTAGCACCTTCTGGCACTAGACACGCTGACTGTCTGGGGACTGACTCTCTTCCAACTTCCAGCCATGCCATTCTAATTTGCATGTCAATCACATAAGGTATCTTCAGCAGTAGGGTCTTATCACTACACTTTGGTGGGTCCTCAAGTACTCTGACAGAAATCTGTCTGTCTTTTAGGGAACCTTGTAGGTCTCTCTGATCAAAAGCTCATTGTGGATGATAACCCCATGCTGGTTCTGGGAGTTACAGGTCAGTGCCCACTAAGAAAATGAGGAAAAAGATAACTAATATACAAGAGTTAGAGATGTGTGTGAGAGAGAGAGAGAGAGAGAGAGAGAGAGAGAAAGAGAGAGAGAGAGAGGGAGAGGGGAAGTGAGGGAGGGAAGATGTAGAAGATTAAGGTTAGTCTTGATCCTACCCTCTCCAGTGCCTTGTGGTTCAGGTGTTCTCTGTAAGGGCCTGGTGAAGGATCAGCCATTTGGTCTGTCTTTTAGTAAGTAGAAAATTATGGCACCATTGCCATTTGGGTCTAGATTTGTGTTTCCCACCCCTTTTAGGCCCTCCCCTCCCTCCCCTTCCATCCTAGTGTCTAGTCTAG
Organism: Dipus sagitta; assembly: GCA_036346955.1. Taxonomy (NCBI): domain Eukaryota; kingdom Metazoa; phylum Chordata; class Mammalia; order Rodentia; family Dipodidae; genus Dipus; species Dipus sagitta. The sequence continues at coordinate 42,291,931 of CM070780.1, forward strand.
GAGGTGCTTGCTGGGTATGTAAGGTATCTTGGGTAGATTCAGTTTAGGTGCTGTAGATGAGTGAGACTATGTGGCGATATTTTTTTCTGTGATTGGGTAAGTTCACTGAGAATGATCTGTTCCAGGTTCAACCATTTCTCCTCAAATTTCATTGTGTCATTTTTTCTTACTGCTGTATAGAATCCCATTGTGTAGATATACCACATCTTAGTTATCCATTCTTCTAGTGATGGACATCTGGGTTGATTCCAGCACCTAGCTATTACAAATTGAGCTGCTATAAACATAGTTGACCAAATCTCTCTAGCCTGTGGTTTGAAGGTTTTAGGGTAGATGCCCAGTAAGGGAATAACTGGGTCTGTTGGTATCTCTATACTCAGCTTTTTCAGAAGTCTCCATATTGCTTTCCAAAGTGGTTGTACCATCCTACATTCCCACCAACAGTGTGGATGAGTGTTCCTACTTCTCCACATCCTCACCAGCATTTATTTTTATTTGATTTTTTGATGTTTGCTATCCTTATTGGGGTAAGGTGGAATCTGATAGTTGTTTTAATTTGCATTTCTCTGATGATTAGGGATGATGAACATTTTCTTAAGTGTATGTTTGCCATTTCTATTTCTTCCTCTGTAAACTGCCTGTTCAGCTCTTTGCCCCATTTTGTGAGTGGGGTGTTTGACTTCTTACTGTTTAGATTTTTGAGTTCTTTGTAGATTCTAGAGATTAGGCCTCTATCAGTTGGATAACCCGCAAATATTTTTTCCCATTCTGTGGGTGATCTATTGGCTTTGCTAATTGTATGCTTGTCTGTGAAGAAACTCTTCAATGTGACCCCATTGGCTGAGTGATGGTTTAAGTTCATGAGCTCCTGGGGTTTTGTTCAGGAAGTCTTTTTCCATTCCTATATCATGGAAAGTACTTCCTAAATTTTCTTCCAGTAGTATACGAGTTTCTTGTTTTATATTGAGATCTTTGATGCATTTGGACTTGAGTGTAGTGCATGGTGAAATGTGTGAATCAAGTTTCATTTTCCTGCATATAGTTATCCAGTTTGTCCAGCACCATTTGTTGAAGATGCTGTCTTTTTTCCAGCCTATATTGTTTGGGCTTTATCGAATATCAAGTAGCTATAGTTGCTTGACCCAAAGTCTGGGTCCTCAAGTCTATTCCATTGATCTATAGTCCTGTTTTTATGCCAGTACCATGCTGTTTTTATTACTATGGCTTTGTAATATAGCTTTAGATCAGGTATGGTGATGCCACCAGAGGTATTTCTTTTGCTGAGGATATGTTTGGAAATGCGAGGCCTTCTGCCTTTCCATATGAAATTTGAGATCATTTTTTCTATCTCTGTGAAGAACACTGTAGGGATTTTAATTGGAATTGCGTTAAATCTGTATATTGCCTTTGGTAGGATTGTCATCTTCACAATGTTAATTCTGCCTATCCAGGAACATGGGAGGTTTTCCATTTTCTCAAGTTGGACTCAATTTCTTTTTTGAGTGTTTTTATGTTTTCATTGTATAGATCTTTCACTTCCTTGGTTAACATTATTCCAAGGTATTTTATTTTTTTTGTTGCAATTGAAAATGGGACTATGTCCCTTATTTCTTTCTCTGTATCTTTGTCATTTGCATAAAGGAAGGCTACTGATTTTTGTGCATTGATTTTGTATCCTGCTACTTTGCTATAGGAGTTAATCACCTTCAGGAGTTTTGGGATGGAGTCTCTCGGGTCTCTTACATATATAATCATGTCATCAGCGAATAAAGCTAACTTAACTTCTTCCTTTCCAAATTGTATCCCTTTTATTTCCTTCTCCTGTCTTATTGCTTGAACTAGGACTTCCAGTACTATATTGAAAAGCAGAGGTGAGAGTGGACACCCTGTCTTGTTCCTGATCTTAATGGGAATTCCTCCAGTCTCTCTCCATTAAGTATTATTTGGGCCTTCGGAGCTTCGTATATTGCCTTTATTAAGTTGAGATATGAACCACCATGCCAATTCTCTCCAATGTTTTGAACATGAAGTGATGTTGAATCTTGTCAAGGGCCTTTTCTGCATCTACCAAAATGATCATGTGGTTTTTATGTTTAACCTTGTTTATGTGGTGTATTACATTGACAGATTTCTGTATGTTGAACCACCCCTGTGTTCATGGAATGAATCCCACTTGGTCAAGGTGGATAATGCTTTTGATGTGTTGTTGTATTCGGTTTGCAAGGATTTTGTTTAGGATCTTTGCATCTAAATTCATCAGGGAAGTAGGCCGGTAGTTTTCTTGTCTTGTGGCATCTCTGCCTGGTTTTGGAATTAGGGTGATGCTAGCTTCATAAAAGGAGTTGGGTAGCTTTCCCTGTTCACCCATTGTGTGGCACAGTTTGAGGAAGATTGTTTTGAGTTCTTCCATGAAGGTTTGATAGAATTCAGCTGAGATGCCATCTGGTCCTGGACTCTTCTTTTTTGGGAGGCTTTTATTACTTTTTCAATCTCTATGAGTGTGATGGGTTGATTGAGATGATTAATCTGCTCTGTGTTTAGCTTTGGTAGATGGTATGCGTCCAAGAATTTATCTATCTCCTCCACATTATCCAGTTTTGTGGAGTAGAGGTTTTTGAAATAAGTCCTGATGATTCTCCCAATTTCACTTATGTCTGTTGTGATCTCTCCTTTTTCATTTTGAATTTTGTTAATTTGAAGCTTCTCCTTTTTTTGCTTGATGAGATTGGCCAGGGGTTTGTCAATCTTGTTTATTTTTTCAAAGAACCAGCTCTTTGTTTTGTCAATTGTCTTAATTGTTTCCTTCATTTCCAGTTCATTGATTTCTGCTCTGATTTTAATTATTTATTTCCTTCTGGAGCTCTTTGGGTTGGATTTTTCTTGTTTTTCTAGTGCCTTTAGGTGGATGGTTAGGTCATTGATTTGGGACCTTTCTGTCTTTTTTTATGAAGGCATTGAGTGCTATGAATTTTCCCCCGAGGACCTCCTTCATTGTGTCCCATAAGTTTTGGTACGATGTGTTCTCATTGTCGTTCAATTCCAGAAATTTTGCAATTTCATTCTTTATTTCATCCACTATCCATTTATTGTTTAAAAGTGTGCTGTTCAGTTTCTAGGTGCCATTGGGATTCTTGGTGGGTCTTTTGTTGTTGATTTCTAGCAATATAGTATTGTGGTCTGATATCATGCAGGGAATTATGTCAATCTTTCTACATATGTGGAGGCAGTCTTTGTGACCCAGTATATGGTCTATTTTAGAGAATGTTCCATGGGCTGCTGAGAAGAATGTGTAATCTGTGGATTTGGGATGGAAGGTTCTGTAGATGTCCTTTAGGTCTAAGTGATGTATGGTTTTGTTGAGCTCTCTTACTTCCCTGTTGAGTTTCTGTTTGGATGTTCTGTCTATTACTGATAATGGTGTATTGAAGTCCCCAGCTATGATGGTGTTTGTGGTTATTTCTGTTTTATTGTCAAGTAGGTTTTGTTTTATGAACTGTGGTGCCCCTGTGTTTGGTGCATACAGATTTATGATTGTAATATCCTCTTGATGGATCGTTCCCTTGATAAGTAGGAAGTGGCCTTCCTTGTCTTTTTTGATTATTATCTACTCTTCCAAGTTTGAAAATGTGAAAGATGTGGAAGATTTCCTAGATTTATATGACTTACCAAATTAAATCAAGATGAGACAAACCATTGAAAAAGACCTATAACAGGTGTGGATATCCAGGCAGTTTTAAAAAAAAATATGTCCCAAGTAAAAAACATCCTGGCCCAGGTGGATTCACAGGTGAATTTTACCAGACCTTCATGGAAAACCTAACACCAATGCTTCTCAAACTTTTCCATACAAGAGAAAAGGAAGGAATACTACCAAACTCTTTTTATGAAGCCAGCATCACCCTGATAACCAAAACCAGACAAACATAGAACAAAAAAGGAAAATGACGGACCAGTATCCCTCATCAACATAGATGCAAAAATTCTCAACAAGGTATTGGCAAACAGAATACAAGAATGTATCAAAAAAAATCATGCATCCCAACCAAGTTGGCTTTGTCACAGAGATTCAGGAATAGTTCAATATACACAATTTGATAAATGTAATACACTAGATAAATGGACTGAAGGACAAAAATCACATGATCATCTCAACATATGCAGAAAAGGCATTTGACAAAATCCTACATTCCTTTATCATAAAAGTCTTACAGAAACTGGGAATAGAAGGATCGTATCTCAACATAATAAAGGCTATTAATGACAAACTTATAGCCAACATAATATTGAATGGGGAATAACTTGAAGCTTTTCCACTAAATTCAGGGACAAGGCAAGGGTATCCACTGTCCCCACTTTTACTTAATATAGTACTAGAAGTCTTGGCTATAGCAATAAGACAAGAGACACTCATAAAAGGGTTATAAATTAGAAATGAAGAGATCAAATTATCATTATTTGTAGATGATATGATTCTATACAGAAAGGATACAAAAGATTCTACCAGCAAACTGTTAGGGCTGACAAACACTTTTAGCTATGGAGCAGAATACAAAATAAGCACAGAAATCAGTAGCTTTCTTATACCCTAACAACAAACATATGGAGGAAGAAATCAGCAAATCACTCCCATTCACAATTGCCTAAAAAAAGTAAAAAATGTACCTTGGAATAAACCTAATAAACCTAACCAAGGAAATAAGGGATCTCTACAATGAAAACTTGAAAACACTCAAGACAGAAATTGCAGAAGACACTAGGAAATGGAAAGACATCCCACGTTCTTGGACAGGAAGAACCAATATCATGAAAATGTCAATCTTACCAAAAGCACTCTACACAATTAATGCAATCACCATTAAAATGTCAATGACATTCTTTAAGGAAAGAGAAAAAAAATTCTAAAATTCATTTGGAAGCACAAAAAATCTTGAATAGCCAAGACAATTTTGAATGGTGAGAAGTGGATACTGCAAGCCTCATGTTTGGCCAACCAGGCCAAAACACTGAACAGGTACAATAGTGGCATCCCTGTTATGGGGGAAACCAACTGCTCTCTAATTGGACTGGAAACCCTCTCCATGGAAGAGTATATGCCTGATACTAAGAACCTAATCAAAAGCCTATGGTGGGGGAGGTCATGAGCACTGGGAGTGTAATGCCTGCTCTGGTCTGGCTAATTACATATATTATGCTCACCAAACTACCCCATGAGCACTTTTATTAATGTTAATACCCATATATTAACACTATCTTCACTTTTGGTTAGAGAAACTTCTCTTTTCAGATGGTAGTGACCACTGGGAGGGCTCAAAAGGCACCACAGTGCTGTGAAGACGTGACCAAGGAGTGTTCAGCACTGAACATCTCTGTCACACCTTCCAGCGCTCAGGGTCTATTGCAGAAGATGTGGCAGAAAGAATTTAAGAGCCAAAGGAAGGGTAGGACTGCTCACAATGCAACTGTCTAGACAGAAACTGATGTTGATATCTATCATCTTGTAGTGCCTAGTAATACCTTCACAAGACCCTCATAATAGGAGGAAAAGATGATGACATCAAAATAAAAGAGTGAGGTGATATGATACAGAGTGGATTTGTGAAGGGGAAAGTGGGGGAGGGGAGGGAATTATCATGGTTTATTGTCTATAAGTATGGAAGATGTCAATAAAAATGTCAAAAAAATCATAGTAACCCCCCCCAGAAAAAAACACCAAAGAAAGAAATTGAAGAAGACATTATAAATTGGAAAGACATCCCATAATCATGGATTTAAAGAACTAATATTGTGGAAATGGATACACATTTAATGCAGTTCCAAAGTTCCAATGGCATTCTTCAAAGAAACATAGAAATATCTAAAAGTTTATATGGAAGGACAAAAGCTTCCTGGTAACCAAAGCAATCCTGAGCAAAAACAATAATTCTAGAAGCATCCCTATACCTGACTTCAAGTTACACTATAGAGCAATAGCAATAAAAATAGCATGGCATTGGCACAAAAACAGATACATAGATTAATGGAATAGAATAAAGGATGCAGATATAAGCCCATGCAGCTATTGCCATCTGATTTTTTTTTTTTTTACAAAAATACACATTGAAGAAAAATTATCTTTTTAATAAAGGGCATTGGGGAACATGGATATCCATATGTAGATCCACAAACTAGATCCTTGGTCTGGAGAGATGGCTTAGGGCTTAAAGTATTTGCTGGCAAAGCCAGAGGACCCAGGTTCAATTCCCCAGTACCCATGTAAAGCCAAATGCACAAGGTGGTGCTCATGTCTGGAGTTTGCAGTGCCTAGAGGCCCTAGAGTGTTCCTCCTCTTCCCCCCCCCCCCTCTCTCTCACACACACTCTCTCTCTTATCTATCTATTTACCTCTTTTTCTGTCTCAAATAAATAAAATATTTTTATCCATTAGAAATTTCTTTTTATTAATCTGTCATTAATACAAGTGCATGGTAAAATATTCAAATGGTACAAAACTACTTAGTGAAAGTTAATTTCTCCAATTCCAATTTACTGATTCCTTTCTCTGATACAGTAAACATAGATAAAAATTTCTCTTTTTTAATTTTAAAAAATATTTTGTTCTATTCATTTGTTTGAGAGAGAGAGAGAGGGGAAGGGAGAATGAGTGTGCCAGGGCCTTCAGTCACTGCAAATGAACTCTAGATGCATGGACTACCATGTGCATCTGGCTTACATGGGTCCTGGGGAATGAAACCTGGGTCCTGTGGCCTTGCAGGCAAGTGCCTTAACTAATAAGCTATCTCTTCAGACCTCTCTCTCTTTTTCTTTTATATATATATTTATTGACAACGTCTATATTTACAGACAACAAACCATGGTATTTCCCTCCACTCCCCACTTCTCCCCCATTTTCTCCTTCATAGCTCTGCTCTGTCATATCCTCTCCCCCTCTCCATTAGTCTCTCTTTCAACTTGATGACATCATCTTTTCTCCTATTATGAGGGTCTTATGTGGGTATTGTTAGGCACTGCAAGGTCTTGGATATCAAAGCCAAATTCTGTCCAGACAGTTGTATGTAAGGAGTGGTGCCCTTCCTTTGGGTCTTACATTCTTTCCGCCACCTCTTCTGCAATGGACCCTGAGCCTTGGAGGGTGTGAGATGTTTCAGTGCTGGACACTCTTCCATCCCTTCTTCTCAGCACTATGTTGACTTTTGGGTCATCCCAGTGGATATCGCCATCTGAAAAGAAAAGCTTCTCTAACCAGAAGTGAGACTAGCATTAATATATGAGTATAAACATTAAGTGTAGTGCTTTCAGGGCAATTTGGTGAGAGTAATATGTGCATTTATCCAGACAAGAGCAGGCTATGTATCCCTAAGGCTCATGACCTCCTCTGCCATAGCTTTTTGATTAGGTTTTCAGTACCAGGCATGTATTCCCTCCCATAGAGTGTTCCTTTGGTCCAATTAGAGAGCAGATGGTTTCCCCCAGAGCAGACATGCCACCTATTGCACTCATTCAGTCATTTGGCCTGTCTGGCCATCTTGAGGTTTCCAGTGTCCACTGTTTTCACCACTGATGACTTCTGTTGCCCATAAGACTGCATACAGTGCAGCTTTTTCCTGTTTTCAGTTGGCTTGACTACAGGGAGAAGGTTGTCTGTTCAGCACCAACTTGATTTTTCAGTGACTTTGCCACTCAGGCATGTGAAGTCTTCAGCAATAGGGTCTTACCATCTCTTTCTCACAGGGAACCAAGGGCCTTGGCAAGAGCCTGTAATGTTTTGGAGGCAAAAGGGACCTCCCTGACCAATGACTCACTGGAAGATATCCCATCCCTGGCACTGAAAAATTTCTAGTAACAATCTATGGCTTCTGGATGTGCTATTATTCAAGAAAGTAGATTTTCATATGTCTTATTCAGAATATCTTGAATTTTGATTGACGCTCCCCCCTGCCCTTCTTTTATACAATCTCTTCCTATGACCTCATTTAGGCCTTTCCCCTCTGTTCTTCTACTTACATGTATACAATACCATCCTTTTAAGACTTTCCCTCTCCTCCCACTCTTGTAGCCTTTTTCTAGCTTATGGGCCTCTGCTACTGATTTTTGGTTCCAGATCACACACAGTCTATACATTTTTATCTAGGATCCACTTATAAGAGAGAACATGGGATGTTTGGCTTTCTGGGCCTCACTTAGTATAATCCTTTCCAGATTCATCCATTTTCCTGCAAATTTCATAATTTCATTTTTCTTTACCGCTGAATACAATTCCATTGTGTAGATGTACCACATCTTTATTATCCATTCTTCTGTGGATGGACATCTAGGCTGGTTCCATCTCCTAGCTATTGTGACTAGAGCAGCAATAAACATGGTTGTGCAAGTATCTCTAAGGTAGTGAGAAGAGTTTATGACATATGCCTAGGAGTGCTATAGCTGGATTATATGGCAAATCTATTTTTAAGCTCTCTCAAGAACCTCCACAATGATTTACACAATGGCTGTACCAGATTACATTCCCACCAACAGTGCAGAAGGGTTCCCCCTTGGCCACATTCTCACCAATATTTGTTGTCATTTGTTTTCTTGATGGTAGCCATTCTGACTGGAGAGATGGAATCTCAAGGTAGTTTTAATTTGCATTTCCCTGATGGCTAAGGATGTAGAACACATTTTTAGGTCTTTATATGCCATCTGTATTTCTTCTGGTGAGAACTCTCTATTTAGTTCTATAACCCATTTTTTGATTGGGTTGCTTGATTTCTTATTGTTCTGTTTTTTGAGTTCTTTATTCTGGATATAAATCCTCTGTCAGATGTATAGCTGGCAAAGATTTTCTCCCATTTGGTAGGTTGTCACTTTGCTCTATTAACAGTGTGCTTTGCTGTACAAAAGCTTTGTAATTTCATGAGATCCCAGTAGTTCATTAGTGGTTCTATTTTCTGAGCAATTGGGGTTTTATTCAGAAAGTCATTGCCTATGCCAATATGTTGAAGGATTTCCCCTACCTTTTCCTCTAGTAATTTCAGAGTTTCAGGTCTGGCATTAAGGTCCCTGATCCACTTGGATTTGATTCTTGTGCAAGAGAAAGACAAGGATCTATTTGCATCTTTCTACATATAGTTATCCAGTTTTCCCAGCACCACTTGTTGAAGAAGCTGTCTTTTCTCCAATGAGTATTTTTGGCATTTTTGTCAAAAATCAGATGACTATAGTTGCCTGGATTAACATTGGGGTTATCTATTCTGTTCCATTGATGTACAAATCTGTTTTTGTGACAGTACCATGCTGTTTTTTGTTACTACGGCTTTGTAATATAGCTTAAAATCAGGTATGGTGATACCACCAGACTTATTTGTGTTGCTCAAAATCGTTTTGGCTATTCAAAGTTTTTTTTTTTTTTTTTTTGCTTCCAAATGAAATTTAGAATTTTTTTTTCTATTCTTGTGAAGAATGCCATTGGAATTTTAATGGGAATTGCATTAAACGTGTAGATTGCTTTTGGTAAGATTGACATTTTCACAGTATTGATTCTTCCAATCTTTGTGTCTTCTGCAATTTCTCACTTGAGTGTTTTAAAGTTCTCATTGTAGAGTTCCTTCACTTCCTTAGTTAAGTTTATTCCAAGGTACTTTATTTATTTATTTTTTGAGGCAATTGTGAATGGAAGAAATTCCCTGATTTCATTCTCTGCACGTTTGTTGCTAGTATATAGGAAAGCTACTAATTTCTGTGTATTTGTTTTGTGTCCTGCTATGTGGCTAAAAGTGTTTATCAGCTCTGACAGTTTGCTGGTAGAGTCTTAGGGTCTTTTATGTATAGAATCATATCATTTGCAAATAGTGATAATTTGATCTCTTCCCTTCCAATTTGTATCCCTTTTATGAGTTTCTCTTGCCTTATTGCTATAGCTAAGACTTCCAGTACTATATTAAATAAAAGTAGGGACAGTGAACCCCCCCACCCTTGTTTTCTTCCTGAATTTAGTGGAAAACTTCCAGTTTTTACCCATTTAGTATTATGTTGGCTGTAGGCTTGTCATAAATAGCTTTTATTATGTTGAGATATGTTCCTTCTATTCCCAGTTTCTGTAATACTTTTACCATGAAAGGATGTTGGATTTTGTCAAATGCCTTTTCTGCATCTATTGAATTGATCATGTGATTTTTGTCCTTCAGACCATTTATATGATGTATTACATTTATCGATTTGCACATTTTGAACCATCCTTGCATCCCTGGGATAAAGCCAACTTGGTCGGGGTAAATAATCTTTTTGATATATTTTTGTATTCTGTTTGCCAATATTTTATTCAGGATTTTTGCATCTATGTCCATGAGGGAGAGTGGTCTGTAATTTTCTTTTCTTTCTTTCTTTCTTTCTTTTTTCTTCTTTTTTTTTTTTTGTTCTGTCTTTGCCTAGTTTTGGTATGAAGGTGATGCTGGCTTCATAGAAGGAGTTTGGTAGAATTCCTTCCTTTTCTATTTTATGGAAATGTTTGGGAAGCATTGGTATTAGTTCTTCCATGAAGGTCTTTTAAAATTCTCCAGTGAATTCATCTGGGCCTGGGCTTTTTTTAGCTGGGAGACTTTTTATAGCTGCTTGGATCTGTACTTGTTATAGCTCTATTAAATGGTTTATCTCATCTTGATTTAGTTTTGGTAGGTCATATAAATCAAGGAAATCATCCATTTCTTTCAGGTTTTCAAACTTAGAGGCACATATGTTATTAAAGTATGTCTTTTTTTTTTTTAGTTTTTCAAGTTAGGGTCTCACAGTAGCTCAGGCTTACCTGGAATTCACTATGTAGTCTCAGGGTGGCCTTGAACTCATGCAATCCTCCTACCTCTGCCTCCCGAGTGCTGGGATTAAAGGCATGCACCACCATGCCTAGCTCAAGTATGTCCTTTTAATTGTCTGAATTTCTTTGGTATCTGTTGTAATGGTGCCTTTTTCATCTCTAATTTTATTAATTTTTTGTGTCTTCTTTCTTTCTTCTAGTCAATTTGCTAAGGGTTTATCAATCTTGTTTATCCTTTCAAAGAACTAACTCTTTGTTTCATTGATTCTTTGGATTTCTTTTTTTGTTTGTTTGTTTGTTTCTATTTCATTAATTTCTGCCCTAATCTTTATGATTTCTTTTTGTCTAGTGCTTTTTGGTTTGCCATGTTCTTCTTTTTCCAAGGCCTTAAGGTAGAGTATTAAATTGTTTATTTGGGAACTCTCTAATTTCTCAATATAGGCACTTAGAGCTATAAATTTCCCTCTTAGGACTGCCTTCATTGTGTCCCAAAGGTTTTGGTATGTGGTATAATCATCATCATTTGATTCTATGAATTTATTGATTTCATTTCTGGTTTCTTCAATGACCTATTGATCATTCAATAATTTACTGTTTAGTCTCCATGAATTTCTGTATGCTCTGTAGCTTTTCTTGTTACTGATTTGCAGTTTAATCCCTTAGTGGTCAGATAGAGTACAAGGGATTGTTTCAATTTTCCTATATTTGTGGAGATTTGCTTTGTGTCCTAATATATGGTGTATTTTAGAGAATATTACATGTGCTGCTGAGAAAAATGTATATTCTGCAGCATTTGGATGGAATATTCTGTAGATATCTGTTAGGTCTATTTGTTCCATGACATCATTTAATTCAGATGTCTCTGTTTATTTTTTGCCTGGATGACCTGCCAATTGATGAGAGTGGGGTATTGAAGTCTCCCACTACAATTGTGTTTGATGTTATCTGTGACCTTAAGTCTAATAGTGTTTGTTGATGGAACTGGGAGCCCCCATGGTAGGTGCATATATTTTTAGGATTGTAATGTCCTCCTGCTGAAGTGTTTCTTTAATCAATATAAAATGACCTTCTTTATCTTTCCTCACTAATGTTGGTTTGAAATCTATCCTGTTAGCTATTAGAATAGCAATACCTGCTTGTTTCCTAGACCCATTTGCTTGAAACACCATTTTCCATCCTTTCATCCTAAGGTGGTGTCTATCTTTGATTGAGAGATGAGTTTCCTGGAGGCAACAAATGCCAGGATGCTGCCTTTTAATGCAGTCTGCAAGCCTGTGTCTTTTGGATGGTGCATTGAGGCCATTGATATTAAGAGTTGTTATTTTTGTTTGTTTGTTTGTTTGTTTTGTTTTTTGAAGTAGTGTCTCACTCTAGCTCAGGCTGACCTGGAATTCATTATGTAGTCTCAGGGGATATTAAGAGTTATTATTGGAAGGTATGCATTTATTCTCATGATTCTTCTTATTTTGTAGTGTTTCCTGTTTTCCCTTTACTTGTTTGTGTTTAACTGTTATTTGAGTGTGGTTTATTTTTTTCTATTTCCTCCTGTGTGTGTTTTCCTTTCTCTTCAGCATTTTAAGAATTCCTTCAAGTATTTTCTGTAGAGTTGGATTAGTTGTCATAAATTCTTTTAGCCTGTTTTTGTTGTGGAATGTCCTTATTTCTCTATCAGTTTGGATAGATAGCTTTTCAGGATAAAGTAATCTTGGTTGACAGTTGTTATCTTTCAGAATTTAGAATACATCATCCGAAGCCCTTCTGGCTTTTAAAGTTTGTGTTGAGTAATCTGCAGCTATGCTGATGGGCTTGCCTTTGTAGGTGACTTGCTTCTTCTCTCTAACTACTTTCAATACATTTTCTTTGGTTTGTGTATTAGTTTAATTATAACATAGTGAGGAGAAGTTCTTTCCAGATTTTGTCTGTTTGGTGTTCTAAAAGCTTCTTGTATCTACATTGACATTTCTTTCCCAATTTGAGGAAAATTTTCTTTTATGATGTTGAAAAACACCTACTAAGCTTCTCGATTGATATTCTTCTCCTTCTGTGATACCCTGAATTCTTATGTTTGATCTTTTCATAGTGTCCCAGATATCTTGAAATTCCCCTTCATATTTTGCTATCAGCTTGTCTTTCTCTTTGTTGGACTGTATTTGATCTGCCACCTGGTCTTCTAGTTTAGATATTCTGTTCTCTCCTTTATCCATTCTACTGGTGAGATTTTCCACAGAGCTTTTTTATTTCATTGACTGTATTCTTCAGAGCCAGGATTTCAGCCTGGTTTTTCTTCAGTACTTCTATTTCCTTACTCATGTCTTGTAATGACCTCTTTATTTCATTAAGCTGGTTTCCTGTGTTCTCTTTCAGAAGTTTGTTTTCTTCTTTAATTCCTTTGTTTTCTTCATTGACTCCCTTCATTTCTTCTCTGATTTCTTTTAGCATAGATATCATTTTCTTGAAATCTTTGTCAGGCATTTCATCTAAAACAGGATCATTGGTGATCATTTCTGATGGATTTATAGTTTTGGGTGAGACTGTATTGTCTTGATTCTTTGAGTTTCTTATATTATATTGTAGCGACTTTTACATCCTGAATTGATTTGATGCTTGGGTTTTCTACTTATCTGCAGTGTTCCCAGACATGGTAATCTACCTCTATATACCCTCAGGATATGAGTTCAAGGTGCCAGGTGTAGCTCTTGTCACCCAATCAAGCCACAGAAGTAATCCTAGGTGTTGAGTTTGCTTGCTAAGCAAGTATTCTAGTGGACTGGGTGGAATAATTTACTGGCAGATTCTAAATTTCAACTGAGAAACATGTACAATCAATAAAAACCAGCACAAAGTATCCAATTGTGGGGATTAAAACACAAAGTCATATAATGCCCAAATCCCTAAGGGTGTGTGTTGTTCTACACCCTTAATCTTGTCAGTTGGGAGGTAGAAATTTCTGTTCTGAATTGGGTTCCAGGTCAACCTGGAGCTGGATCAGACCCTGCTCCCAATAATGTCAGAAGCAAAAAACAAAGGCCCTATATATATGAAAGCACCAAAGGCAAAATTCAACCCCCAAATACAGGTTATTTGAGAATGGTACAGCCAATCAAGAATATATATATACCCCATAACCTTCCCTGACAAGGAAAGAGAGATTAGCTTTTGCAACACTATATACCTGTTTTTTTTTTTTTTTTTTTTTTTTTTTTTTTTTGTCAGTCAGCCTCGTTACATTTTGGAGTGGTTTCCAGTGTCACCAATTCTGAATGCCTGCCTCTATCCCTTCGTGTTGTGCTGTGCAGCTGTACCTCTGATCTGCTCTGCTGGCTGTGCTGCCACTGGGAGCTGAATGCTGGAGGTTTGTGGTTCTGATGGTGGGGGATGGGAGAGTTCAGACTTCTGGAGTTGCTGGCACTTTCAGTACCTCTTTAGTTGATCTCAGCTGTCTTTCCTTCAGATTTCTTAACTTTGCAAGAAGGTTGATGGAGTTGAAAAATCTGTTGCTTGGTCTCTGCTGCTGCTGCAGCTTGGTGCACCTGGCAGACTGTGCCTGATGGAGGGCAGGGCACCAGCAGTGTGTGGATTGTGGGCTGTGATCACCTCAGTGGGACTCTGGCCTCTTTCCTCCTTTCTGGTGGGTCTTGTCCTCTCCGGCTTCTCCTCTGTGTCTAAGAATAACCTATACTCCTTCACTTTTCAGAAGAAGAGTGTATTTTGCTGGGGTTTTGCTTAAGTCCCTCCTAGACTGGTTTGGTGTGGCTCCTAAGCCACCACCTTACCTGGAAATAAAAAAAAAAAATTTTTTTTTTTTCAAAAACTACATCCTTACCTCTCACCTTGCACAAAATTCAACTTCCCATGGATCAAAGACCTTAATCTCAGACTTGAAACTCAAACTGCTAGAGGAAAAAGTAGGGAAAACACTTAAAGTTATAGGCCTAGATAAGGACTTTTTTCTAGTTGCTCAGGAAAATAGGCTAACAGTCAACTGATGGGATTTAATGAAATTAAAGTTTCTGTAAAGCAAAAGAAACCATTAACTGAGTGAAGAGGTAGCCTACATAATGGGAGGAAAATCTTTTCTTGCTATATATATGACAGAAGATTATTGCCCAGAAAAATACACAGAACTCAATAAACTAAGTATCAAGACAATAAACAACCCAATTAAAAAATGGACTATGCAACAAACCAGGAAGGACTACCTTGAAAGGGGAGGTCCCTAGGGGATGGGGGATAGGAGAGAAGGGATGAAAATAAGAAACATAGAGGGATGTGGGGCTGGAGAGATGGCTTATCAGTTAAGATGCTTACCTGCAAAGCCAAAGACCTAGGTTCCATTTCACAGGACCCACATAAGCGAGATTCTTACAAGGTGGCACATGCATCTGGAGTTTGTTTGCAGTGGCTGGAGGCCCTGGCACACCCATTCTCTTTCTCTCTCTTCCTCCCTCTTTCTCAAATAAATAAATAAAAATAAAATATAAAAAATAGAGGGATGGGACCACAATCAAATTATTGCATGTTCATATACTAAACTCACATTTCAGATGTCCTCTATAAACTCATGCATTCTGAATGCTTGTTCTCCAACTGATGACAACTTGGTAGGTGGAGCCTTACTGGAGGAGGTATGTTTCTGATGGAGGGCTTAAGGGGATTGTATCCAGTTCCCCCTAGACAGAAACCTTTACATTTATTAGTCACTAGCTTACCAGTGTTAGTTTAGCACTCTTCTGCTGCTGTTTTACACCTGCTGTGGTGGAAGTGTTGTCCAGTTTCTACTCGTGACATGTTTTCTCCTGCCATCATGAAGCATCCCCTCAAGACTGTAAGACAAAATAAAATCTTTCCTTCCATCAGCTGCTTTTGGTTGGGTGCTTTATCCCAGCAATGAGAAGATACCTGCAACAGAGGCTATAGGCCTTTTTGAGGAGGCTTACTGTTGCTGGTTTTTTTTTTTTTTCCTAGATGCCAACAAACTGCCTTCTAAATATTGATGTTTATGCCCACAGATTAGTACTTCTTTCAGCCTTGGCCAGAGAAGCTTCTTTGTGCAGTGATTTATAACTGGTCAGTGTTGAGAATAAGTGATGTATGAATGCTCAGCCCTAAACAGGACATCTATGTCAACCACTCCAAAGCTCAATAAACATCATGGAAGTGAATGGAAGAAAGAATGTAAGAGCCAGAGGAAGGGGGAGGGGAAACTGATATGTAATGCTGACTTCTGGGTATGATGTGGCCATTGGATTCTTACATTCTGTGTAACACTCTGCTGTGATTACCTGCGTAAGATCTGCACAATACTGGGCCCATCAGCCTCCTTTAATGGAATAGGGGAGAGCTCCCAAGGCCCCACCCCTTCCTGAGGATCTACAGGCAGTTAATAGTTGCTAGAAGAGGAAGAGCTGTTTTCTTCAGTGACATAGCCACCATGCCCCTGTAAATAAACTAACCCATGCTCCTGTAAGCAAAACTAATGATACTCTCTGGGTTATCCAAACAGTAAGACAAAGAAATGCAAGTAGAAGAGGAAGTAGCTGGGAAGAAGGAGAGAATTAGAGGAGTGGGAGTAGACAAGAGTGTAATGGGAGCTGAACTTGAGCAAAATACATTATATAAATTATGAAAATGGGACTTCTGTTCAAGATGGCACCTGCCAAACTATGCTGCACCTCCTAGGGAAGGAAAGGCAAGACATTTAGGGTTCACTGGGTCTTCTAGGGGTGAGCAGATTCTAACAGACCTTCAAGTGGGAGGGCACAAAGAAGCAAAGCACCGATTCCCATGCTCTTGGGTAGCCCACCAGTCCCCCAATCCCCTCAAGTAGCCATCCTAGCAGCACAGCCAAAGGCTCATCCTGCACTAACCGCAGGCAAAAGGAACCAGGCCAGCAGGTTAGCTTAGCTCCATGCATGCCTCCATGCTTGCAAATACTGTCCCAGTTGCTGCCACCCCCCACCCCTGTGTGTGGACCCAGGCCAGCAGGATAGCATTCCCCCAGGTGACCTCCACGCTCAGGAATGCCATTCCACTCACTGCCGCCACCCACCCCTGTGCCCACACCCAGGCTAGCAGGCTAGCAGGCTAGCATTCCCCCTGGGGACCTCTAGGCACAAATGCCTTCCCACTTTCCACTGCACCCCACCCCCATGTGCTGAAATAGGCCAGCTGGCTAGCGTTCCCTCCCCTCACTCCACTCCCAGGTATTCCTGCCACCAGAGAGCTTCACATCAGAACTCTGCTGAAGACCAGCAGGCTAGCATTCCCCCAGGGGACCTTCATGTGGGAACAACATCCCACTTGCCACTGCCCACCCACCCCAGTGTGCTGACCCAGGCCAGCAGGCTAGCTTTCCCCCAGGGGTTCTCCACACATGAAGGTCTTCCCACTTGCCACCACCCCCTGCCTCCCTGCACAGACCCAGGTCAGCAGGCTAGTGCTCCCTCTGCTGCCACCAGGGACCTCCACATGACACTGCCCCTCCATGTGGAGCCAGGCCAAGAGACTAGGGTTCCCCTCAGGCTCTCCCACCACAGGGGAACCCCCGACCCCCCTGCATGTCACCTGACCCACAGCAGTCCCATATCCCCACCCCTGCCCTGTCACAGGAACTGGCAGTTTCATCCACCCCCTGCTACAGGGTCCAAAATGACTTGCTGTCCCATTCCTTCACTGTTTTCACTGTTCAGCATCATGGAACCACCATGCATTCCCATCTTCCCCCCACCCCCTGCAGCCCAGCCACAACCAGCCACAACACCAGTCATCTTTGTCAAATGCCCTGTCACCTCCAACCACTTGACCATGCAGTCCCATACCGTAAATCACAGAACAACAAGCCCCTTCATCAGGACCCCAAGCCCCCATCAGAGCCTCAAGGGCTCCTTCCCTCTGAGCAGGCAGGCCTCATTGCCATCAGAAGCCTAGTGGAGCAAACACAAAAGGGAATAATCACTAAAGACACTTCAAGGGTAAACTACAGCTTCCGCCTAAATTAGGTAAGATTCCTACACTGTGATGGGCAAACCACAGCTCAAAAGGAATAACATGAAAAATCAAATGCAAGTAAATCCAATAAGATTGCCCAGTCCTACAATGGATATCTAATCAAACATAGAAGAGGCAATAGGATCAGAACCTCAAAATGAAGATACAAGCTATGTAAACCTGACCAAGCAAATAGCAGAACTTGCAGAAAATCAACAAAGGGCCAATAATTGTATGAATGCTGTCCTCACTTGATTAGACCTAATAGATAAGAACCAGGAAGGATACCAAAGACAGTTAAAGAATCTGAAGGAGAGCAGGGGGGGGGGGGGGGAAAGAGGACCTCAATAACCAGCTGGCTAAGCTCAATGAAGACAAAGAAATGCAAGGATGAATTCCAAGAAGCATTAAGAAAATCAGAAAATGACTTGACATAGGGTTGGAAACTATACATAAAAAAGCACTAGGGCTGGAGAGATGGCTTAACAGTTAAGTGCTTGCCTGTGAAGCCTAAGGACCCTGGTTCGAGGCTCGATTCCCTAGGACCCACGTTAGCCAGATGCACAAGGGGGCGCATGTGTCTGGAGTTCATTTGCAGTGGCTGGAGGCCCTGGCACGCCCATTCTCTCTCTCTCTCTCTCTCTCTCTCTCTCTCTCTCTCTCTCTCTCTCTCTGCCTATTTCTCTGTCTCTCTCAAATAAATAATTTTTTTTTTAAAGCACTAGAAAATGCAAACCAAATTGAACAAGCCCAAAACTTGAGTCAGCTATGTGGAAGATAGAAACTCAGAACTGGAAGACAAAACAAAAGAAATAGTTTGTGAGTCCAAAAGTTTCAATAAGTTCAAAAATTTTGCCAGGCATGGTGGCACACACCTTTAACCCCAGCACTTGAGAAGCAGAGGTAGGAGGATCTCCTGAGAGTTCAAAGCCACCCTGACACTACATAGTGAATTTCAGGACAGCCTGGACTACAGTGAGACCCTACCTCAAAAAATAAAAATAAAAAATAAAATAAATTTTTTTTTTTTGTGAACAGAACATGAGGGAACTGTAGGATACTATTAAACATCCCAACATTCAGATCATGGGAATACCAGAAGGGGAAGAAATTCACACTAAAGGCATGGAGAACTTATTCAAGATTATCAAAGAAAACTTTCTCACTCTCTCAAAAGAAACTCCCATCAAGTTACAAGAAGCTAACAGAACTCCAAATAGACTTGACCAAAGGAGAAATTCTCCAAGACATATTATCATTAATACTCTAAACATTGATACCAAATACAAACTCCTAGAAGCAGCTAAGGAGAAACAATACATTACATATAAAGGTAACCCCATCAGAATTACTTCAGACTTCTCAATGGAAACCCTAAAAGCCAGAAGAGCCTGGAGGAATGGAACACTACAAACTCTAAGAACTTAAGGCTTACAACCCAAACTACTCAACAGAGCAAAAGTATCCCTCATAATAGAGAGTGAAAGAAAAACTTTCCATGACGCGACTCAGCTTTACAACTAAATGAACACAAAGCCAAACCTCCAGAGAATACGTGAGGGAATGCTCCACATAGAAGAATCAAATAAACGACTTCAAGTGCCTATAAGAAACAGATTACAATAACCAAACACAGAGTATGCACAAAAAACTACAAAATCTAAGCTGGGCATAGTGGCACACACCTTTAATCCCAGCACTCAGGAGGCAGAGGTAGGAGGATCACTGAGAGTTCGAGGCCACCCTGAGACTACATAGTGAATTCCAGGTCAGCCTGGACCAGAGTGAGACCCTACCTCTAAAAACAAAAACAAAAAACAAAACAAACAAACAAAAAAAACCCAACAACAACAACAAAAAACCTACAAAGTCCAAGAAACACCAAACCACATAAACCACCACAATATGGCAGGGATTAAATCTAACCTCATAGTTGTTACTCTAAATATTTTTAAAATTTTTTTGTTGTTTATTTTTATTCATTTATTTATTTATTTGAGAGAGACAGAGAGAAGGAAGCAGAGAGAGAGAGAGAGAGAGAGAGAGAGAGAGAGAGAGAATGGGTGTGTGCCAGGGCTTCCAGCCACTGCAAACAAGCTCCAGATGCATGCACCCCCTTGTGCATCTGGCTAATGTGGGTCCTGGGGAATTGAGCCTCGAACCAGGGTCCTTAGGCTTCACAGGCAAGCACTTAACTGCTAAGCCATCTCTCCAGCCCTGTTACTCTAAATACTAATGGCTTTAATTCACCCATCAAGAGATATAAGCTAGCAAGGTATATCAGGAAATTAGACCCCTCAATCTTTTGTCTTCAAGAAACCCACCTGATCACTAAAGACAGACACCTACTCAGGGTGAAAGGGTAGAAAATGACATTCCAAGCAAATGGAAATAAGAAACAACCAGGTGTAGCTATACTAATATCAGAAAACATAGACTTCAAACCAAAAGTAATTAAAAAAATACAAAGAAGGCCTCTTCCTACTTATCAAGGGAATGATCCAACAAGGGGGTATCATAATCATCAATCTCTATGCATACATAGGTGCACCAGAATTCATAAAACAAAACCTACTTGACAACAAAATGGAAATAAACACCAACACCATCATAGCTGGGGACTTCAGTACTTCACTATGAGCAATAGATAGATCATCCAAGCAGAAAATTAACAGGGAAGTGAGAAAGCTCAGAGACACCATAGATCAATTAGATCTAACAGATGTCTAAAGAACATTCTAACCCAAATCCACATTCTTCTCAGCAGCCCATAGAACCTTCTCTAAAATAGATCATATACTGGGAAATAAAGCCTGCCTTCATATATTTAGGAAGATTGACATAATTTCCTGCATGATATCAGATCACAATGCTATGTTTCTAGAAATTAACAACAAAAGGTAAACTAGGAATCCCACCAGCATGTAGAAACTGAAAAACACACTTTTAAACAATAAATGGGTAGTGGACAAAATAAAAAAAATGAAATTGTAAAATTTCTAGAAGTGAGTGACAGTGAGAACACATCATACCAAAACTTGTAAGTCACAATGAAGAAGGTCCTCAGGGGAAAATTTATAGACCTAAACTCCTTCATAACAAAGACAGAGAGATCCCAAATCAATAACCTAAGCATACACCTAAAGACACTGGAAAAGCAAGAAGGATCCAACCCAAAAAGCTCCAGATGGAAAGAAATAATTAAGATCAGTGCAGAAATTAATGAATTGGAAACTAAGGTAAGAATTAAGAAAATTGAAGAAACAAAGAGCTGGTCTTTGAAAAATTAAACAAGCTTGATAAATCCATGGCCAATTTGATCAAGCGAAAAAAAAAACAACACTTCAAATTAACAAAATTAGAAATGAAAAATGAAAGATCACAATAGGCATAAGTAAAATTGGGAGTATTATCAGGACTTATTTCAAAAACCTCTACTCCACAAAACTGGATAATATGGAGGAAATGGATGAATCCTGGACACATACCACCTAACAAAGCTAAACTCAAAATATATTAATCTCCTCAACAAACCTATTACACCCATTGAGATTGAAAAGGTAATCAGAAACACCTCCCCCCCCCCAAAAAAGAGTCCAGGACCAGATGGCTTCTCAGCTGAATTTTATCAAACCTTCATGGAAGAACTGAAACCAATTTTTCTCACACTGTGCCACACAATCAGAGAACAGGGAAAGTCCTCCAACTCCTTTTATGAAGCAAGTATCACCCTAATACCAAAACCAGGCAGAGATGCCACAAGAAAAGAAAACTATAGCCCTATTTCTCTGATGAACTTAGGTGCAAAGATCCTGAACAAAATCTTCACAAACCAAATTCAACAACACATCAAAAGCATTATCCACCTTGACCAAGTAGGCTTCATCACAGGATTGCAGGGGTGGTCCAACATACAGAAATCTGTCAATGTAATATATCACATAAATAAGCTTAAACACAAAATTCACATGATCATTTTGACAGATGCAGAAAAGGCCTTTGACAAATTATATCACTTCATGATGAAAACATTTGAGAGAATAGGCATGGATGGTCTATATCTCAACATAATAAAGGCTACATATAAAGCTTCTAAAGCACACATAATACTTAATGGGGAGAGACTGAAGGAATTCTCATGGTGATCAGGAAGAAGACAGGGGTGCCCACTCTCACCTCTGCTCTTCAACATAGAACTGGAAGTTGTAGCTAATGCTATAAGACAGGAGAAAGAAATAAAAAGGACACAAATTGGAAAGGAAGAAGTTAAGTTAGCCCTATTCACAGATGATATGATTCTATACATAAGTGACCCAAGAAACTCCATCTCAAAACTCTTAAAGGTGATTAACTCCTTCACCAAAGTACCAAGATACAAAATCAATGCACAAAAATCAGTAGCCATCATTAGAGATTAAGAAGGTAGCATCACAACAGATACCAGAGAAATTCAAAAAATCATAGGGACATACTATAAAAACATATACACCACTAAGTATGAAAATCTGAAAGAAATAGATGATTTCCTTGATTTATATAACTTACCTAAATTAAATCAAGATGAGATTAATCACTTAAATAGACCTATAACAATCATGGAGATCCAAGCAGTTATCAAAAATCTCCCAACTTAAAAAAGTCCAGGCCCAGATGGATTCACTGCTGAATTTTATCAGACCTTCAGGGAAGAACTAATACCATTGCTTCTTAAGCTTTCCCATAAAATAGAAAAAGAAGGAATCTGACCAAACTCCTACTATGAAGCCAGCATCACCCTGATACCAAAACCAGGCAAAGATAGAACAACAACAAAAAAAAAAAATTACAGACCAATCTCCCTCATGAACATAGATGCAAAAATTCTCAACAAAATATTGGCAAACAGAATACAAGAATATATCAGAAAGATCATTCACCCTGACCAAGTAGGCTTTATCCCAGAGATGCAGGGATGGTTCAACATATGCAAATCTATAAACGTAATACATTATATAAATGGACTGAAGGACAAAAATCACATGATCATCTCATTAGACACAGAAAAAGCATTTGACAAACTCCAACATCCCTTCATGATAAAAGTCCTACAGAGACTGGGAATAGAAGGAACATATCTCAATATAATAAAGGGTATTTATGACAAGCTTACAGCCAAAATATTACTGAATGGGGAAAAATTGGAAGCTTTTCCACTAAAAACAGGAACAAGATAAGGGTGTCTACTGTCTCTACTTTTATTTAATATAGTAGTGGAAGTCTTAGCCATAGCAATAAGGCAAGAGCACATATAAAAGGGATACAAATTAGAAAAAATAGATCAAGTTATCATTATTTGCAGATGACATGATTCTATATATAAAGGACCCTAAAGACTCTACCAGCAAACAGTTAGACCTGATAAACACCTATAGCCATGTAGCAGGATACAAAATAAATATACAGAAGTCAGTAGCCTTCCTATATTCTAACAACAAACACACAGAGGATGAAATCAAAGAATCACTCCCATTCACAATTTCATCAAAAAAATATATGCCTAACCAAGGAAGTGAAGGATCTCTACAATGAAAACTTTAAAACACTCAAGCGAGAAATTGCAGAAGATACTAGGAAATGGAAAAACATCCTTTGTTCTTGGATTGGAAGAATCAATATTGTGAAAATGGCAATCTTACCAAAAGCAATCTACACATTTAATGCAATTCCCATCCAAACTCCAAGGCATTCCTCACAGACATAGAAAAAAGCAATCCAAAAATTCATTTGGAATCACAAAAAAAAAATCTCAAATATCTAAAACAATTTTGAGCAACAAAAATAAGGCTGGTGTTATCACAATACCTGATTTTAACCTATACTACAGAGCCATAGTAACAAAAACAGCATGGTACTGGCACAAAAGCAGACATGTAGATCAATGGAATAGAATAGAGGATCCAGATGTAAGTCCAGATAGCTATAGCCACCTGAGTGTCGATAAAAATGCCAAAAATACTCATTGGAGAAAAGGCAGCCTCTTCAGCAAATGGTGCTGGGAAAACTGAATATGTATCTGTAGAAGGATGAAAATAGATTCTTCTCTCTCTCCATGCACAAGAATTAAGTCCAAATGGATTAAAGACCTTAACATCAGACCTGAAACCCTGAAACTGCTAGAGGAAAAAGTAAGGGAAACCCTTCAACATATTGGTCTTGGCAAAGACTTTCTGAATATAACCCCAATTGCTCAGGCAGTAAAACCACAGATTAACTGCTGGGACCTCATGAAATTACAAAGATTTTGTACTACAAAGGACACTGTGAATAAACTAAAGAGGCAACCTACAGAATGGGAAAAAATCTTTGCCAGCTATACATCTGATAGAGGATTAATATCTAGGATATACAAACAATTCAAAAAATTAAATAATAAGAAATCAAACAAGCCAATTAAAAAATGGGCTGTGGAAGTAAATAGAGAGTTCTCAAAAGAAGAAATATGGATGGCATATAAGCATCTAAGAAAACGATCTACTTCCCTAGTCATCATGGAAATGCAGATTAAAACTACGTTGTGATTCCATCTCACTCCTGTCAATTTGGCTACCATCATGAAAACAAATGACCATAAATTCTGGCAAGGATGTGGTAAAAGACGAACTCTTCTACACTGCTGGTGGGAATGCAATCTTGTCCAGCCATTGTGGAAATCAGTGTGGAAATTCTTAAGACAGCTAAAAATAGATCTACCATATGGCCCAGCTATAGCCCTCCTAGGTATATATCCTAAGGACTCATCTCATTACCTTAGAGATACTTGCTCAACCATGTTTATTGCCGCTCAATTCACAATAGCTGGGAAATGGAACCAGCCTAGATGTCCCTCAACTGATGAATGGATAATGAAGATAAGGCATATTTATACAATGGAGTTCTAGTCAGCAGTACAGAAAAATAAAGTTATGAAATTTGCAGGAAAATGGATGGATCTGGAAAGGATTATACTAAGTGAGGTAACCCAGGCCCAGAAAGCAAACATTGCATGTTCTCCCTCATATGTGGATCCTAGCTACAGATGACTGAACCTTTGTGGGAGTAGGAAGAAAACTCAGTAGCAACGGCCAGTAAGCTAGAAAAGGAATATAAAGGGAAGGGAAAGGAAGGGAGGGGGATACTTAATAGGATTGTATTGTATATATATGTAAGTAGTAGATTAATGGGGGTGAGAAAGCCTAAGTGAGGTCAGGGAAGAGATTGAGTCAAGGAAAGGCAGAGGGAGGGCTAATAAAATCTAAGAGGATATAACTAAATCATATGGAAACCTACTTTTTTGGACAATGGAACACTCAGGAGCTGTAGATTTTTGCTAGAAAATTTTCAGTGCCAGGGCTGGGATACCTCCAGTAAGTTTTTGGCCAGGGAGGTCCCTGATGTCCCCAAAACATTATAGGCCATTGCCAAGGCCCTTGGTTTCCCACCAGGAACAGATGGTAAGACCCTATTGCAGAAGACTCCACATACTTGGGCTGCAAGGCCACTGAGAAATCCTGCTGGAACTGAGCTGATAACCTCCTGCATGTAGACCAGCTGACAGAAAGCTGGAAGAAGCCATTCTGCATGCAGTTCAATGGGAGAGAGAGAAATCACCAGTGAAGATACTCACCAGTGAAGATACTCAACAGTGGACACTTCAAGCCTTATATTTGTCCAGCCAGGTCAAATGAGCCAACAGGTGCAATAGTGGCACATCTGTTATGGTGAAAACCAACTGCCCTCTAATTGGACTGGAGGCCCGCTCCATGAGAGGAAATACATCCCTGATACTGATAATTTAAAACAGGGGTAGTCATAAGCCCTAGGGATGTAGCGTCTGCTACTGTCTGGCTAAATGTACATACTATGCTCATCAAACTGCCCAGTAAGCACTTCTCTTAACTTTCATACCCTTATATTAATGCTACTCTCATTTTTGGTAAAGAATCTTCTCTTTTCAGATGGCAGTGACCTTGGGATGACTCAGAAGGCATCATGGTACTGGAAAGAAGTGACAGGAGTGCTCAGCATAGCAATATCTCTATCAGGGTCTAATGCGGAAGAGGTGGCAGAAAGAATGTAAGAGCCAAAGGAAGGGTAGGACTCCCTACAACGTGCTCCCCCAAGACACAAAATGGCCTGGATACCCATGTCCTCACAGTGCTGGACACTACCTACACAAGACCATCATAAGAAGATGAAAAGATGATGACATCAAAATAAAAGAGAGACTGATTAAGAAGGGGAGGGGATATGATGGAGAATGGAGTCTCAAAAGGGAAAGTGGGGGAGGCAGGGCATTATCATGGGATATTGTTTACAATCATGGAAGTTTGTGGTGGTTTGAATAGAATAGATGGCCCCCAATATATTCAGTTGCTTATTTGTAGTTTGCATCTCTAGTCACCTGGCTGGAGGCAAGGTCACTGGCTGGATCTTAAAGTGTGGTGGTGGATTTCAGATTACAATCTAAAGATATGCAAAGTGTGCCTAGCTGGAGTTCCTGAAGTGTGCTGTGGCTTTTGACCTTTAGGCTTGTGCTTCTGTCTCTTTCGGCTTACGCCTGTGAAAGCAGGCCAGTTTCTTCTACCATTATGGAATTTCCCCTGGATCTGTAAGCTTCAATAAATCCCTTCCTCCATAACTGTGCCTGGTCTGGAAGTTCATCTCAGCGAACCTGAAGCTGTCTGCTACAAAGTTGTTAATAAAAAAATGCAAAAATATTTATATAGAATGTCAGAAGGCCTTAGATATCCAAGCATATGCTCAGCAAAAGAAACGCCTCTGGAGGCATTACCATACCTGGTTTAAAGCTATATTACAAAGTCATAGTAATAAGAACAACACAGTACTGGCATAAAAACAAGATTATAGACCAATGGAACAGAATCAAGGACTGGACTTTGGGTCAAGTAACCTCAGCTACTTGATATTTGACAATGGCCCTAACAATGTAGGTTGGAAAAGATAGTATGGTGCTGGACAAACTGGATAACTATATGCAAGAAAATAAAACTCAAGCGACACACCTCGCCATGCACAAAAATCAAATCAAAATGGATCAAAGACATGAACATAAGACCAGAAACTCAGCTACTACAGGTGGAAAAAATATGATTAACTTTCCATGATATAGGAATGGGAAAGGACTTCCTAAACAAAACCCAAGTAGCTCAGGAACTTAAACAATCACTCAACCATTGGGATCTCATGAAGCTGAAAAGTTTCTTTGCAAACAAACATACAATAAACAGAGCCAATATATTATCTACAGAATAGGAGAAAATTTTTGCTGGCTATACAACTGACAGAGGCCTAATTTCTAGAATCTACAAAGAACTCAAAAACCTAAACAATAAAAAGTCAAACTACATGCTGACAAAATGGGGCAAAGAACTGGACAGGGAGTTCTCAGTGGAAGAAATACAAATGGCAAACACACACTTAAAAAAATGTTCATCATCCCTAATCATCATGGAAATGCAAATTAAAATAACTATGCGATTCTACCTTACTACAGTAAGGACAGAAAACATTAAAAAAATCAAATGAAAACAAATGCTGGCAAGGATGTGGAGAAATAGAAACCCTTATTCACTGTTGGTGGGAATGTAAGATGGTACAACCATTATGGAAAGCAATATGAAGACTCCCAAAAAGGTTGAATATAGAGTTACCAACAGACCCAGTTATTCCCTTACTGGGCATTTACTCTAAAAGCTCCATGCCTCAGTTCAGAGAGATTTGCTGATTCATGTTTATAGCTGCTCAATTCATAATAGCTAAGAGCTGGAATCTACCTACATGTCTAGCATTAGACGAATGGATAACCAAGATGTGGTATATATACACGATGGAATTCTACACAGCAGTAAGGAAAAATAACACAATGTAATTTGAAGAAAAATGGTTGAACCTGGAACAGATCATACTCAGGGAACTCACCCAACCACAGAAAGGTAACCGTTGCATGGTCTCACTCATCTGTGGCTCCTAACCTGAATCTACCCAAGATGCTGACATACCTAATAAGCATCTCAAGGACTGGACAATAGGGAGGGTGGTAGGGTAAGGGTGGGGTGGGGTATACAAAACTGGACCCAAACGGCAATGGTACCATAAAATTCTACATCCTAAAAGACAGACTACATGGCTGAACCTTCATCAGGTCCTTAGAGGGTATACCTGAATCACAGGGCCCTGGAGAAGTTATGATGAAGACTAATCTTAATCTTCTCCTATTTTTTTCTCTCTCTCCCTCTTCTCTCTATCTATTTTATATTACCTATCTTTTTCTTCCTTGTTTTCCTTGGCACTGGCCTGTAACTCCCAGTACCAGCATGTGGTTACCATCCACAATGAGCTGTTGATCACAGAGACCTACAAGGTTTCCTAAGAGAAGACAGATTTCTGTCAGAGTACTTGATGGCCCACTAAAGGTTAGCGGTAAGACCCTACTGCTGAAGACACCATATGCTGTTGATACAGAACATGGAGTGACCTGGCTAGAATCTGGAAGAGAGTCAGTCCCCAGACAGTTAGCTCATCTAGTGCTAGAAGGTCCTACATAAGTGACTGGGGGAAAATGACCCCAACATCTGTCCAAGCAACTTGTGGTCTAAGATACTTAGCAGCAAACAACCTGAGGTGATGCCCACACAAGTGCAATAGTGGCACACAGCCATGTTGGGTAACTAACTGCTCTTGATTTGGTTAACTGATCCACTCAGTGGAACGGAACCCATAGCTGGAGCTGGGAAACAAGTCAGAACCATATCCAAAAAATGAGCCTGCTCTCCATTATCAAGCTCCCACCAATCATGGGCTACATGAGGGCCTACACCTATTAAACTCTCTCTTAAATAATAATGATTATCCCATCTATCTGGTGCTGACTTCACTCTCCATTGGAGAATTTGCTTCTCTTTTTCAGATAGACACAGATCCTGAGGAGAGAATCAGCCCATTGCACCTCAACAGGATCCCAGCTGAAGCCAAGAATAACTGGGGAAATTAGCAAGAGTGCTGCTTTCTTGGTGAACCTGGTACCAGCACAAGGGTGAAGGAGATAGACACAGGAACATTCAACTCCTATCAAACCAGATATCTAGAGACACAGAAGCTCACAAGACCTTATTACTGAAGTAGACCTAAAATGAACCCAACATGGCTCAGGGGAATTTGCAGAAGAAGGGGTGGTAAGATTGTTAGAGCTATATGTTGGGACATTATGCACAGAGACATTGCCTCTTACCTGTAACTTATGGCTAACCCTACAATGCATAACCCACATTCCCCAACAAAGTGGGTCCCTGCGGAGGGGGGAGGACAGGGAGGAGGCTAACCATGGTACCAACATAGTTGTATATATACTGTCTACACAACTAATAAAAAAATCTAGCATGTGGGGGGCTGGTTCGGAGGCTAAAGGTGCTTGCTTGCAAAGCCTGCTGGTGTGGGCTCAATTCTCCATTACCCACATAAAATCAGATGCAAAGTGGACATGTCTCTGTGATCCCAGCTTGCTTATGATAATGGAAGACAGAGCCAAGAGAATCTGAAACTCACAGGCCAAGTAGTCTGACCTTCCTTTGCAGTCTGACAGTAAAAGTGCAGTGGCAAGAGACTCAAAGAAGGTGGAGCTCAGATACCTTGAGGCTGTCCTCTGACTTCCACACATACACTGTGGCATGCATACTCATACACACATGCACACAAATAAATAAAATTTTAAAATTGAATGAAAAAGAAAGAAACACACCAAGGTTATACTCTGATTGCCACATGCTCAACACATACACCCTAAGATACTGGTACTCATACACACATATATCATGCATATATGCACACATACCCACATATAAACCCCCAGCCTAGACAGATGCAATAAACATTACATGAAGAAAATCATGAGTCTCTGAAATGGATTTTCTATGTAGTTGGCTGACCTGCTTAATACTTCTCTGTATCCTGTTTTAGAGAAGTCCGTTGAACAAAATCTCTGTAATTGACCCTCACTACATTGTCTTGGGTAATAAATAGATCCTTAGTTCAGGGTGTGGCAGCAGATGCACCTGTAGAAAGCTATTGTTTTCATGTACTAGCTTCTGCTGGCCAGGAATTATTTGTTGAGAGAGAACTCATGATTTCCTTGGTTCTGTAGGAAAATATTCTGGATGCAAATATAGGACAGATGAGGCTGAAGGTAAAGATACCAGTTCACATTTTTCATACTTTTTAACAGTTTTGTGATATGATCTCTCTCTCTCTCTCTCTCTCTCTGTGTGTGTGTGTGTGTGTGTACCAGGGCTTCTTGCCACTGCAAATGAACAACTGATGTTCCCCTTTTTGTGTCCAGCTTGTGTGGGTGGCTTGGAAACTGAACCCAGGACAGCCAGCTTTGCAAGCAAGTGCCTTTAACCTCTGAGCCATTTTCTCAGCCCCCCTTATTTGATAAACTCATAATAATTGATTTTTTTATGTTGAGTCAGAGCCTCATGTAGCCCAGGCTGACCTCAAACTTGCTATGTATCCAAAATTGTCCCTGTGAACTCCTGACCCTCTTGCCTTCACCTCCCAGGTGATGAGAGCACCAGCATGCTTGGCTGCCTTGTTTTCATGCTTCTGACAGGAAACATTCAAGGGAAATGTTAGAATAGCTATTGATTTTGCATCCTGTCTCTTCATCTTTAATCAGTCCATTTAGAAGGAATGGCTCCTTTGTGGGGGGAGGGGAACAAGAACAAAGGCCTATAACAAGGAATGTCTATTCTCTTCAGTCATACTATGCCACATGGACTGTGCCTAAAATCCAAAGCAAAATAAATAAATAAATAAATAAATTTAAAAGAATTATGAAAATGTCACAATGAACCCATTATGTATCAATATATCCTAATAAAATAATTTTGAAATAAAGTATTCTGTTAATTTGGAGTAAAGGAAAATGAGTATGGCTAGCAGGTTTTATGTTAGCTCCTGCCTGTTTGACTCTCAGGATCCCACACAGCATGTTCTGGTCTGGTTTTTCTACAGTGCTGAATCCACACACACAAGTGAAAGGCCCAATGAAAAGCTGTGGTTGTTGAAAAAAATAAGGAAAAAAAAAAAAAAAAGAAAAAGAAAAAAAAAGAAAAAGAAAAGCTGTGGTTGGGATGTCTGCACTGGCAGTTCTTGATGTCTTTTAATGGGGTGTGGTGGTTTGATTCAGGTGTCCCCCATAAACTTATTTGTTCTGAATGCTGGGTTCTCATTTGGTGGGGATTTTAGAATTGAAGTCTCCCAGAGGTGGTGCATTCCTGGGAACAGGCTTATGAGTGTTATTGTCAGCTTTCTCGTTTTAGTGTTTGGCACACTCTCCTGCTGCTGTTGTCCACCTGATGTTGGCTAGGAGGTGATGATCATGTCAGGTTTTCCCTGACATCATAGAGCTTCCCATCAAGTCTGTAAGCCAAAATAAACCCTTTCCTCCCATAAACTGCTTTTGGTCAGGTTCTTTGTGCAGCAAAACAAAGCTGACTACAACAGTAAAATTGGTATCAAGAAACAGTGTCATTACTGCTAGAAACGTAGTTTTGTGGCTTTTAGCATTTTGGAACTGATTTGTGAGAGGAATATGGATAGATTTGAAATCTTGGCCTAAGAGATGTCTTGCAGTGCTGTAAGGATAGCTTGATGGACCATTCTGGTCAGAGTTGAAAGACCTGAATGAAGTAAGAACTATGGACTATGAAATTTGCCTTATGAGAGTGAAA
This sequence comes from Dipus sagitta, assembly GCA_036346955.1. Lineage (NCBI taxonomy): Eukaryota > Metazoa > Chordata > Mammalia > Rodentia > Dipodidae > Dipus > Dipus sagitta. The sequence goes on from CM070780.1 coordinate 42,323,469, forward strand.
AAGAGCTTTGCCTAGACTGGGCTAGAAGCAGTTTGTGTGAGAGTCTTGCTGTTATGCCCATGTCCTGAGAACTTGCACAGGGTTACATTGCATAGAAATGGACTGGTGTGAGTAGAGGGATATGGCACAGAAAAAAAATGAAATATTTGTGCCCAAACTGCTGTCCATTCAGCTGTAATTATTTGAGAGATTACAGCCATTGAGATTGGACCAGTTGACCTGCTTTGGGACAATAGGAAGAATGCAGACCCTTTTGAAGGAGTCTGAATGCTGGAGTAGTGTCCTGCTCTTCAAAGTCTGCTTTATTTCCCCCTTGGATTAACAAGTTGGTAGCCCATATGGTACTATGGAGTATAAAAAATGAAGGAAAGAGAGGGTCATTAAATGTGCCACGTGGTTTTGTTTTTTAGGAATGGCCATGGGCAGTATGAAGTAGGCTTGTTGGATTACCTGTGTGGATTACCTGTTGGATTATGTGATGAAGCCATGAAGATGAACTGTGGGTTGCCATAGAGACCCAATACTGATGCCAGGACTAGGGGCTGGTTGCCAAGGAGAGATGCTGTCACTGGATGAAATTTTCTGGGACTGTGAGTAGCCTAGCTGTAGGGGTAGAATTGGAACTCCAGAAACTCATCATTGAGTAGACTTATTGGAGACTTACAACTGGCAAGAGTTGTCAGACTTGGAACTCCACAGTTTAATGTTTGCCCTTTTTTTAAAGAGAGAGGAGAGAAGTGGGCCTCAGCCACTGCAATCAAATTCCAGACACTTGAGCCACCTAATGGCCATATGCAACCTTGTGCTTCCCTCACCTCTCTGCATCTGGCTTATGTGGGATCTGGAGAGTCAAACATGGATCCTTAGGCTTTGCAGGCAAGCACCTTCACTGCTAAGCCATCTCTCCAACCATGCTCTGTGTTTCTTTAAATCTTGTATTGGTTGAATATTTTTTTGCTGTGCTCAATGCCATTTTTTTGTAGTGTGAATGTTTTTTTCTGTGCCATTATGGCCTTTTTCTGGTAGTATGGCTTAGTTTAAGATGTTGGACTATGCAGATGTTTGAATATCACTGGGATAGTTAAAAAACTATGGGAAGTTTGAAAACTGGACTGAATGCATTGCATTTTCCATCATGGATGGTTATCAGTTTATGGGGACCAGGGGCAGGATGTATTGGTTTGATTCAGGTGCCCCCAATAAACTTATTTGTTCTGAATGCCAGGTCCCTAGCTGGAGGCAATTTGGGAACTGAAGTCTCCTGGAGGCAGTGTATTGTTGGAAGGCTTATGGGTATTATAATCAGGTTCCCCTCACCAGTGTTTGGCACACTCTCCTGCTGTTGTTGCTCACCTGATGCTGGCCAGGAAATGATGTCCACCCTCTGCTCATGTCATTGGTTTTTCCTGCCACCATGGAGCTTCCCCTCAAGTCTGCAAGCCAAAATAAACCTTTTACTCCCACAAGCTACTCTTAGTTGGGTGCTGACAGCAACACTGCAACATGGAGTAGATGAATAGGGCTTGTTGCTTTCTGTCATAATCTCTATTTTCTACTTGACAGGGATTAGAATCATGGAAACAAATCTCTGCACATGTCAGTGAGGGCTTTTCTAGATTTATGTTAATTAGGTAAGAAGACCCACCCTAAATGTGAGTGGAACCATTCCAGTGACTGGAGTCAGGCTGACTTGGGAGGCAGAGGTAGGAGAACTGAGTTTGAGGCCACCATGAGACTACAAAGTGAATTCAAGGTCAGCCTGGGCTACAGTGAAACCCTACCTGGGGTGGGGAGGAAGAAGGGAGCAGCATTCATCATTCACTCTGCTTCCTTACTGTGGATATGATATGACCAACTGCCTCATGCTTCTGCTACCTTCCCTGCCATGATGAACCTCAAACGGCAAGCTGAAATAAACCACTCCTTCCTTTGGCCAGTTATCTTGTCACAGCAACAAAAAAGATAACTAATCCACTTTCCATTTTCCTTCTATTTGTTTATTGCCAAGACTTGTCTCAAAAAATAGTTCTTCCTCAGGTCTCCAGAGTGCTGGTATTGCAGACATATGTCACATTGCCCACCTTGGAACTTGCTTATTTTTAGCTGTTTTTTTTTTTTTTATAGTAAGGTTTCACTGTAGCTCAGGTTAGCCTGGAACTTGCTCTGTAGTCCAAACTGGCCTTGAACTCACAACAATCCTCCCACCTTAATCTCCCAAATGCTGGAATTAAGGGTATGAGTCACCACGCCCAAAGGGATGTGCTTCATTACTATAGAAAAGGAAAGTTTTGTTGCACTGGAGATGTAATGACTTCCTGAGACAGGAACATACATGCTGTACTTCACAATCTCATCTGACTACAGAATCACATTAAAATCCTGCTGGAGCACCATCCTGAATTAAATTCCATCACATTCTTGCTAGCCCACATTGTTCTCTCGTGGCCTATTTTCAGAGGCCCAGAAAATGGAAAAATATGTTATTTTTGAGATTAGACTCTCATGTAGCCTAGGTTGACCTCAAACTCAGTATGTAGCTGAGGATGACCTTAAACTCCTGATCCCCTGTCTCTACCTCTCAAGTGCTGGGATTATAGGTCACAATACTTGCCTCACAATTATTTTCAGGTTAAGGGGATAGCTTTTCTGTTTTAAGGACAAGAAAACTAAGGGCAGCTGGGAGAATCCAGGGTCTTGGGTGTGGTGTCTATCTGCCACCCACCAGTGGCACAAACCTGCCTGCCCCTGACTACTCTAGACTCTTCTGTTCTTGTCTGTACAGCAAGATCTTAGGTACTCACTCTCCAGGGTGTATTTTGACAACCAGAATTCTGTATGTACCTTATCATCTTAGAAAGGTCAAAATGAGATATCTGGATAAATCTCTGTTGGGAAAAACAAGACTTAAGGTAAAAAATGTATTTTAGAAGGATTTATTGGCTGTTTGGATATTTGCCAGGAATGGTAACTTCTGCTGGAACCAGTACATGGTCTCCTCTGCTGATTCTGTGTTTGGCTCCACTGTGGCCTGTCTAGCAGTTCTTGTTTGCGATGTTGAAGACTGCTTATGCAGCACCACATATCTTCACCAGGCTGTAGATACCAATGCTTGGGATTATACTTGATGCCCAGATTAATGTGTTCCTGGACCCCAAAACCAAAGTTTCTAGTATCTAAGAAGTTTTTTTTTCTTAACTGGTACTTCTGTACCTTCAGACCCTTCTCTGGGATGTTTTCTGCCTTGGCCCCACAAACTGTGCAGTGGACAGCAATCTTTTCATTTTTGCTGATACCAAAGGACCTAGCAGTGTGTCTAGCTTTGAAAAACATGGGGTTCTGGCCTGTGAGCTGCTCTCAGATCAGTCTGTCTCTACACTCTCCTACATAGCACTGAGGCAGAGCTTGCAGATGTGAAGTTCCTGCATGGGTTTCTCTTCACCTTGATCCTGTGCCATGATGCAGAACAGGAAAAGCATGAAGAATATTTTTATGGGAAATACCTTAATGGATATAAAGGATGGAAAGTATGGGGTTGTAATCGTTTTTTTCCCCTGTTGTAATAAATTACCACAAACTTGGTAGCTTAGAAATCACATTTATTGTTTTATAGTTTTGAAGGTCAGTCATCATCCAACATAGGTCTAGGCCCTCACTCTTGCCCTTTCCAGCTCACATTCTTTGGCTTGTTCTGCTAGCTTTATTTATCTGAGCTGTGTGTCTTCTCGGGAGTTGTGTATTAAAGGCTAGGTCTCCAGGGTGACATACTGGGAACTAGTGGAAAGCTTAAGAGGGGAGAGTAGTGGGACGTTCTTGGGTCTTTAGAGGCACACCCTCAAAAAGATTAGTGTCCTTCTCATGAACTCTTTGTAGTTCTTCTCACAAGATGGTTCTTTTCCTTCAAATGAGCCTGTCCTCCCAATGTCAGCTTCCTAATTTGAGCTGTGATATTTCTTCCTGCACTTGCACTGTGGTCTGTCACAGGGTTCTCACCAGGCTGAGCCAAGTCATTTAGATTTTCATCCTCCAAAACTAGAACCTAATTATACCTCTTACATTATAAATTAGTCTGTCTCATATATTTCATTATAGTATGATAAACCATGCATGGTGGAGTACATCTGTAATCCCAGCACTCAGGAGGGCTGAGGCAGGAGGATCAAGAGTTCAAAGGCCATCTTCAGCTACATAGTGATGAATTGGAGACCAGTCTGTGTTAATGAGACCCTGTCTAAGAAAAAGAATGTACAAAAAGGATTAGTTGAGAAGGGTTGGAGAAGGTAAGAGAGAGCGATGGGGGTGGGTCTGTGACTTGATTAAAATACATTATACACATGTGTAAAATTGCCAAAAAAAATGAAAAAAGAAATGAGCGTAAGTTGATGTATGAATATTCTAAAGAAGGAAAGATGCAAAGGGAAGCTCCAGCTGGAAAAGCAGTGTCTAGTAGCCTTACCACATCAGCCAGATAAGCTGATTTGGTAAATGTAGGACACAAAGGTTGAAGGAATGCAAAGATGAGCCAGAGAGCTATACTTTGGCAGTGAAGGCAGACTTCTAAAAGTCCTACTAAGTCCCAAAGTCAGCAAACATTACTTCTGACTGTCCTTTTATCTTCAAATTGTCATTCAGCTGCAGCTAAGATGCATCCTCCCCCTTAAAAACTCACGTGATTATTTTAGACTTATCCAGATAATACAGGACAATCATATCACACCTGCAAAGTTCCTGTTGTCATATAAGGTAACAGTTACAAGTTCTAGGCATATAGATAGCTTGGCAGAGAGAAGTATTCTTCTGTCTACAGCATGGATAAAATCTATTTTTTTCAAAGAACTGTAGATAGTATTGAGAAATCAAAGGATGTCACAAACCTTGAAATTCTGTTTAGTATATGAGGTAAATAGGATTAAAAAAAAGTAGAAAGGGTTGCTATTGAACACACACACACACACCCAGAGGTGATAAATTACTATACAGGCACAGCATTAGGTAGCAGTGCCAGAAACATGTTAATAATGCAATGAAGGAGCCAGAGCAACACTGAAGGTTTGTTATGATTTTTTTCCTCTCAGAACTAAAAATCTAAAGCCATAGTGTCTGAAAAGCTAAGCAGGAACATTCATTGAACTGGCATTGCTTGAATTTGGGGGTGGGTGATATGTGGTGGTGGTAGGAAAAGCCACAGGTAGTGTAACAGTCACAGAGCACCAGACAGGGAGTTTTCATAAATTTATGTACTTCCTGATGTACATATCTATGTCCAGGTGAGAGCAGACTTGGGGCCAAGAGCCATGAAGCATCAGTCAACAAAGGAGTAAGAATCGGATACAAGAGAAGGGAACCAACTGAAGGGTGTGTCCTAGGATTTCTCAGCCTTAGTTCTTCCATGTTGGATGAGATATTCGTTATGTGGGTCTGTTCAGTGCATGGTAGGAGGTCTCCATCCATCTGATGCCGTAGCATCCTTCCCCCAGGCTGCATCTTCAAGAAATATTCCTGGAGGTTGGTTGGAGGAGAGCAAAATCATGCCAATTGTGATCTATAAAAAAACAGGCCAGGCCAGGCTAGGACAGAAGGTGGAGCCCAAGAGTCTGAAGTGATCCTCAGAGATACAGGGAGTTACAAACCCTTTTTCACAGCCTTTAATCCAGATAGTGGGCTGGCCAGACGCCCATAGGTGTGTCCAGCCCTTTGAATATTGCTCTCCAGCACGGCCAATGCAGCTCCAGGTGAGGAGAACTCAAGAACAGTTTGTTTAGGGCTTGCACTTTGGCTGCTGTCTGTTATGCAAGCACAGATTTTCAAAGCGAGTTGATAGGCCAGGTGAAAAGCTGGTTTGCAATGTAAACATTTGGGACCTATTATCTTACAGGGTTGTTTCACTTCATCTAGGTCAGGTGCCTGTCCTCCTGACCTCTGATTTGTAGAGAAGATAGGGGAAAGGAAGGTAGGGGAGAAACTGAGAGGCAAATGGTCATCTTTTGCCTGTATAGACACTTCCATGTGAATTAGGAAAGCTGCAACCTGTGTAGATGAATTAGAAAAGGGTGCCCCTTTGCGGTGTGTCAGGAGCAGGACTAAAAGGGAAGATGTCACCTTATCGCTAGTCCTCCTAGGTGTGCAGTGGGAAATATTGGCTCCATGAAGTTTTTCACCCTGACAGTTAGCACCTGCAGGGTCCAGTGGTAATGAGCCTTCATCTTGTACACTGCATCTTGCATATCATGTAAGATAGAGGTTTACACATATGAACTGGGGAAGCAGGTGCAACACATTGGAGCTCTTAGCTATGAACTTCCTTACAAGCAGAATTAGAATGCTTATGCAACACATGGTTAGACTACAAAGGCAATGGGTTCTGAAGGAATGAATGTTAAATGATTTAGTCTATGGCAGAAAAGATAAAAAGGACAGCTATAGCTGCTTCCTGTACCTGGTGGTCTCACAGTTAATGCTAACCCTCTTCCTGAGGCAGATGAGGGGTAAGCAGTCCTGATGAGATAGAGGGGATTCTTCATTACACAGATGTCTCTTCAGGTTCAGACCTCAGGTCATAGTTAGACCAGCCCTGTGGTTTTAAAGCCTGAGGAGCCAGTATTGACAGAAGCTCACATAGCAAATGCCCAGTGTTTAAGTAAATGTTTCATACTTATGTTTTGCCAAATATACCTTCATAGCAATAAAATTAGAGGAAAAGTAAAATTTATGAGATTTTTGGTTTTTGAGACAGAGCCGCATGTAGCTGAAGTTGGCCTTGATCTCCCCCCGCCTCCCAAGTGCTGGGATTATAGATATGCAGTACCACACCTGGCTATGATAAAATTCTTTAAAGTTTTTTTTTTAAATTTGTGTATGTAGGCATGTGTATGGGTGCACAGATGTCACAGTGCACATGTAAAGTGAGGTCAAAGAACAAATTCCAGAATGTCTGTCTCCTACCTTCTTTGAGTCAGGGTTTCTTGCCACTGTGCACAGATGTCAGTCTAGTTGGCCCTTGAGCTTCTAATTCTCCTGGCTCTGCCCCCCATTTTCATAGGTGCGTGTGCTACTTTGCATCTGGCTTCATGTGGTGTTGGGGAGTCTTGAACTTGGGCTGGCAGGCTTTGCACACAAGCACTTTTAGCTGCTGAGTCATCTTCCCAGCCTGATAAAATTCTTAAGGTAACTTTTGAAAAATTATTATTAAGTAGAAACTTTGTATGGACACATCATATGTTGGTACCATCATTTCCCTCCTCCCTACCCAACTCCACTGAGGGCCCTCCTTAGTGGGATTGCTGGTATTCACCATGAAGTTGTGGGTTATGGGTTTTGAGAGCACAAGTCTGCCCCTGTGGGGGAGCACTGTCTCTGGATATTTGCCTCCCACCTTGTGGCTCTTACATTCTTTCTGCTTCCTCTTCCACCAATTCCCTGAGCCTTGGTGGTTGTGTTATAAGTCTACTTTATTGTTGAGCTCTCAGCAGCTTCTCAATTTCTGCTTTGATGCATTTTAAGTATCCTCAGTGTCTGTTGTCTCCGTCAGCCTGGCACAGGTTGTTAGGCTCACCATGGAAGCAGCACTCTTGCTCATCTCGCCAGTTCCTCTGTGGTTTTACTTGGGCCCTGGCTGCTGTGTGAGGGGTGGTTCATCTCCTGCCAGGAAGTCAGCTGTCTATTCTTGTTCTTGGTTCTCACTGCTTTCTGAGAAAGAAACAGATTGTCCAACGGAGAGTGAGATCAGGATAAGTTAAAGGGGATAAGTGTTATTAATTTAGAGAGTTTTTAAAAAATATTTTATTTATTTATTTATTTGAGAGAGAGAGACAGACAGACAGACAGAGGGAGGTAGAGAGAAAGAGGCAGATAGAGAATGGGGCACACCAGGGCATCCAGCCCCTGCAAACAAACTCCAGACACATGTGCCACCTTGCATCTGGCTTACATGGGTACTGGGGAATCAAACCTAGGTCCTTAGGCTTTGCAGGAAAGTGCCTTAACTGCTAAGCTATCTCTCCAGCCCTAATTTAGAGAGATTTTGATGGGTGTAGCCTTGCTTTTGGATGAAGGCTAGTGGGAACTTCTCACTGGAATCCAAAGGCAACTGTTTAAATGGCATACTTAACATTTTGTGTGTGTATGTGTGCATGTGCTCAGGTGAAGCTGGAGTTTGAATCTGTAGCTTTTCATGCTAGGCAAGTGCTCTACCACTGAGCAATATGCCCCAGCTCTTGTACATAGTTTTTAAAAAAATATATAGTTTATATTATTGTCACTTATTTTGAGAGAGAAAGAAAGAGGGAGAGAGAGAGAGAGAGAGAGAGAGAGAGAGAGAGAGAGAGAGAGAATGGGTACACCAGTGCCTTCAGCTGCTGTGAATAAACTCCAGACATGTGCGCCTACTTGTACACATGTGTGACATTGCATGCTTGCATCACTGTGTGTCTGTCTGTGTGGGACCTGGAGATTTGAACATGACTTCTAAGGCTCCACAGGCAAGTGCCTTAACAACTAAGTCATCTCTCCAGACCCCTAGATTTTAATACACAAAGTATGTATTTGTGGGGTACAGTGTGGCATTCCAGTCCATATATGCAATGTACAATGGATCACATCAAGCTAATTAGCAAACAACCCAAGATATTTGCTATGTCTTTATGATGGGAGCATTCAAAATTCTCTTATTAGGTATTTTGAAATACACAATTATCAAAAGCTTAGCATGACGGCAAAGGTCTGTAGTTCTAGTATTGGGGAGTTGGCTAGGCAAACAGACTACACAATGAATTCAAAGCTAATGAGCTATGTAATGCACTGCAAAAAACAAAAAAGATATGTACAATTATCAACTATAGTTATCATACTATGCTATAGAACCTTACAATTTATTACTCTTGTCCAATTGTACTCATGTTCCCATTAAATCGCCTGTCTCATGTCCCTCTCTTCCATACCCCTCCTAAGTTCTGGTAACCACTGTCCTACTTCTACTTGTTTAACTATATCCTTCACATATGTGAGTACACATAGTTTTTAATCTTTCTGTGCCTAATACGTTCCACTTAATGTTATCCAATTCCATCCTTTTTGGCTAAAAATGAGAGAATGTCATTGTTTTATAATTGAATAATATCCAGCATGCACATTTTCTTCATCCATCAATGGACAACTGGAATGAGTCCATGTCTCAGCTATTGGGAGTAGGGCTCTAATAAACATGAGATGTAGGTGCTTCTTCAGTATACAAATTTTCATTTCTCTTGGATAAGATCACTATGTACTACTTGGTGGGTACTAAATACAAATGACAAATGTCCTTGTAAGGGACAAGGAAATGAGAGGCAGAAAGAAAATGAGACTATATGAACACAAGCCAGACAGTGAAGTGATACAGTCATGGGCCAAGTTACTGCAACCATCAGAGGTCAGAGAAGCAAGAAATAACTCAGTCCTTGAGGCAGCAGGGTCCTGACACTACCCTGAGTATCCAGAACTGTGGAAGAATAATTTTCTGTTATCTTAAGCCACCAAAGTTGCCATTTGTTATAACAGCTCTAGGCATATCAATACTGATGAATACTTTACCACACCTGATTTTGAACCAGGCCCTCTGCTAAGGATTTGTTACAAGCATTATCTTATTTACATCTCACAACTGCCTCAAGCCATAGGTGTTATCAATCCCAAGTTACCTATGATGAAATGAAGCCTTAAACAGGCCAAATGACTTGACCAAGACCATATGGCAAATAAGATCAAAGGTGCAATTTGAACCCAGTCTTTTTTATCTCCAAGGAGCTCCTTTAAGCAGCCTCTGAAGCTTTACTTAGTGATTTCTTATCAATCATTAGATGTTCTTTGTTCCTTCCTTAGAGAGGTCTAAATCTTTAAGTATCCTTTCTCCTGACCCTCAGTTCTTTAGTATTACTTCAGACATGAGTCAAAAATGATAACAACACATTCTTTTAGCTTAATGGGTCATGGAAAAGGCTTTCTTTGCTGTAAAGACTCTTTATTTTTTTTTATACAGTCTTCATTGCTTAGGCTAGTTTTGAACTTGAAATGCCACAGAGGATAACCTTCAACTCCTGATCTTCTTGCCTCCATCTCCTGACTGTAAAGAAATATTTTCCACAAACAGCTACACACAATTTTCTATACCCAACCTCTGGCTCATACCAGCTAAACTGCAGATGTTGCCAAGAAAATCAGAAATCTGAGGAAGAACAGCCAAGATGACTTTGTGTTGGATCTATCTATCTATCTATCTATCTATCTATCTATCTATCTATCTATCATCTAATTTATCATCTATTTATTTTTGTAAATTTTGAATATGTTCAAAGCCTATCTCATCGTCACAAGGGAAATATTTGGAAAAAAATTACTTTCTTAAGATATAAAATATGGTCTCTGAGCTCAGAAACCTATCAGACTATCAACTCTGGACTCTAGAGACAACATTTCTTGTTTCCCCCGCCCCCCTCTAGTTTCATCCTGCCCTTTGGAGATGAGAAGAAATTGTTCTCTGTTTGCTGACAAGCCTCACTCTGTGTGTGTATGTGTGTGTGTGTGTGAGAGAGAGAGAGAGAGAGAGAAAGAAAGGAAGAAAGAAAGAGAGAAAGAGAGAGAGAGATTTTCTTTATGACAGGGTCCTACTCTAGCCCAGGCAGATCTGGAACTCACACTGTATGTAGCCTCAGGCTGGCCTCATGCTCACAGTAATCCTCCTACCTCAGCCTCCCAAGTACTAGGATTAAAGGCATATGCCACTATGCCTGGTTGGTTTTTCTTTTCTTTTAAACAAAATCCACACATGGTTTTACAGGTGGAGACATTGAGTCTTGGTGAATCTAAAGGATTTTCTCCAAGATAACTCCATCAGACTGACAACAGACAAATTCTGTACACATTTAAAACAACACCACCCCCCACTCTTTCTTTAGTGAAACTTATGGCTATAATTTTTTAATATTTTATTTTTGAAAATTTTACACATGTATATACTTAGATCATATTCACCCCTAATTACCCTCTCTTATCCTCCTCCCATTCCTGCTAAACCCCTCTTTCCAACATTATATATACAAACATATACACACATACATTTTTTTTTTTTTTTTTTTGGTGATTCACTGAGGTTTAATTAGGGCTGTTTACATGAGGATAGGCCAGGGATTATTTAGTGGACACACAGAACTTTCCAATGGCCACATCACTGAAGAACATAGCAATGGGTTTTGAGGCTACTTTGTTAGACAGTTTATCACCCCTCTTGTCTCAAAAGGAATGAGCAACTAAACCTAAGTAAAGTAAAACACCCCAGTAAGGAGGCAGTGTTTTAGGTTAAGCTAATAGCAATGAGACCCGAGTCTTCTACTAATTGATGACTGAGTAGATGCCAACTGCCTACCCTTTCTTCCTTTCCTCTTCTCTTGAGGCTAATTTTAAAGTAAGCCATGTGCCCCTCCCATTGCTTTGACCCAAATATGAGAAAGGATTCAGTTTTACACAAAATCTCCAGATGAATCAGGAAGTTCCCAAGAACAATTTGGTTATTTGCAGAAACATAAGCCTCATTTCCAGCCATCACCATGCTTTCTTGGTGGCTTCCTGAGTGTTCTGTTCATGTATAGGAGGCTGTGAGGAGAAGCACAATTCTGAGCTAGGACTGATCTTGGGGCACCTGTTCTCTCAGGTGCTAACCTAACTTCTCATGGAGATGTCTTTGTACTAAACTAACCAATGGAGGGTCAAAGCCATGGTGAAGAGCAGTTTTCAGAGGACTGATGGGGACAGAGTATTGGGGCCAATAGTCCTTAAGTCACCCCAAGGCTGAAAAGTGCTAATGGGGGGCACTAGTCTAAGTAAAATAGAAGTTTACCCCTAATTTCACTGCTATGAACCCCTTTTGTCCAACATAACTTTAAAAGAGAGCTTTTTTCCTCTCTTATTATACAAACTAAAACCTGCCCCCTGGAATGGTTTGGTGAGTTCACCTGCACTGTGAAGAGTAGCTTTGCGATTGGAGAAAGTAAGCAGCACCTCCCCTAACTCTCCCTGGCTGGCTTTCTCCTCTCCTTCCATTCACCAGTGTTTCCAGTTTTCCTAACACTGTTCATCAAGCCATAAGAAATAAGCTCAGAATGCTGCTGGTAGAAGACACAGGGATTTGCATAGTTTTTGTTAGTGAGTAAATGCCTACTAGAAAGTGTTTTGCAAATGAGTAAAAGAAGAGCATTAATTGTAAGCTGAAGATGATGAGATAAGAATAAAAAGAGAACTTTGTTTTTACTCTCTTTTTAGACAGAATCTCATGTTGTCCGGGGTAAGTTTACTATGTAGCTGAGACTGGCCCTGAACTCCTAATTCTCCTGCCTCTACCTCCCAAGTACTCGGTTACTAGTGCATGCCACCACACCTGGCCAAAAAAAGTACTTTGCTGAAGCTGGTCAGGTTTGCTTGGCTGTGACCCTGAGGCCAAGCATTTGCAGTGTTGAGCTGAAACCTAATTCTATGTATCATGATGGCCTGTAGGCTCTCATGGGGGAGAGATTAATTCATAACCAGACTACTGGGAATGGATACTGTCCAATAGTCATAACATGTAGCTGGAAATCCCACCCTGTTTGGGGCTGTCTGGACTTACATCCTTATTGTAGACCCTCTTGGGTGTCCTCTGACATTCCTTTTGTTCCAGTCAGGCAGAGTGACTCACTGCTGACTCCAAGGATTTTCTTCTTGCAGGAATTTATTTCATCTAACAGTATCTTCTTTGGCCTAGTAAAAGATACTGAAAAATGAAAGACAGAAAAAGATTGCATCCCATTGAGTATGACTCTACCTTCCTTTTCATTCAATGTGGGCTTTCAGACTCAGTGATCAACTTATTAGGCTAACAGATGCTGTCAGTAATCCTTATACCAGCCCAGGGAACTGGAAAGAATAGGCCTCTCCTAGGTTATGTGTAGTCAGTAGCACAGCATAAGCTTGGATGGGTGTTTAGTGTCTTTGCTCATAGACAAGGGATTGTCAGTTCATCTGAAAAATGTTTAATGACTTGGGCAAGATCCCTTAGCTGCTGTTCCCCTAAAAATCATAATGCTCTTTTTCCATGATGGCAATATTTGGAAAACAAGAGCAGTATCTACAAGGGGATAGACATGTTCTCTCATTTCTTTCTTTCTTTCTTTTTTTTTTTTTTTTTGGTTTTTCGAGGTAGGGTCTCACTCTGGTCCAGGCTGGTGTGGAATTAACTATGTAGTCTCAGGGTGACCTCGAACTCACAGTGATCCTCCTACCTCTGCCTCCTGAGTGCTAGGACTAAAGGCATGCGCCATCACGCCCAGCTTTTAAATACTTTTTTGTTTTTGTCTCATTTCTTGACAGGCACTTATTTTAGGCAGGTTGAGTCTGTAGACAATTGGTTCTTCAAAACAAACAAACAAACAAAAATAAAAAGCCATGACTCTCCCATAATGTGGAAGAAACTTTGAAAAATTAGAAAAATATACAGAGAAAAATAAAAATTACCTATAATCCTCCTATCTAGTATAATTGCTGTTGACATTTTGATATATATCTTTCCTGTTGTGTGTGTGTGTGTGTGCATGCGTGCACATTTTCTTTCTTTTTGTATACATATAATCGTAGTTTTAAAAGTTGGAAAAATATAGGAAGGAGTGATGGCTTAGTGGTTAAGGCATTTGCCTGCAAAGCCAAAGGACCCAGGTTCTATTCCCTAGGACCCACGTTAGCCAGATGCACAAGGGGGCACAAGTGTCTGGAGTTCATTTGTAGTGGCTGGAAGTCCTGGTGTGCCCATTCTCATTCTCTCCTTCTCTGTCAAATAAATAAATAAATAAAATATTTTTAAAAATTGGAAAAGTATGACCTAAAGGGCTTGACAACTTACTTTTTTTTCAAAGCACGTATTATCACAGCATACTGTGTAACCTATGAATGATGCACCTGTTTTATTACCCAGTGATATTTTAAAGTTGTTACTAGTTGTTTACTTATGAACAAGACTACATGAACATTCTTGATCTTACTAAGATTTAATGATGTTTCCACCCAATAATTTGCCTGGGTTTTGATTTGAGAAAAACTGAAAATGGTGGAAGAAACAAAGTTAAGAGACATTAGCTCAGTTTTTTGTCAATTACTATTTATTTTATTTATTTGAGAGAGAAAGAGGCAGATAGAGAGAATGGGCATGTCAGAGCTTTAGCTGCTGCAAATAAACTCCAGAGGCATGCACCACATTATGCATCGGGCTTACTTGGGTCCTGGGGAATCAAACCTGGGTTCTTTGGTTTTGCAGGCAAGTGCCTTAACTGCTGAGCCATATCTCCAGCCCTTACCTCAGTTTTTTTTTTAATCAGTTATGTACATACTCAGTGTATAAACAGCTATGTTGGTACCATCGTTAGCCTCCTTCCTGTCCTCCCCCCTCCAAAAGGGCCCTCCTCATTGGGGATTGTGGGTCATGGATTGTGGGGGTAGCCATTAGTTATGGGGAAGAGGCAATGTCTCTGTGCATGTCCCAATTTGTGGCTCTAACAATCTTTCTGCCCCCTCTTCCACAAATTTCCCTGAGCCATGTTTGATTCGTCTACTTCAGTGATGAGGTCTTGGGAACCTCTGTGTCTCTGGATATCTGGTTTGGTAGGAGTTGAGTGTTCTCTGTGTCTATATCCTTCACCCTTGTGCTGGTACCAGGTTCACCAAGAAAGCAGCACTTTTTCTCATTTCCCCAATTCTTCTATGGTTTTATCTGGAGCCCTGGTGAGGTGTGATGGGCTGAATCTCTGCTCAGGTTCTGTGTCCATCTGAAAAAAAGAAGCAGATTCTCCAATGGAGAGTGAAGTTAGCACCAGATATCCATTATTATTTTAGAGGGAATTTAATAGGTATAGGCCCTCTTGTAGCTCAAGATTGGTGGGAGCTTGATATTGGATAGTGGACTTGATTTTTGGATATGGTTCTGACTTGTTTCCCAGCTCCAGCTATGGGTTCAGTTATACTGAGCAGATCCATTAGCCAATTCAAGAGCAGGTGGTTACCCACCATAGCTGTGTGCCACTATTGCACTTGGGTGAGCATCACATCAGGTTGTTTGCTAGTGAGTAGCTTAGAGCACGAGTTGCTTGGACAGATGTTGGCCATTTTCCTCCAGTTGCTCATGCAGCACCTTCTGGCACTAGACAAGCTAACTGTCTGGGGACTGACTCTCTTCCAGATTCCAGCCAGATGTCTTCATGTTCTGTACCAACAGCATATGGTATCTTCGGCAATAGGGTCTTAACATTAACTTCAGAAATCTGTCCTCTTTTGGGTCAACAGCTCATTGGGGATGTTAACTGTATACTGGTACTGGGAATTACAGGCCAGTGCCAAGGGAAAAGAAGGAAGAAGAAGATAGGTAATATAAAACAAAAGAAAGAAGAGATAGAGAGAGAGAGAGAGAAACAAGAGAAGATTAAGGTTAGTCTTCATCATACCCCTCCCTAGGGCTCTTTGATTCAGATGGTCCCTCTAAGGACCTGATGAAGATTCAACCTTTTATTCTGTCTTTCAGGATATAGGATTTTATGGTACCATTTCCATTTGGGTTCAATTTTGTGTCCCCCCCCACTTACCCTCCCCATCCTGCCCCACTATCCCTATTGTCTAGTCCTCAAGATGCCTATTAGGTATGTCAGCATCTTGGGCAGATTCAGGTTAGGAGCCAAACATGAGTGAGACCATGGGATGATTATCTTTCTGTGATTGGGTGAGTTCCCTGAGAATGATCTGTTCCAAGTTTGACCATTTTTCTTCAAATTTCACTGTGTCATTTTTTTCTTACTGCTATGTAGAATTCCATTATGTAGATACCACATCTTGGTTATCCATCTGAATTGATTCCAGACCTTAGCTATTATGAATTCAGCAGCTATAAACACGGTTGAACAAATCTCTCTGAACTGAGACATGGAGCTTTTAGGGCAAATGCACAGTAAGGGAAAAACTGGATCTGTTGGTAGCTCTATAGTCAACCTTTTTAGGAGTCTCCATATTGCTTTCCATGGTGGTTGTACCAGCTTACATTCCTACCAACAGTGAATGAGGGTTCCTATTTCTCTGCATCCTCACTAACATTTGTTTTCATTTGATTCTTTAATGTTTGCTATCCTTATTGGGGTAAGGTGGAATCTCATAGTTGTTTTAATTTTCATTTCCCTGATGATTAGGGATGATGAACATTTCCTTAAGTGTGTATTTGCCATTTGTATTTTCTTCCACTGAGAACTCCCTGTTCCATTCTCTGCCCCATTTGGTGAGTGGATTGTTTGACTTTTTTATTGTTTAGGTTTTTGAGTTCTTTGTAGATTCTAGAAATTAGGCCTCTGTCAGTTGGGTAGCCAGCAAATATTTTCTCCCATTCTGTGGGTAATCTATTGGCTCTGCTTATTGTATGTTTGTCTGTGAAGAAACTTTTCAGCTTCATAAGATCCCAATGGTTGAGGGATTGTTTAAGTTTCTGAGCTACTGGGGCTTTCTTCAGGAAGTGTTCTCATTATCATTCAATTCTAGAGACTTTGCAATTTCATTTTTTATTTCATCCACTACCCATTTTTTTTTTTTTTTTGTTTAAAAGTATGTTGTTCAGGAGCTGGTGGGATTCTGGGTGCATCTCTTGTTAATTTCTAGCAATATAGCATTGAGATATGATATCATGCAGGAAATTATGTTGATCTTCCTAAATATATGCAGGCAGGCTTTATGGCCCAGTATATAATCTATTTTAGAGAAGGTTACATGGGCTGCTGAGAAGAATGTGTAATCTGTGGATTTGGGGTAAAATGTTCTGTTGATGTCCGTTAGGTCTAATTGATTTATGGTGTTGTTGAGCTCTCTTATTTCCCTGTTAATTTTCTGTTTGGATGTTCTATCTATTGCTGATGGTGGAGTATTGAAGTCCCTGATTATGATGGTATTGGTGGCTATTTCTGTTTTGTTGTCAAGTAGGTATTGTTTTATGAATTGTAGTGCACCTGTGTTTGGTGCATAGAGATTGATGATTGTGATATCCACTTTTTGGATCATTTCCTTGATAAGTAAGAAGTGGCCTTCTTTGTCTTTTTGATTATTTTTGGTCTGAAGTCTATTTTATCTGATATTAGTATAGCTACACCTGCTTGTTTCTTATTTCCATTTGCTCTCTTTCTTTCTTTCTTTCTTTCTTTTTTTTTTTTTTTTTTTTTTTTGCTTGCCCTCAGACCCTTTAACTGTCTTTGGAACCTTCATGGTTCTTTTCTATTAGGTCTAATCTAGCAAGGACAGCATTCATACAATTATTGGAATATCATTTTCCACCCTTTCACCCTGAGAAGATGTCTGTCTTTAGTGGTGAAGTGGGAAGTGGGTTTCTTGAAGACAGCAGATTGAGGAGTCTAATTTACTGCTCCACCCTGCTAGCTTATGGCTATTGATTAAGGTCGTTAATATTTACAGTAATGACCATGAGGTTTGATATAAACCCTGCCATATTGTGGTGGTTTATATGGTTTGGTGTTTTCTTGGTTATTTTATTCTTTGTGGAGAATTCTGTGAAGTACTGTCTGCAGATTTGGCTTTGTGTTCATTAATTGTAAAGCTGAGTTTTATCATGGGAAAGCTTTTCTTTCACCATCTATTATGAGGGATACCTTTGCCTGGTAGAATAGCTTGGGTTAGAAGCCATAAGTTCTTAGACTTTGCAGTGTTCCATTCCAGGCCCTTCTGGCTTTCAGGGTTTCCATTGAGAAGTCTGAAGTAATTCTGATGGTATTATCTTTATATGTAATGTGTTGTTTCTCCCTAGCTGCTTTTAGGACGTTCTCTTTGTTATCAATGTTTAGAGTCTTAATGATAATGTGTGTTGGACAATTTCTCCTTTGGTCAAGTCTGTTTGGAGTTCTTTTAGCTTCTTGTAACTTGATGGGACTTTCTTTTGAGAGAGTGGGAAACATTTCTTTGATAATTTTGTTGAATAAGTTCTCCATGCCTTTGGTCTGAATTTATTTCCCTTCTGGTATTCCCATGATCTGAATGTTGGGACATTTAAGAGTATCCCATATTTCCCTCATGTTCTGTTCACAAAAATTTTTGAACTTATTGAAACTTTTGGACTCACAAACTGTTTCTTCTGTTTTGGCTTCCAATTCTGAGTTTCTATCTTCCACATGGCTGACTCTATTCTTGAGAGCTTCTTTAGAGTTTTGAGCTTGTTCATTTTGGCTTGTATTTTCTACTGCTTTTTTATGTATAGTTTCCATCCCTCTGGTGAGTTCCCTTTCTTAATGCTTCTTGGAATTCATCCTTGCATTTATGTCTTCATTGAGTTTAGCCAGCTGGTTATTGAGGTCCCCTCTTTTTTTTCCTTTTTCTTTTTCTTTTTCTTTTTTTGCTTGCCCTCAGACCCTTTAACTGTCTTTGGAACCTTCATGGTTCTTTTCTATTAGGTCTGATCTAGCAAGGACAGCATTTGTACAATTATTGGCCTTTTGTTGATTTTCTGCAAATCCTGCTATTTGCTTGGCCAGGGTTGCAGAGCTTGTATCTTCATTTTGGAGTGCTCTTCTATGTTTTGATCAGAGACATCCACTGTGGGACTGGGCAATCTTACTGGATTTACTTGCATTTGATTTTTCATATTATTCCTTTTGAGCTATGGCCTGGCCATCACAGTGTAGGAATCTTATTTAATTTAGGAAGAAGCTGTAGTTTATCCTTGAAGTGTCTTCAGTGATTATTCCTTTTATGTTTGCTTCAATTACATTTCTGATAGCAATGAGGCCTGTCTGCTCAGAGAGACTGTTGTGGGGGCCCAAGGACCAGATGAAGGGGTTTGTTGGTTGGTGGTTTGGGGTATAGGATTGTGTGGTCAGGTGGCCTGAGGAGACCAGGGGTATGGGGGAATGGGACAATGCAGACTGATGTGGTTAGGCTGCTGCAGGGGAGAGGATGGGATTGCATGATCGTTCTTCAATGCTGAGGTGTGAGAGGATGTGACAGTGGGACCATTGGGACTGTGTAACAGGGGGTGGGTGTGACAAGGTGGGGTGGGAATATGGCACTGCTGCAGGTCAGGTGTAGCTTGGGGGGATGGGTAGTGGTCTGGTGGGGTGGCAGGAAGCAGGAAGGAGTGATGAACAATAGCCTGCTGTCTTGGGTCTAAGTAGGTTGCAGGAAGTGCAGGCAGGGTGGCCGTTGTGATGGCACTCATGTGGAAAGACTGAACAAGGGAGGGGAAGAGAAGGGAATGCTAGCTTGCTGTTCTGGGTCTGTGCACAGAGGGGCAGCAGATGGGAAGGCAGTCATGCAGGAAAACTGAAGAAGGGAGGCAAGGGGAACACTAGCTTGCTGGTCTGGGTCCCATGCACGGAGTGACAGCAGTTGGGATGGTGGTCACTTGGGAAAACTGATGAAGGGAGGGAAGGGGAACACTAGCCTGCTGGTCCAGTTCTGCACACAGAGGGGCAATGGCTGAGACTATGGCTGGGATGGCTGCTTAAGAAGATTGGGGGACTTGTGGGCTATCCGAGAGCATGAGAATCAGCAGATTCCCTACTTTGTTGCTCCACACACTCTCACTGGAGGTCTACTAGGATCTGCAAACCCCTAAAGACACCAAAGATCTTCCCTTTCCTTCCCCATGAGGTGAGGCATGTTTAGGCGGACACCATCTTGACCAGAAGTCCCTTAGCTCAGTTTTTGACGGTCTGTTGAAGAAGGAATTGAGGCCTCCAGTTTCATCTCTCTTTTCTAAAGGTCACTTCCTTTCCCTTTGTTCTTAACTCTCTCTCCTCCAACTTAGCTCTAGGACTATGTACCACTCTCATTTCTGCAGCTCTCTTTCCTTTTCTCCTTCACTGCCTTTGGCTATGGTTCTCTGCTTGCCACCCTCACCCCTTGGAAGCCCATGTTTTGGTCCCATGAGCTGCTGACAAATGTTTTGTGTCTCTATTAAGTGCTGAAAGGCTATTTCTAAGGGTAGCAAATGAGTGGCACTTGCTACAGTCCCTGAGCTGTCCATGAAATGTTTTGGTAGATCATAACACCATTTTGCCTATGGTACATTCCTAAAACCTAGAAAAAGTGACCATAGCAATGAGCCTAAAGATCAACAATGGTAGGACCTATGGATTTAAAATTTATTTATTTGGTGGTGTGTGGTGGTGGTGGGGGGGGGGAAGAATAGCTGCTGCTAACATATGCCAGATGCATGTGTGACTTTGTTCTGAACCTGTGCTGGTAAGCTTTTGCAAGCAAGCACCTTTAACCACTGATCCATCTCCCCATTCCCACCTATGGATTTTTTTTTAACTTCTTGCCAGAGTTATTGTATCATTCCATTACCTTCTTATTACAGATTCTAACTACAACTGAAAAAGTTGTTGTGATCATTATTCACAAAGTATAAGCTAAGAAATGAGGAGAGTGGTTGTACAACCTAATAAACCACAATTGTCTTTAAAAACAAACAAAATAAGCCCCACAAGCATTTCATGTGTTGCAGAGTTCTGAACGTGGTTGTCCACCTTCACAACTATTTTTGTCTTCAATTCTAAATCTGAATGACACAAAGCCACAGAATCTATGCTTTGCTCACAGGGGAACACAAATATTATTCATTCTTAACATCAGTGGCATTTCACTGCCCACTATCATGCTCCATTCTGAGATGTGTCCACTTTTTTTTTATTTTTTCTTTGGGGTTTTTCGAGGCAGTGTTTTACTATAGCTCAGGCTAACCTGGATTTTGCTATATAATCTCAGGGTGGCCTCGAACTCATGGTGATCCTCCTACCTCTGCCTCCCAAGTGCTGAGATTAAAGGCGTGTGCCACCACACCTGGCTCTACCCTTCAAGTTTTGAGGGAAGGCATGGCTGACATCTAAATCATCTCATGCTCATTCATTCACAAATTCATGTGTTCAATTATTTAGGACTCTCCTATGCACCATACCAGAGTCTTTTAGGAGGGAGACAAATTTAAAAATATATGTATATATATCATAATGAACATGTAACTGAAGGAAAAGAATTCAAAGAAAAGAATGAAGTGGCAGAGTTGATATTTTAGATGTGGTTCTTAGGCAAGGCCTCTTTGGGCAGGTGGCATTTGGGCATCTGGCTAACATGGGTCCTGGGGAATTGAACGAGGGTCCTTTGGCTTTGCAGGCAAATGCCTTAACCGCTAAGCCATCCCTCCAGCCCCAAGTTACATATTTTTAACTTATAAAGGCACAGAGTAAGTATTTCCATTGTAATAAGACATTAACAGGGAGAGACTGGACCAATACAAATCAATAACCATCAGGTAAACATAACTAGTGAGGACAATTTCTGGATTTTTTTCATTTTATCTCTCCAGTTGGGCTGGTCACAGACTGGGCAAATATCTCATACTGAGCCATCATTCCTTCATGGCAGCCATAACACAGGAGCAGGAAATAAACCTTGACCTTGAAGAAAAGGTTACTTTTTAGAATTTTTTTAAAGTCTCCCTTTTAAAAATTTGTATTTTCGCCGGGCGTGGTGGTGCACGCCTTTAATCTCAGCACTCAGGAGGCAGAGGTAGGAGGATCACCATGAGTTCAGGGCCACCCTGAGACTCCATAGTGAATTCCAGGTAGGTCTGAGCTAGAGTGAGACCCTACCTCGGAAAACTGGAAAAAAAAATTGTATTTTCAATCATGGAGCCTTTTACAGAAATACATTTTACCTATGGGCATCTTTTCTATTGTCCCAATGTCAATTAGTTGGCCCACATTTAAATTATTATATCTTGGGTGGGCCTGGCCAGAAACAAATTATCTACATATGAAGCAGGGTACAGATGAGGACTTCCCTGTGAAAGGCTGTCAGGTCTGTAGCTAATCTCTTACTGAACATTTTAGGGAGTTTTTGAATTCCCCATTTTCTTCAGTTACTGGATTTTTTAAAAACAGTTTTTACATTTATTTATTTATTTGAGAGACAGAGTAAGAGGCAGAATGAATGGGCATGCCAGGGCCTCTAGCCACTGCAATGAACTCCAGATGCATGCACCACCTTGTGCAGCTGGCTTACATGGGTTCTGGATAAGTGAACCCAGGTACTTAGGCTTTGCAGGCAAGTGCCTTAACCGCTAAGCCATCTCTCCAGCCCTGTATTTTTTTTCTTTTTTATTTAAAGACAAAAATTAGCTGACTAATCAGGGCCAGGCAGAGGCAAAAGAGGCATAAGTTAGCATAAGAGCTTAGTATTGTAAACCAATATCAGGCAAGGGAGGCTATTAGTCTGAAATCTTGTTTATATCATAACATTTTGTGTCTATATTCTCTTACTGGGTGTTTAAGACCATACAGGCAGTCATAATTAACAATATATTATATTTTAGAGGTCAGTTATGGCTGAGATTCTTAAGGACCTATGAGGAGCTCTATGACTCTCAGCATTGTGTCATCTGCTCAGATGAGTCAAGGTCATGCTGACCATGTGGCTTCCTTTGGAAACATTTGTTGCGACTCTCCTCTTTGAAGATATGCTGGCTTGGATTCCATGTGTGGGTCTCTGTGTTCTCCGTGAACAAAAACAGGTAACTGGGCTGGATAGATGGCTTAGCAGTTAAGGCACTTGCCTGTGAAGTCTAAGGACCTAAGTTCAATTTCCCAGTACCCACATAAGCCAGATGCACAAGGTGGCACATGTGTCTGGAATTCACTTTCAGTGGCTAGAGGCCCTAGCATGACCATTCTCTTTCTGTATGCCTTTCTCTCATACTCAAACAATGGTCCTCATCTGAGAAAAATAATTTCAAGCTCTGTGGTTCTGTTCCCAATGTTCTCTGGGTAATTGGCATCCACACAGATACCTGAACTAATCAATGATGTTTTCAAACACAGGTGCTAAGACTTTATAGTTTCTAGGTTAAATTAATTAGTCTGTTTGTATGGAAATTAATTGATATTGTTTTCAAGACTGGTAACAGGTTATGCCTGTATTTATATCTATTAGATAGTTGAAATGTAATATGTACCTACTCTCTATGCCTCATATATATATGCAGCCACAGGACAACAAAATTTTAAAAGGTTGGACAAAATGATTTTAGGAAGCTCTTGTTCTTTAACTAAATCTATTTCAGTAACTAAAGGTGCTCTCTATGTACATACATCCAGGCTGGTGTTACTTCTTTTCTAAGTGTGTTAATCACCTATGTAGAAACCAAAGCCAATTAGAATCATTGGAGTAAAAAGTACCAATATTTTGGCCTGTGCTCCCAGGTCATGAGGCCACTGGAGATGATGGGACACTGCTACACTGGCCCCATGATAAGTCACCTGTCTTCCTGAGCAGGTAGGCTATGGAGACCCAAACAAAATTGGTGTACAGTCTGAAACAGGAAAGTCACAATTGAGGAGCAGTAAGTCCTCCTGACTTCCCAAAGAAGGGAAAATTACTTGGCCAGCATGGTGCTGACTCATCTTAAATGACAGAAAACACCAGTAAGCTATAGGGCTACTCCTGGGTTCCTAAAGTCTCTTTGGAGAGCCATTAGTGACCTCCAAAATTAAAATTTTGGCTATCTTCATGGTCTTAAACACTCAGAGAGAAATGTATAATCAAAGATTAAAAATACCTTAAGTATAGAAATGGCCTATTAAGTAATACAAGAGCTTTCCAAGAGGGGAAACAAACAAGATCTTAAGACATCTTTTCCCCATAGTTCTAAATCTATAATAAAGAAAAACAACTATAGATGTCAAAAGGGCTGTTTTCAAATCTAGAATAAATAAGTAAGTTCTGAGACCAAAAAATATATATTTGTACAGCCTTTAATGACACCCAATAGCTCTCTATTATCAAGGTTAAATGTTGTTTATATGTTTCTGATAACTCTACTAATATCTTATCTGTTTTATAAGCCATGTCTAATACTACTGTGCCATTTAATGAACAGTTCTGGAAGAAAATCTCAGACAGCTCATCCTCAGATAGTCCTGAGACAATCCAAGCCTGTCTACCTGGATTCCCTTGACCACGAAAAGGACCAGCTTGCTGTGTGCTCACTTCTCATTAACTCCTTACTTTTACTCTTTCTCCCCAATGTTCTCTTCCAAGACTATTTTCCTGCACTCCTGGGTCCATTACAATAGTTCCCCTCTCTGGGAGAGACTGCCACAAGCCACAGCTTCACATCCCATTCAACAGGAAATAGTAAGCAATCTGATGTCTTCATCCTTTGTCCTCTAGCAGCAGTTAGAGTGACTTCTCATGAGAGGGAGAAATAAAGGGGGATAGAATGAGGGTGACTGGACCCTTAAAGGTGAAAAGGACAGGAAAGTTTTTCTTATCTCTTGCCCAGTTCCTAAGAACTGTTTTTCCATGTGTGCTCTGAGTCCCTGGCTCTGCAAAGGACAGGCCTCGCCCTCTTTGATGCCGGTCAAGTTATGTCTATCTGCCTGTTCAGCTCTAATCTGACCAGAGCTAAATGCCTGCTCAACATTTCCATAATCAGGACCAGTTGTGTCAAGACACCTGCTATCCTTTGGTGCAAAAGAAGTAACCACCCCATGTATAAATATTTCCTCTTCCACTTATTGTTCCCCAGTCTTGATTCTTTCACAGGTGTATCTCTACAAGAAAAAAATCAGCCTGTGCCAACCAAAAGACATTTTCATCCTCCTGCTGGTGGGCCTTGGCATGATGCTGTCTCTCGGTGCCTCCGGTGACCAACAGCCTTGAATCTTTCCAGAGACAATTGAATTTTTTCACAGGTGTGGTACTTCAAAACTGCCTAGCCTTAGACTTCATTTTTGTTATTTTGTTATTTTTGTTAATGAATCAAATATTGTTAAGCTGCTTGACTGTTACAAGCCTGAGGACCCCACCACCTGGCTTCTCCTTAGCCCCCTCCTTACTATAGGAACCCTATTGCTTGTAGCTCCTGTCTCATCAAATTTCTCAGAGAACAAATAACTAATATTGCTAAGGTTGCTACTAATTAGGTCCTTGTACATCACCTAACTCTCTCTGGACCTATGGTAAATTATAAAGAACCCATTCAGGATGACACTTCCCCATTATAAAAACAAAGGGGGAGTTGTTGGGCACTTCCAGGCACAGGCTGGAGGCTTTAGGAGAGGGGCCTGAGCTTCCAGGAATGGCCAAGGACCCCTGGGCTGCAGGAGGCCACTCCCTCTCCAAGCCTGGGACACCTGAACTTAGGCTTTGCCCATTGCCCTGTGACCTTTGGCCAGTTGCCTAGGAAACTCCTTATCAGCCAGCATCTGCACATAGCCCATCCCCCTGAGACCCTCTTCACACCACTAGATCACCTGACCCCCCCCCCCCACCATTGCCTATGTGCTGGAATGAATGTCCTCATATGCTAATTAGGTATCAGCAAGCAACCTTGTACAATCATCCACTTAGGACCCTCTTCCCGACTTCAGATGCTTATAAATCCATTTCCCTGACAATAAACCAAGAGCTGTTCACCAAAACTATCTCCTCAAAGTCTTTACTTTCTTGTGCTCACCACCATGGTTGTCTGGGATGCCTTGGGGGACCACAGCTGGCCCAAGGACCCAGGAACCAACAATAAGAGAATTTTATGTTTTGGCCATTACTTAAATTTGATAAAGCTTAAACAATCTATCCTAACATATTTTAGCCTGAAAATTAGCTTTTTGTTCCTTATGTTGACTTATTTCACCCCATAATTAACTATATTTCTTAAAAGACTAAGAGAAACTACACCAAATTGATTAATCCTATTACTGACAAGTAATCTAGATTAAAGACAACTTTATGTCGTTAATACCTCTAAAACACTTGGAAATTATTTTATTAGGAGTAACTAAAGCAAATTTTGTTTCTGTCTTGAGGCAGGTCTAGAAGTCAGGTCAGTTGCCTCTTCCTTTTAAGTAACAGGCCATTACAAACATTTTTATTTTAAAATACTTGACAAATTATAAGTCACCACCTCAGAGAGAATTCTGTTGTTTTCAATAATCCTCTAAGTAAGTTGAAGTGACTTAGAACATAAACTCAGTAATTATATTTATGATAACATGTAACAAAGCATGGCATTATTTACATAAAATTTCAGTTCACCACAGGCTTTAGTTAAACGTGACTTTTTCCCATGCCAGTACTGCAAATGGCAGCTGGGTGGGGCTCCCATACACTTTCAGATAGCCCTGCCCTGCTCCAGCCCCACCGTGCTCCCAGGCACTCACCCAGGGTCCAGTCTGGTACACGTGGAGGATAATGGCTGAGATGATTGCTGGCCTGCCTGACTGAATCCGGCTACCTGAAGGGGATAGAAGGGAGGGTGCATCCGGGACCACTGGGGGCTGCTGGGAAAGGAGAGGGCCTCTGGGACTGCCCGGGGGCTGCTGGAGAAGGAGGCAGAGACATGGCACCTGTATGGGCCATGTCTTAGCATGCATGAGCCCACCACCTGAACTGAGTCACTTTGGAGCACTTGAAAATCCGGCTTGCAGTTTCACCACTGCCCTAGTGGAGAAACTCGGAAGGAGATGAAAAAGGAATGAGGAAAAATTTCCTTCCTGAACATTTCCCAGCCAGATAAGCTATGTGGACTCACGTGTCTGTGTCATATATATCCCCATAAATCATCCAGGGGGCGACCTAGAGGACTTCTTTCCAAAAGGAGGTAGCCTCTCTCTGGGAGAGCTTAATTCCTCTAACTTTCAGGAGAGCCCTTAATCCATGAATCTGTCATTTCTTTTGGCAGGAGGCAATGTTACCCATGATAGAAAAAGAGTGGAAACACCAGGACCAGAGGGCAACGTTCCCAAGGGCTGATTAGCACCATGTGGGATTCCCCTATAATCTGTATGTGAGCCTGTCCACAAGTTTAAGAGACGGGTGACCTGCCCTACAGGGTTTTAAGAGGTCGATGTGTTACCAGTTTTTTTTTGTTTTGAAGAGAAATAGGTATAGGGTGTTTTGCCAATGCCTAACAGGCTGTTGGGGTCCAGGTAGAGGACGGCTGGCCTTCAGTTAATACTGAAGACTTGCCTTGGCCAAGAGATGTAAGTTGCCAGTTCATTGTGTCTGGTCCCTCGTGATGGCATGAATCGAAAATAAAGGAGGAAAAAGAAAAATATCTTCCAAGCCGGGCATGGTGGCGCATGCCTTCAATCCCAGCACTCGGGAGGCAGAGGTAGGAGGATCGCCATGAGTTCGAGGCCACCCTGAGACTCCATAGTGAATTCCAGGTCAGCCTGGGCAAGAGTGAGACCCTACCTCGAAAAACCAAAAAAAAAAAACAAACAAACAAAAATATCTTCCCTCTGATGGAGGAAAGAGAAACCTGCCTTTCTCTGATAGAGAAAGGGGAAACCTGCCTCTCTGTGATGGAGAAAGGAACCTGCCTTCCTCTGATGGAGGAAAGAGAAACCAAAACCTGCCAGCCTTCAAAAACATGGAGGCAAGGCCACATGGGCTGATTATCTCTCAGTCCCTCTGGGAGAGCACTCACCTATCCTGTCCTGTCTCATAGGGTCCCTGTTCAGGCGTTGGCTGTGGGCTCCTGGGTCCTCCAGGGCTGGCCATGGTCCCCCAAAGGTGCCCAGGCAACCATGGTGGTGAGCACGATGATGAAAGACTTCACTTTCAGGAGACAGCCTCTGTGAATAGCTTGGTTTAATGAATAGGGAAATGGATTTATAAGCAGTTGAGGGTCCTAAGGGGATTGGATGTACAAGGTTGCTTGCTGATGTCTAATTAGCATATGGGGACATACATTTCAGCAAACAGGCAGTAAAGGGAAGGTATAGGGTACAGGGGGATGGGCTGTGCAAAGGTTGCTGGCTGATACCATATAAGGAGTTTTCTAGGCAACTAGCCAGAGGTCACAGGGTCATGGGCAAGCCTAAGTCTTGTCTGAATGTCCAGGTATTCCATGCTTGGAGAGGGAGTAGCCTTATTTCCTGCCAATCTTGTGGCCTGAGATTTTGTCTGGGGGTCCAGGCTCACTGTGACCCCCAAGAATGGGGGGAGGAATTCCTCTGCTGGTCTGGTCCCCGAGATATGACCGGCGGTTCAGGCTGCTACAACCTCTCCATAGCCTGGGGTGTTCATGTCAGACAGCTTAGGCTTGCTTTAACCCAGGGCCCTGCTTATGTCTGACAATAAACCATGATAATTCCCTTTCATCCCTACATTCCTGCTCACAAATCCATTCTGCAGTGCACCCCCAGTAATGTGTTCATATGTATGCAATACCCTCACCTTAAGTCCTCCCCTCCCTCCCATATAGCACCTTTCTAGCTTACTGGCCTCTGCTACCAATTTATATTCCAATTCACATACAAACATAAACATTTGTAGCTTGGATCCACATATGACAGAAAACATGTGGCATTTGGCTTTCTGAGCCTGGGTTATCTCACTTAATATAATCCTTTCCAGACCCATCCATTTCCTTGCAAATTTCATTTCACTTCACTGCTGAATAGAATTCCATCATAAAAAGTGTACCACATTTTCATTTTCCACTCTTCAGTTAAAGGACATCTAGGCTGGTTCCACTTTTTAGCTATTGTGAATACAACTGCAATAAACATGGATGAGAAAGTATCTCTAAGGTAGTGAGTACAGTCCTTAGGATATATGCCAAGGAGTGCTATAGATGGATCATATGGTAAATCTATTTTTATCTATCTCAGGAACCTCCACACTGATTTCTACAATGGCTGCACCAGCTTACATTCCCACTAATAGTGTAGAAGGCTTCTTTTTCCACATCCTCACTAGGATTTATTGTCATTTATTTTCTTGATGATAGCCATTCTGACAGGAGTCAGAATTCATCATTCAGTAGTGTGCTCCTTAGTTTCCATGATTTTGTGCATGAGCTAGTTTCTCTTGCTGTTGATTTGTAGTTTAATCCCATTGTGATCAGATAGAGTACGAGGAATTGTTTAATTTTTCCTGTTATCTGTTAAGATTTGCTTTGTGAACTATGTATGGTCTATATGTGGTAATATATGGTCTATTTTAGAAAATGTTCCATATACTCCTGAAAAGAATGTGTACTCTGTAGCACCTGGGTGGAATGTTCTGTGATATCTTTAGGTCCATTTGTTCTATGACCTCATTTAACCTAGATGCTTCTCTCTCTTTTTTTTTTTTTTTGCTGGGATGACACATCAATTGATGACAGTGGAGTATTATAGTCACTCAGTACAATTGTACTTGGTGTTATCTGTGACCATAAGTCTAGTAGTGATTGTTTAATGAAATTGGAAGCACCCATGTTAGATGCATATGTGTTTAGGATTGTAATGTTCTCCTGTTGGAGTGTTCCTTTAATCAATATAAAGCTGACCTTTTTTCTTTCCTAACTAATGTTGGTTTGAAGTCTATCCTATCAGAAGATATTAGGATAGCAACACCTGCTTATTTTCTAGACCCACTTGCTAGAAATACCATTTTTCCATCTTTTCACCCTAAGATAGTTTCTGTCTTTTATGGAGAGGTGAGTTTCTTAGAGGCAACAGAAGGATCCAGCCTGTTAATCCAGTCTGCAAGCCTGCATCTTTTGGTTGGAGCATTGAGGCCATTGATACTGAGTTATTATTGAAAGGTGTGTATTTATACTTGCCATTCTTCTTGCTTTGTAGTGTTTCCTGTTTTTCCTTTACTCTCTTATATTAACTATTATTTGAATATGGTTTATTTTTTCCTGTTTTCTCATGTGTGTGCTTTGCTTTCTCTCCAGAATGAAGGAGCCCTGTAGAGCTGACTTAGTGGTCATATACTCCTTTAGCCTGTTTTTGTTGTGGAAAAACCTTATTTCTTCATTAATTATGTTGGATAGCTTTGCTGGACAAAGTAGTCTTGGTTGACATTTGTTATCTTTTAGAACTTGGAATCCATCACTCCAAGCCCTTCTTGCTTTTAAAGTTTGTGTTCAGTAATCTGTTGTTATTCTGATGGGCTTGCCTTTATATGTGACTTGATGCTTGTCTTACTGCTTTCAATATATTTTCTTCTTAAGTTTTATTTATTTTTATTCATTTATTAGAGACAGAGGGAGGGGGGACAGAGAGAGAGAGAATGGGCATGCCAGGGCCTCTTGCCACTGCAAACTAACTCCAGATGCATGCATCACCTTGTGCATCTGGCTCATGTGGGTCCTGGGGAATTAAACCTGGGTCCCTTGGCTTTGCAGGATAACACCTTAACTGCTGAGCCATCCCTCCAATATATTTTCTTTTGTTTATGTGTTTAGTAGTTTAATTATAATATGGCAAGGAGAAGTTCTTTCCTCATTTTGTCTGGTTGGTATTCTAAATGCTTCCTGTATCTGTATTGGCATCTTTTTTCTCTATTTGGGGAAAATTTCTTATTTTGTTGAAAATACCTAGTATGCCCTTGGAGTGAAATTCTATTATGCCCTGAATTTTTATGTTTATGTCATAGTGTCCAAAATGTCCTGAAATACCCATTCATACCTTCCTATTAGTTTGTCTCTCTCTTTGTTGTACTATTCTAGATCTGCCACCTTGTCTTCTAGATTAGACATTCTGTCCTCTTCTTGATTATTCTATTGGTGAGACTTTCTGTAGTTTTTTTATTTTTATAATATTTCTATTTCCTTACTCATGCCTTATACTGACCTCTTTATTTCATTTAATTGGTTTCCTGTGTCCTCCTTGAGGAATTTTTCTTCTTTGATTTCTTTGAACATAGTTGTAATCATTCTTTTGAATTCTTTGTCAGGTATTTCATTTAAATCACTCTCCCTGTAGGTCACTTCTGACAGAAAATTTATGATTTCTGGTGGAATTATATTGTCTTGACTTGTTTGAAATTTCTTGTATTATATTGTAGAGATTTTTCATCATGAGGTGATATAATGCTTGGGTTTTCTAATTATCTGCTGGTATTCTTAGATGTGTAAATGTATCTTCAGGGTAGGACCTAAGGTGCCTAGTATGGCTATGTTACTCCTAGAGTAACAGAAGTGATCCTAGGTGCTTAGTTTGCCAGCTATGCAAAAATTCTTGTAGGCTGGGTGGAGCAAAGTATAGGTGAATTCTAAAATCTAACTTGGCAAAATAAACACTCAATCAAAACCAACATGGTGTATTTATGTAAGAGGGGATTAAAACAGACAATCAAATAAAGTCAAAGTCCCTAAGGGTAACTCTTAACCCTGTTGACTAGGAGGCTCAGTTTCCTGGTCTGTAATGGGTTCCAGGTCAGCCTGGACCTGTGTGAGATCCTGCTCTCAAGAAAGACAGAAGAAAAGGACAAAAAAAAAAAAAGAAAAAAAAAATCAGGAAGTATCAAAAGCAACAAGTCAACCCCAAAACACAGATTATGTAAGAATGGTAAAGCTGACCAACAGTACATCAATCAAATGTAACACATATCCTGCCCTGACATGGCAGGTACACTTTGTACTCCCAGTGCAAGCCTATCTACCTGGCTTTGGGGCAAGTATTGACTCAATGTATATAGGCCCTGTTACCTTTTGGGATGGCTTCTAGTCTCACCTGTGATGAACACCTGCCTGGGTCAGTGGATCTGCTGTTCATATTGGCTGTGCTAGATGCCATGTGGCTGAAATCCCTTGGTCCTGAGTTTTTCAATGGTGCTGGCAGTTGGGGGAGGGGAGGCTGAGAAGAGTGCCTGAAGTTGTTCAAGAGTTGCTCAGCTGGTGCCTGTAGTCTTCTCTTCCAGGTCTGTTGACTTTGTGAGGCTGGGTGTGCATGGAGAATCCCTTCACAGTAGATTTGCTCCTGCCAGCTAGGCAGGGCCAGGTCAATTGCTTTTCCCAGTAGACCACTGCTGGAGCCTATTCTGGCTGGTTCTGTGGTTGCTAGAAGCTCTGGGTCAGTCCTATTTCTCTGCTTGGTTAATAATTCCTTACATACTGTTGCAGTCAGGTTCGCATTGCTGGTAGAAATCACCCGACTAAGAGCAGCTTCTGGAAAAAAAAAAAAAGGTTTATTTTGGCTTACAGGCTCCAGGGGAAGCTCCATGATGGCAGGGGAAAATGATGGCATGAGCAGATGGTGGTCATCACCCCTGGCCTACATAAAGTGGACCACAGCAACAGGAGAGTGTGCCAAACACTGGCAAGGGGAAACTGGCTACAACACCCATAAGCGCACCCCCAATACTACATTCCCTCCAGGAGGCATTAACTCCCAAGTCTCCATCAGCTGGGAACCTAGCATTCAGAACACCTAAGTTTATGGGGGACACTTGAATCAAACCACCACATTCTGTCCCTGGATCCCGTAAACTGATAACCATACATGATTTAAAATGAAATGCATTTATCCAACTTAAAAAATTCCCATAATTGTTATCAATCCTAATGATGTTCAGATATCCCTATAGTCCAAGATCTTTTAACTGAGCCATAATAACAACAACAACAACAAAAATCCCCCCAAAACCCATAATGGCACAAAATAAATACTCACACTGCAAAAGATGCCATTGAGCTGGGTGTGGTGGTGCACGCCTTTAATCTCAGCGGTCAGGAGGCAGAGGTAGGACGATTGCCATGTGTTCAAGGCCACCCTGAGACTACATAGTGAATTCCAGGTAAGCCTGAGCTAGAGTGAGACCCTACCTCGATAAAAAAAAAAAAAAAAAAAAAAAAAAGATGACTTTGGGCATAGCAAAAAAATATTCAACCAATACAAGATTTAAAACAACCAGGGCAAACATCAAACGCTGTAGCTTCAAGTCCATCAACTCTAGTCAGTGACAAATCTTCAAGTTCGATAATTCTAACCAGCAATAAGTCTCTGGCATTCCAATTCCACCCTCCAGCTAGGTTACGCACATTCCTGGAAAACTTCTTCGGGGCTGGCAGCTTTCCTTTATAGCCATCTCGTGGTCCCAGCATCTCCACTGAGTCTCCACTTCAATTCAGGGTTCATCGTTATAGCCCCATGGGGTCTCCATGCAGGCAACCAGCAAACCTGCTTCACACTGTCCATGACCATTTCCAAAACACAAGACCGCATTGCAAAATCAATGACCCTCTCTTTCCTGCATTCCTTATACTGCACAATACCAGGTAGGGTGCCAATTTGTTAATCCAGGGGGGAATAAAACAGACTTTGAAGAACAGCACACTTCTTGAGCACTCAGACCCCTCCAAAAGAGTCTACATTCTTCCTGTTGCCATAGTGCAGGTCAGCTAGCCCAGTCTCAAAAGTTGTAATCTCTCAGTTGCAGCTGAAAGGGCAGCAGTTCACCCAAAGATTTTTCTTTCTGTGCCATATCCCTCTGCTCACAGCAGTTCACTTCTATACAAAGCAACCCTGCACAACTTCTCAGGACATGGACATAAGAGCAAGCTTCTCACACAAACTGCTAGCCCAGCCCAAGCAAAGCTCTTTCTCACCCTCATAAGCCAAACTTCACAGTCCATAGTTCCTACTGCATTCAGGTCTTTCAACTCTGACCAGAATAGTCCATCAAGCTGTATTTACAGCACTGCTTAGGCCAAGCTTTCAAATCCTTCCACATTCCTCTTGAAAATCAGCTCCAAAAGGCCAAAGCCACACAGTCAGGTGTCTAGCAGCAATCCCACTCCTCAGTACCACTTTACTGTTGCAGTCAGGTTCACATTGCTGGTAGAAATCACCCAACTAAGAGCAGCTTCTGGGAAAAAGAGGTTTATTCTGGCTTACAGGCTCAAGGAGAAGCTTCATGATGACAGGGGAAAATGATGGTGGACATCACCCCCTGGCCAACATAAGGTGGACCACAGCAACAGGAGAGTGTGCCAAACGCTGGCACGGGGAAACTGGCTATAACACCCATAAGCCCACCCCCAATAATACACTCCCTCCAGGAGACATTAATTCCCAAATCTCCATCAGCTGGGAACCTACCATTCAGAACACCTAAGTTTATACTTGCAAACTGAGTTAATTCAAGAACAGATCAGAAAGATCATCCACCATAACCAAAGTGGCTTCATTCCATAGATGCAGGGATGGTTCAACATATACAAATTGATAGATAGGCTATGTCCAATGGCTCAAGGAAAGAAATCACATGACCACCTCAATAGATGCAGAAAGGCTTTTTAGAAAATCTTATATTTCTTCATGATAAAAGTCCTGAAGAATATAGGATGAGAAGGACCATCTCAACATAATACAGGCTGTCTATGACAAGTTGGTAGCCAACATTATACTAACTGGGGGAAAATTCAAAGCATTACTACCACACTGGAAGAAAACAAGGGTGTATACTTTTTCCACTCATAAACACTTTCAGCAAAGTGGCACAATACAAAATCAACACATAAAAATCAGGTGCTTTCTTGTGTATCAATAACAAATTAGCTAAGAGAGAAATCAGACCATCTCGTTGACAATTACCTTAAAAAAATCAGGCTGCAGTGAGCACTTCTCTTAATGTTCATACCCTCATATTAATGCTATTCACTTTTGGAAGAGAATCTTCTCTTTTCAGATGGCAGTGACCTTGGGATGACTCAGAAGGTATCATCGTGCTGGAAAGAAGTGACAGGAGTGCTCGATACTGCAATATCTCTATCACACCTTCCAAGGCTCAGGGTCTATTGCGGAAGAGGTGGTGGAAAGAATGTAAAAGCCAAAGGAAGGGTAGGACACCTTACAACGTGCTCCCCCCAGACACAAAATGGCCTGGATATCCATGACTTCACAGTGTCTGACACTACCTACACAGACCATCATAATAGGAGGAAAAGATCATGACATCTAAATAAAAGAGAGATTGATTGAGAGGGGGAGGGGATATGATGGAGAATGAAGTTTCAAAGGGGAAAGTGGGGGGAGGGAGGCTATTACCATGGGATATTTTTTATACTCATGGAAGTTGTTAATAAAATAAAAATTTGAAAAAAAATGCAAATCTTTCAAAAAAATTCAAATCTTTCCTGTGAAAGATAGCACTAAAGGAATGGAAAGATAAGCGCAGGCTGGAGGAAAACATTTGCAAAACACATGTTTGATAAAGGTCTATATACTTCACCTCACCAGACCCTTCCCTGTGAATATTTATGTTTCTTAAAATGAGAAGATTGGGCTGGAGAGATGGCTTAGTGGTTAAGCACTTGCCTGTGAAGCCTAAAGACCCTGATTCGAGGCTCAATTCCCCAGTACCCACGTAAGGTGGTGCATGCATCTGGAGTTCATTTACAGTGGTTGAAGGCCCTGGTGTGCCCAGTCTCTCTTTCTCTCTGCCTCTTTTTCTCTCTGTCACTCTCAAATAAATAAATAAAAATAAACCAAAAATTTTTTAAATGAAAAAAAAAATCATGCTGGGGAAATGGCCAGTGGATCCAGCACTTGCCTCTCCCACTCTGAGTACCAGAATTCAGATTTCCAGACCCCTACATAAAGCTATGGCATGCTTCTGTAATCCCAGTGTTTTTATGGTGAGAAGGGAGGTGGACACAGAACATCTTAGAAGCTTATGAACAGAGCAGTGAACAAAACTGTCTCAATGATGTAAAGACCAGCTTGAAAGTTGCCCTTTGATCTCTACATGCATGCCATAGTATGGTGTGCCTGTGCTTATGCATAATTGTGCACATACACACAAGACAAATAAACAAATAATATTTTTAAATCTTAGAATAAACTTACTCAAGGAAGTGGAAGACCTTAAAACAGACGTTGAAGCAGAAAAAAACCCAGATAGCCAAAACAATTTAAGCAGAAAAGAATGATAGCGATGGTTTGAATATAATGTCCCCATAGACTCAGGTGTTTGTGATTAAGTTTCCTAATTAGTCCCACCTAGTAGAGTCTTTGGAAGGTAGAGCCCTGCTGGAGAAAGTGTGTCATCAGGTGCTGACCTTGGGGTTGAGTTAGCTCACTTGCTGTGCTGCCAGTTCTTTCTGCTGCGGATGTATGATGAAGTAACCCAGTTTCTTCAGCCATGATGAAGCTTCCCCTGGTATATGTAAGAATGAAACAAACCCTTTCCTCCCATAAGCTGCTTCTGGTGAGTGTTTGTACCAGTAACAAGAAGGTAACTGCAGCAGGTATTATACCTGACTTGAAGTGATACTAGTCATAATAACAAAAATAGTAGGGTACCTGTACAAAATCAAACATGTGGATCAACAGAATAGAGGATTTAGACATAAGCCAACATAGCTATAGCCACCAGATTTTTGATAAAGATCCAAAAAATTTATATTGGGAAGCCATTTTTTTTTAATGGAGGAAGGGATTTACTGAAGCTTACAGACCTATGGGAAGTTCCATAATGGCAGAAGAAGCTGGCTTGCTTTCACAGGACTAAACACAAGAGAGGGAAATCCATTCTTAATAAATGGTCTTTTTATTTATTTATTTTTTTTTTATTTGAGAGTGACAGAGAGAGGAAGAAGCAGATAGACAGAGAGAGAGAAAATGGGCGCGCCAGGGCTTCCAGCCTCTGCAAACAAACTCCAGACGCGTGTGCCCCCTTGTGCATCTGGCTAACATGGGTCCTGGAGAATCGAGCCTCGAACCGGGGTCCTCAGGCTTCACAGGCAAGCCCTTAACCACTAAGCCATCTCTCCAGCTCAATAAATGGTCTTTTTAATAAATGATCCTGGACAACTGGATCTATACATGTAGAATATACTTAGATCCATATCTTTCACCCTGCATAAAAATCATGCTAAATGGATCATAGGCCTTAATGTAAAGACTGAGGAGATGGCACAGTGCTTAAAGGCACTTGCTTGCAAAGCTTGCCAGTCTGGTTTGATTCCTTAGTGCTCATGTAAAGCCAGACACACAAAGTGGTGCATACAACTGGAGCTCTTTTGCAGTGGTTAGAGGCCCCTGGTGAGCCCATATACTCTCTCAAATAAATATAATAAAATTTTTTGGTTTTCAAAAGAAGACCTCAACATAAGACCAGAAACTCTGAAACTGTTAAGAGGAAATTGGCACAGGTAAGGACTTTCTGGGTAAGACTCTGGTTGCTCAGGAAATAAAGCCAACAACTGGCAAATGAAATTAAAAAGCTTCTATACAGCAAAGGAAATAATCAATCTAACAGGCAGCTGTAGGATGGGAGAAAGTCTTTGTTAGTTATAGATCTGACAGACATTTAATAGGTAGATGATGTAGTATATGTTATTTACATAAATAACTCAAAAAAAAACAGTAAGAAATTAAGAATTAAACAACCCAATCAATAAATGGGCTAATGAAGTGACAGTTCTCAGAAGATGAAACACAAATGTTTAATGAACATGAAAATGTTCAAGTTTACTATTCATAAGAGAAATGCAAATGAAAACTACATTGAAATTCCATCTCACCCTAGTCAGAACGGCAATCATAAATAAAACAATTAAGAAGACTTCCAGTCAAGATGACATCTGCCTAACCACACCTCACCTTGTAGGGAAGGAAAGGAAAGATCTTTAGGGTTCATTGGGACTTTTAGGGGTTTGCAGATCCTAGTAGACCTCCAGTGGGAGAGCATGGAGGAGCAAAGTAAGGAATCCACTGATTTCCATGCTCTCGAATAGCCCACCAGCCCCCAATCCCCTCAAGAAGCAGTCCCAGCCACAGTTTCCTCCACTAACCACAGGCTAAGCTAACCCAGGCCAGCAGGCTAGTGTTCCCCTGCCCTAGGCATTCCTGCCATAGCCCCTTTCTGTGCTGACCCAGAACAGGCTAGCACGCCCCCTGCCCTAGGCTTTCCCACCATAGCGGAGCTCCATGCGTGAACACTGTCCCACTCGTTGCCCCCCCCCCCCACGCTCCTGTGTGTGGGCCCAGGCCAGCAGGCTAGCATTCCCCCTGCCCTAGGATTTCCTGCCACCATGAAGCTCCATGTGCGAATGCTATCTCTCTGGCTACAGGGCCCCAGCCCTCTCCCCAGGCCAACAGGCTATTCTCCATCTCTTCCTCCTCTTTTCTACCACCCCACGGGACTGCTGACAACAGTCCCATATCCACGCCCTACCTTATCACAGGACCCGGCAGTCCTATCCACTTCCTGCTACATGGTGCCAACGAACCTGCTGTCCAGTACCCTCAGCCCTCATCATAGTAGAACACCATGCATTCCATCTTCCCCCCTCCACAGCCCAGCCGCATCATGAATCTTTGTCCCATTCCCCCCTACCTCCTATCTCCTCAGGCCATCTGACCACACAGTTCCATACCCCAAAACACCAAACAATAAGCTCCTTCATCAGGTCCGAGGGCACCCACCAGAACCTCATGGGCTCCTCCCCCCTGAGCAGGCAGGCCCCATTGCCATCAGAAACCTAGTCAAAGAAAACATAAAAGGGAATAATCACTGAAGATACTTCAAGGGGAAACTACATCTCCTGCCTAAATTGAGTACGATTCCTATACTGTGATGGTCAGGCCACAGCTCAAAAGGAAGAACATGAAAAATCAAATGCAAGTAAATCCAACAAGATTGCCCAGTCCCACAATGGATGTCTCTAATCAAAATACAGAAGAGACAATAGGATCAGCACCCCAAAATGAAGATACAAGCTCTGCAACTCTGGCCAAGCAAATAGCACAACTTGCAGAAAATCAACAAAGGGCCAATAATTGTAGGAATGCTGTCCTTGCCAGATCAGACCTAATAGAAAAGAACCATGAAGGGTTCCAAAGACAGTTAAAGGGTCTGAGGGCAAGCAAAAAAGAAAAAAAAAGAAAAAAGAAAAAGAAAAAAAAAAAGGAAAAAAAAAAGAGGGGACCTCAATAACCAGCTGGCTAAACTCAATGAAGACATAAATGCAAGGATGAATTCCAAGAAGCATTAAGAAAGGGAACTCACCAGAGGGATGGAAACTATACATAAAAAAGCAGTAGAAAATACAAACCAAATTGAACAAGCTCAAAACTCTATAGAAGTTCTTAAGAATAGAGTCAGCCATGTGGAAGATAGAAACTCAGAACTGGAAGACAAAACAGAAGAAACAGTTTGTGAGTCCAAAAGTTTCAATAAGTTCAAAAATTTTTGTGAACAGAACATGAGGGAAATATGGGATACTCTTAAATGTCCCAACATTCAGATCATGGGAATACCAGAAGGGAAATAAATTTAGACCAAAGGCATGGAGAACTTATTCAACAAAATTATCAAAGAAAACTTTCCCACTCTCTCAAAAGAAAGTCCCATCAAGTTACAAGAAGCTAAAAGAACTCCAAACAGACTTGACCAAAGGAGAAATTGTCCAACACACATTATCACTAACACTCTAAACATCGATAACAAAGAGAAAGTCCTAAAAGCAGCTAGGGAGAAACAACACATTACATATAAAGGTAACACAATCAGAATTACTTCAGACTTCTCAATGGAAATCCTGAAAGCCAGAAGGGCCTGGAATGGAACACTGCAAAGTCTAAGAACTTATGGCTTCTAACCCAAGCTCTTCTACTGGGCAAAAGTATCCCTCATAATAGGTGGTGAACAAACAACTTTCCAAGATAAAACTCAGCTTTACAATTATATGAATACAAAGCCAAATCTGCAGAGTACTTCAGGAAATTCTCCACACAGAAGAATCAAATAACCAACTTCAAGTGCCTACAAGAAACAGATCAGATGCCGGGCGTGGTGGTGCACGCCTTTAATCCCAGCACTCGGGAAGCAGAGGTAGGAGGATCGCCGTGAGTTCAAGGCCACCCTGAGACTCCATAGTGAATTCCAGGTCAGCCTGGGCTAGAGTGAGACCTTACCTCCAAAAACAAAAAAAAGAAACAGATCAGGGGACTTCTGGTTAAGATGGTGGCATAGTTACCATGACAAAGCAGCCTGGGGGGGGGGGGGAGCCAAAAAAAAAAAAAAACCCAACAAAATACACACTTTTACTAAAAAGTGAAGTGTATAGGAAATGAAAATGGCAGCGGAGAAGTAGGAGAGATCCAGAGCATCCAGAGCCCACACAGGCCTAGCAAAAGCAGCTCCGGCAGGTCCAATGGAACATGGCACGGGACTGCAGTGGTGGCGCGCCAACCAGCCACCAGGCTTGGCTTGAACCACAGGAAAAGCCAGATGAGGGGATTTTCCACTCAAAACGGAGCTCTCTGCAAACTCAAGAAATGTGAAGGGAGAAAGGCAGTGAAAAATGGAGGAGCAGATCACAAGGTAGAAGAACACATGGAACAGCGAGAGAACTAGAGCAGCATCAGCAGCCTCCCCTTCCCCACTGTCAGTGCCCAGCTCCAGCGAATACAGCAGTGGTCCAGGGACTTGGCCACACCTACTTGAACCAACAGCAGGACTGAAACAGGAGCAGAGGTAACTAGGATTACACCAGAGAAGGGTCTCACCTGGTCACAAGCTGACTTGGAACACTCAACAGACCAGAAATCTTAACCTCCTTGTTGTCAGGATTAAGAGAGTGAGTGAGACACCACTAAAGGACAGACACAGGGACAGACAGAGGATCTGGTTGTCATAATACCTACTCTTGGATAAATACTCTGTGCTGTTTATCATTGAAAGTGTACATTGTTTAGCTACATTTTAGAAACTATCTGTATTTAGTTCCACTGAGCCTACTTGAATACTCTCATAGCAGGCAAACCCAACACCTAGGGTCACTGTTGTAGATACTCTGAGAGTCTTAAGAGCCACACCTAAGCCGGGTGTGGCGCCACACCTAAAGCCATGGTGGTGCACGCCTTTAATCCCAGCACTTGGGAGGCAGAGGTAAGAGGATTGCCATGAGTTTGAGGCCAACCTGAGACGACATAGTGAATTCCAGGTCAGCCTGAACTAGAGTGAGACCCTACCTCGAAAAAACAAAAAAACAAACAAAAAAAAAAAACAACAAAAAAAAAGAGCCACACCTAGCACCGTAAGCTCCTACCCTGAAGACATATAACATTGATTGATACATCTAATAATACCCAGCTAAGTAGAAAACCCAATCATTAAATAAACCAGGATGCAAAAATATATACATTATAACACAAGAAACACCAAAAATCAAGACAATATAAATCCACCAAAAAGTATTAATGCATCAGAAATGACCTCCAGTGAGAACGAGTTAAAGGAAATGCCTGAGAAAGATTTCAAACGAATGATTATAAATATGTTCAAAGAAGTCAAAGAAGAAATCAAAGGAATGAAAGAGGAAATCAAAGGAATCAAAGAAAACACAGGAAACCAATTTGATGAAACAAAGAGGTCAATACTAGACATAAAAAAGGAAATAGAAATAATAAAGAAAAATGAGTCAGAATTTCTAGCAATGAAGAACACAGTTAGTGAAATAAAAAACTCTGTAGAAAATCTCACCAGTAGAATGGATGAAGGAGAGGACAGAATATCTAAGCTAGAAGACCAGATCTAATACAGTCCAACAAAGAGAAAGACAAACTAATAGAAAAGTATAAGTGGGGATTTCAAGATAATTGGGACACTGTGAAAAGATCAAACATAAGAATTCAGGGCATAGTAGAAGGAGAAGAATTTCACTCCAAAGGCATAGTAGGCATTTTCAACAAAATCATAGAAGAAAACTTCCCCCAAATTGTGAAAGAGGTGCCAATGCAGATACAGGAATCCTTTAGAACACTAGCCAGACAAAACCTGGGAAGAACCTCTCCTCACAATATTATAAAAAAACTACCAAACACACAAACCAAAGA
Source organism: Dipus sagitta (assembly GCA_036346955.1). Classification (NCBI taxonomy): domain Eukaryota; kingdom Metazoa; phylum Chordata; class Mammalia; order Rodentia; family Dipodidae; genus Dipus; species Dipus sagitta. The sequence continues at coordinate 42,365,120 of CM070780.1, forward strand.
AAAAATATTGGAAGCAGTCAGAGAGAAAAATCAAGTTACTTACAAAGGCAAGCCTATCAGGAATACAGGAGATTACTCAACACAAACTTTAAAAGCCAGAAGGGCATGGAGTGATGTATTCCAAGTTCTGAAAGATAACAACTGTCAACCAAGGTTACTTTATCCTGAAAACCTATCCATTAAAAGAGACGGAGAAATAAGGACATTCCACAACAAAAGCAAGCTAAAGGAGTATTTGAAGACAAAACCAGCTCTACAGAAAATACTTGAAATCCTCCATGCCGAAGAAAAAGAAAAGCACACATATAAGGAACCTGGAAAAAACAAACCATACTCAAATACTAGTTAACACAAGAGAGCAGAGGTAAAACCGGAAGAACTACAAAAAAAAAAAAAAAATGGCAAAAAATGAATACACACCTTTCAATCTTATCCCTTAATATCAGTGGCCTCAATGCCCCAACCAAAAGGCATAGGTTTGCAGACTGGGTTAAAAAGCAGGATCCTTCAATTTGTTGCCTCCAAGAAACCCAGCTTTCCACAAAGGATGGACATTATCTTAGGGTGAAAGGTTGGAATATGGTGTTTGAAGCAAATGGACCTAGAAAACTAGCAGGGATTGCTATCCTAAGATCTGACAAGGTAGACTTCAGTCCACCATTAGTTAAGAAAGATAAGGAAGGCGACTTTATATTGATTAAAGGCACCCTCCAACAGGAGGAATCACAATCCTAAACATATATGGACCTAACATGGGGGTCCCAAATTCATCAAATGTTATTAGAACTAAGGTCACAGATAACACCAAACACAGTGGTAGTGGGTGACTTCAACACCCCACTCTCATCAATTGACAGGTCATCCCAGGAAAAAATAAACAGAGAGGCATCTGGACTAAATGAGGTCATAGAAGGAATGGACCTAACAGATATCTACAGGACATTTCATCCAAAATGCTACAGAATATACATTCTTTTCAGCAGCATATGGAACATTCTCTAAAATAGACCATATATTAGGACACAAAGCAAATCTTAACAAATACAGGAAAATTGAAATAATTCCTTGCATTCTATCTGACCACAATGGATTCAAACTACAAATCAATAGCAAGAACGGCTATAGAGCATACACAGAATCATGGAAATTAAACAACACACTACTAAATGATGAATGGGTCAATGAAGAAATCAAGAAGGAAATCAAAAAATGTATAGAGTCAAACGATAATGAGAACACAACATACCAAAATCTGTGGGACGTAATGAAGGCAGTTCTAAAAGGTAAATTTATATCTTCAAGTGCCTATATTAAGAAATCAGAAAGGTCGCAAGTAAACGACCTAATGCTTCACCTTAAAGCCTTGGAAAAAGAAGAACAAGGCAAACCAAAAATCAGTAGATGGGAAAAAATAACAAAAGATTACGGCAGAAATTAATGACATAGAAACCACAAAAACAATCCAAAGAATCAATGAAACAAAGAGTTGGTTCTTTGAAAGGATAGACAAGATTGATAAACCCTTAGCAAATCTGACCAAAAGAAAGAGAGAAGAGACACAAATCAATAAAATTAGACGTGAAAAAGATAACATCATAACAGATACCAGAGAAATTCAAAAAATCATACAGACATACTATAAAAGCATATACTCCACAAAGTATGAAAATCTTAAAGAAATGGATGATTTCCTTGATTTATATGACCTACTTAAATTAAATCAAGATGAGATTAATCACTTAAATAGACCTATAATAACCATGGAGATCCAAGCAGTTATCAAAAATCTCCCAACTAAAAGAAGTCAAGGCCCAGATGGATTCACTGCTGAATTTCACGAGACCTTCTGGGAAGAACTAACACCATTGCTTCTTAAGCTTTTCCATAAAATAGAAAAAGAAGGAATCCTACCAAACTCCTTCTATGAAGCCAGGATAACCCTGATACCAAAACCAGGCAAAGACATAACAAAAAAAGAAAATTACAGACCAATCTCCCTCATGAACATAGATGCAGAAATTCTCAACAAAATATTGGCAAACAGAATACAAGAATATATCAGAAAGATCATTCACCCTGACCAAGTAGGCTTTATCCCAGAGATGCAGGGATGGTTCAACATACGCAAATCGATAAACGTAACACATTATATAAATGGACTGAAAGACAAAAGTCACATGATCATCTCATTAGATTCAGAGAAAGCATTTGACAAAATCCAACATCTCTTCATGATAAAATCCTACAGAGACTGGTATTAGAAGGAACATATCTCAATATAATAAAGGCTATTTATGACAAGCCTACAGCCTACATATTAGTAAATGGGGAAAAATTGGAAGCTTTCCCACTAAAATCAGGAACAAGACAAGGGTGTCCACTGTCCCCACTTTTATTTAATATAGTACTGGAAGTCTTAGCCATAGCAATAAGGCAAGAGACACACATAAAAGGGATACAAATTGGAAACGAAGCTATCAAGTTATCATTATTTGCAGATGACATGATTCTATACATAAAGGACCCTAAAGACTCTACCAGCAACCTGTTAGAGCTGATAAACATCTGTAGCCATGTAGCAGGATACAAAATAAACACACAGAAATCAGTAGCATTCCTATATGCTAACAACAAACACACAGAGGATGAAATAAGAGAATCACTCCCATTCACAACTGCATCAAAGAAAATAAAGTACCTTGGAATAAACCTAACCAAGGAAGTGAAGGATCTCTACAATGAAACCTATAAAACACTCAAGCGAGAAATTGCAGACACACTAAGAAATGGAAAAACATTCCTTGTTCCTGGATTGGAAGAATCAATATTGTGAAAATGGGAATCTTACCAAAGCATTCTATACATTTAATGCAATCCCCATCAAAATTCCAATGGCATTCTTCATGGATATAGAAAAAACAATCCAAAAATTCATTTGGAATCACAAAAAACCTCGAATATCTAAAATAATACTGAGCAACAAAAATAAGGCTGGTGGTATCACAATACCTGATTTTAACCTATTCTACCGAGCCATAGTAACAAAAACAGCATGGTACTTGCACAACAGCAGACATGTAGATCAATGGAACAGAATAGAGGACCCAGATGTAAGTCCAGATAGCTATAGCCACCTGATATTCGATAAAAATGCCAAAAATACTCATTGGAGAAAAGGCAGCCTCTTCAGCAAATGGTGCTGGGAAAACTGGATATATATCTGTAGAAGGATGAAAATAGATTCTTCTCTCTCTCCATGCACAAGAATTAAGTCCAAATGGATTAAAGACCTTAACATCAGACCTGAAACTCTGAAACTGCTAGAGGAAAAAGTAGGGGAAACCCTTCAACATATTGGTCTTGGCAAAGACTTTCTGAATACAATCCCAATTGCTCAGGCAATAAAACCACAGATTAACCACTGGGACCTCATGAAATTACAAAGATTTTGCACTGCAAGGGACATGGTGAATAAAGCAAAGAGGCAACCTACAGAATGGGAAAACATCTTTGCCAGCTATATATCTGATAGAGGATTAATATCTAGGATATACAAAGAACTCAAAAAGTTAAATAATAAGGAATCAAACAAGCCAATCAAAAAATGGGCTACGGAGCTAACTAGAGAATTCTCAAAGGAAGAAATACGAATGGCATATAAGCATCAAAAAAAATGTTCTACATCCCTAGTCAACAGTGAAATGCAGATTAAAACTACACTGAGGTTCCATCTCACTTCTGTCAGATTGGCTACTGTGGTGGTTTGAATAGAATAGATGGCCCCCAATATATTCAGTTCTTTATTATTTGTAGTTTGCAATCTGCAGCCACTTGGCTGGAGGCAGTGTCAATGGGTGGATCTTAACGTGTGGTGGTGGGTTTCAGATTTCAATCTAAAGATATGCAAAATGTGCCTAGCAGGAGTTCCTGACATGTGCTGTGGCTTTTGGCTTTTTAGACTGGTGCTCTCTCTACTTTGTCCTGTGAAAGCAGGCCAGCTTCTTCTGCCATTTATGAAACTCCCCCTGATCTGTAAGGTTCAATAAATATCCCTTCCTCCATAACTATGCCTGGTCTGGAAGTTCATCTCAGTGCACCTGAATCTGTCTGCTATAGCTACCATCATGAAAACAAATGATCATAAATGCTGGTGGGGATGTGGAAAAACAGGAACCCTTCTACACTGTTGGTGGGAATGCAATCTGGTCCAGCCATTGTGGAAATCAGTGTGGAGGTTCCTAAAACAGCTAAAGATTGATCTACCATATGACCCAGCTATAGCACTCCTAGGCATATACCCTAAGGGCTGATCCTATTTCCTTACAAGTACATGCTCAACCATGTTTATTGCTGCTCAATTCATAATAGCTGGGAAATGGAACCAGCCTAGATGTCCCTCAACTGATGAGTGGATAATGAAGATATGGCACATTTTTACAATGGAGTTCTACTCAGCGGTAAAGAAAAATGATGTTTTGAAATTTGCAGGAAAATGGATGGATCTGGAAACAAAGTGAGGTAACCCAGGCCCAGAAAGCCAAGCGCCACATGTTCTCCCTCATATGTGGATCCTAGCTACAGATGATTGGCCTCTGTGTGAGAAGGAAAAAACTCAGTAGCAGAGGCCAGTATGTTAAAAAGGATATATAAAGGGAAGAGAAAGGGAGGAGGGTACTTAATAGGTTGGTATTGTATATATGTAAGTAGGAGAATAGATTACCATGGGTGAAAAGGCCCAAAGTGAGGTCAGGGGAAGAGATTGAGTAAAGGAAAGGTGGAGGGAGGGATAATCAAAATCTAAGAGGATACAAATAAATCATATGGAATCCCCCGGTTTTGGACAATGGAACACTCAGGTGCCATAGATTGTTGTTAGAAAAGTTTCAGTGCCAGGAATGGAATACCTCCAGTGAGTTGTTGGCCAGGGAGGTCCCTGATGCCCCCAAAACATTATAGGCCATTGTCGAGGTCCTTAGTTTCCCACCAGGAATAGATGGTAAGACCCTATTGCTGAAGACTCCACATACTTGGGCTGCAAGGCCACTGAGAAATCCTGCTGGAACTGAACTGATAACCTCCTCCATGTAGACCAGCTGACAGAAAGCTGGAAAAAGCCATTCTACATGTAGTTCAATGGGGGAAAGAGATACCACCAGTGAATATACTCAACAGAGGACACTGCAAGCCTTATAATTGGCCAGCCAGGCCAAATGAGCCAACGGGTGCAATAGTGGCACGTCTGTCATGGTGGAAACCAATTAGACTGGAGGCCCGTTCCATGGGATGGAATACATCCCTGATACTGACAACTTAAAACAGGGGTAGTCATGAGCCCTAGGGGTGTAATATCTGCTGATGTCTGGATAAATGTATACACTATGCTTATCAAACTGTCCAGTAAGCACTTATCTTAATATCCATACCCTGATATTAACGCTACTCTAACTTTGGGCAGAGAATCTTCTCTTTTCAGATGGCAGTGACGCTGGGACGACTCAGAAGGTGTCATAGTGCTGGAAAAAAGTGGCTGGAGTACTGAGTAACATCTTGATCACACCTTCCAAGGCTCAGGGTCTAATGTGGAAGGTGGCGGAAAGAATGTCAGAGCCAAAGGAAGGGTAGGACACCTTACAATGTGCTCCCTCCAGACATAAAATGGCCTGGCTATCCATGACCTCATAGTGCCTGACACTTCCTACACAAGACCATCATAAGAGGAGGAAAAGATCATGACATCAAAATAAAAGAGAGACTGATTGAGATGGGGAGGGGATATGATGGAGAATGGAGTTTCAAAGGGGAAAGGGAGGGAGGGAGGGTATTACTATGGGATATTTTTTATAATCATGAAAAATGTTAATAAAAGTCGAGGCAAAACAAATAAATAAATAAATAGAAAGAAAGAAAGAAAGAAAGAAAGAAAGAAAGAAAGAAAGAAAGAAAGAAATAGATCACAGTAAGCAAACTCAGAGAAGGCACAAAATACTTCAATGTCTAAGAAAACACCAAACCATATAAACCATCACAATATGGCAGGAATTAAATCAAACCTCACAGTTATTACCCTAAACATTAATGGCCTTAATTTACCCATCAAGAGACATAAGCTAGCAGGGTAGATCAGACAGACCCCTCAATCTTTACCAAATCCACCTGACCACTAAAGACAGGCACCTCCTCAGGGTGAAATGGTAGCAAATATTCCATGCCATCGGAAATAAGAATCAAGCAAACATTTGCTGTGTAGCATGAGGACCCCACGGGGCCTTTTCCCCCTGAGTTTGATTCCCCAGCACCCATGTAAATAGCCTGATGTGGCCACGCATGCCTGTAGCCCCAGTACTGTGGGGAGCAGAGAGGAGAATCAGTGGGGTTCACTTGTCAGCCAGTCTGACCAAAATCAGCAGTTCCCACTTCAGTGAGAGACTTTTCTTTAAGCAAACACACCACGATAGATAGAAGAGGGTACCAGATATTCTCTTCTGGCTTCTGCATGTGCACATACAGGATACACACATCTGCACACATGTGGCATTAAGTACACATATTTCACCCATGCAAAAATATACCAAACACATGCAAAAAAAACCTAAAAAAATTGTTTATAGAAAAATGGATACAACTATATCAAATGAATTATACAAGTCCCAGAAATTCATGTTTTCTTTCACTTGTGATCCCTAGATTTCATATATACATAAAATCATTGTATGCATATATGATGTGCAAGTACAAGTGAGACTGCCTAGAGGAACAAAGGGAATTCATAAGAGAGGAGAGGGTCAGACATCACACTAAGGAGTTATAATAAGAGGAATATACATGTACACACATACATACATATACATATTTGCATGATATACACTTGTGTGAAAATTTTAAAAGAAATGCTGAATATAAAACTCTGGCAAAATTGGAAATGTGGATGATGAACATCTGACTCAGGATTGTTTCAACTTTTTTTTTTTTTGAGGCAGGGTCTCACTCTAGTGCAGGCTGACCTGGAACTCACTCTGCAGCCCCAGGCCAGCCTCAAACTCACTGCAATCTAAGGTAGCTCAGCCTCCCAAGAGTCTAAAGGCATGCAGAACCATGGTCGGCTTGGTTTCTCCTCTTCAGTCAACAAAGAATATGCCACACTTGTTTTTTTTCGAGGTAGGGTCTCACGCTAGGTCACGCTGACCTGGAATTCACTATGTAGTCTCAGGGTGGCCCCAAACTCACAGTGATCCTCCTACCTCTGTCTCCTGAGTGCTGGGATCAAAGGCGTGTACCAGCATGCCTGGCAATGCCACACTTTTTTGATAGGAGTATTAGAGCAGCAAACCAGGAAAATAATAGTAAAGCAATAGTTTACTGCTGAAAGACTAGCATCATACTCTATACCACATTCGCATATAAAAAGTAAGGCTGTCAGAAAGAACAGAGAGAATGCTCCCTTTTTAACAGGTGAGTAAATGCAACCTCATGTCTCCATACAAAAATTGCAAGAACACTCTTGTCCTCACTGCCCTCTTACCCCTACATTTCTCCCAGGGGAGGAGATGGAGGTGAAGTGCAGCCGCCATCCTGGTGTCATAAAGTCAGCAGGATGTAAACTGCAGTCACAAGGGGAGCACGTGAAAGTTCCATAACTGATTTTAATATAAAATGCTTAAATATTATAACATGCTTAGGAACAAATATTTTAGTAATAAGTTCATCACTGGGCCCACAATCAGAACCACCACTGGCATGCTGGTATCAGCCCTGTGCTTAGTCCAAGTGAGTTTTAGCAAGGAGATATATATGTTTCATTTTTAGCATGGGATGTGTTAGCCCTGGCTGGCCTGGAACTATATGGTCCAGACTTGCCTCAATCTTCTTGTCTGTCTCCTACGTGCTGGGATTATAGATATAATAACCACCATAACGGGCCACCATTTCTGTGACAATGTTTCATTATTACCATGATCCAAACCCAACATTTCTTCCATACCTTTTAATATCCTACATACTAAATGTAGTTTCTACATGGAAACCTGCTGGGGACTGTGTGGAGAGAATGGATGGAAGATGTGGCATTCAGGCCATCCCTCTAATTGTGGACATCAGTAAACTACAAAGACAAATGGACTGTTATAAGCTGTTTTGCATTCTACAATAGCATTAGCTTCCACAGAGCTCGTGCAGCCTGAAATGTTTCTGTCTTGTTTCTACCGAATATATTTGGAGACCTGTAGTTTAGAACTATGAAGGTAACTCTAACAGCTCATAGGTGAGGGGAAAGGGTGGGATCCCAGGAAGGAAGGATCAAAGAGCTTGAAGTGGGACCTCTTAGTAGGGTCTAGGAGAGTCAAGAACTACAGTTGACTTATCACATGGGGTCCATCTCCACAGAAGTGAACCTTCTACACTTGACTCCTGCCTACTGGCAGCAATACCAAACACAAGCACTGATAATCAAAAATGGTTTAATGATTAATGTTCAGGCATTATTTAACAGTGTGGGTATATCCAGATGAGCTAAGCACATACTTTGTAGCACACTACCAAATGTTATACTTTCTGTATTCAAATATGTAGACATATGCAAATTAGTTCCTAGGAATGAGGACATACAATTACAAATATACATATTCTAGATTTGATAAGGTAAATGTAAACAGATACTGTGACTCCTTCCAAACAGAAAACCCACAAGACTTTAGTAAGAGAACCAACTGGTTCCCTGTAACAGGAACGTGCAAAATTAAAGCACGGTAAACTGATATTTACATAAATATCAATCAGTTTATACATTGTCAATGATCTTCTAAGATATGTTGTGGGTGGGTCAACTTTTTTTTCCTCAATGGAGAAGGTATTTAATAGAGGCTAAACTTCAACACTTTAAAATGATACACATAATAAGCCTTATCTGTATGACCACTGCCTCACGTGAAAAAGTAATTTTATGATAGCAATCTATTCTTTTTAAATAAGTGATTCTAAAGAAATCTTCAGATTCTAAGCAGAAAAGAATGCCAGATGCTGTAAGATTTACATTAAACAAGTCATCACTACCCAGACACCTACTTCTCTCTTAGGATGTCATTACCTCTTGAATTTTAACTCAATTTTTAAAGTTTTTTTTTCCATCTTCGTTAATTTTGGTAAATTAGGCACATTTAAAAAGGAAGTTTGTATTGAAACAAATAGCACTAAAGAAAACAATATCTAAGTTTGGTTCCTGGCAAACAGTTCCCCACTGCTCATCTAAGGGACTGTCAAATGGTAAATTTTCAATCATTTTCCCTGAATAAGATTGATCCTCTCTCAAAATGTACTTTTTGTCTCCTGTATAAAAGAAAAATGAACTTTTAGTCTCCTGTATAAAAGCAAAATGGACTTTTTTTTTCCCTTGTAAAAAACACTTACCACTTCAGAAATTAAAACTGGCCTACTCACCCTAGACTCTTCCTAGAACTGGGAGGACAAAGAATGTATACTTAAGTTTAATTAAGACTGCTTTGCACACCCCACCCCATCCTTTTTTTTTTAAAACACACATTAATAGTGGGACTCAAAATAAAAAAATAAGATCTGTTAAAAAGTTAAAACTGACTGTTCCACTGGACTGGAGTCTCTTGGTAGGATCCAGTATTATAAAATGAAGGTTCCATTTGTTTTCACATCTACAAGCCACTTGAACTTATATGTGAATACACTACTTTTATAAATCATGACCTTTGATTTTTCTAAATAGAGCTATTACAAATGAATACAAACTTGAAACATACTGTAATTTAAACTAATAAGCTTTGGGCCCTGCTTTTTAAGTTTTAAGGCATGTGTGTTGTCCTACTTTAACAACATTGTACAAATTTGTAATTACAATCACATGCATGATCTACAGTTAAAAAAAAGTTTGGATTACAGTGTTTTTAAATTGTGAATCACAATTCAGCACCTATCATGTTATAACTAATAAGGCAACAGCAGTGTCATATACTACAATAATACTCCCTTTCCACAGTCTAGCGCAGGGATCAATGAGAGCCCAGAAATGTGAGGATTCTTATGCCTACCTGTATAATCTGTACACATATTCTAGGGGTTTTGAATTGATGATAAAGGTCCTACATGAATCAAACTATCATATGCCAGACTAGTTACAGCAGCTGTTAACGAGCATCAGGGCACAGTTCAAACTGTGCTTAATCACACAATGTGGCCTCGAGGTTTCAGCTCAGCCCCTTCAATCCTTCCGCTGCTTTCTTGGCCTCACGGTGTTTTCCAGCGAAGGTAAGCTGTTGGTGTGTCCATTGACAGCAGTCACAGATCCGTTCTGGTGGTCCTTCAGGTGTTCTTTCCTCCGGGAGGACCCCTTCTTGTTGTAAGTCTGAAATGCATAAAGGCAGATGAGAGCCTCATGATTATGGGAAACTATATTAGGAATTGCATTTCTAATTATGCCTGTTTTCATTTTTATCACAAAATCTTACCAAGAAGTGATTCCTATGGCCAAATAATTTTACTTTTTGCCACTTGTTTCTGTTGGGCCTTGAAAGGCCCGGACGCGAGACCTAATGTAACTTCCGGAGCCTAGCTAAAGTTTGGCTATCTGCCTCTGGCCAGCTATGACTCAGCAAGATGCCTAATGGCCTCTGGCCTGTTACTTCCACATAGGAGTTAGAATTCCCACGCGTGTGTGCACGCTTAGAACCAATCATTTCAAAAGTCGCGGCATACTATTGGCCCTTACCTCTGCCCCCATCCTAGAATCCCCACCCTCGTTCTCAACACTATATAGGCAACAGCCTGTAACAATAACGTGAGTTCCTGCTTTGACGAGACCCCCGGCTTGGAGGTGTGTTCCTGGCTGTTGACACTCATCCTCCTCCTCAACCCCTTGGGAGGAACCAGCGGGCCTGGTCCTTCCTCAGCACTACCTGCCGGGGGAGCCCAGCAGTTTCAATCATTCTTTTGTTGGAGGATTAGTCTGTAAATTCTCTGGCTCATAAGCCACAACACACAGAGAATTGATTTTTCATTCTACTTTGCCTTTTCAGTATCTGGATAGCAGAGGACATAGTCAAATTGGTTCTCTTCCCCCTACTCCTCCCTCTGCTAGTAGCTCTTCTGACACAAGGCCCTTGCTTACCTTCAAAGTTTTGTTATTGCCTCAGCAATTATCTCAGCCTTCATGCACAAAGCACTATGCTGCTATAAGCAATTATAAAAAGGTCCTGTTTTTAAGCTCCCTTCTACCTGGATTATGTTCCATAGTGTAGCCACAATCCACCAAGCTCAGTAGTAGCACATGAATCCACCAAACCATGCACAGAGAAGAGAAAAAGGGGCTGAGCCTCCATGTGGCCATTTTATGCTACTGGTCTTTCCTCCCCAGGACCCAGAACCTTTGTCCTTGCTCCTGACCTCCTGCATCTTCCCTAGACCAGTGAGCTCTGCAGCTACTTGACACTGGCTACAAAAGCAGAAGCATATGTCATTCTGTGGTTCAGAGGTAGCAGGAAAATCAAGTGTTTGCCAAATGGTCACATACCAGAGATAATATGTGAGCAAACAACTGCATTGTTATATCATATGACTGAACTTAACCCCCAAACTTGAGTAATGCATATGTAAGAAAACTGGGACAAAACAGCAGGTTTCCACTATATCTGAGAACTCTGGCAGAAATTTCACATAGCCATGGCATTCAGGCTAGCTGGGCTGAGTGAGATTTCACACTGAAAACAAACTCTTTATGTCTCTACAACTGGTCAGAGAGAAGTGAGAGCAGCCTACTGAACAGTTTTGCATTTCCCATGTGAGTCTCAAGTCTCACTGGCCCAGGATCTAAAGCAAAGGTGAGCCAGCCTTCCATCCCCACAAAGGCTCCATTAGAGTATAGTGCTGGCATCCAGCACTATCCACAAAGCCCTGTTAAGTGAAAAATAAGCCATGTGCCAGTGAGATTTACCTGAATGTAGAAGTTTGTGAAGAGAGCAATCAGGGAAATCATGTATCCGATCTGGAAATATAACCAACCAAGAGGGAAAGTACATGGCCAGATGACTCCACAGCTGGTTTGGATGATCGTCAGCACAAACTGAACCTGGGGGAAGAGAAGGGACACAGCTAAGCAGTGATGCTACAGACAGGTTCTACATCAGGCATCTAGCATCCCACACTCCTGAACTAGTGTTTGCTGACCTTCTGTAAGTACAGCTGTTATTTCATAAACAACACATACATTACATTTATACTAAAGTGCATATGTATGCATCTTCTATATTCCTTCCTCTCTCCTTCAAGCTTCTTAAACCATGTTCTTCAAGATTCAAAGACATAGATACATAAAGAGATACAATGGTTCTTTTTTTGTTTTGTTTTGTTTTGTTTTGTTCAAGGTAGGGTCTCACTGTAGTCCAGGCTGACCTAGAATACTCCTACCTCTACCTCCCAAGTGCTGGGATTAAAGGTGTATGTCACCACCCACAGCTAAGGGTTCTTTTCAAAACCAATTTTAAAGAAGAAAAGTGTGAAATGTGTATGTTTAAAGATTACTGATGTCAGAGCTGGGTGTGGTGGTGCATGCCTTTAATCCCAGCACTCAGGAGGCAGAGGTAGGTGGATCACTGTGAATTTGAGGCCACCCTGAGACTACATAGTGAATTCCAGTACATCCTGGGCTACAGCGAGACCCTGCCTCGAAAAATGAAAAAAAAAAAAAAAAGATTACTGATGTCATTCAGGAGGTATGATCCAACTGAACATCTGCCTATCCATGTACACTTTGGTGTCGCAAAAGCTAATGAGACCATTTAAACTCTTCTTGTCAAAAAGTGCTATGTCCGCAGATGATTTCTGATGAGTCACCCTGAAGGGTGAGAGAAAGCTTGTGGATTCACAGTGCAAAGATGTCCAAAGGCACATGATTACTGGAAGATGTACAGTCATGAATAACCACAGAGGAAAAGGTCTACTCACTGGATTTTAGGGAGCTTCCAACTTGCCTATATAGTTTTTTCCCCCTCTTTCTTAAGGTCAGTTTTCTAAGTTGAAGAGTAACTAGGCACATAGTATAATCTTCTACCTCAAAGTACAAAGCCTAATGGGAGGCCAACTGCCCAGTCATTCACACTCTGCTTTTGCCAAAGCCACAGCTGTAGCAGAAATCCATCTCTGTACTGTGTTCTCCTCAGGTACAGCAGGAAGTTAAAGAACAAATAACCTTCCTCACAGAGGGTGAGAAAAAAATTAACAAGAACTGCAGAGCAGCTGGCAAAGGAGATAATGAAATAAATACATAGTAGGTAAAAATTTTATTAAAATGTCATCTCTACATTTTGAAAACTAAGGATTGATTCGGGGAGATCTGAATTAGCTTGGTTTGGAAAAATGTGTTTATTTGGCAAGGCTAGGGCTGAGGATTTAATGTCTATGCTCCTCAGTCAGCCAGACCTGGCCCACTGCTTCACTGTCGTCATCTATAAAATGTAGACAATAACCTGAAATCAGGCTATGGGAATAACCTATGCAAAAATCACTTGACATGTGTTGGACATATAATGTTGCCAGGGTTGGTCAACAGTAAGTAGTATTACTAAATAGCTAATGAAGAATTCATAGGGAAAATATTATAAGTCTATAGCAGGGTGAGCTTTGAAAAGGGGCTGAAGGAGTGGAAGTCAACAGGTGCTATTACATTGTGGCAGAGGGGTCACCTTATCACTGTCAATATTCTCCAGTCACCTATACAAGCCATAGACTCTAAGTATGCTGACAGTTCCACTTAAAACTCCTGGGAGCACAGATAAACAGGTTTCAGTTTTACTTTGGAAATTAGAAAACACATATGTGCTTATGTACACAAAGAAAAAAGGCTTGATTTAGGAATTTGAATTTAAGTCCTCACTAGATCATAGCAGTTCCTTCACCAATTAGAAACAAGAACATTCACTGATCTGCACATGACAAAGAACTTAACTGGGTCATGAGGGTGAGGAAGGGCCATCAACTAAACAATAAAGACAAAACTGGTCTGTGGTGAGGAGTAAGTCTTGGGGGGGAAGGGGCTGAGTCACTCACCAGCTGCCCCTGAGTGATGTACTTCTTCCACCAGAGGTAAGGACGCATGGAAGGGACAGATGACAGACCATAGTACGAGTACATGAGGACATGGATGAAACTGTTCAGCGTGGCACCAAAATAAGCTGTGGGAACAAACAGCATATGGTAGGAGGATATATTAGCATTTCATACATGACAGGTTAAAAAAAAAATCCAAGATACTCTTTGAACCAGAGAATGCTTTTGAACAGAGAGCAAACACAGCAGCTGCAAGCACCACATGGATGAATTCAATGTCCACTTGGGCAGGGGACCATCACCACAATGCCTGAGCCCAGAGGTCAGCTGGAGCTTCTATGATTTCCCCTGGCCCAGATCATCCTCCTCCTCAGTGAGGATTGCTTTTCTTGCCAAGCCCAGGTGCCTCCTGTAAAGGCTGAGAGGAGAAAGCTGATGAGCAGCATGCTCAAGGAAGGCTGTTAGCACTCCTTTGCTAACATGTGAAGAAGTCTTTAAAGTTACCTTCTATGAAGGTAACTTTTATAGAAGTCTATGAAGTTACATACTTCCTGGTGTGGCATGTTGAAGGTTTTATTAATAAGAGAGTCCCGAGTCAGTTTCTGAGGGAGGAAAGATCCACTTTACCACACTTCATTCAATTTCCAGTAAGACTATGAGGATTGCAGACTTTTCATCCTCCTTGATAGTGAACAAGGAAACAAGGCTACTGGCTTTTTATACAAACAGCTGTTACAGAAGGAATTTCCACTGCTAGCTCTAACAAAAACTGGTTTTGTGGTCTTGGACAAGTCATGTCCATTCTCTAGTTTTTCATGGGCCAAGTGGAGATAGTTGTCTTACAAGATCTTTGAATTTCAAAGTACTCTTCAAATGTAATGAAATTTAATGAGGAGCTGCCCCTATTAGAACTAACCAATTTAGCCTTGCAGGGATGGGTGAAGACAATACTGAGGAGCTCAACCAAGTCCCCTAAGGTCTGTTTCCTTCCAAGCCCAAAAAAGCTGTATTGGGAAAGTCTTTTCTAGTTATAAACTTGATGGGCCTGTGAATGTTGGTGGGCTGAGTTAATCAATGACAATTCAATTTGAAGGGAAAAATAAAATCTATGAGTAGACTCAAAGATTTTCTGTCAAATTCTTTGATGTTGGGATTACAAAATTTATGACTAAGACATATGTCAAGAACTTAAAGGTAATAATGTCTGAAATCTAATACTTTGTGTCATAATATTCCCAAAACCCAGACCCAACCTTAGGGAGTCCATATCCAATTTTTGTGCATGTTACAGATGTCATCCTGATAATCTTACTTTACCAGAGTATGTGGAGACTTCCTAACTCACTATGTAGCTTTAAAAAAAAAAAAATTCACAATATTCATGGTTGCCTGACACTTCTTCGTGATGTGATTCTATCCTCCTGTTAGGCTCGGTAGGCAGAGACACCTTTCCCACTGGAGAAAAGCAAAGATTTGGAAAGAATAAAGCACAGCTGTCTTCAATAGACAGAACACTTTTTTTTTCTTTTCTTTTCCTTTTGGTTTTTCTAGGTAGGGTCTTACTGTAGCCCAGGTTGACCTGGAATTCACTCTGTAGTTCCAGGCTGGCCTTGAAGTTGGTGATCCTCCTACCTCCACCTCCTGAGTTCTGGGATTAAAGGTATGCACCATCATTCCCAGCTCATTTTTTACTTAAAAATTATTTATTTGCTAGAGAGTAAGAGGCAGATAGCAAAAGAGTAAATATGGGTGCACCAGGGGCCCCTGCCACTGCAAACAAACCCTAGACACATGTGCTACTATATGCATCTGGCTTATGTGGGTACTAGGGAATCAAACCCAGGCCATCAGGCTTGGCATGCAAGTGATTTTAACTGCTGAGACATCTCTCTAGCCCCATTTTTTACTTTTATAATCTTTTTAGATTAACATACATAGTAATAGGTTTTATCACAGCATACTAGTTTTTATTTTTATCTTTTTGGTGCTTGCATATGATGTGTGTGTGTAGGCATGTAAATGCGATGGAACCCATGTGGAGGTCAGAAGATAAGTTTGTATGTCAGCCCCTCACCTTCCACATCATTTGAGGTAGGGTCTCTTGTTCACCACTCCATTAGCCTGGCTAGCTGGTTGCCAAAATTCTGGGAAATTCTCCTGTCTCTGCCTCCCATCTTGTGGCCTACATGCTGAGATTAGAGACAACTGTCACAGCTTCTAGCTTTTAAATGAGGTCAAGGGATCTGAACTTAGGCACTCAACTCTTGCATGGCAAACACTTTATGTCTTGTGCCATCTCACCACCCCCATGGTAACTTTCATACATATGTGCATTATATTTTGCTCTCATTTGTTCCCTCCCCTACTGCACTTACCCATGCACCTTCCCCCATTCCAGCTGTTTTCCTTTCTCCCCCCCCCCGAGCCTTCCCTTCTATTTTCTTATTGCACATATTCCATTAGCCTACTTTACACCTCCCTTAAAATCTTTCTCCTTTCTCATGATTCTCTTTCCAGTTTTATGACCTACAAATGCATATGCAAATATATAACTATATAATTTTAAATTATATAGTTCAATCAGAGAAAACATGCAGTATTTATTTGAAGCTGGCTTATTTCAAATTAAGATGATTTCCAGTTGCATCCATTTTCCTGCAAATATAACAATTTCATTTTCTTTAGAATTTTCTTTAGAATAGAATTCCATTACATGGATGTACCACATTTTTTCCTCCATCTTTTGGTGGATGCCTAAGCTGCTTCACTTGTGAAGAGTGTCACTATAAATACTGATGTTCAGCTATCTCTATGGTATGCTGACTTACAGTCCTTTAAGGATATACCCACGAGTTTTGTATCATTGTGGTATGAAGTCCTAGTTTCAGTGTTTGAGGATCTTCCATAGTGGTCTCTATAGTGGCTGCACAAGTGTACATTCCCACCAGGAATGAATAAAGATTTCTCTTTCCTCACCAGCATTAGTGGTCACCTGTTTTCTTGATGACAGACATCAGCTAACTCTGACTGGGGTGAAATGGAATCTCAAAATAGTTTT
Organism: Dipus sagitta; assembly: GCA_036346955.1. NCBI lineage: Eukaryota > Metazoa > Chordata > Mammalia > Rodentia > Dipodidae > Dipus > Dipus sagitta. The sequence goes on from CM070780.1 coordinate 42,382,236, forward strand.
TTTTTTTTTTTTTTTGAGGTAGGGTTTCACTCTAGTCCAGGCTGACCTGAAATTCGCCATGTACTCTCAGGGTAGCCTTGAACTCACAGTGATCCTCCTACCTCTGCCTCCTGAGTGCTGGGATTAAAGGCATGCGCCACCACTCCCGGCTTTCAAAGTAGTTTTAATTTACATTTTCCTGATGTGCTAGAGGGAAACCCTACCTTGAAAACCAAAAAACAAAAAGGGGGGAAAAAAAACACCCCACAAAATTACCAAAGTTCAAAATGGCTTAACTTAGGCATCTACAGAAACAGTACCTTTCCTGAAAGCTTAGTCAGCCCCTGTGCTCATGTATGTTCCCAAACAACCTCTTATTACTTACAATGGCCGCAGGGGACCCAATTCATCACAAACCACCAGATATTGAACATGGTGGCATGGTGGTAGACGTGCAGGACTGTGATCTGGTGGTTGTTCTTGCGCAGGATGAAGAAGAAGGTGTCCATGAATTCTATGAGTTTGGAGAAGTAGTACCACCAGAGAACACGGATAATCTAAGAGCAAAGGATCAAAGGCTTTATGGTTTAGCCTAACACTTCTCTGAAACTGCACCTGTGGCATGTTTCACTGACATTCCAGACTTTAGGACCAACCTGGAAAAGCCCCAGCTTCCTCCCAACTCCTAATGCTCTTCTGGTGTTGTCAGCTCTAGCCATTCTGTTAGTATGTTTAGTTAATGAACATGCTGGGTGGGAGTCGGGTGGGGTAAAATGACTACAAGGGAAGTCTTCAAAGGCTCCCTGACCCTCTCAAAAAAACAAGAAGTATAATCCCAGCACTTTGGAGGTGTAAGCATGAATGTGTGACTTTGAGGTCAGCCAGAGCTAAGGGAGACAATGTCTCTAAAGAAAAACAACAGGAAGCTCAAGACTCAATGCCTCAAAAAGACAACCTGCTTTCTTGGAAACAGTCTGCAGAGCTGCCAGAAAAGAAAGGATGCTTCTGGTTTCAAGGCTTGGTGTGAAGTAGGCAGCATTAAGACATGGAACCAGAACATGCAGCATCTGTTCTTGGGTCATTACTATGCACAACAAGTATTCAAAGGAAATGCCTACCCATGCTGAACTCTGACTGAGTACTTTCATTTACAATAAGAATCTCAGAGTGGAAGCTGGATTTTGTTTACTGCCACTACTCAGAGGGTACTTTTAAGAATGATTTAAAAAATTTAAGACATTATTATGATCTCAGTTGTGTAAATATAAAACCTTATAAACACATGCAACTTGTCCCCTGTCAATTATTCAAAGGAGTGATTTTATAGAGAGGGAGGTTTCCATTTTATAGCTCTCCTGTTCAAATTTTCATAGTATGTGCACACTGTTTTTCTTATTCTTTTCAAAATGTCAAGAGGAATTAGCTGGGAGGAGAGGCTGTAGTCTTTGTCTTTTGAATCACTTTATTTTATCAAATAACAAAACACACACATGCACACACATACACACCTATCTAATAAGATTACTTGAAAAAGAAACAGTACCTTCATGTCCGATTCTCCTGCACTGTGTGTGCCCTGACAGAAGAAATTGTATCTGCCTTCCCACACACCTGTCACCAACTAAAAAAGAAATAAACCAGTCATCCATAACATCAGAACCCTGTTCAATTGAAGTACTAGTTTTATTTTTTCATATTATTTATTTCTAAGCAGAGATGAAGAGAAAGACACCCCCCCCCATACACACACAGAAAGAGACAGAGAGAGAGAGAGAGAGAGGAAAGAGAAGAGAGAAAATGAGAATAAATGGGCACACCAGGGCCAAACTCCAGATTCATGTGCCACTTTGTGTATATGCCTTTACATGTATACTGGGGAAATGAGCCCTGTGGTGGTTTGAATAGATGGCCCCCAATATATTCAGTTTTTTATTTGTTTGTAGTTTGCATCTGCAGCCACCTGGCTGGAGGCAGTGTCACTGGGTGGATCTTAAGGTGTGGTGGTGGGTTTCAGATTTCAGTCTAAAGATATGCAAAGTGTGCCTAGCAGGAGTTCCTAAAGTATGCTGTACTGTGTGGCTTTTGGCTTGTGCGCTCTCTCTCTCTCTGCTTGGACCTATGAAGGCAGGCCAGATTCTTCTGCCATTTATGGAACTTCCCCTGGATCTGTAAGCTTCAATACATATCCCTTCCTCCGTAACTGTGCCTGGTCTGGAAGTTCATCTCAGCGAACCTGAAGCTGTCTGCTACAAGCCCTATATTAGTTTTTTAGAGTCTGTGGAAATTTACTTTGGGCTATGCTGAGGCAAGTTTGCTATAAGAAAAGAACATCATAGGAAAACATAAAGACATAGTCTAAGCTTTTGGACCTTTCATAAAGGGTGAACACAGTGGCAGATTACATGGAGCTTGGAGTAACCCCCAGGCTGCAGCCTTCAGAGATCCTTCTCAACCTGCTGCCTCTCAGCACAATCCTCAGTTCATCATCCGTACAGATGAATCTCAAACCATCCAGATTAATCCAACTTCAGGTCATCACTCTGCTTCCCAATAGCTTCAAGCCACTTTCCCTAAGGCAGAGCTCCTTAAACTTGATGATTTTGCCCTAGAGTCTTCTGAACAAGCCAGACAGATTATCCTGACAGAGGGCCAAAAATTTGTATTGCTAATAAGTTCCTAGGTTAACACAGTACCAAGGCTGCTGGTTTGTGGGCCACACTTTGAGAACTACTGCTGCAGGTCCAGAAATAATTAAGTCCAAATTCATCTTCCTCATCACTTTCTATTGCTGGGTCAATGAATTAATCCTCTGCAGACTGGGGAGACTGTACCTGTGCTTCAGAATTCACTGGTACCAGAAGAAGCACTGCAACACCAGAGAGGACCTCAGAGCTAGAGTGCAAGCTACTATAGCTCCATGGTTTTCTCTACTGCAGAAAAGTAACCTGTTTTCTCCCCAGCACACCAAGAGAATGAATGACCCCAGAGAAAACCTCAAAACTCAGTCTAGTGGTCAGGATAGAAAGTTTATTTTGACTATTCTGTATTTCCACAGTGCCATTTACTAGGTTCCAGATCCACACCTATGAGATGATTCTTTGTGAAAACTGCAGTCCATTGCTCTCTAGCTTTCTCCCAAAGTCTAGACAATCCTGAGTGTTCCTGGTGACCAGGAGGAACCTGAGATGGCATGCTTGAGCCTGATCTAATCCAAGCACAAAACACAGGGACCAGTTATGGATTCTCACTGTGTTCATCTGTCCAGCACCACCAGCATCACACAGAACTTCTAAGAAAGTTTTCTGCCTCCCAAGTGCTGGGATTAAAGGCGTGTGCCACCATGCCCAGCTTTCTTTTTTGTAAACTCTTTTTTTGTGTTGTTGTTGTTCAATTCATTTATTTGAGAGTGAGAGACAAAGAGGCAGACAGAGACAGAGAAAAAGGGTGCACCAGAGCCTCTAGCCACTGCAAACCAACTCCAGATGCATGTGCTACTTGTGTATCTGGCTTATGGGGATACTGGGAAATCAAACCTGGGTCCTTAGGCTTTGCATGCAAGTGCCTTAACCACTAAGCCAACTCTCCAGCCCCTAAGAGAGCTTTCTTGAACCATCTCCACACCTTCAAAACCTAAAACTCTGGTGGGCCACCAAAGCTGTGCCTTAAAGTCCTCAATCAACAGACTCTTTTGATTTTAAAAAGATGTATCATATTCCTTTTTGAAAATAGCAGAATCTAATGCTGCTATTTTCAAACTGCGGGCCCTAATCAGAATTAGCAGCACCCAAGAACTTGTTAGAAATAACCCATAGGCCCCACCCTAGATCTTGAGAGCTAGATATTTCTGGATAGAAAGCCAAGTATGCGTTTCTTTTTTTAAAAAAGAATTTCTTTTGAGACAAGGTCTCATGTAGCCAGGAGTTGCCTTTGATATCTTCATCTTCCTTCCTGCAGCTCCTGAGAGCTGAAAGCTGGGATTACACCTGGTGCAGTGATTTTCATGCAACTAAAACTTGAAGACAGCTGTAATCCCCATTGAAGCTTCACAGCAGAGTTTCCAGGGGAGCTTTGAGAAATTACTAATGCCTTGACCATGAAATCAGTCTCCTGGGGTCTCTGGCAAAATTCTTTAGAGAACTGAGTATACAATACAACTGGGAACCATTAGTTACTTTTCAGTAAAAAACAGTGTTTTGGGAAAGGTGTGAGAACCAGGATCCAAGAGACTCCAGCTGCACCCCTTACCCACTTCCCTTGATTAGCATGGTGGTCAGGAGACTCCAGCTGCACCCCCTCACACTTCCCTTGATCAGCATGGTGATCAGTAGAGTTCTTCCAAACAGCAGCAAGTTTGGAGAAGGCTCTGAGGGTATACAGTCACATTTCCACCCACTCCAACATCAGAAATAAATGTCAGTCATGGGTACAACCAGTGCATCACACCTGACGCAGTGTCTAATCTTTCTTCTAATTTTCTTTCTGATGTTCTTCTGTTCTGTCACCTTCTACACATAAAACACAGGAATTTACATGGTTCTCATGGCCAAAGAACAGCAAGGGATCTGCAACACCATTAGACTGATGAAAAGTGCTGTGGATTAGGAAGAAGAGTTGAATGGAGGTCCACTGCCTGAGGAGAGTGTAATCTATGGATCCTTGTGGTTTTCACTGTCAAAAATGAGATGAAGCTGGACTAAATTATCTCTAATTTTCAATAACTGTTATGCTAGGACTCCAAAAACAGACCAGACAGGATGCTGGAGATTTTGTTAAGACCAGCACCCACAGGGAAGTTGTATTAGTTGTATTATCTTTTTGGTCTCCTGCCCCTTCTTAAGGCCACTTAAGTAGGTCACATGCCAACCTATCAAAAGTTCTAAGATCCCTCTAAGCCTGAGGGAACTGGAGAGATAATGGGGGAGGTGAGCATGGTACCCTCAGGAGACCTGGGTAGAAAAAGTGCTGTGCTATCACATCATACTGTTCACTGTATCTCCCTCAACCCCAGAAGGAAACTGCTGAACTATTTTCTGTAGAGGGAGATGCAAAAAGGAATATGATACATCTTTTTAAAAAAAGTTTTTATTATTAACTTCCATGATTGTAAACAATATCCCATGGTAATGTCCTCCCTCCCCCCACTTTCCCCTTTGAAACTCCATTCTCCATCATACCCCCTACCCCTCTCAATCAGTCTCTCTTTTATTTTGATGGAATATGACACATCTTGTTAAAAATTTCATGGGAACAGAGGCCAGTAAGTTAAAAAGGAGATAAAAAGGGAAGAGAAAGAAAGGGAGGAAGGCATTTATTAGGTTGGTATTGTATATATGTAAGTAGAAAGATTGAGATGGGGAGGGGATATGATGGAGAATGGAATTTCAAAGGGGAAAATGGGGGGGGAGGGTACTACCATGGGATATTTTTCATAATCATGGAAAATATTAATAAAAATTGAGAAAAAAAATTTCGTGGGAAGCCGGGCGTGGTGGCACATGCCTTTAATCCCAGCACTTGGGAGGCAGAGGTAGGAGGATCACCATGAGTTGGAGGCCACCCTGAGACTACATAGTTAATTCCAGGTCTGCCTGGGCTAGAGTGAAACCCTACCTCGAAAAAACAACAATAACAAAAATTTCATGGGAAAGCTGGGCGTGGTGCTGCATGTCTTTAAGCCCAGCACTCGGTAGGCAGAGGTAGAAGGACTGCTGTGAGTTCAAGGCCACCTTGAGACTACATAGTGAATTCCAGGTCAGCCTGGGCTAGAAAGCGAGACCCTACCTCGAAAAACAAAAGAAAACAAAAATGTCATGGGATAACACCGTATAGTTTTCATGAAGACAATTATGTACAATAAAAATTTTACTAAGATGATTATCTTTACCAGATATATCTTTTGTAATTTTACCATCTACATTCTAGGACCTACCCTCACTATATCTTGGTTTACAGGGGTCCAGAAATATGCTGGGTTGGCTTTGCTTTTACCAATTTATAACAGGATGGTTGGTGTGCACATGTTCAGGTGCAAAAAACTGCATTCGTAAACACCTGCCTTTGCAGGGGCTCCCCAGTAAAGAAGAGAACATATGTTCCCTGGTAATCCTGTGGGTGCTCCATCAGAAGCACGGGCAGACTGAAGGGCTGTTGCTAACTGAGCAGGAGGGACTCTCCTTACTTTTTATCTTTATGCTTTGTGGTGGGTTGACTGTGATGTCCCCATAACCTAAGACATTTTTTGATTAAGATTAAGCTTCCTACTTAAGTCTCCATCAGGCAGACCCCTGTGTCATTTTGGGTAGATCTTGAGTCCAGCCCTAGGTGTGTGTTCAGTCAGTTCATCCTTACTGGTGCTAGCTGCTTACTCTTTCTGTCTCTCTGCTGTGGATGTATGATGAAAATGAGCCAGCTTCTTCCACCACAATGGAGCTTCCCCTGGAATGTGAAAGCCTGAAATAAACCATTTTCTCCCATAAGCTGCTTCTGGTGGGGTATTTGTCCCAGCAAAGAGAAAGTAACTACAATGTGCTTCCTTTTTTATCTTTTCCTGACAGAATCTGGATGGGACTGCCTTGACTCTTTCAGCTAATTAACCTAAAATCCTATCTGCCCTTTCCCAATTAATCTGCCCTACCCCCCACTGCTGACAAAAACATTGATACAAAAGCACTATCTTTGAAGGGTAAAGAACTCACACCTGTGCTTTGGGTGGTGAACTTCAGTACTGGCTAGACAGAGGAAGCTGCTCATCTACAGAGGCTGCCAAGATTCATGTAACATTCACTGATTGCTACTAGCACTTAGCAGTTCTACTGAGGTCACTGTGAATCCCAATGAATTAATTCCATGTTTAAACCCTTTCAAGATGTTTTTCGCTTTCAGAACAAAACCCCTAATCCTTGGTGCAGCATTCAAATATTCACATTCTACAATGAACCTCCAAGCTAGGGTCCTTGTAAGGTATTTTGATCCTTTTAAACCTCAGCTCCCTTGCTGATGTGGATTAACCCTGCTCTTGCATCATGATGACATGGGAAGTTAGTAATGAAATATGTAATACTTATCCAACATGGTGCATAGGATATGTATGTAAATGTTGCATTAACTATTCTATCCATTTCAACTAGAATATTCTACCCCATTCTCCAGCTTTCAAAATCATCTCTTTTATTAGAGTTTGGTTAAAATTCCCTTTACTTCATGGTTGTTTCCATGAGGTTCCACTAAAACCTTTTGGCTAATCTCCTTCCTGTAAGCCTGTCCTGCAATGAGTTCTTGTAATCTGCTTCCAGGGTCTCTTTTCTGCCTTGGTGATGGGTGTTTATGCTCCTAGGTCAGCCCAGTGCTGACCTGGATTCTTGAATCAATGGAAGCAGCACAAGGGCTTGTAACAGGAGTGCTAGAGTTCCTTTTCCCCAAATATAGACCTAATATTTCATTTGTAGCCCAAAAATAGGAGGTGGGGAAATATTCAATTCATTGTAAAACGAACAGAAATTATAATACCAGAAGGTACTTTAATGAGGCTTGGATTCTGACAGCCATCTGGATTCTATTCAAAGAGGATAACTAATCCTCATCAAACTTTCCTATCTAGCCTCTCTTAACCAAAAATGAGGTCCATCCTTCAGCACTGTACTTCCTGGAATACTACCAAAAGCATCTCAGGAAAAAAAGTTCACTGAAATACTTAAAAGCATAAATGGAAAAGTTCTGACATTTGGGCCATTATTAGCCCTCTACCTAACATTTCAAGATGACAGATCAAGATTTTTTGAACAAGCCTTTGAAAGAGGCTGGCTGCTTTTACTGATGAGATGGATAAGCTATGTGGATACAGAGAAATAGGCACTCCAGGCTTGAACACAACTGCATCTTAAGACCTGAGGCATGCTTCTAAGAACCACCACCAACTGTGCAGGGCTAGCAATGCATATAGTTTTCTAAATTTCTAGTATGTACCTTTTTGGATCTGGTAAAGTAGGAGTTTTAAATTAAGAAATGATGATAATGAAGTGACATGGGCAGCCTCCCAGGTTACAAAACTTCTTGGACCACTAGTATGTGCTGGACTAACACACTGGAATCCTGACCCCAGATCCAGTGCTCATGACCTTCCTTGTCTGTTTCTGAACCCTTAGCAAGAGTATGGAAGGGATTCTCTATCATGAGAGAGGCAGAGAAACAGACCTTGAGCTGTATTTTTACTCTTAGCAGACATCTCACTTAAAATTACTGATCAGCCACTCCAAAGTTTAAAGCACCTTTTCTCTTTAGGGTTGAGCAGGCCAATTTTGGCAATACCATCAAGGAGCGAGCAGAGGCAAATCAAAGTATGTAGTTTTGAATTTCAAATCTCTCATATATAGCATTTAATGAAGGCAATGAGATAATTTCAGACCTATGGCCTTCAAAAATGTTTTTTTTTTGTTTTGTTTGTTTGTTTGTTTGTTTTCCTCCTGAAGACCAGGCACAACTCTGGGTTATAGCTGGAGGCAACCACCTTAGCTGGGTCATCAGGACAGGTCATGCACACTTAAGAACAGAGCACACAGGCCAACCTGAAAGAGGTATGCCTGGTATCTGAGTCCCACACTCTGGCCTCCTGTGCTGGAGGTCCCTTTCTTACTTTTCACACTCCTACAGCTTTCCCTCTGTGATGGGTAAACCCAGTACCAAGCATAGGTAAGGACCATATAATGCCTGATGACTCTAGCCAAATGCTTGATGTTTGTACTTCAAGCACTTGAAGGTCCATAACTAGGGTGTCAGTGGGGGCACCCCAACAAAAAAGGAAGCTCCTGACAAACTATCCTTTCCATAACTTAAAGAAAGGTTGGGCTAGAGAGATGGCTTAGTAGTTAAGGCGTTTGCCTGCAAAGCCAAAGGATCCCGGTTTGATTCCCTAGGACCCACGTAAGCCAGATGCTCAAGTGGACGCATGCATCTGGAATTTGTTTGCAGTGGCTGGAGACCCTGGTGTGCCCAATCTCTCTCTCTCTCTCTCTCTCTCTCTCTCTGCCTCTTTCTCTCTCTCAAATAAATAAATAGATAAAATATATTTAAAAAAAAGAGTGGGGTTCAGTTTAAAAAAAGAAAAGAAAAGAAAGAAAGAATGGTCTACAGCCCATCAATTTGAGTCACTTGCTTTGCAAAGCTAAGTCCGGTTTAATCAGGAACAGCATTCCTGAACTTATTACACTTATTATCAGCTGCAAAGTCAAGTCCAAAGATCTGAAGAGTCAGTTTGGGACAATGCTCTGGACCAACCTCAAAGCTTTCTCTCTAGCAAAGGCACTTCCTTCCCTCGTCTTAGGAGTGGGCGAGGAATGGAGAAAGTGTGTGCGAGCAATGCCTTTCTCTCTCCCCATGGTGTGGAATCCTCTCGGGGCAGTGTCAGTACAAATAGGCCAGTACTGTTTCCTTACAAGTCCCAAGAAGTTTCTTTCTGGGCCAGAAGTTTCAGCTACAAGGGAGCAAAGTGACAAGTATAAGTACTGGTACTGTTCTCTCAGTTGTTTTTAACTTCTCTATACCTCACTTAAATAGGAAGTACAAATATTTGTTTCCAAAATACTTATTTTATAAAACTAGTCATCAACTAATAAGTCATTTTGATTGTTTTCCCAAATCTTATTTTCCTACAATAATGTATATATTTTAGAAAAGCCTGAAGAAAAAGAAAAATAAGCTCAGGGGCTGAGCAGTTAAAGGGGCTTGCTTGCAAAGCCTGTTGGCCTAGGACCTATGTAAAACCAGATGCACCAAAGTGGTAAGAGCATACCTTTGCAGTTTTTTTCAACAGCAAGAGGTCCTGGTATGCTCATGAGCATTCTCTCTCTCTCAAATAAAATTATTAAAAAAAAAAAGAGAGAGAGAAAAGAAAAAACAAGTTTAGGATGTAGTGTTTCTAAATCAACTGTTCTGGGCCTGCATCACAGGGTCATGAAAGCCAGAGCCCCGGGAGGTGCTTGCCAGGTGCCTGAGGAACTGCTTTAACACTGTCAATTACAGAGGTTAGGAAGCAACAGGAAAACATCTAGTCCATCAGACAAGCAACTTCTTTCATCTTTCCAAAAAAGAAGTACCAGGAATCTCTTCAAAGGGTGATTCAGAGTAAAAAAACCAAACTAGCTTCTGGTCTGACCAGGTGACAAACTGAACAAAAGCAGACACTACTCCTCAGTAAACACCAGTAGGCGTGATTACAATACTACCTTCTAGACATAAAGTGGCCTCTCTCTACATACCTATATAAAGAAACATGGGAAAATGGTATAATGAATTCTAACACTATGAGTTGGATCTATAAGACAATATTATATGAATTCAACTCAAAATGTAATGTTGACAAAAAAGCTGATTGAAAGACTACACTATTGACGTAAGAGTTTAAATACAGAAATATTTTCCATTTTTTATATATTTTTGTGAGTGTACATCAGCGTGTGGGGCATGTGGAGGCCAGAGGACAATTCTGAGTGTCATCTTCAGGAATACTAAATAACTTTTTTGAGACAGGATTTCTGATTAGCTGGGTCCTACCAAGTAAGCTCCATTAACTAGCTAGAGCACCCCAGGGATCCACTTGTCTCTGCCTCCCCTGCAATGGGATTATGGGCAAGAGCCACTATGCCTGGCATTTTATTTGTTTTATTTATTTATTTGGGGGAGGGGAGAAAAGGAGGGAGAGAGAATGGGAGTGCCAAGGCATCTAGTCACTGCAAGCAAACTACAGACACATGTGCCACCTTGTACATCTGGTTTACGTAGGTCCTGGGGAATTGAACCTGGGTCCTTTGGCTTTGCAGACAAGTACCTTAACCACTAAGCCATCTCTCCAGCCTGCCTGGCATTTCTATGTATGTTATGGAGTTGGACTCAGACCCTCATACTTGCAAGGCAAGCACTTTACTGACTGAGCTATTTCCTCAGCCTGATGTAGTTTTTTTTTTTTTTTTTTTTTTTTTTTTTAAGTGTATTTGAGAGAGAGGGAGAAAGCAGCAGATAAACAGAGAGAGAAAAGGTACACCAGGACCTCTAGTCACTGCAAACTCCAGACACATGCGCCACCAGGTGCGTCTGGCTTATTATGTGGGTACTGCGAAATCGAACCTGAGTCCTTAGGCTTTGCACAAGTACTGTAACAGTTAAGACATCTCTCCAGCCCAGATTTTTATTTTTTTGAAAAAAGATCTCAGGGGGTTGAAGAGATGGCTCAGCAAGCATTTAAGGTGCTTGCCTGCAAAGCCTAAGAACTGGAGTTTGGAAGAATCAATATTGTGAAAATGGCAATCTTACCAAAAGCAATCTACACATTTAATGCAATCCCTATCAAAATTCCAATGGCATTCTTCATGGAAATAGAAAAAACAATCCAAAAATTCATTTGGAATCACAAAAAACCTCGAATATCTAAAATAATACTGAGCAACAAAAATAAGGCTGGTGGTATCACAATACCTGATTTTAACCTATACTACAGAGCCATAGTAACAAAAACAGCATGGTACTGGCACAAAAGCAGACTCGTAGATCAATGGAACAGAATAGAGGACCCAGATTAAGTCCAGGTAGCTATAGCCACCTGATATTTGATAAAAACGCCAAAAATACTCATTGGAGAAAAGACAGCCTCTTCAGCAAATGGTGCTGGGAAAACTGGATATATATCTGTAGAAGGATGAAAATAGATTCTTCTCTCTCTCCATGCACAAGAATTAAGTCCAAATGGATTAAAGACCTTAACATCAGACCTGAAACTCTGAAACTGCTAGAGGAAAAAGTAGGGGAAACCCTTCAACATATTGGTCTTGGCAAAGACTTTCTGAATACAACCCCAATTGCTCAGGCAATAAAACCACAGATTAACCACTGGGACCTCATGAAATTACAAAGATTTTGCACTGCAAAGGACACGGTGAATAAAGCAAAGAGGCAACCTACAGAATGGGAAAACATCTTTGCCAGCTATATATCTGATAGAGGATTAATATCTAGGATATACAAAGAACTCAAAAAGTTAAATAATAAGGAATCAAACAAGCCAATCAAAAAATGGGCTACGGAGCTAACTAGAGAATTCTCAAAGGAAGAAATACGAATGGCATATAAGCATCTAAAAAAAATGTTCTACGTCACTAGTCATCAGGGAAATGCAGATTAAAACTACATTGAGATTCCATCTCACTCCTGTCAGATTGGCTACCATCATGAAAACAAATGATCATAAGTGTTGGTGGGGATGTGGAAAAAGAGGAGCCCTTCTACACTGTTGGTGGGAATGCAATCTGGTCCAGCCATTGTGGAAATCAGTGTGGAGGTTCCTAAAACAGCTAAAGGTTGATCTACCATATGACCCAGCTATAGCACTCCTAGGCATATATCCTAAGGACTCATCTCATTTCCTTAGAAGTACGTGCTCAACCATGTTTATTGCTGCTCAATTTTTAATAGCTGGGAAATGGAACCAGCCTAGATGTCCCTCAACTGATGAGTAGATAATGAAGATATGGCACATTTATACAATGGAGTTCTACTCAGCGGTAAAGAAAAATGAAGTTATGAAATTTGCAGAAAAATGGATGGATCTGGAAACGATTATACTAAGTGAGGTAACCCAGGCCCAGAAAGCCAAGCGCCACAGATTCTCCCTCATATGTGGATCCTAGCTACAGATGATTGGGCTTCTGCGTGAAAAGGAAAATCTCAGTAGCAGAGGCCAGTAAGTTAAAAAGGAGATATAAAGGGAAGAGAAAGGAAGGGAGGAGGGTACTTATTAGGTTGGTATTGTATATATGTAAGTAGAATGATTGAGATGGGGAGGGGATATGATGGAGAATGGAATTTCAAAGGGGAAAGTGGGGGGGGGAGGGTATTGCCAAGGGATATTTTTTATAATCATGGAAAATGTTAATAAAAATTGAGGAAAAAAATTAAAAAAAAAAAAAGAACTGGAGTTTGATTCTCTAGTACCCACATAACACCAGATAGACAAGATGGTGCATGCATCTGGAGTTCATTTTCAGTGGGTAGAGGCCTTGGTGCACTCAATTCTCTCTTGTTCTAGCTGCTTTATCTGTTTTTCTCTCTGTCAAATAAATAAGCAAAATATTTTTTAAAAAGAATTCTGCTTTTATAAAAAAATTTCATAATATGCTACATATTGTCATGTGTAACTGAAGCAAAAATCTAAAATAAAAATACTCAGGACAAAACGGGAACTTTAGAAGAAAGCTACATCTGCCAAGTAGCTGTACATTAGATGTAGTTCCTAATGTTTTATATTTATTTATGTTAGTGTTGGAGATTGAACCTAGGGGCTTACACATGAGCAACCCATCCTTCACCCCAGCTCCATGTTTTCTTTTTTTTTTTTTTTTTTTTTTTTTTTGGTTTTTCGAGGTAGGGTCTCACTCTAGCCCAGGCTGACCTGGAATTCACTCTGGAGTCTCAGGGTGGCCTCGAACTCACGGCGATCCTCCTACCTCTGCCTCCCAAGTGCTGGGATTAAAGGCGTGCGCCACCACGCCCGGCTATGTTTTCTTATTTAAACAACAAATCAAACCAAGAAAATATCAATGTTAGGCACATAAATGTCATTTATATGTTTGTGACTTTAAAGATTGTAGGACAATCTAAAATTACATTTAACATAAAGAAGTCTGAAGAGATTACTCAGTGGTTATAGATGCTTGCAAAGTCTAGTGACCTGAGTTTGATTCCTTAGTACCCATATAAAGCCAGATGTACAAAGTGGCACAAGCGTCTGGAGTTTGTTTGCAATGGCAGGAGGCCCTAACCTCCTCAAATAAATAAAATATTTAAATTAAAAAAATAAAACTTTCAGGCTGGAGAGATGGCTCAGCAGTTAAGATGCTAGCCTATAAAGCCTAAGGACCTCGGTTTGATTCCCCAGTACACCCACATAAAGCCAGATGTGGCTTATGTGTCTGGAGTTTGTTTGCAGTAGCTAGAGGCCCTGGTATGCCCATTCTATCTTCCTCTCCCTCCCTCCACCTTCCTCTCTCTCTTAAATAAAATATTAAATAAAAATTTCAAAGGGGAAGAAACAGTAAGTTTGTACTTATGCCAAGCCTGATATAGCTACCCAGCCATAATTCAGTTTGTTTTCAAAAGTTCATTTTAAATGTTCTTAATTTTTTAACAATAACTCACAAATACAGTTCCTACTGCAAAGAAATACACACAAAGCCGGGCGTGGTGGCGCATGCCTTTAAACCCAGCACTTGGGAGGCAGAGGTAGGATTGCCGTGAGTTCGAGGCCATCCTGAGACTCCATAGTGAATTCCAGGTCAGCCTGGGCTAGAGTGAGACCCTATCTTGAACCCCCCCCCCAAAAAAATCCTGTTTGAAACTTAGGATTTAAGTTTGACTGTTAAATAACACAATGTTCCAGCACTTGCTCTTTTCCTATTCTAAGACACAGGATAGATGTGGTAGAGTGATGAGCCACTGGATAAGAAAAGTGTGAATGTCTCATGAGTCAGTGAGTTGGGTTAAAGGAGGCTAAGCACAACACAGGAGCACTTCAATTGAAAGGAACATTGGAAACACAGTGGCTAAAAAGACTGAAAAAAAAAATCATGGCTCTAGAATTGAGTTCTCTCCCTCAGTACTTTCAGTACTGAGTTCCTCAGTATTCTCATGACTTCAGACAGAGGAAGTCTAAAAGGGCATTTCTCTGGAGTAAAGGTCTGAAAGAATTAAAGAGCCTGGTGTAGGTAGAGTTTGGGTAGAGCTGAGCACAACAGCAGGTTAGGAATGCCCCACATTAAGTCTGCTGAAGAGAGAAGCCTATCAATGCAGCACCCCTGAAGTGACCAAAGCCACAGGCAGTGCCCAACACTGACCCTGTCTCCCTGGCAGCTGCCCACAGAGGCCAAGGATCAGTGTATGAGGCTTTTGGACTATAACAAATCACATCTAATGATCTTCTCTGTGCAGAGTCTAAAATGTCAGAGGGAGATCAGATACATCAAAATGTTTCACATCAGGACAGAACAGCTGCATAAGAAGGAATACCCTGCATAATACTCTTACAAAGCTTGAGAGATGGACCAGGGAAAATGCAGGTCAAACCCCTATAGATGTGCCCTGTAGATGTGTAGAATAAGGGAAAGCCAATCTGGTATCAAGGAAGTACGGGTTTGTATTCATTACATTTCTTATCACAGTGAACAAATGCCTAACAAAAGCACCTTAAGGAGGAAGGGTTTATTCGAGCTCACAGTTCAGAGGAATCCAGTCCATCACAGAGGCAAAGGCATGGTGGCTAGAGCTGTTTGATCTATTAGGAGATAGAGAAAGTGGAATGCCAATGCCCTCCTGGCCTTCTTTTTCCCTTTTTATTCGGTCTGTGGGATAGTCCTCCCTCCTCACTTAACCTCTTAGGAAACACAGATATATCCAAAGGTATGTCTCAATAATGCCCCAGATGTTTCTTAATCCAATCAAGGTGACAATGGAAATTAGCCACCAGAGTTCTCACTTTGGGGCTTTTGGGATAAACTGAAAGACATGGGTAGTTTAAAAAGTAGCTGAGCTTCTATGCAAGAGAACTACATTTTGACTCTTGGGGTTAGAAGGTACATGAAAAGAAGATACATGAAAATTTTATATTTGTTTTAAGAGCACTGTTTTATAAGGCTGAGTAACTAATGCAAACAGTTTCTCTTCTATAATTTGGAACTTTATATTTGAGTCTTCACATGATGTTTTATGATAAAGTTAAAAAGTGAGCCGGGCATGGTGGTGCACACCTTTAATCCCAGCACTTGGGAGGCAGAGGTAGGAGGATCACCGAGAGTTTGAGGCCACCCTGAGACTACATAGTGAATTCCAGGTCAGCCTGGGCTACAGTGAGACCCTACCTCGGAAAAAAGTGAAAGTTGAAAGACCTAATGCCTTCAAACTAATATATGTCACTATACAAAGATATTTAAAAATTACCATAGATGACTTTTTCTTGGAAATAAACACCAAGTTAATAAGGTATTAGAGGTATTCTCTACCAATGCATAAATTACAAGCAAGTCTACATTCTTAATATATTTTAAATTAGTTTCAAAACTTGGATTAAGTTACTATCATTCCATTAACTTAGTTTCAGTGATTCCTTTCTCATTTTCTAGTCCTTCAAGTCTGTTCTGTCCCCTTTAAGTGACTTTTTCTTTGCATCACCCCAGAACTTATCAAGACAGCTGTGTAATTTATGCCACAGAATCAACTTTTTAAAATACCATTAACTACTTATTTCTTAAAGAATTCTTTAAAAGTTCAATTATGTAGATAAGTAGGAAGGTAATGACAAAGATTCATGAACCAGTACAGGTGTGTGACCACAGGTGACTCCACCTCATGGGTCTCATGATCTCTTCAGTCTACTCTGTTTTAAGACTCCATGACTGCCCCTGTGTGTCTTGACAGTCAATAGAGTACAAATGCCAAATGGAAAAAAAAAAAAAAAGACAAACCAGGAGCTAAAATACAATCCAAAACATGTAAAAAGTACCCTGCAATGATGTTACTGATGGGGTTTATGAAAGACTAAATCTAAGATAATTATCATCAACATGGAGCAGTAGGGGTTTTCCCTCAACTCAGGAAGAGGTGTTCTTAATGCATTCTTATAGACTTGATTTAATATAAAGAAAGGTTGCCTGCTTGTATATTGTCCCTTTATATCCTCTAAATTATGAGTTAAAAGTGTGATTTAAACCTCTACATTCAGCTGCTTAGATAGTGCTTGAAGCTTTCCATCATTCTCACCAATTTGCTGGAGAAATATCTGTGTTCTTTACTAGAGGGGTTCAGAACCCTCACTTAGACCATCACCTTCTCATCTTGACCAAGGACACATCTGTTTAAGAGGCTAAATGATCGCATTGCTATAGCTGTATCTCTAGGACTGAACACATCGAAGGCAAACATTTAAATTCTCTAAGAATAAATTAAATATTTCTCTCCAGATGTAGTATATGCAATAATAAAAAATAAAGCTTTCTAAAGAATTAGCTCCATCATCTATCAATTATGGGAGGATAAATGGTGTGCTCTGAAGAACCTGACAGCTGCTGCAGTTTTGTCTCTTGAGCACTGAGGGCACTGGCCCTGCCTGCAGTCCTGCAATCTCCATCCTGGAGGCTAATTAAACTGCCTTCATTCTAGAACAGGACAGAAAAAACAAAAAAGGAGTTGTAAGCATTTCTTGGAATGTTAGGATAAAAGCAACAGTAGTACTAATTACCATTCCAGTCATAAAATCTATACCTTGACTTATGGTAAACACATGGGAGAACAAGATAGAGACAGATCCCTTAGCTATGACATCTCAAAGATCAAAGGCAGTGATTTCTACTAGCTTCCACAGCTGTGCACGTCTTACACACTGCCACATGCAGCCAGGGAGTCACTGCTGCAGCCTGAGGCTGAGAGAGACTTCAGTTTCAATTCTACACACTAACTTTAAGATTCACATTAGTTTTTCCCCTCCCAAATCCTCCTTGGAGAATTAGCACCCATAATCATTCAAGCAACCCTAATTTGTGAGATGTGAATTAAAGGAGAAGGGAGAGGAAAGCAGGGTAAGAGGGTAATTGGGGAGAAAATGATCAACATACATGTATAAAAATATCAAAAATAATTAAAAAGTTAAAAAAAATCACTGAGTAAGGAAGTTTAAGTGTGTTTGTTTTACATAGTGTTTATTTCTCTAAGAACATTGGTTAGTGCTGTGAGCCTAAAAAGTACTGAGTCCTGCTCTATAAAACGTAGGCAAATTCTCATTACCATTGCAGGGTAACTTTTCTTCTCATATTAGCTTCAAAGGCTTTATTATCATCCTCTGTGAAATAAGGAGAGCTGAAATGTTGATTTTGACTCTTTTTTTTCCGTTTTTATATAAAGCTATAGTATTTGCCTTTGAGACTATCAAAGCTGAGTTTCAACATTCTAACCATGTAAAATAATTGGGCCGTAGCTCACACAGACTATTCACAACCCAAAATGAGGACCTTATCATCCATTCTTCTTAGCTTTTAAAAACAATTTGGGGGGGGGGGGCTGGAGAAATGGCTTAGTGGTTAAGGTACTTGCCTGCAAAGTGTAAGGACCCAGGTTCAATTCCCCAGTAGCCACATAAGTAGGATGTACAAGGTTGTACATGCATCTGGAGTTCGTTTGCAGTAGCTAGAGGCCCTGGCAAGCCCATTTGCCTGTCTCCATCCAATCGCCTGTCTCTCACATCCATTTGCCTATCTCTGTGTGTGTGTCTCTCTCCCTATTTCTCTCTCTCATAAGTAAATAAATAAGATATTAATAAAAAAAAAATTTGGGTAACCAAGCCCAGAAACACAAAAATCTTGTTTTCTCTCATATGTGGATCCTGGCTTTTTTTTTTTTTTTTTTGTGGTTTTTTTGGTTTTTTCGAGGTAGGGTCTCACTCTAGCTCAGGCTGACCTGGAATTCACTATGGAGTATCAGGGTGGCCTCGAACTCACGGCAATCCTCCTACCTCTGCCTCCCGAGTGCTGGGATTAAAGGCGTGCGCCACCACGCCCAGCGATCCTGGCTTTTAATGTTCATATGTATGTAAATAAGGAGATGTTGAGACTGGATATGGGCTATGATTCAAGATAGGGGACACAAGAAAGGAAGAAGTCATGAGAAGCAAAAAAGGACAAAAAGAAATATGTAGTATGAAAGCAGAAAGGAGGCTAAATTGGGGGTGGGGGAACAGGGAAGAGGGTAAGAAAAACAAACAAAAAAATATGCTTCAAAACAGCATAAGGAAATCTAATGATTGGTATGTATGCTAATACAAAACAAATTCAAAACACAACTTGTGCCTATAATGTACACTATATAAAATCTCCTTATATACAATAGTACATAGTTCAATGAATGTATACAAAGAATGATCCATGGGCTGGAGGGATGGCTTAGCGGTTAAGCGCTTGCCTGTGAAGCCTAAGGACCCTGGTTCGAGGCTCGATTCCCCAGGACCCACGTTAGCCAGATGCACAAGGGGGCGCACGCGTCTGGAGTTCATTTGCAGTGGCTGAAGGCCCTGGTGCGCCCATTCTCTCTCTCTCTCTCTATCTCTCTCTGCCTCTTTCTCCCTCTGTCGCTCTCAAATCAATAAATAAAAATAAACAAAATTTAAAAAAAAGAATGACCCAACTTGTGAAATCTGACAAGTTATTGATCAGGCTAGAGGCTGAGTTGCCACTAAAGTTTAACGATATACCTATTTCCTTCTCCTCCAAATAAGAAACAACCATTTATTAAGCACTTAGTAATGAAATGTGCAGATCTTTTTCACATTTTGTTCATGTTCCATCCTGTATTTTTAACATAAAAGCATTTTTGAAGATATTTAGTTTAATTCTGAGTATTATTTGAAATGTAACAAAAGACTCAATAGCACAGGCATCCACTTTAGTTATCCTAGAAGACATCTGTACAAACTCTGGTTTTTAAAATTCACCCCCCCCCCACCTTGGTTTTTTTAAAGTAGGGTTTTACTCTAGCCCAGGCTGACCAAGAATTCACTCTGTATTCTCAGGCTGGCCTCAAACTCACAGCGATTCTACCTCAGCCTCCCAAGTGCTAGGATTAAAGGCGTATGCCACCATGCCTAGCTTAAGTATTTTTTTTTCTTATTTAAAAATCATTTTTAAAACATACTTCAGATGCATTAATAGACTTGCTGCCTTGCTCTTTCCCCTTTCTCACTTAGGGACCCCATTCAAAACATTAGCATGAATACGCTAAAGTGAGAAGATACCCACATTAACAAATGGCCTACCTCACAGAACATGTAGAGAGACAGCAATGTGAGTCCAAGGTTGTACACTACCAAAATTCCCCGGCAAGAGAATGGCTGTTTATTCTTCATGTATTTTGGTCCCAGCCATACGATTAGTAAATAAATGACAGAGCAAACAAATGTAGGTATGTAATTATCCAGAAGAAACCATCCTTTTACCCTGGTATCTGAAAAACATCAGAAGATGAATACTTAGTAATAATAAGGTAGATAGAAAAATAACCACAACTTCTGTGACATTCAAAATATTTCTCTAGCCAGAGTCTTATAAAGCCGTGTGGTACTAGGGACTAAAGCCAAGGCCTGGTGTATGCTAGACAAGTGCTCTACTCACTTACCTACATCCCAGCCAAAATCACTTGATATTAATTAATCCTCACAAAGCAAATAAGGCATCATGACTTACAATACATACAAAGCAAGGTGAAGCTACTTGTTCAGAATAATTTAGTATCCATTTTTTTGTAAAATAATAAAATTAGTTTTTCAAAAAGTCTGAAAGAAAAGGAAAAAGTTAAATTTAAACTGAATTATAGATGCAGTTATAAAAACCACAGATGGTACTGCAGGGGCCTTCATCACAGCAGAATGCCAGCAAGTGCAGACTCGGAAAATGTGCCATTTAGCTAGGTTAGGGACACCATGCTGGACTAACCAGCACATGACATGACAGTAGAGGCCAGCAGCAGAGGGCACAATGACTAACAACAACAATGTTCACCGTGATGCACACAAAACCAGATAGGAACTATTTAGAGCACTGTAAGAAGAGGAGCTTGGAAGACCCACATTGATTCCAAGGAGCCACCACAGTAGTAGAAGAGGACACTGCACCCTTTCCTCTTTCCAAAGGAAGGGATAAGAAAAGAGAAATAGACTGGAGTAGCTTCCAGTAGCAACTGACAGCTCTGTCCTCTACCAGGGGCCTGCTCCTCCCCTTTTCTTCCCACTTTGATGTCACAGGACAAGAACAGGGTCAGGTGGGGAGAGCTAACAGCCAGCCTTCCTTTTGTGCAAATACTCCAAACTTTCCTAGTGTCTCTCTCATGGCTTACTTTCTTTGGCTCTAAAAAGATGCTGCCTTCCCACATTTTCCCACCGGTTATGCTAGAATGGTGGTGGTTAGAACTGTTAGTTCTATGAACCTGTACATTGACTCAGAAGTTGTTAAGGAAGGAAGTAGCTGGCCCTAGAAACCTCAATAACAAGATTCTTAACACCTTTTGTTCTCAGCTCTGGGCCTTAGTGGCTTATAATAAAAAAGAAAAAAAAAAAAGATGTTACTACTCACTAGCATTTGACTGTTAAATGTTTTGCAGTTAACTAGCTAAGCTACCATTTGACTGTTAAATCTTCTGTATATATAAACATATTATAAACACAGTAAATATATATATATATGCACAATGCTTCCACTTTAACTCAGTGCTCTGTTTTGCACTTTGCTCTATCCAATGGCACATCTCTGAATAACTAACCATAAGATAAATGTAAGGGATCATGACTACAGTTAGGCATATCCATCTTCAGTTCAGGAGAAGCTGCAGCAGCTTTCCAGAGGTTGTTCCAGTACAGATTCTCCACACTCTTACCACAGGTGATATCAAACATCATTCTGTCTGTGGCATTCTGACAGATGCAGTTCTTTTGCCATTTTCTTCTGTGTTTAAACAATCATAAGTGAAACTGAGAATCCTTTTATTTGCCAAAAAACCATTTGTGGTTTTTCTGTGACTCTGTTATAGTTTGTATCTGGAATGTCCCCCAAAGACTCATATGTTGCATTCCCCAATCTAATAATACTTAAAGGTAAGGCTTTTGGGAAGTGGTTAGATCATGAGGTCTCTGATCTCACCAATGGATTAACACAGTAATAGATTCATTGCTGAATAGACTATTCAGAGGTGAGGAGAACTATAAAAGGAGAGTCAGAAAACATAGGTCACTGGGGGCATGCCCATCAAACCTGTTATTTTGCCCTTGGGCCCTTTCCTCTTATCCCCTGCTTCCTGACTGCTATCTGAGCAGCTTTGCTCTGATGTACCCTTCTGACAATGATGTTCTGCCCTGCCTCAGGCCCAAAGTAACAGGGTCAAGACACCATGAGCCAAAAAAATCATTCCTCCATTAAGGTGATTGAATTTTGTCAGTGACAGAAATCTAGCATTTTCTACTCAATAAAAAGTTTCTTCTTTCTAGATAAGACATTATAGATGATGTTAAAAGGGACGGGAGATGGCTCAGGGGTTAAAAGCACTTATTTGCAAAGTCTTCCAGCCAGGGATCAAACCCCAGCTACCCATGTAAAGCTAGAAGGGTGTTCATTTGCAGTGTCTAGAGACCCTGGCATGCACTCATGTGTGCATGCACGCACAGGCACATTCAATTAAATAATTTTTAAAGGCAATATGTACCTTATTTGCTTCCCAAAATATAATAAAGACCAAGTGAAGCATAACAAATGACTTCAGGTGCATATATGTACTGAATCCATGATATGAGGTAAGTGGTGGAACAGGGTAAGGGAGAACGGAAGAGGCAAAAGAGAGGAAAACAGAGAGAATGAATATGACCAAAGTATGTTTTATAGTTACATGAAAATGTGTCAAAATGAAGCCCATGACTTTGTATAATTAATATAAATATGATAATTTTTAAAAATTAATTTTTTAAGAGGCAACAAAGCCCATAAAGCTATGAACAAGGAGGAATGTTTTCAATCCCTCTAGCAGCAGTGCATTTTGGAAGCTAGTTTCTTTTAGAGACTCAGGATGGAGAAAAGTATAGCACCACAACCATGGTGAAATATGGTACTCACAAGCTATGGGCACTGAAGCCTGGTTTAACCTCCAGCGGAAATAACTGAGTGACACCTGCAGCAGCTGTGTTTCAGCCTCAAGAGCCAGAGGACACTTTACCAAGTCCCTTGTGACAAAAAGTTCTGGTCTCATCACAAAAAAATGTTAATTTTTTTGTTTATTTTTATTTATTTGAGAGCGACAGAGAGAGAGAGAGAGAAAGAGGCAGAGAGCAAGAGAGAGAGAATGGGCATGGGCATGCCAGGGCTTCCAGCCACTGCAAACGAACTCCAGATGCGTGCGCCCCCTTGTGCACCGGGCTAACATGGGTCCTGGGGAATCGAGCCTCGAACCGGGGTCCTTAGGCTTCAAAGGCAAGCGCTTAACCGCTAAGCCATCTCTCCAGCCCAGAAATGCTAATACTTTTTAAATTCTCCTCAAAGAGGATGAGAAGAGGGCCACAGAAGGTGAATAAAACCAAAGACATCTTACCCCGGGGGCCCAGCAATGCCTTGAAATAGGTACTGAGTGATGCATCAAAATTTTCCATTTTAAAACCTATTAAGAAAAAAAAAAAAGACATTGATTAGTCTTTTCTCAAAACACTTATGTGCCACTATTTCACCAGAGAACATGCTTTTTTCCAATATCGGTGGACAAGGTTAAATTCTTCATGTCAAAACCTTATCTACCCAAAGTAACATATGGGTTAGTTCTAATTTGAAAATAAAAAGGAAAAAAAAAAGTCCTGTGAATTCATTTTATAAATGAAGTGCTAGTTTTCAGAACTCCCTTTCTCAGTTCCATACAAACTCTCCCTGAGAAGCTGAACCTCAACTGGAGAAAAGTGAGCTGGACTGAAAGTCAAAGTCAGAGACATGCTTTCAGACACAGAGATGGCACTCACTCCAAACAATAAAGACAGGAGAAGCCTGTCAGGGAATGGAATGCCAAGTGACACAAGGGACATGGGTCATTCTTAGTAATTAAATAACGAGTCACATTCAAGGTATAACAATCAGATATTAAACTTGAAGGGGCTTCACACAGGTATAAAGGAATAATTTAAGCTGGCTAACAAGTACTTCAATGCTGGCCACTCTATAAGATAACTAGGTCTTTGATACCCATTTTTCCTTCTTACTAGTGATGTGGCTGACAGGTTATTTAATTTTCTACCTGTAACAAGGGAGTAGTAGTGAAGTAATTGCTTCTAAGATTAAGAAGCTCAAATGATTTGTTTTACATA
This sequence comes from Dipus sagitta, assembly GCA_036346955.1. Classification (NCBI taxonomy): domain Eukaryota; kingdom Metazoa; phylum Chordata; class Mammalia; order Rodentia; family Dipodidae; genus Dipus; species Dipus sagitta. Next base: position 42,406,114 of record CM070780.1, read on the forward strand.
AGGCCCTTTCCTAACATATAGCTGCTACCAGTCCATGGTGACTACTGCCAGCTAGCTAGGGCTCTGCCAGCATCGCAAGCTAAAGCCATCTTTGTCCTGTGCACTGTGCACCATTGAACTTCCTTATCCCTATCCACTAAACACCACCAAGCCCCAGTTCTGGTAACACCCCAGGGCATCCATTTCTAATTCTTAGTATATGCCTAGGGAAACAATATAAAGTCTCAGAAGAAAAATTTGTTTGAGAGATTATGTGAGTAAGAAAGTCAGGCTCAAATGAAAGTGCTAAATATACAAGTATCCATTATCTACTGTGCTCAAAGGATCACCAAATGGGTATAAACATAAAGGGCACACTTGGCCACCTACAACAAATGATGACTCAGTAATGAAGCCAGATGCTGGGAGCCAAGAAGAAGATGCAGCCAGTGACTGAGCAGCAGTGAGGACACATCAGCATCTGTATCTGCACATACACACCTGGCACTAAGCCACGAGAATAAAATCTAAATAACATTATTTTGAGATCTAACATTAGGAACTTTTCAAACAGAAACAATTATTGAAATCGCTCATTCTACTTTTTTCTTTTTCTTTTTCTTTGTTTGTTTTTGAGGTATGGTTTCACTCTAGCCCAGGCTGACCTAGAATTCCCTGTGTAGTCTCAGGGTGGCCTCGAACTCACAGCAATTCTCCTAACTCTGCCTTCCAAGTTCTGGGATTAAAGGCATGTGCCACCACACCCAGCTCTTTCTACTTTTTAACTAAGGCTTCTCAGAAGGCTGTGACCAGTTTCAGTTTTCTCAGTAGAGGAAAAGCTGGAAGCAAGACTGAAGAAAGGTTTTAAAATAATATAGTATAGACTGGTGGGAGACAGGAGGGAGAACAGATTGAGCAGGACAGCATTAGTAGATGAGGAAAAGAAAGTTCCAGGAACTGCTACAAATAACCCATTATTCAAGGACAACAGTCTAGGACAGAGTCCAATTTGAGAATCTAGGCTAACAAGGCAAGGGACAAGCAAGCAGCTTTACCAATGTAAGGTAAAATTTCAGTCCAGAAGTACTGAACCCAGCAGTGGGCTTCCAGAAAAGACTGAAATTTAGTATCTGGAGCTCCTGGACAATCATTTTACCAACCATTCTGCATATTTGTCTAAATTGCTCTTCAGCAGAGGCCCCATGGGAACTGGCAGGCATAGGAGCACTCTGTGGTTTTTATAAAATGGAGTATCTTTACTACAAGAAGGAAGATTTTGCCAGAAATGTTATGTGTGTTAGACTGCATTTCTTCTCAATGTGGGAATTTTGTTATTGGGTCTGCAGAGCTTTTCAGTTACACTTAGGAACATACTGAAAAAGCGCTGAAACACTTTAAAACAGAATGGCCTATGGCACATAACAAGGACAATAATGCTCAAAGAGTTGCCTGATGGTTCTGAGATGTCTGTGGTGAAAAACAGAGAAAGTAATGGGTAAGAATGGCTCTGAAACAGTGTTCAAATTGGAGGAACCTGACCCATGACTCATAGGCCACAATCTGAGCTTAATACTGATACAATAAATATTTTCCCAAACTCTCCCCATGCTATGCCTACGAATGGGCATGTTCTATTGCTCTTCTCAGTCAAGGTTGTTTGTTTTTGCACAAGTTATCACGAAATATCTTCACCAAAGGTTTCCTTGTATCATCTGCTTAGCACAATGTAATCCTTCTGTCTTCCAGTCTCATATCTCCATACTATGTTTTGACCTTTGAATTTATACTCACACTAAGTGTCTATGCCATGTGCCAGGCACTGAAGCCTTAAAGCCCTAAGAAACCCAGCAGATATATGTCAAAATTCAAGAGAAAGGAATACTATGAATACATTTAGTAGTCTACAGTTTCAATTACCTAGGTCAAGTGCAATCTAAAAACACTAAGCTGAAACTTACATTTCGTAAGTTCTAGACTGCATGCCATTCTGAGAAATGTGATGCAATTACACACTACCCTGCTTTGGACAAGAACTGTTCTTTAGCCAGTGTATCTACACTATACACACTACTCACATGACACTCAGTAACATCTGTTATTAGATGGAATGCCAAGATCATATAAGCCCTTGTTTTATTTAATGACAACCCTAAAGAATACTGATACTTGTAATTTAGAAACGCCAAAAGAAGTCTTTACAGACTGTGCTCTAAAGGCTGAAGTTTATCACAGGGTATATGGAGGGTAACAAACACAGATACACAGGAATTTATACTAGCTCTGGCTTCAGGTCTACTCTGGGGTTCCGGAAATGTATTCTTAAAAATAAGAGGGAACCTACTGTATTAATGGGACACATACATGAAGTGTGACATTCCTCAGCAAATAACTGTGATGATGAAGCAGGGAAAAGTAGCTGGAATGAGTCATGGAGTAGGATTTTAGAACATGGAGTTATAGAAGGTCTGTCCTGAGAAGGTAGCAGCACAGCAGATGCCTGAACAACAAGAACCAACCATGTTTCTACTCACAGGAAGAGATGAGCATAATGGCCAGCACAGGGGTGGGGGACTTGTTGTCCACTCCCAGAACAATGCCAAAGGGCCTTGCTCACCACTGAATGGCATACCTTGCAAAGAGCATATGGTCAATGGCTGGGAACAGAGAAGAGGGGTGCCAGTCCTTAACTGATCACATTGCCTCTGTTTCCTCATACTCCCAGTTGCAGCCCACCTCCAGATATGTGACTTTTTTTTGTTGTTGTTCTTATCTATCTTACCCAGCCTCATCTGTCGTGTCACATGAATAGCACCAAAAGTCTTTACAAATGAATTCTTCACTGCCAAGCTAGGACCTGGCCCTCTCTGCTAGGTAAAATGGATACTTGTAGGCCAAGCTACACTTTTTTTTTTTCTTTTAAAAGGAATGGGAAGCTGTGGCCCTGTAGAACCTTTGACACCTCTAATGACCTGCAATTATGGGAGTGACTTGACCCACTTTGCACAAGATGCCCCATTGCCCTCAAGTCTAGAGTCTACCTGCTTGTTGCAGTTTCCCAGCCTCTAAGCTGTGGGGCCCAGTGATATCTCTTCTCAATAATCTGTCATCCTACTGGCACGTCAGTCATGGTGAAGCTGGGCCAAGTGGGAACACAGCTGCTCAGTGCCACTGTACTATTAGAGACCAAGCCCCAGCTCTGGGACCCTCTGGAAAGGGAACTTTGATCCTCTATGTAGCAAAACAAAAGGCCTTTCTCTGTTCTGCCTGGCTACCCACAAACTGACAGAAGAGGGACATGGCCAGTGTGGATGAGCATCCCCAGAAACTAGACCCTGGTGACAGTAAACATCTACAACCAAGACTTCTGACCTCTACTCAATTAATAGGTTACTACTTGGAGTACCAGGATGCACATTTTAAAATTCCAAGCATATGAGTATCCCAAAATGATTCAGCATTTCAAGAGCCACATAACACAATGACAAGGAAAACAGAGTAAGGGCAGAATAGAATAGGGTTAGAATAGATTTCAAAGAATTCCTTTTTTGTTTGAAACGGGTACTCCTTATATATAGTCTGTGTTGGTCTTTGATCTGATAATCCTCTTGCCTTAGTTTCTGAATCTCAAGTGCTGGAATTATAGGTGTATACCACCATGTCTAGCAAATTTCCTTTTAATGTACACATTTCCTAGTAGACACTCTCAGTTGAAAACTACTCCCCAGTATAAAATTCTAGAATGTTTTGGGTAATCATGTTATGAATAGTGTTGCATTTAAATATCTTGCTATGGAAACTGACTGAGGCTAGGCATTCCCTTTACAAATGACTCTGTATTTCAAGGGACAAAAAGAAGCATGAGGGGGTTCAAGAGGCAAGTACACTCTTACCTGAACCATTACTGAATCATCAGTCCTTATCATGTATATTAAATGCTTTAGGATTCTGGAATCTTTAGGTCTGAATTCAAGAGAAAGATCAGAACTACCACAGCCTGGAACTGCAAATTCTGAACCCAAAGGGCAAAAGCCAAATCCCCAAAGCAAAGCCTCGCTGCATCTATGTGGAAAAGCCTGGCTGACTCATTAGTCCTCTCTGAGTGTAGTGTAAGCACAGGTGAATTGTGTGGGAAGTAAAACTAAGTGATATTCTCCTTGAGCTTCTATCAGAGTTGCTGGAAGCATATAACAACAACACTATACTACCCTTTACATTCAAGATGCCCCACCTTTTGAAGAGACATGGCATTTGCCATCTATAAAGTTCATCCTTGAAATATGTGTGATATAGGGTTACAAAAAAAAATCTCATGTTCTATGGAAGTTTGTAATTTTGCGTTGGGCTGCATCCTTGGCTCATGTGGCCTGCTGGCTGTGGGTTGGACATGCTTGGCAATGGGTGTCTTCATCGTCTTTCTTTTCACTGGGCTCCAAGAAGGGCAACAGAAGTGTCAAGATGGGAGTAGGGTGGCTAGGAAATGGGAGGATATTATTGGGGTGAATGAGAGAACCAGCTGACTGAACTGAGGTTATCTGAGAACACAAATGCTAATCTGCTTAGTGGAGTCTATATGAAAATATCTTAAGGCAATCTGTTTGAACAGGATATGTACATATGTATATATGCATATATATGTATACTTATATAATACTTACATATAAGTATTAATTCACAAAACCTATAACCAGGCCATTTGCTGACGCTAAGCCAGTGAAGATATTAGGGTCAAGCCTCAGGTTTCTGACTGCAAAGGAGATACTGGCAGATGGCAGCAGCTTGTTTGGAAAGCATCATGGTACTGGGAAATCAGTCAAGGCAAATCCCTTTAGGTTTAATAAATTTAATTTTTAAAAAAATTTATTTGACGTGTGTATGGGCATATGTCAGGGTCTCATGCTGCTGCAACTGAACACCAGATGCTTCTGCCCATTTTTGCTCCCAGCTTTATATGAGTGGTTGCAGAAATTAACCTGGGCTGGTGGGCTTTGCATGTAAGTACCTTTAACTACTGAGCTGCCTCCCTAACTTCCTAAAATTTTTGTAGAAGTTTAAATGCTTAGCATAGCCTCATCACATCATCCTGTTATTTATTTATTTATTGGGGGGGGGGGCAGAAAGAGAAAGAATGGGTACACCAGAGCCTCCAGCCATTGCTTGCACCACCTTATGCATGTGGCTTATGTAAATATTGGGGAATTAAACCCGGATCCTTAGGCTTTGTAAGTGAGAGTCTTAAGCGCCGAGCCACCTTTGCAGTCCTGTTTCTTTTTGTTTTTTTTTTAGTTGTCAAAGGTCACCTTAAAATGAACCTATTGAGCTGAACTAACAAACCGAGGAACTGCTAACGGGTCAGACTGACACTTCTCTGCTTGCTTCTCATGCCTATCCATGCCCAACTGGTGATAAGCAGGCCTGGGGACAATCTTTGAGTTGGCTGCCAATTATACAAAAGGACAAAAAAAGATTAAATGATGCTTTTAATTTCACAGTCACAACACCATTTCTTGAATTTAAAATTTTCTAGGTTGGAAACATGAGCTCCCAAAGAAAACAAAATTGCTATATCTTCTTCAGAAATGTTAAAATACAAGCCGGCGTGGTGGCACATGCCTTTTAATCCCAGCACTCAGGAGGCAGACATAGAAGGATCGCCATGAGTTCCAGGCTACCCTGAGACTACACAGTGAATTCCAGGTCAGCCTGAGCTAGAGTGAGAACCTACCTTGAAAAAAAAAAAAAAAAAAGGGCTGGAGAGATGGCTTAGTGGTTAAGCGCTTGCCTGTGAAGCCTAAGGACCCTGGTTCGAGGCTCGATTCCCCAGGACCCACATTAGCCAGATGCACAATGGGGCGCACGTGTCTGGAGTTCGTTTGCAGTGGCTGGAGGCCCTGGAGCACCCATTCTCTGTGTCTCTCTCCCTCTCTCTCTCCTTCTCTCTGTCTGTCACTCTCAAATAAATAAATAAAAATAAACAAAAAAAAATTTAAAAAAAGAAAAAAAAAACTTAAAAAGAAAGAAATGTTAAAATACAAAAGTCTGTAAGGGAAAAAACACTCACATACTAACAAGCTTTCCAGTATGAAATTAATCTAACAACAAAATACCTCTAAAATTCTGGCATTTAAACAGATGATAATGCTGAGTTAAATCTTATCTACAGAAAAATACCCACATCACCATAGCACCTCCCAGCATGTACCATCATTCTCACAATCTAGGAATCCATGCTTGTTCTTTTCCTACAGTAGATTTCCCACATATCCTAACTTCTACTCAAAGAATGTAACAACTCTTGTTAATATTCTGATGAAGTCATGTTTTTTTCTTTATTTATTTCTTTATGTCCCACATACATGGGGAAGAAAAAAAAATAGTCCCATTCAGGGTCATAAATAAGTAACCATAAAAGTAGAGCACTAGTACTTTCTTCAAGGTAAGGTCTTAGGCTAGGCTCATGGGTAAAAAAGGGCAAAATCATCTGGTGTAGCAACTTTTGAGGGACCAAGTTTTAAATATGGCAAAATCAATACTCCTTAGTACAAAAATAAAAGACAGATCAAAAGAGAGCCTTCCAGGGGCTTAGCAGTTAAGGCGCTTGCCTGGAAAGCCAAAGGACCCAGGTTTGATTCCCCAGGACCACGTAAGCAAGATGCACAAGGTGGCACATGTATCTGGAGTTCATTTGCAGCAGCTGGAAGCCCTGGGGTGTTCCCCCCCTCTCTTACATAAAAAAGAAATATTAATATTTAAAAATTTTTTTAAAAACAGAAGTGTTCAACTCCTTGGTTGCTGCCAATTAGTTTAAACAGTAGCGTTTTAGGAGCCTGATGGCTTCTATCACTGATAGAGCACTTGCCTAGCATGTAAGTGTGTCTGCTGTTCTTGATCCCAGCAGTGTGCATGTGCTTACATACAAGTGCGCTGTGCACACATGGGAAAGAAAGACGGTGGATAGGAGGTGAAGAGAGAAAAAAGAGCATTATTTAAACACTGTTGAAGAAGGACATACTTTCTAAACCAGTAGGGTCCCTTTATTGGCTTTGTTTTTGTGGTTCTGCTTTTTTGAAACAAGGTGTCACTAAGCAGCCTAAACTGGCCTCAAATTCACTATCTAGTCCCATGCTGGCTTCAAATCTACAATCCTCCTGTATTCATAGTGTTGGGATTACAGCTATGCACCACCCTTGCCAGCTGTCTTTGTTCCACGTGATCATTTGTGATCTTTTTTCTGCCTTCTCTTCACTTCCAACCCCTCCTCTTTCCTCCAAGTCAACATTATGGGCCACAAAGCAGCCTCCCCATAGCCTCTTGTAGCTATGCTATCTGGACCCACTCAATTAACACACAGCAATATCTACTCAGAATGTGGATATGTCCTATTCTGCTGTTCATGTGGGTCTTAGAGAGCTAAACTCAGACTGTCTCAGGCCCTCATGATTGAGGCAAGCCTTCAATCATGCTTACCTGCTGAGCCATCTCCCAGTTCACGTAGCATTTTAACCTGAGAGGTGCAAAGGTCATGTAACTTGGATGGAGCCAAAAACTGAACCTAGTTCTCCTACTCTAAAACCCACTGTTCTTCAAAAACCTCATGCAGTCTTTTCAGAGGGCACATTCACAAGTTTACTAAGAAGATGATGATACTATGTATTAGTGTTATTTAACATAGCTTTATGAGAATGCACAGAATTCTAAATAGCATTCTCAAGTTAAAACACAAGAAACAGCTATGTTCAGTAAAATGCTTGTTAATAGAGGTCTTAGGAACCTTGGTAACTAAGACTTAGATAGGAGGTAAAAGAGGTAATAATCCTCCTTGGTCTCATTTTCATACTCCCATCATCACTAATGAAACTACAGGCTTATTTTTAAAATGTTGTGGTTATCAACTATAATGTACCTGGCTCAATCTCCACAATCCCTTTAGGCTCTAAGCTCTTCAAAAATGGAACTGCTTAAGTTCTCATTTGTATCTTCAGAATGTGTATGACAGACTGGTGGATAAAATCAGAGATGAAGGGTTTTTTTCCCCACAGTTTCTTAACAATGGCTTCTCAAATCTGGCTGTTTCTTAGCATCACGGCAAAGTTTTAAAAACACAGATCTCTGGGATATACCCCAAGAAGTTTAGACTCCTTACTCCCAAGGCTCAGAAATCTTTCTGGCAAGTTTCTCTGAAAAGTAATTCCGAGGAGCAGTCTATTTTGGAAACACTCACACATTCAAACACACATGTGTATGGCTTTTAGACTCTTAACAAAATCCCCTACAGTTACAGCTATTTAAATCTCACCACCCACAATGTATCCATGTATTATATTACACTGATAAAACCTACACTAGGACAGTGGTATCAAGGACAAGCTAATTTGATTCCACCAAATTCTGGTATTCATGTTTGCTGTAAATCAGCTAAGGGGACAGAAAATCACATCTCACTTCTTTTCAAGATGAAAGCAAACCCTATCAGTTCTCATATTTGTTAATGCTGCACATTGTATACATCATATTCTGTAGGACAAGATCCTCCTTCATTCTGGCATGCTTTGAAAATATTGTTTTCAGGAAAAGAGACCCCTAATTCCTGTTACCAGCTCCTGAATCAGAAACCAGTGCTGCTAAATCAACATGGACAGAGAAATGAACTATCTCACTTCCTGTAATCCCAGCAGCTATTCACAGTACATATACCAAATGAACTTAGTAACTACTTCTTTCATCATATACTAAACTGCAACAAGATGGCATGCTACTGGGCTATCACTGCTAAATCATGCTTGGCACATACTTAGCCTTGGTCAACAGTGGGCACCTTGTAAGGAAACATGGAGGATAAGGGGAAGAATCAGGACACCATCTGGAAGATGTGGCTTTCGTTCTGTTAACACGAGTCTTAAGTGGAACCACTTTCTATTTGTTACAGTGTGAATGTGGAATGGCCCCAAAGGACAGAGGAGGAGGAGAGAAAAGGGTGAATATGAGCAAAGTACAATGATATATGTGTAAAGACTTATACAAACCTAAAGTTTCAAATGTTGAAAACTAAGCCCCTAACTGATATTGCTATTGAGAGGTGACTGGATCATGAAGATGTTAACCTCATCAATGAATTAATCCATTGAAGAGCTCACAGCTCTTGAAGGGACTACTAGGAAGAGGGGAAGAATTGGAGTAAGTCATAGAACACAGCAAAGGAACATATGCCACTTCTGGAATTATTTTGCAGATACTCTGAGAGTCTTAAGAACCACACCTAGCACCTTAAGCTCCTACCCTGAAGATATATAACATCAGATTGATTGATACATCTAATAATACTGCAGCTAACTAGAAAATCCAAGCATTAAATTAACCCAAGATGCAAACATTGTAACACAAGAAACAACAAAAAATCAAGACTATAAATCCACCAAAAAGTATTAATGCATCAGAAATGACCTCCAGTGAGAAAGAGTTAGAGGAAATGGCTGAGAGAGATTACAAAAGAATGATTATAAATATGTTCAAAGAAGTCAAAAAAGAAATCAAAGGAATGAAAGAGGAAATCAAAGGAATCACAGAAGATACAGGACACCAATTAAATGAAATAAAGAGGTCAATACAAGACATAAATAAGGAAATACAAATAATAAAGAGAAACCAGTCAGAATTACTAGCAATGAAGAACACAGTTAATGAAATAAAAAAAAAACTCTGTAGAAAATCTCACCAGTAGAATGGATGAAGGAGAGGACAGAATATCTAAGCTAGAAGACCAGGTGGCAGATTTAATACAGTCCAACAAAGAGAAAGCCATCGCTTAAACCCTATTTTGATTTTTTAAATATCTTCATTCATGATACTACATAGTAGAAATTATCAGTACCTGGCATAGATCAAAAACAGTAAATATGTATTAGCTAAGTATAAGATGCTAAATCAAAGGCACTGGTGTATTTGTTAAACTGTTCCTACTGGGGCTAGGAAGACTGCTCAGTGGTTAAAGGCACTTGCTTGCAAAGCCTGCTGGTTGGGATTAAATTGCCCACATAGGATCAATACACAAAACAGTGCATGTATATGGAATTCATGTGCATTGGCAAGAGGCCCTGGAGAGCACTTCATACTCTCTTCTTCTCCTCATAAATAAATAAAAGATATTTTTTAAAAACAAAAAATAAATACATAAAATAAAATGGTGCAGAATGTCCTAATATCTCCCTGGGTAAAATCAACTGAAAAATAATTATTTAAAGAAAATGAATGTGGGGACTGGAGAGATGGCTTAGCAGTTAAGATGCTTGCTTACAAAGCCTAATGACCGTAGTTGGATTCCTCAGTACCCATGTAAAGCCATATGCACAAAGTGGTGCATGAATCTGGAGTCGTTTGAGTGGCTAGAGGTTCTGGTGTGCCCAATTCTCTGTCTGTCTCTTTCTGCTTGCAAATAAATAAATAACATATTTAAAAAAAAAAAAAAAAAAGAAAGTGGAAGTGATCTTGTAAGCAGTGGCATGACCAAAATGCATTGTGATTTTCTCCAAAAATCTGTGAGACATAGGAGCAATTTAATGCATATTCTACGAGGTTGGAAAAGGGAGTGTCATAGCTAGTTTGAACTGCTGTACACAATACCAAAGACTAGTGAGCTTATAAAACAGACACTGCTTGTAGTTCTGGATGCTAAGAAGCTCAGTACTAGGTAATAGCAAATTCTGGTACTAGCCCACTTGCTGGCTTGGAGATGTCTGTATTCTCACTTGGGGCCTAAAGAGTCATTGGTCTCTCTCTTTTTTTATAAAAACACTAACCCCACCTTACAGGCTCTAGCCTTATGACCTTATCTAGCCATAGTTACCTCCCAAGAACTCACCTCCTAATGCATCTAATTGGGATTTGAGGCTTCAGCAATGGGGAGGGAGACATAACACAGAGGTAGTTTTCCAAGTAAGAGGTGAAAGGGATGACTATTTACAGTGTCTAAAGAAAATCATCACTTTTTAAAAACCTAGTTTCTAAAGTGAATTACTTTAATTTGTCCAGTGAAGTTATTAAAAACCAAACAACTTGCTAGGTACCTGTATATTTGCTAATTTATGTTTTTCTAAGACTGAGTAAACTTAGTTTTAGAAAGCAGAGGTCTGGTGCACAACTTTCCTTGTACTTCATGAGGTGTTTGTGAATTTTGTTAGTAAACTTTTATTGAGTAGATTATGAACTGGAAATGAATTTGTACAGTCTATGTATATTGACTGAGTAAAATTGTACAAATATCTATATTTTGAATGAGAAAATTTTTTTCTATAATAAATTATTTTAAGCTATATAATTTCTCCTTTATGAAAAAGTGTGTTTCCGACGTTCACCTGTCATCTGGCCTTGAGAAACTGATTTTTCTATTAAAATAATGTTAAATTAATAGTTCTTGAGCTGGGGAGATTGCTCAGTGGTTAAGGGTGCTTCTCTGCAAAGCCTGCCAGCCTGGTTTGGTTCCCCAATACCCATGAAGAGCCAAACCACAAATTGGCACATGCTTCTGAAGTTCATTTGCAGTGGCAAGAGGATCTGGTACGCCCATTCTCTCTCCCTAAATAAATAAATAATAAATAAATATAAACTATTTTTAAAAAGTAGTTCTTAACCTTTTGTAGTTCCAATACCAACTGCAAAATTCAGTAAGAGACCTGTTCCCTATTCCCTTATGACAAAGTTTAGGCAAAACTGAGATTTTTAATCCTAGGAGTCTTCCGTTCCCAAGTGAAGAGCTCTAGCCATCAGTGGATGATAGATCTCCAGGTTAGCCCTGACACTGAACTGCTTAACTAGAACTGTGGTTTGAACGTGAAGTGTTCCCCATGGGCTCAAGCCTTTGAATGCACAGCTGGTGGCACTGTTTTAGAAGGCAGTGGAACCTTTAGGAGGTGGAGGCTTGCTGTAGGAGTGGGATACAAAGGACAGGCCTTGTGATTTCCCTAGCTTGGCCTTATATTCTGTCCACCCTACTTCCTGACTATAGAGGCAATATGATCAAGAGCCTCATGCTCCAATTACCACACCTTCTTCACCATAATAGGCTTTATATATCTCATTGAACTGTAAGCCAAAATACTCTTCCTCCTTTAAGTTGTTTACTTAATTATAGAAATGAGGAAAGCAACCTGATACTGACTGAATGGCAGATTTCACCACTCTAAGGAAAAATGTCATCTACAGTATGCAAAGTGTGCTAGTATTGCTGGATTCAGACACTAATCTGAAACAGTATATACCAGAACAGGGTCTGGGAAAAGTGTTCTAAGCCTACACAAAGCTTGCTTCCTGATCTATATACATGAGGAGAACAATACTGAAACTCCTGAGGCTGCTGTGGGGTTTTAATGAGATCACATGAAGCACTTGGCACAATATATAAGCATCTAAACTCATGATGGTTATTTTCATCATTTTTAGTAAACATCAACCAAACACATTTAATGCACTGTTTGTAGATATGGGAGAAAAATTAATGCACAAGAAAATGAAACCACTTTCAAAGAGGTGAGAATATAGCAAAAAGATGTAACAGTTACAACATATTTTGGTCCATAGTTCCTAGTTCTTAACTCTCATAATCTTCTTTATGATCGCAAGTGATCATAACAATACACATTATCTTTGGCTAGGTAGGGTATGTTCTGTCCTTTGCAGCTTGAGTTCCTGGAGGAGAATCAGACCTTAGAAGTGAAAGACAGTTTTCTGTCATGCTGGGGTGCCCCAGAAAAAAATGCACTCTGACCAACCTCCTGACCCCTTTTCACTTCTTTTTCTGCCCAAGATAGGACATAGAAACTAGAATTCTTCTTCCTTGAAAAGGGTCATAAAAATTAAAAACACATTCATCCTCCCTAATCTTTCTGTCTTGGAGGAGCTAACCATACCAAAATTATCTACCTTGTCTGATAGTAGACCCTAAGACCCTTATTTCTCAGTAAGGGCCCTGTCCCATACCTGCAAGGACTGCTAGAGAGGCCAATAAAATTTGAGTGAACCGGCTTCCTGGCTTTCCACACTCTTGTCTCTTCACACAGATACCACTCTTCTGTTCAACCACATTTGTATGAGTAACTGCCCATTTTTCATTCTGCCTGTGCAATGAGGCCTCCATGCAAACCCAAAAAGCTCAGGGCTGCAAGAGCTTCTGACAGCAATACAGGAAAGGCTCACAGGAAAGTGAACAAGAACTCACCCATGTGCTGGGAAGAATGGTGCACCCCACTCCAGGGTACAGGAGCTCCTGTGCTGAGGACCCTTGCAAACCTTGGCCTATATATCTCTTCATTTGTCCATTTGTATTCTTTTAAATGTCCTGTATCCCAAGTTCTGTGAGCATCTCTAGCCAATTAATGGAACCCTAATTTTTAGTCTGTTCATCAAAAGTTCCAGAAGCCTAGACTTGCCCTGGTACCTAAAGTGTGTGCGTGTACATGTGCGTGTGTGTGTGCGCGCACAGCGGCGGCAGGGGGGCCAGGGGGTGATGGTGGGCAATGATTAAGTTCTTGAGAAGTGAAATCTGTCCCTACTCCTAAGAAGCTGTTTCAACTGAATTAGAGGACAACCAGCTGGTATCTACTACAGGACTAACTGCTGCTAGGAAGTATCATGTATATATTTAAATATTTGAGGATCACAGAAGTGATCTTTGCTGTGAACATACAATAAGAAGTGGAGGGTTGGAGAGATGGCTTAGTGGTTAAGGTGTTTGCCTGTGAAGCCAAAGGACCCAGGTTCAATTCCCCAGGACCCACTTAAGCCAGACGTACAAGGTAACACATGTGTCTGGAGTTTGTTTGCAGTGACTGGAGGCCCTGACATGCCTATTCTCTATCTGTCTTTTCTCTCTCTCTCTCTCTCTCTGCTTGCAAATAAATAAATAAAATTTTAAAAAGAAAGAAAAACTGAGTTTGCTTTCCAGGGAGGGAAGAAGGGAGGTCACTGTAATAGAGTAATTGGTGTACTGAGACTAAATACATCTAAAGGAAAGAGGGAGAGAGGATAATAGAAGCTGCCCACTCTACATGAGGACCATGAATTATGTTCAAGGATAGCTAGGGGAGAATGTGATAGGCTGGAGGTGGAAAAGAAAACTGAAAAGCAGAAGGGTTAAGCAAGTGAGGGTGCCAGTGTTGGTTACAACCTGGGAGTTTAGTGTAGGGATGGGCAGGAAACTGACAGGAGCTGAAATCAGCATCCTCAGAGAACTTACTACATAGTTACCACAAGAGATGAGGTCATCTTAGGGCAAAAAAGGAAGGGGAAACAGAAGAGATGCCCAGAGATAGATAAGGTGAGGGAGAAGTCCAAGTTGCTGATTTTTCATCCTGCAACCTAGATGGGGTGTCGTAGAAGTAGTGTGAGCAGATCAAGCAGAATGGGAGGCAAGGGTAGAATATGGAAAGTGCTGTCCTCCCAAAAATTCATGGCTCCACTATTCACTTTATTAATTACAAATCAATTCTATGGCTTCATATGCATATGCAAGTCATACTATACATTTTGATTTAGTGACTGTAAGCCAGTGAAAATTCAGTGTCATGCATGTTTTCTTACAGAGAAAAAAACAGATCAACTGTGCGAGAAGTCCAAGAAATTTGTGTATTGTTATCCCTCAGTATTCATGGGGACTTGGAACTCTCAGATACCAAAATCCCCATATGCTCAAGACCTCTATATAAGATATAAAGTATGTAAGCCAGGTGTGGTGGTACACGCCTTTTAATCACAGCACTTGGAAGGCAGAGGTAGGAGGATCGCTGTGAGTTCGAAGCCACCCTGAAATTACATAGTAAACTCCAGGTCAGCCTAGGCTGGGGAGAAACCCTACCTCAAAAAACCAAAAAGTTATAGAGTATGTGTATAAAACCTACATACATTGTCCCACATATTATAAATAGCCTCTACTTTATTTACTACATATAGTGCAATATAAATATTTTGCAAACTGTTACTAAGGCATTGTTTAGGGAATGATCACAAGAAAAGTTTGGTCACAGGCACAATTTTCTTTTCTGATATTTTTGATTTGCAGATGGTTGAATGCAAGGATGAGGAACCCACAGATGTGAAGGACTCTCTTATGTGTGTGGTTCTAAGAAAATATTAAGCTATCTGTGAACCAATATGAATTATATACTTCAGGAGGCTAAATTATTTAGCAAATTGCTGGTTCCTTCACTAAATGGTCTTCTAATGATTGAATAGCTACAAGGAAGCTGTCCAAGTGCACTCTCCCAGCCCACTAACAACTCTCTAGAGTATGATAACCATTTAGAACCTGTTCAGCACCAGCATTTCATGTCCTTTTCTTTGAAGACAGATTAATGATTACAGCTATACCAACTAACATTAGCTTGGTCCTTAGTAGGTACCAGCCTATCTACTATAAATTTACAAAACTAATCAAACCTAATCCTCACCCTTGTGCTGTCATTTGTTTCCTCTTTTCATACTTACAGCAGGAAGACCAGTTCTAAAAGGAAGAAAAGGAGGAGAAAAAAACAGAAAGTACATCAAACTAGCAACTGTAGATGTGACAGATGACAGGATCCAAGTAGTAATGTCAGCTTTCTTCCACACTGAAATAAACCATCAAACAGACTTTGGTGTACTGGAAACAGCATAAGTTAGGACATGGAATTCATGACCTCACAGTGCCTGATACTACCTATATAAGACCTGCATACAAAGAGAGAGAAAGATGATGATATCAAAATAGAAAAGACTAGTGGAAATGAATTTAGTGGAGGGGGATTTAGTAAGGGAAAAAGGAAGGATAGTGGAAGAGGGCTGTGATCATTATATAGTGTCATATGTATGGAAGTTGTTAATAACATATTTTTAAAAAACTGTCTATATCTGGGCTGGAAAGATGGCTTAGCAGTTAAAACAGTTGCCTGCAAAGCCAAAGGACCTGCAAAGCCAAACTGGACCGAAGTCTGATTCCCCACGATCCATGTAAGCCAGACGCACAAGGTGGCACATGCATTTGGAGTCTGTTTGCAGTAGCTGGATGCCTTGGGGCACCCATTCTCTCTCTTTCTCTCTTCCTCTTCTTCTCTCTCAAATAATTTTTTTTTTAAAAGTTTATCTTACCAGCCACAGGTAATTATGAAGCTGGTGTGCATCTGTAAGTATTTGTGAATGTCAACTATTTACTAGTGCTCTTCTGGATGGAGTGCACCTCCATGACTGTCCAACACAACTGAAAACATGCCCACAGAGGTTAAAAATACCACATGAATACCCAGCAAGAGAAAAATAACCACAAGGGAGAGGGAGGGCTGCTCTGAGGAAGGCCAGCCAGGGCTGCGGCAATAGGAGGGGTTTCACCAAATCTTCCCCTGCTGTTGAAGAATCTGGTAGGTTCAAAAATGGGGGATAGAAATTGTTACCCACAGATTGGACAGGAGGAATATGGTACTGGTGGACCTGAAGAATGTTTCAAAATCTGCTTCAACATCATCAAGCAGCCAGATAACTGACTGCACTTCACCAGAAAACTAAGTGAGCAGCGATTTAAAGTATATTAAGACAAGTGGGCACCCCACAATATTTGTTTAATGAATTAATTCCAAGCAGAGAAAAGTGGCATGTGGCTAGACTTTAAGGATTTTACAAAACAAAGGGCCTGAAAGGCTAAAGCCGAGAGCACAGCATAAAAGAGTTGCAGAGGCAAGAAAGGGGACAGTAGATCCAAAGGTGGGAGACTGGGATAGGATAATTCAACCACATGTAGGCCTGGTGATACCATTTCTCAAGAACCATATTATAAAATCTAAGTCTTCCCACTTGCACCACACCATCCCAGATAAGGTCACTTTCTTTTACGAGAATTCCAACCAAGCTTTCAGGCATCCATTCTTGGTGGGGGGGGGGGGGGGGGAGCGTGGGGAGGGTGCAGGTAAGTCAAGCTATGTATCCCAGACTGGCCTTAAACTCACAATCTTCCTCCTAGAATATGGTACCCTGCTCCCACCTCCAGTCTGTAACAATTTCTGTCCCCATTTTTGAACCTACCAGATTCAGCAGATTCGGTGAAACCCTTCTTATTGTTCCAGCCCTGACTGGCCCTCACAACCTTCCTGCCTCATCCTGTGTGCTGGGATTATATGCATGTGTCACCACACATGGCTCCGGCATGTGCTCTTTATCCTTCCTATCCATCCCCCACATCACCAGTTCTGCCTGAAGTCTTTTGTGTCCTGCTCTTTGGACAGTGAAGGCAGTCTATAATCCTCCATTGGCTTGGAGGTTCTTTCATGCCTTGGCCCACATGGGCTTCCTCTTTGAATTCTGTCCCCATCACTACTCAGTCCATCAACTTCCCCTGTCCCCCAGGGCCTTTTCTTTTTCCTTCGGCAGATCCTCAGAACCTTACACAAGCCTTTTAGACTCCCTGATTCCCTCCCACTTAGACTCTGAGGACAGTGTGTGTGTGTACCTCAGAAGGTGCTACTCTGTGACTCCTCTCCAAAGCCCCAGGTTAGATTAGGTATTTGCATTCTAGTCACACCTCAAACACCACTAAGGAAATAATGAAGACTGTGCCTGTCTGATGCACTATTTACACAAAGAGGATGCCAGTTACAGGTAGGGGTGCTAACAGTGGAAAACAGGGACAGAACAGCAAAGACCTTGATAGCCAGATGGCCCTGCTTCCGTCTGGTCCTCAACACTAGCAGAAATGAAAAATGATGGCTGATTCAACTTTCCTTCCCTTCAGCAGAGGAGGCAGAAAACTGACTGCTGTCTGCTATCCATCATCCTGCTTCCAACTGAATGAATGGGAAGTCCTCTGAGAAGCTCTCACCCAGCAGGGCAAGCAGGGTACAGAGCTTCCCACATGGCTTGCTGCCTTCAAAACTCTGGGGTGCCCACCTGCTTAGTGCAACGGGGCAGTTAGTGGTAACTGCTCTGATGTACAATGGAAGAGATGGCCACACTTTAAGTGATCTCATGGTTTCACATTCATTCTAACATGGGGCTCCAATCCACTAGTTTGAAATACATATTCTTATCCAGCCCCTCCTCCTCCAGGGCTCTCACACAAGTACTCAGCTAGCTCTCGATGAATGCATTCACCAATCCACACCTCTGTATGGCCTGAACCTACCCAGTGTTGGATCACTGGATGCTTCTCTATTCAGGTTTGGCCCAAATCAGCCATTCCACGAATCATCACCTTTTCTTTTTTCTTTTTTTTTTTTTTTTTGAGGTCAGGTCTTGCTCTAACCCAGGTTGACCTGGAATTCACTATGTAGTCTCAGGCTGGCCTTCAACTCACAGCAGTCCTCCTACCTTAGCCTTCCAAGTGCTGGGATTAAAGTCATGTACCACCATGCCCAGAATCCATGAATATTCTTGATGCCACACCCATCCATGGGAGCTTGTGGTGGTTTGAGTCAGGTGTCCCCCATAAACTTAGTCATTCTGAGTGCTAGGTTCCTAGCTGATGGAGATTTGGGAATTAATACCTCCTGGAGGCAGTGTATTGTTGGGAGCGGGCTTATGGGTGTTATAGCCAGTTTCCCCTTGCCAGTATTTGGCACACTTTCCTGTTCCTGTAGTCCACCTGATGTTGGCTGGAGACTGATGTCCACCTTCTGCTCATGCCATCATTTCCCTGCCATCATGGAGCTTCCCCTCAAGTCTGTAAGCCAAAATAACCACCCCCTACACACACACAAGCTGCTCTTGGTCAGGTGATTTCTGCCAGAAATGCAAACCTGACTGCAACAGAGCCTTAATCCCAAGTAAATTCAACAGGCTGAATCATAGTTTTGCCAGGACTCAAATGCCATATGAATAAAATTCCTTCTTCAGCACCAGTTTTTTTCATACTGCATACTATATACAACAGGGCATATGAACCACGACTACTTAGCCACCATAGATAAATCTGCAGAGACAGAAGGCAGATGAATGGCAGTCAGGGGCTGGGGAAAGACGAGAAGGGGTGGTGGCTATTAATGGGCCCAGGGTCTCCTTTGACTACTAACAGGTCCAGGAAAATGTTGAAATGAGACAGTGGTGGTTGTGGATTAACAGTGAGATATACCAAATACCACTGAACTGAATCTTTAAAATGGCTAAATCTGTATTACGTTAACTTCATTTCAACCACATACAGGTATCCGATGGTGCTACAGATCAGAAGCTATTCCTCCTATTCAACAGCACCCCTGTACCAGTTAATACCAGCCAACCATTCTCTCCACATCACTTCCTAGCCCCTGGTTAATAACTATTCTACTCTATTACTATGAGAGCATGTAGAATTGGTCCTGCTACGCTTGACTTATTTCTTTTTACATAATGTCCTCCAGTTCCATCCATATTGCTGCAAACAACAGGACTTCCTCTTTTTGTGCATAAATGTCATATATTCTTGATTATTCAGTTGGAGGATTTCCCATTTTTTGGCTATATGAATATTACTGCAAATAAACTCCAAGTACAGATGCCTCTTCAATATACTGATTTCCTTTCTTTGAATGCCCTATGATTACTGATCATAGGGTAAGTACTTCACAGTATGTTTTCATCCCTTTACTTCCTCTCCTGGATTTTTTTCATATTCTTCAAGATTTTACATTTTTACCTTCAACTGCCTTGTTCCATAGGTTGGCTTTACTCAAGCTAAACACTGTTCCTTGAACTGTTTCCCCACCAAGGCTCATCTTGAAAGCTCATCAAAAGCAATCAATATGAATAGACTCTACTATTTCACTTGCTATTGCTCTCTAGTCCCATTATCAACACAAAGCTGCCATGGACAACCAGCCAAATGGGAGAAAATACTTGACAAGGTAATATCCAGAGCACAAGTAATTCAAACAACAAAACCAAATAACTAAATTGAAAAAAGAAAGTGGGCAGTGCTTGCTTTAGTAGCACATACATACAGTTGGTTAGAACAATATCTATGGCCTGAAACATAAATTTGTGAGGCATTCTTTTTTTAATATTTTATTTATTAATTGATTTATTTGAGAGAGAAAGAAAGGCAGATAGAGAGAGAATGGGCACACCAGGACACCAGCCACTGCGAATGAACTCCAAATGCATGCGCCACCTTGTGTATCTGGTTTACATGGGTATCGGGGAATTGAACCTGGGTCCTTAGGCTTCACAGGCAAGTGCCTTAACTGCTAAACCATCTCTTCAGCCCATGAAGCATTCTTTAGTTTTATTAATCACTGAAAAATATTGGGCTTGCAAAGTCTAAGGTTTGATTCCCCAGTGTCCACATAAAGCCAGATGCACAAAGTGATGCAGGCATCTTGGAATCCTTTTGCAATGGCTGGAGATCCTGGGGCACCCGTTTTCTCTGTCTCTCTTCTCTCTCTGCTTGCAAATAAATTATAAAAAATAATAAAATTTATTAATAAAATAATAATAAACAAATAATATTTTTAAAATTTGGACCATCAGACAAGACCTTCTCAAAAGAAAATGGCTACAAAGTATACCAAAAAATAATGCACAACATCAGGGAAACCTTGAGAAATCATCTCATCCCAATTGGAATAGCTATTACTAGTGAGACAAAACATGAGTCCTGGTGAGGATGGGAAGACAGCAAAACTAATGCATTTTGTAGGAACACCATTAATGGAAAGCTAAAGACACAACTACCATAAGCAACTCAATTACTGGGTAAATCTGCAAAAGCAATGAAATACTGTCAAGAGTCTGAGAATTTAGCTAGTCAAAGTACCTACATTAGCATGTGGGATGATCTAGGTAGGCTCTATCCCCAGGCACCACTACACATGCATAAAAAGTTTTAAGAAATTGTATACCTAAGAGATACCTATACATACATGCTTACTGCAGCACTGTTCACATATATATATATATATATATATATATATATATATATATATATATGGCTTATTCAGTCACAAACAAGGAATGAAATCCAGTCGTTTGTGGCAACTTGGACGAAACCGGAACATACTAAATGAAATTTGTCAGGAGCAGAAAGACAAATATCCATATTCTCCCTGGAATGGGAGCTTAAAAAAAAAAAAAAGTTGATCCCATAAAAGTAGAGAACTTTGACAGGTAGGGGGCAAGGTGGATAAAAACAGGTTGGAAAATAAATATCAAAGTACAGTAAGATAGAACACATAGTTTCTGGTGTTGTATAATAGAGCTTTAAACCATAGTTTGTTGTTATAGTTTACAACAACTTATTATATATATTCCAAAATACCTAGAAGACAGTTTGAAGGTTCCCAAAAAATGATTTGATCATAACATATTGTATGCTCTCTGAATATGTAAGATTACTGTGTGTCAATTAAGACTCATAAAAGAAATAATCAGATATCCTTTGGGTTTCACTGTCCAATATGACAGATAAGGGCCATGTGTGGTTACTTAAATTCTTTAAAAAAAATAAAATGAAAATGCAGTTCCTCAGTTTCTCTTTTTTGAGTCTCAGTAACTACATGTGGCTAGTGACTACTATACTCGACAGTCCAAAAATATAACCAACAGAAAAATTCCAATATCTAGAAACACAGAAACTCACTGCATTAGTACCCCCTTGGCAAAGAACTAAGGGGTAGAAACATCTTGACAGAATCTTCTAAAGTTAAATCAAAAGGAGACTAGTACTATATTTACTAGTATCCAAAGCTCACCACAATTAGACATAAGAAAAAATAAAAAAGAGGAACCTTTCTGTAACATTTCAATTTAAGGGTCAGTTTCAGGAAACAAGATGCAGCACAGTAAAGCAAAGGCACTGTCAGCAGCAACAGCAGGTCAAGAGTAAAGACAAAAAAAGAAATTGTTTAAAATGCTTTTAAACCTGGAAGCCCAAATATTATAAAGCAATGATATTAAAGAAAAGTAATAAATTCGAAAATAAAATGAGGGACTGCAGAGATGGTTCAGTTGTTAAAGTGCTTGCCTTAAATGCCTGATGGCCCAGGTTCAATTCCCCAGTACCCACATAATGCCAGATGCACCAGATGGTGCATCCATCTGTTTGTTTGCAGCAACAAGAAGCCCTGGCATAGCCATTCTCTAGCCACCCCTCTCCCATCTTTCTCCCTCTCTGTCTTTCTGTAATTACAAATAAATATTTTTAAAACTAAAAAAAATTAAATGAGCATTAAAAAGCTATTACTGCTACAGGTTTGTTCCTTTTTCCTTCAGATTTTTATTTTTAAAAATCATTCACTATAGGGCTGGAGAGATGGCTTAGCGGTTAAGCGCTTGCCTGTGAAGCCTAAGGACCCCAGTTCGAGGCTAGATTCCTCAGGACCCACGTTAGCCAGATGCACAAGGGGGCGCACGTGTCTGGAATTCATTTGCAGTGGCTGGAGGCCCTGGCGTGCCCATTCTCTCTCTATCTGCCTATTCCTCTCTCTGTCTGTCACTCTCAAATAAATAAATAAAAATAAAAATCGTTCACTATAGTTCTCCAATACAGCACCTACCCAAACAACCAGTGTTGTTAAGAGGCACAAATTTACTTGTAAATCTTATCTTACCTAAGTTAGAGTACTCTATAGACATACTCATTTGATGAAAGTCCAAAAAGGCAGTCTACTTGATGAAGTTCAAATGTGAAAGAAGAATATACATCTCTGTGGCATGTCAAGAAACTTGTTCAGGCAGAAAAAAAAAAAACAGGTGGCAATGGTTGCTAACAAGAAGGGAAAATTATTTTTTTTAATTTTTATTTATTTATTAATTTTATTTTGAGAGAGAGGAAGAGGCACAGAGAAAAGGAGAGAGAATAGGCACACCAGGGCCTCTAGCCACTGCAAATTCCAGACGCATGTGCCACCTTGTGCATCTGGCTTATGCGGGTACTGGGGAATCAAACCTGGTTCCTTAGGCTTCACAGGCAAGTGCCTTACCCGCCATCTCTCCAGCCCCAGGAAAATTATTTTTAAATAGCTAAGTATAGTTAAATAGAGCCTAGCATAGTAGCTCACAGCTTTAACCCTAGTCCTCAAGAAGTTTAGGTAAGAGGATCATGGTGAGCTCTAGGCCAGCCTCAGTTACAGACTGAGTTCCAGGTCAAGCTAGGCTATACTAAGATCCTGCCTCAAAAAGAAAAAAAAAAAAAAAGGTAAGGATTTTTAAGAGATTGACTTTTTTAAATTTTTATTTATTTGAGAGTGACAGAGAAAAGAGGCAGAGAGAGAGAGAGAGAGAGAGAGAGAGAGAGAATGGGCATGCCAGGGCCTCCAGCCACTGCAAACGAACTCCAGATGTGTGTGCCCCCTTGTGCATCTGGCTAACATGGGTCCTGGGGAATCGAGCTTTGAACCAGGGTCCTTAGGCTTCACAGGCAAGCGCTTAACTGCTAAGCCACCTCTCCAGCCCCAAGAGATTGATTTTGCATCTCAACTCTCTCACCACTGTAGCTTTCCAAAAAAGACATGATGTGTGGTATTCCAACAGACTGAATGGAGAAGCAAATAAGAGGATCCAGATGTCATTCATTAAGCCAGATACTTGAGGGCTAATGTAAAACATTGTTGATTTTTATTCAATTTTTTGTTTTACTAAGTATATAACAAAGAGGTTGTTTATGTTTTCATGTAATTGGAAATTATCTGAAATTTTGATTTCAAAATAATTTAAAATAAACACCAGTAGGTCTAGTCCACAGAAACAGAAGCCCTTTGAGGTATGCAGCTCTAATTAGACCAAAATTTTTGGGTTTTGTATTAAAAACTATGTAGAGAATTTCCTCCTTTCTGTAAGGTTTTATTTCTTACAAACACTGTAAATTTTGCTTTTAAACTTAAAAGCTAAATACCCCTCTACACACACACACACACACACCCCTCAAAAAGACTGTCAGAATTAAACCTGGAAGTACACAGAGTTTAAAAACCAAACACTCAAATACTTAAAGTTTGCCAAAGTAGTCATTTTAAAAGCAAGCTAGCAATAATAAAAATTTTATGTTATAATTCAAAGTATTGTAAAAGAGTAACTTTTTTTTTTTTTTTACTAGTTCCCTACTAAGTTGAATTATATAGTCTGGTTTCAAAAGATTTTCAACATGAGCAGACTTTCATTCACATCCCTGTATGTGCATAAAATGTGAACACCTTTTTAGTCAAAGCACAGTGCTAACTCCAGTCTTGAATGAGTAAGTGCACTCCTCTGGGCACATGTCCTATGGCTAGAACACATTAGCTAGTATACAAACAGACACACTCACAGTGAGATGAATAAGGAGGACACATGCTATGAAAATGCCTCAAGAAAACCCATTTCTTTGTATGTTAATTTAAAAATACATCCAATTTGGGCTGAAGAGATTGCTTGGCAGTTAAGGTGCTTGCCTGTTAAGCCTGGGGACCCAGGTTCGATTCTTTAGGCTCCACATT
The DNA here is from genome assembly GCA_036346955.1 of Dipus sagitta. Taxonomy (NCBI): domain Eukaryota; kingdom Metazoa; phylum Chordata; class Mammalia; order Rodentia; family Dipodidae; genus Dipus; species Dipus sagitta. Next base: position 42,430,482 of record CM070780.1, read on the forward strand.
AGCCAGATGCACATGGTGATACATATGGTATCTGGAGTTCATTTGCAGTGGCTGGAGGCCCTGGCATGCCCATTCTCTCTCTCTTCCTCCCTCTCTCTGTCATAAATGAATACATAAATAAATTTTAAAAATACATCCAATTATCAACCACTGCAAATATGTAGTGTCTGTATTCAAACATATGGAAAGAGTAGAGAAAGACAGGGAAGAGACAAAGAGGGAAAGAAGAAACAGGGGAGGGAATAAATGAGTAAGGGGAAAAATACAACCCTCTCTTTTACAAAATGAAAATCTGAAAGTGACATTTATTTCATGTTTCCGAGCATGGTTTTTTTCACAGCATAAGGTGAAGTCCTTTGCAAGCCAGGAGTATCAATGACAAGGGATCCTGTGTGAAATGGCATACGTTCCTGCAGAGCAACCTGTTTGAGGAGCAAACTCAATCCTCTGAACAAGAGCACCGAACATTTGTCATCTGTCACAGCCATAGAACACACATCTGCAGCTTTCTCGCCACAAAATATTCTATTTTCTTTCTTAGCTTGGAAAAAGTTGCAAGAAATGTCTGTAAGTCAGGTACACTATCATATTAAGGGAAAATCATTTAATCTGAAGAAAAAGATGACATTAATCGTAGAATATGGTAAAAATGACAGTCATGCTGAAAGGACACTTAAGAGCTGGACTCCTCCTGCAGCCTGACTCAGCCGTGGTGCACTCAGCCTGTGCTGTCAACTTGTTCAGGTTTTCGTCTTACAGGATACCAACTAACATAAATGGCATCCTACAATTAGCACACATAAATCTTATTTTAATCAAATCAAAGGGCAAAGTGAAGAGAGAATGGAAAGTTTGGCTAGTCAACCAAGAACAAATAGGATCTCATTTCAATCTTATTTCTCTTTCTGGAGAATGAAACAAAGTAAGATAATGGTGGGCTAGGGAGATGGCTTTAAGCCATATGTAGCTGCACATGTCTATAATACCAAGTTGCTTAAAACAATGGGAAGCAGAATCAGAATTCCTGAAGCTCTGTGGGCAGCCAACCTGGCCTCCTTAAGAGCAATGCAATAAAGACTGACCTCCACACATGCACCATAAGGATGGACGGACACACACACACACAATTTAAAAGATAATTGTAATTAAAGTGATTCTCATGTGGCTTATAAACATGGTCAAAGTTGCTCTAAAATGGTTTCCTCTTCTATTTCTCAGAAAATAGAAAGTTGCAGGTTCAATCACTACAGCCAAGCTAATTATGAAGAACAAAGGAATTGGGAAACCAAGAATTTAAAATATGTGAAAAGGTTGTAATAAGCAGTCTCTATTTCACTTTTTCTACCATAAGTCATCTCTCTTTGGGGTCTACCCTCCCCAACTCAACTGGTAAAATCTAATAGTGTTGGATCTAGAAGGTGGAGCCTACGACCTATTCAATGACAGAGAACAACCAAAGCCAGAGTGCCTTCTAGGAAAATCCTATAGCACATGGAAAGTATGCAATGAAGAGCCACAGGACTGTCATTTTTAGTTTATTTTAACTGAATAATTAGGGCTGGAGAGATGGCTTAGCAGTTAAGGCATTTGCCTGCAAAGCCAAGGACCCAGGTTCAATTGCCCAGGACCCACGTTAGCCAGATGCACAAGGGGGTGCACGCGTCTGGAGTTTGTCTGCAGTGGCTGGAGGCCCTGGCGTGCCTATTCTCTCTCTCTTTGTCTTTCTCTTTCTCTCTCTCTCTCTCTCTCTCTCAAATAAATAAATAAATAAATATATTTTTAAAAAAACTTTCTGGGCTGGAGAGATGGCTTAGCGGTTAAGCGCTTGCCTGTGAAGCCTAAGGATCCCGGTTCGAGGCTCAATTCCCCAGGACCCACGTTAGCCAGATGTGTGCCGGCCTGCAGCACGAAAGTTGAAACAGGCCTCGAAGGAGGGAGTGGGAATGAATCTGAGACAAGAACACATGGAATAGAGCCAAGACAAGTTCTGATCAAGGCTCAGGTTTATTCAGGCAGACATAAGCTTAAATACAGAAGATAGAACTTTTTGGACAATGCCTACGTGCCTAAGGTCAGCTTCACCAGGGTCATATGTTAATCCCTCTGTATCAGATGCCCACTCCACCTAGGCTGTATACTAAACAATGCCTTAGTATCAGGAGCCTTATCGATAAGGCCTTTGTGGTAAGAGATTAGAGACCACCCTTAGCTCCCAAGGTCAAAGAGCAGCTGCAGCTCCTGACACAGATGCACAAGGGGGCACACGCATCTGGAGTTTGTTTACAGGGCTGGAAGCTCTGGCATGCCCATTCTCTCTCTCTCTCTCTCTCTCTCTCTCTCTCTCTGCCTCCTTCTCTCTGTCGTTCTCAAATAAATAAACAAACAAAAAAATTAAAAAAAAAACTTTCTGAGTAAGACCCTAGTAGTCCAGAAAATTAGACAAACATTCAACCAGTGGGATCTCAAAAGCTATTGTACAGACAAACAACCTTCAGAATGGGAGAAAATCTTTGCCAGCTATACCTCCAACAGAGGTCTAATAGCTAGAGTCTAAAATAAACTCAAAAAAAAAAAAAAATCCAATCAAAAGATGGGGCAAAACCTGAACAGAGAATTCTCAAAGGAAGAAATACAAATGGGCAGTACTAACTTAAAGAGATGTTCAACATCTCTAATCATCACAAAAATGCAAAGTAAAACAACTTTGAATTTCCATCTCACTCCATTCAGGATAGCAATCATGAATATATATATATATATATATATGTATATATATATATGTATATATATATATATATATGTATATATATATGTATACATACATACATACACATATATACATATATATACATACACACACATGACAACAAATGTTGGTGAGGCTATGGAGAAAAAGAACCCTAATTCATTGCTGGTGGGAGTGAAAACTTGTACAAACCACTACGGAAATCAGTATGGAAACTCCTGAAAAAAGATGAAAACAGATCTTCCATCTGATTCAGCTATTCCACTCCTCGATATCTACCCTAAAGACTCTACTAGATTTCAGTGATACTTGCTCACCCATGTTTATTGCCTTTCTATTCACAATAGCTAGAACTTGGGATCAAGCCAGATGGCCCATGAACAGAGGAATGGATAATGAAGATACAGTACATATACATAATGGAATTCTACTCAGCTGTAAGGAAAACTGCAATAATGAAATTGCAGGAAAATGGATGGACTTGGAAAAAATTATACTAAGGGAAGTCACACAGAATAAGAAAGATAAATGTCACATGTTTTCTCTCATATGTGGCTCCTAAACTGGACCAGCTGAAGAGAAATGTAAAAGGAAGTGAGTATTAGGATTATGGGCATAAAACTAGAATGAGACTAGGAAAAGGGAAGGGAGAAGAGAAGAGTATATCCGATAAACTAGTAGTGAGAAAGAATACGGTGGGAGGGTTATGGAGGGGGGACAGGGAAAGGGAGGGCAGGGAGGGGAACTATACAAAACTAAAGACTAAAGGAATCAGTACAATAGAAACCTTCCTCCTATATACCAATATACAAGATATAAATCCTCAGTTAAGGGACATGGACAGTCCAAACCCCAGTGCCTAGTAAAAGGTGGAGAAAGTTTCATCCTAAAACCATTGGCTCTGGTTTGTGAATATCAGGGCCAGAACTTGGTTACTCCCCACAGTGAGCAGTTGACCAGGGAGATCCATGAGGTCCCCACAACAATGCAGACCACTGCCAAACACTTGGTTACCCAACAGAGCTAAAAGGTCCCTACTGCTGAAGATACCACAGGCTGCTGTCTCAGAACACCAAGAGACCTGTGGAAATGGAGAAGAAAGCCAGCCCTTTCCTGGCAAACCCTCATGACACTGGAGAATGCTATGGGAGATACTAGGTGATAATGGTCATCAACAGCGGGAATAAGCAGGAGACCCTGCAAGCTAGATATGAAGTACACATGTGCAATAGTGGCACATAGCCTTTGTGGGTAACCAACATGAGGCCTGCTCAGTGAGAGAGAACTCATAAGGGATACTGGGAAACATGTAAGAACCCCATGGCCAGTAAACTCACAAACCCCAGAAAGAAGCCCCCATCGTTTTCTGGACAAGTAGAGGGGGTGTCCTCATCAAAATGTCTCTCAAAGTTCTATGCATATCCCCCTTAATCAAAGCTGCTCTCACTCTTCATCAGACAATCTGTTTTATTTTACAAACAGCAGGGAATACTGGGGAAATCCAAGATCCATCAATACAAGAAAAGATAGCCAGGCCAGATGTGATGGTTGCACACCTTTAATCTCAGCACTTGGGAGGCAGAGGTAGTAGGACTGCTATGAGTATGAGGCCAGCCTGAGACTACCTAGTGAATTCCAGGTCAGCCTGAGCTAGAATGAAACCCTACCTTGAAAAAATAAAAAAAAAAAAAAAAGGATAGCCATACTGCTCACCATGAGATGAGCCACCTCCAGGAAAAACTGCAGAGGAGGAAGCAACACAAGTATTGCTCCTAATACTCACTTGACAATCTACTCCAGGGAAATGGCAATGAACACTGTGGTCAATCAAACACATCATAACAAAAATACAGAGGCTACAGAGAATACAATCCTAAAACAAACTGCTAACATACCCACCAAAGTTCAGGGATTATTGTGTGTGTGTGGAGGGGGGGGCTATAAGAGCTACAGGATGGGTAGAAATAACAAGAGGTAACCCCTCCATGCCACCTGTCCAGACTGAATGAGGCCCTAATTACCCGACAGTGAATACCAATAACCCTACTAAAAAGAGCCCTCAGGGAAATGGGGACCAGGAAAGAGAAAATATAAGACTGTATAACCTATGTAAAAATAGTGATTAGTTAATTGATTTTTAATCCCAGTACTAGGGAGGCTGACATAGGAAGATCCCTGTGAGTTCAAGGACATCCTGAGACTACAAAGTGAATTCCAGATCAGCCTGAGCAAGAGCAAGGTCCCACCTCAAAAAAAGCAGCAGCAGCAGCAGTTGGGAGCAGGAATGGAGATGTGACCTAGTGCCCAGGAGTGGGCAACCTCCTGTCTCTAGCTGGCAGAAGTTGCTTGGCTGCTGGTGCTACAGCCATGGCATTTGGTACTGTGTTGGAAGGACTGCTGGAACAGTATCTTCCTGACCTGCAATGAGTATACAAAGGTGGACCAGTTCCCTGCTGTTAGATTAAGAAATATACCACAGAAGATGAGGTCTAGGCTTTTGTGGGGAACCATCTGGTCATCCATGACTCAGAAGAGCAGAAAAGTGTACAAGCACATGAGTCACAGCAACTAACGCAGGAGGCCTCTGGATGAGAGAGGATGGTGGAGGTGCAGAGCCATGTGGAAAGCATATGAGAAGAACAGAGTGAGCCCCTCCCATGAGCAAGGACACATTTTCTTCTTTTTTTAAAATTTTTTTTAAAAAATTATTTTTATTTTTATTTATTTATTTGAGAGTGACAGACAGAGAGAGAAAGAGGCAGAGAGAGAGAGAGAGAGAGAGAATGGGCGCGCCAGGGCTTCCAGCCACTGCAAACGAACTCCAGATGCGTGCGCCCCCTTGTGCATCTGGCTAACGTGGGTCCTGGGGAATCAAGCCTCGAACCAGGGTCCTTAGGCTTCACAGGCAAGCACTTAACCGCTAAGCCATCTCTCCAGCCCAGGACACATTTTCTTATATGTGAGAATCCCTCATCATCTACACTGATGGCTATTGCTCCAGTTACAGGCAGAAGAGATCATGAGTAAGAACACTGAGGGAGAGGCCAGCTTTTAAATGAAGATATTAGAGATCCCCCAGGTTAGACACAAAGGCACCAATCCATATACCCTGCAAAATCATTTAAAAAAAAAAAAAAAAAAAAGCTCAGGGTCTGAGGACATGGCTCAGCAGGTAAGAACACTTGCTGCATATACATATGCATGAGGACCTGATCTACCCAGAATTCAATTCCCCAACACCCACGTAAACAGCTGGGCATAGCAACGCATGCCGGAAACCTCAAATCCCTGTGAAACAAAGAAAAGAGAATCCCTGGGGCTTGCTGGTCAACCAGTCTAATGAAAAACAAACAGCACTCCAAGTTCAATGAGATTTTGTCTCAAAGAAACACTTATAAGAGCAATACAGGAGGACACCCAATGTTTTCTGGCTTCTGCACATTCTGAGAGGAAGTAGACAGAGTGACTGGGCCCCCAAAAGTAAAACAGGCAGGATGGTCTGCACTTGCTAGACTTCTTATCCCTTACCAAGACCTGTTTTTCCACAAGCAACCTGGGCCCCTCCTGGGAGGGAGGTCTTTGACTTAAACATTGTGGTAGGTGAAGTTCAGCCCCTGGAACTTGGCTTGCCTCTTCCCGGGACAGCGCCTAGCCCTAACCACAGACATGGCTGAGCTAGATATTTAAAGGAAAGAAACAAGCATGACAAAAGAATGGGGGAAGGGAGAGGGAAACTGAATGTAACAAGGTGATTTCCTTTGTTGACTTGTTTTCCCAGGTAGTCAAACTCAGGTTTGACTAGTTCTTTGATGATAGCTGGTTTGCATGGTTCCTGCATGCTGCAGGTGGCCTTATTAGGTTTGGTTTGGGAAGTTATTGACATCCCCAAAGAATTTCCTCTTGCTAAAGCCTGCTCCAGAGCCAGCATGTCCCCGTAACTTCTGTGACTCTGACTGCTGGGACCCCAGACTTATTAACCCTTACAGTGGGCATAACATTCAGTTTGTGAGGTACAACAAAGAGGAAAGACTCTGAAGTCCCAGGTCTGGTGGCATACCTAGGGGCTACATATTTGTAAGTAATTCAGGATTGCAATGTGTTGGTTTTTAGGGGTGCTGATATGTACAGCAACATGTCAGAAACACTTAAGAGACTTGCGGGGGCGGGGCTAAAGAGATGCCTCAGGGGTTAAAAGTGCTTGTTTGCAAAGTCTGATGACCACAGTTTAATTCCCCAGTACCCATGATATGATAAAACCAGATACACAATGTGCATGTGTCTGGAGTTCATCTGCAGTGGCAAGAGGCCCTGGAGTGCTCTTTCATTCTCCTATTCTCTCTCTCTCTCTCTCTCTCGTGAATAAATATTTTTTTTAAAAAAGAAACTAGGGGAAATTTCCTAGAAAAAGTGACATCCTAAGTTGATCCTAAATTAGACACAATGAACACAAAGCTGAGATACAAAGGTATACAAAGCATGTGCCAAAGGTCTAAAAAACAGACCAGCTAAGGAAGAGATGAATCCAGGCTGATGACTCAGAACACAAGAGGAGCAACTGTAAGGAAAATTGGGAGGCAGGAAACCCTCCAAATGGATAAGTGTGTGAGCTTGCATTCTCCTCAGGATAACTGAGTTCAAGGCCAAAAGAACACGTAAGAAAGTAGTATGGGGGAAGAGATGAACAGGCCTTTATGGAGCTGAGGCTCATCCTCATGCTGGCTTGGTGGATACATGTTCCTGGCCCTTTGGTTGCATGGCAATAAACAAGGTGCCAAACTAGGGAGAGGAAGAGTGAAGAAGTCTGTAAACAGAGCACTCGGGAAAACCCAAGCCAGTGGCAATTGCTTCTACTCACTGATGTGAACAGGGCAGTGAGACCATAGCACAAGCTGCTGCATGATAAGACAGGTAAAAACTGCTGAGTTGAGGGCACTATGCGATCCTGTGACAAAGCTTGATAGGAAGTGCTCAAATATATCAAAAAACAAACATCATGACAATTCTTTAAGATTTTAGATTTATGCTTTTTGGACTATCGACTACTCTTCTCTCTTGTGTTTTTTGTTTGTTTGCTTGGGTTTTAGGAGGGTGAAGACTAGTTTCAAGCCTAAATTTCTTCTGCATCTTTTAAACCAATGTTTTATTGATTCCTGATAAAAATCAAAGCCCAAGCAGCATTTTGACCCAGACTCCAACAAAACGAGAGGGCTTAATGGTGCCCACCTTTAATCCCGGCACTCTAGAAGCAGAGGTAGAAGGATTGCGGTGAGGTCAAAGCCACCCTGAGACTACACAGTGAATTCCAGGTCAGCCAGGACTACAGTGTGGTTTACCTCAAAAAATCAAAACAATAAAAAATAAGATTTAAAAGTGTCAACTTCTACTATTATTATAATAACAGAATATCTCAGATGCTTAGACACCTAGCCCTTATACTCCTTCTCTGACCATAGTACTTTTATTTCTAGATACTTACATCTAGAAAGTATATAGGTAATAAATACAGAATAAATATGACAGATTCCTAGGAATCATGAAAATTAAAGTATTGGCCATTCTCATGTTAAGAATGAAGAAGCTGGGGCTGGAGAGATGGCTTAGCAGTTAAGGCGCTGGCCTGCAAAGCCAAAGGACCTCGGTTTGATTCCCCAGGACCCACGTAAGCCAGATGCACAAGGGGCGCATGCATCTGGAGTTCGTTTGCAGTGGCTGGAGGCCCTGGTGCGCCCATTCTCTCTCTCCCTCTCTCTGCCTCTCTCTCTCAAATGAATAAATAAAGCTTTAAAAAAAAAAAAAGAATGAAGAAACTGAGGCACACAGAGGTTAAGTGTTGAACCATATAGCCAGGAAGAGGTCAGCACACCTAATTCACCCAGAAAAATCACAGATAAGGTGTGAGAGTTTGAACCATGAAAAAAAAAAAAGCTTTTCTGTTATTATTATTTACTATTATTATTACTTTGAATTGTTCTGTTTTCAGTAGAGGGAACTGATGAAGAAGCCACCTAAATGCAAACTGTATGAAGCAAATATAGCACAAGGCAAACACACTAGAGAAGTGCAAGTCCTGTGTGTTCAGGGTGAAAGATACAGGTAGGCCAAGAACAAGACATAATACAGGGTCAAGGATGGCCCTGAAGAAAGAGCAGGTGAAGCTTTTAGGGTGGTCAGAATGATCCTTATGTCACAAAGCCACCTTAATAACAGAACAAGGTCGATAAACAGGCGAGGCAGCAAGGAGCTAGGGAGATACTGTAGTCACCAAGAAAGAGCTGATGTGCTGAGAAGGCTGGGGCAGTGGACTGGCACAGAGAAAATAGTCTGAACAAACCATTGATAATGGGAAGTGGAATGAGGGTAAAGGATAAGAGAAAGGACCAAAGCATTGCTTCCAGCTTGATGGCTTGGGTAGTCAACGATGCATCCCACAACGCTGGACAACAGAGGTTTGGGAAACATCTATGGAAACCTGGGCAAGGAAAAGTTCTGAGTGTGAAGGTCAGAAGCGGTAGGTCAGAAATAAATACCTAAGATTGGCACTCACTGAGTAGAACCTGTAAGCCATGGAAAGCAGGTCAACCAAAGAGACTTTTGTCTCTCAATAGTCTCTAAACTGTTGACCTTAGTTCTGGAGGCCCTTTAAAATATGCTAGTGTAACTTCTCAAAAAGATGAAAAACTTAATCCCAAACTCTGTTCCAAGACCCAATGAAGAGCAACTACCTGGGCAGGGACATGGTGGCACACAGGCAGGAGGAAGAGAGTTGCTATTGTCCACCTTATGTTGGTCAGGGAGTGATGTCCACCCTCTGCTCATGCCATCAGTTTCCCCTGCCATGATGGAGCTTCCCCTGGAATCTATAAGCCAAAATAAACCATTTTTTCCCAAAAGCTGTTCTTGGTAAGGTCATTTCTGCCAGCAATGCGAACCTGACTGCAACATAAACCCACTGATCAAGTACACACAGTGCAGGAGGCATGGTCCACATTTCCATGCCAGCACCTCAGTCCCCATCCATCTGCCCCTCAAGGCTCCCCACCGGTCTCCCCACACTGTGCTCTCACGCTGCCTGCCCCCATCTGCCAGTTACCAGGTTCCCATACCTCAGGTCCCCACTGCCAGAGCCAGGGTCCACACTTCTGACCCACTCTATGCTATGGGGTCCCAGGTGCTAGAGCTACAGCCTGAGCTTCTGCCCCACCCCTCCCAGCTCCCAACATACCTTACCCTACAACACTTCTGCTCCATCCCTACAAGGCCCCACGGTGCCAGAGCCTACACTTCTGCCCCACTCTGCTGCTGCTGGTCCCTGGGATCCCCATGTTGCCAGAGCTAGGGCCCACACCTCTACTTCACCTAACACTGCTTCCACCCCTCATCTGTGCCACTAGCCCCTGTGTGCATCCCCACAGTACCAGGGCCGGGACTCATGCTTTCACCCCACTCAATGTCCCTGCCAAATTAAGGCCCACACTTCGGCCCTACTCCATATCACCTGTTGTTGCAGTCAGGTTTGCACTACTGGTAGAAATCACCCAACCAAGAGCAGATTGTGGGAAAAAGAGGTTTATTTTGGCTTATAGGCTCAAGGGGAAGCTCCACGATGGCAGAGGATGAGCAGAGGATGGACATCACCCCTCTGAGCCACATAAGGACAACAGGAACAGGAGTGTGTGCCAAACACTGGCATGGGGAAACTAGCTATAATACCCATAAGCCCGCTCCCAACAATACACTGCCTCCTGGAGGTGTTAATTCCCAAATCTCCATCAGCTGGGAACCCAGCATTCAGAGCACCTAAGTTTATGGTGGACACCTGAATCAAACCACCACACCTGTCATCACAGGTCCCCACCCAGTGCCTCCTCTGGCCCCTGAGAGAGCACACGTGGCCAGACGCAGCAGATCTTTCAGCCTCTGCCTCCTCTTCTGATCATTCTAAGCCATGCCACTGACCACATCCACATACCTAACCCACCACCAGCCACTTCCTCAGACTACCTTCATGCCTGGTTCCTGGAACCCAAGGCCCACCCACTTCCCCACCCCACCAGCACCTACTAGGGCCCCAGACAGGGAGCACAGAAATACCTGGCAACTACCCTCCAGGGGGTATCCATGCATCCTCCACAATCAGCTCAGCTGGAGCACAGTGGGGGAACAGGGGCAAGTACTGTTGTTCCTGAGCCCCACAGGCAAGGCACTGCTGGGATAGTAGACTGAAGAGATTCTGAACCTCCAACCACAGCTCTTGTATCAGCCACCAGCCCACAGCTACCTCAACCTGTGCATCTGTGGATAAATGCCATTCCTTTCCAAGCCAGTTCAAATCCAAAATAGTACACACACTGACGATCCTATAAGGGCAAATTCTTGCTTCCTCCTTGAAAAAAAAAAAAAAAATATGAGTCTCACTTGAGCCCAGGCTGACCTGAAATTCCTCTACTGGGCATCTTACCCTAAAGGCTCCACTCTTCACTGCAGACATATTTGCTCCGTGTTTATAGCTGCTCAATTCACAATAGCTAAGAAATGGAATCAACCTAGATGCCCATAGGTTGACCAATGGATAATGATGATGTGGTACATAGGCACAATGAAATTGTACTCAGCACTAACAAAAACTGATACAATGAAATTTGTAGGAAAATGGATGGACTTGGAACAGATCATACTAAGCAAACTCACATAAGCCCAGAAAAACAAATGCATGTTCATCTCATCTGTGGTTCCTAAACTGGAACAGCTAGAGTTGTAGGCAAACCTGACAGACAACTCAAGGCACAAATAAAAGGGATGGGAGGGTTTGGTAGAGGAGAATAGGAGGGAGGGGTGAGATACACACAAAACAAAATCCAAAATGAATTGATACCATAGAAACCTTTTTCCTAGATAGCAGACTAAAAGATATAAAGCTCAACAGAAGCATGGAAGGATCATCTGGTAAGAAGGGCCCTGGGGAGGGTGGGATGAGGCCTAACCCTAAAACATTTGGCTCTGGCATGCAACTCCTAGTACCAGAAATTGGTTACAATCCATTTTGAGCTGATAATCGGAGACCTATGAGGTCCCCAAAACAAGACAGGCTTCTGTCAAAGCACTTGATTACCTGCCTGAGGTAAAAGGTAAGACCCTTTTGCTGAAGACACAGCATATTACCAGCAGAGAACATCGAGAGCTCTAGCTGAATCTGGAAGGAAGCCAGTTCCCAGATGGGTAGCCCATATAGTGCTCAAAAGTGCTACCTGAGCTGCAGGGAGAAAATGGCCAACAATGTGGTAAGCAAGAAAGGGACACTGCTATATGAAAACAACCAACCTGACAAGATGTACACACCTGTGCAATAGTGGCACAAAGCCTAGGTGGGTAACCAATCACTCTCTGATTACCTAAGAGATCTGCTCAGGGGAATGGAAACCATAGTTAGAACTGAGAACCAAGTCAGAATCCTAGAAGATCAATATTATGGACTCCAATGAGAAGCTCCCACTAGCCTTTGTCCAAAGTGAGACTACACCCATCAAAATCTCTCTAAATTAACAATGCTTATCCTCTTAACCTATCCTGATCTCACTCGCCATTGGAGAATCTGTTTTTCTTTTTTAGAAAGCAACAAGAACTGAGGACAACCAAAATCTACCAATAAGACAAGAATAGATAGCTTACCAACCCTCAGGCAGCAGCCAGGGCCCAGGTGAAACCACAGAGTAAACTGATGAGATGAGCAAGTGTGCTTCTTCCATGAGAGCCTGATGGAGACAGACACTGAGGATACTCAAAATGCACCAAAGCAGAAATCCACAAGCTACTGAGAACTCAACACTAAAGTAGACCTAAAGCACAACCACAAAAGTTCAGGGAAGTTTACAGAACAGGGGGCAGAAAGAATGTAAGAGCCACAGGGTAGGAGGGAATATCCAGGGGCCACAGCCCTCCCACAATGACTGACTACTGCTCATAACCCACAACAAACCATGGTGAATACCACCAATCCCACTAAGAACGGCCCTCAGTGGAGTGGGGACAGGGAGGAGGAAAATGATGGTACCAACATATAATGTTCCTATACAAAGTTTCTACTTAATAATAATAAAAAACTCTTAATCCCTAAGTGACTATACAGCAGGATGTTTCTTGATGTGTGTTAGAATTTGAAGGAATAAATATACACTTTAAGCGTTAAGCCCTTGATAATCTAAAGGCATCTTTAATTTAAGAGACTGAATTAAATACCTTAGCTTATGGTAAGCTTATTGGTAGGATGCTGTGTCTTCAGCAAAAGGGTCTTACCTTTTACCTCAGGCACCTCAGTGTGGCCATCATTAATTTTTTAAAACCCATCTAGACCTTCCTTGCTGATGCCATTGCAGTAGCATTTCTGAAGCATCCCCTATTTCTAGAGATAAGGAATTTACAACAGAAAAATTTAATAATAATGTTCAAAATATTTAATATATTTAAAATGTTTATAAAAGGCCCTATTTTAGGTATATCTTTTCTATTAATTAAATCAACTGTCTCCCACTTTAAGAAGTAGAAAAATAAAATTGGAAAATTGAAAGGAAAAAAAGGCTGGGCTCTACTTCACTTATATTCCAAAGAGCTAAACCTACAGACTGCAACTAGAAACGTCTGGAAGACAACTATCAGGGAGCCTTTTACACAGCATCTTCTTCTATGAGTAGCAACTTAAGATTCCTATCTGATTGCAGTTCATAACTGATGTGATTGCTTGAACATTCAAAATAAATTTGCATGCTTTCCATGCTAATTTATGCAAAATGTACAAAGTTTCAGTTAAAATCAAGAGGGTGGAGAAGTCTAATCAATATAGTTATGTACCTCCAACAGAAAATGCCTTAAAAGATTAATTAAAACCTGTGTAACATAAGGCATGCAATATGACAATACATTTTTTAAAATCTATTATGATTTGGCATTGTGTAAAAAGCAAACAACAGTAGTTACGTATTCATCTCTTCTACAGATGGTGGATAAGGCTAACAGCAGTTTTATTACCTTATCAGATTCTCTGTTAAGCCTTTATGTGAACTGTGACTTTCTCATTTTAGGAACTAGGTACTTTCAGTCATCACAACCTTGTCAGAGAGACCTAGTGATTCAGTGCTCATCCAGAAAGATGACTCAGTCCTGAAAGGATTAAAGACTCCCAAGAGAACTGACTAGGAGGGTGGAGGCGGGGGGGGGGGGGGGGGGGGGAGGTGTTTGCAGCCTAAACACTGACCCCACACAGATACCCTAATGGGGCTTGCATCACTCATGGCTTCCATGTCCACTCAAGGAAAACTGAGATGAAACTCCCTAAGGGATTTTGTTGTCCTTCCTTCCCAGCCACACTTTTTATATCCTACACTTTGTAAAGCAAACCCAGATATGGCTGGGGAGGCATAAGAACAATGCTAGAGTCCCTAGGCCAAGCCAATAAGAGACTGGTCTTCTGCACACTGATTTCCCACACTAGCAGAGTCCTGTGTTTGTGCCTCTTTTGTTCTTTTTCTCCTCCCTAAGTGCTGAGGATAGAACACAGAGCCTTGGACATGTTAAGCAAATGTTCTACCACTGAACTACATACAACTCCAGCCCTGTACTTCTGATTCCCAAAATAGGCAAGGCTTAAGTTCAGAACAACGAAAAGAATAAGAGAAGAAACAAAAGGCCATCCTCTCAAGCACTGTTCATAATTCCCTATCATTTGTCTAAAGCTGTGCTTAGTTACTGTCAACAAAAGCCTCATGTTCCTATCACAACCTTCCAGGATGCATATGAAACTTAACTGTGTCTCCTCTGGCTTTGGAATTGGAGCTGCCCCTGACCACGGCTACTTGGGTCTGAGAGGCTGCAGCACAGCAGATGGCTCTAATTTAATATGTTTAAGCAGACACTGCCACAGCAGCCTGCATCTTAATCCTGGCTCTGCCACTTAAAAGCTATGTAGCTTTGGATAAGTGAGATAACCTTCCTGCACCTCAGTTTCTCATCTGTAACCTGAATTCTTACTTCATAGGATTTGTGTGCTGAAAATGAATTCCTTTTGCACACTTCAGAACAGGCTCATTCTTCCTAAAAATTGTAGAGTATCCCACTGCCAAGCTGTAACACAATTTATTCTTCTGCAGGACACCTGTTCAATTAAGTACTCTTATCTTTTACTATTATAAGTAGTGCTTCAATTAACATGCCATACAGAGGGATGGCTTTGGTATGCTAATATGTCAGTGCTCTGCTTAACTTGCAAGTACATAATACTGGCGGGCCTAACAGCCTCCAAAGGTAGCACAGTTATCAGCCTTCAAAGGTAGCACAGTTATCACCATCCTCAAATGCTAGGAGGCAAAGTGACTTACCTGCCCTAACCAGCACAGTCCTGAGTGACAGAGGTGGAACCTAATGCAGATGGAGTGCTGGCTTGCCTGAAAGGCACTGCCAGTCAGTCCATATCCACAGTCTTCCGTACTTAAAAGAAGCATAACAAATGCTCTTTTTTTTTTTTACTTGAAAGTTCTATCAGAAGCAAACTCAAATTTTCAAAGGTGCACATTAGCTAAGAAATACAGCGGACTGAGGTATAAGCAAGTTTCTATAAATATTAATTGTTTTTTTCTGGCCAAAGACAGAAGCAGAGGTACCCTGAACATTACCCCTGGGGACATAACACATTGCCACACCTCCAGAGAGACAAATGAGTAATTACTGAATTCTGTATCCTGAGACTATTCTTTAGGGAAGAAGAATTCATAACAATCACTTTGTCACAGCACTCATTGTGCCAAGACAAAAGGGGAACAGTACTCTAGGGTTCAGAAACTCAGATAAAACACATCCCTGAGAGGCCAATTCCCCAGCATGGTTTTAATGAAGCTTAGGATGGGCTGGAGGAGTCATTTCTCACAAGATGAAACTGTTGACAGGGTAAAGGAAGGGTAAAAGTGAAAATGAGCAGAGACAGAAACTACAGGAAGTGCGGGCCTAGTATAACTCTAAGAATTATAGTTAAAAGTTAATTTCAAGTATTGTTTCAAGAAGTTATTCGCACAATTGGAAAAAGCATAACAGTATCAACATTAAAAATTTTGAAAGAGGGCTGGAGAGATGGCTTAGCGGTTAAGCGTTTGCCTATGAAGCCTAAAGACCCCAGTTCGAGACTAGGTTTCCCAGGGCCCACATAACCAGATGTACAAGGTGGCACATGCATCTGGAGTTCATTTGCAGTGGCTGGAGGCACTGGCACACCCATTCTCTCTCTCTCTGCCTCTTTCTCTCTGTCTCTCTGTCTGTCGCTCTCAAGTAAATAAATAAAAATAAACAAAAATTAAAATAATATCTTGAGCAGGGCGTGGTGGCACACGCCTTTAATCCCAGCACTTGGGAGGCAGAGGTAGGAGGATTGCCATGAGTTCAAGGCCACTCTGAGACTACATAGTTAATTCCAGGTCAGCCTGGACCAGAGTGAGACCCTACTTTGAAAAAAAAAAAAATCTTGAAAGAAATAAATATTTTCCTAAATCCCAGACAATGTAAGAATGCATCAAACAAAAAGTACCAAAATTTAACTTACCAAATAAGGAGTACTAGGACTGTCTATATTGCCTGAGTGCAATCACAACTGTACTTCACACAGAGCTGGCAAGGAAGAAGGGTTGGAATTTCTAAAAACTCACCAAGTATGAGTGTTTTAAATGCAGGGACCACATATTTTTAAACTAATCACATCCTACGGAAGAAACATGGCAGGGAAGTTAAGTTTGGTCATGGTAACATTTATGGGCTGAAATCAGGGCTTAGGAAGGAGGGGCCTAGTACAGAAACTCAGAGTTAGGTCAGGTTAGTCTCTTTAATAATTTGCTTTACTAGGTCAAAACCTCTTGACAGCCCAAATCTGACAGTCCAAAACAGCAGCAATTTGCTCTGCTACTGCAATTTCCATCACCAATTTTGATGTCTATATTTCTGAGATCTAAATGTGCTCAACTTTCATCCTCTATCCCCAGGAGACTAGAAACAAAGTGTTTAATCTTGGCAAAAGTGAAAATCGCCGGGCATGGTGGCGCACGCCTTTAATCCCAGCACTCGGGAGGCAGAGGTAGGAGGATTGCCGTGAGTTCGAGGCCACCCTGAGACTCCATAGTGAATTCCAGGTCAGCCTGGGCTAGAGTGAAACCCTAACTCAAAAAAAAAAAAAAAAAAAAAAGTGAAAATAAAAGCTTCGAGCTGAAGAGATGGTTCAGTAGTCAAAGGTGAGTGCATGCAAAGCCTGCTGGCCCGGGGTTCAGTTCCCCAGCACTCAAAGCCACATGCACAAAGTGGTGCACACATTTGCAGTGGCAGGAGGCTCTGACATGCTCTCCCTCTCCCACCTCTTTCCTAACAAACACATAATTCTTATAAAAAAAAGAAACTTCAAACTTCCACTTTTTCTTAAAAAGAAGCTACTGCCCAGAGCTGTCTCACAGTTGGTGGCAACTTAAAATGAGAAACCATAGCCAGAACAGGGTACACTGCTTAAGTATCCATGCTTTCCAATCTTTCCAAACTACTTCAGCTTGCCTAAGTCAATAGACTAGCATGCATTTGCTTTACTCAAACTCTATCCTGAGCCTATGTGTATTTTGAAATCCATCATATGAAATACTGAGTGATGCAACCCACTTGTAGAAGAAGAGCCAAGAAACTTAGGTTCTCACACCTGGCTGTCACCTGAAAAGTACAGGAAGCACCCTGATTTCACTAATATTAAAATGTGGGAAATGGCCAGGTGTGGTGGTGCACGCCTTTAATCCCAGCACTTGGGAAGCAGAGGCAGAAGGATCACTATGAGTTCAAGGCTAGCCTAAGACTACTTAGTGAATTTCAGGTCAGCCTGGGCTAGAGTAAGACTCTACCTCGGAAAAAAAAATGTGGCAAAGTGCCTTCAGTGATTGCAAGATTCATTGACTACAAGCTGCATCTCTGCCTAGATGTTAAAATGTGAAAAACTGGGGCTAGGGATATAGCTGAGTCAGAAAAGTACCTGCCTAGCATATACAATGTCCTGGGTTCGATCTCTAGTACACATGATGGCACACTCTTGTATTCCCAGCACTCAGAAGGTGGAGACAGGATGATCAGAAGTTCAAGGTCATCCTCAGGTACACAGTAAGTTATATCCTGGGATATATAAGACCCTGTTTCAAAAAACTGTAAGGATGAAACGAGGGTACATGCATTTGCAGAAAGCCAGATAAAAGTGGCCAAGACAAAGGCTGGCCACAAAGAGGAGTCTCTACCAGGAAGATGTGGCTTTTCTGGATACTCATCTGGGCCTTTAAGAATATTTACACCTAGTTACAAATCCAGCTCTTTCTCCCTCCCTTCCTCCCCCATTCCTTCCTCAGACCTTCTTTGCAATACTACTTCTAACACCACTCTTGGAGTGGTGTTCCCCCACGTTTTTCTTTTCCTTTTTAAAATTATATTTATTTAAGAGAGACAGAATGGCAGAGAGAGTGTGTGTGTGTGCCAGAACCTTCAGCCACTGCAAACAAACTCCAAACACATGTGCCACCTTGTGCATCTGGCTTATGTGGGTCCTGAAGAATTGAACCTGGGTCCTTTGGCCTTGCAGGCCAAGTGCCTTAACCACTAAGCCATCTCTGCAGCTTCTTCTTTTTCTTTTCTTTTTTCTTTTTTTTTTTTTTTTTGAGACAGGATCTCAGGTAGCCCAACTGGCCTTGAATGTGCTATGTAGCCAAGGATGACCTTGAACTCTGTATCCTCCCTGCCTGCCCCTGCCAAGTGCAGGGACTACGAACACCATAAACTCTGCATGCTTTATGTGGTGCTGGGGACTGATCCCAGGACTCTCATGCTAGACAAGTATTCTACCAGCTGACCTACATCCCTTGCCCAATGCCTTTCCATTGGTCTCCAAGTACTGTCTGGAACACATTCTGCAATTTTCTCTTCTCCCATTTATGCTCATGGCTATGGCTCCAGGTCAGTCTTTTCTGGTGCCCCGAGTACCTCTAGCAGCCTTTCAGACCCTCTTCTACATTCTTAACCATCCTACATACTCTAACATGATTCCTATGTCTGCAGCTCAGCACTCCTTCCAGCTAAAACACTGGAAGCACTCAGGAGACAAAACAAACCAAGGAGTCAGGAAAACCTCAGCTCCTGTGACACTGGACAAATATCTAAATTTTTCTGAGCATCCACTTCTGCATCTGTAAAGTGGAAATGCTGTTACAAATTAATTGAGGTAAGTTCTTGGGAAGTGACATAGAAAAACACAGTAAAAGCTAGCCATTATTACATCATAACATGCTCATCTTCTACTTTGGCCCTTTCTACTAGCTTTGGCCAACTGGGCTATTAGCTTCCTGCCTAGTGATTCCACACATGTTCTCTCCTCTTGAAGAAAGCATGCTGTGGTAGTTTGAATAAATATCCCCCAATAGATTCAACAGTTTTATTAAAGCTTCTTAGATTTCCAGCTACCTAGCTGGAGGTGTCACTGGGCAGATCTTAGGGTCCAGCCCTCAGGTATGATGATGGATTTGGAATTCTAGTCTAAAGGTATGCAAAGTGCCTGTGTTCTGACTGGAATTCCTAAGTGTGCTGTGTGATGTGTCTTTTGGGGTTGTGGCTTATGGCTTTTCTCTCTCTGCTTGAACCTGTGAAAACAGGCCAGCTTCTTCTGCCATTACGGAACTTCCCTTGGATCTGTAAGCTTTAATAAATCCCTTCCTCCATAACTGAACCTAGTTTGGCAGTTCATCTCAGCAACCTGAGGCTGCCTACTAAACATTCCCTCCTATCACTGCCTGTCAAATAACCCTTATATAAAAATGGAAGACTAGGGGCTGGAGAGATGGCTCAGCTGTTAAGGCACCTGCCTACAAAGCCTAACAACCCGGGTTTGGTTCCCCAGTACCCATGTAAAACCAGATACACAAAGTGGTACATGCATCTGGGGTTTGTTTGCAGTGGCTAGAGGCCCTAGTACATTCATTCATTCATTCATTGTGTGTGTGTGTGTGTGTGTGTGTGTCTGTCTGTCTCTGTCTCCCTGTGTGCAAATAAATAATTTTTTTAAATGGAAGGCTAGATTCAAATTTCAATTCAACTAGGTTTAAATTCAATCATCTATTTAGTACTGATACTTTAGAGGTTCTAGCTGAAGGCATTGCAGCAGATTCTGGCACTCATGCAGATCCTCCCAAAAGAACAGCAGCCAGCTAAGTTAGGTAAGATTTACCTCAGGTAACAAGGTTACCAGATATCTACTGTTCAGTTATTGCTTCAGGTAAGCAAGGCCCAAGGCAGGCACCTCAGAGCCATGGACTCTTGTCAGGAAGAAAAAGAGAAGTCTTCTTTTGTTATTGAAATGCAAGATTGTCTAGCAGTTGCTGACAGTCACCTTGCAAAACCAGCCTAAAGACATAAGCTGTAACACAGAGGAACTCAGAGATGGGGAGGGGAGGGGAGGGGAGGGGAGGGGAGGGGAGGGAAGGGGAGGGGAGGGGAGGGGAGGGAGGGAGGGGAGGGGAAGGGGAGGGGGAGGGGAAAGGAGGGGAGGGGAAGGGGAGGGGAGGGGAAAGGAGGGGAGGGGAAGGGGAGGGGAGGGGAAAGGAGGGGAGGGGAGGAGAAAGAAAAGGAAAGGAAAGGAAAGGAAAGGAAAGGAAAGGAAAGGAAAGGAAAGGAAAGGAGATAAAAGAAAAGAAAAGCATGGCTGGAGAAATGGTTTAGCAGTTAAAGCACTTGCCTGCAAAGCCTAAGGACCCAAGTTTGATTTCCCAGTATCCACATAAGCCAGATGCACAAGGTGGCACATCTGTCTGTTGTTCATTTGCAGTGGCTAGAGTCCCTTGGTGTGCCGATTCTGTCCGCCTCGTTCTCTCTCTCTCTCTCTCTCTCTCATAAATAAACTAAATATTTTTAAAAACAATCAAGTATGAATTAAATAAAAGAATATGTTTTAGGCAGACTGGGAAATGAGAAGCTGTTTATCTTGGATGGCTTAAGTTGGAGCTTTAAGCATAAGGTTATATTTGGTAGTTACCAAGTAACATACTTACATAAATGCATGTAGCTGACTGGAAAAATAAGTATAAGGTGAAAGTGACAGAAGTATATGAATTTGAAAAAAATCACCTACAATCTGTAGGCCTTAGTCCTAGATTCTTTAAAAACAATGAAAATGGTGAGTGACAAAACTTCCCACAGGAACATTATATGGATGTATGGAAAGAAATCACAAACAAATAGATTTTACATCAATAATACACAAAACAGAGGCTGAGAGTGTGGTCTGGAGATAGAGTGTTCCCCTAGCATATGTAAAAATCTTGGATTCAATTCCCAGTGTCATGAAGAGGGGAGGAAGAGAGAAGAGGGGAAAACAAGTGAACAGTACCTAAAACACTGCATGCAGGGAAAGACTTACAGGTAGACTTACATAGTTAACAAATGGAAGGACTATCTTACTGGTAATAAAAATCATTTGGCAAAGGTGAAATAAAATTTAAAAATTACAAAATTGGCCTAGAAAGATGGCTGAATGGTTAAGGTGCTTATCTGTTAAGCCTAAGAACCCATGTTTGACTCTCCAAATCCCACATAAGCCAGACACACAAGATGACATAGGCACAAACATCTGGAGTTCAATTACAGTGACTGGAGGCCCAGCCAGTTCTCTCTCTCTCCCCTACTCTCTCATTAAAAAAAAAAAAAATTACAAAACATACCAGAAGGGTAGTATGTGATACAGAAAGAAAGGCAACAGTACCCACTCTACTATCTGCCTTAAGAAAAGATGAACGATTTTACTTCGATTTGTATATATAAGAGCTGGAAATAAGGCATCCAAGGGACAAATACTTACCTCTAAAGCAGAAGAACAAGAAATAATTAGGGTGAAAACAAAGGAGGAATAGTGGGGGCAAAAGACTTTTGCAAACAAAAATTAAGGTCTCTAGCCCCCAAAAAGTCTTGATTCCAAGAAAGGAAAAGGGAACATTTATCAAGCCACCACTTGGCAGGCCCTTGCTAGGCTCTTTCATTTCTATTCTCATGAAACCCTTATAATAAATCTACAACATGGAACCAGGGATTATAAGCAAAGAAACTTAGTTATGCAACGAGCACACACTGAGGTTATTAAAAAATACTTTTCCTAAAAATATCTGACAACACAGTTTTATCTGCTTTCTACTTTCACTTTTAAAGGTTATCAGATATTCTGCAAAAACTATATCAATACATTTCCCTTTATGTTTAGTTCCAACCTAAAACTGAAAAGCATGCACAACGAGATACATACAGTACAGGAAAAGTTCCTGGCAATGATGGTGTAATCTAGGGTAAGAATTTAACGGGAAAATGAGCAACATTTCTCTTTCAAGAGCAGAGTGTTCATAGAGAAACCAGGCACTGTCTGAGGTGACTAGAAAAGTGATTCAGCTGTCCCCATCCACAGTTGGAAAGCTAATATCTTTATACACATCCACCTGATGCAAAACCGGCCGTCTATATGTGTAGATTCTGCCCCAAATTCTGTGGGCTGAAACACGCAAGCAAAACAAGTGCAGACCAACATGTTATAACTGCCAAGTGGTTAGAGGAATTAATTACAAAACCGGTATGCAACGTTAACTCTTCCATACAACCCTACAAAACACTTCCTGCCACTAAAAAGAGAAAGGTTGTTAGTTTCCCACAATTCCTTACCAGACACCTCAGTTATCCAGCCCAGCTACTGAGTCCAGTATTAGATTCTTTCAAACTCCCCTTCCCCTTTTGAAAGCTCCAAACGCGTTTTCAGTCGAGATGACAGAAGATGAGCATAATTCACACCCCTGACAGGAGCTACCACGTTCAGCGGCACAGAATGGCTGCAAGAACATTCATAAGAACGATTCCTGCTCGAGGCATTACTACCTCCGGCCCAGGACGGTGAGGGGACGTCTTCCTGGCGTGGAACAATGAAGGGGCACTTTCCTAACAACTGCACCCGAGCCTGGAGGCTCCGCGGACTCCAGGCCGCTTGGCCCCTGCCCTGCAGGCTGCGCTCCCGAGCCCCGACTCCTAACGGGGCCGCCTAGGTCGAGTCCGGGTCCCCACCCGCCTTGCACCGCCCCAGACTTCCTTTGCAGCGGCGGGGTAAGGTCCCGGGGACTGGCGGAGGAGAGAAGGGAGAGGAAAGGCCGCGTAGCCCGCGCCACGAGAGCTTGCGCGCCCCGCGGCTCTCCAAATTCACACGGCGGCTCCCCTACGGAACGCGGTCCTCCAGGGCGGAGCCCATCCCGCGTTCCTCTGGGCTCCCGGCGGCGCCTGTCAGCGCGCCAAAGTGGCTCCCAGCCACCGAACAGGTGCGGCAGCATCACGCAGCAGCCCCGGAAGTGCGGCCTCAGCCCCGCGCCTTCCCGCGCGCTCCTTCCCGAGGTGCTGGGCGCGGGCCCCTGGACGGCGATCTCCTCCACGCAGGGGACCTGGCGGCGCGCGGGCGTCATGGACGGCGGCTCAGGCGAAGTTCCTCGGCGCTGACGGCTTACCTCTCTGCCCGGGCGGCGGCGGCGGACGCGGAGGGAGGCACGGAAGAGAGCAGCCGCGCGGGGCGAGAGGAAGGCACCGGGTATCTACAATCAGAGCGTGGGCTGACAGTGACGTCACAATGGCGCGGCCCGCCAATCCGCGCCCTGAGGATGGATCAACCGCTATGATGTCATGAGGCTTTGGAACCAATCCGGAGCCAATAGAACTTTCGTGATTGTAAATGCCAGAATCCGATGCAGTGGAGAGCAGAGGCCGGGGTTGGTCCCCTATAGTTCACGTGTCTGAGGGCAGTTTTCTCCTCTTTCTTCCTAATAAGCCTGCGTGGAGCGCAGAGTCTGCGCAATAGCCGCAGTGAAGTTCCCGATGCCCTGAACTCTGATTTTTTTTTTGTTTGTTTTTTAATACCCGCGGTAGCAGGATCCTGTCCCGCATTTGGTGGCTCATGCCCACTCTTAATATCTTGCCCACGATTCTGAAAGAGATCTAGCTCTTGGTTTCAGCTGGAAAGGTTAATCCCTTCGGAGATCAACGGAACGTAGGACAGTTGAACAAGATGAAGCAACAACAACAAATCACTCAAAATTTGTTATGAACTTAATTCTTTGGCTATATTAAGCATACATTCTTGAAGGTTCTGATGCCTCTTACTCTACAAAATAGGTGTAAAGTCTTGTGAAAGGAGGAATGGTGGTAGAGTAGTGATGCCTTTTCACCTAGGTAAATTTGGGCACTTAGACGTGGTGCAGAAACAGAAGAACTTTGCTTTTCTTTTCGTGTGTATTTGTATGATTTCAGGCCTTATCCTAGGATCCTAACGTTTCTTCCATTTCAAGCCCTAGAAAGTTAGCCATTCTTCTTGTGCTTTTTTTTTTTTTTTTTTTTAATTTCTACTGTTGTATGTCCTTTGACAATACAATCAACCACTGTATGGAGGTACATTTGTATTTTTTTGTAGGGTCTATCATGTGGCAGCTATGTTCTAGGCACCAGGCCATTGCAATAAGACTACACATATACAAACTATAGACAAAACTAGATATACTATAAACTATTAACACACAGATAGTTCACATTGTTAACAGTTAACTGCCATTCACTTCTACAAATACTATGTGACTTCACTTCGCCAGATAACCATGATAGGTAGCAGAACGATTTAAAAAAAAAAATTGTTCAAGGACTTTTTTTCCCTGAAAAATAAGTCACTAAACAACTACAACACAGAGAGATAAATGCTACCATAGCGTTAAGACACAGAACTTTCCAGGGCTATGGGTAAACACAGTTTGGTGGCATAGAAGATTTTGACAAGGAATCTCCTTTATTCTTTGCTTTTCTGCCACTAAGAGGCCAGAGATATAGCTTTGTCCCCCTGAGTTTCTGTACACTTGATTTTAGCCAAAAAGCTGAGAAGCAATGGCAATTTTTATTATAACAGTAGCTTGTTGCATTAAAAATATGGTTAATTTAGGGCTGGAGAGATGGCTTAGCGGTTAAGTGCTTGCTTGTGAAGCCTAAGGACCCCGGTTCGAGGCTCTATTCCCCAGGAACCACGTTAGCCAGATGCATAAGGGGCGCATGCATCTGGAGTTCGTTTGCAGTGGCTGGAGGTCCTGGCACACCCATTCTCTCTCTGCCTCTTTCTCCCTCTGTCTCTCGCTCTCAAATAAATAAATAAAAATAAACAAAATTTTAAAAATATAATTAATTTCACTACACTATAATTCTAATTTTTAGTGAAATAATTGTTTCACTAGGAGGTAGAGGGCACATGGACATATTAAAGTCATGTAAAGAAAACGAGGCTCAAAAACCTATGAGACACACCAAACTGAGGAAAGAGTATAACTTCCTCACCTGGATCCCATAAAGAAGCAGGTGCCTAGCACTGAGATGGTGACGGCAATAGCCCCCACTGACCTGGTCATCTGACCATCCAGTGTCAAAGGACAATCCCAACTGTTCCAGGAGCTTCAGCTCAGCTCTAACTGCCCATTTGCCTGTTTGGATCTGCCTTCATCTGGACCCTGTCCTGTCCTGTCTTTCACTTCACCCCTGTCCTGCAGCTCAGCCCTGACCCTGCAGCCAGCAGCTTTGCCTGCAGCAGGTCATCTTTTCAATTTAGACTCTTGTGTTTCTATCACTGTCCCAGCTCTGGTCCTTCAGGGCTTTTGGAACTCTGCCTTTTTAACCCTTTTATAGTCATTTTGTAACCTACATATATGCATATGTATATGAATGTGTATGTGTATTTATATATATATATAGAGAGAGAGAGAGAGAGAGATTGATTTACTATGTGAGGTATGATGTATGTGTGATTTGAGAGTTATCATTTGTAATTAAGACTGGAATAAAAGAACCTGTGCTTGCCTCAGCCAGGGCTATCAAGGAAAGTAGTAAATTGATGCCACCATACATTGTGAATTTATTGTTATTCGATAAGTTCTGACATTGTGGAAAAATGCACATGTATTTGTCTATATTTCTGACATAGCATGCTCACAATGGTCCTTTCTATCTGGTATATTTCAACAAATGAACTCAGTTACAAAATGCAAAAATTGTTAAATACAGCTAGGTGTAGTGGCTCATGCCTATAATCTTAGCACTTGGGGGCCTGAGGTATGAGGATCACTGTGAATTTAATGTCAGTGTGGGCCAGAGTGAGGATCTGCCTCAAAACAAATGAACAAAAAGTTGTTAAATAGATTTTAGACTTTAAAACCTAGGAAACATGGAATATAATTTTATTACTTTCGCATCTTGATCCATAAGATTGACTTCTACATAGTTTCAAAGTATACATAATCTTTCCTTTTTCTCTTCCCCTCTCTCCACCCCGTTTGCTTTAGAGAATGTGGCCAGGAGCAAAATGCTTCTTTATTCCTTGCCCAGTGATAACAGCACTCTGCACAAGCTAATCACTTATAATAATACATTCTTTTTTCTTTTTCTAATATCTCTCTTCCTCAAGTAAAGGGTAAGAAATGTGTCAATAATCCTTGACCTCTAGCTTGGTGCAGTGCCAGGTACACAGAAGATAAATAAATGTTGAAAGGAAACTATCAGAAGACTATTTTCTTCACGATAATGGTAGCAAATGAGATATAATAAGGCTACTTAAGGAATAGACTGGATTTTTTGAGCCTCAAATTTATAATATGAGGGTTTCTTTTTTTATTTTTTATTTTTTGAGACAGAGTCTTATTCTGCAGCCCAGGGATAATCTGTAACTTGTTATGTAGTCCATGTGGGCCTCAACCTCCCAAGTACTTGGGGTATCAGTATGTACCACTATAGTTGGTTTCTAACAGTGTTTTTTACTTTGATAACATGGAGGCAGCTTCTAACCTGGCTTTCAACAATTTTTGCCACCTGATATTCTTTCAGAATATGGTAGAAGATGGAATGCCACCTCCTAGTTAGGTTAGAAAAGAAAGTACCATCTATTCTATTGGCATTCTTCCTGTTGCTTCTTAGTTCACAAACTTTAATAAAACAAGCTGCCATACTAGAGCTCTCTGCATATAAGAAATTGAGATTGCTCTTCCACCAACACAGGAGGTCTTCACTGACAAAAATAAAATCTCCAGTCAAACAGCTTGTGAGGAACTGAATTCTGCTAATGCCCATATGTGTGAATTGCTAAGTGAACCTTTCCCCCAGTAAGATCTTGAGATCATTACAGCTCCCTGATCCAGACACTAGTTGAGAGAAACTGAAACAGGGAACCCAGCTATGTAAAAAATGCCCTGATTCCCAACCTGCACGACATTTGAGATTAAAAATGTTGCTTCTGGCCGGGCATGGTGGCGCACGCCTTTAATCCCAGCACTCGGGAGGCAGAGGTAGGAGGATCACTGTGAGTTCGAGGCCACCCTGAGACTCCATAGTGAATTCCAGGTCAGCCTGGGCTAGAGTGAGACCCTACCTCGAAAAACCAAAACCAAAAAAAAAAAAAAAAAAATGTTGCTTCCGGCCATTAAATTTGGGGACATTATATAGATAACATCAATGCTTACACTTTATATACTTTGTCAGATCAAGTTAGGTATACCTAATTTTTAATAACTATGTTTAGAGATCTTTTTTAAACTTTATTTTATCGTATTTATTTATTTATGAGAGAGATAAAGAAAGAGGATGATGAGAGAGAGAGGGAGAGAGAGAAAGAATGGGCATGATAGGGCCTTTAACCACTGAAAATTAATTCCAGATGCATGTGGCACTTTGTGCGTCTGGCTTTCCATGGGTAGTGCCTTAACGGCTGAGCCATCTCTCTAGCCCCTAGAGGTCTTTTATCACTCACTTTAAATCCAGCTACAAAAAAATTGTCTTTCTCTATATGGCTGAGTACAAAAGGCCACACTAAACAAATTAAGCTGCATCTTTATCTATTTAAGACTTACTTGAAGGGATGCTCATTCCAGTCCATGTTCTCCCACATGAAGCATTCAAGTTCCTCAAACCTTCATTGCTTATTTTGTAGAAGACCATTGCAGGTTACTATCATAACACAAAAACAAAGACACACATTTTATGGGACAAACAATGCGCTGTACTTCCAATTCACTAAGGAGTAGACCCAAGTGGTTTATGGATCACCCATTAAGTAGACTTTGGGAGCTGGAAGACCTGGAAGCTGTGTTGTGGTTAAATAGCCAAGAAAAATTCCATTATGGATGAATGGCACAAGCATAAAAGAGTAAGATTAATTTTCATTAATCATAAGTGCTCTGTTCATTTTTAAGATTATCCTTTGTGCCTTGCCAGAAATCTAGAAGTCACGAAGTACATATTTATTGACTATTCTTTGGGGAAATCTGCTGTTCCAGGAGTTGAGACAATAATACTATGAGAAGTGTTGCACCTTTAGGAAATTAAAAAAAAAAATGCAATTGGACTTCAAATGTTTAGAGGCTGACGAAAGTTCATTGGCCGGGACAGGCCATATATATTCTCTTCTTAAAACCTCTCCCTTGGGCTAGGGAGATGGCTCAGTGGTCAAAGGTGCTTGCTTTGCAAATCCTGACAGCTTGGGTTCAATTCCCGGGTACCCACGTAGGATAGACAAATTGGTGCAAACATCAGGACTTCTCCAGCCCTCTCCTTACAAATAAACAAATAAAAAAAAGAAAAGAGAAAGAAAACCACTCTTGCTCCAGGCATGGCACAAATCACGTTTTCATTTTCAAACAGGTGTTACCTATTACCCTACCTAAAGCCAATCTCCTTTCCTCTAGCTTACCTCCTTCATGCACTAGTCACACTAATTGTTATTTGTACCCTCTACCTTCCCTATTAAGCTTCAGAACTACAGAGACCTTCGCTGAGGCTTGCAGAGCATAAACGATTCACTAGTTACATGTTGAAATGATTGAAATAACTGAATTCAAAATATGGACTCAAAATAGGTCCTCTTGAGGTCTGCGGCATAGGAGCACAGGACCCCTGACACTGAAATTGCAAAGGCAGTTAGCTCGGTACTAGTTCAAAGCCAGCCTGGTCTACACAGAACCCCAAGTTAGACAGGGATACAAAGCAATACTCTGTCTCAAAATAAGTGGGGGTGGGCAGGATACTAGTTTATGGCCAGGCGGAAAAAAGGTGCGTGTCCAGCCATGAACTTAATTGGAGCCCTATTTCCCGCGAGCCACTTTCGCAAGGCACCCGCAGCACCCGAGGGGACCCACGAGAGCGGGCGGGGCTGCCTTTTGTCCCTGGGGCACACCCCCGCCGCGCCCAGCTCGGCCTGCGGCGCCCCCAGGGACGCCATCGCTTCCGGGAACCCGGCCCAGGCCGACCCTTCCGTGGCCCGGGCCCTCCTCCACTCCGGGCGCGCGGACCGTTACCCCGCGGCTCGCCCGCCCCCGGCGCCGTCACGCCATCCCTGCCGCGACCGCGGCCGCCAATCCCCGCACGCGCCGAGCGCGCCTCCTCGGAGATGGGGCGGGGCCTGTGAGCGCTGCGGGGTTACTCGCGGCCGTTGACCCGACGTCCGGCCCGCGCTGACCTGCGGGGACCCGCAGCCTCCCCTTCCCCGCGCCAGCGCTGAGCCTGGAAGTCGCGCCGCCGGGTCACACCTGCTGCCGGGGCCCCACGGCCCTCGGACGAGAGCCCGCCTGGCCCGGGTGCCAGTGATTAAGCCGGAGACCCGCGGGACGAAGCCCGAGACCAGCCCTGAAAGGACTCTGGAGGGAGGCTCAACTCACGCCGGGCGGCCTGGCGCTGGCTGGTGATTGTAGGTCAGGGTAAAACAATAAACAGCGGCTCTTGTTGAAAGTGAGATTGTATTTGCCTTTTGTAAACTCTTAAAACGTACATAAAATGTTCTCGGTATATTTCATGAGTGAACAGCGACTGAGATGATTTTGTATTCATTCTCACAGGAGACACGAAGAGGAAGTTTAATGTCAGTTCATATTGTCGCCAAAAGTTTCCTTTCTTTCCCCTTCCAGGAAGAAACCTTAAAGGCACAGAAAGCAATTCGATCATAAACTACTACTTTCACTTCTCATTTCATCATCAGCAGCTTTAGATGTTGAAACATGCTCAGAAATTCACTTGGCCCAGGCTACAGTTTGAACTTAAGTACAAACCCCTACCATGCTTGATGCTCCAGCTCATGAGCACTTTCTATGCATGGGGAGGAGGTCAGTATGCTTTTTGGTGCATCTGGCCAAACACAAGCACTTTTTTTAGGGTGTTTCTTGACAATTTTAAAGTACATGGTTTCCTTGCCATAACTTTGAAGGACAGGAGAATACCTAGGACTCAATCACGAGATCACATTTGAGTTCAAGCCTTTTGTAACCCAACCTAACTTTTAAAATGTCCCTTCTGCGCCTGCCTGCAAAGCCTAATGACCCTAATTTGATTCCCCAGTACCCACATAAAGCCAGATGCACAAAGTGTTGTTTGTGTCTGGAGTTCATTTGCAGCAGCTGGAGGCCCTGGCGTGCCCATTCTCACTGTTTCCTCTCTCCTCCTCTCCCCTCCCCTTCCCTCCACTTTCCTCCCCTCTTTCCCCCTCCCTCCTCACAAATAAGTAAGTAAAAATATTTTTTAAAAAATATGTCCCTTTTGGTTAAATATTGGCAGCTTGAATGCTGGAGGGTTTGTTCAGTTAAATCCTGTGGTAAGCCAGGAAAAAAAGTACCTAAAAATCAGAGTTAATCAAGTGACAGAGTGCTTTGGTGGAGGAGTATTTGGGGAATAGAAAACTAGGGTCAGGCTTTTAACAACCTGGTTTAACAGACACGGAGAGAGCATGTGCTACACACTCCATGCTTCAAGTACAGGTGAGAAGCCTTTTCTGCCACTGGAGAAGATTACAGCTGGGGAAAGGTCTGTCAGCCAGTGTGTAAGGTGTAAAGGAAGGCATTACAGAAAGTGACAATAGACAAATACAAAGCATAAAACCTGGGGATAGCAAGAAGGTTTGACAGAACAGTGAGGTTAACATTCCAGAGAAAGAAAGACCCCTTAAGGCTCTAAGTTGAGTATTTTTTTTGTTGTTGTTTTAAATTTATTTATTTGTTTTTATTTTATGAAAAAGACTGGCCTTTAAAAAGAATGCCAGCTGGGCACAGTACTCAGGAGACTGACACAAGAGGATTGTGGGGAGTACAAGACCTGTTTGTGCTACATGGTGAGTCTCTGGCCAGCTTTAGAGACACAATGAGATCCTATCTCCAAAAAGTAATATATAAAAAGAAATGCCAAACAGTTTTCGATATCTTGTGATAGGTTTCCCATGCATTTGGTACAAAATTTCAAATCCTTACTATGGCACAAAGGCCAGCATGAGGTGGGTCCTGCTTACCTATTCATCCACAGTAGGGATTAATCCTTAAACTAATGCCATGCTACTAGTCTTGGAAAATGAAACGTGAAAGGAATGGGATGATCCCTCTGTGCAATGCAGGTATTTATTGTTAATTAAGGAATGGGATGATCCCTCTGTGCAATGACCTCTCTGTATCTCTTTGTTTCTAAATATCTTTGTGATTACATAGCATAGAATATTTCTTGCCTCGGTTCCCCCTATGTGACCTAAGTAACCTTGTGACTTCTTGTAATACTCCCCCCCCCACCGTGTTTAACAGTATGTAATTTTGTGGTTTAACTCCTGTTTTTACTGTAAACATCATGTGGTTATTTCCAATAAAGGCTAACACTCTGAACAGATCAGGTCTGCATCTTGAGGTCCTGACCTCTGGGATGCAGACCTGGTGCACCAACTTTCTTCTTTTTCTCTCTTTTTACACAATAAAACTTTGCCTCACATTCCGCAAGTCAATGGTCTTACTTTTGTGACACCTGAGCCCATAACATCTTCGGGGCTTGCCCTGGATCCACATTTTAAGGCCTCCTCCTCAACTCTGGGACGACTGAACCTGGAAAGGGCCCCTAATCTCGGCCTGAGAACCGTATCTCCATCCATCTGCATGTTCCTGGTTTTGGAGTTGGTAGCAAGCTATTGACGGGGAACTTTTGCCTAGGACTGCCAGCCCCCTCCTTTATTGGGTAGGAAACCTCCGGAGGTGCTTTTTCCACTCTCTTTTCTTTTCTCTCTTCTTTTTTCTTCCTGGGTTTTGCGCACTTTTCTGGGTCCAAGACAGAAGCTGGATGCAGCGTTAATTCCCCTGGACGAAGGATTGAGGTGCTGCTTTGACCTTCTCTGGCTCCATTCAGAGATTTAAAACAGAGGTCTGTTTCTGGTTCAGTTTTGGTTTGCTAGCTCATCTGTTTCTGTTGAAAAATCTCCTTTAAAACTGGTTAAAGAGCACTTTGAAGATCTTTTTTTTTAAAAAAAAAAAAGATAAACATTAAAATGAGCTAGGCCTATTATTCCTAGCTACTTGGGGAGTTGAGGCAGGAGGATCTCCAATTCCAGGTTCCAATGTGATAGCCTGACTCCACATTTTAAACCATGTGACTTTTAAATTGCTTGATAAAAGTAAGTAAATAATTTTAATTTGAACTGTGCCTGATATTTCCTCTTTTGTTTGGGCTTTAAACAAGTAAGACATTATTTATAGACACCTTTTGGTTTCTTTATTAATCCAAATAGTCCAACAGGTCTCTCCTAATGCTGTTGTTGGTATTTGATTTATTTCAAGGTTTTTTGGGTTTTGTCTTTAAAAGTCAGACTTAACTAAAGTCTATGGTGAGCTAAAATTTTATGTAAACAAAGCCATATTTTGTTACATGCTCTCATAAATATAATTACTGAGTTTATGTTCTAGGCCAACTTCAACTTAAGTACAGGATTATTAAAAACATCAAAATTCTCTCTGAGGGCTGGAGAGATGGCTTAGTGGTTAAGCACTTGCCTGTAAAGCCTAAGGACCCTGGTTCGAGGCTCGATTCTCCAGGACTCACGTTAGCCAGATGCACGAGGGGGTGCACGCGTCTGGAGTTTGTTTGCAGTGGCTGGAGGCCCTGGCGTGCTTATTCTCTCTCCCTCTCTCTATTTGCCTCTTTCTCTCTCTGCCTGTCACTCTCAAATAAATAAATAAAAATTTTAAAAAATATTTTAAAAAATTCTCTCTGAGATGGTGACTCATTATTTGCCAGGTATTTAAAAGATTGTAATGTCCTGTTACTTAAAAGGAGGAGACCACTGGCCTGAGTTCTAGGCCAGCCTGCCTCAAGATAGAAACAAAATTTGCCTTAGTTCCTTCTAATAAAAGCATTTCCAAATGTGTTAAAGGTATTGATAAAGTTGATCCCCAAAATGGTTGTCATGTTTTGCCTGTATTCATAGAAAGTGTATTTCATGGAGTTTATTAATAGGAACTATCTCAAATCAATGGGTTATATAAAGCCTGAAGGTATATGTACTAGTATTAAAAAGCAAGTCTGGTTGTCAGGTAGAGGTTTTTTGGTGACCTAAATACTAAGGAAGGCTTTTTCTCCACAAATTTCTAATAGTAAAATGGATAACTCATTGAAGCCAGACCACTTGCTTCTTTGTCAGTAGGTAATAAGATTAATCATTTTTTTCTTAGTTTTTCTTAATAGTCTTATAGGAAAGATGGTTAATTATGGGTTGAAATGAGATGATTGAAGGAACTGGGAAGTTATTTTTCAATTTTGGATATAGAATGCTTGTTAAAAATGCTTTTGGAATGGAACTTAGATCAGAATGTTAAAGTATATGGATGAATATGTGCATATGTAGAAAGGATGTAAGAGATCTAAAAAGACCAAATTTTGCCTAAAATTAATTTCATTTTAGAAGGAACAGAAAGCTAATTTTCAGGCTAAACCTAAACACCATGCCTAAGGTTAAAGATTTTTCAACTGTTTGCACACTTTTAAGGCTGCTCTAAAAATTTTATATAGGGACATAGACTTAATGTAAATTCAGCTTACATTAGACACAGGTGATGTCCTATGCTAGGTGGGTCACAAAGTCATAAGCAGAGATGTAATTCATATTCTTAGACATAGACAAGACCCTATCACCTTATGTATTGCAAATGGGTAAAATAAATTTCCTAGGTAAAAACAACCTCAGAGTAAGACAAGGAATGTTAGGATGCTTATATCTCTGCTCTGTCATTTCCTTTTGCTCTTGCTTATTGTTATATGCTATTTAAAGTCATGGCAAGCTAGACTCTGGAAAAAGGGATGACACCCCCTTTATCTTAGACCTCATGCAAGTTTAAGCCATGTGTCCACGTGACCCTGCCCAGAGACAAGTGTCTCTGACAAGAAAAAAGGAATGACAAATGATATATAACTTTGTTTCTCTTTATAGTTTTTCTCTTTTGAACACCTAAAGT
Organism: Dipus sagitta; assembly: GCA_036346955.1. Taxonomy (NCBI): domain Eukaryota; kingdom Metazoa; phylum Chordata; class Mammalia; order Rodentia; family Dipodidae; genus Dipus; species Dipus sagitta. Next base: position 42,464,580 of record CM070780.1, read on the forward strand.
CACATCTATTAGATGAAATTTCTAAGTAGACAAAAAGTTAAATAGGTGAATAGAGTCAAGGTACTTGATCAAGTTACAAACTCCTTACATAAGGCAAACATCAGACTTACCTAAAATATATATCAGGATATAAACAGATGATTAAAAGAAGGCACCAAGTAAATGATGGCTTAATGGTTAAGGTGCTTATCTGGGAAGCGTAAAGACCTAGGTTTGATTCCCCAGCACCTCCATTCTTATTGCTAAACTTGAATTTGTTTTAAAGCAGATTCTCTGATATCCCTTCTTGAGACAGTCTTCTATACCCATCAGCCCACATGGGAGGACTGCCAGCAACTCTTGCAGACCCTCTTCACCACCACAGAGGAACATGAGAAAATCTGACTGGAAGCCAAGAAACTAGTGTTGGGAGCCAACACCGCCTCACAGAGAACCCTAATGTTATTGATGAGGTCTTCCCTTCCATGTGATGGGACTGGGATCTCAACACCGCTGAAGGTAGGGCGTCCCTTAACTTCTTTCGTTGGACTCTGATGGGAGGTTTTCAGGCAGCTTCTGGCTTGGCACCCTACAAATTTGTCTAAGGAGAATGAAGTGACCCAAGGGCCCACAGACTCCCCTGCTGCTTTTCATAGAAAGGCTGCAAGGAAGCATATAGGACATAGATCCTGAGGCCCCTGAGAATAGGTGAGCTATTAACCTTGTGTTTGTAACTCAGTCCACACCAGATATTAGAAAGGAGATTCAGAGACTAGAAGGTTTGAGGGTAAACTTCTTTCAGAGTTGATAGAGATTGCTGCCAGGGCATATAATAATAGATACACTCCAGAAGATAGACAGGCTAAGGTTATGGTGGCTAGCTTCCAGAAGGAGCAAGGCTCCACAAGATAGCCCTTATACTTTGCTTAGTATGATTTCATCTCAAAGGCAAATATACTGTGCTGAACCAGATGCTTTCTTTGGTATCCTATTGGCAAAGGAAAGTCAACCCATTTTTTCCCCTTTGAATGGTCACACCTGGAACAAGGCCTCAGTAGGCAACTAACCTAGACTAGGCTTCCACAGGGATTAAAAAATTCCCCCACCCTCTTTAATGAGGCTCTTCATAGAGACTTGAAGGCCTTTCACAAGGAAATGACTGAGGCAACTCTCTTATGATACATGGATGGCCTCCTCCTAGCTGTAAAAATGGAGGAGGAATGCCTCTCCATCACAGAGCATCTCCTGGACAAATTACAACATCTGGGCTATGGTGTATCAGCCAGGAAGGCTCAACTGTCTGTGTGTAAGGCAATCTACTTGGGACACAAATTCCAAGGAGGTAAGAGTATGCTGTCAGCCTCTAGGATTCAGGCCATTACTCAAATCCCCAGTAAGAGACAGATCTGAGAGCTGTAGGGTATTACAGAATTTGGATCCCAAGGTTTGCTGAATTAGCCAAGACTCTATATGAGGCCATGAGAGGAAGATTTGCATTGGGCTGAAAATGAGAAACAAGCTTTCTAAGAATTAAAGTCAGCTCTGACATCAGCCCCTGCCCTGGCGCTTCCAGACTTAACCAAACCCTTCCACTTGTACATGGATGAAAAAAAGGGGATAGCCAGGGGTGTCCTAACTCAAAGACTGGGGCCATGCCATTGCCCAGTGGCCTACTTGTCTAAGAAGCTAGACCCAGTAGCTGCTAGTTGGCCCCCTTGTCTCTGGGCTATTGCAGTAGCTGCTGCTATTCTGACAAAGGATGATGACAAATTAACCTTGGGCCAGACCTTATCAATTATGGCTCCACATATGATAGAGACACTTTTAAAGAGCTCCCCAGACTGATGGTTCTCCAATTCTCACATAACCCACTATCAGGAGTTGCTCTTAGATCAACCAAGGATACAGTTTTGCCAAACCAAGGCTTTGAACCCAGCCCGTCTACCACCAGAAAGTGATGAGGCATAAACCCTTCTGCATGACTGCCTAGAGATCACCTCTGTCTTCCATGAACTCCGCCTGGACCTGACAGATGTGGCTTGGTTGGACCCTGATCTGGTGATATATTCTGATGGTAGCAGCTTTGTCATGGACAGAATCAGGTATGCAGGGGTGGCTGTGATGACTTTGGAAGAAATGCTGTGGGCTGAGGCCCTACCTCAGGGTACATCAGCACAGAAAGGTGAACTGATAGCACTGACTAAGGCTCTGATATTGGGAAAAGAAAAGACAGTAAATATTTACCCAGACAGCTATTATGCTTTTGCCACAGCACATGTACATGGGGCCATCTACTTGGAGTGAGGGCTATTAACAGCAGAAGATAAAGACATTAAAATAAAAATGAAATTTAGATTTATTGGTTGCTGTTTGGGTACCTGCTGAAGTAGCCATAATCCATTGTTCGGGTCATCAGAAAGGGGAGACCACAGAAGCAAAAGGGAACAAACTGGCAGTCCTAGCAGCAAAGAGTGCTGCCTCTCAGCATCCATCAAATTGTCTGGTCACCCTTCCAGCACCTACTCTTCCTGAGCGACCAATGTACATGGAACAGGACCTACAACTCACTTCTCAGGAGAATGGACGACTGTTGCTGCCCCAAGCAGGGTGGAGCTGGCTAAGCAACTACATGAAGGAACTCACTTAGGAAACCACAAGCTAGCCGAGCTAATAAGGAAAGAGTTTTTTTTCCCAGGTATGGATTCAATCATTAAGGACACCACCACCTGCTGTCAGGCCTGCCAACAGACAAATGCCTCCTCTGGTAAGGTGCCACTAATGGAGGCAAGAAAGCGAGCAACAGAGCCAGGTAGATACTGGGAAGTTGATTTCACAGAGGGAAAGCCAGGTCAGTATGGATATAAATATTTACTTGTTTATGTTGATACCTTTACAGGATGGGTGGAAGCTTTCTGAGACAGCCCAAATAGTGAATAAGGAATTGTTAGAGGAGATAATTCTCTGGTTGTGCCTCAGGAGGAGATCAGATAATGGGCCTGCCTTTGTGTTACATCACTAGGGAATTAACCGAGATGTTGGGGATTAACTGAAAATTACATTGTGCCCAAGATCCCCAAAGTTCAGGACAGGTAGAAAGGATAAATTTGACCTTGAAAGATCCCCAAAGTTCAGGACAGGTAGAAAGGATGAATCAGACCTTGAAGGAGACTTTAACTAAATTAACCCTAGAGACTGGTGAAGGATGGGTGGGACTCCTTCTCTTCTACCCTGTTAAGGGCCAGGTGTACCCCTTATGTAAAAGGAATTACTCTATTTAAAATTATGCATGGAGCCTCCCCCCCCCCCCCCCCCCCCCCCCGATCCTGCCCAGGATGGGTCTTGAACAGATAATTGTCTTTCCTAATGAAAGGCTTCTTTCTATGCAAGTCTTACAAAGAGTCCAGGAGTCCATTGTTCCAGCAATCAAGGCTGCTTTTCAGACACACCTGGTTTGCCCCCATCCCTTTCAGCTCCGTGACAGAGTTTGGATCAAGAGACATCATATTGGGACATTGGAAGGGTTTCCACCAGGTCATCCTAACCACTCCAACAGCCATGAAGATGAAAGGGACAAAATATAAAATGATTAGACTTACTTTTTATGAAACAAGCGGACTTTAGGTAAAACTTGTTGCTTTAGTTAGAGAAAATCTCAAAGAGAACTTCAGAGACAAGCCACTAGTAATTGGTTTCAGTCTATGTTTAGTTGGTCTCCATGCTAACTTTCCTTGTCTCTTCTATTGCTGGCCCCCTGATACTACTGCTCTTAGGCCTTACCATAGGACCATGCATTATTAATGCTCTAAGTAGATATATAAAGAATAGAATAAATTCTGTTAAACTCATAGTATTGTGGACACAATACTCCCCTTTAGATGAAAATACCCTAGACACTGTTCTTCATGTGTCAAGGATTTGCCTTAGTGTCATATCAGAGGGGGAAATGGAAAATGGAATGTGGAAGGAATGGGATGATCCCTCTGTGCAATGCAGGTGTTTCCTGTTAATTAAGGAATGGGATGACCCCTCTGTGCAATGTACCATGACCTCTCTGTATCTCTTTGTTTCAAAATATCTTTGTGATTACATACCATAGAATGTTTCTTGCCTCAGTTCCCCCTATGTGACCTATGTAACTTTGTGACTTCTTGTAATACCCCCCCCCCTTGTTTAACAGTATGTAATTTTTTGGTTTAACTCTGGATCCTGTTTTTACTATAAACATCATGTGTTTATTTCCAATAAAAGCTTACAGTCCAAACAGATCAGAGTTGCATCTTGAGATCCTGACCTCTGGGATGCAGACCTGATGCACCAGCTTTCTTCTTTTTCTCTCTTTTTATGCAATAAAACTTTGCCTCACATTCCATGAGTCAATGGTCTTACTTGTGTGACACCAGACTCCATAACATCTTTGTTTCTAAAAGGTGCTAGCTAGCCTTTCTTGCTTCAGGCCTGTTTACACATGCTCTCCTCTGTTTGGTTACTTCACCACACCAAACATTTTTTCACCCCTTTCATAGCTCATCTGTCCATCATACCTTTCACTTGTGTCTCTGAACAGCTTTCCTTCTAAATACCTATCATCAGGTCCTTCACTTTTTTTCAACATATCAAAATTTAGAAGATACCATTTTCTATCTGTGTTAGGATTATCTCTTTTGTATGTCTGTCATCAGACCCTTTCCCCTTAGGCTTAGAACAATTTATAATACATACTATATTAATATGTGCAATGTGCAGTTCTCAGTGTTCATATCTTCTGGTTCCATATATCTTTATACTTCATTCAGGTGTGGTTTTGTGTCCTATTATGCCCAGTGCCTGGCCATGGTCAAAGGCTCAATAACATTGACCTAATTAATGTTAAGGATCAGCCAGTCTAGGGTGTGTATTAGGAAGTAGTACAGGATAGGCTGAGCAAAGTAGAATGGAGCTAGACTGTGAGGGGTTATACAATCAGAAGCCATATAGCTATGAGACCTTGAAGTGTGTTTAGCATGAGTAAGGAACTGAATTTTAAATTTAATTTAAAGTAACTTGCATGTTTGGAATAACTGGGGTATGTGAATCTACTTTTCATACTATAAAATTTTTATGAAATCTAAATATAAAATGAAAGTTAACATAAAAATTGAACAGCACTGGAAATGGACTGGATCATAAGACCTTATACAAAAAAAAAAATCCCAGAAAATATGTACTCTTCTATTGACTACATGCTGTAACAGTAATATTTGGATATATCTGATTAGGTAAAGTACACTATTAGAATTAATTTCACTTAGTTTAAGTATGTATCCCAAAGAATTGCCAGCAAGAACACAGATTCTTAAGCAATTATGCTAATAGCAGCATTTTTTTTACTGTAGCATAGAAAGTAACATCCAAATGTCCATCAACAGAAGAATAAGTAAAATGTGTAAATATATAATGGAATATTATTCACATTAAAAACAATGAAATTTTGTTACAGGTTTAGTATCTTTTATACAAAATGCTTGGGACCAGAATTGTTTTATATTGAAGATTTTTGAAATATTTGTACATATGCATGAAAAATTTTGGAGTCTAAGCATGATACATATGCATAACCTAGAAGTAACTTTATATAATATTTTAGGGGTGCCAAGGATTGAACCCAGGATCATGCATATACTAGGTATCACTGAGCTACAATTCCAGCTGTACACAATATTTTAAATAATTCTGTGCACAAAACAAAATTTCATATATGTGGTACTTAGACTTAATAAACTCATAGGAAAAGAAAAAAGAACGTTGTCTACTAAGACCTATGGGAAGAGGCAATGGGAGATTATTTTGTAATAAGTACAGACTTTTCACTTTAAATGATGGTGTTTCTGGAAATGATTATAATGTTGTAAATAATGCAACTGAACCATACATTTAAAACTGATTAAAATAGCTGGATATCACACACAGGCACACCTGTAACCTCAGCACATAGGAGCTTGAAGCATGAGCGTTAGGACTTCAAGCCAGCCTGGGCTACATAGCAAGAACCTGTCTCCAAAAATTAAAAAATAAAAAGGTAGAAATAGTAAACTTTTTAACATTTTACCATAATAGGAAATTTAAAAATTAATGTTACTTCTTTTTACTTTTTTAAATTTTAATTTATTTATGAGAGTGAGAGAGAAAGAAGCAGAGAGAGAGAGAGAGAGAGAATGGGTACAACAGGGCCTCCAACCACTGCAAACGACCTCCAGACGCATGTGCCCCCTTGTGCATCTGGCTTACGTGGGTCCTGGGGAATGAAGACAGGGTCCTTTGGTTTTGCAGGGAACCAGCTTAACTGCTAAGCCATCTCTTCAGTCCTTCTTTTTACTTTTTAATATGTGGCTACTAGAAAAATTTAAATTAGAGCTGGAGAGATGGCTTAGCAGTTAAGGCACTTGCCTGCAAAGTTTAAGGACCCAGATTTGACTCCCCAGATCCCATGTAAGCTGGAAGTACATGGTGGCATATGCATCTGAAGTTCATTTGCATTGGTTGGAGGCCCTGGCTTACCTATTATCTCTCTCTTTCTCTGTCTCTTCTCTTTCTCTTATTCCCCCACCCTCAAGAAATAAATAAAAATAAAGTAGTTAAAAATTTTCAATTATAGATATGATTTCTACTTGTGCTGACAATATAGCTCCTGCTTGGAAAGAAGCAAGAAAAACCATTCTGTTGCCCTCATTGAGGTGGTGACCCAAGAGCATTCTATCAGCAAGGTACGTGCATGAGTGGACTTCAAGAAGCCTGCTCCTCTGTCACTCTGAAACATCTGGAAATTTGTTGTGAAGGTAATGGGACTCCAGAGCTGTTCACCAATAACTCAGCTAACAAAGCTATCTGCACAGTTGTTCAAAAAGAAAAAACTAATGAGAATAATGGTTTCTCAAACTCTATACTATCTAAGTGTCACCATTGTAAAATATCTGCTGTCAATATGGATGAGAATTAACCATTGATTGTCAAAGTATAAACCCATAAAAATAAAATTTAAACTAAAACAGTGGCTCACTAATTGTATTTCTACTGGGCATTTAGGTTAGACAGGTGGCAATGCAGGAGAAGATAAGTAAATTCTTGTAATAAAAGGCTTCATTAATGTCAGTGTACTAGCAAAATTGTTTGAAGAAGGTTTCTTAGTTGGCTTCTCATTGCTGAGACAAAATACCTGACAAAAATCAGTTTAAGGAAGAAAGGGTTTATTTCAGTTTACAGTTCCAGGTTATATCCATCATAGCAGGGAAGGCATGGCAGCAGGAGTTTGATGCAGCTGACCAAAATTAGCACAGTGAGGAACAGAGAAAGAACTATGAATGCTATTGCTCAGTCAGTTCTCTCCTTTTTATATAGTCCAGGACCCCAGCCCATGGAATGGTGCCACTCACAGTTACAGTGGGTCTTTTCAGCTCAAATAACCTAATCTACCTAATCCCTAATAGACATAGCCAGAGTTTACCCTAATCTAGGGTAATCAAGTTGACAATGAAAATAAACCATTACCCTTGGTATAAATCTTTTTTAAATTTATAATGAGATCTATTTTTGAAATCTTAGTAGCAGAAATAAATTATTTTTGAAGGCGGAGGAAATATGCTTAGTAACAAAAGAAGCCCAAAGAAGGAAGAAAGAAAAAGGTGGCTGGGGCTGGAGAGATGGTTTAAGGGTTAAGGCACTTGCCTGTGAAGCCTAAGGACCCAGCTTTAATTCCCCAGTACCCACATAAGCCAGATGCACAAGATGGTGCCTGTGTCTGTTTGGAGTGGCTGGAGTACCTGGCACACTCATTCTCTTTCTCTCTCTCTCTCTCTCTCACTCACGCTTTCTCTCACTCCCTCCCTCAAATAAACAAATAAAATACTAAAAAATATTTTTAAAAAAGAGGGATGGAGGAAGGAATTGGATAAAATTCAGAAATCAGATTGGAACAGAAATGGAAGCTTCCTTCCTGCTGGCTGGTTTTTGTAGTTCCAAAAGGTGTATGGAGTCTACCAACAGTTCTTCTTGATTTATGGATCCTGTGTAATATGTATATACCAACATGCCAGGCAGTGTGCCTGCTGGTGCAGTAGTTGCATGACTGTTATGGGTGCAAGCAATTACTTTCTAGTTGGATTTAAGGGCCACTCCACAGGACAGGACCCACATCTGCTACTATAAGCCAGGGAAAAACCCTATGGCTGAGAATATCATAGATCCCAATAAGAAAACTACTGATATTGTCTTGTAAATAAATGTAATATGCCTGTCAATTTGTCTTCTAGACATTTGTTATTTATGTCCATAGATTGTTACTGCTGTCAGCCTCATTCTAGCATGAAGGGTGACTCCTTTTTGTAATGGGAAGAGTACTACAGAAACTAATAAGTAATCAAGCTACTGAGAACAAGCGCTGTGGCAGTGGCCTAATTCTTAGCCTTAATAGAGGAAAATAATCAGACATCTATATCACCCCTGCAATAAAGCTTAGGGAACACATCTCAGAAGAGGGCCCAGAAAGAATTTAAGAGCCAGAAAAGAAGGGGTGGAGCATTAAGTAATATTTCCCCTGAATTGAAACATTCCCTCCTAGAGGAAGGAGACCTCATAAGACTAGAAAGTAAATGAAACATACAAGGCCTAGGAAGTAAAAACTTGGAAGGACCAGGAAGCTCCTGAAGAGATCAGAGAACAAAATAAATAAAACTATTGACTCTGAGTCAAAATTTATAGTCACTGTTTGGCTTTCCAGTAGTATTTTTATCTTTTATTTTTTTAAGTTATCACTAAATTTTTTTCGTGTGCAAAAGACTAACTTTTCTAAAGCAAGCAACAAATAACAATGTGGTACCAATCCAATAATCAAATGCCTATAAAAATGGCATCAGTACATGTTGGCCTCTGAAAGGCCCAGGTGTGAGGCCTAGTGGAACTTCCTGAGCCTAGCTAAAGTTTGGTGATCTGCCTCTGGCCAGACGTGACTCAGCAAGACGCCTAATGGCTTCTTACCTGGTACCTCCACATGGGAGTTAAAATTATCATTTCAATAGTCACAGTTTACTATTGGCCCTTACCTTTCCCCACCATCCTACAATCCCCGCCTTCACCCCCAACATTATATAGGCAACTGTTCATAGCAATAAATCGAGTTCCTGCTTCCACAAGACTCCCGACTCAGTGTGGTTTTTCTCCGGTGGCCAGGAGAGGTCTGAGTCATCGGACGCTCATCTCCTCCTCAGCCCCTCGGGAGGAACCAGCGGGCCTGGTCCTTCCCTCGGCACTACCTGCCCCCGCCGGCGGAGCCTGGCAAGTACAAAAAGAGCTAGGTACATCACAAAGACAACATAGTAGTTATAATACCATGAAATAATTTTCAGTCAAATGTAAAGCTTAATAGGTAAACAAAACAACACATTACATCATATTGAATATTAAAATATGTAACCATAATTTAAAAAATTCTCCATCTTTGCTGGATGTGGTGGTACATACCTTTAGTACCAGCACTTGAGAGGCCGAGGTAGGAGGATTGCTGTGAGTTTGAGGCCACCCTCAGACTACATAGTGAATTCTAGTTTAGCCTGGGCTAGAGTAAGACCCTACCTCAAAAAGCCAAAAAATAATAAAAGAAAAATTGTCCATTTTTACTAGTTGCACTTGAATAACTACATTTCAGTCTCGTTTTTTTAAAAAGGCTGTCCAACAAGCCAATTGAAGACATATACCCAAATTTCCATCCTAGAATACAAGAGTAAACTGGAGGCATTATTCAAAGATGAAGAAGAAAGTTCTATTCTTTTTCATAATCTGTATGATCAGTTTGCAAAGGACATGCTTTTCTCTTTGTTTTTCCTAAGCTGCTGCATCCTCCTTCTTCAGGAATCTGATTTTCTTTTTTGAAATCTTTAGGGGACAGTCTGAAAAATTCTCCAATTCCCTTTTGTCTCTTAGGAGTTGGATATACAAAGACTGGATTACCTCCTACATACTTATTTTCAGCTTTCCTGGAAAAAACTGATGGAGAATTAATGACAGAAGTGGAGGAACCCAGCGACTACCTATGGCCTCCAAAAGTCACCATCTTTTGGTAGGTGCCTGGGACACAGCTTTAGTCCACACCATGTTCAAATGTAACAAGATAGCCAAATGCACTGGCTTCCTAGCAGAGGACCTTAAAAGTCCAGTAATTAAAAAAATATTTTACTTATTTATTTGAGAAAGAAAGGCAGATAGAAAGAGAGAGAGGATGAATGCATCAGGGCCTCTAGCCACTGCAAATAAACTCCAGACACATGTGCTACCATGCACATCTGGCCTACATGGGTTCTGGGGAGTCAGACCTATGTCCTTAGGCTTCATAGGCAAATACCTTAAACACTAAGCCATTTCTCCAGCCTGTCAGTAGTTTGATACTTATATGGCATATTTCATGGTGGCAATATTAAGCATGTCTCTCCTGGCTTTAATACTTGTGCACATTTATTGTGAAAGATGTATGAATTCTAATACCTGAAAAAGTTTCAGTTCTCTCCCTTTTCCTTTTTCTGTTCATGTTGATTCTACACAAACATGGGATTTATGTAGTATTTTTGAAACTGTAGAGAACTGCCTAAGCAAAAACATAGGCATGAAAGTGTAAAATGGCAAGAGTTGGCAGAGGACCATGACTAATATGAAGCATGTGGAGCTATCAGCTGAGATGGTTTTGGAGGATTGGCTTAAGTACAGAGTGGAGGCCCTGGGATAAGCCATTTGGGTTTTAGGTAACTGACTGTGCTTTTAACTTTTAAAGAATTTTATAAAATAAATTATTGTGCTTAGGAAGGTTTTGATGACAATGATAGAGCTAGATGAAGCAAGATAAATATGAGCATTTTCTTGCAAACCATTGTAAGTTCTTCCAGTAAGTGATATGGGATGGTCAGGATATACTGTAAGCTGGTCAATGTTTGTCTTCTTTCACATGCAAAAGTATCTTTGGAGTTCATGCCTGGTTCAGTCCAATACATTAGATTTTTAATGTTTTCTTAAAAGTGTCAGTCCTCAAAGAGGAAAGTATTTCAGTCTAAATGTTAAGTGTCATTTCAGCTTGTGTTCTTTCTGACCAAGAAAAGCAAGTTTCATCTAGGACCTTCTTTTTCTCCCTTCTCTCTCTCTCTTTTTCTCTTAGTTTCTGCTTCTCTTTGCATGATACTAAGTTGCTTCTTGTCTTCCAGCTGATCATTCTTTTTACACATCTCTATTATCCATGATTCTATTGGCTCTTATTTGATGTAGATAAAACATTCTATTTTACTTTAATAATTGTGAGGCTTTATGTCATAATTAGAAGAGTAGAATAAGACAGATCACAGGGTGCCATTCTACATTCTCTGACAATTAATTAAGTCATTGTTTTCTGAGTGTTATTTGACCACTAAAACAGAACATTTTGTACTTGCCTCCCTTTTAGCTAAAAACTAGAAGGATTGTTGGAACCATTAGTCAAAACACATATATCAGCATCTTTCAGCCAGAGCTTATCACATGCCCCAGACAGGTTGCTAGAGAGGTAAGTCAGGCTAAGAAAATCTACCACCACATGTTCTCTGTCATATGTGAGTCCTAGTTTCAAATGTTTAGATTTGTATGTGAGTTGGAATGAATGTCAGTACCAGAGACCAACAAGCTAGTAAGGAGCTATGACAAAGGGAAGAGAGGGAGGGCTTAAGGGGAGGGCATAGTAGATATTTGAGTAGAGGGTAAAATACTTGGAAGGAAGATGGTGTAAGGAGAAGGTATGGAGGAGAGGGGGAGGTAGCAGGAGTGGTGAATGTCTTTAATCCCAGTATTTGGGAGTCAGAGGTAGGAGGATTGCCAGGAATTTGAGGCTAGTCTGAGACTACATAGTGGATTCCAGGTCAGACTGGGATAGAGCAAGACCATATCTTGGAAAAAAATTTAAAATTTATACATAAGCCATATGGAAACCTATTTTTCACTAGCTAATAATGTACTTGTTAAAAAAAGAGAGAGTCTTTGTGTGGTGGCATATGCCTTTAATCCCAGCACTTGGGAGGCAGAGGTAGGAGGATCACTATGAGCTTGAGGCCATCCTGAGACTACATAGTGAATTTCAGGTCACCCTGGGCTAGAGTAAGACTATACCTGGTAAAACCAAAGATAGATAGAGAACATGCGTTTAGGCAAAAGAATAGTGGAGATGGATAATGCTATGCCCAGAAGCCATAGATTGTTTTTCAAAAAAATTTTGGTGCCAGAGTGGGATACCTTTCAGTGAGTTATTGGCCAGGTAGGTCCCCAATTCCCCTAAAATATTATAGGCTATTGCCAAGGCTCTTGGTTGCCCACCAGAACTAAATGGTAAGACCCTATTGCTGAAGACTTTTTAGGCTTAGGCTGCAAGTCACGAGAAATCAAGCTAGAGCTCAGCTGGAAGCCTGTTCCTAGTTGATTAGCTGTCAGGATGCTAGAAATATTTATGCAGCCAGTTGGGGGAGAAAAGTTACCAACAGTGTTAACCAACAGTGGACCTTGCAAGCTCTATGGATGGCCAGCCAGGCCAAATGTGCCAACTGGTACAATAGTAGCATGTCTGTTGGGAGGAAACCAACTGCTCTCTGATTGGACTTGAGGCCCACTTGATGGGAGAGAGTTCCTGCCTGGTTAAAGAAGGCATAGTCAAAAGCCTAAGGCTAGGCAGGTCATAAACCATAGGGGGAACTACTTTGGTGGGCTGGTGTGGTGATTACAATGGATGTTCCCTCAATAGGATCTCCGGCCTCATGGTTGGAGGTAGTGTCACTGTGAGTGGGTCCTGTGGTCCAGTCCTAAGGTGTTACTTGGGGAAGATATCAATTCTATCCTAAGGTATGCAGAGTGCTGAGTTCTACCTGTGTTCCCTACTGTGTTTGGATGCCAGTTTTGCTCTTGCTTTGGGTGGTGGGTTTTCTCTTTTTTTTTTTTTTGCCAGTATGGAACTTCCTCTGGATCTGTAAACCTGAAATAAATTCTATTTTGCCTATAAACTGTATCGGTTTGGAGGTTCTTCCCAGCAAGCTGAGCTGACTACGATAGTAAATTGGTACCAGAGAGTGGGTTGTTGCTGTGTGATGAATCTGACCATGTGGATTTTGTTCTTTTGGAACTTTTGTTCTGGAGGAATGGACATGGATTTGGTACTTGCAACTGAAGATGCATTTCAGAGTGGTAAGCCAAGTTTTATGGACTATTTTAATTAGAGTTTGAAACTATTGAGTGGAGATTGTGTTGTCTTTGGAACTTTCAAAAGGAAAGGAAAGACTTCAGAGAACTTTGCTGGAGCTGGGCTACTGGCATAAAGGCTCACTCTGTACTGCTGTCCATGTCCAGAGTTTGATCAAGGTTAAATTTGTAATGGACTGATGTGCTTGGCTAAAGATATGGAACTGAGAGATATAAGATTTAAATTTGGAGAAATTCAACGAAGTTTAAAATTTACAGGCACAGAGACTGGTTTTAGGTTGCTAAAGCTGCTATTGTCAAATTCATTAGCAATCATAAGGAAGATGGCCAAACTACTTTACACTGAAACAATGGTTCCTATAGTGGAAGCCTGTGAAGATCAAGCTAATTGAAAAAAGGCTAATCTTTGCACAGTCTAAGCCTGGGAACATGGAAATCTATGCACCTTGGGAGGAAGAACTCAATGGTAGAAATTCAAACTTTTTATAAAGGCAGGAAGGAGCCTAATATTTAAGGACACAGTTTATTTAGTCCCTGAATTAGCAATATCTCTGTGTCCTGCTCACCTGGTGTTGGTTTTGGAAGCATGAAAAATGTGTGGAGGGGGGTCATGAAGTGCACATGGTTACAGGAGCTGCTGCTGAGATGTGGCATGAAACAGGGTATGATGATCCTCATAAAAAAAGGCCAGTGAAGTCATTGGAAGATGGACCATGGTTTGCATGGAGACCTGAAGATGTTTTGGATATACCATGTCTGTACAAAGGCTACCATAGAGTTCTGTTGGCTTGAGATGGTTTTTCCTGGCGCCTCAGCCCACCTGGAGGGGTGGAATTGGAAAATCCAGAGATTAGTCACTGGTTATGGATATCAGACTTGGACTACAGATGTTTGAGGTTTGCTTGATGGTTATTGCATTTGCATTGGTCTGGTCTCTCATTATTTTGCCTTATAACAGTTGGAAATATTTGCTCTGTACTTTATGTCTGAAAGTATATAACTTGTTTGATTTTGCAGGACTCACAACTAAGAGACAGTCTTAAATCTCAGATGAGACCTTGGACATTTGAAATATCTTAAATTGGTAAAATCTATGGAGACTTTTGAAGTTGGACTCAATGCAATTTACAATATGAACCTATTGGGAACCAGGAGCAGAATGTAGTAGTTTGAATGGATGTTCCCCAGTAGGATCTCCAGCCACATGGGTGGAGGAGGTATCACTGTGGGTGGAAAATTAAGACAGCAAAATAGAAGAAAGACTAGTGCACCTGTCTGGAGCACTTTATTTTTTTTTTATTTTTATGTTTTGCTTTTATTATTATTATTAATTAGTTTTGTATTCAGCAAATACAGTCGGTTTGGTACCATTATTAGGCTCATCCGTGACCTACCCCCTCCCCTCGGCCCCTCCTTGTTGAGGCATATGGGTCATGCATTGTGGAGTTAGCCCACAGTTATAGGTAGGATAAATGTCTCTGCGTATCATGACCCAACATGTGGGTCTAACACTCTTTCCGCCCCCTCTTCCACAAAATTTCCCTGAGCCATGTTGGGTTCATTTTTGGTGTGCTTCAGGGATGAGGTATTGCGGCCTCTGGGTCTCTGGCTGTCTGATTTGGTAGGAGTTGATTTTTCTCTGTGTTGATCTCCTTCACCCTTGTGCTGGTACCCGGTTCACCAGGAAAACAGCCCCCTTGCTTGTTTCACCAATTTTTCTTAGTTTCAGCTGGGGCCCTTTGAGGTATGATGGGGTGGCTCTCTCCTTAGGATCTACATCTATCTGAAAAAGAGAAGCAGATTCTCAACAGAGAATAAGTTAGCACCAGGACAAATGAGATAACCCTTACTTTTTTTAATAGAGAATTTAATAGGTGTAGGCCCTCTTGTAGCCCATGATTGATGGTAGCTTGATAATGGAGAGCAGGCTTATGTTTGGATATGGTTCTGACTTGTTTCCCATCTCCAGCTATGGGTCTCATACCACTGAGGGGCTCAGTTAGCTAAATCAAGAGCAGTTGGTTCCCCACAATGGCTGTGTGCCACTATTGCACTTGTGTGAGCGTTACGACAGGTTATTTGCTTCTAAGTAGGTTAGACCATGAGTTGCTTGGACAGATATGGGTCATTTTCTCCCAGTCGCCCACGTAGCACTTTCTGGCACTAGATGCGCTGACTGTCTGGGGACTGACTCTCTTCCAGCTTCCAGCCATGCCATTCCATTTTATGTGTCGACCACATAAGGTGTCTTCAGCAGTAGGGTCTTACCACTAACCTTTGGTGGGTGATCAAGTACTCAGACAGAAATCTGACTTTATTTTAGGACCTTGTAGGTCTCTCTGATCAAAAGCTCATTGTGGATGATAGCCACATGCTGGTACTGGGAGTTACAGGTCAGTGCCCACTAAGAAAAGGAAGAAAAAGATAACTAATATACAAGAGTTAGAGAGAAGAGAGAGAGAGAGAGAGAGAGAGGCACAGGGAGGGAGGGAAGCTGTAGAAGATTAAGGTTAGTCTTGATCCTACATTCTCCAGTGTCTTGTGGTTCAGGTGTTCCCTGTAAGGGCCTGGGGAAGGTCCAGCCATTTGGTCTGCCTTTTTTTTTGGGGGGGGGGGTAGGGTCTCACTCTAGCCCAAGATGACCTGGAATTCACTATGGAGTCTCAGGGTGGCCTCGAACACATGGCAATCCTCCTACCTCTGCCTCCCGAGTGCTGGGATTAAAGGCGTGCGCCACCACGCCCAGCTTGATCTGCCTTTTAGGAAGTAGAATTTTATGGTACCAGTGTCATTTGGGTCTAGATTTGTGTTTCCCACCCATCCATTGCCCTCTCCTCCCTCCCCACCCATCCTATTGTCTAGTCCATGAGATACTTGCTGGGTATGTAAGGCATCTTGGGTAGGTTCAGGTTAGGTGCTGTAGATCAGTGTGACTATGTGGCAATTTATTTTCTGTGATTGGGTAAGTTCACTGAGAATGATCTGTTCCATGATCAACCATTTTTCCTCAACTTTCATTGTGTCGTTTTTTTATTACTGCTGTGTAGAATTTCATTGTGTAGATATACCACATCTTAGTTATCCATTCTTCTAGTGATGGACATCTGGGTTGATTCCAGCTCTTAGCTATTACAAATCGAGCTGCTACAAACATGGTTGAGCAAATCTCTCTGGCCTGTGGTTTGAAGGTTTTAGGGTAGATGCCCAGTAAGGGAAAACTGGGTTTGTTGGTATCTCTATAGTCAGCTTTTTCAGGAGTCTCCATATTACTTTCCAAAGTGGTTGTACCATCTTACATTCCCACCAACAGTGGTGTTCCTACTTCTCCACATCCTCACCAGCATTTATTTTAATTTGATTTTTTGTTGTTTGCTGTCTTTACTGGGGTAAGGTAGAATGTCATAGTTGTTTTAATTTGCATTTCCATGATGATTAGGGATGATGAACATTTTCTTAAGTGTGTGTTTGCCATTTGTATTTCTTCCTCTGTGAACTGCCTGTTCAGCTCTTTGCCCCATTTTGTGAGTGGGGTGTTTGACTTCTTACTGTTTAGATTTTTGAGTTCTTTGTAGATTCTAGAGATTAGGCTTCTATCAGTTGGATAACCCGCAAATATTTTCTCCCATTCTGTGGGTAATCTATTGGCTTTGCTTATTGTATGCTTGTCTGTAAAGAAACTCTTCAGCTTCATGTGATCCCATTGGTTTAGTGAATGTTCAAGATCGTGAGCTACTGGGGTTTTCTTCAGGAAGTCTTTTTCCATTCCTATATCGTGGAAAGTAGTTCCTGAATTTTCTTCCAGTAGTAGTCGTGTTTCTGGTCTTATATTGAGGTCTTTGATCCATTTGGACTTGAGTGTAGTGCATGGCAAAATGTGTGGATCAAGTTTCAGTTTCCTGCATATGGTTATCCAGTTTGTCCAGCACCATTTGTTGAAGATGCTGTCTTTTTTCCAGCCTATATTGTTAGGACCTTTGCCGAATATCAAGTAGCTATAGTTGCTTGAGCCAAAGTCCGGATCCTCAAGTCTATTCTATTGGTCTATACTCTTGTTTTTATGCCAGTACTGTGCTATTTTTATTACTATGGCTTTGTAATATAGCTTTAGATCAGGTATGGTGATGCCTCCAGAGGTATTTCTTTTGCTGAGGATATGTTTGGATATGCGAGGCCTTCTGCCTTTCCATATGAAATTTGAGATCATTTTTTCTATCTCTGTGAAGAACACTGGAGGGATTTTAATTGGAATTGCATTAAAGCTATATATTGCCTTTGGTAGGATTGCCATCTTCACAATGTTAATTCTGTCTATCCAGGAGCATGGGAGGTCTTTCCATTTTCTCAAGTCCTCCTCAATTTCTTTTTTGAGTGTTTTTATGTTTTCGTTGTATAGATCTTTCACATCCTTGGTTAACGTTATTCCAAGGTTTTTTGTTGTTCTTGTTGCTATTGAAAATTGGACCATGTCCCTTATTTCTTTCTCTGTATCTTTGTCATTTGTGTATAGAAAGGCTACTGATTTTGTGCATTGATTTTGTATCCTGCTACTTTGCTCTTGGAGTTAATCACGTTGAGGAGTTTTGGGATGGAGTCTCTCAGGTCTCCTGCATATGTAATCATGTCATGAGTGAATAGAGCTAACTTAACTTCTTCCTTTCCAAATTGAATCCCTTTTATTTCCTTCTCCTGTCTTATTGCTTGAGCTAGGACTTCCAGTACTATATTGAAAAGCAGAGGTGAGAGTGGACAACCCTGTCTTGTTCCTGATCTCAATGGGAATTCCTCCAGTCTCTCTCCATTAAGTATTATTTTGGCCTTAGGAGCTTTGTAAATTGCCTTCATTATGTTAAGATATGAACCAACCATGCCAATTCTCTCCAATGTTTTGATCATGAAGTGATGTTGTATCTTGTCAAAGGCCTTTCCTGCATCTATCGAAATGATCATGTGGTTTTTATGTTTAACCTTGTTTTTGTGGTGTATTACATTGACAGATTTTCATATGTTGAACCACCCCTGTGTTCCTGGGATGAATCCGACTTGGTCAAGGTGGATAATGCTTTTGATGTGTTGTTGGATTCGGTTTGTGAGAATTTTGTTGAGGATCTTTGCATCTAAATTTGTGGGGAACCATTGGTCACTAGGAAAACAAAAGTGCCTCCATCTTAAATAATGACTCCATTTTGTAATAAGTTGTCTGTTCTGGAAAGTCGCAAGGTCTGCAGTTGTTAACCCATGCACGGAAAAAGAATAATGTAACCCATAAAGAATGAGAAAGTCGTTATCTCATGGCTTTGGGGCTGGGGCCTTATCCTGTGAAACATCTTGTGCCTTTGGGGCCGGAACCTTATCCTATTGAAACGGACTGTAGCAATACCTAAACTGTTGACAAACTTCCCTGTTCTGCTGTATAAGAGGCACCCTGAGAAAAATTAAAATTGGCAGCTTGATCAGACTCCTGTCTTGCTGTCGGTTCCTTGTGTCTCTTGTTCCCTTCATTTCAGGTTTTCTGGGGTCCGTGCTCCAGTTGAAGCCCCGCTGGCCGGGGCAACTGGCGCCCAAACGTGGGGCATGAACCTAGGATCGCCTGAAACACCGTGTGCTACCTGCCCATTGGGATCCCGCACCGAGGCCGCCGCAACCCAAAGAGGGGGTTAGACACTGGCCCGCTGGTGATCGCCACGGAGTCACCCGCCCATGAGACAGATCCGTTGGAACACTCGGACGGTGAGGTAAGATAAGATTTTTTCTTTACCATGGGACAAGCATTTTCAAAAGAAGACTCTTTTGTGACTGGGCTAAAACAAGCTCTCAAGGTACGAGGAACTAGGGTTAAAAGAAAAGATTTAAAGATATTTTTAGATTATATCGGTGATCTCTGTCTTTGGTTCCCAAAGGAAGGGACTATAAATGAAAAAACTTGGTTAAGAGTTGGAGATTGTTTACGTGATTATTATGAAACCTTTGGCCCCGAGAAGGTCCCTGTTTCTGCCTACTCTTATTGGAATCTTATAAATGATGTTCTTAAGATCCACAATCGTTCTATGGCTGTACAGGTTCTTGTCAATAAGGGAGAGGCTGCTCTTAAATGCTCTTCTAGGCCCCCTTCTGCTTGCGCCTCTGTCATTGTTGAAGATGAAACTCAAGAGAGACCTAATTCTCCTGCCTCTGAAAAGCCTTCCTGCCACCTTTATCCCTCCCTAGTGGATATTGAAGATGGTTCCCCCCTTCCCCCATTGCTTGATGTAGGCCCCACCAGTAAAGCTCCTCTAGTATCACCTCCTCCCTATTGTCCACCACTCTGCGCTCCTGTCCTCGACTGCTCCACCACCCTGCTTCCCTCTGCGCCTGCTGAACCTCTCGCTGACTCTCCTTTCACAGAACTACAGTCTGCCACATTAGCTTCTGTCTCTGACCTCTGTAGGGCACTTCAGGATAAAAAACTTCAGCTGCAGCTTCTCCAGGAACTTGATTCTGTCACAAAAGAACTTGCTGCCTTTTCTAATCCTTCCTCTGACAGCCGTAGGTGCAAAACAAAAGCAGACGCACACACCCGCAATACTGGCTTTCTTGCTTTTCCTGTTACTGGCACACAGGCCCGCTCTGATCCCGCTTCTGCTCCCTTCCCTGCATCCGATATGGACTCTGATGAGGAGCCTGCTCCCTCGGCTGCTCCAGCTGATGGGAATGCTGCCTCCTCTGATTCTGAGGATGAACCTGCCCTGGAGTCTGTTCCCCAACCTAAATATAAAACTCTTAATTTAAAGTTTCTTGAGCGGCTAAAAGCGGCCGTCTCCAATTATGGGCCCACGGCTCCCTTTACTCTCACTCTTCTGGAAAGCTATAGTGACAAATGGCTTATGCCTAATGACTGGTATCGCCTTGCTCGCGTGGCTCTCTCTGGTGGAGATTTTGTTCTATGGCACACTGAATTTAATGAGAACTGCTCTGACTTTGCTCGCCGTAATTTGCAAAAGGCTGTTTCTAAAAATTGGACAAAACAAAAATTGTTGGGGGAACATCCCTACGATTCCAACGAATGGCAAGCACGCTATCCCCCTGGACTTTTAGCCCAAGTACAACAGGCAGGCCTCGCTGCCTGGCGGCGCCTCCCTCCTAAAGGGGCCGCCACCACCTCCCTGGCTAATATTAGACAGGGTCCAGAAGAGCCTTACAGTGACTTTATCAGTAGACTTAATGAAACTGCTGAGCGCCTTTTTGGTGTTGGGGAAACTAACAGCCCCTTTATCAAACACCTGGCCTTTGAGAATGCTAATCCTGCTTGTCAGTCTATTCTCCGCTCTCACAAGCGGGAGTCCATATCTGATTATATCAAGTTATGTGCAGGCGTGGGCTCCTCCCACGCCATGGGATTAGCAATTGGAGCTGCTCTCTGTTCTGCTGGTCTCACTCAGGGTACGAAAACATGTTATAATTGTAAACAACCTGGACACTTCTCTCGTGAATGCACCGCTCCTAAACAGCTCTCTGCTTCTCTTCGCCCTCCCCCTGCTACACCCTGTCCTCGTTGCCAGAAAGGCAAACATTGGGCCTCTGAATGTCGCTCCAGGACTGACATTCATGGCTGCCCTCTGTCCGCCTCTCAGGGAAAACCTCTTCCTGTCCCGGGAAACTTCCAACGGGGCCAGCTCCAGGCCCCTACTCCACGGACAAATCTTGGGGCGGTCAGGTTTGTCCCTCCCTCCAACCCACCGGAGAATCAGTGTCCACCCTCTGGCGTGCCACAGCAGGCAGCACAGGACTGGACCTCTGTGCCACCTCCCACACAGTATTAACCCCTGAGACTTGCCCTCAAATAATTGCAACAAATGTGTCAGGCCCTATGCCCCCCAACATGTTTGGCCTTCTCCTAGGCAGGGCTAGTGCTTCTCTCAAGGGTATTCAAGTCATCCCTGGAGTTATAGATAACGATTTTGCCGGCAATATCCAAGTTTTAGTCACCTCCCAAAGAGGAACCCATCTAATTTTGCCTGGGGATCGAGTGGCCCAACTTGTCCTGTTGCCTCTCACTTTTCTTAACAATAATTATATGTCCCCAAGTCGTGATAACAATCAACCTGGCTCTTCTGATGCTTATTGGGTGCACTCTGTTACGCTGGATCGCCCTACTTTACGGTTGCTTCTTGATGGCAAGCCCTTTGATGGAATTGTGGATACTGGTGCTGACGCCACCATAATCTCCCTCAAACATTGGCCTAAGTCCTGGCCCCTGACTGCCTCTCATACCCATTTACAGGGCATTGGACAATCCAATAACCCTCAACAAAGCTCTCGCGTCCTTACTTGGACTGACGAGGAGGATAACTCAGGACAAGTCACCCCCTTTGTTCTTCCAGGCTTGCCTGTCAACTTGTGGGGAAGAGACATTCTTTCACAAATGAATATGGTTCTTTGTAGCCCCAATAGTGTTGTCACTTCCCAAATGCTTAGTCAGGGTTTTATTCCAGGGAAAGGGCTTGGAAAGAATTTACAAGGCATAACAGAGCCCATTTCTCCTCCCCAGAAACTCGATCGCTCTGGCCTTGAGTATGCCCCTGAGTCTTCTTTTCCCTAGCGGCTGTTGCCATCCCTGCACCCCATGCTGATAAAATTACTTGGAAAACCCAAAGCCCTATATGGGTTGACCAATGGCTGCTTTCACATGAGAAAACAGAGTCTGCAATGTTGTTAGTGCAGGAACAACTTGCCGCTGGCCACATCGAGCCTTCTACCTCCCCCTGGAACTCCCCTATTTTTGTCATTCGGAAAAAATCTGGCAAATGGCGCTTGCTACAGGATCTTAGAGCTGTTAATAAAGCCATGGTCCCTATGGGGGCACTCCAACCAGGACTCCCTTCCCCCGTGGCCATTCCCTATGGTTCCTTCAAAATAGTTATTGATCTAAAGGATTGCTTTTTTACCATCCCTCTACACCCTGAGGATAGGCCCTGCTTTGCCTTCAGTGTCCCGCAAGTAAATTTTCGTGGCCCTATGCCTCGCTTTCAATGGAAGGTTTTGCCCCAAGGTATGGCTAACAGCCCCACCCTCTGTCAAAAGTTTGTGGCCATGGCCATTGATCCCCTCAGGGAGACTTTTCCCTCTGTCTACATTCTTCATTACATGGATGACATTCTTTTAGCTGCCTGTGACCAGAACCTGCTTTTCTCCTGCCTCCAGCACCTACTGTCCAATTTGCAATCATATGGGCTTCAAGTTGCCCCTGACAAGGTTCAAACTGCCGACCCCTACCTTTATTTGGGCTATGAGCTAAAAAATCAACAGGTACTAACCCCCCGAATTCAACTTCGCACCTCTCATCTCTCCACTCTCAATGACTTCCAGAAATTGCTTGGGGACATTCAATGGCTTAGACCCTATTTAAAGGTTCCCACCGCTGCTCTTCTACCCCTCAATGACATCTTAAATGGAGACCCCAGCCCTACCTCCCCTAGACAACTTACCCCTCAGGCCCTTGCTGCCCTGAAAGAAATTAACAAGGCCATTAACCTCCAGACTGCCCAACAGATAAATTATGCCCTTCCTCTGGTTTTCATTGTCTGCCCTACTACCCATACTCCTACTGGTGTATTTTGGCAAAGGCACCCTCACCACAATCGTGGCTCTCCCCTGATTTGGGTTCACCTCTCTTCTTCTCCTACTAAAGTCATAACCACTTATCCCCTTTTGGTCGCTCAACTCATCATAAAGGCTCGCAAGCTCTCCCGCCAACATTTTGGCAAAGATCCAAACACAATCCTCCTCCCCTACGGTCCTGACCAACTCAACTGGCTTCTCCAGACTGATGATAATTGGCCTATAGCACTTTCTGCCTTTATGGGCATTATTGACAATCATTATCCTTCTGACCCCCTTATTCAGTTTGCCAATATTCACTCTTTTGTTTTTCCCCTTAATACTTCTAATGACCCTATTAAGGATGCTCCCTCTATATTCACTGATGGATCAGCTAATGGTACAGCTGCATACGTGATAAACGGACAACCAACTTCTCTCCATACCCCATACTCCTCTGCCCAATTAGTGGAGCTTTGCGCTGTTCTCGAAGTCTTTAAACAATTCCCTTCCCAGCCCTTCAACCTCTTCACTGACAGTGCTTATGTTGCTAAGTCAGTCCCCCTACTGGAGACAACACCCTATGTCAAACCTTCCACTAATGCCTCTGTGTTGTTCCGCTCCCTTCAGGACCTCATTTGTGCTCGGTCTCACCCCTTCTATATAGGCCACTTACGTGCTCATACCTCTCTGCCAGGCCCTCTGACGCAGGGCAATGCTAATGTGGATGCTGCTACTCGCCTTGCTCTTGTAGCCCTAACTGACCCTCTCTCCTCAGCACAACAGGCTCACAATATGCATCATTTAAATTCTCAAACCCTCCGCCTTACCTTCAAGATCACCCGTGCTCAAGCTAGGGAAATAGTTAAGTCCTGTCCCGCTTGTTCCGTCTCCTTACCAGTTCCCCATTTGGGAGTCAACCCACGCGGTCTTCTTCCCAATGAGATATGGAAAATGGATGTAACTCACTTCTCAGATTTTGGCAAACTTAAATATGTTCATGTTACAATTGATACCTTTAGCGGTTTTATTTTCGCCTCTCTCCATGCTGGTGAAGCTTCAAAAAATGTCATCTCTCACGTTCTTCAATGTGTCTCTACATTGGGAACTCAAAAAATCATTAAAACAGACAATGGTCCTGGATACACTGGCCATACCTTCAAGAACTTTTGCTCTATGCTTCAAATAAGACACGTCACTGGCATTCCCTACAGCCCTCAGGGACAAGGCATTGTGGAAAGGGCTAATCAGACCCTTAAGGCTACACTTAATAAATTAAAAATTCACCCCTTTTATGGTATAAAAAATACCTCACGGAACATTTTGGCCCATGCTTTGTTTGTTCTTAATTTCTTAAGCCTTGACAGTTCTGGCAAATCAGCTGCTGACCGCCTTTGGCATCCCATCACGGCCTCCATTCACGCCCTCGTTCGGTGGCGTGATCCCCTCACTTCTCAGTGGCATGGCCCCGATCCCGTCCTCATTTGGGGACGCGGCTCTGCTTGCGTTTATGATCAACAAAATGATGGGCCTCGTTGGCTCCCAGAGCGTCTAGTTCACCAATGGACACCATTCTCACCCCTTAAAAATTCACCCTCTCCCAGGGAAGGCTCCCCGCCCCCATGAGGTTTTGTCCTTTCCTTTTCAGGACTATGGCTGCCCCTGCTTTCGTTGGCCTCTTGCTCCTGGCATCTGGATTGATCACTGCTGACCTTCGACCCATGAATTTCACCTGGACCGTGCTCAGTGAAGTCGGTGATGTGATCTGGGCCCACTCTACGGTTTCTCAGACCATCCCTTGGCCGACCCTAACTCCAGACCTCTGCAAAATGGCCCTCGGCAGCCCGAACGCTTGGGGACTTGGCACCATTTTTGCACAACATACTGCTCCTGAAATTGATCTTCACCACTCTTATGGTGAAGGGGGATGTTATAACTCTTACCAGAGGTCCTACTTACAGTCTTTCTCCCTCTATGTTGCCCCTGGTCACCACCGTCCCCGTTCGATTACTTGGAAATGTGGGGGCCCAGACGTTTATTTCAGTGCAAAATGGGGATGTGAAACTACTGGAGGTGCTTATTGGAACCCCTCATCTTCTTGGGACTATATCACCCTAAAGGCTAACTATACCCATCCCCAGGGAGCTGCCCGCTATACTCCAAAACAGGCTTGCAAGATATCTTCCCCATCCTTTGGGTGGTGCCACCCTCTACTAATTACCTTTACAGCCCCTGGCAAACAACAGCCATATGATGTCTGGTCCCGGGGCGTTCAATGGGCCATCCGTACCTATGGTGGCTCTCATGTTGGGGTCCTTTTTACCATTAAGCTCCAAAAGACTCTCCCTACTACTGCTCTCTACCCCTCGCGTGCCACTCCCTTGTTACCCTCCGTCCCTACATCTATATCCTCCCCTGTGCCAGCTCTGGTTACACTCCCGCCTCTTCCTCCTCCACCCCTGACAACTACTGACCTGGTCCTTAACCTGGTCGAGGCCACTTTTAATGTACTCAATTCTTCTCCCAATCTTACCCAATCTTGCTGGCTTTGCATTCACACCTCGCTCCCCCTTTATGAGGGTGTGGCTCAACCTCTCCCACTTCCCTTCAACACAACTACTGATTGGACTCGCTGCCCCTGGTCTCAGCGCCCTAACATTACCCTCCCAATCTCCTCTGTCCTTGGCTCTGGAACCTGCCTTCATGCTCCAAACCTCTCCAAATCTTCCATGCCTTCTACCCTTTGCAAGAATTTTGTCTCTGTTAATTCCTCCCTTCATTATGACTCCTATTATCTCCTCCCCCAGGGCTATTGGTGGGCCTGCCTTGACAGCCTAACAGCTTGCGCTTCCGTGTATCGCCTGCTCAATCCCCCTCAGTTCTGTGTCCCTGTCCGACTCTTCCCTCGCATTTCCTATCACCCTGCTCCAGACTTTGACGCTTCCTTCGCCTCATCCCTCCCCTATTCGCATAGGACCAAACGTGAACCCATTACTGGCACTGCTATTTCGCTTGCTTTGCTTCTGGGTGTCAGCGCTGCAGGCGCCGGCACAGGTATTGCTGCTCTTGTACAGGGAAATGCCCAATATGAAATCCTGCGTTCCCAATTGGATAAAGACATTCAAAACCTAGAAAAGGGAATTACTGCTTTAGAACAGTCTTTAGTCTCTTTATCTGAGGTGGTACTTCAAAATTGCCGGGGCCTCAACCTCCTTCTTTTGAAGGAGGGGGGACTATGTGCTGCCTTACGGGAAGAATGCTGTTTTTACACTGACCATACAGGTGTCACAAGGGATAGTATGGCTAAGATCAGAGAATCTTTGGAGAAAAGAAAAAATAATAGAGGTATAACAGAAACATCTGGTTGGTTCTTTTCTCATCCTTGGCTGTCCTCGATCCTCCCCTCTATTTTAGGTCCTTTGGTTGGCCTACTCCTCTTACTAAGCTTTGGCCCATGGTTATTTAAAAAGCTAACATCCTTTATTAAGGAACAGATTGATTCAGCCACAGCACGACCAATTCAAGTGCACTACCATCGCCTGGCTCTTGAAGACCAAGACCTACCTTGTGACCGCCCCCTGCGGCCGCCCCCTGGCCTAGGTGCCGAACCTTCGCCCTAGTTAGCGGGTGTGCCCCATATCTCCTCCCTTATTGACACTTATCTAAACTTAAAATGATCTGAGTGACTCCCCTCCGACAGGAACTGCATAGGATTCAGACCTGTGCATGTTGACTCACAAATGTGTGAGTACAATATGGGCACCAACATGGGTGCGAGGCATAGCACCGCAAGGGAAGGTCCCTTTTGACCGCTTCTGAATTCCCTGAGAGTCAAACCTGACTTGCATGGAGGTTGGTACCATACTTTCTGTGTTGGCTCTGCCTCCCCTCCCCAAAAGGTACCAAGAGCAACCAAGGTGGGGTACGAACCTCACGGGAGGAGTCAGGTCACTGCTCCCCCAGTTGGTTATAGGCCCACCGTGAAATCACGGGACCCTGGGAGTCCTACCAAAATTTACAAAATTGGCCGCCACAGAAAACACCTTCTAAAACTAATAGAAAGGGAGGAGATGTGGGGAACCATTGGTCACTAGGAAACCAAAAGTGCCTCCATCTTAAATAATGACTCCATTTTGTAATAAGTTGTCTGTTCTGGAAAGTCGCAAGGTCTGCAGTTGTTAACCCATGCACGGAAAAAGAATAATGTAACCCATAAAGAATGAGAAAGTCGTTATCTCATGGCTTTGGGGCTGGGGCCTTATCCTGTGAAACATCTTGTGCCTTTGGGGCCGGAACCTTATCCTATTGAAACGGAACTGTAGCAATACCTAAACTGTTGACAAACTTCCCTGTTCTGCTGTATAAGAGGCACCCTGAGAAAAATTAAAATTGGCAGCTTGATCAGACTCCTGTCTTGCTGTCGGTTCCTTGTGTCTCTTGTTCCCTTCATTTCAGGTTTTCTGGGGTCCGTGCTCCCGTTGAAGCCCCGCTGGCCGGGGCATAAATTCATCAAGGAAATAGGCCAGTTGTTTCCTTTTCTTGTGGCATCTCTGCCTGATTTTGGAATTAGGGTGATGCCAGCTTCATAAAAGCTCTGCTCTGCAATTGTGTGGTACAGTCTGAGGAAGATTGGTTTGAGTTCTTCCATGAAGGTTTGATAGAATTCAACTCAGAAGCCATCTGCACCTGGACTCTTCTTTTTGGGGAGGTTTTTTTTTTTTTTTATTACCTTTTCAATCTCCATGAATGTGATGGGTTCATTGAGGAGATTAATCTGCTCTGAGTTTAGCTTTGATAGATGGTATGTGTCCAGGAATTTACCATCTCCTCCATATTCTCCAGTTTTGTGGAGTAGACGTTTTTGAAATAAGTCCTGATGATTCTCCCAATTTCACGTATGTCTGTTGTGATCTCTCCTTTTTCATTCTGAATTTTGTTAGTTTGAAGCTGCTTCTTCTTCTTCTTCTTCTTCTTTTTTTTTTTTTTGTTTGATCAAATTGCCCAGGGGTTTGTCAATGTTGTTTATTTTTTCAAAGAACCAGCTCTTTGTTTTGCCAATTGTCTTTATTATTTCCTTGGTTTCCAATTCATTAATTTCTGCTCTGATTTTAATTATTTCTTTCCTTTAGGAGCTCTTTGGGTTGGATTTTTCTTGTTTTTCCAGTGCCTTTAGGTGAATGGTTAGGTTATTGATTTGGGATCTCTCTGTCTTTTTTATAAAGGCATTGAGTGCTATGAATTTTCCCCTGAGGACCGCCTTCATTGTGTCCCATAAGTTTTGGTACGATGTGTTCTCATTGCCATTCAATTCCAGAAATTTTGCAATTTCATTTTTTATTTAATCCACTATCCATTTATTGTTTAAAAGTATGCTGTTCAGTTTCCAGGTACCAGTGGGATTCTTGGTGGGTCTTTTGTTGTTGATTTCTAGCAATATAGCATTGTGATCTGATATCATGCAGGGAATTATGACAATCTTCCTAAGTATGTGGAGGCAGTCTTTGTGACCCGGTACATGGTCTATTTTAGACAATGTTCCATGGGCTGCTGAGAAGAATGTGTAGTCTGTGGATTTGGGATGGAAAGTTCCATAGATGTCCATTAGGTCTAAGTGATCTATGGTTTTTTTGAGCTCTCTTACTTCCCTGTTGAGTTTCTGTTTGGATGATCTGTCTATTACTGATAATGGTGTATTGAAGTCCCCAGCTATGATGGTGTTGGTGGTTATTTCTGTTTTATTGTCAAGTAGGTTTTGTTCTATGAACTGTGGTGCCCCTGTGTTTGGTGCATACAGATTTATGATTGTAATATCCTCTTGATGGATCATTCCTTTGTTAAGTCTTTTTTGATTATTTTTGGTTTGAAGTCTATTTTATCCTATATTAATATAGCTACACCTGCTTGTTTCTTATTCCCGTTTGCTTGGAATATTGTTTTCCACCCTTCTACCCTGAGGAGGTGTCTGTCTTTAGTGGTGAGGTGGGTTTCTTGAAGGCAACAGATTGAGGGGTCTAATTTTTTGATCCATCCTGTTAGCTTGTGTCTCTTGATGGGTGACTTAAGGCCATTAATATTTAGGGTAATGACTTTGAGATTTGATTTGATTCCTGCCATATTGTGATGGTATATGTAGTTTGGTGTATTCATGGACTTTGAAGTTTTTTGTGCCTACTTTGAGTTTGGTTATTGTGATCTGCTTCTTTTAGGCATTTGAGTTTGATTATTTGTTTCTTCTCTATGGAGAATTTCCTGAAATACTCTCTATAGGTTTGGTTTTTTGTTCATATAATTTTAAAGCTGAGTTTTGTCATGTAAAATTTTTCTTTCACCATCTATTATGAGGGATACTTTTGCTGGATAGAGTAGTTTGGTTTGTAAGCCATAGATTCTTAGACTTTGCAGTGTTTCATTCCAGGCCCTTCCAGCTTTCAGGGTTTCCATTGAGAAGTCTGGAGTAATTCTGATGGGGTTACCTTTGAAAGTGGTGTGCTGTTTTTCCCTAGCTGCTTTTAGGATTTTCTCTTTGGTGTCAATGTTTAGAGTCTTAATGACAATATGTGTTGGAGAGTTTCTCCTTTTATCCAGTCTGTTTGGTATTCTGTTGGCTTCTTGAACCTTGATGGGCCTTTCCTTTAAGAGACTGGGGAAGTTTTCTTCAGTTATTTTGTTAACTAAGTTCTCCATTCTTTGGTCTGAATTTCTTCTCCTTCTGGTATTCCAGTGATCCTGATATTAGGACGTTTAAGTGTATCCCGTAATTCCCTCATGTTCTGTTCACAGAAACTTTTGAACTTACTGAAAGTTTTGAACTCTCAAACTGTTTGTTCCATCTTGTCTTCCAGATCAGAGTTTCTATCCTCCACATGGCTGACTATTCTTGAGAGCTTCTAGAGAGTTTTGGACTTGTTCAATTAGGTTTGCATTTTCTACTACTGTTCTATGTGTAATTTCCACCCCTCTGTCCAGCTCCCTTTTCACATCATTTTCTGATTTTCTTGATGATTCTTGGAATTCATCCTTGCATTTCTTTATGTCTTCATTTAGCATCACCAGGTGATTTTTGGGGTCCTTTTTTTTTTTCACTCTCCCTCGTATCTCTTAACTGTCTTTGAGCTCCTTCCATTTTCTTATCTATTAGGTCTAGTCTAGTGATGGCAGCATCCACACGATTATTGGTCCTTTGTTGCTTTTCTGCAAGTGCTACCAGTAGGTTGGTCAGGGTTGCATTGCTCATAGCTTCATTATGGTGTTCTGATCCTGATGACTGTTCTATGTTTTGATTAGAGATGTTCATTGTAGGACTGGGTGATCTAACTGTATTTTCTTGCATTTGAATTTTCATGTTATTTCTTTTGCGCTGTGGTCTGCCCATCGCAGTGTATGGGCACATATGTGGGAGGATCAGCCTGGGCTAAAGCACAATGGGAATGTGAAGCAGCCTCAGGCAGTTGTCAAGCAGACTGGGCTTTGGCTCTCCCTTGCCAAGGCCACCTGATCTACTGACTGGCCGGGGTGCCAAAGTTGCCTGATCTCTCCAGCCTTAATGCACCAAAGCTTCCTGTGTTCGAGCTAGGAGGGACACTGAGGCACCAAGCACTAAAGCAGCCCAAACTCTGGCATGAGAACACTGGGACCCGGAAGCAGTCTGTGCTCCCCCGCCACAGGACAATGGCAGCTGGCTGGCACGGCAGACAGGGAGGGGATGGCACCTGAGCTGGCACAAGTGAGAGACACAGTCTGAGCTTGTGTGGCAGTTGCTGTGGGCCTGGACTTGCTGAACATATGGCAGCAGGAGCAGTAAGTGGTGAGTGGGTAGAGCAGTCTAAGCTTCCAGATGCAGGGATTGATCAATGCACGGAGCACTGTGGATACGGTGGCTACTTGGGGGGAGGACGGGCTACCCACCCACGAGGGAATCAGCAATTCCCTGTTTTTGCCTAGACTCGGTGAACCTGCGGTGGTGGAGCAGTCAGTTGGCGAGTGGGCAGAGCAGTCTAAGCTTCCACATGCAGGGATCGATTGGCACAGTGGTGCTGTGCATATGGTGGGTACTTGGGGGGAGAGGTGGGCTACCCACCCATGAGGGAATCAGTGATTACCTGTTTCCCCCCCCCTCTGTGCTGTCCCACTGGCAATCCATTGGAGATTTCTGTTCCCTAAAAGACCCAGTGAACCCTTGATATCTTGCCTTTCTTTCCCCTGGATCTGCAGTGCAGCTATGCAGGTCGCCATCTTGGCCAGAAGTCTCCTGGAGCACTTTAAACTAGGCTACCTAGCACCTAAGTAAGCCCTTTTTCTGTACTCAACCAGTCTCATACCTTCCTGTACCCAGGACTACATGCCCATTCCAGGCCTGAAGAAAACTGACTAGTCCTCAGATACTTGGTGAGCAGCATGCACAGGCTCAACCACAAGCCCTGTTCAGACCTGCTGGAAACCCAGTGTTCAGTGCCCTCCTGCTGCAAGGCAGATCAGGCTGAACTGGGGCTGCTGCAGCAGCATTCTTTGCAAAACAAAAGGATTATCTCCAGATGGGCAAACCCCACACAAAACAACATAAGAAACCAAGGCAAGATATCCTCACCAAGAATGCCCAGTCCCATAGCGGAAGCCTGTGAAGATCAAGCTAATTGAAAAAAGGCTAATCTTTGCACAGTCTAAGCCTGAGAACATGAAAATCTATGCATCTTTGTAGGAGCTTCTTGCAGATAGGAAACCCACAGCTTGTCCAAAGATTTTCTGATAAATATAAGCAACTCATGTTCTGACCTGATGTACTCATGATCTGTCTTATGCTCTGACTCCCCATAGCTTTGACTGCCTGAATTGAAATACAAGAGGTGGGTACAGTCAATAGGGGAAGCAATCAAACACATCTCCCTGAAACCTCATTAAACCATTTCATGTTTATCCTAACACCAATGGATGGAGTACAACAATGGCATCCAGGACAGGGACATTATAACTGCAGAAGGTGTGAAAAGCTGGGAAAACTTGAGGAAAAAGTAAAAGGGGAGCTCCACAGTGGTACCATAGGAAACCAGAATTATGCCCATTCTTGGGAGTGATTCAGTCAGGGGAATACAGAAGAATAATTTTCCAAAGAACAGAAAGAATATATTTAGGGTTTTTTTTTAGAAAAAATTATTTATTTATTAGAGTCAGAGAGAGAGAGAGAGAGAGAGAGAGAGAGCACACCAGGTCTTCCAGCCACTGAAAACAAACTTCATACACATGCACCACCATGTGCATCTGGCTTACGTAGGACCTGGAGAATCAAACCTGGGTCCTTAGGCTTCACAGGCAAGCATCTTAACTGCTAAGCCAGCTCTCCAGCCTAAGGCTTTTTGACATTAAAAAAATCCTCAGGCACTCAAGTGTCAGAAGAACAACTCTTTTAAAAAATTTTTTTTTCTTATTTTATTATTAAGAACATACGTTGGGGCTGGAGGGTTGGCTTAGTGGTTAAGTTGTTTGCCTGTAAAGCCAAAGCACCCAGGTTCAATTTCCCAGAACCCATGTTAGTCAGATGCACCAGGGGGCACAAGCATCTGGAGTTCATTTGCAGTGGCTGGAGGCCTGACATGCCCATTCTCTCTCTCTCTCTCCTCTCTTTCTTTCTCTCCCTCTTTCTATGACAACTAAATAAATAAATAAAAATTAAAAAGAACATACTTTGTATAGATACATCATGCATTGATACCATGTTTTCTCTCCTCCCTGGCCCCATTCCACTGGGAGTCCTCCTCAGTGGGATTGTTGGTATTCCCCATGGAGTTGTGGGTTATATGTTGTGGGAGCAGTAGTCAGTCATTAGGAGGAAGCAGTACCTCAGAGGAAAAAGCCAAAAGTTGATAGCAATTTTTGGTTTCCTGACAATGGCACATTGTGGGCTCAGGTAGAGAGAGAGTATGAGATGGGCTCATGAAAAGCGAAACCTCCAATATCCTTCCTCTGTCAGTTCTTCTGTCAAACCCAGGTTCTCTCTCCTCCAGGGGAACAACTTTCTCTTCTTCCCATTAAACAGTTACTATTAGCCAGTACCACCCATCTTGCCTGGGCCCAAGGAGGTGATCAAACCCTCTTTCACTGTGCCATAGAAAATAGTATCTCTCTCTTTGTCTTTCAAACATGCAATGAATAATTTTGTTTACCTCTTTCTATAGCACATAGCTTTTCTGGGGCGATTCCCAAGATATTCTAACCACTCACCTACCCTCAAGAGAGCTACTCTTAAAGCAGAACATTTTGATTTCAAAATATTTTAAAAATTGGCTTTCTTCTAAATTTCTCTGCTTTTTATGAGTCTGATAAGTCTTTAAATCTGGTTTCTCACTAGGTACTTGAAAGAGTTTCCCTAGCTTTCAAGGGCAGAGTATACAGACTAAATAAATGAATATAAAGTTTTGACCCGAAATGTTTAAAAAGATATTTCTATCTGTAAGGACTTCTCCCTCTCTGCTGTTTTCTCTCAAAAAAAACAAATGGATAACTATCTGTTGTAGATCTCCATAAATAACTTCACTGGTGATCTTTTATGTTATTGAGTCTTACATCTCAAAAAATACAATGTTACAACTTATTTCTTTATTTATTTTTCGAGGTGGGGTCTCACTCTGGTCCAGGCTGACCTGGAATTAACTATGTAGTCTCAGGGTAGTCTTGAACTCTCAGTGATCCTCCTACCTCTGCCTCCCAAGTGCTGGGATTAAAGGTGTGCGCCACCATGCCTGGCTTACAACTTAATTTTTTAAAAATGTTTTATTTATTTGAGAGAGAGAGAGGAAGGGAGAGAGAGTGAGAGTGAATGGGCATGCCAGGGCCTCCAGCCACTGCAAATGAACTCCAGACACATGTGTCACCTTGTTCTTCTGGCTTATGTGGGTACTAGGGAATTGAACCTGGATCCTTAGGCTTTGAAGGCAAGTGCCTTAATTGGTAAGCCATGTCTCCAGCCCACCATTTTCTTTGTTTCTTTCTGTTTTTTTTTGGGGGGGGGGATGGTCTTGCTCTAGTCCAGGCTGACCTGGAATTCACTATGTAGTAGCCTCGAACTCAGAATGATCCTCCTACCTCTACCTCCCACCCTGTGCTGGAAATAAAGGCATGCACCACCATGCCTGGCCACAACAATTTTCTTAAGGTGTACCTAGGATTTATGTATTTATGTCATGTGTGTTCATGATGTTTTCATGTTTGTGTTTGTATGTCTTATGAGAAAAAAAGAATAATAGAGTATAACAACATAAAATTCAAAACAAAGGGCTGGAGAGATGGCTTAGTGGTGAAGGCATTTGCCTGTGAAGCCAAAGGATCCAGGTTCAGTTCCCCAGGACCCAGATAAGCCAGATGCACAAGATGGTGCATGGCATCTGGAGTTTGTTTACAGTGGCTGAAGGCCCAGTGTACCCATTTTTTTTCTCTCTTTTCCTGTGCCTCAAATAAGTAAAATAAAAATAAAATATTTTTTTAAAAATTCAAAATATATGAAACTCGTGTCCACTTCCAAATTTCATTATATTTTAAAAATATTATTTATTTATTTGCAAGCAGAGACACAGAGAAGAGACTCAGACACATAGAGAAAATGGGCACATTAGGGCTTCTTGCTGCCACAAGCGAACTCCAGATGCATGTGCCACTTTGTACATCTGGCTTTATGTGGGTACTGGAGAATCAAATTTGGGTCATTAGGCTTTGCAAGGCAAGTGCCTTAACCACTGAGCAGTCTCTCCAGCCCCAAGTTTTCATTCTTAACTTTGCTTTTAATATATTTTTGGTGTACCAACTTAAAGTGTGAATGTGTGTGAATATGAATGCTTTGGTAATATATTAAAAGGCATTATAAGTATATATTCATAAACTTAAGTAATATTTTTCAAAGTTTTTTGTTTTATTTTTATTTATTTATTTAAGAGCGACAGACAGAGAAAGAGGGAGAGAGAGAGAGAGAGAGAGAGAGGGAGAGAGAGAGAGAGAGAAAGGAAGAGAATGGGTGCGCCAGGGCCTCCAGCCGCTGCAAATGAACTCCAGATGTGTGTGCCCCCTTGTGCATCTGGCTAACATGGGGAATTGAGCCTTGAACCAGGGTCCTTAGGTTTTACAGGCAATTGCTTAACCACTAAGCCATCTCTCCAACCCAAACTTAAGTAATATTAACTTCTTAAAACATAAAAATGTTATTTTTAGATTTCCTAAATGTTTCATAAAATCTTTAATGCTTCTTGTTTGGGTAATATAATAGTGGAATCATAAGAGAAAAGTTTCATTAGGCTATGGTGGTTAACATTAGATATCTAAATCTTGATAATGATTTATTTCCAAAACATGTTTTACAACAATTCTATTCCACTTTTCTATGATCATAGGTAACAAAAATAAAATATAGAAATAGAGGTATATTAAATGTTCTTTAATAATTATATTGATCACAATAGATTTATTTTTCAGGATATTATACAAAATTACCAAATATAAAATTTTATTTTATGTGCTTGTTAGGGATTTTTATGTTAAATTTCCTTCCAGGGTTGAGATTACAAAAGATGCCACTCCATGAAACAATGACATTCAAGAATCTGGCTAAACCTATTGATATGTAAAAGAGATGGCTTTGTTGTTAAATCTTAAACTAATGTCTTTTTTCTGAGATCACCTTTAAGGGCTGGAGAGATGGCTTAGCAGTTAAGGTGCTTGCCTGTAAAGCCTAAGGACCCATGTTTGACTTTCCAGATCCCTCACAAGCCAGACACACAAAGATGAGGCAAACGCATGAGGCAAACATGCACAAGCATCTGGAGTTCAATTTCAGTGGCTGAGGTCCTGGTGCACCAGCTCTCTCTCTCTCTCTCTAAAAATAAAATGAAATAAAGTAAAATAAAAAGTATATATTTTTAAAAGATCAACTTTAATTTATAGTGTAACATTAATATATAAAAATTATTGCCTGTTTATCTGAGCTCTCCTCCCAAACAGTTTTGGTTAAGGTCTAAATTTTCTTTTTTTGTTTCCACTAAGTCATATTTTTTAAGGTATAGATTTAAAAATAAAAATTAAAAAAAATATCTAAACTTACAGGGTCTGATGGTTCAAACTTTAATTCCTACATTTAAAAGACAAAAGTAAAATGGTTTCTCTGAATTTGAAGCAGACCAAAATGAGTTCTAGGTCAACTTGGAATAGAGTTAGATCCTAACTCTAACAATCTTTCTGCCCCCTCTTCCCCAAAATTCCTTGAGCCATGCTGGGAGCATTTTAAGTCTACTTCAGTGATGGGCACTTAGGAGCTTCTGGATCTCTGGTTTGGTAAGTGTTGAATGTCCTCAATATCTTTCTTCATCACCCTTGTGCTGATATCAGATTCGCTAAGAAAGCAGCACTCTTGCTCATTTGCCCAATTCCTCTGTGGTTTCAGATGAGGCCAGGGTGGAGGGTACATGGTTCATTTATCTCCTCAGGTCCAGCTCCCATCTGAAAAATAATATCAGATTCTCCAACAGAGAGTGAAGTCAGCACCAGTTAAATGGGATAACCATTATTAATTAGAGAGAATTAAAAGGGTTTAGATCCTCTTATAGTCTAAGGTTGGTGGGAGCTTGGCAATGGAAAGCAGAATCATTATCTGGACATGATTCTGAGTTGTTTCCCAGTTCTAGATATGGTTTCCTTTCCACTGAGCAGATCTGTTAGCCAATACAAGAGCAGTTGGTTACCCACCATGGTTGTGTGCCACTATTGCACTTGTGTGAGTGTCACATAAGGTTGGTTGTTTCTGAGTCACTTAGACTTTGAGTTGACACATTCATGGTTTCAAGTGTGTTGTTTAGCCTCCATGAGCTGGTGGAATTCTTGATGTGTCTCATGTTTTTAATTTCTAGCTTCAAAGCATTGTGATCTGAAATGATGCAGGAAGTTATTTCAATTTTCCTGACTTTATGAAGGCATGCTTTATGGTCTAATATATGTTCAATTTTGGAGAAGGTTCCATGGGCTGCTGAGAAGAATGTTTATTCTGTAGAGTTGGGGTGGAAATTTCTGTAGATATCCTTTAGGTCTAGTTAATCAATGATGTTGTTGAGCTCTATTATTTTCTTATTGATTTTCTGCTTGGATGATGTCTATTGTTGATAGTGGAGTATTGAAGTCTCTGACTATGATGGTGTTGGTGTTTATTTCTGTTTAATTGTCAATTAGATTTTGTTTTATAAACTGTAGTGTACCTGTGTTTGGTGCATATATATTCATGACTGTGATGTGCTCATGTTGGTTCATTCCCTTGATAAACAAAAAATGGCCTTCTTTGTCCTTGATTACTTTTGGTTTGAATTCTATTTTATCAGATATTAATATAGCAATATCCACTTGTTTTTTTATTTCCATTTTCTTGGGTTATCATTTTCCAACCTTTCACCCTGAGGAGGTGTCTATCAGCAGATAAAAGGGTACAGTTTTTTGATCTGTCCTGATAACCTGTGTCTTTTGATGGGTGATTAAGACCATTAATATTTAAGGTTATTACTGTGAGGTATGAATTAATCCCTGCCATGATGAGGTGTTTTATGGGATTTGGTGCTTTCTTGTGTTATGTACTGTTTTGAGCCTGGTTTATTTTGGTTATTGTGATCTTCTTCTTGTTGGCTCTTGAGATTGGTTGTTTGACTGTTCTGTGTGGAGGAGTCCCTCAAGTATTCTCTGTTGGTTTGGCTTTGTGTTCATATAATCATAGAGTTGACATTTTCATGGAAAGTTTTCTTTCACAGTCTATTATGAGGGATACTTTTGCTGGATAAAGTAGCTTAGGTTGGAAGCCATAGTTTTTCAGACTTTGAAGTGTTCCATTCCAGGTCCTTCTGGCTTTCAGGGTTTCTACTGAGAAATCTGATGTTATTCTAATGGGGTTGCCTGTGTATGTTGTGAATTGTTTCTCTGTTGCTACTTTTAATAGTTTGTCTTTGTTTTCATTGTTCAGAGTTTTAACTATGATGTGCCTTGGAGAGTTTCTTCTTTTGTCCTGTTTGGTGTTCTGTGGGCTTCTTGTATCTGAATGGGCCTCTCTTTTGCAAGATTTGGAAATTTTTTTCAATAATTTTGTTGGCTGGGCATGGTGGAGCATGCCTTTCATCCCAGCACTTGGGAGACAGAGGTAGGAGGATTGCCATGAGTTCAAGGCCACCCTGAGACTACATAGTGAATTCCAGGTCAGCCTGGGCTAGAGTGAGACCCTACCTCAAAAAACAAAAAGAAAAAAAAAAAAAGAAAAGAAAAAGTAATAATTTTGTTGAGTATATTCTCTATGCCTTTGGTCCGGATTTCCACTCCTAGTATACCCATGATCCAGATGTTTGGTCAGGTTAGGGTGTCCCACAGTTCCCTCATATTATATTCACTTGATTTTTTGGATTTAGCAAAGTTTTTGGCCTCCCTATCAATTTCTTCTATCTTATCTTCCAGGTCAAAGGTTCTATCTTCCATATGAGTAACTCTGTTTGTGAGTGGTTCTAGAGAGGTTTTTATAATTTCTATTTGAATTTTGTTTTCTGTTGTTATTTTGTATCATGTCCATCTCTTTTTTTTAAAGATTTTTATTTATTTATTTGAGAGCAACAGACAGAGAGAGAAAGAGGCAGTTATAGAGAGAGAGAGATTGAGAGAGAGAGAGAGAGAATGGGCACGCCAGGGCTTCCAGCCACTGCAAACGAACTCCAGATGCGTGCGCCCCCTTGTGCATCTGGCTAACGTGGGTCCTGGGGAATCAAGCCTCGAACCAGGGTCCTTAGGCTTCACAGGCAAGCGCTTAACCGCTAAGCCATCTCTCCAGCCCTCCATCTCTTTTTTGAGATACAATTTCAATTCAGGGTCTTATTTTCTTGATGCTTCCTGTAGTTCATTCTTGCATTTGATCAAGTCTTCATTAAGCATAATCAACTGGTTGTTGATGTCTCTCACTTCATGACTTACCTTCAATTTATTCATATCTTTTTGGAGGGTTCTGACATTTTATTCAATCAAGTTAAGCCTATTGTCAAAAGCTGAATGCTCTAGGAGACGATTCTATTCAATTTCATTGTTATGATTGTTGGTTCTTTGATAGTTTGCTTCAAGTTCAGCAATATTTTTTAAAATCAGGGTCTCATTGGTTATTGTATTTTCATTTTGAGAATGAATTTCTGTTGACTTACCTATGATTTCATTGGAGGCTTCCCATAGTAGGACTAGGCATCTTTGGTGGAGATCTCTCAGTTTTCTGACTTTCATTGGCTCTTTTTGCATTGTTGTCTACCCATTTTAGGAAGACTATTTTATTGAGGAGGAAGCAAGTTTTTGTCCTTTGGCCCATTCACTCTCTGAGTCAGGTAAACAGGGATGTTGGTACCCAGTGGCCAGAGCAAAAGGCCTTATTCCACCACTCACACAGGGACCAGGCCTCCCCAAGAAAGGCACAATGGGACCTACCAGGAACAGGGGACTGGGATGATCAAGGGAACAGGGATATGGCCTACTTTGTGCCATGCCCTCCAGAACACAGACCAGTACAGTCAACCCAGAATGGGGACGTGGGAGGAGCCCAATACAGGGGTCTGGCCTAGTCACTCTACACTGTCTGAGCAAGGAACTCAGACTTGGAGAGGTGGCAGGAGCCCAGAAATTGGTCTGGCCTACCCACTCCAGACCACCATGCCCACACACACACTATCTGCCCAAGGAACTCATACCTTGGAGGTGGGAGGAGCCCTGAAATGGGTCTGGCCTACTCACTCAGGCCACTGTGCCTGCCCAAACACTGTACAAGAAACTCCAGCTTTCTGTATTTTTAAAAGATATTTTATTTTTTATTTTATTTGACAGAGAAACAGGGAGGAAGAGAGAGAGAGAGAATGGGCAGGCCAGGGCCTCCAGCCACTGCAGACGAACTCCAGATGCATGCGCCCCCTTGCACATCTGGCTAATGTGGGTCCTAGGGAATTGAACCTGGGTCCTTTAACCTTAACCACTTAACCACTAATCCATCTCTCCAGCCTCAGCTTTCTGTATTTTCATTTTAATTTCTAAATTATAGCAATAATAATGACAGTAAAATAATAGAAACAGACCATTGAATTCTAAGAGATAAAATCATAAATATAAGGTATATTTAAAAAAAAAGACATGTTTTAGATCAGATAGGACACATTCTATATAGAAACCATGTTATTTAAACAAAAAGAAGGGGGAATAAGGAATGAGGCCAAAGTAACACATGACTAAACCACAAGCTACTATCATTACTTGTTTTTCTTTCCTTTTATTTTAGAGAGAGAGAGAGAGAGAGAGAGAGAGAGAGAGAGAGAATTGGCCTGTTAAGGCCTCCGCCACTGCAATCAAACTCCAGATGCTTGTGCCACCTAATGGGAATGTGCAACCTTGCACTTGCCTCATCTTTGTGTGTCTAGGTTATGTGGTATCTGGAGAGTCGAACATGGGTTTCATAGGCAAGCACCTTAACTGCAAAGCCATCTCTCCAGCCATGTTCAAAAAGATGGTCTCATGGTTGCTCAAACTTAAAGCAATCCAAATCAATTCTGCTCAGCCCTCTGCTCCTGCAGCAGTCCAGGAAGGCCTGATTGTGACCTGATGGAGCCTGAAGAAACTTTCCCATCAGATGAGGTGGTTCTGACTATGTCAGGACAACCTAAAGTCCTACTACTTTGCTTGTGGACATAATGGTAGTCATCTCCTGTTTGGTAATGTATTTACCTGGGGTAAAAGGGAATAAATATTGGGCTTTCATTGTTGACCTCCTATTATGGGGACCCATTACATGGATAGATCCACCTTTATCTATTTTTAATAACATCACTTCTTGGCTAGGAGGCATGCAACATCTCGAAATTCATAGCCAATTTAATCTTATCCACATTTCACCCTCAGTTGTCAATTTGCATGGGTTCTAAACATTTATATCTTACACTCAAGCTACAGGTTTGGCTCCACTTAAAAACCAGCCAAGCTGAATATTTGGTTGTGAGTAGTTATATCATGGCAAAGAAACAATTTGTTTTGGTCTACCATAGCCCACTGCTCTGTTCATACAGACCCTCAACTTGAATACATATATATATATATATTTGATAGAGAGAGATAATGAGGTTGACAGAGAGAGACATAGTGAGTATGGGTGTGCCAGGGTGTGCCATGGCCCCCTATCACTACAAATGAAATCCAGATACATGTACCACTTTGTGCATCTGACTTTATATGGGTATTAGGGAATTGAACCCAGGCCTTCAGGCTTTGAAAGCAAGTGCCTGTAACTCCCGAGCCATCTCTCCATCCCCCATCATTTGTATTTGTTTTTTTTTGAGGTAGGGTCTTGCTGTAGCCCAGGCTGACCTGGGAGTCACTATGTAGTCTCAGACTGGCCTCAAACTCACAGTGATCCCCCTACCTCTGCCTCCCGAGTGCTGGGATTAAAGGCATGCACCACATAACTTATTTATAATTACTTTCTTTATATCCTTTAAGTCATCTAGTTCCTATAACATGTTTAAAAATAGATATGATGGCTTTGGAAGGAAATATGCTGATTTAAATTAGAGAAAGGAGAAATGTTTTTACATAATCACATATTAAGTTTAACTTATATGTGCTGAGTATTTAAATGATGACTAGGGCTACAAAGCTTTACTTTACCATTTTCGAGTTTGGTCAGTTGCTTGTAAAATATACTTGCAAATAAAAACAAAATTTAAATGAAAATAAAAGAAAAAAGAGAAGGAAAGAAGGGAGAAATACTGAGGAGAGCTGGGGATATAGTTCAGTAGTGAAGCACTTTCTTAGTGTATCAATTATCTTCTTGTTTTGAGACAAAATACCTGACCAAAAATCAGTTTAAAGGGAGTCAGAGTGTATATTAGCTGGCAGCTCCAGGTTAAAGTCAATTGTGGCAAGAAGACATGGTGGTGGAAGCTGGTCACATTCAGTCCAACAGTGAGGAAGCATAGAACAATGAATGCTGGTGCTCAGCCATCTCTCTCCTTTTTATATAGCCCAAGACCCCAGCCCCTGGAATAGTGCCACCCACAGTTAGGGTGGGTCTTTTCACTTCAATTAATATAATCTAGAAAATCCCAAAGTCAGGTCAAGAAATTTGTTTTCATGGTGATTCTAACTCTTCTCAAGTTGACAACCAGAGTTTTACCATCATATATAGCACATGTGAGGCCCTGAGTCTAATTCTCAGTATCATCATCCAAAAATCCCAGCCCCCCCCAAAAAAAAGTAAAAAAGAAATTTACAAAAAGAAAAATGACATTTCATACTAAGGTGTACATGAGGTCCTACATAGTTCCTGGTGGGGTGGTGAGATTATAAGTAGGCAAAGGCCTGATTATAGAAGGCCTTTCATAATTAAGAAGTTTATAGATTTAATCAAGGAAATTCACTGACAACTTCATGCATGAGAGCCATTCTAATAATATGTTCAATAACATGGAGGTATGATATTACATGGAGTCTGATAATAATATGAATTCTGGACTTATGTAGATATCTGCTATAGTAAGGAAATGAGTTAATGTAATGATAATTGTGAAGTTGGGGGATATGTAGGCAAAGCCATCAGGCTGCTCATAGCAGTACATGCCCATAATCTTAGCACTTGGGAGATAGACGTAAGAAGATGGAAAGCTTGAGGCCAGCCTGGACTACATAATAAGACCCTGCCTCATAAAATACAGAGTAAGGGACTGGAGAGATGGCTTAGCAGTTAACCTGCTTGCCTTCAATGCCTAAAGACCCAGGTTTGATTCCCCAGTACCCACATAAAGTCAGATGCACAAGGTGGCACATGCATCTGGAGTTCATTTTCAGTGGCAGGAGGCCCTGACACATCCATTCTCTCTCTATCTGCCTCTTTCTCACTCTCTCAAATAAATAAAAACAAACTTAAAAAATATTTTAAAAATGGGACCTGACAATTGACCAGATGTACAACTTGAGAGAGGCTAACCTTCAGGTTTCTAGATGATGGGTGCAGAATTGCTATCATAGAGCTAGAGAATAAAGAGTATTTGTAAGAGAAAAGATGAAATCATTTTTGGTTGAAACTGAGATGGTTGTGGAATGCTCACTGTCAGCTGTCTATAAGTGCCTGAAAAGGAAGGGACTTGGCCCCAACAAGTCTTCCAGCATTTTTTAGTTACCTGTATCTGGCTGTCCTTCCAAGATGCTCTGTGCTGGGCAAGTACAGTCCTCAGTAACAGGCAAAGGTGCAAAGGAGATGCCAATTGCCTGAAAACTCTTCTACAGGACTAAAGCCTGGGACCATAATTTTGTTCTTCAGTGTACTCATACAAAAATGTAAGCTTTATTGGCTACTTTAAAAAGACTTGTTTTTCCATTGATGATAGCATTGATGATAGTTTGACTGTAAGAAGAGAGTGGATTGATAATTTTAACATCTCTTTTTACTCAACAAACAAAATTTCTGATATTGTTTTTTCCTAGAAAACATACTTATTATAATTTATACAGCCTGTTTGGAAAATGAATGGTGGCCCTAAAATGGT
The DNA here is from genome assembly GCA_036346955.1 of Dipus sagitta. Lineage (NCBI taxonomy): Eukaryota > Metazoa > Chordata > Mammalia > Rodentia > Dipodidae > Dipus > Dipus sagitta. The sequence goes on from CM070780.1 coordinate 42,507,899, forward strand.
AAGAATTTTTCCTATGAGTAAAGAAAGAGGTTAGAGAAGTCTGTGCTAAGGATCTTCAAGCAGGCTTCAGATTCTAGAGTTTTTCAAAATAGTATTCATTTGGAGATTATAGGTTTTTAAAAGTTTTCTCCTAATTTTCCCAAGACATATAAATATCAAGAATGCTATACTAAGTGATAGAGCACTTTCTTAGCATGTAAGGTCCTAGGTTGGATGCCTGATATGGAAGGAAGGAAGGAAAAAGGGAAGGAAGGGAGGAAAAGAGGGATGGAAGAGAGGAAAGCAGGTGAGTAAAACCAAATACTGCCCGTATAACTTCATTAAATATTCAACTTTACTAGGACTCATACTGTATGCCCAATGATATCATATAAGTTTGAGATCTAGAAATGACCAAGACAGTGCTCTTTGTTTATAAGAAATTCTGCCATAATGGTAGTACTTACTGCTGGCTGGGCTTAAGAAACCCCTAGGGCATTAAACCATCTCATTACCCATCTTACTGTACCAGAATCCCTGGAACAAGATTTGGGATCAAGCAAATTGGTGATTATATTAGTAATATAAGGAACTAAGATTTCAGCAGTAGGAAAAAAGAACTATAAACATAAAATTAAATATAATCTCTTTAGCCTTTCATGTGAATTTGAAATATCACAATAAAATATTGCCATATTTTCTCTTTTAAAAATATATATTAGCCAGCACTCGGGAGGAAGAGGTACGAGGATCACTGTGAGTTCAAGGCCACTCTGAGACTACATAGTGAATTCCAGGTCAGCCTGGGCTAGAGTGAGACCCTACCTCGAAGGACCAAAAAAAAAAAAAAAAAAGAAATTATTAGGATTTCCAGGTAAGATGGTGATTAATGGCCACACAAAAGTAGACTGGGGGGGGGAGGGGAAGGGAGGGAATAAGCAAAAAAATCAGCAAAATATACTCTTCAGCTGAAAAGTCAAGGTGCATAAAGAATTATCAACAATATCACAGAAGGAGGAAAGACCCAGAGCTTCAAGCAGCCAAAATCAGCTCCAGCCACAGTTCCAGGTCCATGAACCCTCCCAGCCCTGCCTGATCCACAGGAACAGAAGCCAGGTGAAGGGATTTTCCACTCACACAAGCCTCCTGGTAAAGTCAAGAACCTGAAGAAGACAGCAGGACCAGCTGAGCAACTTGGGTACAACTCCAGGTACCCTGCACAGCCTCTCTTCCCTCAACCTCCAGTGCCATGAACCACCAGAGAACAATGCTCTAGCCATACACCATCCAGTACAACTGATCAGAACACCAGATCCAGTGACCCAAGCAGCTTAACTGAGTCTACAGAACAACAGAGAGGGAACCAAGGTGGGCACTCAGCATAATTGAGATTGGAAGACAGCCCAAAAGGTAACAGGGCCTATTTACACAAAGGCTGCACTGGAAGTGTGTTGGCCCTTGAGAGGCCCGGACGTGAGGCCTAGTGGAACTTCCTGAGCCTACCTAAAGTTTGGCGACCTGTCTCTGGCCAGCTAGGACTCAGCAAGACGCCTAATGGCTTCTTGCCTGCTACTTCTGCATAGGAGTTGGAATTATCATTTCAATAGTCACAGTTTACTATTGGCCCTTACCTCTCCCCCCATCCTAGAATCCCTGCCTTTGTTCTCAACATTATATAGGCAACCACCTGTAACAATAAAGCGAGTTCCTGCTTCGACAAGACTCCCGACTCAGTGTGGTTTTTCTCTGGTGACTAGGAGAGGTTCTGAGTTGTCCGACGCTCATCTTCCTCCTCAACCCCTTGGGAGGACCAGCGGGCCTGGTCCTTCCTCAGCACTACCTGCCGGGGGAGCCTGGCATGTGGCGCCTAACGTGGGGCTCCGTGAACCCCGCAGACTAGTGCCTCGTGAGAGTCATTCATTGAGGAGGTCAATCAGTGTGCCGGTGAGCATACCCTCATAAGTTATGAGGCAGTCTTCATATTTACTGTGCTAAACTTTGCTTCTATAACCTGTACTTGCTTGTCAACATCTCTTTGTTCTCTTTTTCTTTCCTTTTACTTTTGGTTTGCCAGCAAGCTTCATCTGCGGCTTTTGTAACCTTTGTTTTGGAGGAATAGGCATGGACTTGGTGCTTGCAACTGAAGGTGTCTTCTGGAGTGGTAAGCCAAATTTTATGGAGTATTCTGATGACAGTCTGAGAATGCTAAGTGCAGACAGCATTGAACTTCGAGGCTTGGCTTATGAGCTTTCTAAGGGGAAGGAAAGACTTCAGGGGACTTTGTTGGAACTGGGCTACTGGAATAAGGGCTGGCTGTGTCCTGCTGCCCAGGCCCAAAGAGTTTGATCAAGGTTAAATTTGTAATGGACTGATATGCTTAGCTAGAGATATTGGGCTGAGAGATTTAAGATTTTTTGGTTTTTTGTTTTGGTTTTACAAGGCGGGGTTTCACTCTAGCCCAGGATAACCTGGAATTCCCTATGGAGTCTCAGGGTGGCCCAGAACTCATGGTAATCCTCCTACCTCCGCCTCCTGAGTGCTGGGATTAAGGGCGTGCACCACCACGCCCGGCTGAGATTTAAAATTTTAAGCTGGAAAACCTCAAACAAGTTAAAATTACAGACACAGAGACTGGCTTTAAATTAGAAGTGTTTAACTTGTTTGATTTTACAGGTCTTAATATCTTGAATTGGTCAAGACTATGGGGACCTTTAAAATTAAACTTAGTACAATTTATAATATGTGATAGTTATAAATCTATTGGGAGCTAGGGGCAAAATATGGTAATTTAAATAGATGGCCCCCCTCTTGGCAGCTTGTTCCCAGCCCTCACCTACTGGGAGTTAGCGGGCAGTCCACCTCCTGGGAGACAGTGACATGGATCCCTTGGACTGACCCAGGCGGGGACAGGGGAGAAGTCCGCCCTCTCATGGTGACTGGGCTCACTGATATTTTTCTTTCAGTCAATACCTTTTCCCGTGCCTGCTGGGCATCAACACATGCCAGGGAAAAATCTAAACATGCCATTAGTCATATGCTTCAATGTTTTGCCACTCTTGGGCTGCCTGATCAAATTAAAACAGATAATGGCCCCTGCTTCATAAGCAAGGCCTTTGTAGATTTTCTCCAGACCTGGAAAATCTCACATTCCACAGGCATCCCATACAATCCTCGAGGCCAAGCTATTGTTGACCAAACACTTAAATCACAATTACAAAAACAAAAGGGGGAATCACTAACCCCCCCCCCCCCCATGGTCAGCTAAAGAAAACATTATTCACCTTAAATATTTTAATTTTTTCTAGAAATGGCCCATTGACTGGGGCCTGGAGAGGACCAGACCCACTCCTCACAGCAGGGAGAAGGCTTAGATGTGTCTTCCCTCAAGATGAAAAAAGACCCATTTGGCTTTAGGCTTGTACTTTAATGTCTAACTATCCTTCATACTCACAGCTTTAAAGTAGCTCCTGAGAAAGTTCAAACTGTGCCTCCCTTTAAGATCTTGGGCTTGTGCTGCAGATGTGGCCTAGCGGTTAAGTGCTTGCCTGTGAAGGCTAAGGACCCCGGTTCAAGGCTCGATTCCCCTGGTCCCACGTTAGCCAGATGCACAAGGGGGCGCATGCGTCTGGAGTTTGTTTGCAGTGGCTGGAGGCCCTGGCACGCCGATTCTCTCTCTCTCTCTCTAACTGCCTCTTTCTCTCTCTGTCACTCTCAAATAAATAAAATAAACAAAAAAAAATTTAAGGTCTTGGGCTCGATCCTTACCCTAGATACAGTTTCACCTGTTAGACGCTCTGTATGATATGGTTATGTATTTTGGTGAAGAGATACTAGGGTTGAAAGTTAGAACTCGTTTGGAGTGTCATGTAGATTTTCAATGGATTTGTGTTACTTCTAAAAAATATGACAGTCAACAACGTTGAAAAAATACATTTAAGAGGTATTTGGCATAATGATAATATTTCCTTAGATCTGATTCAGTTACATTTAGAGATTTTGTCTTTGCAAAATAATCATCTTACTTTTGATGCAGCTAAAGCTGCTGATGACTTAATATCTGCTTTTAAGTCTGCCTTGCCTGGATGGAATTCTCTCACTTCTTGGACAGGAAGTTTTGCTGCTACAGGTGTTTGTCCTTTGCTCATTCTGTGTCTGCTGCCCATACTCGTTAAATGCCTTTTGAGATCCATTATGGATATCTGTTGGGAGCTGCAGCTTCTCTGAGACCTCTTGGGGACTGCAGCTGGTCTTTGACCTCTTGACACAGAGGCAATTAACTTAGGGTCTTGTTGAAACAGGCACCAGGCATAGAGGCCTTATCGTACGGCCTTGGAGAAGTGGGCGCCAAACACAGAGGCATAAATTATTATACGACCCTGGTGAAGCTGACTTTAGGCATGTAGGCGTTGCTGAAAGAAGTTTTCTTTTCTGTATATAAGCTTGTGTTTGACTGAATAAACCTGAGCCTTGATCAGAACCTGTCTTGGCTCCATTCCTTGTGTTCTTGTCTCAGATTCATTCCCACTCCCTCCTTCGAGGTCTGTTTTGACTTGTGCTGCAGGCCGGCACATAGTGGCGCCCGGAACATGGACTTTGAATACGGGGGAACTCAGTGAGGAACGCCAACATCAACTCAGGATCCGCGGAAGAAGTAAAGATTAAAAAGAAGACTGTAGTCGCCCGCTTAGTCTTCTGGAATCAGGTAAGTTGGCGCAATTATGGGACAAGCAAAGAGTAAAAAGGAGCTAATTGCTGTAGTAAAAGATATTTTAAAGGCACAAGGAATTGGGATTGCATCAAGTTCTTTAAGCAAATTTTTTAATTTTGTTAATAAAAGGAGCCCTTGGTTTATAGAGCAGGGAAATGTTGATTCAGATGCTTGGGATAAGGTAGGGAAAGAATTAAATGTCTGAACTAACTTTTGTGTGTGTGTGTATGTCTTTATGTGTGCTCATTGTGCTTGCTAGTTGTGTCGTGTTTGTGACTGTTTGTGACTAAAGAGATGAGATGAACACAGGTGACACCCCTTTCTCTTCTAGAATCAATTTGCTGTAATTTTTTAATAGCCTTATAAGAAAGATGGTTAATAATGTGGTGAGATGAATTGATTGAAGGAACTGGAAAGGAATTTTTCAATGTTGGGACATAGAATGCTCATTAAAAAATGCTTTTGAGTGGTACTTAGATCAGAATGTTAAAGTATGTAAATAAAGGTGTGCAGATGTTAAAAAAAAAGAGAGAAAGAAAAAAAAAAGAAAAAAAGAATAAAAGAAAGAAAGAAAGAAAGAAAGGAAAAAAAATATTCAGGCTAAACCTAAACACCATGCCTAAAGTTAGAGGTTTTTAAACTAAATATGTTGGGATAGCTTGCTTAAGCTTTATCAAATTTAATTCATGAGTAAAACATAAAATTGTTTTATGTTAATAAAAATTTCTGTGATACATGAAATCAATAGCTATCAAGTTTAAGCCAAAATCATTGGTTGTCAAATAATGTTTTTTCTTTCAAAAAGATTTATCAAGGGTTATATTAATATTTAGCTAACTGTTTTGGCTCAGAAAAGACCAGATTCTACTCTATTGTATGTAAAGTAACTGTCTCAATTTTGGCATCTTAATGTCCTGTTACTTGAAAATCTATAGGCAAAGCTTGTTTATCAGGAGGAGAATATTTAATTTGGAAAGTAAAATTCTATATGTTATGCAAAAAGACTGCAATGTTAAATCAACAGGTAGGGAATGGTAACTGGAATGTTGATATGCTTACTGAGGAAGGAAACTATGCTGGGAATGACAATCAAATTGCATATCCCCGAGCTGTTTATCAACAAATAGCCACAGCAGCTCGTAAAGCGTGGTTTACTCTTCCTTCAAAAGGAGAAGCTGTGGGGGAGAATTTAACTAAGATTATACAGGGTCCTGATGAGAATTATGCTGATTTTGTTGATAGATTGATAAAAACAGCAGGGAGAGTATTTGGAGATGCTGGCGCTGGTATGGACTTTGTAAAACAGCTTGCTTATGAAAATGCAAATAGTGCTTGCAAAGCAGCTATACAGCCTTATAGAAAGAAAGTTGATCTACAAGGATATATTAGATTATGTGCTGATATTGGCCCTAGCTATATGCAGGGGATAGCCATGGCTGCAGCGTTACAAGGAATTCCTTTTCAAATGGCCGCCACTGCAGCAAGATCTGGCAAGTGCTTTTCTTGTGGAAAAATAGGACATATGAAAAAAGATTGTCCAAGTAAAAGAAAAAATGGAAATCCCAATAATCCAGCTTTTGGTCTTTGCCCAAGGTGCAGAAGAGCAAAACACTGGGCAAAGGAATGTAGATCTCAACCAGATAGTGATGGCAACCCTATTGTCCAGCAGCATGGAAACGGGAGGAGGGGCCAGCCCCAGGCCCCTCAAAGACAAGTTTATGGGGCAATTCAGTTCGTTCCTCAAATAGCCAGTTACAGCCAGTCTCCCAACTTCTCCGAGCCACCCCAGGGAGTGCCGGACTCGACCTCAGTTCCTCCACCTACACAGTATTGACTCCAGAAATGGAACTTCAAGCATTACCTACCGGAGTATGTGGCCCACTGCCAAAGGACAATGTAGGCTTAATTTTGGAAAGAAGTAGCAATACTATGCAGGGATTACAAATAGCACCTGGAGTTATTGATGCAGATTTCACAGGAGAACTTAAAATTATGGTGTCTTCTCCAAAAACAATCTTTACAATATTGCCTGGTCAGAGAATAGCTCAATTGTTGCTCCTCCCTATGATAAGAACTGGAAGGGTTGCTAATGTTCAGGGTCGAGGGACTCAAGGATTTGGTTCATCAGATGCTTACTGGGTTCAACCTATCAGTAAGGAACGTCCAAAATTAACTTTAAAATTAAATGGGAAGCATTTTGAAGGGTTAATAGACACTGGAGCTGATGTTACTATTTTGTCTGGTAATCATTGGCCTGCTTCTTGGCCTAAGCATCCTACAGGGACTGAATTGAGAGGTATTGGACAATCCTCTTGTCCTGAGCAGAGTGCTGCAGAATTACTTTGGGAAGATGAGGAAGGAAATACTGGGTATTGTAAACCTTACATTATAGACAGTTTGCCTTTAAACCTGTGGGGAAGAGATGTTTTAAGTCAGATGAAATTGTTAATGTGTAGTCCTAATGAAATTGTTACTGCTCAAATGCTTAAACAGGGTTACTTGCCTGGTAAAGGATTAGGAAAATGGGGACAAGGTGACTCATTACCTATTCAAGTAGCTTCTAATACAAATCATCAAGAGCTGGGGTATTTCCCCTAGTGGCCACTGGTCAGGCCGTGCCACCCCACGCAGAGCCTATTTGCTGGAAAACTGATGATCCTGTATGGGTGGATCAGTGGCCTTTGACACGGGAAAAACTGATAGCTGCTCAAACGTTAGTTCAAGATCAATTAGAGGCAGGACATATAGAGGAATCATCTTCACCCTGGAATACACCAATTTTTGTCATTAAAAAGAAATCAGGAAAGTGGCAATTACTACAAGATCTGAGAGCTATGAATGTTACTATGCATTTAATGGGAGCATTGCAACCTGGTCTGCCTAGTCCTGTAGCTATTCCAGCTGACTTTTCTAAAATGATTATTGACTTAAAAGATTGCTTTTTTACTATACCTTTACATCCACGAGATTGTTGCCGTTTTGCTTTTAGCGTTCCTTCTAGTAACTCTAAGGAACCTATGAAAAGATATCAATGGAAAGTTCTCCCTCAGGGTATGGCTAATAGTCCAACTTTATGTCAGAAATTTGTGGCTAAGGCTTTAGCTTCTACAAGAAGCAAATTTCCTCAAATATATATTATTCATTATATGGATGATATTTTACTAGCTGGAAAGGAAAAGACAGATGTTTTGACTTGTTTTTCTTACATGGAACAACAGCTCACTATGTGGGGATTAAAAATTGCACCTGAAAAGGTACAAGAAGATTCCCCTTTTTCTTATCTTGGGTTTTATTTATATCCAAAACAAATTAAACCACAGAAAGTTACTCTTAAAACACAAAACCTTACCACTTTAAATGATTTTCAGAAATTGTTAGGAGATATTAATTGGATTAGGCCTTACTTAAAACTTACTACTCATAAATTAAAACCTTTATTTAATATACTACAGGGGGACTAATCCTTCTTTTCGTTCTCTTACACCTGAAGCTTCTAAAGCATTAATTACAGTACAAAAGGCTATAGAAGAACAATTTATCACTTATATTGACTATAGTAAAGAGTTGTGGTTACTTGTATTTCCTACCCCATATACTCCAACAGGATTGTTGTGGCAAGGAGCCCCTATACTATGGGTGCATCTTGCATCTTCCCCTCCAAGAACTGTCACTCCTTATTATGATGATGTTGCTAAAGTAGTGATGGAAGGAAGGGCTAATTCTATTAAATATTTTGGAATAGAACCACAGGTTATCTGTCAGCCTTATAATTCAAAACAGGTTTCTTGGCTTTTTGCTTTTTCAGATACTTGGGCATTATCCATGGCAAGTTTTGCAGGAAGCATTGATAATCATTACCCTAAACATAAATTGATTCAGTTCTTCATGCAACATCAAGTCATTTTTCCTTGCAATACACAGTTTTCTCCTATCAAGGAGGCTATGTCGGCTTTTACAGATGGATCTTCTTCTGGCCTAGCTGCTTATTCTTTAAATGGACAAACATATACTTTTAATACTCCTTATAAATCTGCACAGTTTGTAGAACTGGCAGCCTTTAAAGCTTTATTACAACATACTGCTACTATATCTGTTAATATTTACACTGATAGCCAATATATTGTCCGCTCAGTTCCTTATTTAGAAACCTGTAGTAGAATAAGTCCTTCTTCTACTGTTTACAATTTGTTTGCACAGGTTCAACTTTTGATTCTCCAGCGCTCAGCCCCTTTCTATGTAGGACACCTTCGTGCTCATTCTGGCCTCCCTGGACCCTTAGCTCTGGGAAATGCTATTACAGACGAGGCTACTAGAATTTTTTCTGTGGAAGAAGCTATTAATGCTCATAAGCTTCATCATCTTAATGATAATACTCTACATCTTAAATATAAAATTACACGTGAACAAGCACGACAGATTGTTAAAAATTGTCAACAATGTCTCACATTTTTACCTGTGCCACACCATGGTGTCAATCCTCGAGGTTTGACTCCTGGCCATTTATGGCAAATGGATATAACTCATGTTCCTGAGTTTGGAAAAATAAAATTTGTACATGTTTCTATTGACACTTATTCTGGTTTCATTTGTGCTTCTGCTCAAATGGGAGAAACTACTAAACATGTTATTGCTCATTGTCTTCATTCTTTTAATATTCTAGGAGTACCTAAACAACTAAAAACAGATAATGGTCCAGGATATACAAGTGCAGGATTTAAGCACTTTTGTTCTTCTTTTAATATTAAACATGTTACTGAAATTCCTTATAACCCACAAGGGCAAGGTATCATTGAATGAGCAAATAGAACATTAAAAATCTGGTCACAAAAAACAAAAAAGGGGGAAATGACACAGGGATCAGTAACAAAATGGCTAAAACATACTTTATTTATTTTAAATTTCTTACTTTTGGATGCAAAAGGGTTTTCTGCTGCTGACCATTTTTGGCATGCACAAACCAAGACTAATTATGCTAAAGTAATGTGGAAAGATCCATTGACTAACAAATGGAGTGGACCCGACCCTGTATGGGGACGAGGATCTGTTTGTATTTTTTCACAGAAAGAAAATGGAGCCAGATGGTTGCCAGAACGCTTGGTCCGGTATGCAGGCCATGAGATTGAACAAGAGGACACTGCTGATCCTGATAATATGGTGTCATCTACATCTTGCTTACAGTGAAGTCTAATGGACTGTCCTCAGGACTTTGGTGGTCAGACAATGGACATCAGCAAACTTAGGTGTGGAAAATTGCTGCTGCTATGGGAGGTATCAAGGTTACATCTGACAGCAATAATCCAAATAGTTCTCCAGAGGGAACTGTTATGGCCTGTGTTACACCACCTTATGCCCTGATGTTAGGAAATATAAATATTACTTGACATCATGGGTCTGAAGGAATATTTAATGTTACCTGTGATAATTGTAGTCTGTCCAATTGTATTTCTCATGATTCTAAAACTGTAATAATTGTCAAACAACCTGCATTTGTTATGATTCCTGTAAATCTTTCTAAGCGTTGGTATGCTGACAAGGGTATTCAAATACTAGAGGAGGTTAAAAATAGTTTAAGTAGACAAAAGAGAGTTATAGGTTTAATTATTGCTGGGATTTCTGCATTTATTACATTGTTAGCTTCTATTACTACTGCTGCTGTTGCTCTTACACAGGAAGTTCATACTGCACACTTTGTTAATAATCTAGCTAAAAATGTTTCTGTTGCTCTGGGAACTCAAGTAACCATAGATAAGAAGTTAAAAGAAAAAATAAATGCTTTGTTTGATGTAGTGACATATTTAGGAGAGCAAATTCAAGGATTGAAGATTAGAGCTCGATTGGAATGCCATGCAAATTACCAATGGATCTGCATCACTTCTAAAACTTACAATGCTAGTTATGAAGATTGGGTAAAGGTCAAAATGCATTTAGAAGGAATTTGGCACCATGATAACATTTCCTTAGATTTGGTTAGTTTACATTCAGAAATTCTAGCTATATGGAACAGTCATCTTGATTTTGATGCCACTAAGGCTGCTAATGATTTAATTGCTGCAATTGAGTCTGTGTTGCCTGGTTGGGACTCTCTGAGTTCCTGGATAGGCAGCTTTGCAGCTGTGGGAGTTTGCCTTCTGCTTCTCTTATGCCTATTGCCTATTTTCTTCAAGTGTCTAATGAAGTCTATTGTAAATGTTCGCGCAGAGGTCCGAGCTATGCACTATAGAACACGTCCTTGGCTCCCTCAGACTTTATCCTAATTCTCCCTGAATTTTATCCGGCTGGTAGCCAGAGACGGGTAAGATCGGGGGAGGAGGCATCCAACCTAAGACAGGGCACGTATTGAAGGATAATACGTTTGTCCAATGACGGGTAAGGATGTTCTTCTGCCTCTGACAACCTAAGACAGGCACAGTCGCTTCTTTTAATAAATAAAGAAGGGGGAGATGTTGGGAGCTGCAGCTTCTCTGAGACCTTGGGGACTGCAGCTGGTCTTTGACCTCTTGACACAGAGGCAATTAACTTAGGGTCTTGTTGAAACAGGCACCAGGCATAGAGGCCTTATCGTACGGCCTTGGAGAAGTGGGCGCCAAACACAGAGGCATAAATTATTATACGACCCTGGTGAAGCTGACTTTAGGCATGTAGGCGTTGCTGAAAGAAGTTTTCTTTTCTGTATATAAGCTTGTGTTTGACTGAATAAACCTGAGCCTTGATCAGAACCTGTCTTGGCTCCATTCCTTGTGTTCTTGTCTCAGATTCATTCCCACTCCCTCCTTCGAGGTCTGTTTTGACTTGTGCTGCAGGCCGGCACAGATATCCATACAGAAGTACATGGGATACAGCTACAGACCCGACCCCGGCTTCCTGAGACATTATCTTAAAGCCCCTGCAGAGGCTGGTAATCAAAGACGGGTAAGATTCTCTCAAGTTAGGTCAACCTAAGACAGGGCATGAATGATTGAATTCATGTACCGATGACAGGTAAGGCCTAAATATCGTAGAGGACACAACCTAAGACAGACACAGTCTTTCTGCACTGAGGCCCAGAAGGGCCTGGTTCATAAAAAATAAAAAAGGGGGAATTGTTGGGAGCCATTTGGCTGGCCTTGTATCCATAGCTCTGGGCCTTTGGCAGCAAGACTTTAGCAAGACTATAGCACCTACATGTAAGCAAGATTATGTATATTCAGTGTTGGAAGCCATTTGGCTGGCCTTGATAGTCTTTTGTACTGAGAAGTGATTGAAGTGCAAAAACTGTGTAATAGAAAGGAGTTTTTTGATAGAAACTTGTGTGAAGCTCGTGGAATTTTTGTCCATGGGAAAACTTTGTAAAAGGAAAAAGACCCATTTGGGTACCAGCGAGAGACCTAAAATATTTGTCCCAACAAGGGGACACTGAGAATCACTTCTCTAGGGAGTGTCCCACCCCTGGGGACTGTTCCTAAAATGTTCTTCACTCTGCTAAACCAAACAATTCCCTCCCTTGCAGAGGATTGCTGGATTTGCCTCCGATCTGCAGTACAGTTGCCCATATGACCTTAAAAAATTGCTCAGCCACCTTCCCCATCCCCGTCCAGCTTTTCTCAATGTTTCCTCTGGAACTTGCATTTGGGCCCTGCCTTCTCCTAATAATTCCAGTATAGATGTGGGATACATTCATCCTTCCTTCTGTACTTTTAACACAACTGAGCCCAATGCTCAACGCTGCCTGCCTTCTGGAATGGTTTATGTTTGTGGAGGCGTGATGGCCTATGACTTTCTGCCCACCAATTGGATGGGCCTTTGTGCCCCAGCCACCTAAATCCAGATGTAGATATCATTCCTGGAAATGAGGCCCTCCCTATGCCCTCTTTTGATTATATTGGAGGGAGACCTATCTCCAACAATAGCTAGATTCCCTGGCTGAGGTAGTCCTACAAGGGGACTAGACGTACTAACGGCTGAAAATGGAGGCATATGCTTGTTTTTACAGGAAAAATGGCACCTTTACGCCAATAAATTGGAAATCATCCAGGACAAGATTAAGAGGCTCCAGGAATACTTGGAAAGGAGGCAATGGGACCTTCAAGACAACCCACTGTTGATGGGCCTGCATGCCTTCTTACCATACCTCTTCCCTCTACTTGGGCCTCTTCTTCTCCTTTCCCTTATCCTAACTGTCGGGCCTTGTGTAATTAATAAAATTACACAATTTATTCACCAACGGCTAGAGGCAAGAAAACTTCATCAGGTCGAAATACGTTATCGCTACTCAGGCGTCAAGCTTCTCATATGACTGGCTGTCCTCATATGAGCGTCCCTCCTCTGCCCTCCATCTGACCAATGACGGGTAAGATCTCAGATAGGCTGGGACAACCTAAGATAGGTCATAGAGTGGATTCTCAACGAGCTGGATACAGTAAGATCCCCAGAGGGGGACAACCTAAGACAGGGGCCATGTTTTCCACCATGCTTACAAAAACAAAAGGGGGAGATGTTGGGCCTTGAGAGGCACGGATGTGAGGCCTAGTGGAACTTCCTGAGCCTAGCTAAAGTTTGGTGACCTGTCTCTGGCCAGCTAGGACTCAGCAAGACGCCTAATGGCTTCTTGCCTGCTACTTCCACATAGGAGTTGGAATTATCATTTCAGTAGTCACAATTTACTATTGGCCCTTACCTCTCCCCCCATCCTGGAATCCCCACCTTTGTTCTCAACATTATATAGGCAACCACCTGTAATAATAAAGCAAGTTCCTGCTTCGACAAGACTCCCAACTCAGTGTGGTTTTTCTCTGGTGACTAGGAGAGGTTCTGAGTTGTCCGACGCTCATCTTCCTCCTCAACCCCTTGGGAGGAACCAGCGGGCCTCATCCTTCCTCAGCACTACCTGCTGGGGGAGCCCAGCAGAAGTGCTAATCTCACCTTCAATGTCAGGGCAGGTTATGTTCTTGGTCGGCTTTACCTTTCTCAAATAAACTGTATTTTGGTGTTGAGTATTGTTGCCTTTGACATTTCCTGATTGATAGGACCTTTGTCCTTTTTTTTTCCTTGTCATTATTGGGGGTAAGGGCTTACTTGTCCCCAGGCTGACCTGGAACCCATTTTAGACTAGAAATCTCAGTCTCCCAGTTGACAGGATTAATAGTATGGAGCAAAACACACCCCTAGGGAGAACATGAAGCATTTGTCTTTCTCTGCTTGTGTTCTGATCTGTTCCAAGTCCATCCATTTTCTTACAAATTTCCTTGTATCATGTTTTCTTACTGCTGAGTCCATTGGGTATATATACCACATCCTCATTATCCAATTATCAAATGATGGGCCTCTAGGTTGATTCCAGTTCTTAGCTATTGTGAATTGAGCAGCTATAAACATGGTTGAGCAAATATCTCAGCAGGGAAGAATGGAATCTTTAGATGCCCAGCAGACAAAGCACTGGGTCAGTTGGTAGCTCAATTTTCATCACTTTCAATAGTGCTTGTACATGTTTGCAGTCACCAACAGTGAATGAAAGTTCCTCTTTCACAGCATTGTCACCAAAAGTTATTGTCATTTAATGTTTTAGTGGTTGCCATCCTTTCTGGAGTAAGGTGGAATCTCAAAGTTGTTTTGAAAAACATTATTTATTTATTTATTTATTTGAGATAGAGAAAGAAGCAGAAAGAGAGAGACAGACTCACACACACCCACACAGAAAGAGAATGAGGATGGGTGTACCAAGGCCTTTAGCCACCGCAAGCAAACTCCAGAAGTATGTGCCATCTTGTGCATCTGGCTTATGTTGGTATTGAAGAATCAAACCTGGGTCCTCAGGCTTTGAAAGCAATTGCACTAATCACTAAGTAATCATTCCAGGTGGTTAAGGATGTTTTTCTTGGGTGAGTATTGGACATCTGTGTTTCTTCCTTGGAGAATTCCTTATGAAGATCTCTGCACCAGTTTTTTAAACTTTTTTATTGACAACTTCCATAACTATAGACAATAGATAACGATAATTCCCTCCCCTCTCCCACTTTCCCCTTTACAAATCCACTGTCCATCATATCGCCTCTGTCTCTCCATTAGTCTCTGTTTTATTTTGATGTCATCTTTTCCTCCTATTATGAAGGTATTGTGAAAGTAGTCCTAGGCACTGCAGGGCCATGGATACTGTTGCAGTCAGGTTCACACTGCTGGTATAAATCACCCAACCAGGAGCAGCTTGTGGGAAAAAGATGTTTATTTTGGCTTACAGGCTTGAGGGGGGAAGCTCCATGATGGCATGGAAAATGATAGCATGAGCAGAGGGGGGACATCACCCCCCTGGCCAACATCAGGACAACAGGAACAGGAGAATGTGCCAAACACTGGCATGGGGAAACTGGCTATAACACCCATAAGCCTGCCCCCAACACAACACTGCCTCCAGAAGGCATTAATCCCCAAATCTCCATCAGCTGGGAACCTAGCATTCAGAACACCTAAGTTTGTGGGCGACACCTGAATCAAACCACCACATTCTGCCCCTGGCCCCCATAAACTGATATCAAGACATGATATAAAATACAATGCATTCAGTCCAACTTGAAAAGTCCCCATAGTTTTTTTTTTTTAATCAATTCCAGCAATGTTTATACATCCCCATAGTCCAAGGTTTTTTAACTGAGCCATAACACCTCCCCCAAAATCCCCCCAAAATCCATAATGGCACAGAATAAACATTCACACTACAAAAGATGGCATTGGACATAGCAAAGAAATATTCAGCCAATACAAGATTTAAAGCAGCCAGGGCAAACATCAAATTCTGTAGCTTCAAGTCCAACAACTCTAGCCAGTGACAAATCTCCAAGTCTGATTAATTCTAACCAGCAACAAGTCTCTGGTATTTCAATTCCACCCCTCCAGCTAGGCTACTCACAGTCCTGGAAAACGTCATCTGGGCCAGCAGCTTTCCTTAGCAGCCATCTCATGGTCCCAGCATCTCCACCGGGTCTCCACTGCAATCCACGGTCCATCCTCATGGTCTCATGGGTCTCCATGCAGGCAACCAGTAAACCTGCTTCACACTGCCCACGGCCATTTCCAACACACAAAAACCGTGTTGCAAACTCAATGACCCTCTCTTTCCTGCATTTCTTATACTCTACAATACCAGATAGGGTGCCAATTTGTTAATCCAGTGGGGCATAAAGCAGATTTTGAAGAACAGGACACTTCTTGAGCACTCAGGCCCCTCCAAAAGAGTCTACATTCTTCCTGTTGCTCCAGTGCAGGTCAGCTGGCCCAGTCTCAAAGGTTGTAATCTCTCAATTGCAGCTGAACAGGCAACAGTTCACACAAAGATTTTTCTTTCTGTGTCATATCCCTCTGCTCACACCAGTTCATTTCTATGCAAAGCAACCCTGCACAACTTCTCAGGACATGGGCATAAGAGCAAGCTTCTCAAACAAACTGCTATCCCAGTCCAAGCAAAGCTCTTTCTCACCCTCATAAGCCAAACTTCACAGTCCATAGTTCTTACTGCATTCAGGTTTTTCAACTTGACCAGAATGGTCCATCAAGCTGTACTTACAGCCCTGCAAGGCATCTCTTAGGCCAAGGTTTCAAATTCTTCCACATTCCTCTTGAAAATCAGCTCCAAAAGGCCAAAGCTACACAGTCAGGTATTTAGCAGCAATCCCACTCCTCAGTACCACTTTACTGTTGTAGTCAGGTTCACATTGCTGGTAGAAATCACCTAACCAAGAGCAGCTTGTGGAAAAAAGAGGTTTATTTTGGCTTATAGGCTCAAGGTGGAAGCTCCATGATGGCATGGAAAACAATGGCATGAGCAGAGGGTGGACATCACCCCCTGGCCAACATCAGGTGGACAAGAAGAACAGGAGAGTGTGCCAAATGCTGGCCTGGGGAAACTGGCTATAACACCCATAAGCCTGCCCTCAACAATACACTGCCTCCAGAAGGCATTAATTCCCAAATCTCCATCAGCTGGGAACCTAGCATTCAGAATACCTAAGTTTATGGGGGACACCTGAATCAAACCACCACAGATACTGAGGCCAATTTCTGTCTAAACAATTGCATTGTAAGCAGTCCTGCCTTTCCTTTAGCTCTTACATTTTTACTGCCACCTCTTTTGCAATGGACCCTGAGCCTTGGAAGATATGTACAGATGTTTCAGTACTGAGCACTCTGTCAATTGTCAGCACTTTTGGGTCATCTCAGTGGTCACCACCATCTGAAAAGAGAAGCTTCTCTAACCAAAAATGAGGGTAACATTCATTTGTGGGTATGAACATTGAGTGAAGTGCTTATAGGGCAGTTTGGTGAACATAATATATGCATTTAGCCAGACACCAGAGGTGTTACACCCCTAGGGCTCATGATCTTCCCTGCCATATGATTTGATTAGGTTTTTAGTACCAGGCTTGTATCCCCTCCCATGGAGTGGGCCTCCAGTCCAATTAGAGAGCAGTTTGTTTCCCCCATAACAGACATGTCACAGTTGCACCCATTAGGTAATTTTGCCTGGCTGGCCAAACTTAAGGCTTGCAGTCTACTGTTTTCACCACTGATGACTTCTGTCTCCCATAGGGTTGCATGCAGCATTACTTTTTTTGGCTTTCCATCAGCTGATCTACAGGGAAGAGGTTTTCAGCTCAGCTCTAGCTTCATTTCTCAGTGACCTTGTAGCCCAGGCATGTGGAGTCTTCAGCAATAGGGTCTTACCAATTATTTCTAGTGGGAAAACAAGAGCCTTGTCTGCTCCAGTTTTTGAGTGTATTGTTTGATATTTTTATTCCTTAGTTTTTGAGTTCTTTGTAGATTCTAGATATTAGGCCTCTGTCAGTGGCATAGCTACTGAAGATTTTCTCCCATTCTGTCAGTAGTCTGCTGGCTCCATTTATGGTATGTTTGTTTGTACAACCGCTTTTTAACTTCATGAGATTCCACTGGTTGAATGATTGTTTAACTTCTTGCGCTACCGAGGAATTCTTTAGGAAGTCTTGCCTCACTTTTATATCATGGAAAGTTCCCCCAGTTTTTCATCCAGTAGTTTGAGACTTTCAGGTCTTATATTGAGGTCTTTAATAGATTTGGTGTTGATTTTGTGCATGGTGAGAGGAGTGGGTATAGTTTCATTTTTCTTTAAATTTTTTTATTTGAAAGCAACAGACAGGCAGAGAGAGAATGAGCACACTAGGGCCTCCAGCCATTGCAAATAAGCTCCAGATGCATGCACCATCTTGTGTATCTGGCTTACGTGGGTACTAGGGAATCAGGTCTCGAACTGGGGTCCTAGGCTTCACAGGCAAGTGCTTAATCACTAAGCCATCTCTCTAGCCCTCTTTTTAAAATATTTTCTTTTTATTTATTTTATTATATATATATACAAAATAGGTAGGGAGAGAGAGAGAGAATGGGTGCACCATGGCCTCTAATCACTGCAAATAAACTCCAGATGCATGTGGCCCCTTATGCATCTGGCTTACATGGCACCTGGGGAGTCGAACCTGGGTCCTTTGGCTTTGTAGGCAAGTGCCTTAAGTGCTAAGCCATCTCTCCAGCCCCAGCCCCTTTTTTTTTAATTTTAAAAATTATTTTATTTTATTTCTTTGTTTCTTTATTATTAGTATTAGTTATGTACACAGTATGTATACAGCCATGTTGGTACCATCATTAGCCTCCTCCCTGTCCTCCCTTCTCTGAAGAGACTCTTCTTGTTGGGGAATGTGGGTCATGCAGTGTGGGGTTTAGTTTCATTTTTCTACATGTGGTTATCTAGTTTGTCCAGCACCATTTGTTGAAGATACAGACTTTTCTCCAGTGTACTTTGTAGGTATCTTTGTCAAAGATCAAGTAGCTGTAGTTACTTGAACTAAGGGCTGGGTCATCATTTATATTCAATTGGTCAATATGTCTGTTTTTATTCCACTACAATGCTGTTTTTGTTATTATGACTTTATATATATACATATCTATATATATCTATGTATATATATCTATATATCTATATTTATCTATCTATATATATATCTATATATATTCCAAGGTACTCTACTTTTTTTGATGCAATTGTGAATGGGAGTGATTTTCTGATTTCATTCTCTGTGTGTTTGTCGGTAGCATATAGGAAGGCTACTGATTTCTGTGTATTTATTTGGTATCCTGCTACATGGCTATAGGTGTTTATCAGCCCTAGCAGTTTGCTGGTACAGTCTTTAGGGTCCTTTATTTATAGAATCATGTCATCTGCAAATAATGAAAACTTGATCTATTCCTTTCCAATTTGTATCCCTTTTATGTGTGTCATTTGCATTATTGCTATTGTTAAGACTTCCAATACTATATTAAATAAAAGTGGGGATTGTGGACATCCTTGTCTTGTTCCTGATTTTAGTGGAAAAGCTTCCAGTTTTTCCCCATTTAGTAATATGTTGGCTGTAGGCTTGTCATAAATAGCCTTTATTATATTGAGATATGTTCCTTCTATTTCCAGTCTGTGTAGGACTTTTATCATGAAGCAATGTTGGGTTTTGTCGAATGCTTTCTTTGCGTCTAATGAGATGATCATGTGATGTTTGTCCTTCAGTCCATTTATATAATGTATTACATTTATCAATTTGCATATGTCAAACCATCCATGCATCTCTGGGATAAAGGCTACTTGGTCAGGGTGAATGATCTTTCTGATCTATTCTTGTATTCTGTTTGCCAATATTTTGTTGAGAATTTCTGCATCTATGTTCATGAGGGAGATTGGTCTGTAATTTTCTTTTTTTGTTCTATCTTTGCCTGGTTTTGGTATCAGGGTGATGCTGGCTTCATAGAAGGAGTTTGGTAGGATTCCTTCTTTTTCTATTTTATGGAAAAGCTTA
The DNA here is from genome assembly GCA_036346955.1 of Dipus sagitta. NCBI lineage: Eukaryota > Metazoa > Chordata > Mammalia > Rodentia > Dipodidae > Dipus > Dipus sagitta. The sequence goes on from CM070780.1 coordinate 42,527,423, forward strand.
AGAAGCAATGGTGTTAGCCCTTCCCTGAAGGTCTGGTAAAATTCAGCAGTGAATCCATCTGGGCCTGGACATTTTTTAGTTGGGAGATTTTTGATAATGGCTTGGATCTCCATGCTTGTTATATGTCTATTTAAGTGATTAATCTCATCTTGATTTAATTTAGGTAGGTCATATATATCAAGGAAATCATCCATTTCTTTCATATTTTCATACTTAGTGGTGTATATGCTTTTATAGTATGTCCCTATGATTTTTTGAATTTTTCTGGTATCTGTTGTGACGTTACCCTTTTCTTTTTTTTTATTTTTATTTTTTGCCTTTATTAGTTAGTTTTGTATTCAGCAAATACAGTCAGTTTGGTACCATTATTAGGCTCATCCGTGACCTACCCCCTCCCCTTGGTCCCTCCTTGTTGAGGTATACGGGTCATGCATTATGGAGTTAGCCCACAGTTATGGTTAAGCTAAATGTCTCTGCATATCATGACCCAGCATGTGGCTCTGACATTCTTTCCGCCTCCTCTTCCACAAAATTTCCCTGAGCCATGTTCGGTTCATTTTTGGTCTGCTTCAGTGATGAGGTGTTGGGGGCCTCTGAGGCTCTGGCTCTCTGATTTGGTAGGAGTTGATTTTTCTCTGTGCTGATCTCCTTCCCCCTTATGCTGGTATCAGGTTCATCAGGAAAACAGCCCCCTTGCTTGTTTCTCCAATTTTTCTTAGTTTCAGCTGGGGCCCTTTTGAGATATGATGGGGTGGCTCTCTCCTTAGGATCTACATCTATCTGAAAAAGAGAAGCAGATTCTCCAACGGAGAGTAAGTTAGCACCAGGACAAATGAGATAACCCGTAATTTTTTTTTTTATAGAGAATTTAATAGGTGTAGGCCCTCTTGTAGCCCACGATTGATGGTAGCTTGATATTGGAGAGTGGGCTTATGTTTAGATATGGTTCTGTCTTGTTTCCCAGCTCCAGCTATGGGCTCCATACCAGTGAGGGGATCAGTTAGCCAAATTGAGAGCAGTTGGTTCCCCACCATGGCTGTGTGCGACCACTGCACTTGTGTGGGCATCACAACAAGTTATTTGCTGCTAAGTAGGTTAGACCATGCGTTGCTTTGACACATATTGGTCATTTTCCTCCAGTCGCCCATGTAGCACCTTCTGGCACTAGACACGCTGACTGTCTGGGGACTGACTCTCTTCCATCTTCCAGCCATGCCATTCTAATTTGCATGTCAATCACATAAGGTGTCTTCAGCAGTAGGGTCTTACCACTAGCCTTTGGTGGGTCATCAAGTACTCTGATAGAAATCTGTCTGTCTTTTAGGAAACCTTGTAGGTCTCTCTGATCAAAAGCTCATTGCAGATGATAGCCCCATGCTGGTTCTGGGAGTTACAGGTCAGTGCCCACTAAGAAAATGAGGAAAAAAATAACTAATATACAAGAGTTAGAGATAGGAGAGAGAGAGGGGTGGGGGAAGTGAGGGAGGGAAGATGTAGAAGATTAAGGTTAATCTTGATCTTACCTTCTCCAGTGTCTTGTGGTTCAAATGTTCCCTATAAGGGCCTGGTGAAGGATCAGCCATTTGGTCTGTCTTTTAGTAAGTAGAAAATTATGGTACCATTGCCATTTGGGTCTAGATTTGTGTTTCCCAGCCCTTTGATGCCCTCTCCTCCTTCCCCTTCCATCCTAGTGTCTAGTCTAGGAGATGCTTGCTGGGTATGTAAGGCATCTTGGGTAGGTTCAGGTTAGGTGCTGTGATGAGTGAGACTATGTGGCAATTTATTTGTTTGATGAATTTCGGGGCCCCCATATATGTGCATATATGTTTAGGATTGTAATGTCCTCCTGTTGGGTATGCCTTTAATCAATGTAAAGTTACCTTCCTTATCTTTCTTAACTAATGTTGAACTGAAGTCTGCCTTGTCAGATATTAGGATAGCTGTCAGGTCCATTTGCATGAAACACCATTTCCCAACCTTTCACCCTAAGATAGTGTCTATCCTTTGTAGAAATGTGGGTTTCTTGGAGGCAACAAATTGAAGGATCCTGCTTTTTAAACCAGTCTGCAGACCTGTGTCTTTTGGTTGGGGCATGAGGCCATTGATATTAAGAGAAAGAATTGAAAGGTGTGTATTTATTTTTGCCATTTTTTTGTAGTTCTTCTAGTTTTACCTTTGCTCTCTTGTGTTAATTAGTATTTGAGTATTGCTTGTTTTTTTCCAGGTTCCTTATATGTGTGCTTTTCTTTTACTTTAGCATGGAGGATTCTTCCAAGTATTTTCTGTAGAGCTGGTTTTGTCTTTAAATACTCCTTTAGCCTGTTTTTTCGTGGAATTTCCTTATTTCTCTGTCTATCTGAATGGATAGCTTTGCAGGATAAAGTAACCTTGGTTGACAGTTGTTATCTTTCAGAACTTGGAATACATCACTCCATGCCCTTGTGGCTTTTAAAGTTTGTGTTGAGTAATCTGCTGTAATCCTTATAGGCTTGCCTTTGTAAGTAACTTGATTTTTCTCTCTGACTGCTTTCAATACTTTTTCTTTGGTTTGTGTGTTTGGTAGTTTGATTATAATATGGTGAGGAGAGGTTCTTTCCAGGTTTTTTCTGGCTAGTGTTCTAAAGTATTCCTGTATCTGCATTGGCACCTCTTTCAAAATTTGGGGGAAGTTTTCTTCTGTGATTTTGTTGAAGACACCTACTATGCCTTTGGAGTGAAATTCTTCTCCTTCTTCTACGCCCTGAATTCTTATGCTTGATCTTTTCATAGTGTCCCAAATATCTTGAAATTCCCATTCTTACTTTTCTATTAGTTTGTCTTTCTCTTTGTTGGACTGCATTAGATCTGCCACCTGGTCTTCTAGCTGAGATATTCTGTCCTCTCCTTCATCCATTCTACTGGTGAGATTTACTACAGAGTTTCTTTTTTTTTTTTTTTTATTACATTAACTGTGTTCTTTATTCCTAGTAATTCTAACTGGTTTTTCTGTACTATTTCTATTTCCTTATTTATGTCTAGTATTGACCTCTTTATTTCATTAAATTGATGTCCTGTGTCTTTTTTGATTCTGTTGATTTCTTCTCTGACTTCTTTGAACATATTTATAATCATTCTTTTGAAATCTCTCTCAGCCATTTTCTCTAACTCGTTGTCACTGGAGGTCATTTCTGATGCCCTAATTCTTTTTGGTGGATTTATATTGTCTTGATTTTTGGTGTTTCTTGTGTTATAATGTATATATTTTTGTTTCCTGGATTATTTAATGATTGGATTTTCTAGTTAGCTAGGTATTATTAGATGTGTCAATCAATATGATGTAATATGTCTTCAGGGTAGGAGCTTAAGGCACTAGGTGTGGCTCTCAAGACTCTCAGAGTATCTACCAAAGTAATCCTAGGTGCTGGCTTTGTCTGCTATGAGAGTATTCAAGTAGGCTGAGTGGAACCAAATACAGATAGTTTCTAAAATTTAACTAAACACTTTCAATGAAAAACAGCACAGAGTATTTATCCAAGAGTAGGTATTATGACGAGCAGATCCTCTGTCTGTCCCTTAGGCTGTGTGGTGCCCCTCCCACTCCCTTAATCCTGACAACAAGGAGGTTAAGATTTCTGGTCTATTGAGGGTTCCAAGTCAGCTTGTGACCAAGTGAGACCCTTCCCTAATGTATAACAGAAGAGGAAACAAAGCCAGTATAAATCAAGAAGCAACAAATAACAAGCCCAAAATATAGCTTACTGTATGGCAAATCTGGCCATCCATCAGATTTAACATATAATTTATCCTGATAAGGAAGGTGCAATTAGCACTTCTGGTTCAGGCCTATATACCAGGTTTATTAGGCGGGTACCGATCTGGTGTCATCCCAGTTACCTTTTGGGATGATTTTGGTCTCAGTTATGCTGTGCTTCTGCTTGGGTCCCTCTTTGGTGTGCTGTGGGTTCAAGTAGGCGTGGACGGGTCTCTGGACCGCTGCTCTGTTTGTTGGAGCTGGGTACTGATGGTGGGGGAGAGGAGGCTGCCAATGCTGCTCTAGTTCTCTCACTGGTCCACATATTCTTATACTTGTGATATGCTCCTCCGTTGTTCACTGCCATTCTCCCTTCACTTTTCTTGAGTTTGCGGAGAGCTCTGGTGTGAATGGAAAATCCCCTCACTTTGCTTTTCCTGTGGCTCAAGTTGAGCCTGGCGGCTGCTGCTGTCATCTTGTGGAGCTGCTGGAGCCACTTCTGCCAGCCTGAGTGGGCTCTGGATGCTCTGGATCTCTCCTACTTCTCCGCTGCTGTTTCAATTTCCTATTCACCTCACTTTTTAGTAAAAGTGTGTATTTTGCTGTTTTTTTTTGCTTCCCCCCCCCCAGGCTTCTTTGGTGTGGTACCTACGCTGTCATCTTAACTGGAAGTCAGTAATAACTATTAATATCCGTGGTTTCAAGCCCCAACGAAAAGACCAGGTTAAAAAGCAGGGTCCTTCTATTTGTTGCCTCTAAGGAGCCCACCTTTCCCAGAAAAGATGGACACTATCTTAGGGTGAAAGGTTGGAAACTGGTATTTCAAGCATATGAGTCTAAAAACCAAGCAGGTGTCACTATCCTAATATCTGACAGGGTGGGCTTCAAACAAACATTAGTTAGGAAAGACAAAGAAGGTCACTTTATTTTTTTTAATTTTTAAAAAAATTTAAAAGTTTTATTTATTTATTTGAATGAGAGAGAGAGACAGAGACAGAGACAGAGAATGGGTGTACTAGGGCATCCAGCCACTGCAACTTAACTCTAGACACATCACCACCTTGTGCATCTGTCTTAAGTGGGTCCTGGGGAATTGAAACTGTGTCCTTTGGCTTTGGAGGCAAATGCCTTAACCACTAAGCCATCCATCCAGCCCCAAAAGGTCACTTTATGTTTATTAAAGGAACACTCCAACAGGAGGATGTCATGATTCTAAACATATGTGCACCTAACATGGGGGCTCCCAATTTCATCAAATAAGGTAACAGATAACACCAAACACAGTTGTGGGTGACTTCAACACCGCATGCTCATCTATTGATGGGACATCCTGGCAAAAAATAAACAAAGAAGCCTCTGGATTAAATGAGGTTCTAGAAGAAAATGGACCTAACATATCTATAGAACATTTCACCGCAATGCACATTCTTTTCAGTAGCACATGGAACATTCTCTAAAATAGACCATATATTACAACATAAAGCAAACCTTAACATTTACAGGAAAATTGGAACAATTCCTTGCACTCTATCTGATAACGATGGGATTAAACTAGAAATCAACAGCAAAAAAAGCTTTGGAGCATACACAAAATCATGGAAACTAAACAATACACTACTAAATGATGAGTGGGTTAATGAAAAAATCAAGAAGGAAATAAAAAAATTCATAGAATCAAATGATAATAAGAACACAACTTACCACAACCTTTGGAACACAGTAAAGGCAGTCCTAAGAGTTCTTCTAAGAGTTCTTATATATTTAAGTGTCTATATTAAGAAATTAGAAAGGTCTCAAGTAAACAACAGGTTGCTTCACCTTAAGGCCTTAGAAAAAGATGGACAAAGGCCAACCAAAAATCAGTAGATGGGAATAAGTAATAAAGATTAGGGCCGAGGCTGGAGAGGTGGCTTAGCAGTTAAGCGCTTGCCTGTGAAGCCTAAGCACCCCAGTTTGAGGCTTGATTCCCCAGGACCCATGCAATCCAGATGCACAAGAGGGCTCATGCATCTGGAGTTTGTTTGCAGTGGCTGGAGGCCCTGGCATGCCCATTCTCTGTCTATCTATCTGCGTCTTTCCCTCTCTGTCTGTCACTCTTAAATAAATAAAAATAAACAAAAAAATTTAGAAAAAAGATTAGGGCAGAAATTAATGAAATAGAAATAACAACAACAACAATAACAAAAGTACAAAGAATCAATGAAACAAGAGTTGGTTCTTTGACAGGACAAACAAGATTGATAAACCCTTAGCAAATCTGACCAAAAGAAAGAAAAGAGAAACACAAATTAATAATAAAATTAGAGATGGAAAAGCCACCATTACAACAGATACTTAAGAAATTCAGAAAACCACAAGGACATACTTTAAGAACATATTCTCCACTAAGTTTGAAAATCTGGAGGAAATGGATGATTTCCTTGATTTATATGACATAGGAAAATTAAATCAAGATGAGATTAGTCACTTAAGTAGACCTATAGAAAGTATGAAGATCTGATCAGTTATGAAAAAAAATCTCTCAACTAAAAAATAAATCCATGTCCAGATAGATTCAATGGTGAATTTTACCAGAATGTCACAGAAGAACTAACACCAATGCTTTTTAAATTTTTCCATAAAATAAAAAGGAAAGGAATTCTACCAAACTCCTTCTACAAAGCCAGCATAGTCTTCATATCAAAATCAGACAAAGACAGAACAACAACAACAACAAAAAACAAACAAACAAGCAAACAAACAAAAAAAACTGCAGACCAAGCTTCCTCATGAACACAGGTACAAAAATTCTCAACAAGATATTAGCAAACAGAATACAAGAATATATAAAAAAAGATCATTTACCCTGACCAAGTAGGCTTTATCCCAGAGATGCAGGCATGGATCAACATATTCAAATCGATAAATGCAAAACACTAAATAAACGGTCTGAAGGATAAAAATTGCATGATCATCTCAATAGGTGCCAGAAAGGCATTTGGCAAAATCCAATATCTCTTCATGATAAAAGTCCTACAGAAACTAGGAATAGGAGGATCGTATTTCAACACAATAAAGGCTACTTATGACAAACCTATAGCCAACATCATACTAAATGGGGAAAAACTTGAAGCTTTTCTACTAAAATCAGGAATAAGACAAGGGTGTCCACTGTCCCTATTTTTATTTTTTATTTTATTTTATTTATTTTTATTTTTATTTTTTTTGGTTTTTCGAGGCAAGGTCTCACTCTAGCCCAGGCTGACCTGGAATTCACTATGGAGTCTCAGGGTGGCCTCGAACTCACAGCGATCCTACTACCTCTGCCTCCCGAGTGCTGGGATTAAAGGAGTGCGCCACCACGCCCGGCTCCCTATTTTTATTTAGTATAGTACTAGAAGTCTTAGCTATAGCAATAAGACAAGAGACACACATAAAGGGGATAGAAATTGGAAAGGAAGAGATAAAATTATCATTATTGGCAGATGATATGATTCTATATATAAAGGACCCTAAAGACTCTACCAGTAAACTGTTAGAGCTGATAAATACTTTTAGCAATGCAGCAGGATACAAAATAAATACACAGAAATCAGTAGCCTTCCTATATGCTAGCAGCAAACATGCTGAGGAAGAAATCAGGGAATCACTCCTATTCACAATTGCCTAAATAGAGAAGGAAAGAAAGACAGACAGACAGACAGACAGACAGAAAGAAAGAAAGAAAGAAAGAAAGAAAGAAAGAAAGAAAGAAAGAAAAAAGAGATAGAGAGAGAGAAGGAACCTTGGAATAAACCCAAGCAAGGAAGTGAAGGATCTCTACAATGAAAACTTTAAAACATTAAAGCAAGAAATTGTAGAAGACAATAGGAAATGGAAAGACATTCCATATTCTTGGATTGGAAGAATTGATATTATGAAAATCTCAATCTTACTAAAATCAATCTGCACATTTAATGCAATTCCCATCAAAATTCCAATGGCATTGTTCATAGAAATAAAAGAAAAAACTACTAAAATTCATTTGGATGCACAAAAAACTTCGAACATCCAAAGCAATTTTGAGCAACAAAAATAAGGCTGGTAGTATCACCATCCCTGATTTTAACCTATATTTAGAAACATAGCAAGAAAAACAGCATGGTACTGCCACCAAAACAGACATATGCAACAATGGAACAGAATAGAGGACCCAGATGTAAGTCTGGGCAGCTATAGCCACCTGATCTTTGACAAAAATGCCAAAAATACTCATTAGAGAAGAGGCAGCCACTTCAACAAATTGTTCTGGGGAAAGTGGATATCTATATGTGAAGGATAAAAACATATCCTCATCTCTCTCCATGCACAGGTATTAAGTCCAAATGGATCAAAGACCTTAATATCAGACCCAAAACTCTTAAACTGCTCAAGTAAAAAGCAGGGCAGACCCATCAACATATTGGCATAGGCAATGACTTTCTGAACATAACTCCAGTTGCTCAGGAAATAAAATCAGTAATCAATTACTGGGAATTATGAAATTACATAGGATGCCAAAGGACACTCTGAACAGAGTAAAGAGTCATCTTACAGAGTGGGAGAAATTCTTTGCCCATTATACATCTGACAGAGGATTATTATCCAGGATATTCAAAGAAGCAAAAAAAAAAAAAAAAAAAAAAAAAAAAAAAAACTAAATAATAAGAGATCAAACAACCCAGTGAAAAACGGGCTATGAAACCAAATAGAGAGTTCTCTAAAGAAGAAATACAGATGGCATATAAACATCTGAAAAAAAATGTACATCCTTAGCCATCAAGGAAATGTAAAGTAAAATTTCTTTGAGATTCCATCTCAGTTCTGTCAGAATGGCTATTATTAAGAAATCACAGGACAATAAATACTGGCAAGGATATGAAAAAAGAGGAACCTTTCTACACTGTTGGTGGGAACATACAGCCATTGTGGAAATCAGTGTGGAGGTTCCTGAAACACCTAAAAATAGATTTACCATATGACCTAACTATACCACTTCTAGGCATATAGCCTAAGGACTCATTGTACTATCTTAGAGATTATTGCATATCCATATTTGTTGCAGCTCTATTCACAATAGCTAGGAAATGGGACCAGCCTACATGTCCCTCAACTGTTGAGTAGATAATGAAGAAGTGGCACATTTATGCAATGGAGTTCTATTCAGCAGGAAAGAAAAATGAAATTATGCAATTTGTAGTGAAATGGATGGACCTGGGAAGGATTATTCTTAGTAAGGTGACCCAGACCCAGAAAGCCAAGCACTGCATCTTCTCTGTATTATGTGGATCCTAGCTACAAATGTTTGGATTTGTATGTGAGTTGGAATAAAACTTGGCAGCAGAGGCCAGTAAGCTAAAACTTAAGCTAGGACTTAAGGGGATGGTATTGTATATATGTAAGTCGACAAACAGATTTCTGGGGGTGGCAAGGCCTAAAGGAGGTCAAGGGAAGAGATTGAGTAAAGCAAGGGTTGGGGGAGGGTAACCAAAATCTAAGAAGGGCAGGGTATGGTGGCTCATGACATTAATACCAGCACTTGGGAGGCAGAGGTAAGAGGATTTCTGTGAGTTCAAGGCCACCCTGAGACTATAGAGTGAATTCCAGGTCAGCCTGGGTTAGAGCAAGACCCTACCTCAAAAAAAAAAAAAAAAAAAAAAAAAAAAAAAAAAAAAAAAAAAAAGAGGATTTGAATAAGTCATATGGAAACTATGTTTTTGAACAATGGCACATCCAGAAGTCATAATTGTTACTAGAAAATGTTCAATGTCAGGGATGGGATAACTTCCAGTGTGTTGTTGGCCAGGGAGGTCCCCAATGTTCCCATAACATTACAGGACATTGCTTAAGCTCTTGGTTTCCCACCATGAATAGGTGGTAAGACCCTATTGCTAATGACTCCACATGCTTGGGCTGCAAGGTCACTGACAAATCTTGCAGGGATCAGCTGGAAATCTCTTCCATGTAGACCAGCTGACAGAAAGCTGGATAAAGCTACACTTCATGCAGCTCCATGGGAGAGGGAGAAGTCATCTGTGGAGACAAACAACAGCAGACACTGCAAGCCTTAAGTTTGGCCAGCCAGACCAAATGAGCCAATGGGTGCAATAGTGGTATCTCTGTAATGGAGGAAACCAACAACTCTCTAATTGGACTGGAGGCCTGCTCCGCAGAAGGAAATATATGCCTGATACTGAAAACCAATGATGGGGGAAGTCATGAGCCCTAGGGGTGTAACTCCTGCTGGTGTCTGTCTAAATGCATATATTATGCTCACCAAACTTCCCAGTAAGCACTTTTATTAATATTCATACCTGTATATAAATGATACTCTCACTTTTGGTTACAGAAATTTCTCTTCTCAGATTGCAGTGACCTCTGGGATGACTCAATAGTCACCATAGTGCTGAGAAGAAGTGCCAGAGGTGTGCTCAGCATTGGAACATCTCTATCACACCTTCCAAGGCTCAGGGTCCATTGTGGAAGAGGTGGCAGAAAGAATGGAAGAGCCAAAGGAAGGGTAGGGCTCCTTACAGTACACTCTTCCAAACACACACACAAATACACACACACACACAGAATTCAGGTACAGGGCTTTCTGAATTGAAGCACTGTGAGAGGTGGGTAGGCAGAGGATCCTCTGGACTTGGGACATAGAAAACAGTGATGCAGGAACAGGACCTCCTAGTCATGGGGTGTGAATGGTTCTTGGGTATGGAGCCTCCTTACTTGGTATACAGTGAGAGATGTTTTGGGTACAGGACCTCCTGAATCCAGGTTGTGGCCCATAATAGACTAATAATCTGTGGCTGAACAGTACATTTCAATACCGATTTCATCAACACCATCACATTTGCTTCTAATTATATTAGGGTAACATAAAGAAAGGTGGTGCTATCTTTTCCATGGTAGGGTTTGGGTACATAGTGTGTAGCTAACTATTCTGAATGACTTCTTGGTGATTCTCATCATGCAGGTTTCATCCCAAATGTCCACTCTTCTGAGATGTTTTCCTTGATCACTGTAGGTTAGCACTACTAGGAGACCTATGTCACAAATGTGAGCTACCATGCATTTTAAAATTTGACAGCAACAAACTTAATTAAAAATGTCCAAATATCATTTTGTTAATGTTACTTCAATATATAACCACTATAAAGTTATTACAGGGAGAGCTTACATTTTTTGGGGGGTAGTAAGTCTTTAAAATCCATTGTGTACTTTTTTTTTAACTGTTAACCTCTCAATTTGGACTATCCACATTTCAAATGTTTACACAGATAGATGAGTGGTTGCGAGTGGTTGCCACAGTTGACCACCTTAGATGAAGTCTCCATCTGTACTTCAAAGGTCTGTTTATCTTCAAAGCACTTACCATAATCAAATAATTTATTCTTTTTGTGCTCACTGTTTAATTTTCCTTACTAAAATGTAAATGCTATGAAGGTGGGGATCTATACATCTCACTTCTTCATCTCTAGCCATCTGTACACAAAATATATGTTGCAGACAGCTTCAGTTTTGCTGAGATGAACTTCCAGACCAGGCACAGTTATGGAGGAAGGGATATTTATTGAAGCTTATAGATATAGAGGAAGTTCCATAATGGCAGAAGAAGCTGGCTTGCTTTCATAGGACCAAACACAGAGAGAAACACAGGCCTAAAAGTCAAAAGCCACATAGCACAACACACCACACTTTAGGAACTCCAGGTAGGCCCACTTTGCATATCTTTAGATTGAAATGTCAAAGCCACCACCACACCTTAAGATCCACCCAGTGACACTGCCTCCAGCTGGGTGGCTGTAGATGCAAACTACAAACTAATAAAACACTGAATATATTGGGGGCCATCTAGTCAAACTACCACAATGTACTTTCAAGACAGATGGATAAATGAATGCTTAATTGTTAAGTACATGAATGAATTAATGATTTAAAAAAGACCTAAAGATGACCACCCTCCATAGGTATTCAAATGTGCAACTCCTGCCTTGGCAAATCATTTAACTTTTCTCTGGGCAACTGTAAAATGGAAGAATATTTAACAAATCTACAGGGATGCAGGAATTAAACATTGGTTGTGAAATTGTTTTCTAAACTGCAATAGCTTTGTAAGAAAATATCCGTTATTTCTCAGAGATTTTCCCAAATGTGTGTCTTTAGCTAGAGGTATAAGTATATCCTGATTTTTCATTTATCAGTTGCATGACACAGCACATTGCTTACTCTCTTTGACTTTCTCTAGGGGAAAGGCCTAGAAAACTGGATTTTAATAAACATTCCAAGTGGTTCTTATTATCAGACAAGTATTTTTCCTTTTTGTTTTTTTGAGGTATGGTTTCACTCTGGCTCAGGCTGACCTGGAATTCACTATGCAGTCTCAGGTTGGCCTCAAACTTATGATGATCCTACCTTTGCCCCCAGAGTGCTGGGATTAAAGGTGTGTGCCACCATACCCAGTGAGATTTCATTTTTTGGTAATAGTTTTATGACAGAGAGAGAGGGAAGGGGTGGGGAGGAAGAGAGAACTGGTACATTAGGGCCTCCAGCCACTACAATCTAACTCTTGCCACCCTGTGTGCATGTGTGACCCTGTGCACTTGAGTCACCTTTGTTCATCTGGCTTAAGAGGGACCTGAAGAGTTGAACATGGGTTCTTAGGCTTCACAGGCAAGTGCCTTAGCCACTAAGCCATTTCTCCAGCCCTCAGGAAGTTTTGAAGCAAGAGATGGGAAATTGCAGTGCCACTTGGGTTATCTGTGGTTACTGTTAGCTACATGAATGGTTACCTTGTAAAGCCTTTGCATCTCAGCTGCTGCCCTCCTCCACTAAGTGCCTGGCTCTAGAAGGGTTACTGATGGTGGATAATAATAATGAAACACCTCTCAGCCACACCAGCAGTGTCAACTATGATGACCAGTGGGTGATATAAGCTGCTTCCAGCCTGCCCTTTTCTCCTCTGAAGGCTAACATCAGTTCCAGCATCAAGTCCCTGGGAACTCTGTGTTCCTTAGGCCAGAAACTGGAATCAAACTTAAGGACTATAAGAAAGGAGGAAAAGAAACTCTCTCTCTTAGAGGGGCCAGACATCTGAAAAAGCCATCCTGATGATGGCCACTGAGACTGCAGGTAGACCCCTTTTCAGAAACTGTCCCTACCCGAGTTTAAATTCAAGAAGGTATGTCAAGGAACTTCCGGTCAAGATGGTGTTTGCCAGCCATGCTTCACCTTGCTGGGCAATAATAGGCAAGATCTGTGTTTTGGTGTTTTGGGGACAGCAGCTCCTAGCAGTGGGAGGGTATGGAGGGGTAGAGTAGAGAATCCACTAATTCCCACACTCTTGGGTAGCTCACCAGTTCCTCAAGCCCCTCAAGCAGGCTTCCCAGCAATTGTGTCAGCTGCTGCACTGCAGACCAGATTTACTCCTGCACTATGTGCAGGCTCTGAAGATCTGGGCTAGGCACCACCCACCTTTTCCTGTGCCAACTATCTCTCATTGCTCCTCCCTCCCATGGCTTTCCTCCCTTTCCCTGCCACATGGGTGGCCACCCAATCCCCTCCTCCCTGCCACCAGATTTCCATCATCACAGGGTCCAAGCAATTGGGGCCATGTCACAGAGTCCATGCCATTGGGTCTGCACCATTCAATCTGCCTCACGGGGTCCTTGCCACAGGGACTGTAACATCAGGTCCATGTCCCAGGGTCCATGCCATAAGGTCCAAGTCATGGGGTCCATGTCAGATATTCCAACCCATCAGGCCTGCACTGTCCCATTCCCCTGCACCTTCCCATCTCCACTCTCCACCACCCACCTATGAGTCAAACCCATCCTATTCCAATCCCCCTGTCCTGGAAACCTGCCTACAAATCTGCATACTCTCCAGGCTCCTCTCGCTGCCCTGCCACCAGGTCTCTGTGTCCCCACCAGGGCCTTTGGAACTCCTCCCACTGAAGCAGGTAAGCCCCCTTGCCATCAAAAGCCTAATCTAGTAAAACATAAAAAGGAACAATCACTGAAAACACTTCAAGAGTAAACTACAGCTTTCTCCTGAAGTAAATAAGATACCCACACTGATGGGCATACCACAGTGCAAAAGGAATAACATGAAACATCGAATGAAAGTAACTCCAACAAGGTTGTCTAGTCCCACAATGGAAGTCTCTAATCAAAACATAGAAGAGACAACAGGATCAGAACCCCAAAATGAAGACACAAGGTATATGACCCTGACCAAGCAAATAACAGAACTTGCAAAAAATCAAGAAAAGACAGACAATCATGTGAATACTGTCCTTGCTAGGTTGGACCTAATAGAAAAAAACCAGACAGTCTTCCAAAGACAGTTAAGTGAGCAGAAAGAGAGCCAAAAAAAAAAAAAAAAAAAAAAAAAAAAAAAAAAAAAAAAAAAAAAAAAGAAAGAAAGAAAGAAATGCAAGGATCCCTCCCACAGGAGTTGGCCCCCTAGGGGCAGAAACTGCAAACATTTTTTTTTCATTTCAAGCCTCAGAGTGGGCTTCCCCACCCCAATGACAAAGAAATTGTGGCTGAAAGGAATACAGAAGTCTTGAAAATCCAGCAGTGGTAGCTTGAGATGCTGAGTTCCTCAGAAACTGATGAGTGGAGACTTCCAGCCAATATGGCAACCACCCAGCTGAGCTGCACCTCCCTGGGAAAGAAAGGTAAGTCATTAAAGGTTCACTGGATCTTTTAGGGGAGAGAAATCTCTAATAGATCACCAGTGGGAGGGCCCAGAGGGGAAAAAACAGGGAATCACTGATTCCCTCACTTGCGGGTAGCCCACCAGACCCCAATCCCACCAAGCAGCCGCTGTACCCACAGTCCCAGCTTCAGGATACCCCTGCACTTACTGTAGGAAAGGGGTCCCAGGCCAACATAGTTCCACTTACCTCACTGCACAGGGGCAATTGCCCTGCTACACCTGCCCATGCATGACCTTGGGCAGGCTCTGCCTGCTGGCGTGCTGGAGCTCAGGCTGCTTCAGTCCATTTGCCCACCACACATGCACTACCGCAAATCCCTGCTGGTTCAAGCTTAACCTGCTTGGCCCATTTGCTCACTTACTGCTCTCACCACTGCCCATTCACATGTGAGCACAGGCCCAGTCCACCTGCCCATGCAAGCTCAAACTCACTCTTCCTGTGTGCCTGAGCAAGATCAGGAGCCAGCCCCTCCCTGTCTGTCACACTGGCTGACCGCCATTGTCCTGTTGCGGATGAGCTCAGATGACTTCTGGTCCCAGGGGTCCACCACATGCGAGTTTAGGCTGCTTCGGTGCTTGGTGCTTCAGTGTTCCTCTGAGCACCAGGGCAGGCAGCTTTGGCACATCACCACGTGAGAGCTCAGGCAACTTTTGTGCCCTTGCCATGCAGGAGCTCAGGCAGCATTAGCATTGTGCCAAGTGAGAGCTCAGATTGCTTAGCATCTGCCTCAGGCTGCTTCAGCTTCCCACTGTGCTTCAGCTCAAGCTGATCCACCCACATATGTATTAGCTCAAGACCACTCAGTCCATCTGATTCCTGACGGCTAGCCCAGGCCAGCTCCCAAAAGAGGCACCACTTCCTCTGCCCATCAAGACCACAGTCCTACTCTCCCTGCCCATACACTGTGATGGGCAGATTTTAGTGCAAAAGAAATAACATGAAAAATCAAATGCAAGAAAATACAGTTAGATCACCCAGTCCTACAATGAACATCTCTAATCAAAACATAGAAGAGTCATTAGGATCAGAACACCAAAATAAAGCTATGAGCAATGAAACCCTGACCAAGCTACAGGTAGAACTTGCAGAAAAGCAGTAAAGGACTAATAATCGTGTGGATGCTTCCACCACTAGATTAGACCTAATAGATAAGAAAATGGAAGGAATTAAAAAACAGCTAAGAGATAGAAAGGAGAGTGAAAAAAAAGAGGCCTTCAAAAATCAGCTGGTGATGCAAAATGAAGACATAAGGAAATGCAAGGATGAATTCGAAGAAGCATCAAGAAAATCAGAAAATTATGTGAAAAGGGAGCTTGGCAGAGGGGTGGAAACTATAGATAGAAAACTAGTAGAAAATGCAAACCTAATTGAACAAGTCCAAAAGTCTCTAGAAGCTCTCAAGAATAGAGTCAGCCATGTGGAGGATAGAAACTCTGAACTGGAAGACAAGAAGGAAGAAACAGTTTGAGAGTTCAAAGGTTTCAATAAGTTCAAAAGTTTCTGTGAACAGAAAATGAGGGAATTGTGGGATATCCTTAAACGTCCTAAAATCATGATCATTGGAATATCAGAAGGAGAAGAAATTCAGACCAAAGGCATGGGGAACTTATTTAACAAAATAATTGAAGAAAACTTCCCAGCACTCTCAAAAGAAAGGCCCATCAAGATACAAGAAGCTAACAGAATTCCAAAAAGATTGGACCAAAGTAGAAACTCTCCAAGACATATTGTTATTAAGACTCTAATCATTGACACCAAAGAGAAAATCCCAAAAGCAGCTAGGGAAAAAGAGCACATCACTTTTAAAGGTAACCCTATCAGAATTACTTCAGACTTCTCAATGGAAACTCTAAAAACCAGAAGGGCCTGGAATGAAACACTGCAAAGTCTAAGAACCTATGGCTTCCAACCCAAACTACTCTACCCAGCAAAAGTATCCCTCATAATAGATGGTGAAAGAAAACATTACATGACAAAACTCAGCTTTACAATTATATGAACACAAAACCAAACCTACAGAGAGTATTTCAGGAAATTCTCCACAAGAAGAATCAAATTATCAAACACAAATGCCTAAAAGAAGCAGATCACAATAACCAAACTCAGAGAAGGCACAAAAAACTTCAAAGTCCATGAAAACACCAAACCACATATAGCAACACAATATGGTAGGGATCAAATCAAATCTCACAGTCATTACCATAAATATTAATGGCCTTAAGTCACCCATCAAGAGACACAAGCTAACAGGATGGATCAGAAAATTAGACCCCTCAATCTGTTGCCTTCAAGAAACCCACCTCACCACTAAAGACAGGCACCTCCTCAGGGTGAAAGGGTAGAAAACAATAATCCATGCAAACAGGACTAAGAAACAAGCACGTGTAGCTATATTAATGTTGGATAAAATAGACTTCAAACCAAAAATAATCAAAAAGAACAAAGAAGGCCACTTCCTACTTATCAAGGGAATGATCCACCAAGAGGATATTACAATCATAAATCTGTATGCACCAAACACAGGGGCTGCACAGTTCATAAAGCAAAACCTACTTGACAATAAAACAGAAATAACCACCACCACCATCATAGTTGGGGACTTCAATACACCATTATCAGTAATAGACAGATCATCCAAACAGAAACTCAACAGGGAAGTAAGAGAGCTCAACAAAACCATAGATCACTTAGACCTAACAGACATCTACAGAACATTCCATCCCAAATCCACAGACTACGCATTCTTCTCAGCAGCCCATGGAATATTCTCTAAAATAGATCATATACTGAGTCACTAAGCCTTCCTCCATATATTTAGGAAGATTGACATAATTCCCTGCATGATATCAGATCACAATGGTATATTGCTAGAAATTAACAACAAAAGACCCACCAAGAATCCCACTGGTACCTGGAAACTGAACAGCACACTTTTAAACAATAAATGGATAGTAGAGGAAACAAAAACTGAAATTGCAAAATTTCTAGAAATGAATGATGATGAGAACACATCATATCAAAACTTATGGGACACAATGAAGGTGGTCCTCAGGGGAAAATTCATAGCACTCAATGCCTTTATAAAAAAGACAGAGAGATCCCAAATCAATAACCTAACCATTCACCTAAAGGCACTGGAAAAACAAGAAAAATCCAACCCAAAGAGCTCCAGAAGGAAAGAAATAATTAAGATCAGAGCAGAAATCAATGAATTGGAAACCAAGGAAGCAATAAAGACAATTGACAAAACAAACAGCTGGTTCTTTGAAAAAATAAACAAGATTGACAAACCCCTGGCCAATTTGATGAAGAAAAAAAAAAAAAAAGAGAGACGATTCAAATTAACAAAATACGAAATGAAAAAGGAGAGATCATAACGGACATAAGTGAAATTGGAAGAATCACCAGGACTCATTTCAAAAACCTCAACTGCACAAAACTGGATAATGTGGAGGAGATGGATAAATTCCTGGACACATACCATCTATCAAAGCTCAACTCAGAGCAGATTAATCTCCTAAAGAAACCTATCACACCCATAGAGATTGAAAAGGTAAAAAACACCTCCCCCAAAAGAAGAGTCCATGACCAGGTAGCTTCTCAACTGAATTCTATCAAACCTTCATGAAAGAATTCAAACCAATCTTTCCCAAACTGTGCCACACAATTGGAGAACATGGAAAGTTCCCCAACTCCTTCTATGAAGCTAGTATCACCCTAATAACAAAACCAGGCAGAGACACCACAAAGAAAGAAAATGACAGGCCTATTTTCCTGATGAACATAGACACAAAGATCCTGAACAAAATCCTCGCAAACCGAATCCAACAACACATCAAAAGCACTATGCACCTTGATCAAGTGGGATTCATCCCAGGAACACAGGGGTGGTTCAACATATGGAAATCTGTCAATGTAATACACCACATAAACAAGGTTAAACACAAAAACCACATGATCATTTTGATAGATGCAGAAAAGGCCTTTGACAAAATACAACATCACTTCATGACCAAAACATTGGAGAGAATTGGCATGGTTGGTATATCTTAACATAATGAAGGCAATATACAAAGCTCCCAAGGCCCAAATAATACTTAATGGAGAGAGATTGAATGAATTCCCATTGAGAACAGGAACAAGACAGGGTTGTCCACTGTTACCTCTGCTCTGCAATATAGTACTGGAAATCCTAGCTCAAGCAATAAGACAGGAGAAAGAAGTAAAAGGGATTCAATTTGGAAAGGAAGAAGTTAAGTTAGCTGTATTCACTGGTGACATGATTGTATACGAAAGAGAACCAAGAGACCCCATCCCAAATCTCTTGAAGGTGATTAACTCCTATAGCAAAGTAGCAGGATCCAAAATCAATTCACAAAAATCAGTAGCCTTTATATATGCAAGTGACAAAGATACAGAGAAAGAAATAAGGGACATGGTCACATTTTCAATAGCAACAACAGCAAAAATACCATGGAATAATGGTAACCAAGGAAGTGAAAGATCTATACAAGAAAAACATAAAAACACTTAAAAAAGAAATTGAGCAGGACTTGAGAAAATGGAAAGACCTCCCATGCTCCAGATTGGCAGAATTAACATTCTAAAGATGGCAATCCTACTAAAGGCAATATACAGATTTAATGCAATTCCAGTTAAAATCCTAACATTGTTCTTCACAGAGATAGAAAAAATGATCTCAAAATTCATATGGAAAGGCAGAAGGTCTCAGATACCCAAGCATATCCTCAGCAAAAGAAATACCTCTGGAGGCATCACCATACATGATCTAAAGATATATTACAAAGTCATAGTAATAAAAAAAAAACAGTATGGTACTGGCATAAAAACAGGAGTATAGACCAGTGGAATAGACTTGATGACCTGGACTTTGGGTCAAGCAACTATAGCTACTTGATATTTGACAAAAGCCCTAACAATATAGGCTGGAAAAAAGACAGCATCTTCCACAAATGGTGCTGGACAAACTGGGTAATCATGTGAAGGAAATTGAAACTTGATCCACACA
The DNA here is from genome assembly GCA_036346955.1 of Dipus sagitta. Lineage (NCBI taxonomy): Eukaryota > Metazoa > Chordata > Mammalia > Rodentia > Dipodidae > Dipus > Dipus sagitta. The sequence goes on from CM070780.1 coordinate 42,546,905, forward strand.
TCTTGCCATGCACTACACTCAAGTCCAAATGGATCAGAGACCTCAATATAAGACCAGAAACATGACTACTACTGGAAGAAAATATAGGAAGAAATTTCCATGATATAGGAATGGAAAAAGACTTCCTGAACAAAACCCCAGTAGCACAGGATCTTAAACAGTCACTCAACCAATGGGATCACATGAAGTTGAAGAGTTTCTTCACAGACAAGCATACAATAAGCAAAGCCAATAGATTACCCACAGAATGGGAGAAAATATTTGCTGATTATCCAACTGACAGAGGCATAATCTCTAGAATCTATAAAGAACTCAAAAACCTAAACAATAAAGTGTCCAACAACCCACTCACAAGATGGGGCAAAGAGATGAACAGGCAGTTCTCAGAGGAAGAAATGCAAATGGCAAACATACACTTAAGAAAATGTTCATCATCCCTAATCATCATGGAAATGCAAATTAAAACAACTATGAGATTCCCCCTTACCCCAGTAAGGATAGCAAACATCAAAAAATCAAATGAAAATAAATGTTGTCGAGGATGTGGAGAATTAGGGACACTCATCCACTGTTGGTGGGAATGTAAGATGGTACAACCACTTTGGAAAGCAATATGGAGACTCCTGAAAAAGCTGACTATAGAGTTACCAACAGACCCAGTTATTCCCTTACTGGGCATGTACCCTAAATCCTTTAAACCACTGTCCAGAGAGATTTGCTCAACCATATTTATAGCGGCTCAATTCATAATAGCTAAGAGCTGGAATCAACCCAGATGTCCATCACTAGAAGAATGGATAACTAAGATGTGGTATATCAATGGAATTCTACACAGCAGTAAGAAAAAAATGACACAATGAAAGTTGAGGAAAAATGGTTGAACCTGGAACAGATCATTCTCAGTGAATTTACCCAATCACAGAAAAGAAAATCGCCATATAGTATCACTCATCTACAGCACTTAACCTGAATCTACCCAAGATGCCAACATACCCAGTTAGCATGTCAAGGACTAGAAAATAGGGTGGGTGTGGAAGGAGGGGAGAGCAAGGGAGGGGGTGGGAGACACAAATCTAGGCCCAAACAGCAATGGTGCTATAAAATTCTATATTCTAAAAGGCAGACCACATGGTTGAACCTTCACCAGGCCCTTAGAGGGAACACCTGAGCCAGAAGACACTGGAGAGTGTATGATGAAGACTGACCTTAATCTTCTACAGCTTCTCTCTCTCTCTTCTCTGTAACTCTTTTATATTCGTTATCTTTTTCTTCCTTTTCTTAGTGGGCACTGACCTGTAACTCCCAGTACCAGCATGTGGCTATCATCCACAGTGAACTTTTGATCAGAGAGACCTACAAGGTTTCCTAAAAGAAAGACATATTTCTGTCAGAGTACTTGATGACTACCAAAGGTTAGTGGTAAGACCATACTGCTGAAGACACCGTATGCGGCTGACACATAAAATGGAATGACATGGCTGGAAGCTGGAAGAGAGTCAGTGCCCAGACAGTCAGCGCGTTTAGTACCAGAAGGTGCTACATGGGTGACTGGCAGAAAATGACCCATATCTGTCCAAGCAACTCATGGTGCAACCTACTTAGAAGCAAATAACCTTTCGTAATGCTCACACAAGTGCAATAGTGGCGCACAGCCATGGTGGGAAATCAACTGCTCTTGATTTGGCTAACTGATCCCCTCAGTGGTACGGGACCCATAGCTGGAGCTGGGAAACAAGTCAGAACCAAATCTAAACATGAGCCCACTCTCCATTATCAAGCCACCACCAATCGTGGGCTACAAGAGGGCCTACACCTATTAAATTCTCTATAAAAAAAATAAGGGTTATTCCATTTGTCTGGTGCTAACTTTACTCTCCGTTGGAGAATCTGCTTCTCTTTCTCAGATAGATGCAGATCCTAAGGAGAGAACCACCCCATCATACCTCAAAAGGGCCCCAGCTGATACTAAAAACAATTGGTGAAAATAAGCAAGGGTGCTGTTTTCTTGGTGAACTGGGTACCAGCACAAGGGTGAAGGAGACTGACACAGAGAACAATCAACTCCTACCAAATCATTTATTCAGAGACCCAGAGGCCCCCAACACCTCATCACTGAAGCAGACCAAAAATGAACCCAACATGGCTCAGGGAAATTTTGTGGAAGAGGGGGCGGCAAGAATGTCAGAGCCACATGCTGGGTCATGATATGCAGAGACATTTATCCTACCCATAACTGTGGGCTAAGTACATGATGCATGACCCATATACCTCAACAAGGAGGGGCCAGTGGGAGGGGGTAGAACATGGATGAGCCTAACGACGGTACCAACTTGACTGTATTCACTGAGTACAAAAATAATTAATAAAAAAACAAATTAATTAAAAATAAAGAAATGCACGGATGAATTCCAAGAAGCATTAAGAAAACCAGAACATGTCCTAGAAAGGGAACTCAACAGAGGGATGGATACTATACAGAAAAAGGCAATAGAAAGTATAAACCAAATTGAACAAGTCCAAACCTTTCTAGAACCCTTCAAAAACAGAGTCAGTCATGTGGAGGACAGAACTTCAGTTCTGGAAGACAAGACAGAAGAAACAGTTCATGAGTCCAAAACTTAAACAAGTTCAAAAATTTTTGTGAACTGAACATGAGGAAACTGTGGAATACCCATAAATGTCCATCATTTGGATCCATCATTTGGATCATAGGTATGTCAAAAGGAAAGAAATTAAGATCAAAGGCATGGAGAACTTATTTAACAAAATTATTGAAGAAAACTTTCCCACCCTTTCAAAAGAGAGTCGCATGAACATACAAGATGCTAGCAGAACTCCAAACAGACTGGACCAAAGGAGAAAATCTCCAAGACATATTTTCATTAAGGCTCTAAAGAACAAAGACAAAGAGAAAGTCCTAAAAGCAGCAAGATAGAAACAACACATTACATATAACAGTAACTCCATCAGAATTACCTCAGACTTCTCAATGGAAACCCTAAAAGCCAGAATGATCTGGAATGGAACACTGCAAAGTCTAAGAACATATGGCTTCCAACCCAAAGTACTATACCCAGCAAAAGTATCCCTCATAATAGATGGTGGAAAAAAAAACAAAAAAAACTTTCCATGATAAAAATCAGCTCTACAACATGAACACAAAACCAAACCTACACAGAATTATCAGGGAATTATCAACACAGAACAGTCAGCCAACCTCAAGGCGCTATAAGAAGCAAACAACAATAACCAATGCCAGAGAAGGCTTAAAAAACTAAAAGTCCAAGAAAACACCAAACCCCATAAAGCAGCACAATATGGCAGGGATTAAATCAACCCTCACAGTTCTTACCCTAAACATTCATGGCCTTAAATCACATATCAAGAGATACAAGTTAAGAGGGTGGAACAGAAAAATGGACCCCACAATTTGCTGTCTTCAAGAAACCCATCTCACCACTAAAGACAAACACCTACTCAGGGTGAAAGGGTAGAAAATGATATTCAAAACAAACAGAAATAAGAATCAATCAGGCATTGCTATACTAATATACAATAAAATAGACTTCAAACCAAAAGTAATCATAAAAAGACAAAGAATGCCACTTCTTACTCATCGAGGGAATGATCCAACAAGAGGATATCACAATCATTAATCTTTATGCACCAAATACAGGTGCACCACAATTCATAAAACAAAACCTACTTGACAACAAAATGGAAATAGACACCAAAGCCATCACATTTGGGGACTTCAATACTCCACTATTAACAATACATAGATCATCCAAACTGAAAATCATCAGGGAAGTAAGGGAGCTCAGCAACACCATAGATCAACTAGACCAAACAGACATCTACAGAACATTCTACCAAAATCTACGTAATACACATTCTTCTCAGCATCCCATGGAACCTTCTCTAAAATAGATAATATACTGCCTGTCCAGCTCTTTGCCCCATTTTGTGAGTGGGTTATTTGACTTTTTTTTTTTAATTTAGGCTTTTGAGTTCTTTGTAGATTCTAGAGATTAGGCCTCTGTCAGGTGGATATTCAGCAAATATTTTCTCCCATTCTGTGGGTAATCTATTGGCTTTGCTTATTGTATGCTTGTCTGTGAAGAAACTCTTCAGCTTCATGTGATCCCATTGGTTGAGTGACTGTTTAAGATCCTGTGCTACTGGAGTTTTGTTCAGGAAGCCTTTTTCCATTCCTATATCATGGAAAGTTCCTCCTAAATTTTCTTATAGTAGTAGTCAAGTTTCTAGTCTTATATTGAGGTCCTTGATCCATTTGGACTTGAGCGTTAGCATGGCGAGATGTGTGGATCAAGTTTCAATTTCCTTCATATGGATATCCAATTTGTCCAGCACCATTTGTTGAAGATGCTGTCTTTTTTTCCAGCCTATATTGTTAGGGCCTTTGTCAAATATCAAGTAGCTATAGTTGCTTGACCCAAAGTTCAGGTCCTCAATTCTATTCCATTGGTCTACAATCCTGTTTTTATGCCAGTCCCATGCTGTTTTTATTACTATGACTTTGTAATATAGCTTTAGATCAGGTATGGTGATGCCTCCAGAGGTGTTTCTTTTGCTGAGGATATGCTTGGATATCTGAGGCCTTCTGCTTTTCCATATGAATTTTGAGATCAATTTTTCTATCTCTGAAATACAAGATTCTGGGGAACTAGCTTGTTTTGTGTAAACTTTTTCTCAGAGCTGAATTAACATCCATTGACCCCAGATAGGGCACCAGTGACAGAACAAAGAAGTTAACTCTAGTCTTGCTTGTTTAATTAGGAGCATGAATTAAGGAGTTTCTTATAGGAGCATAAGTGACTATACCATTGAAGAAAATCTCTTTCCCAGCTTATATATATATTCTTGGGAGGGGAGGGGCTCATGAGTCCCTATGTTGCAGCAACTGTTAACTGCCTAAAGATCCTTTGGGAGGAGGGCTCATCAGACCACTTAAAAAAAAAAAAAAGAACAATAGTGGACCCAATCTTGTGTGTGTGTGATGCACAGAATCATAGTTGCTGAGAGTTTAAAAGGGGGATTCATTTTCTCTTTTCAGTGGTTCATCCATCATTTGTTTGCTAGAAGGTTTTATCCTTTCTTATGGTATCTTACTCTATATTTGCTCAGACCAGAGGCATATTTTATTTATTTTAGCAAAGAGTACAATAGTGGGCTCATGCTCTGAGGATTGGTTTGTCTTTGCACATTTTTATCACTCAACAGCAGCTTGAAAGACTATATGGAAAGACTGGGGCCAAGAGGAAGTGTTGTTCCAGAGGATGCAGTGCACGCTTCAATCCAGGGACCATTCTGCAATGGATCTTCCTTCTGCTCACAATCCAAAGGTCTATGAACCAAACCTGTACCTTTCATTATTATTATTCTTTAAACTCATTTCAGGAACTTTTTCTTTTTTCATAAAAATATTTTATCTATTTATGTATTTATTTGTGTGTGTGGGTGTGTGAGAGAGAGAGAGAGAGAGAGAAAGAGAGGAAGAGAGAGAGAGAGAGAGAGAGAGAGAGAGAGAGAGAGAGAGAGAGAATGGGCATGCCAGGGCTGAAGTCCAGATGCATGCACCACTTTGTTCATCTGGAGACCTTTGGCCTTGCAGGCAAACACCTTAACGACTAAGCCATCTCTCCAGCTCCAGGAACTTTTTCTTTCTATTCCTACAACCATATATTTAGTGGATTTATTGGTTCAGAAGTGCAAGAGTGAAATGGCTTTCCATGTAGTCTGACAGTTTTGTTACATTGAAAACTGAAACCTGTTCTCTGGTCATTTTTCACTTCTTATGCTACTAAAACTAGAGGCAGTTAAAGGGTGACTATGGAGCAGAAAATAGACACCAATAGCATTGAGAAGATAGTTATGTGACATAACCCAGGCAAAGTTTGAAATCTGGAGGTTCACCACAGTGACAAATCACAACTGACTCTCAAAGACTCAGATCCCACAGGAAGAAAGATTGAGCCATTCTACCAGGTGGGACAGCAGAAACTGAGATACTGGTAGGTCAGGGAATATGGAACTGGCACTGGAAGAAGGAAGTTGGGATTCTGAAATTAGGTTGGAGAATTGAAGGACACAGCAGCTATTTGTGTTGTTGCCCATCTCTTTCCCTGATAATGTTTTGCAATATTTTAATAAAATATCATTCACATAACACAAATTTTATAATTTTAAAATGTAAAATTCAATGGCTTTTCTCCACTTGCATATTACACAATCAAGACCACCATATAGTGCCAGAATATTTTCATCATTTCAAGAGGAAACTTCTGAGCTGGGGAGATGGCACAACTAATAAAGTGTTAGGCTGTGGAAATGTGAGGACCTGGGTTTGGATCCCTAGCACTAATGTAATTGCTGGACATGGTGGCCAACACCTGTAATCCAGTGTTTGAGAGGTAGAGACAGGCAGATCCTTGGGACAAGATGGCTGTCTAGACTAGTGGAGTCAGTGATTTCTGAGTTCAGGGAGAAATTCTGTCCCAGTAAATAAGGTGGGGAGTGATTGAGAAAAATACCTACCATTGGCTTCTGGTTCCACATTCACACATGTACATATGCACACATACATGTACCCATATATATTATGAACATTCACACAAACACACCACATACACTCAACAAAACCAAAAATTCTGTTACCAGTTATTTCCAATTACTCCCCTGCTTTATTTTATTATTATTATTATTTTCCCTTCTCTGGATTTGCCTATTCTGGACATTTCATATAAATAAAATTGTACAACATGTGATCTCATGTATCTGCATGAGTTTACTTGGAATAATATTTTCAAGGTTCATTCATGATGCTGAAAATATTCATACTGCATGTGGTGGTTTGATTCAGGTAACCCCTATAAACTCATGTATTCTGGATGCTAGGTCCCTAGCTGATGGAAATTTGGGAATTGAATCCTTCCAGGGGGAGATGTGTTGCTGGGCATGGGCCTACGGGTGTTATATCCAACTCCTCCTTGCCAGTGCTTGACATTGTCCTGTTGCTGTTTTCCATCTGATGTTGGCCAAGAGGTGATGTCCAGCCTCTGCTTATACCACACTTTCTCCTGCCATCATGGAGCTTCCCCCTTGAGTCTGTAAGCCAAAATAAACCCTTTCCTCCCACAAGCTGCTTCTGGTTGTGTGTTTGTCCCAGCAATGAAAAGGTAACTGCAATATTTCATTTCTTTTTATGGCCAGATATTATTCTAGTGTGTGAATATGCCACATTTTGTTGATGAGTTAATATTTCATATTAGGATTATTTCTACTTTTGGATATTATGAAAATGCTACTATGAACATCCATGTACAAATTTTCTAGTGAACAAATGTCCTCTCTCTCTTAGTCCCTCCATTCCTTTCTTTTTTCCTCCCTTTTTTTCGCATGAGACCTTATCTCGAAAAACTAAAACACAAAACAAAACAAAAATATTTTACTTTTATTTATTTATTTGAGATGAGAGAGAGAGAGAGAGAGAGAGAGAGAGCTGGGCGTGCCAGGGCCTCCAGCCACTGCAAATGAATTACAGATGCAAGCACCACCTTGTATATATGGCTTATGTGGGTACTGGGGAACCGAACCTTGGTCCTTTAACTTTGTAGGCAAACACCCTAACCACTAAGCAATTTCTCCAGCTCGAGGTTTTTTGATATTCAGGATGAGGGTCTGTATGAACAGTGGGGTATGGGAGGCTGAAATAAATTGTTTCCTTGATATAACTGACTGTAACCAAATATACAGCTTGGCTGGTTTTTAAGTGGAGCCAAGCCTGTAGCATTGGTGTTAAAACATCAATGATTAGAACCCATGCAAATTGACAACTGAGTAGACCAATAATTGATTTTTGAGGGTAAAATGTGGGTACAATTAAATTGGCTGTTAATTTCAGGAGGCTGCATGCCTTCTAGCCAAGAAGTGATGATATAGAAGGAAGGTGAATCCATCCATATAATGGGTTCCCATAATAGGAGGTCAGCAATGAAAGCCCAATGTTTATTCCCTTTTACCCCAAATAATACCCCAAATTAATACATTACCACAGAGGAGATGATTGCCATCTCATCCACAAGCAAAGTAGTAGGACTTTAGGTTGTCCTGACATTTCTATGTCTGCTCTGATAGAAGAATTTCTTCATGCTCCATCAGGTCACAATAGGGCTTCCTGGTCTGCAGCAGGAGCAGAGAGCTGGCCAGGATTGATTTGGGTTGCTCCAAGTTTGAGTAGCCATGATACCATCTTTTTGAACATTAAAAAAGTTAAAAGTAATGATAGTACCATGTAGTTTAGTCATGGATGGACTTTGGCCTTATTCTCCCTTCTTTTTGTTTAAATAACATGTGTGTTTTTTTAATATATTGTGTGTCCTTTTTGCTATAAAACATGAACTTTTAAGCAGGGTGTAGTGGCACTCGCCTTTAATCCCAGCACTCGGGAGGTAGAGGTAGGAGGATTGTCAAGAGTTTGAGGCTGCCCTGAGACTACATAGTGAATTCCAGGTCAGCCTGGACCAGAGTGAGACCCTACCTCAAAAAACCAAAAAACAAACAAACATGTCCTTTTAAGTTGAAAACATACCTTATATTTTTTATATTTGTAATTTTACATTTTTATATTGAATATTCTCTTATAATTATTATTATCATCATTAGTATTATTATTTTGGTTTTTTAAGGTAGGGTCTTGCTCTAGCCCAGACTGACCTGGAATTCACTATGTAGTCTCAGGTTGGCCTCAAACTCATGGCAATCCTCCTATCTCTGCCTCCCAAGTGCTAGGATTAAAGGCATGTGCCACTGTACCTGGCAGTTGTTATCATTATTTTTGTTATAATTTAGAAATTCAAATGAAAATCCAGGAAGTAGTACTTTATAGAAAGTATAAGAATTGTAAATATAAACAAAATAAATCCAAATTAATTAATTGGTTAAAGATTTAAGTAATAGTATATATTTAGAATGCATTTTAAAATTGCTGTAGTAAGCATGAACAAGCATAAAGCCAAAATCTTAGAGATGAATTATTTTAAATATATATATATGTCTATACACACAAATATATATTGTTATTTTTTCAAGATAGGGTTTTAACTCTAGCCCAGGCTGACTTAGAATTCACTGTGTAATCTCAGGGTGGCCTTGAACTCATGGTGATCTTCCTACCTCTGCCCCAAGGTGCTGGGATTAAAGGCGTGCACCACTGTGCCCAGATATTTTAAATATATTTTAAGCCTGGTTTTACCAATTTAGTGTTATTTTAATGTTTATCCATGTACTTTTGAACATTTAATGGACATAAATGTAATTACATATAAAGACAAACTACATGAAACATAAACACCACAGCATAACAAGTGACTGGTGACAAAGAACCTAACTGATGTTTTATTTTTGTTACCTACGATCATAGAAAAATTGTAAAACCTGTTTTGGAAAGAAATCATTATCAAATTTTATGCAATAAATGTTAATGTCTATTAGCCTGAATCTTTTATCTTATGATTCCAATGAATATTACATTGCCCAAACAAGTAGCATTTATGACTTTATGAATCATTTAGTAAATCCAAAAATAATATCTGTATAGGTTTTAAGAGGTTAAGATTACTTAAGTTTATGAATATGTACTTATAGGGCCTTTTAACATATCATCACAACATTCACTTTCACACACATTCAAACTTTCAGTTGGTATACTAAAATTATTTTAAAAGCAAAGTTAAGAATAATTAAAAAATTGAAGTGGGTACAAGTTATATATTTTTTTGAATTTTATGTTGTTATATTTTTTCTCACAAGATATGAAAACAAACATAAAAACATCATCATAGACACACATCACAAATACATACATAAATCCTGAGGTGCTCCTTAAGAAAATTACATTGCAACTTTATATCTCTTGAGATATAAGAACTCAATAACATAAAAGATCACCAGTGAAATTACTTTGTAGATCTGGAGCAAATAACTATCCATGTTTTTGAGAGTTAAACAGCAGAGAGGGAGAAGTCCTTACAGATGGAAATATCTTTCTAAACATTGTAGGTCAATATTTTATATTCTTTTATTCAGTCTATATCTTCTGCCCTCAAAATTTAGGGAAACTCTTTCAAGCAACTAGTAAGAAACCAGATTTAAAGACTGATCAGATGCATAACAAACAGGGAAGTTAAGAAGAAAGCAAATTTTTATATTTTGAATACAGAATTTTTTGCTTTAAGAGTAGTTCTCCCATGGTGTTTCCAGTTGCTTTCTTGAGGGTGGGAGAGTAGTTAGACTATCTTGGGAACCAGCCTGTATATGACATCTCACCAGAAAAGCCATGTGCTGTAGGAAGAGGTAAGCAAAATTATCCAACACATGTTTGAAGGAAATGAAAAAGAGAGAGATTGCTATTTGCTATGGCATAGTGAAAGAGGTCTTGGACACCTTGTTGTGCCTAGGCAAGATGGGTTTAATTGCTAATAGTAACTCTTTAATAGGAAAAAAAAGCAGGTTTTCCCCAAGCAGGAGGACCTGGGTCTGGGAGAAGAGCTGACAGAGAAGGATGACATTGGCAATCTCCCTTCTCATGAGCCCATATCATATTCTGTCTCCACCTGAGCCTACAATGCCAGATTCACTGTGTTAGGAAACCAAAAATTAATATCACCTACTGTCTATAATGGCTTTAAGAGTTGTTCCTCTGAAATTTGAGTCTCTGAGAATATTAAAAAATGTCAAGAAACCTTAATGTATTCTTTCTGTTCTGTGAAAAATTATTCCTCCATGTTATCCTGACTGAACCACCCTCCCAGAGCATGGGCAGAAATTCCCTATTACTTATGGTTCCACTGTGGAGCTTCCCTTTGTTTTATTTATTATTTTTTTATTTCTGAGTTTCCTTGACTTTTTGTGCCTCCTGAAATTATAATATCCCTGTTCTGGACTTATACACACCATCCAACAGTGTTCGGGTAAAAGTAAAATGAACACACAACAAGCAAAATATGACTTAATGGGGGATCAGGGAGATGTGTTTGAGTGCTTCCCCAACTGACTCACAGTTTGTATTTAGATTAAGGCAATCAAAGCTATGGGGAGTCAGAGAATAAGACAGATCATGAGTTTGCATCAGATCAGATCATGAATTGTTTGTTTATTTTTGGAGAACCTGTGCATTTCCTGTCATCAAGATGTTGACCTCATAAAAACATGCCCCTCCCCCCTTAGCCTATGCAAAGATTAGCCTTTTTCCAATTACCTTGATCTCTACAATCTCCTCGATATGTGCAGTCAAAGCAGCAGAGCAAACTTGTGCACTAGTATAGCATCAATGTTCCAGGGTATTAGATGCTTCCTCCAGTTGCTTACTTACCCTGGTTTGCATCACCCTATTTCATTAGTTTCTTTTAAATCTGCCAAAGTATAGCATGTGTGTGTGTGTGTGTGTGTGTGTGTGTGTGTGTATGGGTGTGTGGGGGTGGTGTTCATATGTATGGCACACACAGGCATGGCCAGCTGAGAAAAATTTTCAGGAGGACCTTGCCTTCCGCCCGATTTGACATAGGGTCTGTTTTCCAGGTTGGCTTGTTTGTGAGCTTCTAGAAAATTCTCTTGCTCCATCTTCTATCTCACCATAGACATTCTGTGATTACAGAAGCCTGGCTTTTACATAGCATAGAGATCCAAACTTAGACAGGCCATATTCATAAAAACAAAAAACAGAACAATGGTTGCCACAGGCTAGGTGGGGAAATAGGGGAATTGCTTAAGTAGGGTACAGATGCAGGAATGAATATGTTCTGGAGATCTGTTGCATAGCAGTATGTATTACTCAACAACATTGGACTGTATAGCATAAGTTGGTTAATATAAATTTCATACTATTTTCAGATTCACCTGGGGCATCTAATATGGCCTAATCACAGAAATAATACTTCACTCTATTCTCAAGTCCATGCTGTTGGTGACAATTATCCCCCAGAAATATGCATAGGACTTTCCAGCACTACGAGAACAAGCCAGGAGGAAGCTGGCTTTCATCTCAGTTCCAGAATGATCCTGCAGCCACAGTATGTGTTGCCTTTAGCAAAGGGGCCTTATCATCTGAATCTGTTGGGTAACCAAGTGCCTTGATAATGGCCTGCATTGTTTTGTGGGCCACTTGGGCTGACCAACTGCTTACTGTGTGTGGGGGGAGTAACCCAATTCTTACACTGGGATTTATGAGAAAATTTCTGTAGTTTTAGATTAAAGGGTTTTTCATCCCTACTGGGTACTTCTGCTCAAACTATTTGCTCCTCTCTCTTTTTAAGGGAGTTCTATCTTTTTTGTTTTGTTTTGCTTTTTGTATTTTGAGGTAGTGTCTCACTATAACCCAGGCTGACATGGAATTCACTATGTAGTCTCAAGGTGGCCTTGAACTCACGGTGATCCTCCTACCTTTGCCTCTCAAGTGCTACGATTAAAGGTGTGTCCTACTACACCCAGCTCAGTTCTATCTTTTAATTAGCTAACCAAGAAGGGTTATATGGTACTGATTCATGCCATCTTTAGTTTTGTGTGTCTTCTATCTTCTTTCCCTCCCTTACCCCAGTCCACCCAGATCCTTCCACTCCCTGTAATCTGTTCCTCTACTTTCCTGTCTGGTATTCCATCCTCTCCTCCCTTCCTGCTTCTCCCCAAGTCTCATTCTAGCTTCCTTATCAATACCACTGTTGCTTAGTACAACTTATAAAGAAATTAAACAATTCTATGTTAGGATACACATACCTGAGAGAACATATGGATTTGGCATGTTCAACCTTAACAGTATGATTTTTTCTAGGTCCAACCATTTTAATGAAAATTTCATAATGTCATTATTCCTTACGACTGAGTAGAATTACATTCATTATCCATTCATCAGTTGATGGGCATCTGGGATGATTAAATTTCCATCTATTGTGAATAAAGCAGCAACATTCATGGTTGAACAAGTTTTTCACACAAACTGCTTTTAGCCCAGTCAAGTCAAGGCAAAGCAATTTCTCACCCTCGGAACACATATCTCTATAGTAGTCTTTAGGGTATATACCCAGGAGTGGCATAGCTGTGTCTTAAATGGCATATCAATTTTTAGATTTTGGAGAAACCTTTGTACTGATTTCCACCAATGGTTGTACAAGTTTGCACTGCCAGAAACAGTGGGTGAGAGTTTCTCTTTCCTCATAATCTCACCAGCATTTTCTGTCATTTGTCCCTTTGTTGATAGCTATTCTGAGTGGAGTGTCTCACTGAGTGGAGTGGAATCTCAGAGTAGTTTTAATTTGCATTTCCATGATGGCTAAAGATGTTAAAAATCTTATTAGATGCTTATTGTCTTTCTTTGAGAACTCTCTGTTCAGCTTCCTGCCCCAATTTTGAGTGGGTTGTAGATTTTTAATTATTTATAATTAATTTAATTTAATTATTTATAATTATATTTAATTAATATATTTATTTTATATTTTATTATTTATTTATTTATTTATTTCAGAAAGAAAGGGAGAGAGATAGAAAGAGAGAGAGAGAGAGAGGCAGAGAGAGAGATAATGGGTGCACCAGGGCCTCCAGCCACTGCAAACAAACTCCAGACACATGCACCACTTTGTGAATCTGGCTTGTGTGGGTCCTGGGGAGTTGAACCTGGGTCCTTTGGCTTTGCAGAGAAGTGCCTTAACAGCTAAGCCATCTCTCCACTCCTATTTATTTACTTGCAAGCAGTGAGAGATAGAGAAGTGAGACAGAGAGAATGGGTATGCCATGACCTTCAGCTGCTGCAAACTAACTCCAAATGCAAGCACTACTTTGTACATCTGGCTTTACATGGGTACTGGGGAATTGAACCCAGGTTATTAGGCTTTGCAGGCACTTTCCGTAACTGCTGGCTATCTCTCCAGCCCAGATTGGTTTTATTGTTTAGTTCTTTGAGTTCTTTGTATATTCTAGATATTAAACCTTTGACAGATGTCTAGCTGGCAAAGATATTCTCCCATTCTGTAGATTGACTCTGTTGATAATTTGCTTATTTGAATAGTAACTTTTTAGTGTCATGAGATTGTTTGCTTAGTTCTCTGAGCTACGGGGGTCTTAAACAGACAGTTTTCCCCTATGTCTATATCTTGGAATGTGTTCCCTACTTTTTTTCTAATCATTTTAGAGTTTTAGGTTATATATTGGGGTCTTTAATCCCTTTGGAGTTGATTTTTGGAAGGCAGCTATGCTCACCACTATGCAACCAATGCAGACTGGAATTGACTTTTGTACAAGATGAAAGATGAGGGTCTAGATTCATTCTTCCACAAGTGGTTATCCAGTATCTCCAGCACCATTTGTTGAAAATGCTGTCTTTTCTCCAGTATGTGTTTTTGGCTGTAGTTAGAAGAACTTATGTGTCTGTAAAACAAGCCACGTGTTTGCAAGGATATTTCTTCTCTATATTTTCAGTACCCCACTAAACCTCCGGAGGTCTAGACTCTAATAATGATAGACATGATTTCTTCCTTTTATGATATTCAGTGAAGCCTTTTTGAGTACAGCTCATTTTCTGAATTGAATAATGTCCCATTCATAGTATGTTCTTTGTATTCAATTCAGCTGTCTATGGCAACCCTGCTTGAGATGACTGAAAAGCCTGTCTGGGTGAATATTAATTTTAACTGAGAAAATTTTCCTTAAGAGTGAATGGTTTGAATGCACAAAAGAAATAAGTAGAACTAAGAACTTGGAAGTATTGTTTCCAGCACTTAAATATTTTTTGTTATTGACAACTTTTAAACTTACTGACAACAAACCATGATAATTCCCTCCCCTCCCCCATTTAGCCCTTCACAACTCCACTTTCCATCATATCCCCTCCCACTTTCTGTTGGTCTCTCTTTTATTTTGATGTCATCATTTTTTTCTCCTATTATGAGGGTCTTGTGAATATATTGCTAGGCACTAAAAGGTTATGGATATCAAGGCAAATTTCTGGCTGGACAGTTGCATTGTAAGGAATGGTACCCTTCCTTTGGCTCTTACATTCTTTCTACCACCTCTTCCACAATGGACCCTGAGCCTTGGAGGGTGTGATAGAGATGTTTCAGTGCTGAACACTCCTCTGTTTCTTCTTCTCAGCATTGTGTTGCCTTTTGGGTCATCCCAGTGGTCACTGCCATCTGAAAAGAGAAGCTTCTCTAACCAAAAGTGAGAGTAGCATTAATATGTGAATATGAACATTAGCTGTAGTGCTTTCAGGGCAATTTAGTGAGAATAATATATGCATTTAGCCAGGCAAGTGCAGGATTTAAAGCCCTAAGGATCATGACCTCCCCTGCCATAGGCTTTTGATTAGGTTTTCAGTACCAGGCATGTATTCCCTCCCATACGGGGGGGGGGGGTCTCCAGTCCAATTAGAGAGCAGCTAGTTGCCCCCCAGTGCAGACATGACACTATTGTACCCATTTGGTCACTTATATTTGACCAACAGCTTAAAGATTAAATGCTTCTCAGCCGGGTGTGGTGGCGCACGCCTTTAATCCCAGCACTCGGGAGGCAGAGGTAGGAGGATTGCCGTGAGTTCAAGGCCACCCTGAGACTCCATAGTGAATTCCAGGTCAGCCTGGGCTAGAGTGAGACCCTACCTCGTAAAACCAAAAAAAAAAAAAAAAAAAGATTAAATGCTTCTCAAGAGAAATCCAAACTTGAGTGATATCAGATCTAAGCAACTATCTTTGAAGAACTGGGAGCTTTCCAGGGTTGTGAATAGAAGTTTTTAGCTAGTAAGGATATACAAATAAAGCCATTAACACATGGTTAGATCTTAATACATAAAGCATAATTTAGCTGCAAGACAATACACCTGGTAGTTAAAGCTTATAGTATCTTAAATTTTAGCTGGGTGTGGTGACATATGCCTTTAATCCCAGCCCTTGGGAGGCAGAGGTAGGGAGATCACCATGAGTTTGAGGCCATTCTGAGACTACATAGTGAATTACAGGTTAGCCTGGGCTAGACTGAGACCCTACCTTGAAAAACTAAACTAAACTAAACTAAACTAAACTAAACTAAACTAAACTAAACTAAACAAAGCTAAACAACACAACTAAACTAAAATGAAATGAAATAAAAGAGCTTATAGCATCCTGAATTCTAAAAGAACAATCATATCCCATGCATATGTATGTTGGTACCCACGGAGAATCCTACTCTACCTTCTTCATCTTAAATAGTAGAGCATGAATAATCTAACATGAGCTTTTAGTTTCAGGAGTGTGAAAGCTGCTCATAGTTTTTCCCATCTCAACTTCTTTTTCCTCATGTCCTCCATTTTAGAAGTCAAATGACTGACTTCTTGTGGAAAAGAAGATTAGTATAGCCCATTTAACAACTCAGATCATTAATGTGTTAGATGACCCCAAATTTCACTCAGCCTAATGTTCCCAAAATATCACAAGGAATATAAAGAGCCATTTTTCTTTGCAAATGAAAGTCTGAGGAGACTGTTTTGGCAGTTTGCCTGTCCTGCATGTGAGTGTCAGAGACTATCTAAACTACAGAATAGAGGTAATGCTCCTTTCCCAGACAAGATGCTTTTGATTGATTTTTCAGAAGCATTAGGTGATTTGTTGTGGAAAGCATAACCCAGTTTCAAAGCTATTCTTGCCAAATACCCCTTCCAGTATTTTCAATCTATACATTTATTGGTACCCTGGTTGTCAACTATAGCCAGTCACATTTCAGACACAATCTTTCACACTGAGAAATGGAAATTAATTGTTTTCATTGATCACAACCATGGAGGTGCTGCTATATGCTTTTCCTGTCAGAATGGTGTCTGCCTTCAAAATTATGAATGAGGGCTGGAGAGATGGCTTAGCAGTTAAGGCATTTGCTTGCAAAGCCAAAGGTCCCAGGTTCAATTCCCCAGGACCCACATTAGCCAGATGCACAAAGGGGCGCACACATCTGGAGTTCATTTGCAGTGACTGGAAGTCCTGGGGAGACCATTTCCTCTCTCTCTCTCTCTCTCTCTCTCACTTTGTCTGTAAAATAAATAAATAAAAGTAAAGATAACACAATTAGGAATGAAAATGTGTGTGCTGCGGACCTAGAAAATACAGGATCAATTCTCTTCCACTCTAAACCTGTACTAGATAATGTCCTTTCTCTGTGCATCTGAGAAATCCAGGGACTCCAAGGACACTGAAGTGATCAACACATTAAGTGGCTTCTCTTTCCTCTGCTTGTGCCCAAGGCTATGTGTGTTACTCTAAGAAAACAATGTGTCATTCATGTCAGCCTCAGAAAATTTCTCTCAATCTGTATTTGGTTTCTGTCCTATTTATTTCATACTCTGCATTTTCTCCTCTCTGCTGCTAGTCTTTTATGGCTATCTAGAGTCTCCAGGTTTGGAGATTGAACTTCTAAGATAGTGCTGGGATATAGGAGGCTGGCTGGCATATGCAGAGCAGCCAGCATGGCTGGTGGAGGAGGCAGGCCTGGGCATTTTGGTTTTGGTTTCTGGTAAGTTGCTTCTGGAGGCAATTGCTTTCTGTGGAAGGCAGTTCTCTACAGCATTCCTACACTTCTCAGACAGTGTACAGGGCTGTTGGAGAGCTAATGGCCATAAATAGGTAGAGATAATAAAGGTGAGAAATGTTTCCCTTCTTTGAGACTTCAGGGTAGTAGGATCTTCTCTCTTTCCCTCCTTCCCTCTGTGGAGAGCTTTGCTTATGCTCCAGTTAGTATTCTTCCCTCCTCTCTGGAAAGTAGCAGGGACTCTCTCCTTATTTTTCCTCTCCCTGCCTTTGAACCTGCAACCTCAAGCATGCCAACCTAACACACTACCACTGTGCTACATCTCCAAGGTGCTAGAATTAGATGTGACCTTAACTCTAGCAGGATTTACTACATCTTAAATACTTACATCTGCTTTCCTTTTCTACTCTACATTTAGCTGTACCACACTGAAGCCTGTCTTTAGCTATTCCATTCTACTTCCCCCATTCCTCAGGATTTCTAAAGTCCTGTCTCCATTTGTTGCCATGAACCCTCTGGAGCAGCTTGTTACCCAGCTCTCTTCACCCTTGGGCTTTTAAACTGTGTCAAGTCCCATCAATTCTCCAAGACAAGCAAGACAGAAACCAATGTCTTTTTTTTTTTTTTAACAATCTTTTCTTTTTTTTTGTTTCTTTATTTGTTTATTTGAGAGTGTCAGAGAGAAGGAGGCAGAGAGAGAGAGAGAGAGAGAGAGAGAGAGAATGGGCACGCCAGAGCTTCCAGCCTCTGTAAACGAACTCCAGACGCATTCGTCCCCTTGTGCATCTGGCTCACGTGGGTCCTGGGGAATCGAGCCTCCAGCCGGGGTCCTTAGGCTTCACAGGCAAGCACTTAACCGCTAAGCCATCTCTTCAGCCCAGAAACCAATGTATTTTATGGCCTCCCAAAAGGCAAGGGCATTGATATAAGTTAACTTTTTCATCTCCCCAGAAGAACTTGAGAATTTCATTTGCTCCTACTCATTCTACACTGAGGCAGGGGAAGGAACCTTGGGCAGTGACTACATGCCAACTCAAACTTCTCTTGTTCTCAGTGGCCTGGGGCATGGCCTGCAAGTGCTGTGATCCAGGCAAGATTAAACCCAGTCCTTTGGGAGACCCAGAGGTGTCTGTACACTGGTGTTGCTGTGTCCTCTCTTCCCTCCCCAGAGTTCCCACCCAATCAACCTGCACTAACTGGAGCTGGAGGCTATCGCAGGGAAGTCCACGGATACTCCTCTAGGCATCCACGAGGCTGGCTTTCTGTTCCACTGGGAGGTGGGAGACCCCTAACTGGCCTCTCAAACTTTCACAGGGGAACTGGTCAGTGCATTTCTGTTAAGTCAGCATGTCTTTGGGACATAGACACAATATGGGGTCAAAATAAAAACATGGTTCTGCATTAAGTAAAGTGAAACAGAGACTATATCAAGAAACCTACTGTAAGACTTCCCTTGTGATACCTTGTAAGCAGGATTCTTGCTGCGTAGGAAAGCAAGTTTCCCAGTCAATGAAAAGGCAGGGAATGTACAGAAATCAGGTGGGGGAGTGAGTCTTAACACTTGAAAATAGGATGCTGGTTTTTGTATAATTGGTTTAATTATTAATAATAATTGGTATATAATATATATTATATGATAATATAATAATTAATAATAATTGGTCTAATAATTAATAATAATTGGTATAATTGATAATAGTTTTATCATCAAAGCATGAAAACCTAAAAATGTCATTTGGCAAAATGGCTCAGTTGTCATTTACATGACAAACAGAACAGTTTATCTACACACTAAAATCCCACAAGCGGTATGGAAGGATTCAGTTAAAGGAAGATGTGTACTCATTCTTTTGCATGTCTCCTTGGCAAATAGAAAAGCATGGAAATAATTAGGATTAAAGAGTAAAGTTCAGAAATTACTTACACATGAGGTAAACATTTGAATTTAACAAATGAGGCAAGATGGTAGCAACAAGCCCTACTGAGGCCAGAGGCTAGGTGTCTGGGATGGAAATGAGCTGGTAAAATGAAGAAGGAGAGGGACAAGGAGAAGGGGAAGGGGAGGGGGAAGGGGAAGGGGAAGGAGAAGGAGGAGAAGAAGCAGAAGCAGAAGCAGAAGCAGAAGCAGAAGGAGAAGGAGAAGCAGAAGCAGAAGCAGAAGCAGAAGCAGAAGAAGAAGAAGAAGAAACACCCTTTCCTCTTCGGTGTATTTAAAAAAATTCAGTTTCTAGGGTCTGCTCTAAATACAGAGGCACAAACTCTGACAGCAAAAGATATACTGAGAGGGAGAGGAGGACATAGAAAGAAAGAGAGAAAGAGAAGGAAGAGAAAGGTTTTTTAAGTTATTTAATTTTGGTTCAGAATTTCTAATTCTTTGGTGTAAACAGTGATTTTAATGAGGAACATGTTATGCCTCATCTTTCCATGACTACTTTATCCTAGACACATTTTACTTTGGTTCAGTCTAGGAATATTGACTGGAGTCTGTGAAAAGTTTTCAAATTCTACTAAGTCTTTTAATTATTAGAAATGTTAGAGAACTCACCAAATAAATGACTTCATTAAACCATTTGTTTTTCTTTTTGCCATTGGGAAAATTTCCAAGCAAAAAAGAGTGAAAGCTATAATCATATTTCAGCAATCTCACCTTGTGACAATGTGAAATCAACTATGATATAGATACCATCACTCTTCCTCTTGCAGATGGGCTGCTCCATCTGGAAATCAAGGTTGGTGCCACCTAAACAGGTTTTTGCTACAAGGAATTTGAGGACATCCTCCTCCACTTGCAGGATATTGAGGGCTTTGGACATTGCATTAGTTTTCCCTTTTTTTCTTTTTGGATTTTTGAGGTAGAGTCTTGCGCTAGTCCAGGATGATGTGGGATTTATTATGAGTTTATGAGGAATACCTGATACAAACCACCACAGAGCACAGCCTTGAGTATTGATCCTTGCCTTCCACCTTGTTTGAGGCAGGGTCTCTTATTATTCACAAGACTTCTGGGGTTTTCAGTCTCTGTCTCTATCTTACCATAGCCATGCTGGGATTACAAACATTTGTACTACTGTATCCATTGGGTTCTGGGAATTTAAACTCAGGTACTCACACTTGTACAGCAAATATGAGTATACACTAAACCATCTGTGCAGCTCCTCTTCACTTTAACCCATTTTCTCAGTGAACTTTTCACTAGTATGTGTTCCCTTGCCTGGGAACTAAATAAACTCAGAACTTGCTTTATCAATCACTGTAATGGCTATGAACTTTTAAAAATTTTTCTTTAGTTTTTAGAAAGAGTAGGGGAGGGGTGGGTAATTGGTGCACCAGGGCCTCAACCACTGCAATGGAACTCCAGCTTGTGCCATCTAGTGTGCATGTGTGACCTTGTGCTTGTATCACCTTTGTGTGTCTGGCTTACATGGGATCTGGAGAGGGATCGAACATGGGTTCTTAGGCTTTGTAGACAAGCGTCTTAACTGCTAAGCCATCTCTCTAGCCCCTGTCAGCTTTTTTTTAAAATTACCTCACACCAATCCAATGATTTAGCTTCAAACCTTACTCCTACTTTTTTTAAAAAAAATATTTGTTTGAGAGGGAGAGAGAGAGAGAGAGAGAGAGAGAGAGAGAGAGAGAGAATGGGTACACCAGAGCCTCCAGCCACTGCAAATGAACTCTGGACTCATGTGCCATCATGGTTACATGGTTACTAGGAAATTGAACCTGGGTCTTTAGGCTTCGCAGGCAAGCACCTTAACAACTGCCATGCTATCTCTCCAGCTCCTTACTTCTATTTTTATCTTAAAATTGAGACCCAGGATGGCTTGCTAAAAATTGCATTTCTAGTAAGCTAAAGATCTGAGCTTAAATTTTTGTAATTTAACATCATACTTTCAATTATAATTCTGTGTTGAAATGGTAGGAACCTGGTTGATGAATGCTATATCCTAAAGTTATCCCCCCAATCCATGTACTAGAAATTAATCCCTAATGAAACAGAACTGGAAGATGGAGCCTTTTGGAAGTCATAAGGGCTCATTTTTATAAATGGATTATTGCCATGTAGAGAGGTTTGACAGACAGTTTGGTCATCCTCCATCTTCTGCCATGTGAAGACCTAGCATTCTTCCCCTCAAGGTACACATTGAAAGTAGGAAGCAGCCCTTACCATATACTTGCACCTTGATCTGTTTTCTATTCTTTTTGTGTGTAGTATGTGCTGTCTGTGTGGTATATACACATGTTTATATACAGATGTGCATCCTACACATGCAGAAGTTAGAAAATGATGTTGAAAGTCCTTCTTGATTACTCTTTTTCCTTATTTCCTTGAGACAGGGTCTTCTACTGAACCTGACACTTCCCCTGTTTTGTGGTGAGGCTGGTTCGCCAAGGACCCACAATGATCCTCCTGTCTCCATGCTCCCTTCAGCCCCAGGGCTATAGGTGTGTGCAGCCTGCTTGACTGGCTGCTACATGGGTGCTGAAAATTAGATTCAGGTCCTCATATGTGTGCAGTAAATGCATTATGCATTGAGTGAGCTCTCCCACCCCTACATGGCTGGTGGAGATTGGATTTAGGTCCTCACATGTGTGCAGTAAATGCTCTTACCCACTGAGATGTTGCTCATCCCTTTTTTCTGTTCTTTATGCCATTCCATGTGTGGTGTTCTTTTATAGCAGCACAGAATAGTCCAAGGTGATCCACACTAAAGAAATCAACCATTGAGCAGAGAAAGAGCCACTAGAACAGAAGCAGAGCAGATGGCAATCAAATACTGAAAACCAAGTACTTATTACACAGTGATCTCTGGAGCTGGCCTTTCATTCAGAATGAGTGCTCCCCTGAAATGATTCAGGGTTTGGGGCAGAGAGGAATATGATTCTTTTTGTCTGGGCTTGGCCCTATTGCCAAAGGTTGACAGGGTTCATGTTCCTCTTCCCCCCAGGAATTAGTGTCCCAGCTGCCAGATGGCAATAGTGTTTGGCTGCCTCAAGCCATAATAATCTTTCAATTTGCTCTTAAGTGGCACTGCCTACAAGACATTGGCTGAGATTCTGGTGGCTGCTCTTACTGAATTGCTAATGTGGCTGTTGCCTGTGAGAGCATCCTGAAGAAAGAAAGTCTTACAGAGGCTGTAAAGATGAATTGGATAGAAGGTACTGATAACAGATGACACACTGGGAAAGCACCATCCTCAATAAAGGAGGGCATAAAATATCTTCTTTGGTTTATGATACAGTCAGGTTCACATTGCTGGCAGAAATCACCCAGCCGAGAGCAGCTTGTGGGAAAAAAAAGTTTATACCGGCTTACAGACTTGAGGGCAAGCTCCATGATGGCAGGGGGAAATGATGACATGATCAGAGGGTGGACATCACCTTCTGGCCAACATAAGGTGGACAATAGCAACAGGAGAGTGTGTCAAACACTGGCAAGTAGACACTAGCTATAATACCCACAAACCTACCCCCAATAATGCCTCCAGGAGGCATTAATTCCCAAATCTCCATCAGCTGGTGTGGTGGTTTGATTCAGATGTCCCCCATAAACTGAGGTGTTCTGAATGCTAGGTTCCCAGCTGATGATGATTTGGGAATTAACACCTCCTGGAGGCAGTGTATTGTTGGGGGCAGACCTACAGGTATTATAGCCAATTTCCCCTGGCCTGTGTTGGCCAAAGAATCATGTCCACTCTCTGCTCATGCCATTGTTTCCCTCTGCCATCATGAAGTCTCGCTTCGAGTCTATAAGCCAAGATAAACATTTTTTCCCACAAGATGCTCTTGGTCAGGTGATTTCTGCCAGCAATGCAAACCTGACTTCAACAATAAAGTGGTACCGAGAGTGGGATTGCTGCTAGACACCTGACTGTGGCTTTGGCCTTTTGGAGCTGATTTTCAAGAGCAATGTGGAAGGATTTGAAACCTTGGCCTAAGAGATGCCTTGCGGTGCTGTAAGTACAGCTTGATGGATTGTTCTGGTCAAAGTTGAAAGACCTGAATGTAGTAAGAACTAAGACTGTGGGGTTTGGTTTATGAGGGTGAAAAGGAGCTTTGTCTGAACTGGGCTAGAGCAGTTTGTCTGAGAGGCTTTGTTGTTATGCCTGTGTCCTAAGAAGTTGAGCAGGGTTACTTTGCATAGAAACAGACTGGTGTGAGCAGAGGGATATGGAACAGAAAAAAATGAAATCTTTGGGTGAACTGCTGCCCATTCAGCTGCAATTGAGAGATTACAGCCTTTGAGATTGGGCTAGCTGGCCTGCACTGGGGCATCAGGAAGAATGAAGACTCTTGGAGGGGCCTCAGTGCTCAAGAAGTTCCTGTTCTTCTCAATCTGTTTTATTCCCCCCCTGGATTAACAAATTGGTACCCTACCTGATATTGTAGAATATAAGAAATGCAGGAAAGAGAGGGCCATTGAGTTTGCAACACGGTTTTGTGTTTTGGAAACAGTCATGGGCAGTGTGAAGCAGGTTTGCTGGATGGCTGCATGGAGACCCAATGGAGCCATGAGGATTAACTATAGGTTGCAGTGGAGACCCGGTGGAGATGCTGGGACTACTAGATGACTGCTAAGGAAAGCTGCTGGCTGAGGATGAAGTTTTCCAGGACTGTGAGTAGCCTAGCTGGGGTGGTGGTGGGGGGGTGGAATTGGAATACCAGAGACATGTTACTGGTTAGAATAGAACTTGGAGATTTGTCACTGGCTAGAGTTGTTGGGCTTGGTGTTTGCCCTGCTGAAATAATGTATTGCTTGAGTATTTCTTTGCTATTCCCAATGCCATCTTTTGCAGTGTGAGTGTGTATTCTGTACCATTATGGGTGTTTGGGGGATTTTTTGGTATTACAGCTCACTTAAAAGACCCTGGATTATGGGGATACTTGAACATCATTGTGATTCACAAAAATTATGGGGAATGCATTATATTTTATATCATTTAAGATTATCAGTTTATGGGGGCCAGAGGCAGAATGTGGTGGTTTGATTCAGGTGTTCCCCCATAAACTTAGGTGTTCTGAATGCTAGGTTCCAAGCTGATGGAAATTTGGGAATTAACACCTCCTGTGGGAAATGGACTGTTGTGGGATGGTTTATGGGTATTATAGCCAGTGCCCCCTTGCCAGTGTTTGGCACACTCTGCTGTTGCTATTGTCCACCTTATGTTGGCCATGCCATTGTTTTCCCCTGCTGTTATGGAGCTTCCCCCTCAAGTCTGTAAGCCAAAGTAAACCTTCCCCCCCCCCCACAAGCTTGTCTTGCTCAGATGATTTCTGCCAGCATTGAAAACCTGACTGCAACAGCTTGGGACTTAGCATTCAGAACACCCAAGTTTATGGGGGACACCTGAATCAAACCATCACATTCCACCCCTGACCCCCATAAACTGATAACCATACATAATATAAAATGCAGTGCATTCAGTCCAAATTTAAAAGGCCCCATAGTTTTTATTAATCCTAATGATGTTCAAACATCCCCATAATCCAAGGTCTTTTAACTGAACCGTATTATCAAAAAAAAAAAAAAAAAAAAAACCAAAAAACAACAAAAAAAAAACCCATAATGGCACAGAATAAACATTCACACTGCAAAGATGGCATTGGGCATAGCAAAGAAATATTCAACCAATACAAGATTTATAACAACCAGGGCAAACATCAAACTCTGTAGTGCCAAGTCCAACAACTCTAGTCAGTGGCAAGTCCAATAATTCTACCCAGCACAAGTCTCTGGAGTTCCAATTCCACCCCTCCAGCTAGGCTACTCACAGTCCTGGAAAACTTCATCAGGGCTGGCAGCTTTCCTTAGCAGCCATCTTGTGGTCCTGGCATCTCCACTGGGTCTCCGTTGCAACCCACCATTCATCCTCATGGCTCCATTGGGTCTCCATGCAGGCAATCCAGCTACACACTGCCCAGGGCCATTTCCAAAACACAAGACAGTGTTGCAAATCAATGACCTTCTCTTTCCTGCTTTTCTTATACTCCATAACACCAGGTAGGGTGCCAATTTGTTAATACAGGGGGGAATAAAGTAGACATTGAAGAACAGGACACTCCTTGAGCATTCAGCCCCTTCAAAAGAATCTGCATTCTTCTATTGCCCCAATGCAGGTCAGCTGGCCAAATCTCAAAGGTTGTAATCTCTCAATTGCAGCTGAGTAGGCAGCAATTTTGACCTCATGATTTATTTCTGTGCCATATCCCTCTGCTCACACCAGTCCATTTCTACACAATGCAACCCTGCACAAATTCTCAGGGCACAGGCTTGCTGTTATGCTTCTAGCTTCTAGCCCAGTCCAGACAAAGCTCTTTCTCACCCTCATAAACCAAAGCTCACTGTCCATAGTTCTTACTGCATTCAGGTCTTGCAACCAGAATAGTCCTCAAGTTGTACTTATAGCACTGCAAGGTGTCTCTTAGGCCAAAGTTTCAAATCCTTCCACATTCCTCTTGAAAATCAACTCCAAAAGGCCAAAGCCACACATTCAGGTGTCTAGCCACAAATTATACCACTCCTCAGCACCAAAATTTCTGTTGCAGAAAGGTTCACATTGCTGGCTGAAATCACTCAACTTTAACATCAGCTTGTGGGAAAAGAGGTTTATTTTAGCTTATAGGCTCCAGGGGGAGCTCCATGATGGCAGGGGAAAATTATGGCACAAGCAGAGGGTAGACATTACCCTCTGGCCAACATAAGGTGGACAATAACAAGAGGAGAGTGTGCCAAACACTGGCAAGGAGACACTGGTACCAATAAGCCCACCCCCAACAATACACTGCCTCCAGAAGGTGTCATTTCCCAAATCTCCATCAGCTGGGAACCTAGCATTTAGAACACCCAAGTTTATGGGGGACACCTGAACCAAACCACCACAGTGTATATATGAGCTGCTTGCTGATTATTAGATGATTACTGAATGGACTGATGAAGGAAGAAGGGAATATCCTAGTGTCATTGGTTGTACCATTCTTTTTACCAAAACACATATTAATAACATAAATCTCACCCTTGTTTGAAGGCTTCATCTCCTCCATGAAACCCTTAGCAATACCTGCCTGTGGTTACCTTTTTCCATTCTAATATCTATAGTCCATATAGTTCTGTCTATACCAACAGCACATGCTATCTAATAGTTTGCTTCAATGTCTGTATCTCCTTCTCTGTTTATCTTATATATAGATAAATACAGGAATAGGCATCTTATTCTTAATAAATGTGCCTATTTCTGAAATATAGGGACTACAGTATTTACTTGATGTCCCCTAATTCATTATATTAGCTATTTTCTCATGCTATAATACTCCACAGAAGCAATTGAAGGTAGCTTTCCTTTTTCCTTTCTTTCTTTCTTTCTTCTTTCTCCTCCTCCTCCTCCTTCTTCTTCTTCTTTTTTTTGAGCTAGGGTCTTCCTCTAGCCCAGGATGACCTGGAATTCACTGTTGGGCCTTGAGAGGCCCAGACGGAAGGCCTAGTGGAACTTCCTGAGCCTAGCTAAAGTTTGGTGACCTGTCTCTGGCCAGCTAGGACTCAGCAAGACACGTAATGGCTTCTTGCCTGCTACTTCCGCATAGGAGTTGGAATTATCATTTCAATAGTCACAGTTTACTATTGGCCCTTACCTCTCCCCCCATCCTAGAATCCCCTCCTTCATTCTCAATATTATATAGGCAACCACCTGTAAAAATAAAGTGAGTTCCTGCTTCAACAAGACTCCCGACTCAGTGTGGTTTTTCTCCAGTGACTAGGAGAGGTTCTGAGTCGTCCAACAATCATCTTCCTCCTTAACCCCTTGGGAGGAACCAGCGGGCCTGGTCCTTCCTCAGCACTACCTGTCGGGGGGAGCCCGGAATCTGGCGCCTAACGTGGGGCTCCGTGAACCCGGCAGACTAGTGCCTCGTGAGAGTCATTCATTGAGGAGGTCAATCGGTGTGCGGGTGAGCTTACCCTCATAAGTTATGAGGCAGTCTTCACATTTAATGTGTTAATACCAAGGAATGGACTGAGATGAACCTGACCATATAGATGTTGATCTTTTGTAACCTTTGTTTTGGAGGAATAGGCATGGACTTGCTGCTTGCAACTGAAGGTGTCTTCTGGAGTGGTTAGCCAAATTTTATGGACTATTCTGATGAGAGTCTGAGAATGCTAAGTGCAAACAGCATTGAACTTCGAGGCTTGGCTTATGAGCTTTCTAAGGGGAAGGAAAGACTACAGGGGACTTTGTTGGAACTGGGTTACTGGCATATGGGCTGGTTGTGTCCTACTGCCCAGGCCCAGAGAGTCTGATCAAGGTTAAATTTTTTTTTTTTTTTTTTTTTTTTTTTTTTTTTTTGGTTTTTCGAGGTAGGGTCTCACTCTAGCTCAGGCTGACCTGGAATTCACTCTGTAGTCTCAGGGTGGCCTCGAACTCATGGCAATCCTCCTACCTCTGCCTCCCGAGTGCTGGGATTAAAGGCGTGCGCAACCACGCCCGGCTCTCAAGGTTAAATTTGTAATGGATTTGTTATGCCCAGTTCTCGGCATCCCCAGTGACCACCAAGGAGAACCAAACACGTATGCAAGGGCAAGGAGCTTTATTTTGGGCTTAAGCTCGGTCTCTTGACTTCACCAATGCAGTGGATCCATACAAGAGGCCCGAGTAGTGGGAGAGTAGGGTTTTTATAGGGATTTGAACATAGAAGAAAGGGATGGGTACATGATTGGTTGATTTAAACAGTGTACTCTTCTGGTTGGTTTAGGATTTTGGCGGGCAAAGTTGGTGGGCTGGGGCTAGGGGAATTGAGCTTATCTTATGACTTCAGGAATGTATGGCATAGTCAGTTTCCAGTAACTGTTAAACTCACCCTTACCGGAGATCTTGCCGGGAAACAGAAATTTAGGCCTACTGAGGACTCTGAAGCCTGTCATGGCGTCTATCTGGTTCCTGAGTCCTTCAGACTGATATGCTTGGCTAGAGATATGGGACTGAGAGATTTAAGATTTTTTGTTTTTTTGTCTTGGGTTTTCGAGGTAGGGTTTCACTCTAGCCCAGGATGACCTGGAATTCCCTATGGAGTCTCAGGGTGGCCTAGAACTCATGGTAATCCTCCTACCTCCACCTCCCAAGTGCTGGGATTAAAGGCGTGCGCCACCACGCCTGGCTGAGATTTAAGATTTTAAGCTGGAAAATGTCAAGCAAGTTAAAATTACAAGCACAGAGACTGGCTTTAGATTAGAAGTGTTTAACTTGTTTAATTTTACAGATCTTACTATCTTGAATTGGTCAAGACTGTGGGGACCTTTAAAATTAGACTTAGAACAATTTATAATGTGTGATGGATATAAATCTATTGACAGCCAGGGGCGGAATGTGGTAATTTAAATAGATGCCCCCCTCCTGGCAGCTTGTTCCTGGCCCTCCCCTACTGGGAGTCGGTGGGCAATCCGCCTCCTGGGAGACTGCCATGTGGCTCCCTTGGACTGACCCAGGTGGGGACAAGGGAGAAGTCCACCCTCTCGTGGTGACTGGGCTCACTGATATTTTTCTTTCAGTCAATACTTTTCCCACACCTGCTGGGCATCGACACATGCCAGGGAAAAATCTAAACATGCCATTAGTCATATGCTTCAATGTTTTGCCACTCTTGGGGCTGCCTGATCAAATTAAAACAGATAATGGCCCCTGCTTCATAAGCAAGGCCTTTGTAGATTTTCTCCAGATCTGGAAAATCTCACATTCCACAGGTATCCCATACAATCCTCGAGGCCAAGCTATTGTTGACCAAACACTTAAATCACAATTACAAAAACAAAAGGGGGAATCACTACCCCCCCTCCATGGTCAGCTAAAGAAAGCATTATTCACCTTAAATATTTTACTGAAAAAAGACCCATTTGGCTTTAGGCTTGTACTTTTAATGTCTAACTATCCTTCATACTCACAGCTTTAAAGTAGCTCCTGAAAAAGTTCAAACTGTGCCTCCCTTTAAGATCTTGGGCTTGATCCTTACCCTAGATACAGTTTCACCTGTTAGATGCTCTGTATGATATGGTTATGTATTTGGGTGAAGAGATACTAGGGTTGAAAGTTAAAACTCGTTTGGAGTGTCATGTAGATTTCCAATGGATTTGTGTTACTTCTAAAAAATATAATGACAGTCAACAACGTTGAAAAAATACATTTAAGAGGTATTTGGCATAATGATAATATTTCCTTGGATCTGATTCAGTTACATTCAGAGATTTTGTCTTTGCAAAATAATCATCTTACTTTTGATGCAGCTAAAGCTGCTGATGACTTAATATCTGCTTTTAAGTCTGCCTTGCCTGGATGGAATTCTCTCACTTCTTGGATAGGAAGCTTTGCTGCTACAGGTGTTTGTCTTTTGCTCATTCTGTGTCTTCTGCCCATACTCATTAAATGCCTTTTGAGATCCATTGTGGATATCCATACAGAAGTACATGGGATACAGCTACGGACCCGACCCTGGCTTCCTGAGACATTATCTTAAAGCCCCTGCAGAGGCTGGTAGTCAAAGATGGGTAAGATTCTCTCGAGTTAGGTCAACCTAAGACAGGGCATGAATGATGGAATTCATGTACCTATGATGGGTAAGGCCGAAATCGTAGAGGACACAACCTAAGACAGACACAGTCTTTCTGCACTGAGGCCCAGAATTGCCTGGTTCATAAAAAATAAAAAAGGGGTAATTGTCAGGAGCCATTTGGCTGGCCTTGTATCCATAACTCTGGGCCCTTTGGCAGCAAGACTTTAGCACCTACATGTAAGCAAGATTATGTATATCCAGTGTCAGAAGCCATTTGGCTGGCCTTGATAGTCTTTTGTACTGAGAAGTGATTAAAGTACAAAAACTCTGTAACAAAAAGGAGTTTTTTGATAGAAACTTATGTGAAGCTCATGGAATTTTTGTCCATGGGAAAACTTTGTAAAAAAAATAAAAGACCCATTTGGGTACCAGCGAGAGACCTAAAATGTTTGTCCCAACAAGGGGACACTTAGAATCACTTCTCCAGGGAGTGTCCAACCCCTGAGGACTGTTCCTAAAATGTTCTTCACTCTGCTAAACCAAACAATTCCCTCCCTTGCAGAGGATTGCTGGATTTGCCTCCGATCTGCAGTACAGTTGCCCATATGACCTTAAAAAATTGCTAAGCCACCTTCCCCATCCCCATCCAGCTTTTCTAATGTTTCCTCTGGAACTTGCATTTGGGCCCTGCCTTCCCCTAATAATTCCAGTATAGATGTGGGATACATTCATCCTTCCTTCTGTACTTTTAACACAATTGAGCCCAGTCCTCAATGCTGCCTGCCTTCTGGAATGGTTTATGTTTGTGGAGGCGGGATGGCCTATGACTTTCTGCCCACCAATTGGATGGGCCTTTGTGCCCCAGCCACCTTAATCCCAGATATAGATATCATTCCTGGAAATGAGGCTCTCTCTATGCCCTCTTTTGTTTATATTGGAGGGAGACCTATCTCCAACAACAGCTAAATTCCCTGGCTGAGGTAGTCCTACAAAACAGGAGAGGACTAGACCTACTAACGGCCGAAAAGGGAGGCATATGCTTGTTTTTACAGGAAAAATGCCACTTTTATCCCAATAAATCAGGAATCTTCCATGACAAGATTAAGAGGCTCCAGGAAGACTTGGAGAGGAGGCTGTGGGACCTCCAGGACAACCCACTGCGGACGGACTTACATGACTTCTTACCCTACCTTCTCCCTCTACTTGGACCCCTCCTTCTCCTTCTCTTTATCCTCACTGTTGGGCCTTGTATAATTAATAAGATCACACAATTTATTCACCAATGGCTAGAGGCTATGAAACTTCATCAGGTCGAAATATGTTATTATAGGCTCGCTACTCAGGAGTCAAGCTCCTCATATGACTGGCTGTCCTCATATGAGCGTCCGTCCTCTGCCCTCCATCTGACTAATGATAGGTAAGATCTCAGACAGGCTGGGACAACCTAAGACAGGTCATGGAGTGGATTCTCAATGAGCTGGATACATGGTACCCAGTGATGGGTAAGATCCCCAGAGGTGGACAACTTAAGACAGGGGCCATGTATTCCACCGTGCTTACAAAAACAAAAGGGAGAGATGTTGGGCCTTGAGAGGCCCAGATGTGAGGCCTAGTGGAACTTCCTGAGCCTAGCTAAAGTTTGACGACCTGTCTCTGGCCAGCTAGGACTTAGCAAGATGCCTAATGGCTTCTTGCCTGCTACTTCCACATAGGAATTGGAATTATCATTTCAATAGTCACAGTTTACTATTGGCCCTTACCTCTCCCCCCATCCTAGAATCCCCTTCTTCGTTCTCAACATTATATAGGCAACCACCTGTAACAATAAAGTGAGTTCCTGCTTTGACAAGACTCCCTACTCAGTGTGGTTTTTCTCCGGTGACTAGGAGAGGTTCTGAGTTGTCCGACGCTCATATTCCTCCTCAACCCCTTGGGGGGAGCCAGTGGGCCTCATCCTTCCTCAGCACTACCTGTTGGGGGGAGCCCAGCAATTCACTATATAGTTTCAGGCTGGCCTTGAACTGACAATGAGCCTCCTACTTCAGCCTCCCAAGTGCTAGGATTTAAAGGCATGCACCACCATGTCCAGGTGACAGAAATATTTATTTTGCCTCACAGTTTAAGGAGATGAAGTCCACCATGGGAAGGAATCCATGGCAGCTCCTACAGTGGCAGGCACATGAGGCTGATTGTATGTATCTAAGCAGGCCAGGAAGCAGAGTTATGAATGCTGGCACTCTTGTTTGGCTTTCCTTGTTTCTATCTTTATTTAGTCTGGACCCTCAACCCTTGGGGTAGTTCTACCCACTTCAGAGTGGGTCTTCACTCCTCACGTAGTCCTTTCTGGAAACATCTCATATACATGCCCAGAGGTGCACTTCCTAGGTGATTCTGAATCCAATCAAGTTGATAATGAAAATTAATCACCACACCCAAGATTACTGATATAGTTTCTGAAAGTGTTGACCTTCTAGACATGCTCAGAGGTGCACTTTCTAGGTGATTCTAAATCCAGTCAAATAAACAATGAAAATTAACCACCAAACCCATGGTTCCTGATATAGTTCCTCAAAATTTGTCCTCACCGACATGCTCAGAAGTGTACTTCCTAGGTGATTCTAAATCTAGTCAAGTTGACAATGAAAGTTAATCACTCCTGATATCACTTCCTGATATAGTACCTCAAAGTGTTATCTTCAAATGGATTGTCAATTTAATTTCTTGTTTCAGGAAATTATTAAAGATAGGCCTTATTGTCAGTCCACACTAGACAGATAATTATAATGAATTTTTCCATAATTCTTAGCTTAATCCTTCAGCCCTGGAAACATGAATCCCTGATCTATAAGGGTTGTCTTGGCATATTGCTCTATTGTGTTGAAAACTGAGAAATAAATTAAAATACTATCTTTCTTTGAAATATTATTTTGATTTTATAATAGATCCCAAGCTGGCCTCAAACTCTGTGTAGCCGAGGTTACATGATTCTCTTGCCTCAGCCTCCCCAGTGCTGGGATTACAGGCCTAGTTTAAAATATCTTTATCTTACAGTATTGAGAAATTGCTGAGGTTTTTAGGCACAATCTTCATATGAATTCTAAGTGTAAACTCATTACCAGTAGATATTTGAATTTAATTTTACTGGGCTACAATTAAGCATATGCTAGTTATTTCTTCAATCCCAAGTCTAAAAATAACCTATTTTATTTTATCTAGTGAATATTATAATACTTTTATGCTATTTATTCTAAAGTTTCTGTGAATCTTTAAAGATACTAGCAGGTTGTAAATGTTTACATTAGCAAAATTATTAAGAACTCATTCATTATTGACTTAGCTAAGCTTCCAAAGAGAGGCAGAAGTAAAACTTCATTATCTCTTTCTATGCTAACATAAAAGTCAATTAACATTTCTGGACCAGGGAGACTGAGGCCAATACTGGGGCTGAGAGAGGAGCACCAGAGGTTTCATGTGGACATTAGATCAAATTTTAACATATATTACAGATGGAGATGAGGGGCAGACCTGAGGTTATCAGATAATCCATTTTTCAAGTTCTCTATTGTTTTATATTTTATTACTTATCCAATGATATTCTGCAGGATTATGTCAGGATTCTATGGCTTTTCAAGAACATAATACCAGTCTGCTCTTAATATCTAAAAGCAAAGTATGAAAGAGAACTTGTTTAGCCATTAAAGAAAAGTTTTATATGAGCCAGGCATGGTGGTACATGGCTTTAAACCCAGAACTTGAGAGGCAGAGGTAGGAGGAGGATCACTATGAGTTAGAGGCCACCTTGAGACTACATAGTGAATTCCATGTCAGCCTAGGCTAGAGCAAGACCCTATCTTGAAAAACCAAACAAACAAACAAACAAACAAAAAAAAACCATGGAATTTCTGTTTTGGTCTAAATGACCTTTAATATCTCTTTCTGCTATAACAATCTAAATCAGTTTATATTATAGACCTAAATACCTTCCTTCTCTGGCTTCAGTCTTTCATCTAGCCTCTTCCCTGGATCATAATTCCTCCACAATAAACTTCATGATTCATGTTTTCTCCCTAAATAGGCTTAACAATTCATAATTTATCCTTCCTGGAGTCTGTTTTATCAATTATAAGTAAGATATAAGGACCTGATTCACAGGCCTGGGGAGACTTCAAAATAGGCATCATTAAATGAGTTTTTCCCCATTCCTGTCTTTTCATGGGCAGAAGCTCTCTGTAGTCTGGGCTTTATGCTGCTTCTGCCTTCTCATGGGCAGAAGCTCTTTATATTCTCTCTTCTTACCTTCTCTTAATCTAACAAAGTTTCTTTAAACCTTACCCTCTAGTCTATGGATTTCAATTCTTTAAATTCATAAGATAAGAATCGAGGCACATTCAAAAATTCTCATATAATACTGGTACATTTGCATATATTGGTGCCTTGATCCAACAATCAAACTCCTGAGGATTCTGGCAGAATAAATGCAAGTGCTCTCTGGATTCTGGGCTTTACCCCACTCCTGCCTTCTTATGAGCTCTTTATGCTTTGTCTTCTTTACTTCTCTTAATCTAATGAAATTGTTATGGGGTCTGGTGTTGCACAAGTAAAGCCATTGACTCACAGAATGTGAGGCAAAGTATTATTGGGTAAAAAGAAAGAAAAAGAAGAAAGCTGGTGCACCAGGTCTATATCCTAGAGTTTGAGATCTCAGAATGCAGCCCTGAACTGTTTGGAGTGTCAGCTTTTATTGGAAATAACCACAAGATATTTATAGAAAAAAAAAAAAAAAAGGATGGGGGTTAAACCATAAATCAGTTACAGGAAGTTCTTGGAGGGTGTGAGGTAGGCCTGTGACTAGGAGTCTCCCAATGTCCTGCTTATCTGCCCTGAAGGATTTTGCTCAATAATGCAGGCCTGGGGCAATGCTATTCAGACCAGCAGAGCCTCCTGTTTACCTACCATCAGCAGAGCCACATGTTTATCTAACATCCCCATATGCTTAAACAAGTGTTTCATTCCATTCTTTTATGAGCTCCAACAAGGAAGTGTCTTCTATTTTTCCCTAAGCTGGATATAAGGAAATGTAGAGAAATATAACATTTTGTTCACTTTACATTTCCCCCTCTGACACTGAGTTAAATCTACGTCTCATGAGGGATAATATCTAGGGTTTGTTCAGTTTCAGATATGGGGGTATACTGTGTTCATAATACCATAAGCTTAACAGAACTAATTTTATTTTTAACATATTTGACCAAAGTATTACTAATGCAGGGTCCTATGGTGAGTCCTAGCAATACTAATAAAAGTGGGCCAGTGACTGTAGAAATAAGAGTAGTTAACCATGGAGACCAATTATACATAGACTGCAACCAATTATTAGTCACTTATCTCTGAAGTTCTCTTTCTCTGAGATTTTTTTTCTAACTAAAGCCAGTGTATTTTGGATTATTCCTGACTGAATGGCATAAAAGCAATACGTTTTACCTAAATTCAAACATAGGCCCCTTTGTTTTATAAAAAGTAAGTCTAACTTTTTTTTTTTTAATTTTGTTCTCTCTACTTTCATGGCTGTTGGAATGGTTAGGATGACTTGGAAAGGGGCCCTTCCAATGTCCCACCATGGTGTCTCTTGATCTGAACTCTGTTGCTGGGCTGAAAGGGAGGGGTGCAAAGAGGATGTGTCTGAAAAACAGCCTTGACTGCCAGAACAATAGACTCCTGGACTCTGTAAGACTTGGATAGAAAGAAGCCTTTCATTAGTAAAGTCAGTTATCAAGACCCATCCAGGGCAGGATGCGTGGGGTTTTCATACATAATTTTAAATGGAGTAATTCCTTTTACATAAGGTGTAAACCTGGCCCTTAACAGGGTGAAGGTAAGGAGTCCCACCCATCCTTCACCAGTCTCTAGGGTTAATTTAGTTAAAGTCTCCTTCAAAGTCTGATTCATTCTTTTTGTTGTTGTTGTTGTTGTTGTTGTTGTTGTTTTCCAAGGTAGGGTCTCACTCTAGCCCAGGCTGACCTGAAATTCACTATGGAGTGTCAGGGTGGCCTCAAACTCATAGCAATCCTCCTACCTCTGCCTCCTGAGTGCTGGGATTAAAGGTGTGTGCCACCACACCCAGCTTTGATTCATTCTTTCTACCTGTCCTGAACCTTGGAGATGATAGGCACAATGTAATTTCCGATTAATCCCCAGCATCTTAGTCAATTCCCTAGTGATTTTTCACACAAAGGCAGACCAATTATATGATCTTATCCTGAGGCACAACCCATAGCAGGGAATTATCTCCTCTAACAATTTCTTAGTCACTATTTGGGCTGTCTAAGACTTGGTTGGGAAAGCTTCTACCCATCCTGAAAAGGTATCAACATAAACAAGTAAATATCTATATCCATATTGATCTGGCTTTATCTCTGTGAAATCAACTTCCAAATATCTACCTGTCTCTGTTTCTGGTTCTCTCACTCCCATTGGTGGTACCTTACCAGAGGAGGCATTTGTCTGTTGAAAGACCGGACAGCAGATGGTTATGTCCTTGATAATTGAGTACATACCTGGGAAGAAAAACTCCTTATTAGCTAGACTAGCTTGTTTCCTAAGTGAGTTCCTTCATGTAGTTCTTAGCCAGTCTCCACCCTAGTGCTTGGGGCAGCAACAGTCATCCATTCTCCAGTTGATACCATCTTGGTGGGGTCTGTTCCTTTATCAGATGAGAGGTGAGCTGTAGAGCTGTAGGCTCTGGTCCATGTACATTGGTTTCTCAGGAAGAGTAGGTGCCTGGAGGGTGACCAGACAATCTGATGGATGCTGAGAAGCAGCACTCTTTGCTGCTAGTTCTGCCAGTCTGTCCCCTCTTGCTTCTGTGGTCTCCCCTTTCTGATGATCTGAACAATGGATTCTGGCTACTTTATCAGGCACCCAAATGGCAGCCAATAAGTCCAAATTTCATTTTTTAATTTTTAATGTCTTTACCTTCTGCTTTTAATAGCCCTCACTCCTAGTAGATGGCCCCATGTACATGTGCCATGGCAAAGGCATAACAGCTGTCTATGTACACATTCATTGTCTTGTCTTTTCCCAATATCAGAGCCTTGGTCAGTGCTATCAGTTCAGCTTTCTGAGCTGATATACTCTGAGGTAGGGCCTCAGCCCACAGGGTTTCTTCCAAAGTCATTACAGCCACCCCTGCATACTTGATTCCATCCACGACAAAGCTGTTGCCATCACAATACATCACCAGATCAGGGTTCAGCCAAGCCACATGTCAGGTCTCGAT
Organism: Dipus sagitta; assembly: GCA_036346955.1. Classification (NCBI taxonomy): domain Eukaryota; kingdom Metazoa; phylum Chordata; class Mammalia; order Rodentia; family Dipodidae; genus Dipus; species Dipus sagitta. Next base: position 42,584,274 of record CM070780.1, read on the forward strand.
GGAGTCCATGGAAGGTGGAGGTGATCTCTAGGCAGACTACACTGTCTTGCTTTGTAGTAGGGTTAGCAGTGAGGAAATATAAGTCCTCCCATTACATTCTTTGACACAATAGTTTTGACCATACTGGGTTCCATGCCATTATCTGGGAATTTTGGACTCAGCTTGTCAGTTTCTACAGTGATCAGCAGGAATTCTGATAGATGGGTGCTGTTTGGAGAGTACTGAAGGCTTAATGAAATTTCTTCTGTTACATAGCATTGGAAGCTTTTTATTTATTTAGTTCTTCTTTAGTCTCAAAAATAATCTCATGATTTTCAGTATATACCACATTATATTATTCTTGTTAAATTGGGCTGTTATATATTGGTTATATACTAAAACCTGGGTAAACATAGTCATTACTTCTAAAAGGTTTTTTGGTGGGTCCCTTATATTTCCTACAAATAAGATCCTATCATATGTAAATAGCTTTACTTCTTCCTTTCAAATCCAGATAACCTTCCTTCCTTCCTTCCTTCCTTTTTCCTTCTTTCTTTCTTCCTTGTCTAGTTTTCATGGCTAGAATCTCTAAAACAGTTAAAAGTGGGTTTCTCAGAAATAATGTTTATTGGATGGAGTAGCATACAGGTTCAGGTTCACAGAGATGAATTTCCAAACCAGGCACAATTATGGAGGAAGGGATTTATTGAAGCTTACAGATCCAGGGGAACTTCCATAATGGCAGAAGTTGGCCCTCACTTTAAAAGACCAGGCAGAAAGAGAGAAGCCACAGGACTGAAGGCCAAAAGCCACATAGCATAGCACACTTCAGGAACTGCAGCTAGGCACACTTTGCATATCCTTATATTGAAATCTCAAACCTACCATCACACCTTAAGATCCTCCCAGTGACACTGCCTATAGCCAGGTAGCTGCAGATGCAAACTACAAACTAATAAGACACTGAATATTTTGGGGTCCATCTATTCAAACTACCACAGGTGGAGAAAGTTCTCCTTGATTTCTTACAAGTTGGTTGAACATCTTTATCATTAAAAAGTAATAGATCTTATGAAATGCTATTTATACTCCTCTTGATATGTTCATGTGTTTTAAATTTTTACTTTATTGATAGAATATATTAGATCATTTTTATTTATTTATTTATTTTTCTTCTTCTTTTTTTTTTTCGAGGTAGGGTCTCACTCTAGCCCAGGCTGACTTGGAATTCACTATGGAGTCTCAGGGTGGCTTCAGACTCACGGCAATCCTCCTACCTCTGCCTCCCAAGTGCTGGGATTAAAGGCGTGCACCACCATGCCTGGCTAGATCATTTTTATTTCTGAATAGTAAACCAATCTTCAATGTGTGAGATATAACTCCTACACACAATTCCTTTTGTATATTGATAGCATTAAAAAAAATCTTTACAGGGGACTTCTGCATAAGAAGGCAGCATAGGAGGCATGCCAAACCAGCCTAGAGAGGGATTTAAGCAAAACCCCAGAAAAGCACACTCTTCTGAAAAGTGAAGGAGTGTAGGTTATTCTTTCACACAGAGGAGAAGCCAGAGAGACCAAGATCCACCAGAAAGGAATAAAGTGGCCCTATCTACATGATCCATGCACCCATCCAGCACCATCCTGCCAGGCGCACCAAGTGTCAGCAACAGCAAAGACCAAACAAGGAGGTTTTTCAAGTTCATCAGCCTCCTTGCAAAATTAAGAAAACAGAAGAAAAGACAGCTGAGATCAACCAAAGATCTATTGAAAGGGATACAGGTGGAACTGCATGAGCAACTGCAGAAGTCTGAACTCCCCCATCCCTCACCATCAGAACCTGGGACCTCCAGCATTCAGCCCCCAGTGGCAGCACAGTTAGCAGAGCTGATCAGAGCTCCAGCTCCACAACATGGAGGGACTGAGGTGGGCTCTCAGCATTGGTGAGATTAGGCCACCCCAAAAAGGTAACGAGGCAGGCTGACAAAAATCAAAACAAAACAAACAAACAAACAGCAACAACAACAACAAAAAAACAGGTACATAGGCCTGCACTGGAAGAGCTAATCTCCCTTTCCTTGTCAGGGCAGATTATAGGTTATATATTCTTGGTTGGCTTTATCATTTTCAAATAGCCAGTATTTGGGTGTGGAATATTGTGGCTTTGATGCTTTCATATTTATAGGGCCTTTGTCTTTTGCTTCTGTCATTATTGGGGGCAGGGTCTGATCCAGATCCAGGTATACCTGGAACCCAAATCAGAACAGAATCCTCTACCTCCCAGCTGACAAGATTAAGGGTGTAGAACCCAGTCCATTAGAATACTTTCTTAGCAAGCAAACTCAACACCTAGGATTACTTCTGCAGCTGGATTGGGGAACAAGAGCTACACCTGGCACCTTGAACTCATATCCTGAGGGTATATAGAGGTGGATTGCCATGTCTGGGAACACTGAAGATAAGTAGAAAACCCAAGCATTAATTCAGGACGCAAAAGTTGCTACAATATAATACAGGAAACTCAAAGAATCAAGTCAGTACAGTCCCACCAAATATTATAAATCCATCAGAAATGATCACCAATGAGACTGTTTTAGATGAAATGCCTGACAAAGATTTCAAGAAAATGATGGTATCTATGCTCAAAGAAATCAGAGAAGAAATGAGGGGATTCAAAGAAGAAAATAAAGGAATTAAAGAAGAAAACAAACTTCTGAAAGAGAACACAGGAAACCAGATTAATGAAATAAGGAGGTCATTACAAGACATGAGTAAGGAAATAGAAATACCGAAGAAAAACCAGGCTTAAATGCTAGCTCTGAAGAATACAGACAGTGAAAAAATAAATAAATAAATAAAAATGCACACACACACACACACAAAAACTCCATGGAAAGTCTCACTAGTAGAATGGATGAAGGAGAAAACAGAATATCTAAACTATAAGATCAGGTGGCAGACCTAATACAGCCCAACAAAGAGAAAGACAAGCTAATAGCAAGGTACGAATGGGAATTTCAAGATATCCAGACCACTATGAAAAGATCAAACATAAGAAATAAGGGCAGACTTCCGGTCAAGATGGTGGCATAGGAACCATGCCAAAGCAGCCTAGGGGAGAAAAAGCCAAAGAAAACCCAGCAAAATACACACCTTTACTAAAAAGGGAGGTGTATAAGATATTAAAACAGCAGCAGAGAAGTAGGAGGGATCCAGAGCCCACACGGGCAGGCTGAAGCAGCTCTGGCAGCAGCAGCTCGTTCTCTGGCAGCAGAAGCGGCAGTGGAAGCCGTGACTCTGACTCCAACAGCAACATCAGTGGCTTTAGCACCTTTCAGCGGCGGCAGATCCAGCAGCGGCAGCTCCAGCGGCTTCAGCGGTGGATCCAGCAGCGGCAGCTCCAGTGGCAGCAGTAGCGGATCTAGCAGCAGGGGTGCCCATCTGCAGGGCCACAGTTTCCAGGCTTGGTTTGCCCTGCAGGAAAAGCCAGTGCCCAGTTCCAGAAAACAGAACAGTGGCCCAACGACCCAGCCAACAACTTGACTGAGACCAAAAGCATCCAAAAAGGTAACTGGGATTGAACCAGGGAAGGATCTCACTTGGTCACAAGCTGACTTGGATCCCTCAACAGACCAGAAATCTTAACCTCTTTGTTGAAAGAGGATCTGGTTCTTATAATATCTACTCTTGCATAAATACTCGGTGCTGGTTTTGACTGAATGTGCACAGGGTTTAGTTAAATTTTAGAATCTACCTGTATTTTATTCCACTCAACCTACTTGAATACTCCCGTAGCAGGCACACTCAACCCCTAGGAACACTTGTCTAGATACTCTGAGAGTGTTAAGAGCCACACCTAACAACTTAATCTCCTACACTGAAGAGATACAACATCAGATCAATTGATACAGCTAAGAATACCCAGCTAACTGGAAAATCTAAGCAGTAACTAAATCCAAGATGCAAAAATATATACATTATAACACAAGAAACACCAAAAACCAAGGCAATATAAGTCCACCAAACAGTATCAATGCATCAGAAATGACCTCCAGTGAGAACAAGTTAGAGGAAATGCCTGAGAAAGATTTCAAAAGAATGATTGTAAATATGTTCAATGAACTCAAAGAAGAAATCAAAGGAATAAAAGAGGAAACCAAAGGAATCAAAGAGGAAATCAAAGGAATCAAAGAAGACACAGGACACCAATTTAATGAAATAAAGAAGTCAATACAAGACATAAATAAGGAAATAGAAATAATAAAGAAAAACCAGTCAGAATTACTTGCGATGAAGAACACAGTTAATGAAATAAAAAGCTCTGTAGAAAATCTCACCAGTAGAATGGATGAAGGAGAATATCTAAGAATATCTAAGCTAGAAGACCAGGTGGCAGATCTAATACAATCCAACAAAGAGAAAGACAAACTAATAGAAAAGTATGAATGGGAATTGCAAGATATTCAGGACACTGTGAAAAGATCAAACATAAGAATTCAGGGCATAGTAGAAGGAGAAGAATTTCACTCCAAAGGCATAGTAGGCATCTTCAACAAAATCATAGAAGAAAACTTCCCCCAAATTGGGAAAGAGGTGCCAATGCAGATACAGGAAGCCTTTAGAACACCAGCCAGACAAAACCTGGAAAGAACCTCTCCTCGCCATATTATAATCAAACTACCAAACACACAATCGAAAGAAAAAATATTGAAAGCAGTTAGAGAGAAAAATCAAGTTACCTACAAAGGCAAGCCCATCAGGATCACAGCAGATTACTCAACACAAACATTCAAAGCCAGAAGGGCTTGGAGTGATGTATTCCAAATTCTGAAAGATAACAACTGTCAACCAAAGTTACTTTATCCTGCAAAACTATCCATTCAAATAGACAGAGAAATAAGGACATTCCATGACAAAAGCAGGCTAAAGGAGTATTTGAAGACAAAACCAGCTCTACAGAAAATACTTGAAAGAATCCTCCATGCCGAAGAGAAGGAAAAGCACACATATAAGGAACCTGGAAAACAGCAAGCAATACTCAAATACTAGTTAACACAAGAGAGCAAAGGTAGAAACCAGAACCACACACACACACACAAAATGGCAAACATAAATACACACCTTTCAATAATATCTCTTAATATCAATGGCCTCAATGCCCCAACCAAAAGACATAGGTTTGCAGACTGGGTTAAAAAGCAGGATCATACAATTTGTTGTCTCCAAGAAACTCACCTTTCTACAAAGGAAGGACATTATCTTAGGGTGAAAGGTTGGAAAATGGTGTTTCAAGTAAATGGACCCAGAAAACATGCAGGGGTTGCTATCCTAATATCTGACAAGGCAGACTTCAGTCCAATGTTAGTCAAGAAAGATAAGGAAGGTCACCTTATATTGATTAATGGCACACTCCAACAGAAGGACATTACAATCCTAAACATATATACACCTAACATGGGGGCTCCCAAATTCATCAAACAAACACTGTTAGAACTAAGGTCACAGATAACACCAAACACAGTGGTAGTGGGTGACATTAACACCCCACTCTCATCAATTGACAGGTCAACCTGGGAAAAAATAAACAGAGAGGCATCTGGACTAAATGAGGTCATAGAAGGAATGGACCTAACAGATATATACAGGCCATTTCATCCAAATGCTGCAGAATATACATTCTTTTCAGCAGCATATGGAACATTCTCTAAAATAGACTATATATTAGGACACAAAGCAAATCTTAACAAATTCAGGAAAATTGAAATAATTCCTTGCATTCTATCTGACCACAATGGAATCAAACTACACATCAATAGCAAGAAAGGCTGTAGAGCATACACAAAATCATGGAAACTCAACAATACACTACTAAATGATGAATGGGTCAATGAAGAAATCAAGAAGGAAATCAAAAAATTTATAGAGTCAAACAATAAGGAGAACACAACATACCAAAATCTCTGGGACACAATGAAGGCAGTTCTAAGAGGTAAATTTAGAGCTTTAAGTGCCTATATTAAGAAATTAGAAAGGTCACAAGTAAATGACCTAATGCTTCTCCTTAAAGCCTTGGAAAAAGAAGAACAAGGCAAACCAAAAATCAGTAGGTGGGAAGAAATAATAAAGATTAGGGCAGAAATTAATGAAATAGAAACAAAACAACAACAACAAAAAAAAAAAATCCAAAGAATTAATGAAACAAAGAGCTGGTTCTTTGAAAGGATAAAGAAGACTGATAAACCCTTAGCAAATCTGACCAAAAGAGAGAGAGAAGAGACACAAATTAATAAAATTAGAGATGAAAAAGGTAACATCACAACAGATGCCAGAGAAATTCAAAAATCATAGGGACATATTATAAAAACATATACTCCACAAAGTATGAAAATCTGAAAGAAATGGATGATTTCCTTGACTTATATGACCTACCTATATTAAATCAAGATGAGATTAATCACTTAAATAGACCTATCACAAGCATGGAGATCCTAACAGTTATCAAAAAACTCCCAACAAAAAAAGCCCAGGCCCAGATGGATTCACTGCTGAATTTTACCAGACCTTCAAGGAAGAGCTAACACCATTGCTTCTTAAGCTTTTCCATGAAATAGAAAAAGAAGGAATTCTACCAAACTCCTTCTATGAAGCCAGCATCACCCTGATACCAAAACCAGGCAAAGACAGAACAAAAAAAGAATATTACAGACCAATCTCCCTCATGAACATAGATGCAAAAATTCTCAACAAAATATTGGCAAACAGAATACAAGAATAGATCAGAAAGATCATTCACCCTGACCAAGTAGGATTTTCCCCAGAGATGCATACGCAAATCTCTAAATGTTATACATTATATAAATGGGTTGAAGGACAAAAATCACATGATCATCTCATTAGACACAGAGAAAGCATTTGACAAAATCCAACATGCCTTCATGATAAAAGTCCTACAGAGACTGGGAATAGAAGGAACATATCTCAATATAATAAAGGCTATTTATGAGAAGCCTACAGCCAACATATTACTAAATAGGGAAAAACTGGAAACTTTTCCACTAAAATCAGGAACAAGACAAGGGTGTCCACTGTCCCTACTTTCATTTAATATAGTTCTGGAAGTCTTAGCCATAGCAATAAGGCAAGAGGCATGCATAAAAGGGATACAAATTGGAAAGGAAGAGGTCAAGTTATCATTATTTGCAGATGACATGATTCTATATATAAGGGACCCTAAAGACTCTACCAGCAAACTGTTAGAGCTGATAAAAACTTACAGCCATGTAGCAGGATACAAAGTAAATACACAGAAATTAGTAGCCTTCATATATGCTAAGAACAAACACACAGAGGATGAAATCAGAGAATCACTCCCATTCACTATTGCATCAAAATAAATAAATAAATAAATAAATAAATAAATAAAGTACCTTGGAATAAACCTAACCAAGGACGTAAAGAATCTCTACAATGACAACTTTAAAACACTCAAGCAAGAAATTGTAGAAGACACTAGGAAGTGGAAAAACATCCCTTGTTCCTGGATTGGAAGAATCAATATTGTGAAAATGGCAATCTTCCCAAAAGCAGTCTACACATTTAATGCAATCCCTGCCAAAATTCCAAAAGCACTATGAGATTCCACCTTACCCCAATAAGGATAGCAAGCATCAAAAAATCAAATAAAAATAAATGCTGGCGAGGATGTGGAGAAGTAGGAACACTCATCCACTGTTGGTGGGAATGTAGGATGGTACAACCACTTTGGAAAGCAATATGGAGACTTCTGAAAAAGCTGAGTATAGAGATACCAACAGACCCAGTTATTCCCTTACTGGGCATCTACCCTAAAACCTTCAAACCACAGACTAAAGAGATTTGCTCAACCATGTTTATAGCAGCTCAATTTGTAATAGCTAAGAGCTGGAATCAACCCAGATGTCCATCACTAGAAGAATGGATAACTAAGATGTGGTATATCTACACAATGGAATTCTATACAGCAGTAAGAAAAAATGACACAATGAAATTTGAGGAGAAATGGTTGAACCTGGAACAGATCATTCTCAGTGAACTTACCCAATCACAGAAAAAAAATCGCCACGTAGTCTCACTCATCTACAGCACCTAACCTGAATCTACCGAAGATACCTTACATACCCAGCAAGCATCTCCTAGACTAGACACTAGGATGGAAGGGGAGGGAGGTGAGGGCATCAAAGGGGTGGGAAACACAAATCTAGACCCAAACGGCAATGGTACCATAATCTTCTACTTACTAAAAGATAGACCAAATGGCTGATCCTTCACCAGGCCCTTACAGGGAACACCTGAACCACAAGACACTGGAGAGGGTAAGATTAAGACTAACCTTAGTCTCCTACATCTTCCCTCCCTCACTTCCCCTCTCCCTGTCTCTCTCTCTCTTATCTCTAACTCTTATATATTAGTTATCTTTTTCCTCATTTTCTTAGTGGGCACAGACCTGTAACTCCCAGAACCAGCATGGGGCTATCATCCACAATGAGCTTTTGATCAGAGAGACCTACAAGGTTTCCTAAAAGACAGACAGATTTCTGTCAGAGTACTTGATGACCCACCAAAGGTTAGTGGTAAGACCCTACTGCTGAAGATACCTTATGTGATTGACATGCAAATTAGAATGGCATGGCTGGAAGTTGGATGAGAGTCAGTCCCCAGACAGTCAGCGCGTCTAGTGCCAGAAGGTGCTACATGGGCGACTGGGGGAAATTGACCAATATCTATCGAAGCAACGCATGGTCTAACCTACTTAGCAGCAAATAACTTATTGTGATGCCCACACAAGTGCAGTGGTGGCACACAGCCATGGTGGGGAACCAACTGCTCTCAATTTGGCTAACTGATCCCCTCACTGGTATGGGACCCATAGCTGGAGCTGGGAAACAAGTCAGAACCATATCCAAACATAAGCCCACTCTCCAGTATCAACCTACTATCAATTGTGGGCTACAAGAGGGCCTACACCTATTAAATTCTCTATAAAAAAAAAAAAGTAAGGGTTATCTCATTTGTCCTGGTGCTAACTTACTCTCCGTTGGAGAATCTGCTTCTCTTTTTCAGATAGATGTAGACCCTAAGGAGAGAGCCACCCCATCATACCTCAAAAGGGCTCCGGCTGAAACTAAGAAAACTTCGAGAAACAAGCAAGCGGGCTGTTTTTCCTGATGAACCGGACACCAGCACAAGGGGGAAGGAGATCAGCATAGAAAAATCAACTCCTACCAAATCAGAGAGCCAGAGCCTCAGAGGCCCTCAACACCTCATCACTGAAGCAGACCAAAAATGAACCCAACATGGCTCAGGGAAATTTTGCGGAAGAGGGGGCGGAAAGAATGTCAGAGTCACATGTTGGGTCATGATATGCAGAGACATTTAGCTTACCCATAACTGTGGGCTAACTCCACAATGCATGACCCGTATACCTCAACAAGGAGGGGCCAAGGGGAGGGGGTAGGTCACGGATGAGCCTAATAATGGTACCAAACTGACTGTATTTGCTGAATACAGAACTGACTAAAAAAAAAAAAAAAAAATTCCAAAAGCATTCTTCATGGAAATAGAAAAAGCAATCCAAAAATTCATTTGGAATCACAAAAAAACCTCCAATATCTAAAACAATACTGAGCAACAAAAAATAAGGCTGGTGGTATCACCATACCTGATTTTAACCTATACTACAGAGCCATAGTAACAAAAGCAGTGTGGTACTGGCACAAAAGCTGACTTGTAGATCAACGGAACAGAATAGAGGACCCTAATGTAACTCCGGGCAGCTATAGCCACCTGATATTCGATAAAAATGCCAAAAATACTCATTGGAGAAAACACAGCCTCTTCAGCAAATGGTGTTGAGAAAACTGGATATATATCTATCGAAGGATGAAAATAGATTCTTCTCTTTCTCCATGCACAAGAATTAAGTCCAAATGGATTAAAGACCTTAACATCAGACCTGAAACTCTGAAACTTCTAGGGGAAAAAATAGGGGAAACCCTTCAACATATTGGTCTTGGCAAAGACTTTCTGAATACAACCCCAATTGCTCAGGCAATAAAACCACAGATTAACCACTGGGACCTCATGAAATTACAAAGATTTTACACTGCAAAGGACACGGTGAATAAAGCAAAGAGGCAACCCACAGAATGGGAAAAAATCTTCGCCAGCTATATATCTGATAGAGGATTAATATCTAGGATATACAAAGAACTAAAGAAGTTAAATAATAAGGAATCAAACAAGCCAACCAAAAAATGGGCTATGGAGCTAAATAGAGAATTCTCAAAGGAAGAAATACGAATGGCATATAAGCATCTAAAAAAATGTTCTACGTCATTAGTCATCAGGGAAATGCAGATTAAAACTACATTGAGATTCCATCTCACTCCTGTCAGATTGGCTACCATCATGAAAACAAATGATCATAAATGTTGGTGGGGATGTGGAAAAAGAGGAACCCTTCTACACTGTTGGTGGGAATGCAATCTGGTCCAGCAATGTGGAAATCAGTGTGGAGATTCCTAAAACAGCTAAAGATTGATCTACCATATGACCCAGCTATAGTATTCCTAGGCATATATCCTAAGGACTCATCTCATTTCCTTAGAAGTACATGCTCAACCATGTTTATTGCTGCTCAATTTATAATAGCTGGGAAATGGGACCAGCCTAGATGTCCCTCAACTGATGAGTGGATAATGAAGATATGGCACATTTATACAATGGAGTTCTACTCAGCAGTAAAGAAAAATGAAGCTATGAAATTTGCAGAAAAGTGGATGGATCTGGAAAGGATTATACTAAGTGAGGTAAGCCAGGCCCAGAAAGCCAAGCGCCACATGTTCTCCCTCATATGTGGATCCTAGCTACAGATGATTGGGTTTCTGTGTGAGAAGGAAAAAACTCAGTAGCAGAGGCCAGTATGTTAAAAAGGAGATAGAAAGGGAAGAGAAAGGAAGGGAGGAGGGCATTTATTAGGTTGGTATTGTATATATGTAAGTAGAAAGATTGAGATGGGGATATGATGGAGAATGGAATTTCAAAGGGGGAGGTGGGGGGGGAGGGTACTACCATGGGATATTTTTTATAATCATGGAAAATATTAATAAAAATTGAGAAAATAAAAAAAGAAATAAGGAGCCGGGCGTGGTGGTGCACGCCTTTAATCCCAGCACTCGGGAGGCAGAGGTAGGAGGATCGCCATGAGTTCGAGGCCACCCTGAGACTACATAGTGAATTCCAAGTCAGCCTGGGCCAGAGTGAGACCCTACCTCAAAAAACCAAAAAACCAAAAAATAAAAATAAAAAAATAAAAAAAAGAAATAAGTGCATAATAGAAGGAGAATAATTTCAATCCAGAGGCTTACTAAATGTTTTCAACAAAATCAGAGAAGAAAATATTCCCCAAAGTCGAAAAGAAATGCCAATGCAGGTACAAGAAGCTTTTGGAACACCAAACAGACAAAACCTGGAAAGAACCTCTCATAGGCATGTTATAAATAAACTACTAATCATACAAGAAAATATATTGAAAGCAGTTAGATAAAGCAAATCACCTAGAAAGGCAAGCCCATCAGAATAGCTGCAGATTACTCAACACAAAATTTAAAAGCCAGAAAGGCTTGGAATAATGTATTCCAAGTTCTGAAAGGTAACAACTGTCAATCAAAATTCCTTTATCCTACAAAGCTATCAATCCAAAATGATGGAGAAATAAGAGCATTCCACAACAAAAACAGGCTAAAGGAATTTATGACAACTAAACCAGCTCTACAGAAAATACTTGAAGGAATTCTTAATGCTGAAGAGAAAGCAAAACATACACAGGAGGAAATAGGAAAAAATAAACCACACTCAAATAACAGTTAAAACAAACAAGTAAAGTGAAAACAGGAAACACTACAAAATAAGAAGCATGGGGAGATAAATGCATACCATTCAATAGTAACTCTTATATCAATGGCCTCAATGCACCAACCAAAAGACACTGGCTTGCAGACTGGATTTAAAGTCAGGAACCTGCCATTTGTTGACTCCAGGAAACTCATCTCTCAATAAAGATAGACACTGTCTTAGGGTGAGTGGATAGAAAATATATCAAGCAAATGGGCTTAGGAAACAATCAGGGGTTGCTATCCTAATATCTGACAAGATAGACTTCAAACCAACATTAGTGAGGAACAAGAAAGATGGTCATTTTATACTGATGAACGGAACACTCCAACAGGGGGACATTACAATCCTAAACATATATGCACATAACATGGGGGCTCCCAGTTTCATCAAGCAAACACTATTAAACTTAAGGTCACAGATAACATCAAACACAATTGTAATGGGTGACTTCAATACCCCACTCACATCAATTGAGAGGTCATCCCACAAAAAATAAACAGTGAAACATCTGAATTAAATGATGTCATGGAACAAATGGACCTAACAGATATCTATAGAACATTCCATCCAAATGCTGCACAATATACATTTTTCTCAGTAGCACATGGAATATTCTCTAAAATAGACCATATATTAGGAAACAAAGCAAATCTCAACAAATGCAGGAAAATTGAAATAATCCCTTGTATCTTACCACAATGGGATTAAACTGAAAATCAGCAACACGAAAAGTTACAGAACACACAGAATCTCATGGAGACTAAGCAGTACACTATTTAATGATCAATGGGTCATTGAAGAAATCAAGAAGGAAATCAATAAATTCATAGGATCAAATGATGATGATAATATACCAAAACTTTTGGGACACAATGAAGGCAGTCCTAAGAGGGAAATATATAGCTCTAAGTGCCTATATTAAGAAATTAGAGCCAGGCATGGTGGCTCATGCCTTTAATCCCAACACATGGGAGGCAGAGATAGGAGGATTTCCATGAGTTCGAGGCCACTCTGAGACTACATAGTGAATTCCAGGTCAGCCTGGGCCATAGTGAGAGACCCTATCTCAAAAAACCAAAGGGGGGGGGGGGAAAGGAAAGGAAAGAAAAGAAATTAGAGAGTTCACAAATAAACAATTTAATACTTCACCTTAAGGCCTTGGGAAAAGAAGAACAAGGCAAACCAAAAATCAGTAGACAAGAAGAAATAAAGATTAGGGCACAAATTAATGAAATAGAAACCAAAGAAAGAATCAATGAAATGAAGAGCTGGTTATTTGAAAGGATAAACAAGATTAATAAAACCCTTACCAAATTTGTCCAGAAGGAAGAGATAAAAGACACAAATTAATAAGATTAGAGATGAAAAAGACACCATTACAACAGATACCAAAGAAATTCAGACAATTACAATTCTAAGGACATACATTCAGAATATATATGCCTCTAGGTTTGAAATTATGAAAGAAATGGATGATTTCCTTGATTCATATGACCTACCAAAATTAAATCAAGATGAGATAAACTATTTAAATAGATGTTAAACAAGTATGGACATCTAAGCAATTATAAAATCTCCCAACTAAATAAAAGTTCAGGCCTAGATGGATTCACTGCTGAATTTTACCAGACCTTCATGGAAAAACTAACACCAATGTTTGTCAAACTTTTCCATAAAATAGAAAAGGAAGGAATTCTACTGAAATCTGTCTATGAAGCCAGCATCACCCTCATACCAAAACCAGACAAAGACAGAACAAAAAAAAGAAAATTACAGACCAATCGCCCTCATGAACATTGATGCAAAAATTCTGAACAAAATATTGGCAAACAGAATACAAGTATATATCAAAAAGATTATTCACCCTGCCCAGGTTGGATTTACCCCAGGGAGGGAGGGATGGTTCAACATATGCAAATTGATAAATGTAATATATCATATAAATGGTTTGGAGGACAAAAATCACATGATCATCTCAATAGATGCAGAAAAGTCATTCGATAAAATCCAATATCCTTTCATGGTAAAGTATTAAAGAAACTGGGAATAGAAGGAACATATCTCAACATAATAAAAGCTATTTATGAGAAACCTACAGCCAACATAATACTAAATGGAGAAAAACTTGAAACTTTTCCACTAAATTCAGGAACAAAATAAGGGTTTCCACTGCCCCACTTTTATTTAATATAGTACTGGAAGTCTTAGCTACAGCAATAAGGAAAGAGACACTCATAAAAGGGATAAAAATTGGAAAGGAAGAGATCAATTTATCACTATTTGCAGATGACATGATTCAATACACAAGAGACCCTAAAAACTCTAGCAACAAGCTGTTAGAGCTGGTAAACACTTTAAGCAATGTAGCAGGATACAAAATAAATACACAGAAACCAGTAGCTTTCCTATATACTGACAACAAACATGCAGAGGATGATATCAGGGAATGTCTCCCATTCACAATTGTCTCACAAAAAATGATAAAGTACCTTGGAATGCATTCAACTAAGGAAGTGAAGGAGCTCTGCAAAGAGAACTTTAAAGCACTCAAGCAAGAAATTGCAGATGACAAAGTAAATGGAAAGATATTCCATGTTCTTTGATTGGAAGAATCAATATTGTGAAAATGTCAATCTTACCAAAAGCAATCTATACATTTAATGCAATTCCCATTAAAATTCCAATGGAATTCTGATAGAAAAAACAATCCTAAAATTCATTTGGAACCACAAAACATCTCAAATAGCCAAAGTGATTTTGAGCAACAAAAATAAGGCGGGTGGTATCACCATACCTGATTTTAACCTATATTACAAAGCCATACTAACAAAACAGCATGGTATTGGCCCAAAGATAGAAATGTAGATCAATGGAACAGAATAGAGGACCCAGATGTTAATCCAGGAAGCTACAGCCATCTGATTTTTGACAAAAATCACAAAAATATTCATTGGAGAAAAGACAGCCTCTTCAACAAGTGGTGCTGGGAAAACTGGGTATCTATATGTAGAAAGATGAAAATAGATCCTGGTCTTTCTCCATGCTCAGGAATCAACTCCAAGTGGATCAGGGAACTTAATATCAGACCTGAAACTCTGAAATTGCTTGAGGAAAAGGTAGGGGAAACCATTCAACATATTGACATATGTAATTATTTTCTGAATATAACCCCAGTTGTTCAGAAAATAAAACCACTAATCAACCACTGGCATGTCATGAAATTAGAAAGCCTTTGTACATCAAAGGACACTATGAATAGAGCAAAGAGACAACCCACAGAAAGTGAGAAAATCTTTTCCAGCTACACATCTGACAGGGGATTAATATCCAGAATATACAAAGAACTCAAAAAAGAACAATAAGAAATTAAGCAACCCAACTAAAAAATGGGCTATGGAACTAGAGAGTTCTCATTGGAAGAAATACAAATGGTATATAAACATCTAAAAAGTGTTCTACATCCTCAGCCATCAGGGAAATGCAAATCAAAAGTACCTTCAGATTCCATTTCTTTCATCAGAATGGCTACCATCAAGAAAGCAAATGACAATAAATTATTGGCAAGGATGTGTAATCTGGTACAGCCATTGTGGAAATCTGTGTGGAGGTTCTTGAGACAGCTAAAAATTGATTTAACATATGATCTAGCTATAGCACTGCTAGGCATATATCCTAATGACTCTTCTAACTACCTTAGAGATATTTGTACAACCATGTTTATTGCTGCTCTATTTACAGCAGGTAGGAAATGGAACCAGCCTAAATGTCCATCCACAGATGAATGGATAATAAAGATGTGGTACATTTACACAATGGAGCTCTATTCAGCAGTAAAGAAAATTGAAATTATGAAATTTGCAGGGAAATGGATGGATCTTGGAAGGATTATACTAAGCGAGGTAATCCAGGCCCAGAAAACCAAACATTGCATGTTCTCTCTCATATGTGGATCCTAGCTACAAATGTATAGACTTATGTGGGAGCTGGAACCAAAAATCAGTAGCAAAGGCCCATAAGCTAGAAAAAAGGCTGTAAGGGAGGGAGGAGAGGGAAGGACTTAGGAGATGTTATTATATATATATATATGAACAGATCAGGGGAAGAGATTGTATAAAAGAAGGGGGAGGGTCAATCAAAATTCAAGATATTCTGAATAAGACATATGAAAATCTACTTTCTTGAATAATAGCACATCCAGAAGATATAGATTGTTACTAGAAAATTTTCAGTGCCAGAGATGGGACACATTTCAGTGAGTTCTTGGCCAGTGAGGCCCCTGTTGCCTCCAAAACATTATAGGCTATTGCCAAGGCCCCATGGTTTCCTGTGAGAAAAAGATGCTAAGACCCTATTGCTGATGACTTCACATGCCTGAGCAGCAAAATCACTGAGAAATCAAGCTGGTGCTGAGCAGAAAACCTTCTCCCTGTAGCCCAGCTAACTGAAAGCTGGAAAAAGCTGCACTGTATGCAGTCTTATGGGAGTCAGAAGTCATCAGTGGTGAAAACAGTGGACACTGGAAGCCTCAATTTTGGTCAGACAGGCCAAATGACTGAAGGAGTGCAATAGTGGCATGTTTGCTCTGGGGGAATCCAACTGCTCTCTAGTTGGACTGAAGGAACACTCTATGGGAGGGAATACATGCCTGGTACTGCAAACCTAAACAAAAGCCTATGGCAGGGGAGGTCATGAGCCTTAGAGGTATAAAGCCTGCTCTTGCCTGACTAAATGCATATATTACTGTCACCAAATTGCCCTGAAAGCACTACACTTAATGTTCATATTCATATGTTAATGCCACTCTCACTTCTGATTAGAGAAGCTTCTCATTTCAGATGGCAATGACCACTGGGGTGACCCAAAAGTCAACATAGTACTGAGTGGAAGGGACAGAGGAGTGTCCAGCACTGAAACATCTCACACCCTCCAAGGCTCAGGGTTCATTTCAGAAGATGTGGCAGAAAGAAGGTAATAGCCAAAGGAAGGGTACCACTCCTTACATACAACTGTCTGGACAGCATTTGGCCTCAATATCCAAGACCTCTCAGTGCCTAGCGATACCTATAGAAGACCCTCATAAGAGGAGAAAAAGATGATGACATCAAATTAAAAGAGAGACTAATGGATAGAGGGAGGAGATATGATGGAGAGCAGAGTTATGAAGGGGAAAGTGGGTGAGGGGAGGGAAATACCATGGTTTGTTGTTTGTAAGAATAGAAGTAGTCAAAAAATATATATGTATATTAAAAAACTTTCAGCCGGGCACATGCCTTTAATCCCAGCACTCGGGAGGCAGATGTAGGAGGATTGCCATGAGTTTGAGACCACCCTGAGACTTCATAGTGAATTCCAGGTCAGCCTGGGCTAGAGTGAGACCCTACCTCGTAAAACCAAAAAAGAAAAAAGCTTTGCAACCATATTCATTTGTTTTTACCTTCCTTCTCTTGTGATGTCACTGGTCTTGGTATCAGACCAACACTACTGTTTGTCTCATAGGACCATTTTCAGAGGCTTTAAATGGTTGATTAAATTTTTTTTTATATGGCATGGTCTATCATGCTTTTAAAAAAAATACTCTGTACATATGAGGCAGAGGTAGGACAGTCATCAGTTTGCATCCAACATAGGCTACGTAAGGAAACACTGTCTCAAAACAAGAGGGCATTGTGGATGTGAATCAGTGGTTAAAAGCACTTGCTTGAAAAGTCTGATGGCCTTGGTTTGATTTCCTGGTATCCATGTAAAGCCAGATGCACCAAGTGGCACATGTGTCTGGAGTTTGTGTGTAGAAACAAGGGCCTAGCACACTCATACTCTTTCTCTCTCTCTCAAATAAATAAATAAAAATATTAAAAGCAAAACAGGCTCTTCTAGGTAAGAGTGCAGCATAGTACTCACACCAAAGCAGCCTAGGGAAGGAAATAAGAAGAAAAACAGCATAATACACTCTTCTACCAAAAAGTGAAGGTGTGTAAGTCATTATCAATGAAAGCAGAGAGAGACTCAGATCTTCTAGAAAGGAGGAAACTGGCCAGAATCCAACCAAGGCACCAGCAGCCTGGTCCACACCTGCCTGCCTGGCTGGCACAGAGCTGCAGGAGCATAAACAGGAGGGATTTTCTACTCACATCAGACTCCTCACAAAGTCAAGAAACCTTATAGAGAAGATAGTGGGGACCATCTGAGCAGCTGCTGAATGAGAACACAAATGGTACCAGCTGAGTTGCTCCAATACAACTCAAGGCATCCTGCACAGCCTCCGATCCATTCTACTAGAATACTTGAATAGCAGGCAAACTCAGCACCTAGGGTCACTTATGATGTTTCTGTTGGAGTATAATAGCTACACCTGGCATCTTAAATGCCTACCCTGAAGATATATGAAGCTGGATTTATACAACCAAGAAAAGTGCAAATAATTAGAAAACCCAAGCATCAAATTAACTCATGATGCAAAAATCTCTACATAATATAAGAAACAGAAAAAAATCAAGACAATACAATCCCACCAAAACTATAAATCTGTCAGAAATGACCTCCAGTAAGACTGTTTGAGATGAAATGCCAAAGATTAAAAAAAAAATGATTATATCTATTTTCATGGAAACCAATGGAAGCAAAAAAGAAAACAAAAGAATCAAGGAAGAAAACAAGCTCCTGAAGGAGAAAAAAGAAAACCAACTTAATGAAAAAGGAGGTCAATATAAGACATAAGTAAGGGAATAGAAATCGTGAAAAAATACCAATCAGAAATACTAGAGATGAAGAACAGAGTAAGTCAAATAGAAATCTCTATAGAAAGTCTCACCAGTAGAATGGATCAAGGAGAGGACAGAATATATCAGCTAGAAGACCAGGTGGCAGTTGTAATACAGTCCAACAATGAGAAAGACAAACTAATAGAATAATAATAAGAATTCACTGCATAGTAGAAGGAGAAGAATTTCACTCCAAAGGCATAACAGGTATTTCCAACAAAATCATAGAAAAAAAGAAACTTCCCCCAAATAGAGAATGTGATGCCAATATAGATACATCCTGTAGAATGTCAAACTGACAAAATCAGGAAAGAACCTCTCACCATCATATTACAATTAAACTACAAAACTCACAAGCCAAAGAAAATATATTGAAAGCAGTTAGAAAAGTCACATACAAAGGAAGGCCCATAAGGGTAACATCAGATTACTCAACACAAACTTTAAAAGCCAGGAGGTTTGGAAATCATGTATTCCAAGTTGTGAAAGATAAGAACTGTCAACCAAGATTACTTTGTTGAGCAAACTTATCCATCTAAATTGATGGAGAAATAAGGACTTTCCACAACAAAAACAGACTATAGGAGTATATGAACACTAAACCAGTTCTACAGAAACACTGGAAAGGATCCTCCATGCTGAAGACAAAGAAAAGCACACACATAAGGAAACAGAAATAAATAAATCATGTTCAAATAATAGTTAATATAAGAGTAAAGGAAAAACTGAAAGAGCTACAAAAAAAGAAGAATGGCAAGAATAAACACACATCTTTCAATAATAACTCTTAATATCAACAGCTTCAATGCTCCAACCAAAATACATAGGTTGTAGACTGAGTCAGAAAGCAGAATCCTACTATTGGTTGCCTCCAAGAAGCCCATCTTTCCACAAAAAACAGACACTATTTTAGGGTGAAACATTGGAAAATGGTATTTCAAGCAAATGGGCCTAGAACAAAAGCAGATTTTTACTATCCTAATTCTAACAAGGTGGACATCAAACAAGTATTAGCTAGGAAAGATAAAGAAGGTCAATTTATATTGATTAAAGGAGCACTCCAAACAGGAGGACATTACAATTCCAAACATATATGCACATAACCTGGGGGTTCCCAATTTCATCAAACAATCACTATTAGAATTAAGGTCACAGATAACACCAAACACAGCTGTAGTGGGTGACTTCAATACCCCACTGTCATCCAATTGACAGGTCACCCCAGCAAAACAGTAATCATTATCATCATCATCATCATAATAATAAAACAGAGAAGCATCTGGATTAAATGAGGTTATAGAACAAATGGACCTAACAAATACCTATAGAACATCTCATCCCAATGCAGCAGAATACACATTCTTTTCAGCCACACATGGAACATTCTCTAAAATAGACCATATATTAGAACACAAAGCAAATCTTAACAAATACAGGAAAATTGAAATAATTTCTTGCACTCTATCTGATCACAATGAGATTAAACTAGAAATCAACAGCAAGAAAAGCTTTTGTACATACACAAAATCATGGAAACTCAGCAATACATTACTAAATGATGAGTAGATTATTGAAATAAATCAAGAAAGAAATAAAAAAATCATATAATCAAAGGATATTGAGAACACCACATACCAAAACATTTGGGACACAATGAAGGCAGTCCTAAGAGAGAAATGTATAGCTTTAAGTGCCTATAGTAAGAAATTAGAAAGATTACAAGTAAGCAACTTTGTGCTTCACCTTAAGGCCTTGATA
This sequence comes from Dipus sagitta, assembly GCA_036346955.1. NCBI lineage: Eukaryota > Metazoa > Chordata > Mammalia > Rodentia > Dipodidae > Dipus > Dipus sagitta. The sequence continues at coordinate 42,604,702 of CM070780.1, forward strand.
AAAGAAGAACAAGACTTCCGGTCAAGATGGCGGCATAGGAACCACGCCTAAGCAGCCTAGGGGAGAAAAAGCCAAAGAAAACCCAGCAAAATACACAAGGGAGGTGTATAAGAGATTAAAACAGCAGCGGAGAAGTAGGAGATATCCAGAGCCCACACGGGCAGGCCGAAGCAGCTCCGGCAACGGCAGCTCGGGACCCGGTAGCAGCAGATCGGGATCCGGCAGCGGCAGCTCAGGACCCGGTAGCGGCGACTTGGGCTCCGGCAGCGGCACCTCGGGACCCGGTAGCGACGATTCGGACTCTGGCAGCGGCAGCGGCAGCACGGGCACCGGCAGCTGCATCGCGGGCTCCGGCAGTGGCAACTCGGGATCCAACAGCGGCGGCTCAGACCCCGGCAGCGGAAGCGGCGGTGGAAGCCGGAAGCGGCGGTGGAAGCCGTGACTCCAGGCCCAAAAACACCATCAGCTGCTCCGGTACCGGCCACAGCGGCTTCAGGGCAGCGAATCCAGCAGCGGAGGCTCCAGCGGCTTCAGCGGCAGAGGCGGATCCCGCAGCGGCAGCACCAGCGGATCAGAGGCGGAGGACCCAGCAGCGGCAGCTCCAGCGGATCAGCGGGGGCAGACCCAGCAGCGGCATCTCCAGTGGCGGATCCAGCAGCAGTGGTCCCAGCAGCGGCAGCTCCAGCGGCAGCAGCGGGGACCCAGCATCAGGGGCGCCAATCTGCAGGGCCACAGTTGCCAGGCTTGGTTTGCCCCACAGGAAAAGCCAGTACCCAGTTCCAGAAAGCAGAACAGCGGCCCAACATCCCAGCCAGCAACTTGACTGAGACCAAAAGCATCCAAAGAGGTAACTGGGATTGAACCAGGGAAGGGTCTCACCTGGTCACAAGCTGACTTGGATCCCTCAACAGACCAGAAATCTTAACTTCTTTGTTGATAGAGGATCTGGTTTTTATAATACCTAATCTTGCATAAATGCTCGGTGCTGTTCTTGACTGAATGTGTATAGGGTTTAGTTAAATTTTAGAATATACCTGTATTTTATTCCACTCAACCTATTTGAATACTCCCATAGCAGGCAAACTTAACCCCTAGGACCACGTGTCTAGATACTCTGAGAGTGGTAAGAGCCACACCTAACATCTTAATCTCCTACATAGAAGATATACAATATCAGATCAATAGATACAGCAAAGGATACCCAGCTAACTGGAAAATCTAAGCAGTAACTTAATCCAAGATGCAAAAATATATACATTATAACACAAGAAACACCAAAAACCAAGGCAATATAAATCCACCAAAAAGCATCAATGCTTCAGAAATGACCTCTAGTGAAAACGAGTTAGAGAAAATGCCTGAGAAAGATTTCAAAAGAATGATTGTAAATATGTTCAATGAACTCAAAGAAGAAATCAAAGGAATCAGAGAAGATACAGGACACCAATTTAACGAAATAAAGAAATCAATACAAGACATAAATAAGGAAATAGAAATAATGAAGAAAAACCAGTCAGAATTACTAGCAATGAAGAACACAGTTAATGAAATAAAAAACTCTGTAGAAAATCTCACCAGTAGAATGGATGAAGGAGAGGACAGAATATCTAAGCTAGAAGACCAGGTGGCAGATCTAATACAATCCAACAAAGAGAAAGACAAACTAATAGAAAAGTATGAATGGGAATTTCAAGATATTCGGGACACTATGAAAAGATCAAATATAAGAATTCAGGGTATAGTAGAAGGAGAAGAATTTCAATCCAAAGGTATAGTAGGCATCTTCAACAAAATCATAGAAGAAAACTTCCCCCAAATTGGGAAAGAGGTGCCAATGCAGATACAGGAAGCATTTAGAACACCAGCCAGACAAAACCTGGAAAGAACCTCTCCTCGCCATATTATAATCAAACTACCAAACACACAATCCAAAGAAAAAATATTGAAAGCAGTTAGAGAGAAAAATCAAGTTACCTACAAAGGCAAGCCCATCAGGATCACAGCAGATTACTCAACACAAACTTTCAAAGCCAGAAGGGCTTGGAGTGATGTATTCCAAACTCTGAAAGATAACAACTGTCAACCAAGGCTACTTTATCCTGCAAAACTATCCATTCAAATAGATGGAGAAATAAGGACATTCCATGACAAAAGCAGGCTAAAGGAGTATTTGAAGACAAAACCAGCTCTACACAAAATACTTGAAAGAATCCTCCATGCCGAAGAGAAAGAAAAACACACATATAAGGAACCTGGAAAACAACAAACAACACTCAAATACTAGTTAATATAAGAGAGCAAAGGTAGAACCAGAACCACAAAAAAAAAAAAAAAAAAGGCAAGCATAAATACACATCTTTCAATAATATCTCTTAATATCAATGGCCTCAATGCTCCAACCAAAAGACATAGATTTGCAGACTGGGTTAAAAAGCAGGACCCTACAATTTGTTGTCTCCAAGAAACTCACCTTTCTACAAAGGATGGACATTACCTTAGGGTGAAAGGTTGGAAAACGGTGTTTCAAGCAAATGGACCCAGAAAGCAAGCAGGGGTTGCTATCCTAATAGCTGACAAGGCAGACTTCACTCCAACATTAGTCAAGAAAGATAAGGAAGGTCACTTTATATTGATTAAGGGCACACTCCAACAGGAGGACATTACAATCCTAAACATATATGCACCTAACATGGGGGCTCCCAAATTCATCAAACAAACACTGTTAGAACTAAGGTCACAGATAACACCAAACACAGTGGTAGTTGGTGACTTTAACACCCCACTCTCATCAATTGACAGGTCATCCCAGGAAAAAATAAACAGAGAGGCATCTGGACTAAACGAGGTCATAGAAGGAATGGACCTAACAGACATATACAGGACATTTCATCCAAATGCTGCAGAATATACATTCTTTTCAGCAGCACATGGATCATTCTCTAAAATAGACCATATATTAGGACACAAAGCAAATCTTAACAAATTCAGGAAAATTGAAATAATTCCTTGCATTCTATCTGACCACAATGGAATCAAACTACAAATCAATAGCAAGAAAGGACATAGAGCATACACAAGATCATGGAAACTAAACAATACATTACTAAATGATGAATGGGTCAATGAAGAAATCAAGAAGGAAATCAAAAAATTTATAGAGTCAAACAATAATGAGAACACAACATACCAAAATCTCTGGGACACAATGAAGGCAGTCCTAAGAGGTAAATTTATAGCTTTAAGTGCCTATATTAAGAAATTAGAAAGGTCGCAAATAAATGACCTAATGCTTCACCTTAAAGCCTTGGAAAAAGAAGAACAAGGCAAACCAAAAATCAGTAGACGGGAAGAAATAATAAAGATTAGGGCAGAAATTAATGAAATAGAAACCAAAAAAAACAATACAAAGAATTAATGAAACAAAGAGCTGGTTCTTTGAAAGGATAAACAAGATTGATAAACCCTTAGCAAATCTGACCAAAAGAAAGAGAGAAGAGACACAAATTAATAAAATTAGAGATGAAAAAGGTAACATCACGACAGATGCCAGAGAAATTCAAAAAATCATAGGGACATATTATAAAAACATATACTCCACAAAGTATGAAAATCTGAAAGAAATGGATGATTTCCTTGATTTATATGACCTACCTAAATTAAATCAAGATGAGATTAATCACTTAAATAGACCTATAACAAGCATGGAGATCCTAACAGTTATCAAAAATCTCCCAACTAAAAAAAGCCCAGGCCCAGATGGATTCACTGCTGAATTTTACCAGACCTTCAGGGAAGAGCTAACACCATTGCTTCTTAAGCTTTTCCATGAAATAGAAAAAGAAGGAATTCTACCAAACTCCTTCTATGAAGCCAGCATCACTCTGATACCAAAACCAGGCAAAGATAGAACAAAAAAGGAAAATTACAGACCAATCTCCCTCATGAACATAGATGCAAAAATCCTCAACAAAATATTGGCAAACAGAATACAAGAATACATTAGAAAGATCATTCACCCTGACCAAGTAGGCTTTATCCCAGAGATGCAGGGATGGTTCAACATACGCAAATCTATAAATGTTATACATTATATAAATGGGTTGAAGGACAAAAATCACATGATCATCTCATTAGACGCAGAGAAAGCATTCGACAAAATCCAACATCCCTTCATGATAAAAGTCCTACAGAGACTGGGAATAGAAGGAACATATCTCAATATAATAAAGGCTATTTATGATAAGCCTACAGCCAACATATTACTAAATGGGGAAAAACTGGATGCTTTTCCACTAAAATCAGGAACAAGACAAGGGTGTCCACTGTCCCCACTTTTATTTAATATAGTTCTGGAAGTCTTAGCCATAGCAATAAGGCAAGAGACATGCATAAAAGGGATACAAATCGGAAAGGAAGAGGTCAAGTTATCATTATTTGCAGATGACATGATTCTACATATAAAGGACCCTAAAGACTCTACTAGCAAACTGTTAGAGCTGATAAAAACCTACAGTCATGTAGCAGGATACAAAATAAATACACAGAAATCAGTAGCCTTCATATATGCTAACAACAAACACACAGAGGATGAGATCAGAGAATCACTCCCATTCACAATTGCATCAAAAAAAATAAAGTACCTTGGAATAAACCTTACTAAAGAAGTAAAGAATCTATACAATGAGAACTTTAAAACACTCAAGCGAGAAATGGCAGAAGACACTAGGAAGTGGAAAAACATCCCTTGTTCCTGGATTGGAAGAATCAATATTGTGAAAATGGCAATCTTACCAAAAGCAATCTACACATTTAACGCAATCCCCATCAAAATTCCAAAGGCATTCTTCACGGAAATAGAAAAAACAATCCAAAAATTCATTTGGAATCACAAAAAACCTCGAATATCTAAAATAATACTGAGCAACAAAAATAAGGCTGGTGGTATCACCATACCTGATTTTAACCTATACTACAGAGCCATAGTAACAAAAACAGCATGGTACTGGCACAAAAGCAGACTCGTAGATCAATGGAACAGAATAGAGGACCCAAATGTAACCCCATGTAGTTATAGCCACCTGATATTTGATAAAAATGCCAAAAATACTCATTGGAGAAAAGACAGCCTCTTCAGCAAATGGTGTTGGGAAAACTGGATATATATCTGTAGAAGGATGAAAATAGATTCTTCTCTTTCTCCGTGCACAAGAATTAAGTCCAAATGGATTAAGGACCTTAACATCAGACCTGAAACTCTGAAACTGCTAGAGGAAAAAGTAGGGGAAACCCTTCAACATATTGGTCTTGGCAAAGACTTTCTGAATACAACCCCAATTGCTCAGGCAATAAAACCACAGATTAACCACTGGGACCTCATGAAAATACAAAGATTTTGCACTGCAAAGGACACGGTGAAGAAAGCAAAGAGGCAACCTACAGAATGGGAAAAAATCTTCACCAGCTATATATCTGATAGAGGATTAATATCTAAGATATACAAAGAACTCAAGAAGTTAAATAATAAGGAATCAAACAAACCAATCAAAAAATGGGAAATGGAGCTAAATAGAGAATTCTCAAAGGAAGAAATACGAATGGCATATACGCATCTAAAAAAATGTTCTACATCCCTAGTCATCAGGGAAATGCAGATTAAGACTACATTGAGATTCCATCTCACTCCTGTCAGATTGGCTACCATCATGAAAACAAATGATCATAAATGTTGGCGGGGATGTGGAAAAAGAGGAACCCTTCTACATTGTTGGTGGGAATGCAATCTGGTCCAGCCATTGTGGAAATCAGTGTGGAGGTTCCTAAAACAGCTAAAGATTGATCTACCATATGACCCAGCTATAGCTCTCCTAGGCATATATCCTAAGGACTCATCTCATTACCTTAGAGATACTTGCTCAACCATGTTTATTGCTGCTCAATTTATAATAGCTGGGAAATGGAACCAGCCTAGATGTCCCTCAACTGATGAGTGGATAATGAAGATATGGCACATTTATACAATGGAGTTTTACTCAGCAGTAAAGAGAAATGAAGTTATGAAATTTGCAGAAAAGTGGATGGATCTGGAAAGAATTATACTAAGTGAGGTAACCCAGGCCCAGAAAGCCAAGCGCCACATGTTCTCCCTCATATGTGGATCTTAGCTAGAGATGATTGGGCTTCTGTGTGAGAAGGAAAAAACTCAGTAGCAGAGGCCAGTAAGTTAAAAAAGGAGATAGAAAGGGAAGAGAAAGAAAGGGAGGAGGGCTTTTATTAGGTTGGTATTGTATATATGTAAGTAGAAAGATTGAGATGGGGAGGGGATATGATGGAGAATGGAATTTCAAAGGGGAAAGGGGGGAGGGTAATACCATGGGATTTTTTTTTTGTTATCATGGAAAATATTAATAAAAATGGAGAAAAAAAAAAAAAAAAGAAGAACAAGGCAGACTAAAACTCAGTAGATAGGAAAAATAATAAAGATTAGGGCAGAAATTAGTGAAATAGGAACAAAAAAAATACAAGAAATCAATGAAACAAAGAATTGGTTCTTCAAAAGGATAAACAAAATTGATAAACCTTTAGGAAATCTGACGAAATGAAAGGGAGAAGACACACATTAATAAAATCAATGATGAAAAAGGCACCATTACAACAGCTACCAGAGAAATTCAAAAATTCATAAGGACATACCTTAAGAACATATACTCTACTAAGCTTGAAATTCTGAAATAAATGGATGATTTCCTTGATTTATATGACCTGCTAAAATTAAATCAAAATGAGATTACTTAGTTAAATATACCTATAACAAGTATGTAGATAAAAAGTGTTATGAAAAAATCATCCAACTAGAAAAATTCCAGGCCTAGAAGGATTCATTGGTAAATTTTGAGACCTTCATGGAAGAACAAACATCAATGCTTCTCAAACTTTTCCATAAAATAGAAAAGGAAGGACTTCTACCAAACCCCTTCTACAAGCCAGCATTGCCCTGATACCAAAACCAGACAAAGACAGAACAAAAAAGGAAAAATTACAGACCAATCTCCCTCATTAACATAGATGCAAAATTTCTGAACAAAATAGTGGCAAGCAGAATACAAGGATATATCAAAAAGGTCATTCACGCCAACTAAGTAGTCTTTATCCCAAAGATGCAGCAATGGTTAAATATAGGCAAAGCAATAAATATAATACACAAAATAAATGGACTGAAGGACAAAAATCACATGATCATCTCAACATTTACACAAAAGGCATGTGACAAAATCCAACATCCATTCATGATAAAAGTCCTACAGAAACTGGGAATAGAAGGAACATATATCAACATAATAAAGGCTGTTTATGACAAACCTACAGACAACATAATACTAAATGGGGAAAAACTTGAAGACTTTCCACCAAAATCTGGAAGAAGAGAAGGGTATCCATTGTCTCCACTTTTATTTAATATAGTACTGGAAGTCTTAGCTATAGCAATAAAACAAGAGACACACATAAAAGGGATAGAAATTGGAAAGGAAGAGTTTAAATTATCATTATTTGCAGATGATATGACTCTTTATATAAAGGACCCTAAAGACTACCAGCAAACTGTAGGAACTGATAAACACTTCTAGCAATGTAGCAGGATACAAAATAAATACACAGAACTCAGTATCCTTCCTATATATAACAAAACAAACAAACAAACAAACAAAAAAACTACTGAGAATGAAAGCAGGGAATTATTCCCATTCACAATTGCAATAAATAAATAAATAAAATACCTTGGAATAAATCTAAACAAGGAAGAGAAGGCTCTCTACAATGAAAACTTTAAAACACTCAAGACAGAAATTGCAGAAGACAACAGGAAATAGAAAGACATCCCATGTTCTTGGATTGGAAGAATCAATATTGTGAAAATGTCAATCTTACAAAAGCAATCTACACATTTAATGCAATCACCATCAAAATTTCAATGGCATTCTTCACAGAAATAGAAAAAAATCAATCCTAAAATTTATCTGGAAGCACAGAAAACTTAGAATATCCAAAATAATTTTGAGCAACAAAAATAAGGCTGGTGGTATCACCATATCTGATTTTAACCAATATTACAGAGCCATAGCCACAAAAACAGCATAGCACTGACACAAAAACAGAAACATAGAGGAATGGAACAGAATCGAGGACCCAAATATAAGTCCAGGCAGCTACAGCCACTTGATCTTTGACAAAAATGCCAAAATGACTCATTGGAGAAAAGACAGTCTCTTCAACAAATGGTGCTGGCAAAACTGTACATCATCTATATGTAGAAGGATGAAAAATAGATCCTTATCTCTCTCCATGCACAAGTATTAAGTCCAAATGAATCAAAGACCTTAACATCATACCTGAAACTCTGAAACTGCTAGAAGAAAAAGTAGGGCAAACCCTTCAACATATTGACATAGGTAATGACTTTCTTAATATAACTCCACTTGCTCAGGAAATAAAATCAGTAATCAATTATTGGGAACTTATGAGATTACATTGCTTTTGTACAGCAAAGGACACTGTGAATAGAGTGAACAGGCAACTTATATAATGGGAGAAAATGTTTCCAGGTATACATCTGACAGAGGATTAATATCCAGGATATACAAAGAACTCAAAAAAACTAAATAAGAAATCAAACAACCTTATTAAAACATGGACTATGGAACTAAATTGATACTTTTCAAAAGAAGAAACACAGATGGAATGTAAACATCTAAAAAATGTTCTACCTTCTTAGCCATCAGGGAAATGCAAATTAAAACTACTTTGATATTCCATCTCATTCCTGTCAGAATGGCTACCATCAAGAAAACAAATGACAACAAATGGTGAGGATGTAGAAAAAGAGGAATCCTTCTATACTACTGTAGGTGGGGATATAATCTGGTACAACCATTGTAGAAATCAGTGTGGAGGTTCCTGGGGAAACTAAAAATAGATTTATCATATCACCCAGCTACACCACTCCTGGGCATATATCCTAAGGACTTGTAGCACTACCTTAGAGATACTTGCACATCAATGTTTATTGCCACTCTAGTCACAATAGCTATAAATGGAACCAGCCTAAATCTTCCTCAACTGATGAGTGGATAATGAAGATGTGGTACATTTATACAATGGAGTTCTACATCAGTAAAGAAAAACGAAATTTGTAGGGAAATGGATGGCCCTGGAAAGGATTATACTTAGTGAGGTAACCCAAACCCAGAAAGCCAAGCACCGCATATTCTCTCTCACATGTGGATCCTAGCTACAAATGTTTAGACTTGTATGTGAGTTGGATTAAAACTCACTAGGAGAGAACTGTAAGCTAGAAAGGCTCTATAAGGGAGGGAGGGAGGGTAGGGGAGAATTAATGGGATAGTATTGTATATATGTAAGTAGAGGAACAGGTAACTGGGGGGTGGAAAGGCCTAAGTGAAGTCAGGGGAAGAGACTGAGTAAAGGAGGGGTGGAGGAGCATTAATCAAAATCAAAGAGGGAATGAATAAGTCATATGGAAATATACTTTTTTGGACAATGGCACTTTCAGAAGCCACTGATGGCTACTAGAAAAATTTCAGTGCCAGGGATGGGACATCTTTCAGTTAGTTGTTGGCCAGGGAGGACCCTGATACCCCCAAGACATTACAGGCCATTGCTGAAGCTCTTTTTTTCCCACTAGGAATATATGATAAGACCCTATTGCTGAGGACTCACATGTTTGGGCTGCAAGGTCACTGAGAATTCTTTCTAGAGCTGAGCTGAAAACATCCTCCCTATAGACCAGGTAACAGAGAGTTGGAAAAAAAAAACTTCTCTGCATGCAGCTCCATGGGAGATATAAACAATAGTAGACACTTCAAGCCTTAAGTTTGGCCATCCAGGTCAAATGAGCCAACAGATGCAATAGTGGTACATCTGTTATGGCGAAAACCAACTGCTCTCTAATTGTATTGGAGGTGTGCTCCACAGGAGGGAATACATGCTTGATACTGAAAACCTACGATGGGAGAAGTCATGAGCCCTAGTGGTAAAATGCCTGCTGGTGTCTGGCTAAATGCATATATTATTCTCACCAAACTGCCTGGTAAGCACCTTTTGTAATGTTTAAACCCATATATTAATTCTACTCTCACTTTTGGTTAGAGAAGCCTCTCTTTTCACATGGCAATTCCCTCTGGGATGACTCAAAATGCACTGTAGTTATAAGAAGAAGTGACAGTTCTCAGCATTGAAACTTCTCTATTGCACCTTCCAAGGTTCAGGGTCCATTGTGGAAGATGTAATGGAAAGAATGTAAGAGCCAGAGGAAGGGTAGGACTCCTTACAATGCAGTCTTCCAACACAAAATTGTCTGGATATCCTTGACCTTGCAGTGCCTGGCACTATCTACACAAGCCCATCATTATAGGAGGAAAAGATGACAAAATAAAAGAGAGACTGATTGAGAGGGGTAGGGGATATGATGGCGAGTGGAGTTGTGAAGGGGAAAGTGAGGGGGGAGGGAATTATCATGGCTTATTGTCTACAGTTATGGAAGGTATCAATAAAAACCTTAAAAAAATTAAAAACCCAAAAGAAAACAAACAGGGATAGGGAGACTGCTCAGTCATTAAGGCACTTGCCTGAAAGCCTAACCACCTAAGTTTTATTCCCTAGTACCCATATAAAGCCAGATGCACAAGGTGCCACATGTGTCTGGAGTTTCTTTGCAGTGACTAGAGGCCCTGGCACACCCATCATCTCCCTCTCTCTCTTTCCCTCATAAATAATATTTTTAAAGTTAAAACAGGGGCTGGAGAGATGGCTTAGCAGTTAAGCGCTTGCCTGTGAAGCCTAAGGACCCCGGTTCAAGGCTCAATTACCCAGGACCCACGTTACCAGATGCACAAGGTGGTGAATGCATCTGGAGTTTGTTTGCAGTGGCTGGAGGCCCTGGTGCACCTGTTCTCTCTCTGCCTTTCTCTCTCTCTGTTGCTCTCAACTAAATAAATAAAACAAAATTTTAAACAGGGTTGGAGGGCTGGCCTAGCAATTAAGTATTTTGCCTGCAACGCCAAAGGATCCAGGCTCAATTCTCCAGGACACACATAAGCCAGACGCACAAGGTGGCACAAGGTTTTGGAATTTGTTTGCAGTGGCTGAAGGCCCTGGCATGCTATGGTGGTTTGAATAGATGGCCCCCAATATATTCAGTTTTTTGTTTGTAGTTTGCATCTGCAGCCACCTGGATATAGGCAATGTCACTGGGTGGATCTTAAGGTGTGGTGGTGGGTTTTAGATTTCAATCAAAAGATATGCAAAGTGTGCCTAGCTGGAGTTCCTGAAGTGTGCTGTGCTGTGTGGCTTTTGGCTGGTGCTTCTCTCTCTCTGCTTGGTCCTGTGAAGGCAGGCCAGCTTCTTCTGCCATTACAGAACTTCCCCTGGATCTGTAAGCTTCAGTAAATATCCCTTCCTCCATAAGTGTGCCTGGTCTGGAAGTTCATCTCAGTGAACCTGAAGCTGTCTGCTACAGAACTTGGTACCAAGGAGTGGACTGAGATGAACCTGACCATGTGGGTGTTGATCTTTTGGAACCTTTATTTTGGAGGAATAGGCATGGACTTGATGCTTGCAAATGAAGATGTCTTCTGGAGTGGTAAGCTAAGTTTTATGGACTATTCTGATGAGACTTTGAGAATTCTAAGTGCAGACAATATTGAACTTCGAGTCTTGGCTTATGAGCTTTCTAAGGGGAAGGAAAGACTGCAGAGGACTTTGTTGGAACTGGGCTACTGGCATAAGGGCTGGCTGCATCCTGCTGCCCAGGCCCAGAGAATTTGGTCAAGGTTAAATTTGTAATGGACTGATGTGCTTGACTAGAGATATTGGACTGAGAGATTTAAGATTTTAAGCTGGAAAACCTCAAGCAAGTTAAAATTACAGGCACTGAGACTGGTTTTAGGTTACTGAATCTGCTATTGTCAAACACACTAGCAATCTTAAAGGAAGATGGCCCAATTGCTTTACCATGGAAAGGATGCCTGAGGAAAAACTGTCATAGAAATGCAAACACTTTTGGAAAGAGTTGACTAGAGAAGGAACCTGCTTTTCAAGGTTATGATTTATTTTGTCTGTGAATTAAGAATATGGCTGTGTCCTGCACACCTGGTATTGGTTTCAGAAGCATGAAAAATGTGAGCAGCGGTCGTGAATTGCACACGGTTCCAGGAGCTGCTGCTGAGATGCAGCATGAGGTAGGGCCTGATGCCCTGATAGGCTGAAAGAGCCTCTGGCAGATGGACCATGGTTTGCATGAAGACCTGAAGATGTTTTGTATATACCAGGACAATGCAAGGGCTACCATAGAGTGCACTGTTGGCCTAAGATGGAAGTGTTCCCTGGCTACTCTGCCTAGCTGGAGGGACAGAATTGGAAAATCTAGAGACTGTCAGTCCCTGGTTGTATTGAACTTGAAATGCAGAAGTTTGATGTTTGTTTGATGGTGGTTGAGTTTGCATTGTTTTAGTCTCTCCTTGCTATGCCTTAAACCAGTTTGAAATGCTTACTCTGTGCCTTTATATGTTAGAAATGTTTAATTTGTTTGATTTTACAGGTCTTAATATCTTAAATTGGTCAAGACTGTGGGGACCTTTGAAATTAAACTGAGTACAATTTACAACGTGTGATGGTTAAATCCACTGGGAGCCAGGGGTGGAATGTGGTGGTTTGAATAGATAGCCCCCAATATATTTTTTATATCAGTTTTATATCAGTTTTTTATATTTTATATCAGTTTTTTGTTTGTAGTTTGCATCTGTAGCCAGCTGGCTGGAGACAATGTCACTGGGTGGATCTTAAGGTGTGGTGGTGGGTTTCAGATTTCAATCTAAAGATATGCAAAGTGTGCCTAGCTGCAGTTCCTGAAGTGTGCTGTGCTGTGTGGCTTTTGGCTGGTGCTTCTTTCTCTCTGCTTGGTCCTGTGAAGGCAGGCCAGCTTCTTCTGCCATTACAGAACTTCCCCTGGATCTGTAAGCTTCAATAAATATCCCTTCCTCCATAACTGCGCCTCGTCTGGAAGTTCATCTCAGTGAACCTGAAGCTGTCTGCTACACCTATTGTCTCAATAAAATTGTCAATACAACCTCTCTGTCTCAAGGGAACTCCAGATCATGATAGATTACTTGTCAACTGTACACATAAAGGATTTAGTGGCCTCATGTACTTGGCAGACTAACAATAGGATTGAAGCAAAGATCTCATTCCTGGCTACTTTGTAGTAGAGTCATGAGCCACCTTGTGCATCTGGCTTACATGGGTTCTGGGGAATCAAACCTGGGTCCTTATGCATTGCAGATGAGTACGTTAGCTGCTAAGCCATCTCTCAGCCCTTCTGTTCTTTCTGAATATAGATTTAAAAATATGCATATTTCCAAAATCAACAGAGATGCTATTTAGAATATTATTTTTTTGATTCTGGAGAAAGAAATGACAGAAAAATATGATGGAAAAAAATAATAGTGAGCAAGAAGAACCAAAGGCCCTGGCTTTAGCTTTGATTGCACTTCCTCTGGCAATGGGATCTCAAGCATGTCAATTCCTTCTGTTAAATGAGAATAGTAAAAACATTTACCAGCACTAACCATGCACCATACATTGGCATAAAGCATTTTCTGAATACCTGAAACACAATGCATTGTTCTCCCCATTTCCATTTCAAAGCTGACAAGATTGGAGCATAGAGATATTAGGGAGCTTGGCTAATCTCACACACCTCCTAGGTAGCATCGCTACTGTTTGAACCTGGACTCCTGACTAGGTTGCTGGTGTGCTCATCTTCCATTTTTTTCTGTGTCTGGGAGGATGCCCCTTGTGAGTGCCTTTGTCCTCTAGCTTCTGGTTGGGCTCTGGTAACAACAAGAAATCATAGTGTGAGGGAAGAGGGAGGTTGTGCTCCTTCTAGATGCCTCCCTGAGGGATCACTACAAGCTGGATGTCCCTGTTTCTCCTGGTAGGTACCATGTCCATATAGTTAATGTATTCCAAATCTAGAAACTGCTTTCCCAGCTTGCTTTTTACCTATGTATAGCAGTAAGTCTTTATTGCTGCCTCTTATGGTACTGCCTTGAGCTCTACTGCTAAAAGTCTAGGCTAGGATTTCCCCTGCCAATAGTAGGTGCATTGGGTGGTTATAGTATCGACTGTCCTAGGCTCCTATGCTTCTTGGAAGAGAGGAAGCTTGAATATGTTGTGTTAGCTCTAGGCTGGGGTGAGCCATTTGGGAAAATGGCCAGGACGGTCAGCACCTTTGTCCCTTAGCTTTCTGGACAGAGTTTTATGGTGCTCAGCACCTCCCACCTTTCTCCAAAATCGAACTCCAGATGCATGCACCATCTTGTGCACATATGTGACCTTACTCACTTGAGTCACCTTTGTGCGTGTGGCTTATGTGGGATCTGGAGAGTCAAACATGGTTCATTAGGCTTTGCAGTCAAGTGCCTTAACCACTAAGCAATGTCTCTAACCCTCTTTTCTTTGCCTTAAAAATTTCTTTTGAAGTTGGGGGAAGGCCCAGAAACTAAGTATGTATGAAAATGCCATAGGAACACATTCTATTTGAAAGCTAATTAAGAATAATAACAACAAACAACTCCTTTAGATATCAGCATGAAAATTACTTGCCTAGAAAAGTCTTGCCTGAAACACCCCTCCATTCTAGCCAGGATAGATGAGTTTCGTTATTGCTTGAGTTTTGAACCTTTTCTTTAAAACACTAACCATACTACATTGTATTGGATGGCTTTTTATGCATCTCTTCACTCTCAGGAGAAATGTTCAAGAAGGCCTACCTAGGATTATTTCCAGCTTAGCTCAACATTCAATTTCAAGAACTGGAGAGGGCTGGAGAGATGGATTAGCAGTTAATATGCTTGCCTGCAAAGCCTAAGGATCCATGATTGACTTCCCAGATCCCATGTAAACCAGACGCACAAGGTGACACATGCACAAGGTTGCATATGCACACAAGGTGGTCCACGCATTTGGAGTTTGATTACAGTGGCTAGAGGCTCTCTCCCCCTCTCTCTCTCACTCTTGCTCTCTCTCATAAAATAAAAGGCAGTCTGTTGGGCTTGCCTCAAGAAAAAAAAAAAGAACTGGACATAGTGATTGGCTCCCATGGACACTGAAGAGTATGCTTAGTCCATTCATGGGGAAATGTATGACTATGTTCAATATACAAGGGTGGGGAGGGATGATAGGATGGGAAGAAAAATAGGAGAGTACTGCCCAAGGCTTTAGTCATATATAGGCAAAATGAGAGTTTTTGCCTGGAAGTATTGAAATGCTTGTTGAAAAAATTTTTCTCGGGAGGCAGTAGAATATTCTCAGAAGTGGTGTCAGTAAAGACAAGAGGAGAAATATATCACAAAAAATCCAGGAAGTTTGACTCCCAATCTTAGAACTGAAGGACTGGGGAAGGCCATGAAGGATAGAGTGAGTTTTCTTGGCTTTGTCACAGATGGGCAATGGGCAGAATCTGGAAGACAGCAGGAGAAAATAGGCTACATGGAACATGCAATATGTGCTCTGGGATTCTTGAAGAATTTTAGGTACTTCAAGGAGCATGAGTAAGAAACTACGATACCCAGTGGAGAATGACTTGCCAATGACTTCACTCATATAGCTTTGATAAAATGAAATTTTCTTCAGCTTGTATTTCAACCTTGTCCCTACCTTGTTTGAGGAAGGGTCTGTGTGTGTATGTAAGAACAGACACACGTGTGCCATGGCGTGCATGTAGAAGTCAGAGGACAGCCTTAGGTGTCATCCCTTGTCTTCCACAATGTTTGAGGCAGGGTCTGCATATGTGTGTGTGTGTGTATGCGCGTGCACGCATGCATGTGTGTGCGCATGCACGCATACAGGTACACACGTACCAAGGCGTGCACGTAGAGGTCAGAGAACAACCTCAGGTGTTAACCCTTGTCTTCCACCTTGTTTGAGTCACAGTCATGTGCCACCTTGTGCATCTGACTTATGTGGGTACTGGGGAATCGAACCTGGGCCCTTTGGCTTTGCAGGCAAGCGCATTAACTGCTAAGCCATCTCTTCAGTCCTTAGGTATATATTTTTTAAATGATTATAAATTATTTGTGGATGGTGACCTATCTATCTAGTAGAAGTTGAAAAAAATCCAGGAGACCCTAAATAGGAATGGTCCAATGGCTAGCTTCTTTATGAACAGTGCATTATGACCTTAGAAATGTGACAGAGGTAAGCTCTGACCCCCAACTTCCTAATATAAAGTTAAAAATAGCTTTGACTTTCAGGGTTCTGGGAATTCAAACACCAGTTCCCTTCTTGATAAATAGAAACTTTCATAGTTTCCTATTCCAGGAGCTATCTTAATAGTTTTGAAACTGAGTCTTGTTCAGTCTTCTTGCTGGAGTTTTGACTTCCAGCTTGTTAACAGCCAATAAAAATGCTTACAAGAAAAAAATGCATCCATAATTTTTGTTTTCATACACTGTTTTTGAAACACAAGAAAGCTAAGCAAAAAAGTGACTTCTTAATTATTTTTCTTGCAAGTCTAGTAAGTTGTAGATTCTAAGAGCTGTAGGCCATGAAAGCTTACTAGGTAAGTCATGTAGCTGCATCTACCTGCCTGACTAAGAAGGGAGTGAATCATACAATAGCAATTACTAATAATACTAATAACAATTAGAATGAGATATTACTATTTGATATACTATGAAGAATTAGGATACTATATCAAAGCTCATCTCTTAATACTCAAAGCTTAAGACAGTTGATCATGTCTTCTAATTCAATCATGTAATCCTTTCTCTAGACTTGAGGTAAGGAGGACATATAGCCATTTTTTTCTTTTGGGGAAATGTTCTCTTCAAAAGTTCCTTGTCTTTAAAACTCTTCATAAAATCAAGAACAATACTAAAACAAACATATTAAGCATCCAAACACTTATTTTTTGACATAATGAATGTGGGGTAAAATAAAGCTTTTACACTGTTAAAAAAAAATAAGTGCTAGTTGCCATTTAATAAATTGCTTGATTAGTGAATTGTAATTTTTTTAATTTTTGGTTTATTTTTATTTATTTATTTGAGAGTGACAGACAGAGAAAGAGGCAGAGAGAGAGAGAGAGAGAGAGAGAGAGAGAGAGGGAGAGAATGGGCGCGCCAGGGCTTCCAGCCACTGCAAATGAACTCCAGATGTGTGCGCCCCCTTGTGCATCTGGCTAACGTGGGTCCTGGGGAATCGAGCTTTGAACCGGGGTCCTTAGGCTTCACAGGCAAGTGCTTAACCACTAAGCCATCTCTCCAGCCCCTGAATTGTAATTTTTAACTTGGAATTTATGGTGAGAAAGTTGGTGAGAAGGTTAGAGATAAAACACTGACTAGAACTGTGGATATAACTTGGTATAGTATATGCAAGGCCCTAAGCTTAATCTTCAATACCACATATATACATAGAAAAATATGATGCTGACTTGTCTGAGGTTAAGTCATCCCAAGATTGGCTGCAACCACCATTTCTGTCTGTCTGAAAAGCCAGGACAAACTCCATTCAGTTGTTCCTGTTGGTTGTATATGTCATCTTGGTTTGTCCAAACTGTGGGAGATATATCTGCTTTGAACCAGCACCAGAGCTAACTATTTATGGGATAGGTAGGTGCAAGATTTTCTACAGTGATTTTTAAGTTCATTTAGCTGTCCTTTTTTTTATTTAAAAATTTTCTGTTTTATTTATTTATTTGAGAGTGACAGACAGAGAGAGAATGAGGCTGATAGAGAGAGAGAGAGAGAAAGAGAGAGAGAGAGAGAATGGGCATGCCAGGGCCTCCAGCCACTGCAAATGAACTCCAGACGTGTGCGCCGCCCCTTGTGCATCTGGCTAACGTGGGTCCTGGGGAATCGAGCCTTGAACCGTGGTCCTTAGGCTTCGCAGGCAAGCGCTTAACCGCTAAACCATCTCTCCAGGCCATTTAGCTGTATTTTTAAAAAAGATATTTTATTTATTTATTTGGGAGAGAGAGAATAGGCATGCTAGGGCCTCCAGCTGCTGCAAACAAACTCCAGATACATGCGCCACCTTGTGCATCTGGCTTTATGTGGGTACTGGGGAATCAAACTCAGGTCACTGGATTTTGCAGGAATGCACCTTAACCACTGAGCAATTCCTCCAGTCCTAGTGTGTGTGTGTGTGTGTGTGAATGTGTGTGTGTGTATTCATTAAATAATAAATTACATGTCCCCTCCCTTGGTCCCCATTTTCCTGGGTGACCTCTTTAGTAGGATTATTGGTGTTCACTGTGAGGTAATTAGGGCCTCTATGGGAAATCTGTGCCTTGTGGTGTTTCTACCTGCCTGTGGCTCTTACAATCTACCCATCCCTTTTCCACAACAGTCTCTGAGTCTTAGCAAGTGTGTTATCAGTTAGTGTTGGCTTTTCTGTTAGCCTCTATGTTTCTGTTATGATGTCTTTCAGTCTGCCATGGTGTTTTGTTGCTATTTTCCTGGATGTGGATGTTGGGCTAGCATTGGGAGCAATACCCATGTCACTGCTTCCTCCACAGTTTCTTCTGTACCCTGAGAGATGTGGTAAAGGTGGCACATCTCATTCGGCTGTCTTTTCTTGTTGATGGATCTTAGATCTCCCCAGTATACATCTGTAAAATAAAACAGAATCTCTGACCAAGGGTAAGAACAGCTTTGATTAAACAGGATATACCTAGGAGCTTGAGAGACATTTTGAGAGGCTACCCACTTGATTTATACAGGGAACTCTGGGGGCTTCTCTCTGGATAATGTGATTTCCTGACCATGGAGTGCTGACTTGGTTCCCCATACCAATTGAGTTCTCTACCACTGAGAGGGCTTCATGTCCAACAGGAGGGCAATTGGTGACCCATAAAGTCTGTGTTCCACAAGTGTGTAGTTCTTATAGGGCTGGTTGGTTGCATGGCTTGCAGGGTCTCCTGCTTGTTATTCTATTGGTGACCACTGTCTCACAGTAGCACCCATAACACCTTCCAGTGCCATGAGGGTTTGCCAGGTGAAGACTTGCTTTCCTTTCATTTCCCACATTGTTTCTCAGTGTTTGGAGATGGCAGCCTGTCTTCAGCAATAGGGTTTTTACCTTTCAGCTCTGCCAGGTAACCAATAACTTGGCAATGGCCCACAATGCTTTTGGGGGTCTTCTGGATCACCCTGACCAACTTCTTCCTGTGGGGGTTAACCCATATATGGTCCAGGGATCCACAAACCAGAGCCCATGGTTTGAGGATTAAGGTTTAATCCACCTTCTACTGGGCATTTCTTTCTGGTTCTGTGTACCACCCTTATTTGGGGATTCTATCTCCTATAGTTGTTTCCAGGAGGAAGGTTCATATTGTGCTGACTCCTTTAGTCTTGATTTAATGTAGTTCCCTTCCCCATTCTCCCTTTCCCTGATCTCTCTTCCCCAATGTCTCAATATTCTTTCCATGTACTGGTTTGGCTGGCATCTTCTCCTTTCCACTCTCCCTGGTTGCTCTTTTTTCTGGTCTCATTCTAGTTATACACCCACCCATAATGCTCATTCTCTTTTACATTCCTCTTATGCCAGTCAGTTTAGGAGCCACATATGGGAGAAAATATGGGATGTTTTTCTTTTTAAGTCTGTGTGACCTCACTTAGATTGAATCTTTTCAAGTCCATCTGCTTTCCTACGAATTTCATTATTTAATTTTTCTTTATTTCTGAGTAGAATTCCATTGTGTAAATGTGCCACATCTTCATTATCCATTCATCAGTCGATGAGCATCTGGGTTGATTCAAATTCCTAGCTATTGTGAGTGGAGCAGGGATAAACATATTGAGCAAGTATCTCTGAACCAGAGAGTGGAGTCTTTAGGGAGATACCAAGGAGTGGAATAGCTGGGTCGGATGATAAATAAATTTTCATCTTTTGCAGGAATCTTCATGCTGCTTTCCACAGTGGATTTACCAGTTTGCATTCCCACCAGCAGTGAATAAATATTCCTCTTTCCTTACAGCCTCACCAATATTTGTTGTAATTTGATTTTTTAATGATAACCATCTTGATTGGAAAATTATGGAATCTCAAAATTCTATTTCTTTTCCTTTTCCCCTTTGGTTTTTTGTAGGGTCTCACTCTAGCCCAGACTGACCTGGAATTCACTATGTAGTCCCAGGTTGGCATCCATTGTCTCTCAAGGTTTGGAGTACTACAGTCCAAGCACTTCTTGCTTTTAGAGCTTCCACTGAAGAATCAGAGGTAATTCTGATGGGATTACTTTTTATGTAATTATCTGATTTCTTCTTGATGCTTTTAGAACTTTCTTTCTTTTCATTATTTAGGGATTTAACTATAATGTGATGTGGAGCATTTCTTCTTTGGACCTGTCTATTTGGTGTTCTGTGAGCTTCATGTACTTGAATAGATCTCTCTTTTTCAAGGGTGAGAAAATTTTCTTCAATAATTTTGTTGATGATGTTATCCATGCCTTTGGCTTGTATTTATTCTCCTTGTATGCCCATGATCCAGATATTTTGTCTTTCTACTGTATCCTAAAATTCCCTCATGTTCTGTTTATACAATTTTTTTAAACTTACCATAGTTTTTGGACTCCTGTCATCAAGTTCTGAACTTATGTCCTCAACATGACCTACTCTGTTTGTGAGGCTTTCTAGGGAGGCTTTTAAATAGGGCTATTTGATTTTTGTTCTCTGTTGTATTTTTTCTGAATCATTTCTATCACTTTACTGAGTTCCACTTTCAGGTCCTGGTTTCTATTTTTTGTTGTTTCTTGGAATTCATGCCAATATTTCATCATTTTCTCACTAAGCTTAATCCACTGGTTGTTAGGGTCATTTATTTGTTGACTCACCTTCAAATAGATTATCTGTCTATTGAGAGCTCTCTGATTTTATTCTATTATGTTGAGATAAGAAATGAGAGGTATGTACTATTATTGGTGTGTCTCTTGCATTTCATTTATATTATTGTTGGTTCTTTGATGATTGTATTCCAATTTCATCATTCATTTGTAAATGGTCTCATTAATTTTCTTTATTATGCTTAGCATTTCTTCATTGTGGGATTGTTTTTTCCTTTCTTTTTTTAAATATTCTTTTTCTTTTTATTGACAGATTCCATACTTTCAGATATTAAATCATGATAATTCATACCCTCCCCCACTTTTCCCTTAACAAATCCACATTCCATCATATCCTTTCCCTCTCTCCATTAGTTTCTCTTTTATTTTAATGTCATCATCTTTTTCTTCTATTAATAGGGTCTTGTGAAGGTAGTGCACTACAAGGTCATGGATATTAAGGCCAATTTCTCTATTTCTGTCTGGTAGATTGCATTGTAAGCAGTCATACCCTTTCTTCAGCTCTTACATTCTGTCTGCTACCACTTCTACAATGGATACTGAGCCTTGCAAGGTGTGATAGAGATGTTTCAGTTCTGATCATCCCTCCATTACATCTCCTCAGCACTATGGTGCCTTTTGGGTCATTCCAGTGGTCACCACCATCTGAAAAGAGAAGCTTATCTAATAAAAAGTGAGAGTACCATTAAGATATGGTTATAATATTAAGTAAAGTTCCTACAGGGCAGTTTAGTGAGCATAATATATGCATTTAGCCGGACAAGAGCAGGCATTATAATCCTCATGCTCATTATCTCCTCCACCATAAGCTTTTGATTAGGTTTTCAGTACCAGGCACATTTTGCCTTACATAGAGTGAGTCTTCAGTCCAGTTAGAGAGCAGTTGGTTTCCCCCATAACAGTCATGCCACTATTACACCTGTTGGCTCATTTGGCCTGGCTGACCAAACTGGAGGCTTGCAGTGTCCACTGTTTTCAGCACTGATGGCTTCTGTCCCCCACAACACTTCAGGTAGTGCAGCTTTTCTGAGCTCTCTTTTAGCTGGTCTACTGGGAAAAGGTTTTCAGCTCAGACCCAGATTTAGTTCTCAGTGACCTTGCAGCCCAGGCATGTGGAGTCTTCAGCAATAGGGTCTTACCATCTATTTCTGGTGGGAAAGCAAGAACCTGTAATGTTATGGGGGCATCAGGGAACTCCCTGGACAAAAACTCACTGGGAGGTCTCCCATCCCTGGCACTGAAATTTTTCTAGTAACAGTCTATGGCTTCTGGGTGTGCCATTATCCAAAAACGTAGGTTATAATGTGACTTATTCAAAATATGCTGAATTTTTTCTTTTTAATTAATTTTTATTAATTAGTTTTCTACTCAGTGAATACAATCAAGTTGGTATCATTGTTAGCCTCCTCCCTGTCCTCTCCCTAACCCCTGACTCCTTCTTGTTGAGGTATATGGGTCATGAATTGTGGAGTTAGCCTTCAGTTATGGGTAGTAGGAAATGTCTCTGTGTATCATAACCCAGTATGTGGCTCTAACATTCTTTCTGCCCCCTGTTATGCAAAATTTCCCTGAGCCATGTTGGGTTCATTTTAGGTCTGCTTCAGTAATGAGGTCTTGGGAGCCTCTGTGTCTCTGGATATCTGATTTGGTAGGTATTGATTGTTGTCTGAGTCAATCTCCTTCACTCTTGTGCTGGTACCAGGTTTACCAAGAAAACAACACCTTTGCTTGTTTCACCAATTATTCTTAGTTTCAGCTGGGGCCCTTTTGAGGTATGATGGGGTGGTTCTGTCCTTAGTATCTGCATCTATCTGAAAAAGAGAAGCAGATTCTTCAATGGAGAGTAAAGTTAGCACCAGATAAATGGGATAACCCTTATTTTTTTTCAGAGAGAATTTAATAGGTGTAGGCCCTCTTGTAGCCCGCAATTGGTGGTAGCTTGATAATGGAGAGCAGGCTCAATTTTGGATATGGTTCTGACTTGTTTCCCAGCTCCAGCTATGGTTCCATTCAACTGAGTGGATCAGTTGGCCAAATCAAGAGCAGTTGGTTTCCCACCATGGCTGTATGCCACTATTGTACTTGTATGAGCATCACGACAGGTTATTTGCTGCTAAGTAGGATAGACCATGCATTGCTTGGACAGATATTGATCATTTTCCCCCAGTCACCCATATAGCACCTTCTGGCACTAGATGTGCTGACTGTCTGGGGACTGACTCTCTTCCACCTTCCAGCCATGTCATTCCATGTTACTTGTCAACCGCATGTGGTATCTTCAGCAGCAGGGTCTTACCACTAACCTTTGGTGGGGCACCAAGTGTTCTGACAGAAATCTATCATTCTTTTAGGAAACCTTGTAGGTCTCTCTGATCAAAAGCTCATTGTGGATGATAGCCACGTGCTGGTACTGGAAGTTATATGTCAGTGCCCACGAAGAGAAAGAAGAAAAAGATAAGTAATATAAAAGAGTTAGAGAGGAGAGAGAGAGAGAGAGAGAGAGAGAGAGAGAGAGAGAGGCTGTAGAAGATTAAGGTCAGTCTTCATTGTACCCTCTCCAGTGCCTTGTGACTCAGGTGTTCCCTCTAAGGGCCTAGTGAAGGTCCAACCATTTGCTCTGCCTTTTAAGATGTAGAATTTGATGGTACCATTACCATTTGGGTTTAGATTTGTGTCACCCACCCCTCTTTTGCCCCCCTCCCTCACACCCACGCTATTGTCTGGTCTTGAGATGCTTGCTGGGTATGTCAGCATCTTGGGTAGATTCAGGTTAGATGCTGTAGATGAGTGAGACTATGCAGCAATTATCTTTCTGTAGTTGGGTATGTTCACTGAGAATGATCTGTTCCAGGTCCAACCATTTTTCCTCAACTTTCATTGTGTCATTTTTCTCATTGCTGTGTAGAATTCCATTGTGTAGATATACCGCATCTTAGTTATTCATTCTTCTATTGATGGACATCTGGGTTGATTCCAGCTCTTAGCTATTATGAATTGAGCTGATATAAACATGGTTGAGCAAATCTCTCTGGACTGAGGCTTGAAGGTTTTAGGGTACATGACCAGTAAGGGAATAACTGGGTCTGTGGGTAACTCTATGGTCAGGTTTTTCAGGAGTCTCCATATTGCTTTCCAAAGTGGTTGTACCATCTTACATTCCCACCAACAGTGGATGAGTGTCCCTAATTCTCCACATCCTCGACAGCATTTATTTTCATTTGATTTTTTGATGTTTGCTATCCTTATTGGGGTAAGGTGGAATCTCATAGTTGTTTTAATTTGCATTTCCATGATGATTAGGGATGATGAACATTTTCTTAAGTGTTTGTTTGCCATTTGCATTTCTTCCTCTGAGAACTGCCTGTTCATCTCTTTGCCCCATCTTGTGAGTGGGTTGTTGGACACTTTATTGTTTAGGTTTTTGAGTTCTTTATAGATTCTAGAGATTATGCCTCTGTCAGTTGGATAATCAGCAAATATTTTCTCCCATTCTGTGGGTAATCTATTGGCTTTGCTTATTGTATGCTTCTCTGTGAAGAAACTCTTCAGCTTCATGTGATCCCATTGGTTGAGTGACTGTTTAAGATCGTGTGCTACTGGGGTTTTGATCAGGAAGTCTTTTTCCATTCCTATATCATGGAAGTTTCCTCCTATGTTTTCTTCCAGTAATAGCCTAGTTTCTGTCTTATATTGAGGTCTTTGATCCATTTGGACTTGAGTGCTGTGCATGTTGAGATGTGTGGATCAAGTTTCAGTTTCCTTCATATGGATATCCAATTTGTCCAGCACCATTTGTTGAAGATGCTATCTTTTTTCCAGCCTATATTTTTAGGGACTTTATCAAATATCAAGTAGCTGTAGTTGCTTGACCCAAAGTCCGGGTCCTTAAGTCTATTCCATTGGTCTATATTCCTGTTTTTATGCCTGCACCATGCTGTTTTTATTACTATGGCTTTGTAATATAGCTTTACGTGAGGTATGGTGATGCCTCCACAGGTATTTCCTTTGCTGAGGATATGCTTGGATATCCGAGGTCTTCTGCCTTTCCATATGAATTTTGAAATCATTTTTTCTATCTCTGTGAAGAACAATGTTGGGATTTTAATTGGAATTGCATTAAATCTGTATATTGCTTTTGGTAGGATTGCTATTTTCACAATGTTAATTCTGCCTGTCCAGGAGCATGGGAGGTCTTTCCATTTTCTCAAGTCCTCCTCAATTTCCTTTTTGAGAGTTTTTATGTTTTCATTGTATAGATCTTTGATTTCTTGGTTAATGTTATTCCAAGTTATTTTATTTTATTTTTTGTTGGTATTGAAAATGGGATCATGTCCCTTATTTGTTTCTCTGTATCTTTGTCATTTTCATATAGAAAGGCTACTGATTTTTGTGCATTGATTTTGTATCCTGCTACTTTGCTGATGGAGTTTATCACCTTTAAGAGTTTGGAATGGAGTCTCTTTGGTCTCTTACACATAGAATCATGTTGTCTGCAAATAGGGCTAATTTGACTTCTTTCTTTCCAAATTTCCCTTTTATTTTTTTCTCCTGTCTTATTGCTTGAGCTAGGACTTCCAGTACTATATTGAAGAGCAGAGGTGAGAGTGGACACCCCTGTCTTGTTCCTGATCTTAATGGGAATTCCTTCAGTCTCTTTCCATTAAGTATTATTTGAGTTTTAGGAGCTTTGTATATAGCCTTTATTATGTTAAGATATGAACTGACCATGCCATTTTTCTCCAATGTTTTGATCATGAAGTGATGTTGTATTTTGTCAAAGGCCTTTTCTGCATCTATTGAAATGGTCATGTGCTTTTTGTGTTTAACCATGTCTATATGGTGTATACCATTGACAGATTTCCATATGTTGAAGCACCCCTGCATCCCTGGGATGAATCCCACTTGATCAAGGTGGATAATGCTTTTGATGTGTTGTTGGATTCAGTTTGTGAGGATTTTGTTCAGGATCTTTGTGTCTATGTTCATCAGGGAAATAGGCCTGTTGTTTTCTTTTTTTGTGGCATCTCTGCCTGGTTTTGTTATTAGGGTGATACTAGCTTCATAGAAGGAGTTGGAGAACTTTCCCTGGTCTCCAATTGTGTGGCACAGTTTGGGAAAGATTGGTTTGAATTCTTTCATGAAGGTTTGATGGAATTCAGCTGAGAAGCCATCTGTTCCTGTACTCTTCATTTTGATGAGGTTTCTTTTATTACCTTTTTAGTCTCTATGGGTATGATAGGTTTCTTTAGGAGATTAATCTGCTCTGTGTTTAGCTTTGATGGATGGTATGTGCCCAGGAATTTATCCATCTCCTCCACATTATCCAGTTTTGTTTCCAATTCATTAGTTTTTTCTCTAATCTAAATTTTTTTTTGTCTGACTTTTTTGGGTTGGATTCTTCTTGCCTTTCCAGTGCCTTTAGGTTAGGTTATCTATTTGGGATCTCTGTCTTTTTTATGAAGGCATTTAGTGCTACGAAATTTCCCCTGAGGACCGCATTAATTGTGTCACATAAGTTTTGGTATTCTCATCATCATTCATTTCTAGAAATTTTTCAATTTCATTTTTTATTTCGTCCACTACACATTTATTTTTTAAAAGTGTGTTGTTCAGTTTCCAGGAGCTGATGGGATTCTTGATGGGTCTTTTGTTGTTAATTTCTACCAATATAGCATTGTGATCTGATATCATGAAGGGAATTATGTCAATCTTCCTAAATATATGGAGGCTGGCTTTGTGACCCAGTATATGATCTATTTTAGAGAATGTTTCATGGGTTTCTGAGAAGAATGTGTAGTCTGTGGATTTGGGATGGAATGTTCTGTAGATGTCCGTTAGGTCTAAGTGATCTATGGTTTTGTTGAGCTCTCTTACTTCCCTGTTGAGTTTCTGTTTGGATGATCTATCTATCACTGATAATGGTATATTGAAGTCCCCAACTATGATGGTGTTGGTGGTTATTTCTCTTCTATTGTCAAGTGGGTTTTGTTTTATGAGCTGTGGTGCACCTCTGTTTGGTGCATAAAGATTTATGATTGTGATATCCTGTTGATGGATTGTTCCCTTGATATGTAGGAAGTGTCCTTCTTTGTATTTTTTTTATTTTTGGTTTGAAGTCTATTTTATTTGATATTAATATAGCTATGCCTACTTGTTTCTTATTCCCATTTGCTTGGAATATTGTTTTCCACCCTTTCACCCTGAGGTGTCTGTCTTTAATGCTGAAGTGGGTTTCTTGAAGACAAGATTAAATGGTCTAATTTTCTGATCCATCCTTTTAGCTTATGTCTCTTGATGGGTGAATTAAGGCCATTAATATTTAGGGTAATGACTGTGAGGTTTGATTTGATCCCTGCCATATTGTGTTGGTATGTGTGGTTTGGTGTTTTCATGGTTCTTGAAGTTTTTTGTGCCTTCTCTGAGTTTGGTTAATGTGATGCTTCTTGTAGACATTTGAGGTTGATCATTTCATTCATCTGTGTGGAGAATTTCCTGAAATGTTCTCTATAGGTATGGTTTTGTGTTCATATAGTTTTAAAGTTGAGTGTTTTCACGGAAAACTTTTTCTTTCACCATCTATTATGAGGGATACTTTTGCTAGGTAAAGTAGTTTGGGTTGGAAGCCATAGGTTCTTAGACTTTGCAGTGTTCCAATCCAGTCGAACCATATACCTGGCACATTGAACTCATATTCTGAGGGTATATAGAGGTGGATTGCCACATCTGAGAACACTTGCAGATAAGTAGAAAACCCAAGCATCAAATCAATTTAGGATGCAATAGTTGCTACAATATAATACAAGAAACTCAAAGAATCAAGACAATTCAGTCCCACAAAAAACTATAAATCCATCAGAAATGATCACCAATGAGACTTCAAACCAGCATTAGTGAGGAAAGATAAAGAAGGTCATTTTATACTGATTAAAGGAACACACCAGCAGGAGGACATTACAATCATGAACATATATGCACTTAACATGGGGCTTCCACTTTCATCAAACAAACACTATTAGACTTGTGGTCACAGATAACATCAAATTCAATTGCAGTAGGAGACTTCAATACCCCACTCTCATCAAGTGACAGGTCATTTTGGCAAAAAAAAAAAAAAGAAAGAAAAGAAAAAGAAACAGAGAGACATCTGAATTAAATGATGTCATGGAACAAATGGACCTAACAGATATCTACAGAACGTTCCATCCAAATGCTGCAGAATATACATTTTTCTCTGCAGCAGATGGAACATTCTATAAAATTACAATATATTAGGAAACAAAGGAAATCTCCACAATTATAGGAGAATTGAAATAATCCCTTGTACTCTATCTGATCACAGTGTGATTAAGCTGCAAATCAACAACAAGAATAGCTACAGAGTATAGAGAAATTCATGGAGACTGGACAGTACACGATTGAGTGATCAGTGGGTCATTGAAAAAATCAAAAAGGAAATTGATAAATTCATAGAATCAACTGATGATGATAATAAAACATGCCAAACCCTTTGGGACACAATGCCGGCAGCCCTAAGAGGGAAATTTATACCTCTAAGTGCCTATATTAAGAAATTAGAGAGTTCACAAATAAACAACTTAATGTTCCACCTTAAGGTCTTGGAAAAACAAGAACAAGGCAAGCCAAAAAACAGTAGATGAGAATAAATCATAAAGGTTAGGGTAGAAATTAATGAAATAGAAACCAATAAAACAATACAAAGAGTCAACAAAACAAAGAGTTGGTTCTTTGAAAGGACAAACAAGATTGATAAACCCTTAGCAAATTTTACCAGAAGAAAGAGAAAAGAGACAAAAATTAATAAAATTAGAGATGAAAAAGGTACCATTATAACAGATACCAAAGAAATTCAGACAATTATAAGGACATACTTTAAGAATATATATATGCCTCTAAGTTTGAAAATATGAAAGAAATGGATGATTTCCTTGATTCATATGACCTACCAAAATTAAATCAAGATAAGATAAACCACTTAAATATACCTATAGCAAGTACAGAGATCCAAGCAATTATAAAAAGTCTCCCAACTGAAAAGATCCCAGGTCCAGATGGATTCACTGGTGAATTTTACCAGACCTTCATGGAAGAACTAACACCAATGCTTCTCAAACTTTTCCATAAATTAGAAAAGGAAGGGATTCTACCCAACTCCTTCTATGAAGCCAGCATCACCCTCATACCAAAACCAGGCAAAGACAGAATAAAAGAAAGAAAACTACAGACCAATCTCCTTCATGAGCATAGATGCAAAAATTCTGAACAAAATATTGGCAAACAGAATAAAAGAATATATCAAAAAGTTTATTCACCCTGACCAAGTTGGCTTTATCCCAGGGATGCAGGGATGGTTCTTCATATGCAAATCAATAAATGTAATACATTATGTAAATGGGCTGACGGACCAAAAAAATCACATGATCATCTCAATAGATGTCTAAAGCCATTTGACAAATTCCAACATCCTTTCATGGTAAAAGTATTAAATAAAATGGGAATAGAAGGAACATATCTCAACATAATAAAAGCTATTTATGGCAAACCTACAGCCAACATAATACTTAATGGTGAAAAATTCAGAGCTTTCCCACTAAATTCAGCCAAAAATACAAGGGTTTCTACTGTCCCCATTTTATTTAATATAGTACTGGAAGTCTTAGCTATAGCAATAAGGCAAGGGACACTCATAAAAGCAATACAAATTGGAAAGAAAGAGATCAAATTATCACAATTTGCAGATGATATGATTCTATACATAAAAGACCCTAAAAACTCTACCAACAAACTGTTAGAGCTGATAAACACTTTTATCAATGTAGCAGGATACAAAATAAATACACAGAAATCAGTAGCTTTCCTATATACTAACAGCAAATGTGTGGAGAATGAAATCAGGGAATCTCTCTCATTCACAACTGCCTCAAAAAATAATAATAATAAAGTGCCTTGGAATAAACTTAACTAAGGAAGTGAAGGAGCTCTAAAATGAGAACTTTAAAACACTTGAGTGAGAAATTGCAGAAGACACAAGGAAATCAAAAGATATCACATGTTCTTGGATTGGAAGAATCAATATTGTGAAAATGTTAATCTTACCAAAAGCAATCTACACATTTAATACAATCCCCATTATAATTCCAATGGCATTCTTCACAAGAATAGAAAAAAAAAATCCTGAATTTCATTTGGAAGCAAAAAAAAAAAAAAAAAAAAAAAAAAAAAAAAAAACCTTGAATAGCCAAAATGATTTTGACCAACTGAAGTAAGGTGGATGGTATCATCATATTCAATTTTAAGCTATATTACAAAACCACAGTAAGAAAAACACCATGGTATTGGCACAAAGACAGATATGTAGATCAATGGAATAATATAGAGAACCCAGATGTTAATCCAGGAAGCTACAGCCATCTGATTTTTGACAAAAATCCCAAAAATATTTATTGGAGAAAGGACAGCCTCTTCAACAAGTGGTGTTGGGAAAACTGGATATCTATATGTAGAAAGGCGAATGAAAATAGATGCTTGTCTTTCCCCATGCACATGATTCAAATCCAAGTGGATCAGTGACCTTAATATCAGACCTTAAACTCTGAAATTGCTAGAGGAAAAGGTAGTGGAAACCCTTCAACATATTGGGATAGGTAATGACTTTCTGAATATAACTCCAATTGCTCAGAAAGTAAAACCACTAATCAACCACTGGGATCTCATGAAATTACAAAGCCTCTGCACAGCAAAGGACACTGTTAATAGAGCAAAGTGACAACCTACAGAATGGGAGAAAATCTTTGCCAGTTACACATCTGACAGAGGATTAATATCCAGAATATACAAAGAACTCAAAAATACAGAACAATAAGAAATCGAACAACCCTGTGAAAAAATGGGCTATAGAACTAAATAGAGAGTTCTCACCAGAAGAAATATTGATGGCATATAACCATCTAAAAAAGTGTTTGACATCCTTAGCCATCAGAGAAATGCAAATTAAAACTACCTTGAGATTCCATCTCTCTCCTGTCAGAATGGCTACCATCAAGAAGACAAATGACAATAAATGTTGGCAAGGTTGTGGTAAAAGGGGAACCCTTCTGCACTGTTGGTGGGAATGTAATCTGGTACAGCCATTGTGGAAATCAGTGTGGAGGTTCTTGAGACAGCTAAAAATTGATTTGCCATATGATCCAGCTATAGCACTCCTAGGCATATATCCTAATGACTCTTCTCACTACCTTAGAGATACTTGCACAACCATGTCTATTGCTCCTCTATTCATTATAGCTAGGAAATGGAGCCAGTCTAGATGTACATTCACAGATGAGTGGATAATAATGATACGTTACATCTACACAATGGAGTTCTATTCAGCAGTAAAGAAAAATGAAATTATGCGGGCATGATGGCACACACCTTTAATCCCAGCACTCACGAGGCAGAGGTAGAAGGATTGCTGTGAGTTCAAGGCCACCCTGAGACTCCATAGTGAATTCCAGGTCAGCCTGGGCTAGAGTGAGACCCTACCTCAAAAAACCAAAAAGAAAAAAAGAAATTATGAAATTTTCAGGGAAATGGATTAATCTGGAAAGGATTATACTAAGTGAGGTAACCCAGGCCCAGAAAGCCAAATGTGATATGTTCTCTCTTACATGTGGATCCTAGCTACAAATGTATAGACTTGCATGTGATCTGGAACCAATAATCAGTAGCAGAGGCCCATAAGCTAGAAAAAGGCTATAAGGGAGGGAAGAGAGGGAACATCTTAAAGGGATGGTAGTGGATATATGTAAGTAGAAGAACAGATTACAGGGAGGGTGTAGCAGACAGCTTCAGGTTCGCTGTGATGAACTTGCAGACTAGACACAGTTATGGAGGAAGGGATTTGTTGAAGCTTACAGACCCAGGGGAAGTTCTGTAATGGCAGAAGAAGCTGGCCTGCTTTCACAGGACCAAGCAGAGAGAGAGAGAGAAGCACAAGCCTAAAGCCAAAAGCCACAGTACACTTCAGGAATTCCTGCTAGGCACACTTTGCATATCTTTAGATTGAAATCTAAAACCCACCACCACACCTTAAGATCCACCCAGTGACACTGCCTCCAGCCAGGTGGCTAAAGATGCAAAGTAAAAACAAATAAACAACTGAATATATTGGGGGGCATCTATTCTATTCAAACCACCACAGAGGGGAAAGGCCTGAGTAAGGTCAGGGGTAGAGAGTGTATAAAAGAAAGATGGGTGGGGAGGGTCAATCAAAATTCAAGATATTCTGAATAAGATATATGAAAATCTCCTCTTTTAAATAATGGCACATCCAGAAGCTGTAAATTGTTACTACAAAATTTTCTGTGCCTGGGATGGGATACCTACCAGTGAGTCATTGGCAAAGTCACTGAGAAATCTAGCTGGTGCTGAGCAGAAAACCTTCTCCCTGTCGCCCAGTCAATTGAAAGCTGGAAATAGCTGCACTGTATGCAGCCTTGTGGGAGACAGAAGTCATCAGCGGTGAAAACAGTGGACACTGGAAACTGCAAGTTTGGCCAGACAGGCCAAGTGTCTGAATGAGTGCAATAGTGGCATGTCTGTTCTAGGGGAAACCAACTGCTCTCTAATTGGACTGAAGGCCCACTCTATGGGAGGGAATACGTGCCTGGTACTGAAAACCTAATCAAAAGGCTATGGCAGGAGAGATCATGAGCCTTAGAGGTATGAAGCCTGCTCTTCTCTGGATAAATGCATATATTACGCTCACCTAATTGCCCTGAAAGCACTACACTTAATGTTCATACTCATATATTAATGCTAGTCTCACTTCTGGTTAGAGAATCTTCTCTTTTCAGATGGTGATGCCCATTGGGATGGCCCAGTAGGCAACCTAGTGCTGAGAAGAAGGGAAAGAGGAGTGTCCAGAACTGAAACATCTCACACCCTCCAAGGCTCAGGGTCCATTGTGGAAGAGGTGGAAGAAAGAATGAAAGAGCCAAAGGAAGGGTACCATTCCTTACAATGCAACTGTCCTTACAGAATTTGGCCTTGATATCCAAGACATCGCAGTGCCTAGCAAAACCCACACAAGACCCTCATAACAGGAGAAAAAGATGATTGCAGCAAATTAAAAGAGGGGCTAATGGACAGAGGGAGGGGATATGATGGAGAGCAGAGCTATGAAGGGGAAAGTAGGGGAGGGGAGGGGAGGGAAATACCATGGTTTTTTGTCTGTAAGTATAGAAATTGTCAATAAAAATAAAAACTAAAATAAAAAAATTGTGCTGTTTTTCCCTAGCTGCTTTCAGGATTTAATCTCTGGTGTCAATGTTTAGGGTCTTAATGGCAATATGTCTTGAAAAGTTTCTCCTTTGGTCCAATCTGTTTGGAGCATTGTTAGCTTCTTGTATCTTGATGGGCCTATCTTTTGAGAGAGTGGGAAAGTTTTCTTTGATTATTTTGTTAAATAAGTTCTCCATGCCTTTGGTCTGAATTTCTTCCTGTTCTGGTATTCCCATGATCTGGATGTTAGGATGTTTAAGGGTATCCCTTAATTCCCTCATGTTCTGTTCACAGAAATTTTTGCACTTACTGAAAGTTTTGAACTCTAGAACTTTTTCTTCTGTCTTGTCTTCCATGTCGGAGTTTCTATCCTCCACATTTGTCACTGTATTCTTGAGAGCTTCTAAAGAGATTTGGGCTTGTCCAATTAGGCTTGCGTTTTCTACTACTTTTCTATGTATAGTT
The DNA here is from genome assembly GCA_036346955.1 of Dipus sagitta. Classification (NCBI taxonomy): domain Eukaryota; kingdom Metazoa; phylum Chordata; class Mammalia; order Rodentia; family Dipodidae; genus Dipus; species Dipus sagitta. Next base: position 42,638,366 of record CM070780.1, read on the forward strand.
TTCCATCCCTCTGTCAAGCTCCTTTTCACATCATTTTCTGATTTTCTTGATGCTTGTTGGAATTCACCCTTGCATTTCTTTAAGTCTTCATTTAGCATTGCCAGCTGATTTTTGAGGTCCTCTTTTTTTTTCTTTTCTTTTCTTTTCTTTTTTTTTTTTTTTTTTTACTCTCCTTCATATCTCTTAACTGTCTTTGAACTCCTTCCATCTTCTTATCTATTAGGTCTAGTCTAGTGATGGCAGCATCCACATAATTATCGGTCCTTTGTTGCTTTTCTGCAAGTTCTACCAGTGGCTTGGTGAGGGTTGCATTGCTCATAGCTTCATTTTGGTGTTCTGATCCTAATGACTCTTCTATGTTTTGATTAGAGAAGTTCATTGTAGGACTGGGTGATCTAACTGGATTTTCTTGCATTTGAATTTTCATGTTATTTCTTTTGCGCTGTGGTCTGCCCATCAGTGTATGGGCAGGGAGAGTAGGACTGTGGTCTTGATGGGCAGGGGAAGTGGTGCCTTTTGGGGGAGCTCACCTGAGCTAGCAGGCAGCCAAGCAGACAGGCAGAGTGGTCCTGAGCTAACAAGTGGGTGGCCGGATCAGCCTGAGCTCATGTGCAGTGGGAAGCCAAAGAAGCCTGAGGCATGACACAAAAGCAGCCTGAGTTCTCACATGGTGGCATGCCAATGGAGCTTGAGCTCTTGTGTGGCAGGAAGCCGAAGCAGCCAGAGGCAGGAGGCCAGAGCAGCCTGAGCTCTTGCATAGTGGGATGCCTGCTGCAGACTGGCAAAGCCGGGACCACCAGTCTGAGGGAAAACAGGGCCTTGGTAGGTGGGCAAGGAGCCAGAAAAGTGACAAGCAGACACACACACAAGGTTAATGTATCTGAGTGTATTTTAATGAAGTAGAGCATCAGGTTATATACAATTCTGGCTGCATAAGCTTAGCCTTTGTTTATTCATGTGGTACAATTTCTATGAACAGCCCGCTTCAAGCATCAAGTATTTTTAACAAAAGTTCTAACAGGACAACTTCATAACTCTAATACATTTTTTTTCTTGAAACATGCCATAAAAATGTAGGTGTATCAAAGCCTGCCTTCTCATAATTGGATCCCAGATGTTTCCTAATGCTTTCTCTTTGTGCTTTCATAAGCAAGCACCAAGGTGGCCTCAACCTAGCAAGTCTGTCCACAAAAGTTAAAGATTACCAGGAAACATGCTTCCCACCATTGTTTACTAGCGTATCCCCATTCCTATACACTCCTGTATAAGGTAATGGTTCATCGATTGGTTCTGGTCCTCGGAATTCAGACTGTGGCTTGAAACAACAGCAGAGTCTTCGGAGGAAGTGTCACACCATCAGGTGACTCAATTTTTGGAAACTGTTCCATATCTAATTTTTACTAAATTGTGAAAGAACATCATGCTGCTGTCATGTGTCAGGAACAGAACAGTAGTAATGAAGAAAACAACTATTAGAGCAAGCCTGGAAAATGCACATCCTTCCAGGAGGCTTTCTTCCTTTAAACTTTCGCCTTGGCCTGGTGAACAGGTCTCACAGACTCCACTGGAGTTGGCGTGGCATTTCCCCCTTTTTAGTTGTTTAAGCGAAGTTTATGAATGTCTCAGCATAGAGGATAAACAGAAGTAAAAATTATTTTGAAGAGGACTGGAAAAATACAGATAACAAGTAAGATTATTCTCCGCAATGACAGCAACCATGATGGCAGTATGTAACCAATTAAATGGGTTAAGAGATTGTAACCCTTTCTTCAAGGACCCTGCCAATGAATCAAGATTTTGTACATCTAAATGTGCTCTACTAATAGTACTTATGTCCTCTTGTAATTGTGCCATATTATGCGATAAGTCATTGTCTTTCCAAATTCCTAATAAATGATTTTTAGTTGCTTGCCAATTTAAAGTTGAATTATATTTTAAAGGAGTCACACAAATATATCTAAAGCTTGTATGGCATTTAGTGGACAACTGTGTCTTTAGATTCTGTACCTCTTGCCCAATAGCTAAAACCACTTCCTCTAGAGTGTTCACTTTTGATTCTAGTTTTTTGTCTATAATTTGTTGTTCAGCTACAGCTAAGGAAACATTTCTACTAAGATCATTAACAAAATGTGCTGTATTTACTTCATTAACTAATGCTGCAGTAGAAACTGCTAAAGAAGTTAGGATAGCAATTAAAGCGCTTATACCAAGAGTAAGTTCAGCTGCAAATCTTTTTGGTCTGAGAAGTTCATTTAAGTTTTTTAAAACTTGAAGAGTGGCATCATCAAACCAAAGAATATTTCTCAAGTTTCCAGGAAGCATAACATAACTCTGTCTTTGCAATAATATAATAGCAGTATAGGTTTTATCTAAAGCAGAATCTATACAATTTGTTAATATACAGTTAGTACAATTAATGTAAAAAGATTTCCCCTGATTAACAACACTTAAATTCTCTGATTTTCCTTTTAAAATCCTATAAGGATATCCCATACAAGCTCTTACCCCAATCGGTGTAGCTTTAGTTTCTTTGGGTTTTTTCAGCAACAGCATGTTAGCTGCGGCAAACAATCTGAATAAATCTGCACAGTCAGAACAGCAAGCACAGCCAGAAACATATTTTCTGTGTTTAAAGTTTTTCCAGTCTGTTCTGCCTTGCAAGTGAGCTTCTTAATTTGTCCCCAGGTCAGCGGTGTTGCTTCTTTTGTGGTCCGAGCCTGTGGAGGGGAAAGGTCAAGCCTCTTCATTTTCTGAGTCACTTTTCTCATCTTGTTCCTTTCTCTTCCCCTTTTGGTTGGCTTTTTCATTGATGGGTCGGACAAGCCTATCTGGAATACAGATTGGTGCCTCTGCATCCTGAGGAAACACACATGCATATCCTCTTCCTGAGGTTATTAGTACATCAGGCCCTTTCCAGGTGCCTGTTAATAAATCCTTCCATATCACTTTTGGTTGTATTTTAATTATTTGTGGATGCCAATGCCTCTGCATTGGTGTTAGTCTGTCTTCAGTTGTATTTAAATGATGTATAGCAAATAAAACATAGCTTAAGATTTGATGAGGGGAATAATAATTATTATCCTTTAATTTTTGAATTTGAATTTTTAAATATTGATGTGTCCATTCTATAATTGCTTGCCCTTGGGGATTATAAGGTATTCCTGTGGCATGCTATATTCCATTCTAAACAAAAATTTTTAAAGGCCTCCGATATATATGCAAGAGCATTGTCAGTTTTAATTTTTTTTTTTGGAAGTCCTAAGACTTCAAAACAAAGTATCAAATGCTGTATAACATCTTTTATTGTTTCACCTGTTCTTGCGGTTGCAACTACTGCATGAGAAAATGTGTCAACAGTAACATGTACATATAATTTTCCAAAATCGGGGATGTGAGTCATGTCCATTTGCCAAAGCATTTGTGCTTTAAGTCCTCTTGGGTTAACTCCCATCTTTAGTGGATGATAAACATCAGGGCAATGAGTACAATTTTTGACAACTTGTCTAGCCTGTTCTCTAGTGATATGAAACATTATTTTTAGTGCAAGAGCATTTTGATGATGTAATTGATGACCCTTTTGAGCTTGTTCCAAAACATTCCCAATTAAAATATCTTTAGTGAATAAGCCTGTCATCATATTTCCTAATGACAATGGTCCTGGTAAATTTGTATGCCCTCTGATGTGTCCAACGAATACCTTTTCTTTTCTTTTTTGTATTAAATTTTGCAGCTGCTGTGGCAGGTTTAGTATTTTGGAACTGCCTGATAATAAGGCTGTCTCTAAGCCCAGAAACAGATTCAACACATACTTAGAGTCTGTGTAAAGATTCATTTTCTGAGACACACTTTCAAAAGCTGTGATAACCACAGTAATTTCTGCCCGCTGTGCAGAAAGTTCTTTTGCCCTTTTAATGATAGGGGGTTCATCAGGTATGTAAACCACAGATGCTCCATTGGAAGACCCATCTGTAAAAACTGTGAGTGTATTTTCTAATGGTTCTTAGCTATTACTGTTGGAAATATTATTGCAGTTTCTTCTACAAATTTTAAAAGTGGATTCTGGGGTAAATGATACTTAATCTGCCCTGTGAAATTCTGTAAAGCGAATCCCCAATCATCATTATTTGTAAAATAAATTTTAATTGTTGTCTATTATAGGGTATTATGATATTATTCATTTCTTTTCCAAACATTTCTCTAGATCTAAGCCTTCCTTTTATAATTAATTGACTACACGAAAAAATATAGGAAGAAACCACTCTAATTTGTGTATGAGGCAAATGTAACCATTCCAAAATTCCTTCCTGCAATAGGCAAGCAGTAGGTGTATACTTTGTTTTCAGTATAAGTAAATCCCATTCTTTATTAAAATTAAGTTGCTTAATTTTAGCTTCTGGAATTTTATTTTCTATCAAGTTTATTTTTTGTAAAGCTTCTGGAGTTAATTTTCTTAAGGATTTAGATTGGAATCTCCTTTTAAAATATCAAATAGAGTATGCAATTCTCCTGTAGTAATTTTTAAATAAGGTCTTATCTATTTAATATTTCCTAATAATTTCTGAAAATCATTCAATGTTCTTAGTTTATCAAACCTAATACTAACCTTTTCAGAAGTTATGTACTGTTCATGAATTACTTTACCTAAATAATTCAGAGGTCTATTATATTGGATTTTATCTGGGGCAACTATACATCCAAATTTTGTTAAATTCTCTATCATTCTTTCCAGCATTTTTTTAGTTTGTTGTTTAGATTTATCAGCTATCAAAATATCATCCATATAATGAATAATATAGGCATTTGGATAACTAGTTTTTATGTCTTCTAATGCCTTATCTATAAATTTCTGACATAAAGTAGGGCTATTTTTCCTGCCTCTATGACCACAGAATCTGTCTTAGAGGAGTTATCAAGAGACACTCTTTTTACTTCGGGGCTAAGGGCTTGCCCCTCTCCTCATTTTTTTGTTGTTCTTCCTCAGTTAGAGGGGTTCCATCCTTATGGAACTTGGATTTACATTCATTCTTTCAATGCCTTCCCTTCTTGCAATGGGGACAAAGTCCCAGTGGGGGTCCTTTTTTGACCAGTTATTATTTTTATTATTATTAGAGTTTCTACAATCCTTGCTCATGTGGCCTATTTGCCCACAAGAGAAACAGGCACCTTTTCCTGTTTGTGGCTTTCCCAAGTTTTTTACGTAGGTGCTGAAATGTTGACCCTTCATAGCTGCAGCATAAGCCATCCCTTGGACTACAGCTGGTGAGGCATCTAAACAAGCCTTTATAAAGTCTTGTAATGTTCCTGTCTTTATTAGAGGCCTTATGAGTTCCTTATACAATGAATTTGCATTTTCCCAGACCAATTGTTTTAACAGTACTTTTAACATGAAGTCATAAACCACTCCAAGATTTCTTTTGGAAAGTTTGTTACCTCTGCCCTCAAGCATATGCTCTAACACAGAGATAAATAGATCCTTATTTTTTGAATGTGAATGCCTCATGGTTACCTTCTTGTCGTCTTAACCAGATGATCCTTTATCAGGGAGCCTACAGTGCTCTGTCAAGGTCCTATCCTTGCCTGGAGATATTTAAGAAAAGAAGAAAGAAACAAAAGCTTACCTCTCCAAGGAGTGTTCAAGTCCCTGTTCAGGCACCACCTGCTGTGGACTGGCAAAGCCGGGACCACCAGTCTGAGGGAAAACAGGGCCTTGGTAGGTGGGCAAGGAGCCAGAAAAGTGACAAGCAGACACACACACAAGGTTAATGTATCTGAGTGTATTTTAATGAAGTAGAGCATCAGGTTATATACAATTCTGGCTGCATAAGCTTAGCCTTTGTTTATTCATGTGGTACAATTTCTATGAACAGCCCGCTTCAAGCATCAAGTATTTTTAACAAAAGTTCTAACAGGACAACTTCATAACTCTAATACATTTTTTTCCTTGAAACATGCCATAAAAATGTAGGTGTATCAAAGCCTGCCTTCTCATAATTGGATCCCAGATGTTTCCTAATGCTTTCTCTTTGTGCTTTCATAAGCAAGCACCAAGGTGGCCTCAACCTAGCAAGTCTGTCCACAAAAGTTAAAGATTACCAGGAAACATGCTTCCCACCATTGTTTATTAGCATATCCCCATTCCTATACACTCCTGTATAAGGTAATGGTTCATTGATTGGTTCTGGTCCTCGGAATTCAGACTGTGGCTTAAAACAACAGTGGGGTCTTCGGAGGAAGCGTCACACCATCAGGTGACTCAATTTTTGGAAACTGTTCCATATCTAATTTTTATTAAATTGTGAAAGAACATCATGCTGCTGTCATGTGTCATGAACAGAACAGTAGTAATGATGAAAACAGCTATTAGAGAGCAGCAAAAGGCACTACAAGCCTGGAAAATGCACGTCCTTCCAGGAGGCTTTCTTCCTTGAAGCTTTCGCCTTGGTCTGGTGAACAGGTCACACAGACTCCACTGGAGTTGACAAGGCAGATGCCCAAGCAGACTGAGCTCTTGTGTGGTGGGATGTTGAAGCAGCCTGAGCTCTCACACAGCGGGACACCGGTGGTGGGCAGATGGGCGGGTGGTCAGTGTGACAGATGGGGGATTGGGCTTGAGCTGGTGGTAGCGGACAGGCAAAGTGAGACTGAGCTAGTGTGAGTGGGTGGAATGGGTCTGAGCTCATGTGTGGATGGGTGGGGGCCCAGAGCAGGAAGCGGGCAAACGCGCTGAACAGGCTAAGCTTGCATGGGCAGATGAGTGGTGCGTGTGTGGTGGGCATATGGGTGGCTCGAGTCTGAGCTCGAGTAGGCCAGTGGGTGGAGCCTGCCCAAGATCATGCATGGGCGGGTATAGCAAGGCAATCACCCCTGCGCAGTGAGGCAAGTGGAACTATGCTGGCCTGGGTCCCCTTTCCTACAGTAAGTGTGGGAGTACCCTGAGGCTGGGGCTATGGCTACGGCAGCTGCTTGGGGGGCATTGCAGGACTGGTGGGCTACCCGCAAGTGAGGGAATCAGCAATTCCCCCCTTTTATCCCCTCTGTACCCTCCTACTAGCAATCTATTAGAGATTGTTCTCCCCTAAAAGGTCCAGTGAACCCTTAATGCCTTTCCTTTCTTTCCCGGGGAGGTGCAGCACAGTTAGGCAGTCACCATCTTGACCAGATGCAGAAAATATGCTGAATTTTGATTAACTCCCCTAACACTACTTTCACTCAATATCTTCCCCTGACCTCACTTAGGCCATTCCACCTGCAGTAATCTGTCCATCTGCTTACATGTATATAGTACCATCCCCTTAAATCCACCTCTCTCTTCCCTCCCTTATAGCCCTTGTCTATCTTACTGGCCTCTGCTACCAATTTTTACTCCAACTCTAACACAAGTGTGAACATTTGTAACTAGGTTCCACATATGAGAGAAAACATGTGACATTGGGCTTTCTGGGACTGGGTTACCTCAATTAGTATAATCCTTTACAGATCCATTCATTTTCCTGCAAATTTCATAATTTCATTTTTCTTTACTGCTGAATAGAATTCCATTGTACCACATGTTCACTATACATTCATTAGTTGAGGGACATCTATGCTGGTTCCATTTCCTAGCTACTGTGAATAGAGTGGCAATAAACATGATTGTGCAAGTATCTCTAAGGTAGTGAGAAGAGTCCTTGGGATATATGCTAGGTGGGGTATAGCTGGGTTATATGGTAAATCTGTTTTTAGCTGTCTCAGGAACCTCCATACTGATTTCTTTAATGGCTGGACCAGGTTGCATTGCCACCAAAAGGGTAAAGGGGTTCCTCTTTATCCACATCCTCACCAACATTTATTGTCATTTGTTTTCTTTTTCTTTTTCTTTTTTTCAAGGTAGGGTCTCACTCTAGCTCAGGCTGATCTGGAATTCACTATGTAGTCTTATGATAGGCTGAAACTCATGGTGCTCCTCCTACCTCTGCCTCCCAGGTGCTGAGATTAAAGGCATGTGCCACTACACCCAGCTCATTTGTTTTCTTGATGATAGCTTTTCTTACAGGAGTGAGAAGGAATCTCAAAGTGGTTTTAATGTGCATTTTCTGTATGGATAAGGTTATAGATCAGTTTTTAGATTTTTTTGAGGTAGGGTCTCACTCTGGTCCAGGCTGTGTAGTCCCAGGGTGGCCTTGAACTCTTGGTGATCCTCCTACCTCTGCCTCCCAAGTGGTGGGATTAAACGCATGCACCACCATGCCTGGCTTTAGTTTTTAGATTTTTATATGCCATCTGTATTTCTTCTTTAGCAAACTCTATTTAGTTCATTAGCCTATTTTTAATTGGGTTATTTGACTTCTTATTACTTAGTTTTCTCAGTTCTTTGTATATCCTAGATATTAATCCTCTGCCAGATGTTGCTGCAGTCAGGTTTGCATTGCTGGTAGAAATCATCCAACCAAAAGCAGCTTGTGGAAAAAAAGAGGTTTATTTTGGCTTACAGGCTCGAGGGGAAGCTCCACAATGGCAGGGAAAAATGATGGCATGAGCAGAGGGTGGACATCACCCCCTGGTCCACATAAAGTGGACAACAGGAATAAGAGAGTGTGCTGAACACTGGCAAGGGGACACTGGCTATAATACCCATAAGCATGTCCCCAACAATACATCCTCTCCATGAGGCTTCAATTTCCACTTGCCATAAGCTGGGAAACCTAGCATCCAGAACACCTAAGTTTATTGGGGACACCTGAATCAAACCACCACAGATGTATAGTGGGACAAGATTTTCTTCCATTCTGTAAGTTGCCTCTTTGCTCTTTTGCTCTACAAAAGCTTTGCAGTTTCATGAGGTCCCATTGGTTGATTAGTGGTTTTATGTACTGAGCAACTAGGGTTATATTCAAAAAGCCTGCCTATACCAACATGTTTAAGGGTTTCCACTACTTTTTCCTCTAGCAATTTCACAGTTTCAGGTCTTATATTAAGGTCACTGATGCAATTGAAATTGATTCTTGTACATGGAGAAAGATAAGGATCGATTTTCATCTTTCTAAATATGGATAGCCAGTTCTCCCAGCACCATTCATTAAAGAGACTATCTTTTCTCCAATCCATGCTTTTGGCATTTTTATCAAAAATCAAATGCCTGTAGCCACCTGAATTTACATCTCGGTCCTCTATTCTGTTCCATTGATCTATGTGTCTTTCTTTGTGTCAGTCCCATGCTGTTTTGTAACTATGGCTTTGTAATATAGTTTAAAATTGGGTATGGTGATACATCAGCCTTAATTTGTTACTCAAAATTGTTTTGGATATTCAAGGTGTTTTGAGAGTCCAAATGAATTTTAGGATTGTTTTTCCTATTTCCATGAAGAATGCCATTGGAATTTTAATGGGGATTGCATTAAATGTGTATATTGCTTTTGGGAAGATTAATATTTTCACAATATTCCTTCTTCCAATCCAAGAACATGGGATATCTTTCCATTTCCTAATGTCTTCTGCAATATCTTTCTTCAGTGATTTAAAGTTTTCATTGCAGAGATCCTTCACTTTCTTGGTTACATTTATTCTAAGATACTTTATAATTTTTTTGAGGCAATTGTGAATGGCAGTGATTCCCTTATTTAATGTGCCACGTGTTTGTTGTTAGTATATGGAAAAGCTACTGATTTCTGTGTATTTATTTTGTATCCTGCCACACTGCTAAAATTGTTTATCGGCTTAAACAGTTTGCTGGTGGAGTCTTTAGGGTCCTTTATGTATACAAGCCTACTATCTGCAAATAATTTGGTCTCTTTCTTTTCAATTTCTATCCTTTTCATGTGTGTCTCTTGCCTTATTGCTATAGCTAAGACTTCTAGTACTTTACTGAATAAGAGTAGGGACAGTGGACACCCTTGTCTTGTTCCTGATTTTAGTGGAAAAGCTTCACGTTTTTCCCCATTTAGTATTATGTTGGCTGTAAGTTTGTCATAAATAGCCTCTATTATGTTGAGATATGTTCCTTCTATTTTCACTTCCTGTAGGACTTTTTCCATGAAGCAATGTTGGATTTTGTCAAATGCCTTTTCTGCATCTATTGAGATGATCATGTGATTTTTGTATTTCAGCCCAATTATGCAGTGTATTACATTTATCGATTTGCATATGTTGAACCATCCCTGTATCTCTGGGATGAAGCCTACTTTGTTGTTTTGAATGATCTTTATGATATATTCTTGTATTCTGTTTGCCAATATTTTGTTGAGAATTCTGGCATCTATGTTCATGAGGGAGATTAATCTGTAATTTTCTTTGTTGTTCTGTCTTTGATTTCGGTATCAGGGTGATGGTGGCTTCATAGAAGGAGTTTGGTAGAATTCCTTCCTTTTCTATCTTATGGAAAAGTTTGAGAAGCAGTGGCATTAGTTTTTCCATGAAGGTCTGGTAAAAATCACCAGTGACTCCATCTGGGTCTGGATTTTTTTGGTTGGGAGACATTTTATATAACTGCTTGGATCTTTGTACTTGCTATAGGTCTATTTAAATGGTTTATATCATCTTAATTTATCTTTGGTAGGTCATATAAATTAAGGATATCATCCATTTCTTTCATATTTTCAAACTTAGAAGCATATATATTCTTAATGTATGTCCTTATGATTTTCTGAATTTCTTTAATATTGTTGTAATGGTGACTTTTTGTTGTTTTTGTTTTTGTTTTTGTTTCTCGAGGCAAGGTCTTACTCTAGCTCAGGATGGCCTGGAATTCACTGTGTATTCTCAGGATGGCCTCAATCTCACGGTGATCCTCCTGCCTTTTCCTCCCAAGTGCTGGAATTAAAGGCATCTGCCACCATGCCCAGCTTTAGTGGTGACTTTTTAATCTGTAATTTGATTAATTTGTGTCTCTTCTCTCTTTCCTTTGGTCATATTTACTAAGGGTTTATCAATCGTGCTTATTCTTTCAAAGAACCAACTCTTTGTTTCATTGATTCTTTGGATGGTTTATTTGGTTTCTATTCCATTAATTTCTGTCATAATCTTTTGTCAGGCACTGCCAGGCAGAGGCTGGAGCATTCAGGAGAGGGGCCTGAGCATACAGGCATAGCTAAGGACCCCCCGGCTACAGGAGGCCACTTCTTCTCCAAGCCTGTCACACTTGAACTTAGGCTCTGCCCATAGCCCTTTAACCTTTGGCCAGTTGCCTAGGAAACTCTGTATCAGCCAATACCTTCACACAGCCCATCCCCCTGAGACCCTAGATCACATGACCACCACCCCCCACCGCCATTGCCTACATGCTGGAATGAATGTCCCCATATGCTAATTAGGCATCAGAAATAAACCTGGTACATCCAATCTCCTTAGGACCCTTACCCCGCCCTCAGATGCTCTTAAACCCACTTCCCTGACAATAAACTGACAGAGCTGTTCAACCATCTCCCAGGAGTAATTCTTTCTCTCGTCACATGCTCACCCACCCTGGTTGCCTGGGAACCTTCAGGGGGACCATGGCTGGACCTGGAGCAAGAACCCAGGAACCCACAGCTAGCACCTGAACAGGGACCCTATGAGACAGACAGGGTAGGTGAGTGCTCTCTCAGAGGGACTGGGAGATATCAGCCCATGCGGCCTTGCCTCCATGTTTTTGAGGGCTGTCAGGTTTCTCTTTTCCTCCTTTATTTTCAGTTCGTGCCATGGCGTGGGACCGGACACGATGAATTGGCAACTAAAGTCTCTTGGTCGAGGCCACTCTTCAGTATTGACTGAAGGCCAGCCATCCTTTGCCTGGACCCTGACAGTCCATTGGGCATTGCCAAAACCCCTCTATCTATTTCTCTTTCCTCCATCAGATGAAAGCTATTTTTCTCTTTTTCCTCCTTTACTTTAATATTGTCTCCCAGAAAAAGAAATCACAGATTTATAGATTATGGGCTCTTTTTAAAGTTAAGGGAATTAAGCTTCCCCAGATGGAGGCTGGGTCCTTTTGGGAAGTCCTCCAGGTAGCCCCCTGGGTGATTTCTGGGCATCCATGTGGCCCAGACACATGGACCCACATAGCTTATCTGGCTAGGAAATGAAAAGTTCAGGAAGGAAATTTCCTCTCACTCCCTTTTAGCAGCAGAACTGCAAGTGGCTTTGCAAATGCTCCAAAGCAGCTCAAGTCAGAGTCAGGAGGCAGGCTTACATGTGCCCAGACAATGGTGCCTTGGCCCGTGCAGGCACCATGTCTCTGCCTCCTTCTCCAGTGGCCCTGGGTGGTCCTGGGACCCCCTCTCCTCCTTACAGCCCCTCCCCATGGGCCCCTTCTTCCCCCACTCCCCGTGGGCCCCTTCCCTTCAGGTAGGTGGACTCGGACTCCAGAAGTCGTGTTGGCCAGTCTTGGCCATTACCTCCACATGTATTAGATCTGACCCTGGGTGAGTGCCCAGGAGCTAAGGTATATGTGAGCCCCGGCCCAGCTGCCACAGTGCTGGCACCAAGAAGCAGCAAGAAAGAAAAAAAAAGGTCACATTTAACTAAAGCCTATGGTGAACTGAAGTTTTATGTAAACAATGCCATATGTTGTTACATGATATCATAAATATAATTACTGAGTTTATTGTTCTAGGTCAACTTCAATGTACATAGAGGATAACTGAAAACAACAGAATTCTCTTTGAAGTGGTGACTTATAATTTGTCAGGTATTTTACAATAAAAGAAGATTGTAATGTCCTGTTATTTAAAAGTAGGAGGCAACTAACCTGACTTCTAGGCCAGCCTGCCTCAAAATAGCAACAAAATTTGCCTTAGTTACTACTAATCAAATAATTTTCGAGGGTGTTATTGATATTAATGACATAAAATTGTCTTTAGACTACTTGCTTGTCAGTGAGTAATAGGATTAATCAATTTGGTGTAATTTCTCTTATTAGTCTTATAAAAAAGATGGTTAATTATTGGGTAAAATGAGTTGATTGAAGAAACTGGGAAGGAATTTTTCAATGTTGGACAAAGAATGCTTATTAAACATGCTTTTTGAGTGGTACTTAGATCAAAATGTTAAAGTATGTGGATAAAGATGTGCATGTGTAGGAACAAATTTTCAGGCTAAACCTAAACACCATGCCTAAAGTTAGATATTTTTTTCCAACTGTTTACAAACTCTTAAGAAACAAAAAACTAATTTTCAGGCTAAAATATGTTGGAATAGCTTGCTTAAGCTTTATCAAATTTAAGTCAAGGGTTACATTAAAATTTAGCTGTCTGTTTTGGCTCAAAAAGACCAGATTCTGCTCTATTGTATGTAAAGTAACTGTCTCATTTCTGGGATCTTAAGTCCAGTGCTTATAACAAAATTAACTCTTAAGATATATTCCCTACTTTAGGGTATAGCCTCATACTCAAACAGTGGTCCTCATCTGAGAAAAATAATTCCAAACTCCATGGTTCTGTTTCCAATGTTCTCTGGGTAATTGGTACCCACACAGGTATCTGAACTAATCAAAGATGTTTTCAAACATAGGTGCTAAGACTTTATACTGCCTTATTTGTCCTTTCTGACAATTTCTGGGTTAAATTAATTAGTTTGTTTTTAGATTAATTGGTATTATTTTCAAGACTGATAACGGGTTCTGTCTGTATTTATAACTGTTAGATATTTAGAGTGTAAGGTATGCCTACTTTCTATACCTCAGATATATGGCTTGTGCTGCCACAGGACAACAAAATTTTAAAAGGTTGGACAAAATGAGTTTAGAAGCTCCTGTGCCATTCATTAACTAATTATATTTCAGTAACCAAATATGCTCTCTATGTACATACATCCAGGCTGGTGTAACTTCCTTTCTATATGTGTTAACTACCTATGTAGAAGACAAAGCCAATTGGAATTATCAGAGCAAAAAGTACCAATATTTTGGCCTGTGGTCCCAGGTCATGAGGCCACTGGATATGGTAAGTCATCTGTCTTCCTGAGCAGGGAGGATATGGAACCCAAACAAAATTAGTGTACAGTCTGAAACAGGAGAGTCACAATTGAGGAGCAATCAGTCCACCTGACTTCCCAAAGAAGGGAAAACTACCTGGTCACCATGGCCCCGACTCATCCTAACAGACAGAAAACACCAGTAAGTTATAGGGCTACTTCATCTCTAACGTCTCTTTGTAGAGCCATTAGTGACCTCCAAAATTAATCCTTAATTAAATTTTGGCTATCTGCATGGTCTTAAACACTCAGAGAGAAATGTATAACCAAAGATTAAAAATACCTTAAATATATAAATGGCCTATTAAGTAATACAACAAGAGCTTTCCAAGAGGGGAAACAAACAAGACCTTAAGACACCTTTTCCCCATAGTTCTAATTCTATAATAAAGAAAGACAGCTATAGATATCAAAAGGGTTATTTTCAAATCTGGGATATATAAATAAGTTATGAGACCAAAAAATATATTTGTACAGCCTTTAATGGCACTAATTAGCTCTCTATTATCAAGGTTGAGTGTTGTTTATATGTTTCTGATAACTCTGCTAATATCTCATCTGTTTTACCAGCCATGTCGAATACTACTGTGCCATTTAATGTACAGTTCTGGAGAAAATCTCAGCCAGCTCATACTCAGATGGTCCTGGGAAAATCCAAGCCTGTCTACCTATATTCCCTTGACCTCTAAAAGGACCTGTTTGCTGTGTGCTCACTTCTCATTAACTCCTTACTTTTATTCTTTCTCCCCAATGTTCTTTTCCAAGACCATCTTCCTACACTCTGGGTTCCATTAGAATAGTTCCCCTCTCTGGGAGAGACTCTCTAACTGCCACAACTTTGTTTCCCATTCAGCAGGAAATAGTAAGTGATCTGATGTCTTTGTCCCTTGTCCCCTAATAGCAGTTAGAGTGTCTTCTCATGAGAGTTAGAAATAAAGGGGATTAGAATTAGGGTGACTGGATCCCTGAAGGTAAAATGGACAAGAAAGTTTTTCTTATCTCTTGCCCAGTTCCAAAGAGCTGTTTTTCCATGTGTGCCCCACATCCCTGGCTCTGCAAATGACAGGCCTCACCCACTTTGATGCTGGTCAAGTTATGTCTCTCTGCCTATCCAGCTCTAAGCCGACCAGAGCTGAATGTCTGTTCAATATTTCCATAATCAGGAACAATTTTTTCATGACACCCACTCTCCTTTGATGCAAAAGGAGTAACCACCCCATGTGTCGTGGTTTGAATAGATGGCCCCCAATATATTCAGTTGTTTATTTGTTTGTAGTTTGCATCTGCAGCCACCTGGATGGAGGCAATGTCACTGGGTGGATCTTAAGGTGTGGTGGGGTTTCAGATTTCAATCTAAAGATATGCAAAGTGTGCCTAGATGGAGCTCCTGAAGTGTGCTGTGCTATGTGGCTTTTAGCTTTTGGTTTGTGTTTCTCTCTCTCTGCTTAGTCCTGTGAAAGCAGGCCAGCTTCTTCTGCCATTATGGAACTTTCCCTGGATCTGTAAGCTTCAATAAATCCCTTCCTCCATAACTGTGCTTGTTCTGGAAGTTCATCTCAGCGAACCTGAAGCTGTCTGCTACACCATGCATATATATTTCCTCTCCCACTTACTGTTCCCCACCTGTTATTGCTTCTCAGGTATATCTCTACAAAAAAAAAAAAAAAATGTCCTATAAACTCCAGCTGAGCCAACTGACAGTGCCAAATGAAAGAGATCTTCATAAGCCGGGCGTGGTGGCGCACGCCTTTAATCCCAGCACTCGGGAGGCAGAGGTAGGAGGATCGCTGTGAGTTCAAGGCCACCCTGAGACTCCATAGTGAATTCCAGGTCAGCCTGGGCTAGAGTGAGACCCTACCTCAAAAAACCAAAAAAAAAAAAAAAAAAAAAAAGAAAGAGATCTTCATCCTTGTGCTGGTGGACCTCTTTGGGTTCCTCCAGTGACTAACAGCCTTGAATCTCTTCAGAGGCAGTTGAACTTTTTCATGGGTGTGGTACTTCAAAACCATATAGACTTAGACTTCATTACTTCTGAACATGGGGGTCATGTATGGTCTTGGGACAAGAATATTGTTTTCTTTATTAATGAATCAAATGTTGTTAAGCTGCTTGACTGCTACAAGCCTGAGGACCCCACCACCTGGTTCTCTAACCCTTTAGTTACTTAGCTTCTTCTTAGCACCCTCCTTACTATACAAACCCTATTGATTGTAGCCCTCTGTCTCATCAAATTTCTCAGTTAACAAATAGCTAATATTCCTAAGGTTGCTACTAATCAAGTCCTCATACAGCATCTATTTGGATCTATGGTAAACTATAAAAAACTCATTCAAGATGATAGTGCCCCATTATAAAAACTAATGGGGAATTGTTGGGCACTACCAGGCATGAGGTGGAGCCTTTAGGAGGGGTGCCTGAGCTTCCAGGCATGGCTAAGGACTCCCAGGCTACAGGAGGCCACTGCCTTTCCAAGCCCAGCACACCTGGACTTAGGCTTTGCCCATAGCCCTGTGACCTTTGGCCAGTTGCCTAGGAGACTCCTTATTAGCCAATACCTTCACACAGCCCATCCCCCTGAGACCATAGATCACCTGAACTCCCTCCCCCACCATCATTGCCTACATGCTTGAATGAATGTCCTCATATGCTAATTAGGCATCAGAAATGAATCTGGTATGTCCAATTCCCTTAGGACCCTTCCCCCTGCCTTCAGATGCTTATAAACTCATTTCCCTTACAATAAACCAAGAGAGCTGTTCAACTATCTCATGGGAATGATTCTTTCTCTTGTCACATGCTCACCCACCCATTTCCTGGGCACCTTCAGGGGGACCGTGACCAGACCCCAGAGCAAGAACCCAGGAACCCACAATATTTATTAGTTCTTCCTGTCTACTGATTTTTTTCTTTGCCTTGTTCTTCTTTTTCCAAGGCCTTAAAGTGGAAGCATTAAGTTATTTACTTGTGAACTCTGTAAGTTCTTAATATAGGCACTAAGAGCTATAAATTCCCTCTTAGGACTGCCTTCATTGTGTCCCAAAGGTTTTGGTATGTTGTATTCTCATCATCATTTGAGTATATGAATTTATTGATTTCCTTTTTGATTTCTTCAATGACACATTCATCATTCAATAGTATACTGTTTAGTCTCCATGAATTTGTGCATGCCCTGTAGTTTTTCTTGTTGCTGACTTGTAGTTTCATCCCATTGTGGTCAGCTAGAGTACAAGGGAATATTTCAATTTTCCTGTGTTTGTTAATAAATGTTTTGTATCCTAATATATACTCTGTTTTACAGAATGTTCCATGTGCTGCTGAGAAAATGTATATTCTGCAGCATTTGGATGGAATGTTCTGTAGCTATCTTTTAGGTCCATTTGTTCTATGACATCATTTAATTCACATGTCTCTCTGTTTATTTTTTGCTTGGATGAGCTGTCAATTGATGAGTGTGGGGTATTGAAGTCACCCACTACAATTGTGCTTGGTGTTATCTATGACCTTAAGTCTAATAGTGTTAGATGAAATTGGGAGCCCCCATGTTAGGTGAATATAAGTTGAGGATTGTAATGTTCTCCTGTTGAAGTGTTCCTTTAATCAGTATAAAGTAACATTGTTTTTCTATCCTCACTAATGTTGTTTTAAAGTCTATTATTTCCTAAGCCCATTTGCCTTAAATACCATTTTCCAGCCTTTCACCCTAAGAGAGTGTCTATCTTTTATTGAGAGATGATTTTTCCTGGATACCACAAATAGCAGGATCCTGCCTTTTCATTCAGTCTTCAAGCCTGTGTCTTTTTTGTTGGGGCATTGAGGCCATTGATAGTAAGAATTATTATTGAAAGGTATGTATTTATTCTCACCATTCTTCTTGTTTTGTAGTGCTTCTTGTTTTCCCTTTATTCTTTTGTTTTAACTGTTACTTGGGCATGGTTTATTTTTTCCTGTTTGGTCATGTGCATGCTTTGCTTTCTCTTCAGTGTGCATGATTCCTTCAAGCATTTTCTGTGGAGCAGGTTTAGTTGTCATAAATTCCATTAGCCTGTTTTTGTTCTGGAATATACTTATTTCTCTATCAATTTGGATAGATAGCTTTGCAGAACGAAGTAATCTTGGTTGACAGTTGTTATCTTTGAGAATTTGGAATACATTATTCCAAGCCCTCCTGGCTGTTAAAATTTGTGTTGAGTAATTTGCTGTTATCCTGATGGGCTTGCCTTTATAGGTGACTTGCTTTTTCTCTTTAACTGCTTTCAATACACTTTCATTGGTTTGCATGTTTAGTAGTTTAACATGGCAAGGAGAAATTCTTTCCAGGTTTTGCATGTTTGGTGTTCTAAAAGCTTCTGTATTTGCATTGTCATTTTTTTTTCCCAATTTGGGCAAAATTTTCTTCTGTGATTTTGTTAAAAATGCCTATTATGCCTTTGGAATGAAATTCTTCTTCTACTATGTCCTGAATTCTTATGTTTGATCTTTTCATAGTGTCCCAATATCTTAAAATTCCCATTCATACTTTCCTATTAGCTTGTCTTTCTCTTTGTTGGACTGTATTAGATCTGCTGCCTAGTCTTCTGGTTTAGATATTCTGTTCTCTCCTTCATCCCTTCTATTAGTGAGACTTTCTACAGAGCTTTTTATTTGACTGACTGTATTTTTCAGAGCTAGAGTTTCTGCCTGTTTTTTCTTCAGTATTTCTATTTCCTTGCTCATGTCTTGTAATGACCCTCTTATTTCATCAAGCTGGTTTTCTGTGTTCTCTTTTAGGAGTTTGTTTTCTTCTTTGATTCCTTTGATTTCTTTGAGTATAGATAAAATCTTTTTTTTTTTTTTTTTGAAATCTTTGTCAGGCATTGCATCTAAAACAGTCTCATTGGGGGTCATTTTTGATGGATTTACAATTTTTGTGGGATTGTAATGTCTTGATTCTTTGTGTTTCTTGTATGATAATGTGGTGGTTTTTGCATTCTGAGTTGATTTGATCCTTGGGTTTTCTAATTATCTGAAGTGTTCTTAGATGTGGAAATCCAACTTTATATATCTTCATGGTGGGATTTTAATGTGCCAAGTGTAGCTCTTGTACTCTAATCCAACCACAGAAGTAATCCTAGGTGTTGATTTTGCCTGCTATTCAAGATTTCTAGTGGGCTGGGTGGAACAATTTACTGCCAAATTCTAAAAGTTATCTGAGCAATATACACACTCAATAACAACCAGCACAGAGTATTCAAATTTGGGGATTAATACAAACAGATAACCTTAGAAAGCCAAAATCCCTAAGGGTGTGTGTTGCTCTGCACCCTTAATCCTGTCAGCTGGGAGATTGAGATTTCTGTTCTGAAATAGATTCCAGATCAGCCTGGGTCTGAATTAGACCCTGCCCCCAATAATAACAGAAGAAAAAGACAAAGGCCCTATGAATCAACCCCCAAATACAACTTACTTGAGAATGGTAAAGCCAACCAAGAATATGTAACCCATAAGCTGCCCTGACATGAAAAGTGCGATTAGCACTTCCAGTGCAGGCCTATAATCCTTTTTTGTCAGTCAGCCTCACTACCTTTTGGGGTGGCTTCCAATCTCACCAATGCTAAGTGCCCACCTTAATCCCTTTGTGTTGTGCTATGGATCTGGTGTTCTGATCAGCTGTGCTGGATTCCCTGCCACTGGGGGCTGAATGAATTCTCTGGAGAGTCACCGTTCTGATGGTTAGGGGATGGGAGGGTGAAGGAAGCCTGGACTTGTACTGGAATGGCTCTGCTGGCCCCACCTGTATCCCCTTCAGCAGCTCCTCAGGTGGTCTCTGCTGTCTCCCGTTCAGGTTTCTTCACTTTGTGAGGAGGCTGATGCAATTGGAAAATCCCCTTATTTGGTCTCCGCTCCTGCAGCTCAGCAACAGGTGCAGCAGGTGCATGGATCCTGGCCACAAGTGCCTCAGTGGGATTTTGGAAGGTTTCTTCCTTTCTGGTATATCTTGATCTCTCCTGCTTCTGCCCTATGGTTTATAATATCCTAAACACCTTCACTTTTCAGAAGAAAAGTGTATTTTGCTGTGGTTTTGCTTAAATTACTCCCTAGGCTGGTTTGGCATGACTACTATGCTGCCATCTTACCTAGAAGTCCCCCACTGTGTGATTCTATGCTGTATCCTCTGTGTTTTTATTGGAAGCTTCCATTAAGAGGCTAAGCATTCTTGGTGGTAATTTGTTAACTTGAGGTCTTATATTGATTGTTTTGTGTTGGGGTTTGCCCATCTCTAGTATGACCTGTCATTGTTTTGAGAGAGCAGTACTTGTTCCACTTGTAGCTTGTGAGTTGTATCACCAGGTCAATATTGGTTAAAGGAGTAGTGTGGGGAAGTTGTCTGCCTGCTTGTTTGTGATGGGTGACCTAGGATATAAGTGGCATCCACCTTGTGTGTATCACCTCCACGTAGCCTCAGGGTGGCCTTGAACTCACTCTTACCTCTGCCTCCAAAGTGCTGGGATTAAAGATGTGAGCCACCACACTCATCAACTTCCCTTATACTCTAAATCTACCATGTGTGTTATTTCTCTAACTCTGGACATGTTTCATTCACAATTTCTCTAAATGGACACATTCTCGAGGATTTCCAGAATGATTCTGATTTCACTAACTATATTCATTTTATCTCTTTCTCTCTCTTTTTTTTTTTCAAGATTTATTCAAGGTAGGGTCTCACTATAGCCCAGGCTGACCTGGAATTCACTATGTGGTCTCAGGTTGGCCTTGAACTCATGGTGAACCTCTTACCTCTGCCTCCCAAGTGCTAGGATTAAAGGCATGCACCACCACACCTGGCCCTATGTTCATTTTCAGTAAAAATCAATCTTTTGTGTAGAAATTTACACTTTATTGTTATGACAAATTCTATTTTTAATCTTTTATCTCAGAGCTTCCATCCAGCTGCCTCACAAAGGATAAACTGCCATACTTGCTGCTACCATTAGGGGAAAAATATTTTAATGTATGAATAACCGTGGATTTATTTTTATATTTTATAGGAATAAGTCAGGGAAAAGTCCTATATTGAGCCATGTGCCTTATTTTATGCTCTAACACTTTAGAGTGGTCACTGAATCTACAAGGCCAAATAGATGTAGTTCAAAGTAGAATTTCCCTGCACCATGGAAAGACTAGGAAATATAACACTTACCGTCTACTGTAATTTTCCTAGCAAATACCATGTGTTTCAGATACATTTCATATCTATACATGATGGTAAACCATCATATCCACTGCTTTAAGATGAATAATTCAGTGTCATTAGTTACTGGAAACTGTCATTCTGCTTTCTGGTTACCTCTTCTAGATATTTTGTATAAATAGAATCATGAGGCATATGATGACCTTTATTGTCTGGCTGATTTCATTTGAAGTAGTGTTTTCAAGGTACACTTATTCTATAAACCTTTTATAGCTAAATAATATTCCATTGTATGGACATTGTATGGACTGCATTTTTTGTGTGGAGTACTTTTTAATGTTTATTATTATTAACAAGATGTTTCATATGGATACATCATGTGTTGGTACCCTCTTTTTGCTCACCCCTGCCCCCATTCCATTGGGGATGCTTCTCAGTGGGGTTACAGGCATTCCCCATGGAGTTGTTGTTTATGCATTGTGGGAACAATAGTCAATTATTTTTTAGGGGAAGGAATGCATCTGGGCATGATGTTTCAACTTGTGGCTCTTACAATCTTTTTGCCTCCTCTTCCACAAAATTCCCTGAGCCATGGTGGGTAAGTTTTAAGTCTACTTCAGTGATGAGCCCTTAGGAGCCTCTGGATCTGAGCTTTGGTAGGAGTTGAGTATCCTCAGGGTCTGTCTCCTACACACTAGTGCTGAATATCAGGAACATCATAAGAAGCATCATAAGAGAGCACTTTTGCTCTCTCCCCAATTCCTCTGTGGTTTCAGCTGTGGCTTGGCTGAGGGGTAGTTTATCTCCTCTGGTCTTGATAACTTCTGAAAAATAAGAACAGATTCTCTAGTGGAGAGTGAAGCCAGCATAGTTTGAATGGGATAAGCACTATTAATTTAGAGAATTTGATGTATATAACCCCTCTTTTAGCCAAAGACTAGTGAGAACTTGACACTGGAGAAAATAATCTTTGTCTCCATAGGATTCTGATCTGGTTCCCAATTCCAGACATGGGTTCCCTTACACTAAGCAGATCTCTTAGCCAATCAGAAAACTGTTGGTTACCCACTGAGGTTGTGTGCCACTATTGCACTGGCGTGTACATAGTGTCAGGGTGTTTGCTTCTGAGTAGCTTAGACCTCTGTTTTTAGACTGTTCTTGGCCATTTTCCCCTAGTAGTTCATGTAGCACTTTCCAGCACTAGACAGGCTAACTCTCTGAGGACTGGCTTTCTTCTGGATTCCAGCCAGGTCTCTCCATGTTCTGTGTCAGCAGCATATGGTGTCTTCAGCAATAGGGTCTTAGCTTTTGCCTCAGGCATGTAATCAAGTGCTTTGACAAAAATCTGTCTTGATTTAGGGACCTCATAGGTCTCTCCAATCAGTAGCTCAATGTGGGTAGCAGCCAATCTCTGGTACTGGGAGTTACTGGTCAGAGACAGAAAAAAAATTATTTTAATCTTGGGCTTCATCCCACCCTCACCCAAACCCTATTTTTCAGGTGCTCCTCCCCTTACTCCTTTTGAGGGTTATATCTTTTAGGCTATCTCCACAGATAAAGGTTTCTATGGTATTGAGTCATTTTGGATTTAATTTTGTATTTGTTTTCCCCCTCCCCCCAACCCTTATATTACCTGGGCCTTGAGTTGCCTCTCAGGTATGAGAGCAACTGGAGCAGGTCCAGGTTAGGAATAACCTTTTTGTGAGGGTGTGAGTTCACTGAGTATGATTGCTTCCAAATCTGTCCATTTTTCTACAAATGTCATTGTATCATTTTGCTTATTGCTGAGTAGAATTCCATTGTGTAAATGCACCACAACTTCATTTTCCAGTCACCCAATGTGCATCTGGATTGATTCCAGTTGTTGGGTATAATGAATTGAGCAGCCATAAACATGGTTGAGCAAATGTCTCCATACTGATGCATGGAGCATTTAGGATAAATGCCCAGTAAGGGAATAACTGGGTCTGTTGGTATATCTGTGTTCATCTCCAAATTGATTTCCATAGTGGTTGTACAAGTTTACATTCCCACTGACAGTGGATGTGGGTTCCTCTTTCCCCACATTCTTGCCAACATTTGTCATTGTTAGATTAATGATTGCCATTCTTACTGGAGTAAGGTGGAATTCATGGTTGTTTTAATTTGCATTTCCCTAATCATTAGGGATGTTAAACATTTTCTTAGGTGTGTGTTAGCCACTTGTATTTCTTCCTCTCAGAAATCCCTATTCAATTCTCTGCCCCAATTTTGGAGTGGGTTGTTTGAGTTTTTTATTGTTTAGTTTTTTTAGTTCTTTGTTGATTATAGATATTAGGCTTCTGTCAGTGGTATAGCTGGCAAAGTTTTTCTCTCATTCAGTTGGTATTCTGTTGGCTCTGTTTACGGTGTGTTTGTACAAAAACTTTTTAGCTTCATGAGATTCCATTGGTTGAGTGATTGCTTAATTTCCTGAGCTACTGGGGATTTGTTCAGGAAATCTTTACCCACTTCTATATCATGGAGAGTGCCTCCTATTTTTTTCTTCCACTAGGAGAAGTTTTAGGTCTTACATTGAGGTCTTCAATCCATTTGGACTTGATTTTTTGTGTATGGAGAGTTCAGTGGGTCTATCTCCATTTTTCTACATATGGTTATCCAATTTGTCCAACACCATTTTGAAGATGCTGCCTTTTTTCCAGTCTACATTATTGGCACATTTGTCAAAGATCAAGTAGCTGTAGTTATTTGACCTATGATCCAGTTGTCAATTCTGTTGCATTGGTCTATGTTTTCTGTTCTTATGCCAGTACCATCCTGTTTTTGTTACTATGGCTTTGTAATATAGCTTTAGATCAAGTATAGTAATACCTCCAGAGGTTTTTTTTTCTGAAGATATGTTTGGATATCCAAGGCCTGCTGCCATTCCATATGAATTTGAGAACATTTTTTTTTCAATCTCTGTGAAGAATAATGCTCTATTTAAATTGGCATTGCATTAAATCTTCCTGTTGCTTTTGGTAGAATTGCATTTTCACAATATTAATTGTAAATATTCAGGAGTATGAGAGGTCTTTCCTTCTTCTCAAGTCTTTGATTTCTTTCTTGTTATGTTTTCAATATATAGATCTTTCACATCCTTGGTTAGTGTTATTGCAAAGTATTTAATTTTCTGTTGAAAATGGGACAGCCTCACTGATTTCCTTCTCAGTATATTTGTCCTGTGCATATAGAAGGGCTACTTGTTTTTAAGCATTGATTTTATATCCCTCCAATTTACTGAAGGAATCAATCATTTTTAGAAGTTTTGAGATGGAGACTTTCAGGTCACTTAGGTATAGGATCATGTCATCAGCAAATAGGGCTAATTTGACTTCTTCCTTTCCAATTTGTATCTCTTTCATTTCTTTCTCTTGTCTTATTTCTTGGGCTAGTACTTCTAGTAATTTGTTGAGTGGTAAGAATAGGCACCCCTGTCTTGTTCCTGATCTCAATGGAAACTCCTTGAGTTTTTCCCCATAAGTATCATTTGGGCTTTGCATGCTTTATATATATAGCCTTTATTGTGTTGAGATATAAACCCTCCATGCCTATTCTTTTTGATCATGACATGGTGGTATAATTTGTCAAAAACCTCCTCTGCATCAATTGAGATGATCATGTGGTTTTTATGGTTAAATTTATTTATTGTGGATTATGTTGACGATTTCTATATGTTGAACCATCCCTGGGATGCAAGCCTACGTGATCAAGGTGGATAATGCTCTTGATGCATTGCTGAATTCAATGTGCAAGGATTTTGTTCAGGATGTTTGCATCTAAATTCATCAAGAATATAGCTTGTAGTTTTCTTTCCTTGTTGCATCTCTGTCTGGTTTTGGAAGTAGGAAAATGCTAACTTCATAAAAGGAGTTGGGGAGGATCTCCTGGTCTGCAATTATGCAAAACAGTTTGAGAAAAATTGGTTTCAGTACCTCAATGAAGGTTTGATAGAATTTGGCTGAGAAGACATCTGGTTCTGGATTTTTCTTGTGGGGGAGGGTTTTATTACCTTTTCACTCTCCATGGATGTAATAGGTTTGCTTAGGAAATTAATTTGTTCTGAGTTTAGTTTTGGTAGGTGGTATGTGTCTAGAAATTCATCCATTATTCAATTTTGTGGAGAAGAGATTTTGGAAGTATGCCATGATGACTCTTTCAGTTTCACTGATGTCTGTTGTGACCTCTCCTTTTGCATTCCTGATTTTGTTAATTTTAGATTTCTCTTTTTGGCTTGATCAAATTGGCCAGGGGTTTATCAATCTTGTTTTTGTTTTTTTTGTTTTTTTTTTTTTTAACAAAACAGCTCATCATTTCATTGATTTTGAAAATTGTTTTCTTAGTTTCTAAATTCATTAATTTCTGCTCTGATTTTGACTATTTCTTTCTGTATGGAGCTTTTAGGGTTGGAGTCTTCTTCTTTATCCAGAGCCTTTAGGAACACAGTTAAGTTATTAATTTGGGATTTCTCTGTCTTTGTTATGGAGGCATTTAACACTATGAATTTTCCTCTTAGGACTGCCTTTGTTGTGTCCCATAAGTATTGGTGGGTTTTGTTTTCATTACTGTTCCATTCCAGGAATTTTACAATGTCGTTTTGATATCTTCCCCAACCCATTCATTGTTTAAAAATATGTTGTTTAGTCTCCATGAGCTGGAGTATTCCCTGAAGTATTCTCTGTGTTCAAATACTTTGTTAATATAATCATAGAGTTGACTTTTTTTCATGCAAAGTTTTCCTTTCATCATCAATTATGAGGGATACTTTTGCTGAGTGGAGTAGTTTGGGTTACAAGCCACAGTTTTTTAGACTTGAAGTGTTCCATTTATGGCTCTTCTGGCTTTCAGGGGTCCTATGGAGAAATCTGAGGTAATTCTGATGGAATTGCCTTTGTACACAGTGAGTTGTTTCTCTTTTGCTACTTTTAGCACTCTCTCTATTTTCATTGTTAAGAGTTTTAACTATAATGTGCCTTGAAGAGTTTCTTCTTTGGTCATGTTTTTTTTTTTTTTTTTTTTTTTTTTTTTTTTTTTTTTTTTTGGTGTTCTGTGGGCTTCTTTTATGTGGACAGGCCTCTCTTTTGAGAGTTTGGTTAAATTTTCTTCAATAATTTTATTAAGTATGTTCTCTATGCCTCTGGCCTGGATTTCCTGTCCTTTGGCTACACCTCTGATCTGAATATTTGATCATTTTAGGATGTCACACATTTCCCTCATATTCTTTTCACATGATTTTTTAAACTTAGCAAAGTTTTTGGCCTCCTGATTAATTTCTCCTGTCTTGCCTTCAAGGTCAGAGGTTCTGTCTTCTACATGAGTAACTCTGTTAGTAAGGGGTTCTAGAGAGGTTTTTTTTTTTTTTTTAAATATGTAACACTTCACTTCATGAATTTGTGTGTCATCCTGGCACAGGGGCCATGCTAATCTTCTCTGTATCATTCCAATTTTAGTATATGTGCTGCCAAAGCAAGCACTCTAGAGAGGTTTTTATAAGCTCTATTTGATTTTTGTTTTCTGTTATTTTGCATCATGTCCATCTCTTTTTTGAGGTATGATTTCAGATCAAGTTCTGATTTTCTTGATGCTTCCTGGATTTCATTTTTGCATTTGATCAAGTCTTCATTAAGCTTAACCAATTGGTTATTGGATTATTTGATTTCTTGACTCAAGTTCAGTTCATTCAGATCTCTTTTGAGGGTTCTAACATTTTCTTCAATTAAGGTAAGCCTTCTGTCAAAAGCTGAACACTCTAAGACACAATTTTGTTCAATTTCATGGATACAATTATTGGTTTTTTGATGGTTTACTTCCTGTTCAGCAATTCTTTTAATCAGGCTCTCATTGATTGTTGTGTTTTCATTTTGTGATTGAGTTTTTGTTCATTTCTGTATGATTTCATTGGAGGGTTCCATTGTGGGACTAGGTATCCTTGGTGGATTTCTCTCAGTTTTCTGACTTTTGTTGGCTTTTTTGTATTGTGGTCTACCCATCTTGGGGAGGCACTTTATTCCATTGTCCTTATAGGATATTCAGAGGGTGTTCTCTTTTAAATGTGAACTGGATTGCTATACTGGTGTATGATGGGGTTATAATCCCAGATGTGCAAATTGTGGAGATTGCAGGTACATCAAAAGTACCTGGGGAACTGGTACCTCTGGCCTACTCACTCCACTTTCACATACTCTTTAGGATGTGGGAATTACTGGTTGGGAAACCAGGCACCAGGAAGCTGGAGAGCCAGAGGCAAGAGGCCTGCTCCTACAGTGGCTCTTGCACCCTCTGACTTAGGGGAACAGGGATATCCATAACCAAAGGTCAGTCAGGAGACCAGAGAAAAAGACCTGCTTCCACAGCTCCCACACAGGGCCCAGGCCTCCCCCATTCAGGGTCAGGGGACCTACCATGACATGGGAACTGGGAGGAGCCAGGGAACTGGGATATGGCCTACACATTTGGTGCTGCACACACTCTCTGTTGTAAGGTATCCAGGAATTGGGGACCCAGGGTCACATCAATCAGGAAGGTGGAGCAAGGGGCCTGTTTCTTCAGCAAGCTCATAGGGTCCAAGCAGCCCTAAGCCAGCTGCAGGGGGTCCTACTGGGGCCAGGGAACTTGGAGGAGCTTGGGAACAGGGACCTGGCCTACTCACACTGTCCAGTACACACCCTCTGGTGCAGGGTATCTTGGAACTGGAGACACAGGGACACTTCAATCAGCAAGGAGGAACAAGGGGCCTGCATCTGCAGCAAGCTCACAGGGTCCAAGCAACCCCAAGCCAGCCAGAGGGGGACCAAGCAGGACCAGGCTTGTTTTCTGCTTTAATACTTTAGAGTGGTCACTCCATCTACATGGCCAAATACATATAGTTCAAAGTAGAATTTTCCCCCACCATGGATACAGAAGTAAAAACCAGGAAATACAACACTTACCATCCACTGAAATTTTATAAGCAAGTATATTTTTCCCCTTCTAGTTTTTTTAATTTTAATTTTTTATTGACAACTTCCATAATTGTAAACAATATACTATGGTAATACCCTCCCTCCCCTGACTTTCACCTTTGAAACTCCACTCTCCATCATATCCTCTCCCATTCTCAATCAGTCCGTCTTTTATTTTGATGTCATCATCTTTTCCTCCTATTATTATGGTCTTGTGAAGGCAGTGTCAGACACTGTGAGGCCATGGATATCCAGGCCATTTTGTGTCTGAAGGAGCATGTTGCAAGGAGTCCTACCCTTTCTTCAGCTCTTACATTCTTTCCACCTCCCCTTCCACAATGGACCCTGAGCCTTGGAAGGTGTGATAGAGATATCTCAGTGCTGAGCATTCCTCTGTCACTTCTCAGCACCATTGTGCCTATGCCTTCAGAGTCATCCCAAGGTCACTGCCATCTGAAAAGAGAAGATTCTCTACCAAAAGTTAGAGTAGCATTAATTTATGGGTATGAACATTAAGAAGAGCACTTACTGGGCAGTTTGGTGAGCATAGTATATACATTTAGCTAGACACCAGCAAACATTACACCTCTAGGTCTCATGACTACCCCTATTGTAGGTTTTCAGTATCAGGGATGTATTCCCTCCCATGGAGTGGCCTCCAGTCAAATTAGAGGATGGTTGGTTTCCCCCATAGCAGACATGCCACTATTGTCCCTGTTGGATCATTTGGCCTAGCGAGCCAAATTTAAGGCTTTCAGTGTCCACTGTTGAGTATCTTCACTGGTGATTTCTCTCTCTCCCATTGAACTGCATGCAGCATGGCTTTTTCCAGCTTTCTGTCAGCTGGTCTACATGGAGGAGGTTTTCAGCTCAGCTCCAGAAGGATGTCTCAATGACCTTGTAGCCCAAGTATGTGGAGTTTTCAGCAATAGGGTCTTACCATCTACTCTTGGTGGGAAACCAAGAGCCTTGGCAATTTCCTGTAATGTTTTGAGGATATGAGGGACCTCCCTGGCCAACAACTCACTGGAAGGTATCCCATACCCGGCATGGAAATTTTCTAGTAACAATCTTTAGCTTCTGAGTGTTCCATTGTCCAAAAACGGTTTCCATGTGACTTATTTATATTCTCTTAGATTTTGATTAGCCCTCCCTCTATGTTTCCTTTACTCAATCTCTTCCCCTGAACTCACTTAGGTCTTTTCACCCCCATTCATCTGTTCTTCTACTTAGATATACCATCCTATTAAGTGCCCCCTCCCTCCCCCCCTTTTCTTTTGGTTTTCAAGGTAAGGTCTCGCTCTAGCCCAGGCTGATTTGGAATTCACCACATACTCTCAGGGTGGCCTTGAATTCACAATGATCTTCCTACCTCTGCCTCCTGAGTACTGGGATTAAAGTCATGCACCACCATGCCTGGCCTCCTCCCTCCCTTTCTATTCCCTTTATATCTCCTTCCTAGCCTACTGGCCTCTGCTACTGAGTTTTATTCCTACTCACATAGAAGTCCAATCATTTGTAGCTAGTATACACATATGAGAGAGAACATATAACATTTGGTTTCTAGGCCTGGTTTACCTCACTAAGTATAATCCTCTCTAGACCCATCCACCTTCCTGCAAATTTCATAACTTCATTTTTCTTTTCCACTGAGTAAACTCCATTGTTAAATGTGCCACATCTTCGTTATCTACTCATCAGTTGAGGGACATCTAGGCTGGTTACATTTCCTAGCTATTGTGAATAAAGTGGCAATAAACATGGTTTAGCAAGTATATCCAAGGTAGTGAGATGAGTCCTTAAGATCTATACCTACCAGTGGTATAGCTGGGTCATATGGTAGATCTATTTTTAGCTGTCTCAGGAACCTACACACTGAGTTCCTCAATGGTGGATCATATTGCATTCCCGCCAACATTTGTATAGGGGTTCCTCTTTTTCTGCATCCTCACCAGCATTTATTGTCATTTCTTTTCACAATGGTAGCCAATATGACAGGAATGAGATTGAATCTCATCGTAATTTTAATCTGCATTTCCCTGATGACTAAGGATATAGAACATTTTTTTTTAGATGTTTGTATGCTATCTGTATTTCTTCTTTTGTGAACTCTCTATTTAGTTCCATAGCCCATTTTTTAATTGGGTTGTTCGATTTTTTTCTTTTTACTTCTTTGTATATCCTAGATATTAATCCTCTATCAGATTTATAGCTGGCAAAGATTTTCTCCCATTCTGTAGGTTGCCTCTTTCCTCTAGTCACAGTATCCTTTGCTGTACAAAAGCTTTGTAATTTCATGAGGTCCTAGCAGTTGATCTGTGGTTTTATTTCAGGAGCAATTGGGATTATATTTAGAAAGTCTTTGCCAATGCCAATATATTAAAGGGATCCTCCTACATTTCCTCTAGCAGTTTCAGAGTTTCAGTTCTAATATTAAGGTCTTTGGTCCATTTGGACTTAATTTTTGTGCATGAAGAGAGATAAGGATCTATTTTGATTTTTCTGCAGATACATATCCAGTTTTCCCAGCACCATTTGCTGAAGAGGCTGTCTTTTCTCCAATAAGTATTTTTGACATTTTTGTCGAAGAGGAGGTGGCTATAGCAACCTGGGCTTACATCTGGGTCCTCTATTCTGTTCCATTGATCTACATGTCTGTGTTTGTGCCCGTACCATGCTGCTTTTGTTACTATGGTTCTGTAAATATAGGTTAAAATCAGGTATGGTGATACCACCAAACTTATTTTTGTTGCTCAAAATTGTTTTAGATATTCGAGGGTTTTTATACTTCCAAATGAATTTTTGGATTGTTTTTTAATATTTCCATGAAGAATGCCATTGGCATTTTGATGGGGATTGCATTAAATGTGTAGATTGCTTTTGGTAAGATTGCCATTTCTCAATATTGATTCTTCTGAACCAAGTACGAGGTATGTCTTTCTATTTTTTTTTGTTTGTTTGTTTGTTTGTTTTGTTTTTAGGGCGCCAGGACCAACGATCACCAGCTGCCCGCGTACCAAAAAATTATGCTTCCGAAATCTCTTGATGTTGATTCCGCATGCAGAGCAACTGAATTGCCCTACGTGTGCCACTCACGACAGAAGCCCTTTTTGAGGTATGTCTTTCTATTTCCTAGTGTCTTCTGCAATTTCTCGCTTGAGTGTTTTCATTGTAGAGATTCTTCACTTCCTTGGTTAGGTTTATTCCAAGGTACTTTATTTATTTATTTATTTTTGATGTGATTGTCAATGGGAGTGATTCTCTGACTTCATCCTCTATGTGTTTGTTGTTAGCATATAGAAAGCTAATTATTCTATGTGTTTATTTTGTATCTTGCTACATGGCTATAGGTGTTTATCAGCTCTAATAGTTTGATTGTAGAGTCATTAGGGTACTTTATGTATAGAATCATGTGATCTGCAAATAATGAAAACTTGATCTCTTCCTTTCTAATTTGTATCCCTTTTATGTGTGTCTCTTGCCTTATTGCTATGGCTAAGACTTCCAGTATTTTATTAAATATAAGTGGGAAAAATGGACGCCCTTGTCTGGTTCCTGATTTTAGTGGAAAAGCTTCAAGATTTTCTCCATTTAGTATTATGTTGGTTGTAGATTTATCATAAGTAGCCTTTATTATGTTGAGATATGTTTCTTCTATTCCTAGCCTCTGTAGGACCTTTATCATGAAGGGATGCTGGATTTTGTCTAATGCTTTCTCTGCATCTAATGAGATGGTCATGTGATTTTTGTCCTTCAGTCTATTTATATAGCATATTACATTTATCAATTTGCATATGTTGAGCTATCCCTGCATCTCTGGTGTAAAGCCTACTTGGTCTGGGTAAATCATCTTTCTGATATATTCTTGTATTCTGTTTGCCAATATTTTGTTGAGAAGTTTTGCATCTATGTTCATGAGGAAGATTGGTCCGTAATTTTCTTTCTTTCTTTTTTCTTATTTTTGTTCTATCTTCATCTGGCTTTGGTATCAGGGTGATGCTGGCTTAGTAGAAGGAGTTTGGTAGGATTCCCTTTTTTCCCATTTTGTGGAAAAGTTTAAGAAGAAATGAGTTCTTCCACAAAGGTCTGGTAAAATTCACCAGTGAATTTACCTGGGCCTGGAATTTTCTTAGTTGGGAGAGTTTTTATAACTGCTTGGATCTCCATACTTTCTCTGGCCTATTTAAGTAGTTAATATCATCTTGATTTAATTTAGGTAGGTCATATAAATCAAGGAAATCATCCATTTCTTTCAGATTTTCAAACTTAGTGGAGTATATATTCTTATAGAACATCTCTATGATTTTTTTGAATTTCTCTAGTATCTGTTGTGATGGTGCCTTTTTCATCTCTAATTTTATTAACATGTGTTGCTTTTCTCTTTCTTTTGTTCAGATTTGCTAAATGTTTATCATTCTTGTTTATCCTTTCAAAGAACCAACTCTTTGTTTCATTGATTCTTTGGATTGTTTTTTTTTTTGTTGTTGTTGTTGTTTCTATTTTTTATTTTTGGTTTGGTGCATATATGTTGAGGATTGTAATGTCTTCCTGTTGGAGTGTTCCTTTAATCAATATAAAATGATTTTCCTTTGTCTTCTTGGATTCTTTGATTTCCTCTTTGATTCCTTTCATTTCCTGTTTGATTTCCATGAACATATTTATAATCATTCTTTTGAAATCTTTCTCAGGCATTTCCTCTAACTCATTCTCACTGGAGGTCAATTCTGATGCACTAATACTTTTTTATGTATTTATATTGCTTTGAATTTTTGTGTTTCTTGTATTATAATGCAGAGATTTTTATATCTTGGATTAATTTAATGCTTGGATTTTCTAATTATCTGCATTATTATTAGATATATCAATCAATCTGATGTAGTAAATCTTCAGAGTAGGAGCTTAAGGTGCTAGGTTTGGCTCTTAAGACTCTCAGACTAACCACAAAAGTGAGCCTAGGTGTTTGGTTTGCCTCCTATGAGAGTATTCAAACAGGCTGAGTGGGAACTGAGCAGATCTCTTAGCCAATCAAAAAGGTATTGCTTACCCACTGAGACTGTGTGCCACTATTGCACTGCTGTATACATCACTCAGAGTGTTTGCTTCTGAGTAGCTTAGGCCTTTGGTTGCTCAGACCATTGTTGGCCACTTTCCCCCAGTAGCCCATGTAGCACTTTCCAGCACTAGACAGGCTAACTGTCTGGGGACTGGCTTTCTTCTGGATTCCAGCCAGGTCTCTCCATGTTCTGCGTCAGCAGCATATGGTGTCTTCAGAAATAGGGTCTTAGCATTTGCCTTAGGTGGGAAACCAATTGCTTTGACAGAAACCTGTCTAGATTTGGGGATCTCACATGTCTCTCCAATGAACAGCTCATTGTGGGTAGCAACCAATCTCTGATACTGGGAGTTACAGTCCAGAGACAGAAAAAAATTCTTTTAAGCTAAGGCCTCAACCCACCATCTCCAGGTCCCTACTTTTCAGGTGCTCTCCCCTTACACTTTTTGAGGGTTATATCTTTTAGACTATCTCCAAAGATAAAGGTTTCTAGAGTGCCAGCTTATTTTAGATTTAGTATTGTGTTTATTTTTCCCTCCCCTCCTCTTTCCCTTCCCTTCCCCTCCCCCAACCCTTCCATCCCTATTGTCTGGGCCTTGAGTTGCCTCGCAAGTGTGATAGCAACTCTAGCTGGTTCAGGTTAGGAACCCCACAGATAAGTGACACCATGCAGCATTTGTCTTTCTGTGATTGTGTGAGTTCACTTTTCTTTCTGTGGAGGTTTTTGATTACCTTTTCAATCTCCATGGATGTGATAGGTTTGTTTAGGAGATTAATCTGCTCTGAGTTTAATTTTGGTAGGTGGTATGTGTTTAGGAATTCATCCATTTCTTCCATTATCCAATTTTGTGGAGTAGAAGTTTTGGAATGATGCCCTGATGCTTTTTCCAATTTCATTTATGTCTCTTGTGTGACCTCTACATTTGCATTTCTGATTTTGTTAATTTGAGAATTCTCTCTCTCTTTTTTTTCCCTTGATCAATTAGGCTAGGGGTTTATCTTTTTTTTTTTTTTTTTTTTAATGAACCAGCTTGTCATTTAATTGATTTTGAAAGTTGTTTTCTTAGTTTCCAAATCATTAATTTCTGCTCTGATCTTGATTATTTCTTTCTGTATGGAGCACTTAGGGTTGGATTCTTCTTGTTTATCCAGAGCCTTTAGGTGGACAGTTAAGTTATTAATTTGGGATTTATTTGTCTTTGTTATGGAGGCATTTAGCACTATGAGTTTTCCCCTTAGGACTGCCTTTGTTGTGTCCCATAAGTTTTGGTAGGCTGTGTTTTCATTATCATTCAATTCTAGGAATTTTACAATGTCTTTTTTGATTTCTTCTGCAACCCATTCATGATTTAAAACTGTGTTGTTTAGTCTCCATGAGCTGGTGGAGTTACTGATGTGACTTTTGTTATGAATTTCTAGCTTTAAAGCATTGTGGTCTGATATGATGCAGAAAGTTGCTTCATTTTTCTTGAATTTATGGAGGTATGCTTTATGGTATAGTATATTATGTTTTGGAGAAGATTCAATGGGCTGCTATGAGTAATGTGTATTTTGCAGAGTTGTAGTGTAAAGTTCTGTAGATGTCCATTAGGTCTAGTTGATCTATGGTGTTGGTGAGCTCTATTATTTTCCTGTTGACTTTCTGCTTGGATGATCTACCTATTGATGATAGTGGAATACTGAAGTCTCTGACTATGATGGTATTGATGTTTATTTCTGTTTGTTTTTGTTGTCAAGTAGGTTTGGTTTTATAAATTGTGGTGCACCTGTGTTTTGCTCATAGAGATTTTTGATTGTGATGTGGTCATGTTGGATCTTTCTCTTGATGAGTAAGAAGTGGCCTTCTTCATCCTTTTTTAAAAAAAATATTTTATTTTTATTTATTTATTTGAATTTATTTGACAGAGAGAAAGGGAAAGAGAGAGAGAGAGAGAGAGAGAGAAAGAATGGGCATGCCAGGGCCTCCAGCCACTGCAAAGTAACTCCAGATGCATGGGCCACTTTGTGCATCTAGCTAACGTGGGTCCTGGGGAATCAAACCTGGGTCCTTTGGCATTACAGGCAAATGCCTTAAAGATAAGCCATCCCTCCAGGCCTTCTTTGTCCTTTTAGATTAATTTTGGTTTGAAGTTTATATTATCACATAGTTATATAGCAACACCTGCTTGTTTTTTATTTGCATTTGCTTGGAATACCTTTTTCTGTCCTTTCACCTTGAGTAGGCATCTGTTTTTAGTGGAGAGGTGGGTTTCTTGAAGACAGCAGATAGAAGGGCCCATTTTTCTGATCCATCCTGTTAACTTGTGTCTTTTGATGAGTGAGTTAAGACCACTAATATTTAAGGGTATAACTGCGAGGTTCAATTAATACCTGCCATGATGAGGTGCTTTATGGGGTTTGGTGCTCTCTTGTGTTTTGTGCATTTTTGAGTCTGGTCTAGTTTTGGTTATTGGGATCTTGTTGACTCTTGAGATTGGTTGTTTAACTATTCTGTGTGGAGTATTCTCTGTAGGTTTGGCTTTGTGTCCATCTAGTTATAGAATTGACTTTTTTTTTTTTTTCATGGAAAGTTTCTTTCACCCTCTATTTATGAGGGATACTTTTGCTGAGTAGAGTAGCTTGGGTTGTAAGCCATAGTTTTTTAGACTTTGAAATGTTCCATTCCAGGCCCTTCTGGCTTTCATGGAGGTATCTGAGGTAATTCTGATAGGATTGCCTTTGTATGTAGTGAGTTGTTTCTCTCTTGCTACTTTTAGCACTCTCTCTTTGTTTTTATTGTTAAGAGTTTTAACTATGATGTGCCTTGGAGAGTTTCTTCTTTGGTCATGTTTGCTTGTTGTTCTGTGGGCTTCTTGTATCTGGATTGGCCTCTCTTTTGAGTATTTGATTAAATTTTCTTCAATAATGTTATTGAATATTTTCTCTATGCTTCTGGCCTGGATTTCCTCCTTCTGCTATACCTTGGATCTGGATGTTTGGTTGTTTTAGGGTATTACACAGTTCCCTCATAGTCTGTTCACATGATTTTTGAACCTAGCAAAGTATTTGGCCTCCTGATCAATTTCTCCTGTCTTGCCTTCCAGGTCCGAGGTTCTGTCTTCCACATGAGTAACTCTGTTAGTGAGGGGTTCTAGAGATGTTTTTATAAGCTCTATTTGATTTTTATTTTCTGTTGTGTTATTTTGCATCATGTCCATTTCTTCTTTGAGGTACATTTTCAGTTCCAATTCTGATTTTCTAGAGGCCTCCTGGAATTAATTCTTGTATTTGATCAAGTCTTCATTAAGTTTAATCAATCAGTTATTGAGATCTTATATTTGTTGACTCTCCTTCAATTCATTTATATCTTTTTTGAGAGTTTTAACATTTTCTTCAATTAAATTAAGCCTACTGTCAGAAACTGATGGCTCTAAGAGATTTTTCTGCTCAGTTTCATTAATTTGATTATTGGTGTTTTGTCGGAGCTGCAGCTGCTCTTTGACTTTGGGAGCTGCAGGTGGTCTTTGATCTCTTAACACAAAGGCCTTATCCTACAAGCCTAGGTGAGAAGGCAGCCCAGGTGAGATGGCGCCACTCACAATGACATTATTTAACATATAGCCTAGATGGGGTGAACAACAGGAAGAGGCATAAATTATTATATGACCCTGGTGAAGCTGACTTTAGGCACGTAGGCATTATCCAAAAAGTTTTGTCTTCTGTATATAAGCTTGTATCCGCCTGAATAAAGCAGAGCCTTGATCAGAACTTGTCTTGGCTCTATTCCTTGTGTTCTTGTCTCAGGTTCATTCCCACTCCCTCCTTCGAGGTTTGTTTCGACTTGTGCTGCAGGCCAGCACATAGTGGCGCCCGGAACATGGACTTTGAATACGAGGGACCTCAGTGAGGAACGTCAACATCAATTCAGGATCCACGCGGAAGAAAGAAAAAATTAAAAAGAAGTCTGCAGTCACCCGCTCAGTCTTCTGGAATAAGGTAAGTTGGCGCAATTATGGGACAAGCAAAGAGTAAAAAGGAGCTAATTGCTGTAGTAAAAGATATCTTAAAGGCACAAGGAATTGGGATTGCATCAAGTTCTTTAAGCAAATTTTTTGATTTCATTAATAAAACGAGCCCTTGGTTTATAGAACAGGGAAATGTTGATTCAGATGCTTGGGAGAAAGTAGGGAAAGAATTAAATGTCTTTTTACAAACTCATGGTCCTAATAAGGTTCCAGTAATTGCCTTTTCCTTATGGTCCTTGATAAAGGATGCCTTGGATTCAGGCACAAAAGATAGTTTAGTGAAGCAAATGTTAGATCACACTCAAGATGTCATTGAAGAAATTAGAAATCAAAGTTCTGAAAAAGGGACACCTGTAACTCACAAAGAATTGCATAAAACATTGCAATCTTTACAAGTTGCTAAGGAAGATAGTGATGAGGAAGAGGAGGAATTAGAGCCAGGAGAAGCAGCAGAATTAGAGGAAGAAGCTGCTAATTATCATGCAGATTGGGATCCACTGTGTCCCTCTGCCCCTATGCCCCACACACAAGTATATGTAGCAGAATTAAAAAAATGAGGTGGCAGCTTTAAAGGAGAGAGTAAACCTGGAGAAAGAAAAAAGAAAGTTAAAAGATGAATTAGATAGTATTATTAAGAAGCCTTCTGAAATTGTCTACACATCTTCATTGCATCCTACTCAGCCTGTTTTTAATTGCTCTCCCTTAGAAAGGGCAATACAAAAAGCCATAGAAGAAGGTGATGAGGAAGCACGAGCCTTCCCACTGGCTTATCCAGTAATTGAATTTCAACAAGGTGATCAAATGATGAGGCAATATGCTTCCTTTAATTTTAAAGACATAAAAGAATTAAAAATAGCTTGTGCACAATATGGACCTACATCACCATATACTATGTCAATTATAGAAGCGATGGCAGGGAAAATTTTAACAGCAGATGATTGGAAATCTATAGGCAAAGCTTGCTTATCAGGAGGAGAATATTTAATTTGGAAAGTAGAATTCTATGATTTGTGCAAAAAGACTGCAATGTTGAATCAACAGGCAGGAAATGGTGATTGGAATGTTGATATGCTTACTGGGGAAGGAAATTATGCTGGAAATGACAATCAAATTGCATATCCCCGTGCTGTTTATCAACAAATAGCCACAGCAGCTCGTAAAGTGTGGTTTACTCTTCCTTCAAAAGGAGAAGCTGTAGGGGAGAATTTAACTAAGGTTATACAGGGTCCTGATGAGAATTATGCTGATTTTGTTGATAGATTGATAAAAACAGTAGGGAGAGTATTTGGAGATGCTGGCGCTGGTATGGACTTTGTAAAACAGCTTGCTTATGAAAATGCAAATAGTGCTTGCAAAGCAGCTATACGGCCTTATAGAAAGAAAGTTGATCTACAAGGATATATTAGATTATGTGCTGATATTGGCCCTAGCTATATGCAGGGGATAGCCATGGCTGCAGCGTTACAAGGAATTCCTTTTCAAATGGCCGCCACTGCAGCAAGATCTGGCAAGTGCTTTTCTTGTGGAAAAATAGGACATATGAAAAAAGATTGTCCAATTAAAAGAAAAAATGGAAATTCCAATAATCCAGCTCCTGGTCTTTGCCCAAAATGCAAAAGAGGAAAACACTGGGCAAATGAATGTAGATCTAAAACAGATAGAGATGGCAACCCTATTATCCAGCATCAGGGAAACGGGAGGAGGGGCCAGCCCCAGGCCCTGCAAAGACAAGTTTATGGGGCAATTCAGTTCATTCCTCAAACAGCCAGTTACAGCCAGTCTCCCAACTTCTCCGAGCCACCCCAGGGAGTGCCGGACTTGACCTCAGTTCCTCCACCTACACAGTATTGACTGCAGAAATGGGACTTCAAGCATTGCCTACTGGAGTATGTGGCCCACTGCCAAAGGACAGTGTAGGTTTAATCTTGGGGAGAAGTAGCAGTACTATGCAGGGATTACAAGTAGCACCTGGAGTTATTGATGCAGATTTCACTGGAGAACTTAAAATTATGGTGTCTTCTCCAAAAATAATCTTTACAATATTGCCTGGTCAGAGGATAGCTCAATTGTTGTTCCTTCCAATGATAAGAACTGGAAGGGTTGCTAATGTTCAGGGTCGAGGGACTCAAGGATTTGGTTCATCAGATGCTTACTGGGTTCAACCTATCAGTAAGGAACGTCCAAAATTAACTTTAAAATTAAATGGGAAGCATTTTGAAGGGTTAATAGACACTGGAGCTGATGTTACTATTTTGTCTGGTAATCATTGGCCTGCTTCTTGGCCTAAGCATCCTACAGGGACTGAATTGAGAGGTATTGGACAATCCTCTTGTCCTGAGCAGAGTGCTGCAGAATTGCTTTGGGAAGATGAGGAAGGAAATACTGGGTATTGTAAACCTTACATTATAGACAGTTTGCCTTTAAACCTGTGGGGAAGAGATGTTTTGAGTCAAATGAAATTGTTAATGTGTAGTCCTAATGAAATTGTTACTGCTCAAATGCTTAAACAGGGTTACTTGCCTGGTAAAGGATTAGGAAAATGGGGACAAGGTGACTCATTACCTATTCAAGTAGCTTCTAATGTAAATCATCAGGGGCTGGGGTATTTCCCCTAGTGGCCACTGGTCAGGCCGTGCCGCCCCACGCAGAGCCTATTTGTTGGAAATCTGATGATCCTATATGGGTGGATCAGTGGCCTTTGACACGGGAAAAACTGATAGCTGCTCAAATGTTAGTTCAAGAGCAATTAGAGGCAGGGCATATAGAGGAATCATCTTCACCCTGGAATACTCCAATTTTTGTCATTAAAAAGAAATCAGGAAAGTGGCGATTACTACAAGATCTGAGAGCTGTGAGTGTTACTATGCATTTAATGGGAGCATTGCAACCTGGTCTGCCTAGTGCTGTAGCTATTCCAGCTGACTTCTCTAAAGTGATTATTGACTTAAAAGATTGCTTTTTTACTATACCTTTACATCCACGAGATTGTTGCTGTTTTGCTTTTAGTGTTCCTTCTAGTAATTCTAAGGAGCCTATGAAAAGATATCAATGGAAAGTTCTCCCTCAGGGCATGGCTAATAGTCCAACTTTATGTCAGAAATTTGTGGCTAAAGCTTTAGCTTCCACAAGAAGCAAATTTCCTCAAATATATATTATTCATTATATGGACGATATTTTATTAGCT
The DNA here is from genome assembly GCA_036346955.1 of Dipus sagitta. Lineage (NCBI taxonomy): Eukaryota > Metazoa > Chordata > Mammalia > Rodentia > Dipodidae > Dipus > Dipus sagitta. The sequence goes on from CM070780.1 coordinate 42,678,657, forward strand.
GGAAAGGAAAAGACAGATGTCTTGACTTGTTTTTCTTACATGGAACAACAGCTCACTATGTGGGGATTAAAAATTGCATCTGAAAAGGTGCAACAAGATTCCCCTTTTTCTTATCTTGGGTTTTATTTATATCCAAAACAAATTAAACCACAGAAAGTTACTCTTAAAACACAGAACCTTACCACCTTAAATGATTTTCAGAAATTGCTAGGAGATATTAATTGGATTAGGCCTTATTTAAAACTTACTACTCATGAATTAAAACCTTTATTTAATATACTACAGGGGGACTCTAATCCTTCTTCTTTTCGTTCTCTTACCCCTGAAGCTTCTAAAGCATTAATTACAGTACAAAAGGCTATAGAAGAAACATTTATCACTTATATTGACTATAGTAAAGAGTTGTGGTTACTTGTATTTCCTACCCCATATACTCCAACAGGATTGTTGTGGCAAGGAGCCCCCATACTATGGGTGCATCTTGCATCTTCCCCTCCAAGAACTGTCACTCCTTATTATGATGATGTTGCTAAAGTAGTGATGGAAGGAAGGGCTAATTCTATTAAATATTTTGGAATAGAACCACAGGTTATCTGTCAGCCTTATAATTCAAAACAGGTTTCTTGGCTTTTTGCTTTTTCAGATACTTGGGCATTATCCATGGCAGGTTTTGCAGGAAGCATTGATAATCATTACCCTAAACATAAATTGATTCAGTTCTTCATGCAACATCAAGTCATTTTTCCTTGCAATACACAATTTTCTCCTATCAAGGATGCTATGTTGGCCTTTACAGATGGATCTTCTTCTGGCCTAGCTGCTTATTCTTTAAATGGACAAACATATACTTTTAATACTCCTTATAAATCTGCACAGTTTGTGGAACTGGCAGCCTTTAAAGCTTTATTACAACATACTGCTACTATATCTGTTAATATTTACACTGATAGCCAATATATTGTCATCTCAGTTCCTTATTTAGAAACCTGTAGTAGAATAAGTCCTTCTTCTACTGTTTACAATTTGTTTGCACAGGTTCAACTTTTGATTCTCCAGAGCTCAGCACCTTTCTATGTAGGACACCTTCGTGCTCATTCTGGCCTCCCTGGACCCTTAGCTCAGGAAAATGCTATTACAGATGAGGCTACTAGAATTTTTTCTGTGGAAGAAGCTATTAATGCTCACAAGCTTCATCATCTTAATGCTAATACTCTACGTCTTAAATATAAAATTACACGTGAACAAGCACGACAGATTGTTAAAAATTGTCAACAATGTCTCACATTTTTACCTGTGCCACATCATGGTGTCAATCCTCGAGGTTTGACTCCTGGCCATTTATGGCAAATGGATATAACTCATGTTCCTGAGTTTGGAAAAATGAAATTTGTACATGTTTCTATTGACACTTATTCTGGTTTCATTTGTGCTTCTGCTCAAACAGGAGAAGCTACTAAACATGTTATTGCTCATTGTCTTCATTCTTTTAATATTTTAGGAGTACCTAAACAACTGAAAACTGATAATGGTCCAGGATATACAAGTGCAGGATTTAAGCACTTTTGTTCTTCTTTTAATATTGAGCATGTTACTGGAATTCCTTATAACCCCCAAGGGCAAGGTATCATTGAACGAGCAAATGGAATATTAAAAATCTGAAGCCGGGCGTGGTGGCGCACGCCTTTAATCCCAGCACTCGGGAGGCAGAGGTAGGAGGATCGCCATGAGTTCGAGGCCACCCTGAGACTCCATAGTGAATTCCAGGTCAGCCTGGGCTAGAGTGAGACCCTACCTTGAAAAAACAAAAAAAAAAAAAAAAAAAAAAATCTGGTTACAAAAAACAAAAAAGGGGGAAATGACACAGGGGTCAGTAACAAAATGGCTAAATCATACTTTATTTATTTTAAATTTTTTACTTTTGGATGCAAAAGGGTTTTCTGCTGCTGACCTGTTTTTGGCATGCACAAACCAAAACTAATTATGCTAAAGTAATGTGGAAAGATCCATTGACTAACAAATGGAGTGGACCCGACCCTGTATTAATATGGGGACGAGGATCTGTTTGTATTTTTTCACAGAAAGAAAATGGAGCCAGATGGTTGCCAGAACGCTTGGTCCGGTATGCAGGCCACGAGATTGAACAAGAGGACACTGCTGATCCTGATAATATGGAGTCATCTACATCTTGCTTACAGTGAACTCTACTGGACCTACGTTCCTGATCCTCCTATATTACATCCAGTGAACTGGGAGAAAAAAGAAATCATAGTTCTAGTCAATAACACTCGGTTGCTAAGCACGCCATCTAGTAAAAATATAAAATTACATCAAGTAATTATGAGTTCATATTCAGGGCGTGGTCTAGGCATTCCACTATGCTTTTCTAAGACCGGCATAGTGGGATGTTTCGAAATAAAGGAAAGAAACATTACTGTAAAGCATGTACAAGAGCATGTACAAGGTACAAAAAAGATAAAGCAGGTCCAAACAAGCAGAATTTCTATTTGGCTTCCCTATGGAAATCAAGTTACAGGGGATAGTCCACCAGAGGACTTTATTCCTTGTGAGGGAAATACACCTTGGTTCAATAAATCTATACATTGGAGCAAATGTGTAGGGACAAAATTTATCAGGTATAATGTTTCTGGATCTACTAGATATGTTAAGGATTGGTCAGGATCAACAGGTTCTATAGGGAGTAAAACTAAATGGGTTAATGATTGGGCTACTGGACTGTCCTCAGGACTGTGGTGGTCAGACAATGGACATCAGCAAACTTACGTGTGGAAAATTGCTGCTGCTATGGGAGGTATCAAGGTTACATCTGACAGCAATAATTCAAATAGTCTTCCAAAGGGAACTGTTATGGCCTGTGTTACACCACCTTATGCCCTGATGTTAGGAAATATAAATATTACTTGGCATCATGGGTCTGAAGGAATGTTTAATGTTACCTGTGATAATTGTAGTCTGTCCAATTGTATTTCTCATGACTCTAAAACTGTAATGATTGTCAAACAACCTGCATTTGTTATGATTCCTGTAAATCTTTCAAAGCGTTGGTATTCTGACAAGGGTATTCAAATTCTAGAGGAGGTTAAAAATAGTTTAAGTAGACAAAAGAGAGTTGTAGGTTTAATTATTGCTGGGATTGCTGCATTTATTACATTATTAGCTTCTATTACTACTGCTGCTGTTGCTCTTGCACAAGAAGTTCATACTGCACACTTTGTTAATAATCTAGCCAAAAATGTTTCTGTTGCTTTGGGAACTCAAGTAACTATAGACAAGAAGTTAGAAGAAAAAATAGATGCTTTGTTTGATGTAGTGACTTATTTAGGAGAGCAAATTCAAGGATTGAAGATTAGAGCTCGATTGGAATGCCATGCAAATTACCAATGGATCTGCATCACCTCTAAAACTTACAATGCTAGTTATGAAAATTGGGTAAAGGTCAAAATGCACTTGGAAGGAATTTGGCACGATGATAACATTTCGTTAGATTTGGTTAGTTTACATTCAGAAATTCTAGCTATACAGAAGAGTCATCTTGATTTTGATGCCACTAAGGCTGCTAATGATTTAATTGTTGCAATTAAGTGTGTGTTGCCTGGTTGGGACTCTCTGAGTTCCTGGATAGGCAGCTTTGCAGCTGTGGGAGTTTGCCTTCTGCTTCTCTTATGCCTATTGCCTATTTTCTTCAAGTGTTTAATGAAGTCTATTGTAAATGTTCGTGCAGAGGTCCAAGGTATGCACTATAGAACACGTCCTTGGCTCCCTCAGACTTTATCCTAATTCTCCCTGAATTTTGTCCGGCTGGTAGCCAGAGACGGGTAAGATCGGGGGAGGAGGCATCCAACCTAAGACAGGACACATATTCAAGGATAATATGTTTGTCCAATGACGGGTAAGGATGTTCTTCTGCCTCTGACAACCTAAGACAGGCACAGTCGCTTCTTTTAATAAATAAAGAAGGGGGAGATGTCGGGAGCTGCAGCTGCTCTTTGACTTTGGGAGCTGCAGGTGGTCTTTGATCTCTTAACACAAAGGCCTTATCCTACAAGCCTAGGTGAGAAGGCAGCCCAGGTGAGATGGCGCCACTCACAATGACATTATTTAACATATAGCCTAGATGGGGTGAACAACAGGAAGAGGCATAAATTATTATATGACCCTGGTGAAGCTGACTTTAGGCACGTAGGCATTATCCAAAAAGTTTTGTCTTCTGTATATAAGCTTGTATCTGCCTGAATAAAGCTGAGCCTTGATCAGAACTTGTCTTGGCTCTATTCCTTGTGTTCTTGTCTCAGGTTCATTCCCACTCCCTCCTTCGAGGTTTGTTTCGACTTGTGCTGCAGGCCAGCACAGTGTTTTGATGGTTTGCATTCAGTTCAGCAATTCTTTTGATCATGGTCACATTGCTTGTTGTGTCTTCAATTTTGATTGAGTTTCTGTTGATTTCTCTATGATTTTGTTGGAGGTTTCCATTGTGGGACTAGTTTTCCTTGGTGGAGATCTCTCAGTTTTCTGACTTTCAGTGGCTTTTTTCTGTTTAGTCTACCCATGTTGGGGAAACATTTTATTCTATTGAGGGGAAGCAAGTTTTTTTGTCCTTGTCAGATCTTCAGAGGGTGTTCTGTTTTAAATATGGACCAGATTATTGTATGATGGGGTTATAACTGCAAATGCACAGATTGTGGAGATTGTAGGTACATCAAAGGTATCTAGGGAACTGAGATTTGGGTAACTGGGAGCTCTTCATTCCACTTGCACCTACTCTGCAGCACATAGGGATCAGGGACTGGGGAACCAGGAGCCAGAAAGCTGGAGAGCCAGGGCAAGAGGCCAGCTCCTACAGTGGCCTTATGCAACCTTTGACTCAGTGTGATAGGTAGTTGGGTACTCAGGGGCCAGTAAATCAGGAAACTAGAGCAAAAGGCTTGCTACCACAGCCCACATACAAGGACCAGGCTTCCCCAAGGTAGCAGCAGGGGTACCAGGACCAGGGAACTGGGAAGTGGGGAAACAAGCGAGTGCTCTGGCCTACTCACTTCATGTGCACCCTCAGTGAGCGGGGGGGGGGGGCATCCAGAAGTTGGGGACCCAAGGACCCTTCAACCAGGAAGGCACAGCAATGGGCCTACTTCCAGCCATCTTGCAGGGTCCAGTCAGTCCCAAGCCAGCCACAGGGGAACCTACCAGGACCAGGGAACTGGGAGGAAGGGGGAAACAGGGAGATCTGGCCTGTGTGTAGCCTCCAGAGCAGGGGATCAACATTTTCTTTTTTAAAAAAAATATTTTATTTATTTATTTGCAAACAGAGAGATACAGACAGAACATAGAGAGTGAGAGTATGGGTGCACCTAAGCCTCCAGCCCCTGCAAACAAACTCCAGATGCATGCACTGCTCTGTGCATCTGGCTTACCTGGGTATTAGGGAATTGAACCCTAGTTTCAGTCAAGTGCCTTAACCACCTAACCATCTCATTAGCCCCAGACCACATTTTCTTTATTCATCTATTAGTGTATGTGTAGGTTGTTCCAACCGTTTGACTGTTGTGAATATTGCTGTGTCAGCATTTGTGTTTGATGACAAACAACTCTTCTCTTCCTTTAAAGCTTTTTAAAAAATTATTTATTATGAAGAGAGAGGGGGAGGAAGAGAATGAGTGTGCCAGGGTCCCTTGTTCTTACAGACAAATTCCAGATGCATGTGCCACTTTCTCCATCTAGTCTTACATAGCTACTGGAGAATCAAACCCATACTGGCAGGCTTTGCAAGCAAGTGATTTTAACCATCCAGCCATCTCCCCAGCCCCACTGAGCCCCTTCATAAGATGGAGTGCAGATGGTTTCATTTCCATTTCTTCCATTTAACTTCTTCAATTTTATTTTTATGTAAAATTCCAGCTTAGCACATTATGGGAACTGGTTATGTGCCCTCTTTTATGCAATATACACACATATATATATAGATATAGATATAGATATATAGATATAGATATAGATAGATAGATAGATACATATATAGATAGATAGATAGATAGATAGATAGATAGATAGATAGTATATCCTTTCCAAAAAATTTAGTATTGACCCTAAATACAATTAAGAAATATTGGAGAGAAAATTCCTATCCTATGGTCCAGTTACATGAATTTTATGATCATAAATAATTTTTCAAAGTCTACATGTTAATATCTTATGTAGACATACCAGATTCCCTACCTTCAGTCTTCTCACAGCAAAAGTTATTTCAACTCACCTGGTTCTATACCCATGACCCACTTTATAAAAGTAGTAGTTAGTAAGCCGGGCGTGGTGGCGCACGCCTTTAATCCCAGCATTTGGGAGGCAGAGGTAGGAGGATTGTCATGAGTTCGAGGCCACCCTGAGACTCCATAGTGAATTCTGGGTCAGCCTGGGCTAGAGTGAGACCCTACCTCTAAAAACCAAAAAAAAAAAAAAAAAAGTAGTAGTTAGTTCCTCATTCAGCCTTGCAGGGCACTAAGATTTGCTGTCTAGCATGAGTTCTTCAGGTAGGCCCTGTACATGAAACCTCATGACAGCAGATGCTTAGAGTGTGACCATTAGAGTAACACTTTTTGTTGACACAACAGCAATTTATCTGAGCTGCAGTTACCTTAAATTATTTCCATGATCACCATTCCCATTTACACAAGATGTTCCCAAGTATATATTCCACTTATGTCCTTGTGTACAGTCTCCAAGTGTGGACTTTTCTGGGATGAGAAGTCCCATTGCCTACTGACCTCACAATTCAAGGTGATGTGTTCAGTTCATACAACAGTAGAAGAAACAAAAGATTCCTTGGACTTGTCCTGCCAACTTCTTATTTGAAGGATTAATAATTTAAAGTAAAGCAGATCTTTCAGTGCTTGCACAGAATGTCTTCCCCTTGTCAGTTAGAAACAAATCTCCTAGGAACAGACTCACAGGCCATTCTCAATAAGACAATGCTCAATTATATCTGTGAAAAAGTTGCCTTTCACAAAGACAATCTGGGGAGGGATCTAATGAAACATTTTTACCATTTAGCAAGTGCAGACAATGACTTCAGTAGTGTCTTAAGGATGGAAATGGGCTTTATAATCAGTATGAGATAAGGTGCTTTGAATCACCATGAAACCAGGTCCCATCAAACAAGGTCAAACTTTTGATATTTCTCAGTTAAATAAGAAGGAAGTAGGGTGGAATGATTTTCAAATGCTGCAGTAAACTCTCCCAAGCTAAAGTTCTGTGAGAGTAACAGATAGAATTTTACTGTCCTTTCAAGTTGACAAACAACATTTTATTTCACCCACCTAGAACCTAATGATAGTATACCCACATTCATATTTGTGCCAGTTGTATAATTTATACATGTTCAGCAAAGAACTTTCTTGAGTAAAAGAGTCCATCCAGCATGCTTTGAAGAGCTATTTTATCTATTGATGCATACATAAGAGGGAAAAAAGCAAAGTGTGGGGCAGGGATAAAAGATCTACTTTTGGCTGGAGAGATGGCTTAGTGGTTAAACGCTTGCCTGTGAAGCCTTAGGACCCTGGTTCAAGGCTCAATTCCCCAGGACCCATGTTAGCCAGATGCACAAGGGGGCGCACATGTCTGGAGTTTGTTTGCAGTGGCTGGAGGCCCTGGCACACCCATTCTCTCCCTCCCTCTCTCTCTCTCTCTCTCTGCCTCTTTCTCTCTCTGTCGCTGTCAAATAAATAAATAAAAATAAACAAAAAAAATTAAAAAAACACAGAGCAATTGCTGTGGTACATTTAAGGAGAAAAGATCTACTTTCCTTTATGGCCTTAACACTCTTCAAACTATATACTACCCAATATTTCTGTCAAGTTAGCCATTTGTTGGCAGGCTATTTATCCACTGTCTTCCCATATCAATAAATCTGCTTGGTAATGAAATGCTTTAGTGATTGAATCATTGATTTTCCTCCCACCTCATTCCTTATCTCATCATTCATCCTCACTTTGTCATATATATATATTCAAATCCTGACTCTGACTAGCTCCCTCACTTTTGTGGACCACCACATCATTGGCTAGAACAAGATGACAATACCCGCCTTCTAGAGAAATTATGGGGATAGAAGGACTGATGAATCCAAAAGTGCAGTGCCTTGCACACAGACTCCCTAAAGGGTTCTTACATTTCTCATCTGACCCCACTGTTCCTCTTTCCTGCTTTCTGGTAGTGAGGCAAACCTTTTGTACAGATAAGTGGGCAATAGCACTGTTTGTCAACTACAGGTGATCCCCTGATATCACACCTCCATCCCAACCCACCTTTCTGACTGAAGGAAACTGGGCAGGAGCACACAAGCAAATGTTGATCAGGCCTCTGATGTTAGCTTTAAAGAGGAGAAAACCTTGTCAGACTCTCATTTAAGGTCTATCATAACTTAACCCCAACCTAACATTTGAATTTCCTTCCTACAATTCCCACCCTAAACTTCTGCCTTGTTGGCACTTTTATGATCCCCAGAACAGATATCCTACCTCTATTTCACATATATGCAACAGGCTCTGCCTCCACTCTTTGTTTTCTCTTCTTATCCTACTCAAGTCTGGCTTTTGCTTACAATCATTGACTAAAAATATTTTTTTCAAAGGTCATTGAAATATGGATGGTCAAAAGGGCCACTTCTGTGAATTAAAAGAGATGCTACTAATGTGACACTAGAAAATAGATGTTGAAGGAATTTGTCCTACCAGGAACCTCTCACTGGGCCTGATTGTAATCTCAACACTTGGGAGGAGAGGTAGTGTAACTGTAAGTTCAAAGTCAGCCTAAGCTATACAGTCTCAAAAAGACAACAGAACCCCAACAGAACAGATGAATCTGATACACCCAGAGCCTGCTTCCCAGTGTCTCTAGACCTTCCCCAACATTTGACATGGTCTCATACATTGTTCTTGGAACACTTGTCTCCACTAATAGACTTTGCCACTGTAATTGTCCTTTGCTCAAAGACCAGTTCAAGCTTTTTTTCATTCATTGATTGGAAAGGTCCCAGACAAATTATGAGTCCCTTCTGTCAGTCTGTAGATCCAAGAGGCTTCTTCATTCCCATGACTTCAGCTATCTCCATATCATGATGCCAAAAAATGTAATAGAATGTCTGATTTTATTAGACAAACTTTATACAGATGTTACATTTAAATATTTCACTGTTACTTCAGATTCTCTCAGGCATAGCCAAATTCCCCATTCACAGTATATTTCAAATGAATGATGATCTCTTGGTGTATGCAATGAGGTGAGGACCTACAGGGCAGTTCTAAAACAGTTGTTACCATCTAAAGATCATCTTACTATACCTCATAACTTCTGTTCTTTTGTCACAAACCAGCTCATTCCAAGGTCAAGTGTTATAGTTGGACCATCATTCATGTTTCCACCAGGCCTGAGGTCCAGTGCCACTTCTTTCTTTTCTTTTCTAGTCATCATAATTTTCTTTTCTTTTGTTTGTTTTTTGAGGTAGCCCAGACTGACCTGGAATTCACTTTGTAATCTCAGGCTGGCCTCAAACTTACAGTGATCCTCCTACCTCTGCCTCCTGAGTGCTGGGATTAAAAGTGTGCACCACCATGCCTGGCCTAGTTATCATAATTCTTTATGCAATCCTATAAATTCTTCTTCATCCTATCTCATATATATAGATACATATATGATAGGAGGGGGGGGCTGGAGAAAGAAAGAGACAACATGGTGTACCAGGGCCTCTTGATCCTTTAAATGAACTTCAGATACATGTACCACTTTGTGAATCTGGCTTTACCTGGATACTGAAGAATTGAACCTGGCTTTGAAAGCAGGCTTTGACTACTGAGCCATCTTCCTAGAACCGTATTTCTTTAATCTCTCCATTCCCTTCAGTTCCTACTCTTTCCATCATAATTCATATTTATACACAAAACAATTCCAAAGCCAAGGAGATATATAGCTCTCAACAAAGCTTCTCCTCCAGAGAGAAGGAGGAGTGAATGTGAAGACTTGGAATGGCCCTGGCTATCGGGTTCATTGGAGTTCTCCAAATGTGCTGTTTAATTAGAGAGGTAGGTGCTGAAGGTGCATAATAGGACAACAAGGTCTTGGAACACTTAGATTCCCAAGCTGTCTATTGCTATAGCTTTCTTTAAGGTCCAGCTCAAATTTGTTCCTCAGGCATGTCCTCCTTCCCCCAGTACAGAGTAGTCTCTCTTGTCTTATCTGTTAATTATTTATCATCTACCATTGCTATATGGCTATTCATTTGAGTATGTTTTAACTTACCACAATTACATATGGACTCCTGAATGGTTGTGGTGATAGGGCCATGTCTTCATTCCTTCAGAATGTTCTTAACATGTCAGGTACCCATTACTAACTTAACTAGGGCTGGCTATAATGGCTGATGGAGTCCAAGGTAAAATGCAAATGTGGGATTCCTTGTTACAAAGTCCTTCTTAATCTGTCATGATTTTAGAGCATACATTAATTGTACAAAAGGGTTTCATTATAACTTTCATATAATGTACTTTGATTATATTAATTCCTTCTGTTAGTTTTTCTTATCTACCTCTTTTCCTCGTACACATCTCCCATAGTCCTCCTTTTATGTCCTTTTTTTTTTTTCTTCTAGATCCCACACATTGAAAGAAAACATAAAAACAGTTTTTTGTGGGACTGGCTTATTTCCTTTAACATGGTGTCCATTTCCATCAATTTTCTTCAAACCACGTAATTTTATTTTTATTTGTGGTTTAGTAAAACGCCATATCACACACACACACACACACACACACAGAGAGAGAGAGAGAGAGAGAGAGAGAGAGAGAGAGAGAGAGCGCAATAGAATGGTCAGAACTGAAGTTAAGTGGCATAAGCCAGACACAAAAAGACAAGTACTGCATATTCTCTTTCATATGCAGAAGTTAAGCAAAGTTGACCTGAATATAGAATAATGATTTATAGAGATTGAGAAAGGTGTGGGGTCAGGAGGGTGGCTAAAAGGAAGCTGGATTTGATGAGAACATGCCATATGCATATGTTGAAATATCGCACTGAACTCCATTAATATGTATAATTAATGTGTTAATCAAAGCTGAAATAAAAGTTAGATACCCTCAGATTACTGCTTCTGTAGTTTGGATGTGAACTGTCCCCATCAAAAGGCTCATGTTTTCAAGGTTTAGTCCCCAGCTGGTAGAGCAATTAAGTGATTGAGGGATTGAGGAAATGGCCCAGTGGATAAAGTTCTTGTTGTCCAAATGTGAAGACTAGAGTTTAGATCCCTGGTACTCACATGAATGCAGGGTGGGCATGGAAGTCCAGCTGCAACCCCAGCACTCAGGAGGTAGAGAAGGAAATCTCAAGCTAGCTGGCTAGACTAGATGAGCCAATGAGCTCTGGGGTCCACGGAGGGATCCTGACTCAACAAATGAAGTGGAGAGTAAATGAGGAAGATACCCACAGTCAACCTTTGGCATCCACATGCACACTTACACATGTGCAATTACACCCACCCACTTGCAAACACACATGCATGCATATCACACATGACACACATAAAACAAAAAAGGAAGAAAGAGAAAAAGAAGTGATTAACTTGTGAGGGTGATAACCTTTTTATTGAACTATTAGGAGGTGGGGCCTGGTGACTGGGTTTGAGAAGTAGAAAGCTAGTGGCATATATTTGTAATTTATGTCTTGCTTTGACCCTGTTATCATTAGCTTCTAGTTTCTATAATAAAACACCTGACCAGAAGAAGATTATGGGGTTTATTTCAACTGAAAGTTTTGAGGGAAGTTTCATTGTGGTAAGGAAAGCATGGCATGAGCAAGAAGCTGGTTCACATATCTGGGTGGAAGTAATCTAACTACTGGGTTTAGAGCTGGGCTGATAAACCTCAAGTTCTACCCCCAATGACATACCTCTTCTAGCAAGGCTCCATCTCCCAATATTCCACCCCTTGGGGATTGAATATTAATCTTAATCATAGACACATGAGGCTATAAGAACACTTTATGTTATAGTTACCTTCACATTGCTGGGGAGAAAAACCACCAACCAGAAGCAGCTGATGGGAGGAGGGAATTTATTTTGTCTTACAGTCTCAAGGGAAAGTGTCATGATGCCAGGGGTAAGTATGGCATGAGCACAGGCTGGAATCACCTCTGCCACAGAAGGTGGAAGACAGCAACAAGAGAGTGAGCTGAACTCTAGTAAATGGGAGCTGGCTATAACACCCTAAGTCTGTCTCCAACAATCCACCTCCTCCAGCAAGATTCCATCTTCCAAATTGCCAACAGCTGTGAACCAAATATTCAAAACACATGAGTTTATTGGGGACACTTGATTCAAACAACCACATTCCATCCTTGGCCCGCATAAACTGATGACCAAACATGATGTTAAACGGAATGTACTCAGTCCTACTTTTAAAAGTCCTCATAGCTTTTTTTTTTTTAAATCAATCCCAACACTGTTTAAACATTCCCATAGTTCAAGGTCTCGTAACTGTGAGCAGTAAAACCAAAAACCAAATAATGATAAAGTAAACATTCATACTGCAAAAGATGACATTGCAAGAAAAGATTGAACCAACACAAGATCTAAAACAAACATCAAATCCTGTAGCTTTATGTCTGACTTCTGTAACCAGTGATGAAGTCTCTAGAGTTCCAATTCTGCCCTTCTAAGTGGACTGCTTATAGCACAAGGAACAATACATCCTGACCCAGTAGCTTTCCTTGGCAGGCTGTCTCATAGCCCTGGCATGTCCAAAAAATCCTGGGGTCTCTACTACAACCCATGATTCATCCTCATGACTCAATTAGGTCTTCACACAGGGACTCCAACAACCATGCCTCACATTGCCCAGTGGTCATTTCCAAAAAACAAACAGCATTGTAAATCCATTGACCCTCTATTTCCAATGCTTGTTATACTCTCATAGTACCAGGTAGGCTATCAAATTTGTCAGTCCAGCATGGAATAAAGCTGACTTTTAAAAGCAGGACACTCCCTTAGCATTCAGTCTCCCCACTTAAAAAAAAAACAAAACATTTTATTTATTTATGAGAGAGAGAGAGAACAGGGACACTAGAGCCTCTAGTCATTGCAAACAAACTCCAGATGCATATGCCACCTGTGCATCTGGTTTACTTGGGTACTGGGAAATCAAACCTGAGTATAGACCCCCTACTTTCAAACAAACACTTTTTTTTACTGTTTAATTTATTTATTTGAGAGTGACAGACAGAGAGAGGAAGAGGCAGATAGAAAGAGAGAGAGAGAGAGAGAGAATGGGTGCGCCAGGGCCTCCAGCCACTGCAAATGAACTCCAGACACGTGCGCCCCCTTGTGCATCTGGCTAACATGGGTCCTGGGGAGTCAAGCCTCAAACCAGGGTCCTTAGGCTTCACAGGCAAGCGCTTAACTGCTAAGCCATCTCTAGCCCCAAACAAGTACTTTTAACTGCTGAGCTATCTTCCCAACCCAAGGCCCCCAATTTAAAAGGATTTGTCGTTCTTTCTCTTTTACACTATAGCTCTCACTGATTGAGAATCCTTACAGAAAAAATAAATTTTGAGAAAGACTCTTTTTCTTTTCTTTTCAGTGCTAGGGATGGAATCCAGAGCTTGCACATGCCAGGTACTACCACTCTACCACTGTGCACACCCTCTTTCTGGTTTTACTCCTTATTTTGAGATGGTCTCATTGAGTTGTTCACACTGGCCTTGATCTCATACTGAACCCAAGTAGACCTTGAATTTATGATCCTCATGCTGCAGCCTCCTGAGTAGCTGGGATTACAGCCCACTAGACTCAGCTCAAGACTTTATTTTTAATTAGAATCAGCTGCATAATTGCTGAGCCCAGTGTAAAATAAGAATAAAAGGTGACTTGTTCAGACACTAAGAATGTCAAGATAACATAAGTAGAGTTCTCAAATAAGCATGAGGTGCCTAGAGCAGGGCCCTTTGTGGCTACAATGACCACAGAGCCTCAAGTCTGGCTTTGATTTCAAAGTGTACTTGCAGGCATGCCCAGCCTTTTGATTTACAACATGTTGGCATCTACAAAGTTTATAATAAAAAACTACACAAAAAACTACAAGAAAAAAAGTCTCATAACATTTCAAGTAAGTTTATGATTTGGTGTTGATCCACATTCCTAAGAATCCTGTCACATGTGGCCCATGGTCTGTAGGTTGGGCATGTCTGGTGGAATTTGGTTGGATAAAAGGATGGCCTGAACTGGTTTTCCTGCTTCTTAGAAGGAAGAAAAGCAATTCGTTTTCAAAGTAGTATGTCCCAAACAGATGGAAGGGAAGTCTCCTAATACCATGTTCTTCCAAAATAAAATGGAATATTGCTGTTCTGAATCAGTAGTTCAGGCTGACAGAAAAAATTTTAAAAGTGTGCATACATACACTTTCACACATACATACACATAATACACACATATGAATTCATTCATGCATGTGCACATGTCATTTAAATCAAATCCACATGAGACTTACCTAGTACTCTTTATTCACAGAGCTGATTAGAGGAACCAGAATATCAAGTTAGAAATTAAGTTGAAACAAACTTCACTTAGTTGCTGATTACTAGAGTGCACAGCTAGATACTGTTCCAGGTGCTTACAGTGTGGCAAAGAACACAAATCTCCTGCGACCACCAGACTTACATCTTACCAGGGATTTGGGTCATGAACGTATGTATAAACATGCATCATAACAGCTCATAGTGTGTGGAGTGAAGAAAAATAAGGAGCCAGAGCTAGAAAGTCACCCTGTGTGTATGTGCATGACTGCACACCATTTTTCCAAGGAGCAGTACAGATATAGTGAGGGTATACCTGGAGCTCCAAGGATAGCAATAGCTCACTGTGACCTGAGAATAGAGACAAGAAAGCTCTGCAGCCAGAGCTGAGTTGCTGTAACATTTTCAGGTCAAAGTAAGGAATTTAGACTTTTAAGAGGCACTGATCTGTTTGGAAAAGTGAGGAGAACATGCAAAGTGATAGCACACACAATGAAATAGTAGGTAGTAGGCTTAGATCATTGAGTATACTCAACACTCACCACAGCAGAGATCCAGAGACTTCTAAGAACTCATCACTGATGTAGACTTAAAAAATACCCATTGAGACTTCCAGCCAAGATGGCAACTGCCTAGCTGCGCTGCAAATCCCAGGGAAAGAAAGGTAGATGTAGATCCTAAGGAGAGAGCCACTCCATCATACCTCAAAAGGGCCCCAGCTGAAACTAAGAAAAAATAGCGAAACAAGCAAGGGTGCTGTTTTCCTGATTAACCTGATACCAGCACAAGGGGGAAGGAGATCAACACAGAGAAAAATCTACTCCTACCAAATCAGAGAGCCAGAGCCTCAGAGGCCCCCAACACCTCATCACTGAAGCAGACCAAAAATGAACCCAACATGGCTCAGGGAAATTTTGCAGAAGAGGGGGTGGAAAGAATATCAGAGCCACATGTTGGGTCATGATATGCAGAGACATTTATCTTACCCATAACTGTGGGCTAACTCCACAATGCATGACCCATATACCTCACCGAAGGGCCCAAGGGGAGGGGTAGGTCACGGATGAGCCTAATAATGGTACCAAACTGACTGTATTTGCTGAATACAAAACTAACTAATGAAGAAAAAAAGAAAAAAAATACCCATCATCCCTAATTGCTCAGGCAATAAAACCACAGATTAACCACTGGGACCTCATGAAATTACAAAAATTTTGTACTGCAAAGGACACTGTGAATAAAGCAAAGAGGCAAGCTACAGAATGGGAAAAAATCTTTGCCAGCTATATATCTGATAGAGGATTAATATATAGGATATACAAAGAACTCAAAAAGCTAAATAATAAGAAATCAAACAAGCCAATTAAAAAATAGGCAATGGAGCTAAATAGAGAGTTCTCAAAAGAAGAAATATGGATGGCGCATAAGCATCTAAAAAAATGTTCTACATCCCTAGTCATCAGGTAAATGCAGATTAAAACTACATTGAGATTCCATCTCACTCCTGTCAGATTGGCTACCATCATGAAAACAAATGATCATAAATGTTGGTGGGGATGTGGAAAAAGAGGAACCCTTCTATACTGTTGGTGGGAATGCAATCTGGTCCAGCAATTGTGGAAATCAGGGTGGAGATTCCTAAGACAGCTAAAAATTGATCTACCATATGACCCAGATATAGCACTCCTAGGCATGTATCCTAAGGACTCATCCCATTTCCTTAGAAGTACATTCTCAACCATGTTTATTGCCGCTCAATTCATAATAGCTGGGAAATGGAACCAGCCTAGATGTCCCTCAACTGATGAGTGGATAATGAAGATGTGGCACATTTATACAATGGATTTCTACTCTGCAGTAAAGAAAAATGAGGTTATGAAATTTACAGGAAAATGGATGGATCTGGAAAGGATTATACTAAGTGAGGTAACCCAGACCCAGAAAGCCAAGCGCTGCATGTTTTCCCTCATATGTGGATTCTAGCTACAGATGATTAGACTTCTGTGTGAGAAGGAAAAAACTCAGTAGCAGAGGCCAGTAAGTTAAAAAGGAGATATAAAGGGAAGAGAAAGGAAGGGAGGAGGGTACTTAATAGGTTGATATTGTATATATGTAAGTAGAAGAATAGATTAACGGGGGTGAAAAGGCCCAAAGTGAAGTCAGGGGAAGAGATTGAGTAAAGGAAAGGTGGAGGGAGGGCTAATCGAAATCTAAGAGGATGCAAATAAATCATATGGAATTCTCCGGTTTTGGACAATGGAACACTCAGGAGCCATAGATCATTGTTAGAAAATTTTCAGTGCCAGGGATGGGATAACTCCAGTGAGTTGTTGGCCAGGGAGGTCCCCGATGCCCCCAAAACATTATAGGCCATTGACGAGACCCTTGGTTTCCCACCAGGAATAGATGGTAAGACCCTATTGCTGAAGACTCCACGTACTTGGGCGGCAAGGCCACTAAGAAATTCTGCTGGAACTGAGCTGATAACCTCCTCCTTGTAGACAAGCTGAGAGAAAGCTAGAAGAAGCCATTCTACATGTAGTTCAATGGGAGAAAGAGATACCACCAGTGAATATACTCAACAGAGGACACTGCAAGCCTTATAATTGGCCAGCCAGGCCAAATGAGCCAACGGGTGCAATAGTGGCACATCTATCATGGTGGAAACCAACTGCCCTCCAATTGGACTGGAGGCCCGCTCCATGGGGGGGAATACATCCCTGATACTGAAAACTTAAAACAGGGGTAGTCATGAGCCCTAGGGGTGTAACTTCTGCTGGTGTCTGGATAAACGTATATACTATGCTTATCAAACTGCCCAGTAAGCACTTTTCTTAATATTTACACCCTTATATTAACGCTACTCTCAGTTTGGGTAGAGAATCTTCTCTTTTCAGATGGCAGTGACCTTGGGATGACTCAGAAGGTATCATAGTGCTGGAAAGAAGTGACTGGAGTACTGAGTAACATCTTGATCACACCTTCCAAGGCTCAGGGTCTAATGCAGAAGAGGTGGCAGAAAGAATGTAAGAGCCAAAGGAAGGGTAGGACTCCTTACAACGTCCTCCCTCCAGACATAAAATGGCCTGGATATCCATGACCTCATAGTGCCTGACACTACCTACACAAGACCATCATAAGAGGAGGAAAAGATCATGACATCAAAATGAAAGAGAGACTGATTAAGATGGGGAGGAGATATGATGGAGAATGGAATTTCAAAGGGGAAAGTGGGGGGAGGGGGGTAGTACCATGGGATATTTTTTATAATCATGGAAAATGTTAATAGAAGTTGAGAAAAGAAAAGAAAAAAAATACCCATCATGGCTCAGGGAATTTTGTGGAAGAGGGGACAGAAAGATTATAAGAGTCACAGGTTGGGACGTCATACCTAGAGGCATCGACCCCCCCCCCCCGCCCAAATCTGACTGCTACTCTCACAAGGTGTAGCCCACAACTCCATGAGGAATACCAGCCACCCCACTGAGGAGGGCCTCCAGCAGAACTAGGACAGGAACAAGGCAAAGGATGGTACCAACACTTGATATACCCATACTAAGTATTTCCATAATAAAAAATTAATAACACACAACCAATCAAAAAAAGAAAAAATCATTCTCTCTCTCTCTTTCTCTCTCTCTCTGTCTCCCTTTCTGCCTCCTTCTCTCCCACCAACAGTGGATGAGTGTTCCTACTTCTCCACATCCTCGCCAGCATTTATTTTTATTTGATTTTTTGATGTTTGTTATCCTTATTGGGGTAAGGTGGAATCTCATAGTTGTTTTAATTTGCATTTCTCTGATGATTAGGGTTGATGAACATTTTCTTAAGTGTGTGTTTGCCATTTGTACTTCTTCCTCTGAGATCTGCCTGTTCAGCTCTTTGCCCCGTTTTGTGAGTGGGGTGTTTGACTTTTTACTGTTTAGATTTTTGAGTTCTTTGTAGATTCTAGAGATTAGGCCTCTGTCAGTTGTATATCCAGCAAATATTTGCTCCAATTCTCTGGGTGACCTATTGGCTTTGCTTATTGTATGCTTGGTGGTAAAGAAACTTTTCAGCTTCACGTGATCACATTGGTTGAGTGACTGTTTAAGATCGTGAGCTACTGGGGTTTTGTTCAGGAAGTTTTTTTCCATTCTTATATCATGGAAAGTACTTCCTATATTTTCTTCCAGTAGTAGTCGAATTTCTGGTCTTATATTGAGGTCTTTGATCCATTTGGACTTGAGTGTAGTGCATGGCGAAATGTGTGGATCAAGTTTCTGTTTCCTGCATATGGTTATCCAGTTTGTCCAGCACCATTTGCTGAAGATGTTGTCTTTTTTCCAGCCTATATTGTTAGGGCCTTTGCCGAATATCAAATAGAGATACTTGCTTGAGCCAAAGTCTGGGTCCTCAAGTCTATTCCATTAGTCTATACTCCTGTTTTTATGCCAGAACCATGCTGTTTTTATGACTATGGCATTGTAATATTGCTTTAGATCAAGTATGGTGATGCCACCAGAGGTATTTCTTTTGCTGAGGATATGTTTGGATATGCAAGGCCTTCTGCCTTTCCATATGAAATTTGAGATCATTTTTTCTATCTCTATGAGGAACACTGTAGGGATTTTAATTGGAATTGCATTAAATCTGTATATTGCCTTTGGTAGGATTGTCATCTTCACAATGTTAATTCTTCCTATCCAGGAACATGAACAAAGTTGAGTGTTTCAAAGTTCTCATTGTAGAGATTCTTTACTTCCTTGGTTAGGTTTATTCCAAGGTACTTTATTTTTTTTTTATGCAATTGTGAATGGGAGTGATTCTCTGATCTCATCCTCTGTGTGTTTGTTGTTAGCATATATGAAGGCTACTGATTTATGTGTATTTATTTTGTATCCTGCTACATGACTGTAGGTTTTTATCAGCTCTAACAGTTTGCTAGTAGAGTCTTTAGGGTCCTTTATATATAGAATCATGTCATCTGCAAATAATAATAACTTGACCTCTTCCTTTCCAATTTGTATCACTTTTATTCATGTCTCTTGCATTATTGCTATGGTTAAGACTTCCAAAACTATATTAAATAAAAGTTGGGACAGTGGACACTCTTGTCTTGTTCCTGATTTTAGTGGAAAAGCTTCCAGTTTTTCCCCATTTAGTAATATGTTGGCTGTAGGCTTATCATAAATAGCCTTTATTATATTGAGATATGCTCCTTCTATTCCCAGTCTCTGTAGGACTTTTATCATGAAGGCATGTTGGATTTTGTTGAATGCTTTCTCTGTGTCTAATGAGATGATCATGTGATTTTTGTCCTTCAACCCATTTATATAATGTATAACATTTAGAGATTTGCGTATGTTGAACCATCCCTGCATCTCTGGGATAAAGCCTACTTGGTCAGGGTGAATGATCTTTCTGATCTATTCTTGTATTCTGTTTGCCAATATTTTGTTGAGAATTTTTGCATCTATGTTCATGAGGGAGATTGGTCTGTAATTTTCTTTTTTTATTCTATCTTTGCCTGGTTTTGGTATCAGAGTGATGCTGGCTTCGTAGAAGGAGTTTGGTAGAATTCCTACTTTTTCTATTTCATGGAAAAGCTTAAGAAGCAATGGTGTTAGCTCTTCCTTGAAGGTCTGGTAAAATTCAGCAGTGAATCCATCTGGGCCTGGGCTTTTTTTAGTTGGGAGATTTTTGATAACTGTTAGGATCTCCATGCTTGTTATATGTCTATTTAAGTGATTAATCTCATCTTGATTTAATATAGGTAGGTCATATAAGTCAAGGAAATCATCCATTTCTTTCAGATTTTTATACTTTGTGGAGTATATGCTTTTATAATATGTCCCTATGATTTTTTGAATTTCTCTGGCATCTGTCGTGATGTTACCTTTTTCATCTCTAATTTTATTAATTTGTGTCTCTTCTCTCTCTCTTTTGGTCAGATTTGCTAAGGGTTTATCAGTCTTCTTTATCCTTTCAAAGAACCAGCTCTTTGTTTCATTAATTCTTTGGATTTTTTTTTTGTTGTTGTTGTTGTTGTTTTGTTTCTATTTCATTAATTTCTGCCCTAATCTTTATTATTTCTTCCCACCTACTGATTTTTGGTTTGCCTTGTTCTTCTTTTTCCAAGGCTTTAAGGTGAAGCATTAGGTCATTTACTTGTGACCTTTCTAATTTCTTAATATAGGCACTTAAAGCTCTAAATTTACCTCTTAGAACTGCCTTCATTGTGTCCCAGAGATTTTGGTATGTTGCGTTCTCATTATTGTTTGACTCTATAAATTTTTTGATTTCCTTCTTGATTTCTTCATTGACCCGTTCATCATTTAGTAGTGTATTGTTGAGTTTCCATGATTTTGTGTATGCTCTGCAGCCTTTCTTGCTATTGATGTGTAGTTTGATTCCATTGTGGTCAGATAGAATGCAAGGAATTATTTCAATTTTCCTGAATTTGTTAAGATTTGCTTTGTGTCCTAATATATGGTCTATTTTAGAGAATGTTCCATATGCTGATGAAAAGAATGTATATTCTGCAGCATTTGGATAAAATGTCGTGTATATATCTGTTAGATCCATTCCTTCTATGACCTCATTTAGTCCAGATGCCTCTCCGTTTATTTTTTCCCAGGATGACCTGTCAATTGATGAGAGTGGGGTGTTAATGTCACCCACTACCACTGTGTTTGGTGTTATCTGTGACCTTAGTTCTAACAGTGTTTGTTTGATGAATTTGGGAGCCCCCATGTTAGGTGTATATATGTTTAGGATTGTAATGTCCTTCTGTTGGAGTGTGCCCTTAATCAATATAAAGTGACCTTCCTTATCTTTCTTGACTAACATTGGACTGAAGTCTGCCTTGTCAGATACTAGGATAGCAACCCCTGCTTGTTTTCTGGGTCCATTTACTTGAAACACCATTTTCCAACCTTTCACCCTAAGATAATGTCCTTCCTTTGTAGAAAGGTGAGTTTCTTGGAGACAACAAATTGTATGATCCTGCTTTTTAACCCAGTCTGCAAACCTATGTCTTTTGGTTGGGGCATTGAGGCCATTGATATTAAGAGATATTATTGAAAGGTGTGTATTTATGTTTGCCATTTTGTGTGTGTGTGTGTGGTTCTGGTTTCTACCTTTGCTCTCTTGTGTTAACTAGTATTTGAGTATTGCTTGCTGTTTCCCAGGTTCCTTATATGTGTGCTTTTCCTTCTCTTCGGCATGGAGGATTCTTTCAAGTATTTTCTGTAGAGCTGGTTTTGTCTTCAAATACTCCTTTAGCCTGCTTTTGTCGTGGAATGTCCTTATTTCTCTGTCTATTTGAATGGATAGTTTTGCAGGATAAAGTAACCTTGGTTGACAGTTGTTATCTTTCAGAATTTGGAATACATCACTCCAAGCCCTTCTGGCTTTGAA
Organism: Dipus sagitta; assembly: GCA_036346955.1. NCBI lineage: Eukaryota > Metazoa > Chordata > Mammalia > Rodentia > Dipodidae > Dipus > Dipus sagitta. The sequence goes on from CM070780.1 coordinate 42,700,620, forward strand.
TGTTTGTGTTGAGTAATCTGCTGTGATCCTGATGGGCTTGCCTTTGTAGGTAACTTGATTTTTCTCTCTAACTGCTTTCAATATTTTTTCTTTCGATTGTGTGTTTGGTAGTTTGATTATAATATGGCGAGGAGAGGTTCTTTCCAGGTTTTGTCTGGCTGGTGTTCTAAAGGCTTCCTGTATCTGCATTGGCACCTCTTTCCCAATTTGGGGGAAGTTTTCTTCTATGATTTTGTTGAAGATGCCTACTATGCCTTTGGAGTGAAATTCTTCTCCTTCTACTATGCCCTGAATTCTTATGTTTGATCTTTTCACAGTGTCCTGAATATCTTGCAATTCCCATTCATACTTTTCTATTAGTTTGTCTTTCTCTTTGTTGGATTGTATTAGATCTGCCACCTGGTCTTCTAGCTTAGATATTCTTAGATATTCTCCTTCATCCATTCTACTGGTGAGATTTTCTACAGAGCTTTTTATTTCATTAACTGTGTTCTTCATCGCAAGTAATTCTGACTGGTTTTTCTTTATTATTTCTATTTCCTTATTTATGTCTTGTATTGACTTCTTTATTTCATTAAATTGGTGTCCTGTGTCTTCTTTGATTCCTTTGATTTCCTCTTTGATTCCTTTGGTTTCCTCTTTTATTCCTTTGATTTCTTCTTTGAGTTCATTGAACATATTTACAATCATTCTTTTGAAATCTTTCTCAGGCATTTCCTCTAACTTGTTCTCACTGGAGGTCATTTCTGATGCATTGATACTGTTTGGTGGACTTATATTGCCTTGGTTTTTGGTGTTTCTTGTGTTATAATGTATATATTTTTGCATCTTGGATTAAGTTACTGCTTAGATTTTCCAGTTAGCTGGGTATTCTTAGCTGTATCAATTGATCTGATGTTGTATCTCTTCAGTGTAGGAGATTAAGTTGTTAGGTGTGGCTCTTAACACTCTCAGAGTATCTAGACAAGTGTTCCTAGGGGTTGAGTTTGCCTGCTACGGGAGTATTCAAGTAGGTTGAGTGGAATAAAATAGAGGTAGATTCTAAAATTTAACTAAACCCTGTGCACATTCAGTCAAAACCAGCACCGAGTATTTATGCAAGAGTAGGTATTATAAGAACCAGATCCTCTTTCAACAAAGAGGTTAAGATTTCTGGTCTGTTGAGGGATCCAAGTCAGCTTGTGACCAAGTGAGACCCTTCCCTGGTTCAATCCCAGTTACCTTTTTGGATGCTTTTGGTCTCAGTCAAGTTGTTGGCTGGGTCGTTGGGCCGCTGTTCTGTTTTCTGGAACTGGGCACTGGCTTTTCCTGCAGGGCAAACCAAGCCTGGAAACTGTGGCCCTGCAGATGGGCACCTCTGCTGTTAGATCCACTACTGCTGCCACTGATGCTGCCGCTGCTGGATCCACTGTTGCTGAAGCCACTGGAGCTGCCGCTACTGGATCCACTGATGCTGAAGCTGCTGGAGCTGCTGCTGCTGGATCCGCCGCCATTGAAGCCACTGTAGCCGGTGCCGGAGACACTGATGTTGCTGTTGGAGCCAGAGTCATGGCTTCCACCACCACTTCTGCTGCCAGAGCCTGAACCGCCGCTGCCGGAGCTGCTTCAGCCTGCCTGTGTGGATCTGGATGCTCTGGATCTCTCCTACTTCTCTGCTGCTGTTTTAATCTCTTATACACCTCCCTTTTTGGTAAAGGTGTGTATTTTGCTGGGTTTTCTTTGGCTTTTTCTCCTCTAGGTTGCTTTGGCGTGGTTCCTATGCCACCATCTTGACTGGCAGTCTCTGTTGGCTTCTTGTATTTTGATGGGCCTTTCCTTTAAGAGCCTGGGGAAGTTTTCTTCAATTATTTTGTTAAATAAATTCTCCATGCCTTTGGTCTGAATTTCTTCTCCTTCTTGTATTCCAATGATCCTGATATTAGGATGTTTAAGTGGATCCCACAATTCCCTCATATTCTGTTCACAGAAACTTTTGAACTTACTGAAATTTTTGACTCTTGAACTATTTCTTCCATCTTGTCTTCCAGATCAGAGTTTCCTCCACATGGCTGACTCTATTCTTGAGAGCTTCTAGAGAGTTTTGCACTTGTTCACTTAGGTTTGCATTTTCTACTACTTTTCTATGTGTAATTTCCATCCCTCTGTCAAGCTCCTTTTTCACATCATTTTCTGATTTTCTTGGTGATTCTTGGAATTCATCCTTGCATTTCTTTATGTCTTCATTTAGCATTGCCAGCTGATTTTTGAGGTCCTCTTTTTTTTCACTCTCCCTCATATCTCTTAACTGTCTTTGAACTCCTTCCATTTTCTTATCTATTAGGTCTAGTCTAGTGTTGGCAGCATCCACACGATTATTGGTCCTTTATGGCTTTTCTGCAAGTTCTACCAGTAGCTTGGTCAGAATTGCATTGCTCATTGCTTTATTTTGGTGTTCTGATCCCAATGACTCTTCTATGTTTTGATTAGAGAAGTTCATTGTAGGACTGGGTGATCTAACTGGATTTTCTTGCATTTGAATTTTCATGTTATTTCTTTTGTGCTGTGGTCTGCCCATTGCAGTGTATGGACACATAGGTGGGTGGATCAGCCTGGGCTCAAGCTCAATGGGAATCTGAAGTAGCCTCAGGCAGTTGCCAAGCAGCCTGGGCTTTGGCAAGCTAAAGCCACTAGGCACCAGAGTTGCCTGAGCTCTCACAAGGTAATGCGCCGAAGCTTCCTGTGCTCACACTAGGAGGGACACTGAGGCACCAAGCACTGAAGCAGCCCAAACTCTGGTGGGGGAACACTGGGACCCAAATGCGGTTTGCATTCCCCCACAACAGGACAATGGTGTATGGTGTTGTGGCAGACAGGGAGGGGATGGCACCTAAGGTGGCGCAAGTGAGAGACACAGTCTGAGCTCGCATGGCAGTTGCAATGGGCCTGGTCTCATGCATGAATGTGCAGCAGCCGGAGCAGTAAGTGAGCTAGTGGGCGAAGCAGGCTAAGGTTCCACATGCAGGGCATGGAGATGGTGCGGCAGTGCTCCATTTGGCACACAAATTGATCAAAGGAGCCTGAGTTCCAATGGGACAGCAGGCGTAGCAGGGTGATCACCACTGTGCAGTGAGGGAAGTGGGACTATGTTGGCCTGGGACCCCTTTCCTACAGTAAGTTCAGGAGTTTCCTGAAGCTGGGAGTGGGAATGGTGGCTGCTTGGGGGAAGGGGTGGGCTACCTGCCCACGAGGGAATCAGCGATTCCTGGTTTTCCCCCCTCTGTGCCCTCCCACTGGCAATCTGTTGGAGATTGCTCTTCCCTAAAAGACCCAGTGAACTCTTAATGTCTTGCCTTTCTTTCCCAGAGATCTGTGGATCTGAGGCACAGCTAGGCGGTCGCCATCTTGGCCGGTGGCTTTTCTGATGTTGTATTTTTGTCAAAGGCCTTTTCTGCATCTACCAAAATGATCATGTTGTTTTTGTGTTTAGCCTTGTTTATGTGGTGTATTACATTGACATATGCTGAACCACCCCTGTGTTCCTGGGATGAAGCCTACTTGATCCAGGTGGATAATGCTTTTGATGTGCTCTTGAATTTGGTTTGCGAGATTTTTGTCCAGGATCTTTGCATCTAAGTTCATCAGGGAAATAGGCCTGTAGTTTTCTTTTCTTGTGGCATCTCTGCCTGGTTTTGGTATTAGGGTGATATTAGCTTCATAGAAGGAGTTGGGGAGCTATTCCTATTCTCCAATTGTGTGGCACAATGTAAGAAAAGTTGGTTTCAGTTCTTCCATGGTTTGGTAGAATTCAGCTGAGAAGCCATCTGGTCCTGGACTCTTCTTTTCAGGGAGGTTTTAAATTACCCTTTCAATCTCTGTGTTCATGATAGGTGTGTTTAGGAGATTACTCTGCTCTGAGTTTAGCTTTGGTAGGTGGTATGTGTTCAGGAATTCATCCATTTCCTCAATATTATCCAGTTTTGTGGAGCAGAGGTTTGGGAAGTAAGTCCTGATGATTTTCCCAATTTCACTTGTGTCTGTTGTGATCTCTCTTTTTTCATCTCTAATTTTGTTAATTTGAAGTGTTTCTTTTCTTTTTCTTGATCATATCGGCCAGGGGTTTATCAAACTTGTTTATTTTTTCAAAGAACCAGCTCTTTGTTTCATCAGTTTTCTTAGTTTCCAATTTATTAATTTCTGCTCTGATCTTAATTATTTCTTTTCATCTGGACCTTTTTGGATTGGATACTTCTTGTTTTTCTAATGCCTTTAGGTGGATGGTGAGGTTATTGTTTTGGGATCTCTCTGTCTTTGTTATGAAGGTATTTAGTGCAATGAATTTTCTCCTCAGGACTGCCTTCATTGTGTCCCGTAGATTTGGTACATTGTGTTCTCATTATCATTCATTTCTATGAATTTTGCAATTTCACTGTTTAATTTCATCTACTACCTACTTATTGTTTAAGAGTGTGTTGTTCAGTTTCCAGAAGTTGGTTGGGTTCCTGGCACATCTTTTGCTGTTGATTTTTAACAATACAACATTGTAATCTGATATCAAATGGGAAATTATGCTGATCCTCCTAAATATATGGAGGCAGGCTTTATGACCCAGTATATGATCTATTTTAGAGAAGGTTCCATGGGCTGCTGAGAAGAATGTGTAATCTGTGGACTTGGGTAGAATGATCTGTAGATGTCCATTAGGTCTAGTTGATCTATGTTGTTGCTGAGTTCTTACTGCCCTGTTAATTTTCTGTTTGGATGATCTATCTATTACTGATAGTGGAGTATTGAAGTCCCCAACTATGATGATATTGGTGGTTATTTCTGTTTTATTGTCAAATAGGTTTTGTTCAATGAATTGTGGTGCACCTGTATTAGTGCATAAAGATTAATGATTGTGATATTCTCTTTTTGGATCATTCCTTTGATAAGAAAGAAGAGACCTTCTTTGTCTTTTTTGATTACTTTTGGCTTGAAGTTTATTTTATCTGATGTAAGTGTAGCCACACTTGCCTGCTTTTTATTTCTGTTTGCTTGGAATTTCATTTTCCACCCTTTCACCCTGAGGAGGTATCTGTCTTTAGTGGTGAGGTGGATTTTTTGAAGACAGAAGATTGAGGGGTCTAATTTTCTGATCCACCCTGTTAGCTTATGTCTCTTGATGGTGAGTTAAGGCCATTAATATTTAGGGTAATGGCTGTGAGGTTTGACTTAATACCTGCCATACTGTGGTGGTTTATGTGGTTTGGTGTCTTCTTGGCCTTTGTAGTTTTTGTGCCTTCTTGAAGTGTAGTTATTGTGGTATGCTTCTCATAGGCACCTGAAGTTTGTTATTTGAATCTTCTGTGTGGAAAATTCCCTGTATTACTCTCTGTAGGTTTGGCTTTGTGTTCATATAGTTGTATAGCTGAGTTTTATCATGGGAAGTTTTTCTTTCACCATCTATTATGAGGGATACTTTTGCTGGGTAGAGTAGTTTGGGTTGGAAGCCATAAATTCTTAGAGTTTTCAGTGTTCCATTTCAGGCCTTTCTAGGTCTTAGGGATTCCATTGAGAAGTCTGAAGTAATTCTGATGAGTTTTCCTTTATATGTAACATGTTGTCTCTCCCTAGCTGACTTTAGGACTTTCTCGTTTTGATTGATGTTTAGAGTCTTAATGATAATATGTCTTGAAGAATTTCTGCTTTGGTCCAGTCTGTTTGGAGTTTTGTTAGCTTCTTGTAACTTAATGGGACTTTCTTTTGAGAGAACGGGACAATTTTCTACAATAATTTTGTTGATAGGATTTCCATGCCTCTGGTCTGAATTTCTTCCCCTTCTGGTATTCCCATGATCTGAATGTTGGGATGCTTAAGGGTGTCCCACAGTTCCCTCATGTTCTGTTCACAGAAATTTTTGAACTTGCTGTAACTTTTGGACTCACAAACTGTTTCTTCTGTTTTGTCTTCCAGTTCTGAGTTTCTATCCTCCACATGGATGACTCTACTCTTGAGAGCTTCTATAGAGTTTTGGGCTTGTTCAATGTGGTTTGTATTTTCTATTGCTTTTTTATGTATAGTTTCCAACCCTCTGTTGAGTTCCCTTTTCACATCATTTCATGATTTTCTTAATGCTTCTTGGAATTCATCCTTGCATTTCTTTATGTCTTCCTTGAGCTTAGCCAGATGGATATTGAGGACCTCTTTTTTTCCCACTCTCCTTCAGATCATTTAACCAGGAATCCTTCCTGGTTGTTTTCTAGTATGTCTAATCTAGTGAGCATACTACTCATACAATTATTGGTCCTTTGTTGAGTTTCTGAAAGTTCTGCTATTTTCTTGGCCAGGGATGCATAGTTTGTTTCTTCATTTGTGGGTTCTGATCCTATTGTCTCTTCTATGTTTTGATTAGAGACATCCATGGTGGGATTGGGCATTCTAGCTGGATTTCCTTGCATCTGATTTTTGGTGCTATTCCTTTTTTTTTTTTTTTTTTTTTTGTGGTCTGCCCATCACAATGTTTCAGAAAGCCTAGGGTGTGGGACATTAACCTGCTAGCCAGGGGTGGAGGGGCTGCAGTGAGTAGGATGATGATCACCCACAGAATTCAGAAAGGCTAGGGCAAGACACTAGCCTGGTCCCCGTTCTGTGGTTGGAGGGGGCAGCTGTCAAGTGGGATGGCAATTGCTTGCTGGGCTCAGATGGGCTGGACTGGAATGGCGACTGGGCTGGTGATTGCCCACAGGGGTCAGCAAGGCTGGGCAGGAACAGCAATTGTGCTGTTGGGGGACAGCAAGGCTGGGGGGGAACAGCGATCAAGGCTTGGGTGTACCAGCGATCATGAGCCCCACAGGTGACAGCAAGGTTGGGGGACCAGTGATCGCAGGCACCCCCAGATAACAGCAAGGCTGGGGGTGGGACCGGCAAGTCACCAATCGCTACCGTGGAGCTCTGCCTGGTGGCCAGAAAGCCTAGGGTGGGGGACCTAGCCTGCTAGCTTGGGTCCACTTGCCTGCAATTAGTGCAGGAGGGACTTCCTACTGGGACTGTGGCTAGGACAACTGCTTGAAGGGATTGAGGGACTACCCAAGAGTGTCTGAATCAGTGGATTCCCTATTTTGCTCCTCCACCCCTTCCCACTGGGAACCTACTAGGATCAGCAAACACTAGACAAAAAAATACCCCCCAAACCTTAAGGGTCTTACCTTTTCTTCCTGGTGAGGTGAGGCGACATTAGGTGGATGCCATTTTGACCAGAAGACCTGTTATTTTAATTTTTAAATAAATGACCTCCATACTGTTTTCTACAATGATTGGTCTATAATATATCCCTACTAACAATGCATAATGATTTTCATTTCTCAACATCTCACCAACGTTTGTTTTTTATTCTTTTGGTCATGGCCATTACATGGATATAAAATAATTATTGTTTTGACTTATGTTGCTTTAATTATTAGTGATACTCAGCATCTTTTTGTATCTTGGTCAATTTCTATCCCTCTTTGGAGAATAATCTTCAAGTCCTTTGATTAATTTTTAAAGAATGTTATTTATTGTGTATCTTTTTTGGACAGTGAACTATTCAAGTCATTGGGCCATTTTAAAATAAGGTTATTTACTTTTGTTTTGTTAAGTTGTAGAAATTCCCTAAATATTCTAGATGCCAATTCTTTGTTAGATATATGATTTTCAGATATTTTCTCCCATTTCATAGGTTGCCCTTTCAATTTACTGACACACAGATTTTAAGTTTGATGTATACCCATTTGTCTACTTTTGCTTTTGTTGGCTACTGTTTTGTGACATATTCAAGAACTCTGCCAAATCCTACAATGTACAACATTTCTCTTGTGTTTTTGTCTTCTTTTTTTCAAGTATATATGTGTTGTGTGCACAGATGTATGTGTGCATATTTTACATGTATATGGGTGCACGTGTATGTGCAGCACCTAGAGGTCTTTCTAAGTCATTCCCCCACCTTATTTTTTGAGTCTCTTGCTGAACCTAGAACTCATTGAATCATCTAGATTAGCTAGCCAGCAAGTCCTAGGGAATCATCCTGTTTGCTTTGCAGCATACTATTCCCAACTTTTATGTGGATACTGATGATATTTACACAAGTCCTTTACCCACTAAGCAATCTTCCTGGCTCCCTTATTTTTTTTTCCTAATCTAAGAGTATTACAATTTTAGCTTTATGTTCAGATTTTTGATGCATTTTAAATTGGTTTCTGAATTTGGTATAAGGTAAGGATGCAACTTCATTATTTTGTGAGTGGTTATCAAGTTTCTCAGCACCATTTATTGGCAGGATTGTCCTTTGTGGAATGAACTTGATACCCTTGTCAAAAATCATTTTACTGCCAGGCATGGTGGCACGTGCCTTTAATCCCTAGCACAACCATTTCCTCTTTCTCTCTCCCTTTTTTCTATCTCTCTCCTTACAAATAAATAAAATAAATATTTTTAAAAATTGACATCTAAGCTGGGTGTGGTGGTGCACACCTTTAATCCTAGCACTCAGGAGGTAGAGGTAGGAGGATTGCCGTGAGTTCAAGGCCACCCTGAGACTCCATATAGTGAATTCCAGGTCAGCCTGGGCTAGAATTAGACCCTACCTCAAAAAACCAAAAAAAAAAAAAAAAAAAAAAAAAAATTGACAACTAAACAGTTACAATACTGTAAACTTATAGTAATCTCTTGAATAACTTTTTCACTTAGAATAACTTTTAGAAACTGTACTCAGGTAGAATAGTAGCATTTATTGAGTATTTTATAGTAGCTACCTTAAGTGCTTTGACATATAACTCAGTTCTTTTATTCCCACTACTTTATGAGATATGTAATATTTTATCATCCCTGGGTGGCAGAATGGTGAAAATCCCTCTATCTGTGTGCTTTACTTTTTTAAAAAGTAATAAAAACAGGCACCCCACTGTTGTAAAGAGCTTTGCAGAACCAGCTCTTCTATGTTCTCCATAGAACTTGGATATGAAGTCAGGGAAGCTGGACTATGAAGGAAATCTGAGTTATCAGCTCTCTATGACACTTTGTATTATGTACAAGGAAGTGAGATTCTTTTTTGTCCAAAAATAATCCATATGGTTGAAAACTCTAGAAGAAACTCCTTCAGTCCCCTAGATGAAAGAGCTGAAAAGACAGATTCCTCACATCATCCCATAGCCACTTTAGATACTGCTCATGAGATAGCCTACACATGATTCCTGGGACCTCCACCAGGTTGCTGTAGGGATCACCAATGCATTCCTCCCCAGCCACTCTGCTTTTTGGCATACAGACGTTGGTGTAAATTGTCTTCATAATGAAATTGGCTCCACAGCCCACAGCAATGGTGATGCACTTGGAATCAGGGCTCAGTCTTTGGCAGTGCAAGGAATGCACTCTCAATCTATGTGGTTAGCAGACTACAGCCAACCAGCTTTTTGTCCAGGTCTGATGCAGTATGATTATTTCGGGGGCAACCTGTATCTACATCACAGGTCATTCTAAACTCTGCTATTATCTCATCTCTGTCTGTCTAGGCAGCAATACCATCACCAATCTCCACTGACTGAGAAAGATGGAGAATGTGATAAGATGGTAGTTCTTTCTCTTTGCCAATTTCACAGAAGCCAAAAAAGAGGAAGGCACAACATGACCATAAAATGCAAATAGCCATTTGTATTTCTTCCTTTGAGAATCCCCTCTTCAGCTTTCTGCCCCATTTTTTGAGTGGATTGTTTGAAATTGTTGTTGCTTAGTTTTTTTAGATCTTTGTAGATTCTAGATATTGGGCCTCTATCAGTGGCATAGCTGGTGAAGATTTTCTCTTATTGTTTGGGTAGTCTCTTGGCTTTGTTTATGGTATGTCTGTACATAAAGCTTTTTAGAGCTGGGTGTGGTGGCCCATGCCTTTAATCCCAGCCCTTGCGAGGCAGGGTAGGAAGATTGCTGTGAGTTCAAGGTCACCCTGAGACTATACATAGTAAATTGCAGGTCAGCCTGGGCTAGAGTGAGAGCCTATTTTGAAAAACCAAGAATAAAAAAGAAAGATAGGAAGAAAAGAAGGAAGGAAGAAAGGAAGAAAGGAAGAAAGAAAGGAAGGAAGGAAGAAAGGAAAGCTTTTTAGCTTCATGAGATCCCACTGGTTGAGTGATTGTTTAATTTTCTGGGCTACTGGGGTACTGTTCAAGAAGTCTTTCCCCACACCTATATTGTGGAGAGTTCCCCCTACTTTTTCACCCAGTAGTTTAAGAGTTTCAGGTTGTATATTGAGGTCATTAATCTATTTGGAGTTGATTTTTGTGTATGGTGAGATGAGTGGCTCTGGTTTCATTTTCTTTTTTTCTTTTTTTAAATATTTATTTTTTAATTTTTATTTATTTATTTGTTTGAGAGGGAGAGACACAGAGAGAGAAAGAGACAGATAGAGAGAGAGTGAGAGAGAGAGAGAATGGACGTGCCAAGGCCTCCAGCCACTGCAAACAAACTCCAGATATGTGCCCCCTTGTGCATCTGGCTAACGTGGGTCCTGAGGAATTGAGCCTCGAACCAGGGTCCTCAGGCTTCACAGGCAAGAGCTTAACTGCTAAGCCATTTCTCCAGCCCTGGTTTCATTTTTCTCCATGTGGTTATCCAATTTGTGCAGCACCATTTGTTGAAGATACTGTCTTTTCTCTAGTGGACATTGTTGGCTCCTTTGTCAAAGATAAAGTAGCTGTAGTTACTTGCACTATGGACTGGGTCCTGAATTCTCTTCCATTTGGTCTACATGTCTATTTTTATGCCAGCACCATGCTGTTTTTGTTACTATGGCTTTGTAGTATAGCTTTAGATCACACATGGTGATACCTATAGGGGTGTTTCTTTTGCTGTGGATATTTTTGGATATCTGGGGCCTTCTGCCATTCCATATGAATTTTGAGATTATTTTTTCTATCTCTGTGAAGAATGATGCTGGGATTTTTATTGGTATTGCATTGAATCTGTATATTGCCTTTGGTAGAATTGTCATCTTTACAGTATTAATTCTACATATCCAGGAGCATGGGAGGTCTTTCCACTTTCTCATGTTCTCAATTTTATTTTTGAGTGTTTTTATATTTTCATTATATAGGTCTTTCACATCCTTGGTTAGTGTTATCCCAAGGTATTTCATTTTTTTTATTATTTATTTTTATTTAAGACATAGAGAGAGGAAGAAAAAGAAACAGAGAGAGAGAGAGAATGGGCATGCCAGGGCCTCTAGCCACTGAAAACAAATACCAGATGCATGTGCCATCTTGTCCATCGGCCTTAGGTGAGATGTGGAGAATTGTACCTGGGTCCAGGGTTCACAGGCAAGCATCTTAAGTGCTGAGCCATCTCTCCAGCCCAGTATTTGATTTTTTTGTGGCTATTGAAAATGGGACAACTTCACTGGTTTCCTTATCTGTATATTTGTCCTTTGCATATAGGAAGGCTACTTTTGTGTGTGTGTGTGTGTGTGTGTGTGTGTGTGTGTGTGTGTGTGTGTGTATGTGTGTGTGTGTTGATTTTATATCCTGCCACTTTGCTGAAAGAATTTATCACCTTTCGAATTCTTATGGTAGAGTCTTTGGGGTCACTGATGTATAGGATCATGTCAACTGCAAATAGGGCTAGTTTGACTTCTTCCTTTCCAATTTGTATCCCTTTTATATCTTTTTCCTCTCTTATTGATAGGGTTAGGACTTCTAACACTATGCTGAAGAGCAATAGTGAGAGTATCCACCCCTGTCTTGTTCCTGATCTTAAATGGAAACTCTTTGAGTTTTTCCCCATTAAGTATGATTTGGGCTTTAGGTTCTTTGCATATAGCCTTTATTTTGTTGAGACATAAACCCTCCATGTCCAGTCTCTTCAGTGTTTTAGTCATTAAGTTATACATTTTGTTAAAGGCCTTCTCTGCATCTATTGAAATGATCATGTGGTTCTTGTGTATGAGTTAATTTATGTGGTGTCTTACATAAATTGATTTTCACATGTTGAACCATACCTGCATCCCTGAGTGGAAGTCTGCTTGATCAAGATGGATGATGCTTTTGATGTGTTGATGAATTTAGTTTGAGATGATTTTGTCCAGGAGTTTTGCATCTAAGTTCATCAAGGATATAGGTCTATAGTTTTCTTGTATCTCTGACTGGTTTTGGTATTAGGGTGATGCAAGCTTCATAAAAGGAGTTGGGGAGTATTCTCTGTTCTCTGATTATGTGAAGGAGCTCAAGAAGTGGCTTCAGTTCTCCAATGAATGTTTGGTAGACTTTGGCTGAGAATCCATCAGGTCCCAGACTTTTTCTGTTGCAAAGTGTTTTTTTTTGTTTTGTTTTTTTTGTTTTTTTTTGACAACTTCAAACTTCAATGCTTACAGACAATAAACCATGATAATTCCCTCCCCCTCCCCCACTTTCCCCTTCACAACTCCACTCTCCATCATAATCCCTCTCTCTGTTAGTCTCTCATTTATTTTGATGTCATCATCTTTTTCTCCTATTATGAGGGTCTTGTGAATTTCTTTATTTAACAGCATGTTATTCAGTCTACAGGAGCTGGTGTAATTTTTGCTTCATCTCTTGCTAATTTCTATCTTTAACACATTGTGGTCTGATATAATGCAAGAAATAATGTCAAATTTCTGAATTTATGGAGGCATGCTAATATGTATATACCCTAATATATGATGTATTTCAGAGAAGTTTCTTTGGGCATCTGAGAAAAATGTGTATTCTGTAGAATTGGGTAGAATGTTCTATAGCTATCTGCTAGGTCTAGTTGATCTATGGTGTTGTTAAGATCTATTATTTTCCTGTTTATTTCTGCTTGGATGATCTGTCTATTGATGATAGTGGGGCACTGGAGTCCCCTACTATGATGGTATTAGGATTTATTTCTGGTTTGTTGTTGGGTAGGTTTTGTAAAATATAAATTTATGATCACATGCGTCTCTTATTGGATCACTCCCTTGATTACTTTTGGTTTGAAGCCTATTTTGTCAGATATTAATACTGCTGTCATTTCCTATCCTCCCTCCCTTATTGCCTTTTCTAGTTTACTGGAGAGGTTTTTGATTACATTTTCAATCTCTATGGATGTAATAGGCTTGTTTAGAGATTTTTCTGCTCTGAATTCAGTTTTGGTAGATGGTATGTGCCTAGAAATTCACCCATTTCTTCTAGGTGATCCAATTTTGTGGCATAGAGATTATGGAAATATGCCCTGATGATTCTTCCAATTTTATTGATGTATGTTTTGACTGTTCCCTTTTCACTTCTAATTTTATTAATTTGAGACTTCCTTCTTTTTGCTTGTCTAAGGGTTTATTAATCTTGTTTATTTTTTTCACAGAACCAGCTCTTTGTTTCATCAATTTTCTTAGTTGTTTTCTTAGTTTCCAATTCATTAATTTCTGCTCTGATCTTAATTATTTCTTTCCATCTGGAACTCTTAGAGTTGGATTGTTCTTGTTATTCCAATGCCTTTAGGTAGATCATCAAGTTATTAATTTGAGATCTGTCTTTGTTGTGAGGGCATTTAGTGCTATAAATTTTCCCCTTAGGACTGCCTTCATTGTGTCTCATAAAGTTTGGTATGTTTGGTATGTTCTGTTTTCATTATCATTCAGCTCTAAAATTTTTACAAGTTAATTTTTGATTTCTTTATTTAACAGCATGTTATTCAGTCTACAGGAGCTGGTGTAATTTTTGCTTCATCTCTTGCTAATTTCTATCTTTAACACATTGTGGTCTGATATAATGCAAGAAATAATGTCAAATTTCTGAATTTATGGAGGCATGCTAATATGTATATACCCTAATATATGATGTATTTCAGAGAAGTTTCTTTGGGCATCTGAGAAAAATGTGTATTCTGTAGAATTGGGGTAGAATGTTCTATAGCTATCTGCTAGGTCTAGTTGATCTATGGTGTTGTTAAGATCTATTATTTTCCTGTTTATTTTCTGCTTGGATGATCTGTCTATTGATGATAGTGGGGCACTGGAGTCCCCTACTATGATGGTATTAGGATTTATTTCTGGTTTGTTGTTGGGTAGGTTTTGTAAAATATAAATTTATGATCATGAGTCCTCTTATTGGATCACTCCCTTGATTACTTTTGGTTTGCTTGATTACTTTTGGTTTGAAGCCTATTTTGTCAGATATTAATACTGCTGCACCTTCTTATTTCTTATTTCCATTTGCCTGGAAAATCATTTTCCATCCTTTCACCCTGAAGAGGTATCCATCCTTAGTGTTGAGGTGGGTTTATTGGAGACAGCAGATAGAAAGGTCCATTTTTCTTTTTTCAATTTTTTTGTTCATTATTTATTTATTTGAGAGCAACAGACACAGAGAGAAAGGGAGAGAGGGAGGGAGGGAGGGAGAGAGAGAGAATGGGCATGCAAGGGCTTCCAGCCACTGCAAACAAACTCCAGATACGTGTGCCCCCTTGTGCATCTGGCTAATGTGAGTCCTGGGGAATTGAGCCTTGAACCAGGGTCCTTAGGCTTCACAGGCAAGTGCTTAACCACTAAGACATCTCTACAGCCCAAGAAAGGTCCATTTTTCTGATCCACTCTGCTAACTTGTGGTTTGTTTTTTTCATTTACTCAACATTTATTAAACATTTACCCTGTGCACAGCAATGTGATAGATACTAGAGAGAAATGACAACTGATACATTAGAAATGGCTTCTGAAACTACACTAAGCTACAGTATAGTGTATATATACACACATGCACATACAAGTAAAGCAAAAACAGATGGGTAGTTAATATGGTGGTAACCAGTTTCAAGTTCCTAAAAGATGTATTTTTAAAATTTATTTTTATTAGTTGTGAACATACTTACCATGTAAACACCACATGTTGATACCATCCTTTTCCTCATCTCTGCCCCTCTTCCAAAGAGTCACTCCTTATTGGGGATGCAGGCCATTTCCATGGGGATTTTGGGTCATGTGTTATGGGGGCAGCAGTCAATTAGGGGAGAGGCAATGTCTCTATGCATAATGTCCCAACCTGTGTCTCTAATAATCATTCTGCCCCCTCTTCAGCAAAACTCCCTGAGACATGTTGGGTGCATTTTAAGTCTACTTCAGTAATGGGCTCATTAGAGGCCTCTGGATCTCTGGTTTTGTAGGTGTTGAGTGTCCTCAGTGTTTATGTCCTTCACCCTTGTGCTGATATCAGGTTCACTGAGAGAGCAGCACTCTTGCTCATTTCCCCAGTTTCTCTGTGGTTTCTATTTTCCAGGATATAGGTTTCTATGGTAACAGTTCAAACTGGGTTCAGTTTTGTATCCCTCCTCTACCGTTCCCCTCCCCTGTAGCCCTACCCTCCCTATTGTCTAGGCCTTGAGATGCCTATCAGTATGTCAGCAACTCAGGCTGATGCAGGTTAGGAACCACAGATGAGTAAGACCATGTGACAATTGTCTTTCTGTGATGGGGTGAGTTCACTGAGTATGATCTCTTCCAAGTCCGACCATTTTTCTACAAACTTCATTGTGTCATTGTTTCTTACTGCTGAGTAGAAATCCATTGTGTAAATATACCACATCTTGGTTATCCATTTGCCCAGTGATGGACACCAGTTCTTAGCTACTATGAATTGAGCAGCTATTAACAAGGTTGAGCAAATATCTCTGAACTGAGGTAGGGATCTTTTAGGTTAAATATGCAGTAAGTGCACTGGGTCTGTTGGTAACTCTATGTTCATCCTTTTCAGGAGTCTCCATATTGATTTGCATAGTGGTTGTACCAGCTTACATTCCCACTACAGTGAATGAGGGTTCCTCTTTCTCAACATCCTCACGAACATTTGTTTTCATTTGATTTTTTAGTGTTTGCCAACCTTACTGGGGTAAGGAGTAATCTCATAGTTGTTTTAATTTGCATTTTCTTGATGGTTAGGGATGTTGAACTTTTTTGTTTGTTTGTTTGTTTGGTTTTTGGTTTTTTGTTTTTCAAGGTTTTTCTCCCTTAAAGTGTGTATTTGCCATTTGAATTGCCATTCTTCCTCTGAGAACTTCCTATTCAGACCTCTCTCCCATTTTGTGAGTGGGTTGATTATTTTTATTGTTTAGGTTTTTGAGTCCTTGGTAGATTCTAGATATTAGGCCTCTGTCAGTTGTATAGCCAGCATGCCTGGTCAGAACACCCAAGTTTATGGGGACACCTGCATCAAACCACCACATTCTGCCCCTGGTCCCCATAAACTGTAACCATACATGATGTAAAATGCAAGGCATTCATCCAATTTTAAAAGTCTCCATATTTTTTTATCAACTCCAATGATGTTAAAATATCCCCATAATCCAAGGTCTTCTAACTGAGCCACAATACCAAAGATATTCCCCCCAAAACCCATAATGGGACAGAATAAACATTCACACTGCGAAAGATGGTATTGGGCATAGCAAAGAAACACCCAGTACAAGATTTAAAACAACCAGGGCAAACATCAAACTCTGTAACTCCAAGTCCAACAACTCTAGCCAGTGACAAATCTCCAAGTCTGATTAATTCTAACCAACAACAAGTCTCTGGTATTCCAATTCCACCCCTCCAGCTAGACTACTCACAGTCCTGGAAAACTTCATTGGGGGCTGGCAGCTCTCCTTGGCAGCCATCTTGTGGTCCTGGCATTTCCACTGAGTCTCCACTGCAACTCATGGTTCATCCTCATGGCCCCATGGAGTCTCCATGCAGTCCTCTAGCAAACCTGCTTCACACTGCCCATGGCCATTTCCCAAACACAAGATCACATTGCAAACTCAATGACCCTCTCTTTCCTGTATTTCTTATACTCCATAATACCAGGTAGGGTGCCAATTTATTAATCCACTAGGGAACAAAGCAGGATTTGAAGAACAAGGACACTCCTAGAACATTCAGACCCCTTCAAAAGAGTTTGCATTCTTTCTGTTGCCCCAGTGCAGGTCAGCTGGCCCAATCTCAATGGCTGTAATATCTCAAACAATTTGCAGGCAAGTGGGCAGCAGTTTAGGCCCAAAGATTTCATTCTTTCTGTTCCATATCCCTCTGCTCACACCAGTCCATTTCTACACAAGGTAACCCTGCACAACTTCTCAGGACATGTGTATAGCAACAAGCTTCTCACACAAACAGCTAGCACAAAGCCCAATCAAGCAAAGCTCTTTCTCACCCTCATAAGCCAAACCTCACAGTCCATAGTTCTTACCACATTCAGGTCTTTCAACTCCAACCAGAATAGTCCATCAAGCTGTACTTACAGCCCTGCAAGGCATCTCTTAGGCCAAGGTTTCAAATCCTTCTACATTCCTCTTGAAAATCAGCTCCCAAAGGCCAAAGCCACATAGTCAGGTGTCTAGCAGTAATCCCACTCCTTAGTACCACTTTACTGTTGCAGTCAGGTTCACATTGCTGGTAGAAATCACCCAACCAAGAGCAGCTTGTGGGAATAAAAGAGGTTTATTTTGGCTTACAGGCTCAAGGGGAAGCTTCAGGATGGCAGGGAAAACAACAACATGAGTAGAGGGTGGATATCACCCCCTGGCCAACAAAAGGTGGACCCATAGCAACAGGAGATTGTGCCAAACACTGGCATAGGGAAACTGGCTATAACACCCATAAGCCAGCCCCCAACAATACACCACCACCAGGAAGCTTTAATTTCCAATTGCCATCATCTGGGGAACCTAGCATCCAGAACACGTAAGTTCATGGGGGAGCACCTGAATCAAACCACCACAATGGCTTTGTAATCAGATTTGTGTGCAGATTGTGAAGGGCTAAGTGAAACAGCTACCTGGCCTGGTGCTTACTACCAGCAGTGGAATTGGGGGTGGCACGGGCCTGTCTGCTCAGGCAGGAGGAGTTGGCATTGTCCCTGGTATGGAGACCTGGTGGTAGGGAGAAGAGTCCGAATACCAGTTGAGAGATAGTGTGGACCCAGAGGGGAGGAGACAGCATGGTCCTGGTGGCAGGGAGGGGAGATGGCACAGTCCCAGTGGCAAGCAGGGGAGTCAAGAGATGGTGCATTCCCAGTGGCATGTAGGGGAGAGGAGATGGTGCAGTCCCGGTGGCAGAAATAGGAGTTTGGAGATGGCATACTCCTGGTGGCAGGGAGGGGAGTCAGGAGATGGCACAGTCCCAGTGGTGGGGGATGTGGTGAGGAGACAGTGTGATCTTGGTGGTAGGGAGGACAGTTGGGAGACAGTGCGGTCCTAGTGGTGGGGGGTAGAGGAGACAGTGTGGTCCCAGTGGCGGGAGAGACTGTGGGATCCCTGCAGGGTGAAAAGGAAGGGAGGAAAGGCACAGATGGGAGGGAAGGATCCCAGTAGGTGGGGGGAAAGGTGAGAGGCACTTGGCTCAATCTGTAGGGCATGCAGGTAGCACAGAAGTGAGCCTTGTCTGGGTCACAGCAGCTGGGACAGGTGCTCGAGGGGTCTAGGGATCTTCTTACTATCCCAGAGCATGGGGCTCAGCATAGTACCTACTTTGCTCCTCCATACCCTCCCACTGGAGGTATTGCTAGGACCTGCTGACCCTGGAACCCCACAGATCTTGCCTGGTATTATCCCAGGAGCTGAAGCATTGTTAGGTGAACTCCATCTTGACCAGAACTCCAACTTGTGTCTTTTGATGGGTAAGTTAAGACCATTAATATATATGGTTATGATTGTGAGGTTTGGTTTAATCCCTGCTATGTTGGAGGCTTTATGGGGTTTGGTGCTTTCTTGGGCTTTGCACATTTCCGTGCTCTAGTTTTCGTTATTGTCTTCTTCCCCTTGTATGCTCTTGAGTTTGGTTGGTTGACTCTTCTGTTTGGATTTTTCCCTGATGTATTCTCTGTAGGTTTGGCTTTGTGTTAATGTAGTCATAGAGCTATCTTTTATCATGGAAGGTTTTCCTTTTACCATCTATTATGGTATGGGATATTTTGCTGTGTATAGTAGTTTGGGATGGAAGCCATAGTTTTTTAGACTTTGAAGTGTTCCATTCCAGGCTCTTCTGGTTTCCACTGTCAAGTCTGAGGTAATTCTGATGGGGTTGTCTTTGCATTTAATTAGTTATTTCTCTCTTGCTGCTTTTAACACACTCTCTCTGTTTTTGTTGTTTAGGGTTTTGATCATGATGTGCCTTGGAGAGTTTCTTCTCAGGTATAGTCTGTTTGGTGTTTCTGGATTTGTCTTTCTTTTGAGAGGGTGGGAATGTTTTTCTCAATAATTTTGTTGAATATATTCACCATGATTTTGGCCTGAAATTCTTCCCTTTCTGGTATACCTGCAGTCTGGCTGTTTGGTCATTTTAGGGTGTCCAACACTTCCTTCATATTCTGTTTGCATGATTTTTTGAACTTGTCCAAGTGTTTGGACTCCTGGTCAATTTCATACATTTTGTCTTCCAGATTGGAGGTTCTGTCCTCCCTATGTTTGACTCCATTATTGAGAGCTTCTATAGAGGCTTTTGAAAGCTCTATTTGATTTTTGTTATCTATTGTATCTTCTGTATTGTGTTTTTCACATCATGTCGGTTTCTTTATTGAGGCCCAATTTCAGGTTGAAGATTGATTTTTCTTGATGCTTCCTGGAGTCCATTCTTGCATTTGTTCACTCATGTCTTCATTCAGCTTATTCAGCTGCTTATTGAGATCCTCTGTTTGTTGACTCACCTTCAATTCATTTATCTCTCTTTTGAGGTCTTGGATTTTTACCATTAAGTTAAGCCTAGCAATGAAAGCTGTGCACTGTAAGAGATGAATCAGCTTAATTTCATTTATGTGGTTATTGAGGTTTTTTGTGTGTGATGGTTTGCTTCTAGTTCAGTGATTCACTTTGTCAGGGTCACATAGCTTATTGTGTTTTCATTTTGGGGTTCTATTTATGTGGTCTCTTCTATGTTTTCTTTGGAGACTTCCAGGATGGGTCTAGGCAATCTTGGTGGAGATCTCTCAGTTTGTTATTTTGCATTCTTTTTGCATTGTGGTCTTCCCATCCATATGGTAAAAGTCTTTTGTTTTCAAGGAGGAAGGAAGAATTTGCCCTTGTAGGATCTTCACTGAGTGTACTGTTTTGGGTTTGAATCTACTTGGAATGGGGTGTTGTTGTATGCATAGATGCTCAGGGTGTGGAACTTGCAACTGTCTCATCAACTCTGTGCTAGTGGCTTATACTAAAGCTGTGATAGAATGTCAGGTATCTCTTCAGTCTACTACCCCAGCAGTTTCTTGCCTATGGGGCTCAGGAATAGTAGTATTTGCCTCTGCTATCCCACTGTGCCCAGCTGAGCAGGTCATGGAGGATGCACTGATACCATCTGGAGGGTAGTTGTCAGATATTCCTGTGCTCCCTGTCTTGGATACTTGTAGGAAAAGCTAGTGGTGGGAAAGTGAAGAGGGGTGGAGAGGTGGTTGGGTATCCAGAATCCAGGAACTAGGCCTGGAGGTGGTGTGAGAAGGCAGCTGATGAGGGGGCTTATGTATGTGGTTGTCAGTGGGATAGCTTGGAGCGATCCGAGGAGGAGGTAGATGCTGGTAGTGTAGGGACCCCCAGGGGTGAGAGATGTTGGGTGGGGGCCTACAGGGAAAGGTGCCATGGAGTGGGGCAGAAGCATGGGTAGTATCTCTGGCAGGGACAGGCAGTATAATGTGGGGCATAAGCTGGGTTCTGGCCCTGGTACCCTGGGGATTCAGGCTACAACCAGAGGCCAGCGAGGAGTTGAAGCAGAGTGGGCTGAAGCAGAGGCAGGCTGTAGCTCTAGCTCTTCTGAGGCGTGGGAGGGGGGTTCTGGGACCAGCAGCACAGGGACCAACAGCGTGGTGCAGAAGGATTTGGCTCTGGTGACATGGGGAAGTGCAGGGCAGGTGGTTCAGAAACTGAAGGGGTGCATACTGCTGGAAGTATGGTCCTGGGCTATGGAACTATGGAGACCTGAGGTGTGTGGATTCCCTACCTGGCAGAACGGGTGACACAGCAGGGGAGCACAGTGTGGGAAGCTAGGCAGTGGTAGTGGGTGAAAATGGGAGCAGGCAAGGGCACAGAGGTGCCCACAGTGCTAAGATCCTAGCACCCAGTCCAGAGGTGCTGGTATGGAAGTGTAGGCCCCACTTTCTGCACTGGATGAGCCTCTGGGTGGATTTATTCCCTCTCTCATTCCAGGGAGCATGGAGAAAGGCCAATTGACTGACTGCCCTGCCCACCTGATTTCTCAACCCCAGCGGTTTCAACCTACCTGTGTTCTGCAACATGGAGAGATCAGGCACAAGCAACTTCCTGAATATCCACCATTGTGCCCACCCAGGGGAGGTCCTTTAAAACCTACTAGTACTAGACCCCCACTCTCAGATTCTTTCCCAATTTCAGCCTAGGAGCTCGAGCATTGTTGTGATCCTGCCATCTTGACTGGAAGTCAAATATATATATATATATTTGACAACTTCTGTAATTATAGACAATAAAGCATGATAATTCTCTCTCCCTCACCACTTCCCCAATTGCAATTCGACTCTCCATCATATACTCTCCCTCTCTCAATCAGTCTCTCTTTTGTTTTGATATTATCATCTTTTCCTCCTATTAGGAGGTTCTTGTGTAGGTAGTGCCAGGCACGGCAAGGTCATGGATATGCAGGGCATTTTGTATCTGGAAGAGTGCATTGTAAAGAGTCCTATCATTCCTTTGGCTCTTAAATTCTTCCTGCCACCTCTTCCACAATGAACTCTGAGCCTTGGAAGGTGTGATAGAGATATTTTCGTGCTGAGCACTCCTCTGACACTTCTCAGCACTATGGTGCCTTTTGAGCCATCCTAGAGGTCACCACCATCTGAAAAGTGAAGCTTCTCTAACCAAAAGTGAAGTAGCATTACTATATGGGTATTAACATTAACAGAATTGCATATTGGGCAGTTTGGTGAGCATAATATATGCATTTAGCCAACCACCAGCAGGTGTTACACTCTAGGGCTCGAGACTTTACCCATCATAGGTTTTCAGTATCAGGCATGTATTCCCTCTCATGGAGCAGGCCTCCAGTTCAATTTAGAGAGCAGTTGGTTTCCTCCATAACAGACAAGCCACAGTTGCACCCAATGGCTCATTTGGACTGGCTGCCCAAACTTAAGATTTACCATATTCACTGTTATTTCCACTGATGAATTCTCTCTCATGAAGCTGCATGCAGTATAGCTTTTTCCATCTTACTGTCAGCTGGTGTTCAGGGAGGAGGTTTTCAGCTCAGACCCAGCAAGTTTTCTCAATGACCTTGCAGCTCAAGCATGTGGAGTCTTCAGCAATAGTTACTTACAATCTATTTCTTGTGGGAAACCAAAAGCCTCAGCAATGGCCTGTGGGGAACCATTGGACACTAGGAAAGCAAAAGTGCCTCCATCTTAAATAATGACTCCATTTTGTAATAAGTTGTCTGTTCTGGAAAGTCACAAGGCCTGCAGTTGTTTGTTAATTCATGCACCCATAAAGAATGAGGGAGTCGTTATCTCATGGCCTTGAGGCTGGGGCCTTATCCTGCAGCTGTGGAACGTCTTGTGGCCTTGGGGCCGGGACCTTATCCTATTAAAACAAAACTGTAACAATACCTAAACTGCTGACAAACTCCTCTGTTCTGCTGTATAAAAGGCACCCTGAGAAAAATAAAATTTGGCAGCTTGATCAGACTCTTGTCTTGCTGTCCGTTCCTTGTGTCTCTTGTCCCTTTCATTTCAGGTTCTCTGGGGTCCGTGCTCCCATTGAAGCCCCGCTGGCCGGGGCAACTGGCGCCCAACGTGGGGCACAAACCTAGGATCACCTGAAACACCGTCTGCTACCTGCCCATTGGGATCCCGCACCGAGGCCGCCGCAACCCAAAGAGGGGGTTAGACACTGGCCCGCTAGTGATCGCCACGGAGTCGCCCACCCGTGAGACAGATCCGTTGGAACACTCGGACGGTGAGGTAAGATAAGATTTTTTCTTTACCATGGGACAAACATTTTCAAAAAAAGACTCTTTTGTGACTGGGCTAAAACAAGCTCTCAAGGTACGAGGAACTAAGGTTAAAAAAAAAGATTTAAAGATATTTTTAGATTATATTGGTGATCTCTGTCCTTGGTTCCCAAAGGAAGGGACTATAAATGAAAAAACTTGGTTAAGAGTTGGAGATTGTTTACGTGATTATTATGAAACCTTTGGCCCCGAGAAGGTCCCTGTTTCTGACTACTCTTATTGGAATCTTATAAATGATGTTCTTAAGGTCTACAATCATTCTATGGCTGTACAGGCTCTTGTTAATAAAGGAGAGACTGCTCTTAAACGCTCTTCTAGGCCCCCTTCTGCTTGTGCCTCTGTCATTGTTGAAAATGAAACTCCGGAGCGACCTAAGTCTCCTGCCTCTAAAAAGCCTTCCTGCCACCTTTATCCTTCCCTAGTGGATCTTGAAGCTGGTGAAGTTGGTGAAGCTGGTTCCCCCCTTCCCCCGTTGCTTGATGTGGGCCCCACCAATAAACCTCCTCTAGTGCCTCCTCCCTATTGCCCGCCACTCTGCGCTCCTGTCCTCGACCGCTCTGCCGCCTTACTTCCCTCTGCGCCTGCTGAACCTCTCACTGACTCTCCTTTCACAGAACTACAGTCTGCCGCGTTAACTTCTGTCTCTGACCTCCGTAGCGCACTTCAGGATAAAAAACTTCAGCTGCAGCTTCTCCAGGAACTTGATTCTGTCACAAAAGAACTTGCTGCCTTTTCTAATCTTTCCTCTGACAGCCGTAGGCGCAAAACAAAAGCAGACGCACACACCCACAATACTGGCTTTCTTGCTTTTCCTGTTACGCGCACACAGGCACAAGCCCGCTCTGATCCCGCTTCTGCTCCCTCCCCTGCGTCCAATGCGGACTCTGATGAGGAGCCTGCTCCCTCGACTGCTCCAGCTGATGAAAATGCTGCCTCCTCTGATTCTGAGGATGAACCTGCCCCGGAGTCTGTTCCCCAGCCTAAATATAAAACTCTTAATTTAAAGTTTCTTGAGCGACTAAAAGCGGCCGTCTCCAATTATGGGCCCACAGCTCCCTTTACTCTCACTCTTCTGGAAAGCTATAGTGACAAATGGCTTACGCCTAATAACTGGTACCGCCTTGCTCGCGCGGCTCTCTCTGGTGGAGATTTTGTTCTATGGCGCACTAAATTTAATGAAAACTGCTCTGACTTTGCTCGCCGTAATTTACAAAAGGCTGTTTCTAAAAATTGGACAAAACAAAAATTGTTGGGGGAACATCCCTACGATTCCAAAGAATGGCAAGCACGCTATCCCCCTGGACTTTTAGCCCAAATACAACAGGCAGGCCTCGCCGCCTGGCGGCACCTCCCTCTTAAAGGGGCCACCACCACTTCCTGGCTAATATTAGACAGGGTCCAGAAGAGCCTTACAGTGACTTTATTAGTAGACTTAATGAAACTGCTGAGCGCCTTTTTGGTGTTGGGGAAACCAACAGCCCCTTTATCAAACACCTGGCCTTTGAGAATGCTAATCCTGCTTGTCAGTCTATTCTCCGCTCTCACAAGCGGGAGTCCATATCTGATTATATCAAGTTATGTGCAGGCGTGGGCTCCTCTCACGCCATGGGTTTAGCAATTGGAGCTGCTCTCCATTCTGCTGATCTCGCTCAGGGTACGAAAACATGTTATAATTGTAAACAACCTGGACATTTCTCTTGTGAATGCACTGCTCCTAAACAGCTTTCTGTTTCTCACCACCCTCACCCCTTAAAAATTCACCCTCTCCCAGGGAAGGCTCCCTGCCCCCTGAGGATTTGTCCTTTCCTTTTCAGGACTATGGCTGCACCTGCTTTCGTTGGCCTCTTGTTCCTGACATCTGGATTGATCACTGCTGGCCATCAATCCATAAATTTCACCTGGACCATGCTCAGTGAAGTCGGTGATGTGATCTGGACACACTCTATGGTTTCTCAGACCATCCCTTGGCCGACCCTAACTCCAGACCTCTGCAAAATGGCCCTCGGCAGCCTGAACGCTTGGGGACTTGGCACCATTTTTTCACAACATACTGCTCCTAAAATTAATCTTCACCACTCTTATGGTGAAGGGGATGTTATAATTCAAAAAAAGAGGTCCTACTTACAGTCTTTCTCCCTCTATGTCGCCCCCTGGCCTAGGTACAGAACCTTCACCCTAGTTTGCAGGTGTGCCCCATATCTCCTCCCTTATTGACACTTATCTAAACTTAAAATGATCTGAGTGACTCCCCTCCTTTAGGAGCTGCATAGGATTCAGACCTGTGCATGTTGACTCACAAATGTGTGAGTACAATATGGGCACCAACATGGGTGCGAGGCATAACACCACAAGGGAAGGTCCCTTTTGACCGCTTCTGAATTCCCTGAGAGTCAAACCTGACTTACATGGAGGTTGGTACCGTTCTTTCTGTGTTAGCTCTGCCTCCCCTCCCCAAAAGGTACCAAAAACAACCAAGGTGGGGCACGAACCCCACGGGAGGAGTCAGGTCACTGCTCCCCCAGTTGGTTACAGGCCCACCGTGAAATCACGGGACCCTGGGAGTCCTACCAAAATTTACAAAAATTGGCCGCCACAGAAAACACCTTCTAAAACTAATAGAAAGGGAGGAGATGTGGGGAACCATTGGACACTAGGAAAGCAAAAGTGCCTCCATCTTAAATAATGACTCCATTTTGTAATAAGTTGTCTGTTCTGGAAAGTCACAAGGCCTGCAGTTGTTTGTTAGTTCATGCACCCATAAAGAATGAGGGAGTCGTTATCTCATGGCCTTGAGGCTGGGGCCTTATCCTGCAGCTGTGGAACGTCTTGTGGCCTTGGGGCCGGGACCTTATCCTATTAAAACAAAACTGTAACAATACCTAAACTGCTGACAAACTCCTCTGTTCTGCTGTATAAAAGGCACCCTGAGAAAAATAAAATTTGGCAGCTTGATCAGACTCTTGTCTTGCTGTCCGTTCCTTGTGTCTCTTGTCCCTTTCATTTCAGGTTCTCTGGGGTCCGTGCTCCCATTGAAGCCCCGCTGGCTGGGGCAATGGCCTGTATTGTTTGGGGGCATGAGGGACCACCCTGGCCAACAACTCACTGGAAGGTATCCCATCCCTCGGCTTCTGGGCGCACCATTGTGCAAAAAAGTAAGTTTCCATATGATTTATTCATACTCTTTAAGATTTTTATTAACCCTCCCTCACCCTTACTTTACTCAGTCTCTTCCCCTGACCCCACTCAGGCTTTTCCACCCCCAGTAATCTGTCCTTCCATTTATAAATATATAATACCATTCCCTTAAATCCTCCCCTCTCCTTCCTCCCTTATAGCCCCTTTCTAGATTACTGGCCTCTGCTACTGAGTTTTAATCCAATTCACATACAAGTTCAAACATTTGTAGCTAGGATCCACATGTAAGAAAGAACATGTGGCACTTGAGTTTCTGGGCCTGGGTTACCTCACTAAGTATAATCCTTTCCAGGCCTACCCATTTCCCTGCAAATTTTATCATTTTATTTTTCTTTACCGCTGAATAGAACTGCATTGTATAAAGGTACCACATCTTCATTATCCACTCATCAGTTGAGGGACATCTAGGCTATTTTCATTTGTAGTAATTGTGAATAGAGTAGAAATAAACATGGATGTACAAGTATCTCTAAGGTAGTGCTATGAATCCTTAGGATATATGCCCAGGAGTGGTATAACTGGGTCATATGGTGAATCTATTTTTTGTTGCCTCAGGAACCTCCACGCTTATTTCCACAATTGCTATAGCAGATAACATTCTAACAGTGTAGAAGGGTTCCTCTTTTTCTGCATCCTCACCAGCATTTATTGTCATTTGTTTTCTTGATAATAGCCATTTTGGTAGGCATTAGATGGAATCTCAAAGTAGTTTTAATTTGCATTTCCCTGATGGCTAAGGATATAGAACAGTTTGTTAGATGTTTATAGTCCATATGTATTTCTTCTTTCAAAAATTGTCTATTTAGTTCCATAGCCCATTTTTAATTGGGTGATTTGATTTCTTATCATCTAGTTTTTTGAGTTCTTTGTATATCCTGGATATTAATCCTCTGTCAGATGCCTATAATTGGCAAAGATTTTCTCCCATTCTGTAGGTTGCCTCTTTGCTCTATTCACAGTGTCTTTGGTTGTACAAAAGCTTTGTAATTACAAGAGGTCCCAGTGTTTGATCCGTGGTTTTATTTCCTGAGCAACTGGGATTGTATTCAGAAAGTTTTTACCTATGCCAATATTGGAAAAGTTTCCTCTACTTTTTCCTCTAGGAATTTCAGAACTTAAGGTATGATATTTGATTCATTTGGACTTAATTCTTGTGCAAGGATGCAACAGAGATAAAGTTCTATTTTCATCTGTCTACATATAGATATCCAATTTTCCCAGCACCATTTGTTAAAGAGGCTGTCTTTTCTCCAGTGAGTCATTTTGGCATTTTTGTCAAAGATAAAGTGACTGTAGCTGCCCATACTTATGTCTGGGTCCTTGATTCTATTCCATTGATCTATGTATCTGTTTTTGTGCCAATGCCATAGTGTTTTTGTTATTATGGCTCTGAAATGTATGATAAAATCAGGTATGCTGATATCAACAGCCTTACTTTTCTTGCTCAAAATTGTTTTGGATTTTTGTGCTTCCAAATGACTTTTAGGATTGTTTTTTCTACTTCCATCAAGAATGCCATTGAAATTTTGATGGGGATTTCATTAAATGTGTAGATTGTTGTTGGCAAGATTGACATTTTCACAATATCGATTCTCCCAATCCAAGAATATTGAATGTCTTTCCATTTCCTAGTGTCTTTTACAATTTCTGTCTTGAGTGTTTTAAAGTTTTCATTGTACATATCCTTATCTTCCTTGGTTAGGTTTATTCCAAGGTACTTTATTTATTTATTTTTTTAGGCAGTTGTGAATGGGAGTGATTCCCTGATTTCATCCTCAGCATGTTTGTTGTTAGTATATAGAAGGAATACTGATTTCTGTGTGTTTATTTTGTAGCCTGGAACATTGCTGAAAGTGTTTATCAGCTCTAACAGTTTACTGGCAGTCTTTAGGTTCCTTTATGTATAGAATCATATCATGTGCAAATAATAAGTTGATCTCTTCCTTTCCAATTTCTATCACTTTTATGTGTGCCTCTTGCCTTGTTGTTATAGCTAAGACTTCCAGTACTATATTAAATCATAGGCCATTGCTGAGGCCCTTGGTTTCCCACCAGGAATAGATGGTAAGACCCTATTGCTGAAGACTCCAAATACTTGGGCTGCAAGGCCACTAAGAAATCCTGTTGGAACTGAGCTGATAACCTCCTACATGTAGACTAGCTGACAGAAAGCTAGAAGAAGCCATTCTACATGCAGTTCATTGGGAGAAAGAGATACCACCAGTGAAGATACTCAACAGTGGACACTGCAAGCCTTATAATTTGCCAGCCAGGCCAAATGAGCCAGCAGGTGCAATAGTGGCACATCTGTCATGGTGGAAACCAACTGCCCTCTAATTGGACTGGAGGCCTGCTCCATGGGAGGGAATACATCCCTGATACTGAAAACTTAAAACAGGGGTAGTCATGAACCCTAGGGGTGTAACCTCTGTTGATGTCTGGATAAATGTATATACCATGCTTATCAAACTGTCCAGTAAGCACTTATCTTAATATTCATACCCTTATATTAATGCTACTCTCACTTTGTGTAGAGAATCTTCTCTTTTCAGATGGCAGTGGCCTTAGGATGACCCAGAAAGTATCATAGTGCTGTAAAGAAGTGACTGGAGTACTGAGCAACATCTTGATCATACCTTCCAAGGCTCAAGGTCTAATGCGGAAGAGGTGGTGGAAAGAATGTAAGAGCCAAAGGAAAGGTAGGACTCCTTACAGCGTGCTCCCTCCAGACACAAAATGGCCTGGATATCCATGACCTCACAGTGCCTGACACTACCTACACAAGACCATCATAAGAGGAGGAAAAAGTCATGACATCAAAATGAAAGAGAGACTGATTGAGATGGGGAGGGGATATGATGGAGAATGGAATTTCAAAGGGGAAAGTGGGGGCAGGGAGGGTATTACCATGGGATACTTTTTATGACCATGGAAGATGTTAATAAAAATTGAGGAAAAAGTGGGGACAGTGGACACCCTTGTCTTGTTACTGATTTCAGTGAAAACTTTCAAGTTTTCCTAATTTAGTGTTATATTTGCTGTAGGTTTGGGATAAGTAGACTTCATTATGTTGATATGTTCCTTCTATTCCCAGTTTCTGTAGGATTTTTACCATGAATGGATGTTGGATGTTTTCAAATGCCTTTCTGTATCTCTTGAGATGATCATGTGATTTTTGTTCTTCAGTCCACTTATATAGTGTATTACATTTATTGATTTGAGTATGTTGAACCATCCCTGCAGCTCTGGATAAAGCCTACTTGGTTGTGGTGAATGATCTCTTTGATATATCCTTGTATTCTGTTAGCTAATTTTTTTGAAAATTTTTGCATCTATGCTCATGAGGAAGATTGGTCTGTAATTTTCTCTTTTTTTCTGTGTTTGTCTGGTTTTGGTATCAGGGCAATGCTGGCTTCATAGAAAACTTTTGGTAGTATTCTTTCCTTTTCTACTTTATGAAAAATTCTGAGAAGCATTGGTGTTAGTTCTTCTTCCATGAAGGCCTGGAAAATTCACAAGTGAATCCATCTAGGCCTGGGCTTTTTCCAGTTGGGAGACTTTTTTTTTTTTTTTTTAAATAACTGTTTGGATCTCCATACTTGTTATAGGTATATTTAAATGGTTAATCTCATCTTGATTTGACTTTGGTAGGTCAAATAAATAAAGAAAACTATCCATTTCTTTCAGATTTTCAAATTTATTGGAGTATATATTCTTAAAGCATGTCCTTATGATTTTCTGAATTTCTTTGATATGTGTTGTAATTGTGCTTTTTCATCTCTAACTTTATTAATATGTGCATCTTCACAATTTCTTTTGGTCAGATTTGCTAAGGTTTTATCAATCTTGCTTATACTTTCAAAGAACCAACTGTTTCATTGTTTCTTCGTATCTTTTTTGTTTTTATTTCATTAACTTCTGCCCTAATCTTTATTATTTCTTCCCATCTGCTGATTTTTGTTTTACCTTGTTCTTTTCCCAAGGCTGTAAGGTGAAGCATTAAGCTGTTTACTTGTGCCCTTTCTAATTTCTTAATATAGGCACTTAAACCTATAGATTTCCCTCTTAGGACTGCCTTCATTGTATCCCAAAGGTTTTGGTATATTGTGTTTTCATTATCACTTGATTCTATGATTTTTTTATTTCCTTCTTGATTTTTTTCATGGACCCATTCATCATTTAGTAAAGCGTTGTTTAGTTTTCATGATTTTGTGTATGTTCTGAAGCTTTTCTTGCTGTTGATTTCTAGTTTAATCTCATTGTGATCAGATACAGTACAAGGAATTATTTTAATTTTCCTGTATCTGTTAAGGTTTGTTTTGTGTCCTAATAAATGGTCTATTTTAGAAAAGATTCCATGTGCTGCCTAAAAGAATGTGTATTCTGAAGCATTTGGATGAAATGTCCTGTATATATCTGTTAGGTCCATTTGTTCTATGACCTCATTTATTCCAGATGTTTCTCTGCTTATTTTTGCCAAGATGACCTGTCAATTGATGAGAGTGGGGTATTGAAGTCACCTGACACAAATGTGTTTGGCGTTATCTATAACCTTAATTCTAATATGGTTTGTTTGATGAAATAGGGAGCCCCCATGTTAGGTGCATATATGTTTAGAGTTATAATGTCCTCTTGTTGCAGTGTTCCTTTAATCAATATTAAGTGACCTTCTTTATGTAAGTAATGTTTGTAAGTAATGTTGTTTTGAAGTCTACCCTGTCAGATAGTGACACTTGCTTGTTTTCTAGGCCCATTTGCTTGAAATACTGTTTTCCATCCTTTCACCCTAAAAATAGTGTCCATCTTTTATGGAAAGGTAAGTTTCTTGGAGGCAACAAATAGGAGGATACTTCTTTTTAACCCTGTCTGCAAGGCTGCATCTTTTGGTTGGAGCCATTGATATTAACAATTATTATTGAAAGGTGTGTGATTTTTCTAGCCATTCTTATTGTTTTTTAGTTCTTCCTTTACTCTCTTGTATTAACTATTATTCGAGTATCATTTTTTCCTGTTTATTTATTGTGTGCTTTTCTTCCTGTTCAGCATGGAGGATCCTTTCAAATATTTTCTATAGATCTGGTTTCGTGTTCATATACTCCTATAGCTTGTTTTTATTGTGGAATGTCCTTATTTCTCCATCGATTTGAATGGATAGCTTTGTTGGATAAAGTATTCTTGGTTTACATTTATCTTTCAGATATTGGAATATACCATTCCAAGCTCTTCTGGCTTTTAAAGTTTATGTTGCCTGATCTGCTGTTGTCCTGATGGCCTGGCCTTTTTATGTGACTTGCTTTTTCTCCTTAAATTCCTTCACTATGTTTTCTTTAGTTTGTAAAGTGAGAGGTTTTTTTTCTTTTCTTGATTTTGTCTGTTTCGCGTTCTAAAAGCTTCCTGTATTGGTGTTGGTATCGTGTTTGGGGGACATTTTCTACTATGATTTTGTTGAAAATACCTGCTATACCCTTGGAGTAAAATTGTTGGGAGCCGTGGCTGCTCTTTGACCATGAGAACTGCAGTTGTTTTGGGATCTCCGGGCACAGAGACCTTGTCGTATGTCCTTGGCAAACAGTCTTCAGACACAGAGGCATTTGTGGAGCAGACTTTAGGCACGTAGGCACTGTCTGAAAAGTTTTGTTTTCTGTATATAAGCTTGTGCTTGCCTGAATAAATCTGAGACCTTGATCAGACTCTAGACTTGGTCTACTTCTTTGTGTCTCTTGTCTCTCATCCAGGTTATTTTTTCCCTCGGGTCCTTGTTTAACTCCCCGCTGGCCGGGGCATAAAATTCTTCTCCTTCTACTATGCTCTGAATCCTTATGTTTGATCTCTTCATAGTCTGCCAAATATCTTGAAATTCCCATTCATGCCTTCTATTAGCTTGTCTTTCTCTTTGTTGAACTGTATTAGATCTGCCACCTAGTCTTCTAGTTTAGATATTCTGGCCCCTCCTTGATCCATTCTACTGGTGAGACTTTCTACAAATTTTTCTATTTAACTTACTCTGTTTTTCATTTCTAGTATTTCTGATTGGTATTTTTTCATTATATCTATTTCCTTATTCATGTGTTTATTGTCCTTCTTATTTTATTAAGTTGGTTTCCTGTTTTCTCTTTGGATTCCTTCAAAAATTTGTTTTCCTCTTTAAGTTTTTTGATTTCTTTAGCATAGATATAATATTTTTTTGCATCTTTGTCAGGTATTTCATCTAAAACAGTCTCACTAGAGGTCATTTCTGATGGATTTTTTGTGTGTGTGGAATTGTATTTTTTTGATGTTTTGTGTTTCTTGTATTGTAGAGATTTTTGCATCTTGAGTTAATTTGATGCTTAGGTTTTCTAATTATGTGCAATGTTCTTAGCTGTGTAAATCCAACTTTAGATATCATCAGGGTAGGAGTTTACACTGCCAGGTGTAGCTCTTATACTCCAACAGAAACAGACCCTAGGTGTTGAGTTTAGCTGCTATTCAACTATTCTAGTATACTGGATGGAGCAATTTATTGGAAAATCCTAAAATTCAACCGAGCAGTATACACATTCAATCCAAACCAGCACAGAGTATACAGTAGTAGGGATTTGAAAAAAACCAATAATCTAATAAATCCAAAGTCCCTAGGGGTGTGTGTTGCCCCACACCCTTAACCTTGTCAACTGGTATGTTAAGATTTCTGGTCTGAAATGAGTTCCAGGTCAGCTTGGGCCAAGTCAGACCCTGCCCAATAATGACAGAAGAAAAAGACAAAGACCCTATAAGTCAGGAAAAATCAAAGGCAACAATAGTTAACACCAAAATACATCTTATTTGAGAATGGTAAAGCAAACCAGGAATACATCAATCAAGTGTAAACACACACCCTTCCCTGACATGGAAAGAGAGATTCCAATACAGGCCTATGTACCTGGCTTTGTGTATGTAGGCCCTGTTACCTTTTGGAATGGCTTCCAATCTCACCAATCCTTAGTGCTCTTTGATCCCTTCTGTTACACTGCTTGGGTTGCTGCATCTGGTGCTCTGATCAGCTGAGCTGAATGCCATGGGGCCAGAGGCTGAATGAGTTCTCTGGTGGTTCACAGCACTGGTGGTTGGGGAATGGGAGACTGTGCATGGTGCCTGCAGTCATACTGGAGCTGCTCAATTCATCCCATTTGAGTTCCCCTTCAGCAGCTGCTCAGCTGGTCCCTGCTTTCTTCCCCTTCATGTTTCTTGACTTTGCAATGTGCCTGATGTGAGCTGAAAATTCCTTCATCTGGTTTCTGCTACTGTAGCTCTGTGCCAACTGGCTAAGTGGGCATGTGGATTAGTACTACAGGGGCCTCAGAGAGATTCTGGCCAGTTTCCTCCTTTTTAGAAGTTCTGAGTCTCTTCTGCTTCTCTGGTTTGGTTGATAATAACTTATGCACCTCCACTTTTCAGTAGAAGAGCACATTTTTGTGTTTTTTCTGCTTATTTCCCTCCCTAGGCTGCTTTGGAATGGCTACTATGCCACCATCTTACCTGGAAGTCTAGGTATTTATTTGCAAGAAGACAGAGACAGATTGCAGACAACAGAGAGAATGAGTGCACCAGGGCTTCCAGCTGCTGCAAATTCCTGATACATGTGTTACTTTGTACATCTAGCTTTATGTGGGTACTGGGATTGAAACCCCAGTCATTAAGCTTTGCAGGCAATCCTTAACTGCTGAGTCATATCTTCAGTGCTCTTGTTTGTCTTTGTCGGTTAACTTCACTGATGTGTTTGTCAATGCCTAGAAAGGGGTATCCACCTTGAGCCTTGTGTCTTCTTGATAATAAGTTCCTCAGGGAACTATCAGCTGGATGGGCAGCTACATAGTGTGGAGAGTTACATTTTCTCTGCCACCAGTCTCTCCAGCAAGTAGGATCCAATCCTGCTGGACTTTCTCAACCATACCACTGGATTAAAATGAAGGATTATACCCCTTCCCTCCAAAGAGAGTCCTTGATCTTATAGTCCACATCCTCTTGTCAAGGCAGTAAGAAACTGCTTCCAACCACCTCCACAGATTCAAACACAAAAAACTTATTACTGGCTATTTCTAGACTGGCATGTTTTCTATTTTGAAAAACTCCCATGGTCTTTGTGCTATATGCACATGAAAGTGGCCAAGAGACAGACTTGCTTCCTCTCCAGGCTGTGCCAAGGCCAATGTTTATTTAAATGTCTACCTTGGACAGAGCTTGAAATGACTTTCTCAGACAGATGTTACCATTTCTGTGTTTACTGAGAACAAAAGTAAAAGAAAAAAGTATTTTTGAGTCACAAAACAGGACTGAATTCCAGAGGAACCTGGACTCTTAAGCAGCCAGGAAGAATCCATGCAAGCAACCAGCCATAATCATTTTTTATATCCTCACTGAACTTCACAGTTGGATGGCATCTTTGGCAGGGAATGCATGTGGCAGAAACCCCCTCAAGTAAGCTTAAACAAAATCATGAGTTTTTCTTGGGAGAGGTATTGGTCAGCCCCTAGAATATGAAGAACCACCAAAGCCTCAGCAACTGTAGTATCTGGGCTTTCTCTCAAATGTCCACACACTGCTGAAAGCACTAAGCAGTATGTGTGTCTCTTACTTGGAGTTTCCAAGGGAAAGAAAACCTTACTGGTTTCCAGCTAGCAAATAGATCAAATCTGTTATGAGAGGAGCTTGCCTAGACCAGTCAGCCATGACCAAGAGTCATGAAGTATAGACAAGATCCCTGGGGAATAATTCTGTGGATGGATGGGTCATTTCTCTGAAAGGTAGCAGCAGCAACAACAACAAAAACAATGTGGTGCTGGTGTCCTTTTTTTCTTGGGCCAGAGGCATCTATTGTTTCTTTATAGCAGTTTCCCATTGCTTGCCATCGTAGATGCAAATCAGAAAAGGAGAAAATAACTATTTATATTCAAATTCCTGATTCCAAGGGGACAGAGGAAATGAGAAAAAATATTTGTTGATAGTGTTCTTGTGTTTATGGTTGGACAGCTACCAAGACCAGTTACTAAATAAGTGCACAGCAACAAGTAGGTGCTTGTTTTTCTCCATAGAAAATTGTTTTCTTGGACTTCCGGCCAAGATGGCGACCGCCTAGCTGCGCTGCAAATCCCGGGGAAAGAAAGGCAAGATATTAAGGGTCCATAGTGGCTTTTAGGGGAGAGAAATCTGGGAGGGCACAGAGGTGGGGGAACAAGGAATCGCCGATCTCCTAGTGGGTGGGTAGGCACCCCTCACCCCAAATAACCGCCGTGTTCACAGTACCTCCACTGCCACCGCTGCTGTGCCCGGAGCCCGCACGGCTGCCACCGTGCACCGATTGTTCCCTGCGTGCGGAAGCTTAGACTGCTCCACACTCTCGTCCACTCGCCCACTTACTGAGTGTGCCCAGTCCCACAGCAGCTGCCACGCAAGCTCAGACTGTGTCTCTCACTTGCGCCAGCTCAGGTGCCATCCCCTACCTGCCTGCCGTGCAGGCCGTCTGCCATTGTCCTGTGGTGGGGGAGCGCAGACTGCTTCCGGTTCCCAACGTTCCCAGCCAGAGTTTGGGTTGCTTCAGTGCTTGGTGCCTCAGTGCCACTCCTAGCTCGAATGCAGGCAGCTTTGGCACATTACTGCTTGAGAACTCAGGCAACTTTGGCTCCCCTGCCAGGCAGTAGATAGGCAGCTTTGGCAAGTGAGATTGTTCCCTGCTTGCGGAAGCTTAGACTGCTCCTCACTCTCATCCACTCACCCACTTACTGAGTAAGCCAAGTCCCACAGCAGGTGCCACGCAAGCTCAGACTGTGTCTCTCACTTGTGCCAGCTCAGGTGCCATCCCCTACCTGCCTGCCGTGCCGGCCGTCTGCCATTGTCCTGTGGCGGGGGAGCGCAGACTGCTTCTGGTTCCCAGCGTCCCCAGCCAGAATTTGGGCTGCTTCAGTGCTTGGTGCCTCAGTGCCACTCCTAGCTTGAACGCAGGCAGCTTTGGCACATTACCGCTTGAGAACTCAGGCAACTTTGGTGCCACTGCAAGGCAGTAGATAGGCAGCTTTAGCAAGTGAGAGCAAAACCCCAGGCTGCTTGGCAACTGCCCCAGGCTGCATAAGATTCCCATAGGTCTTGAGCCCAGGCTGATATGCCCACCTACCTGCCCATACACTGTCATGGGCAGAACACAGCGCAAAAGAAATAACATGAAAAATCAAATGCAAGAAAATCCAGTTAGATCACCCAGTCCCACAATGAATACATCTAACCAAAACATAGAAAAACCAATAGGACCAGAACACCAAATTGAAGCTATGAGCAATGCAACCCTGACCAACCTACTGGTAGAACTTGCAGGAAAGCAACAAAGGGCCAACAATCCTGTGGATGCTGCCATCACTAAACTAGAACTAATAGATAAGAAATTGGAAGGATTAGATAAGAAATTGAAAGGATTTCAAAGAGAGTTAAGAGATTTGAGGGAGAGTGAAAAAAAAGACCTTAAAAATCAGCTGGCGATGCTAACTGAAGACATAAAGAAATGCAAGGATGAACTCCAAGAATCATCAAGAAAATCAGAAAATGATGTGAAAAGGGAGCTTGACAGAGGGATGGAAATTATACATAGAAAAGTAATAGAAAATGCAAACTTAACTGAACAAGTCCCAAACTCGCTAGAAGCTCTCAAGAAGCCAAGTGGAGGATAGAAACTCTGATCTGGAAGACAAGATGGAAGAAACAGAGAGTTCAAATATTTCAGTTCAAAAGCTCCTGTGAACAGAACATGAGGGAATTGTGGGATACACTTAAACGGCCCAATATCAGAATCATTGGAATACCAGAAGGAGAAGAAATTTAGACCAAAGGCATGGACAACTTATTTAACAAAATAATTGAAGAAAACTTCCCCAGTCTCTTAAAAGAAAGGCCCATCAAGATACAAGAAGCCAATAGAACTGCAAACAGACTGGACCAAAGGAGAAACTCTCCAAGACATATTATTATTAAGACTCTAAACATTGACACCAAAGAGAAAATCCTAAAAGCAGCTAGGGAAAAACAGCACACCACCTTCAAAGGTAAACCCATCCGAATTCCTTCAGACTTCTCAATGGAAACCCTGAAAGCTAGAAGGGCCTGGAATGAAACACTGCAAAGTCTAAGAACCTATGGCTTCCAACCCAAACTACTCTACCCAGCAAAAGTATCCCTCATAATAGATGGTGGAAGAAAAACATTCCACCACAAAACTCAGCTTTACAACTATGTGCACACAAAACCA
Source organism: Dipus sagitta (assembly GCA_036346955.1). Classification (NCBI taxonomy): domain Eukaryota; kingdom Metazoa; phylum Chordata; class Mammalia; order Rodentia; family Dipodidae; genus Dipus; species Dipus sagitta. The sequence continues at coordinate 42,738,020 of CM070780.1, forward strand.
AACCTACAGAGAATATTTCAGGAAATTCTCCACAGAGAAGAAAAAAATAATCAAACACAATTGCCTACAAGAAGCAGATCACAACAACCAAACTCAGAGTAGGCACAAAAAACTTCAACGTCATGAAAACACCAACCCACATTTACCATCACAATATGGCAGAGATCAAATCAAATCTCACAGTCATTACCCTAAATATTAATGGCCTTAATTCACCCATCAAGAGACACAAGCTAACAGGATGGATCAAAAAATTAGACCCCTCAATCTGTTGCCTTCAAGAAACACACCTCGCCATTAAAGACAGACATCTCCTCAGGGTGAAAGGGTGGAAAACAGTATTCCAAGCAAATGGGAATAAGAAACAAGCAGGTGTAGCTATATTAATATCGGATAAAATAGACTTCAAACCAAAAATAATCAAAAAAGACAAGGAAGGCCACTTCCTACTTATTAAGGGAACGATACATCAAGAGGATATTACAATCATAAATCTGTATGCACCAAGCACAGGGGCAGCACAGTTCATAAAAGAAAACCTACTTGACAATAAAACAGAAATAACCACAAACACCATCATAGCTGGGGACTTCAATACACCATTATCAGTAATAGACAGATCATCCAAACAGAAACTCAACAGGGAAGTAAAAGAGCTCAACCAAACCATAGATCACTTAGACCTAACGGACATCTATAGAACCTTCCGTCCCAAAATCCACAGATTACACATTCTTTTCAGCAGCCCATGGAACATTCTCTAAAATAGACCATATACTGGGTCACAAAGTCTGCCTCCACATATTTAGGAAGATTGACATAATTGCCTGCATGATATCAGATCACAATGCTATATTGCTAGAAATCAACAACAAAAGACCAACCAAGAATCCCAATGGCACCTGGAAACTGAACAGCACACTTTTAAACAATAAATGGATAGTGGATGAAATAAAAAATGTAATTGAAAAATTTCTGGAATTGAACGACAATGAGAATACATCGTACCAAAACTTATGGGACACAATGAAGGCAGTCCTCTGGGTAAAATTCATAGCACTCAATGCCTTCATAAAAAAGACAGAAAGGTCCCAAATCAATGACCTAACCATCCACCTAAAGGCACTGGAAAAAAAAGAAAAATCCATCCCAAAGAGCTCCAGAAGGAAATAAATAATTAAAATCAGAGCAGAAATCAATGAACTGGAAACGAAAGAAAGAATTAAGACAATTGACAAAACAAAGAGCTGGTTCTTTGAAAAGGTAAACAAGATTGGGAAACCCCTGGCCAATCTGATCAAGCAAAAAAAGGAGAAGCTTCAAATTAACAAAATTCAAAATGAAAAAGGAGAGATCACAACAGACATAAGTGAAATTGGGAGAATCATCAGGACTTATTTCAAAAACCTCTACTCCACAAAACTGGATAATGTGGAGGAGATGGATAAATTCTTGGATGCATACCATCTACCAAAACGAAACACAGAGCAGATTAATCATCTCAATCAACCCATCACACTCATAGAGATTGAAAAAGTAATAAAAAAAAAAAACCTCCCAAAAAAGAAGAGTCCAGGACCAGATGGCTTCTCAGCTGAATTCTATCAAACCTTCATGGAAGAACTCAAAACAATCTTCCTCAAACTGTGCCACACAATTGGTGAACAGGGAAAGCTACCCAACTCCTTTTATGAAGCTAGCATCACCCTAATTCCAAAACCAGGCAGAGATGCCACAAGAAAAGAAAACTACCGGCCTATTTCCCTAATGATTTTAGATGCAAAGATCCTAAACAAATCCTTGCAAACTGAATCCAACAACACATCAAAAGCATTATCCACCTTGACCAGGTAGGATTCATTCCAGGAACACAGGGGTGGTTCAACATACGGAAATCTGTCAATGTAATACACCACATAAACAAGGTTAAACATAAAAACCACATGATCATTTCGATAGACGCAGAAAAGGCCTTTGATAAGATTCAACATCACTTCATGTTCAAAACATTGGAGAGAATTGGCATGGTGGTTCATATCTCAACCTAATAAAGGCAATATACAAAGCTCCGAAGACCCAAATAATACTTCATGGAGAGAGACTGGAGGAATTCCCATTAAGATCAGGAACAAGAAAGGGTTGTGCACTCTCACCTCTGCTTTTCAATATAGTACTGGAAGTCCTGGCTCAAGCAATAAGACAGGAGAAGGAAATAAAAGGGATACAATTTGGAAAGGAAGAAGTTAAGTTAGCTTCATTCGCTGATGACATGATTATATATGTAAGAGACCCGAGAGACTCCATCCCAAAACTCCTGAAGGTGATTAACTCCTATAGCAAAGTAGCAGGACACAAAATCAATGCACAAAAATCAGTAGCCTTCCTTTATGCAAATGACAAAGATAAAGAGAAAGAAATAAGGGACATAGTCCCATTTTCAATTGCAACAAAAAAAAAATAAAATACCTTGGAATAATGTTAACCAAGGAAGCGAAAGATCTATACAACGAAAACATAAAAACACTCAAAAAAGAAATTGAGTCCGACTTGAGAAAATGGAAAGACCTCCATGTTCCTGGATAGGCAGAATTAACATTGTGAAGATGACAATCCTACCAAAGGCAATATACAGATTTAATGCAATTGCAATTAAAATCCCTACCTTGTTCTTCACAGAGATAGAAAAAATGATCTCAAATTTCATATGGAAAGGCAGAAGGCCTCACATTTCCAAACATATCCTCAGCAAAAGAAATACCTCTGGTGGCATCACCATACCTGATCTAAAGCTATATTACAATGCCATAGTAATAAAAACAGCATGGTACTGGCATAAAAACAGGAGTATAGATCAATGGAATAGACTTGAGGACCCGGACTTTGGGTCAAGCAACTATAGCTACTTGATATTCGATAAAGGCCCAAACAATATAGGCTGGAAAAAAGACAGCATCTTCAACAAATGGTGCTGGAAACTGGATAACTATATGCAGGAAAATGAAACTTGATCCACACATTTCACCATGCACTGCACTCAAGTCCAAATGCATCAAAGATCTCAATATAAAACAAGAAACTCGTATACTACTGGAAGAAAATTTAGGAAGTACTTTCCATGATATAGGAATGGAAAAAGACTTCCTGAACAAAACCCCAGTAGCTCATGAACTTAAACCGTCACTTAACCAATGGGATCACATGAAGCTGAAGAGTTTCTTTACAGACAAGCAAACAATAAGCAAAGCCAATAGATCACCCACAGAATGGGAGAAAATATTTGTGGGTTATCCAACTGATAGAGGCCTAATCTCTAGAATCTACAGAGAACTCAAAAATCTAAACAGTAAGAAGTCAAACACAATGGGGCAAAGAGCTGAACAGGCAGTTTACAGAGGAAGAAGTAGAAATGGCAAACATACACTTAAGAAAAAGTTCATCATCCCTAATCATCAGAGAAATGCAAATTAAAACAACTATGAGATTCCACCTTACCCCAATAAGGATAGCAAACATCAAAAAATCAAATAAAAATAAATGCTGGCGAGGATGTGGAGAAGTAGGAACACTCATCCACTGTTGGTGGGAATGTAGGATGGTACAACCACTTTGGAAAGCAATATGGAGACTTCTGAAAAAGCTGAGTATAGACATACCAACAGACCCAGTTATTCCCTTACTGGGCATCTACCCTAAAACCTTCAAACCACAGGCTAGAGAGATTTGCTCAACCATGTTTATAGCGGCTCAATTTGTAATAGCTAAGTGCTGGAATCAACCCAGATGTCCATCAGTAGAGGAATGGATAACTAAGATGTGGTATATCTACACAATGGAATTCTATACAGCAGTAAGAAAAAATGACACAATGAAATTTGAGGAAAAATGGTTGAACCTGGAACAGATCATTCTCAGTGAACTTACCCAATCACAGAAAAAAAATCGCCACATAGTCTCACTCATCTACAGCACCTAAACTGAATCTACCCAAGATACCTTACATACCCAGCAAGCATCTCCTAGACTAGACACTAGGATGGAAGGGGAGGGAGGGGAGGGCATCAAAGGGGTGGGAAACACAAATCTAGACCCAAACGGCAATGGTACCATAATCTTCTACTTACTAAAAGACAGACCAAATGGCTGATCCTTCACCAGGCCCTTACAGGGAACACCTGAACCACATGACACTGGAGAGGGTAAGATCAAGACTAACCTTAATCTTCTACATCTTCCCTCCCTCACTTCCCCTCTCCCCCCCCCCCTCTCTCTCTTTTATCTCTAACTCTTGCATATTAGTTATCTTTGTCCTCATTTTCTTAGTGAGCACTGACATGTAACTCCGAGAACCAGCATGGGGCTATCATCTGCAATGAGCTTTTGATCAGAGAGACCTACAAGGTTTCCTAAAAGACAGACAGATTTCTGTCAGAGTACTTGATGACCCACCAAAGTGCTAGTGGTAAGACCCTACTGCTGAAGACACCTTATGTGATTGACATGCAAATTAGAATGGCATGGCTGGAAGTTGGAAGAGAGTCAGTCCCCAGACAGTCAGTGCGTCTAGTGCCAGAAGGTGCTACATGGGCGACTGGGGGAAAATGACCAATATGTGTCGAAGCAACGCATGGTCTAACCTACTTAGCAGCAAATAACTTGTTGTGATGCCCACACAAGTGCAGTGGTGGCACACAGCCATGGTGGGGAACCAACTGCTCTCAATTCGGCTAACTGATCCCCTCACTGGTATGGGACCCATAGCTGGAGCTGGGAAACAAGTCAGAACCATATCCAAACATAAGCCCACTCTCCAATATCAAGCTACCATCAATTGTGGGCTACAAGAGGGCCTACACCTATTAAAGTCTCTATAAAAAAAAAAAAGGGTTATCTCATTTGTCCTGATGCTAACTTACTGTCCGTTGGAGAATCTGCTTCTCTTTTTCAGATAGATGTAGATCCTAAGGAGAGAGCCACCCCATCATACCTCAAAAGCGCCCCGGCTGAAACTAAGAAAAATTGGAGAAACAAGCAAGGGCACTGTTTTCCTGATGAACCGGATACCAGCATAAGGGGGAAGGAGATCAGCACAGAGAAAAATCAACTCCTACCAAATCAGAGAGCCAGAGCCTCAGAGGCCCCCAACACCTCATCACTGAAGCAGACCAAAAATGAACCTAACATGGCTCAGGGAAATTTTGCGGAAGAGGGGCTGGAAAGAATGTCAGAGCCACATGTTGGGTCATGATATGCAGAGACATTTAGCTTACCCATAACTGTGGGCTAACTCCACAATGCATGACCCGTATACCTCAACAAGGAGGGACTGAGGGGAGGGGGTAGGTCATGGATGAGCCTAATAATGGTACCAAACTGACTGTAAAAAAATAAAATTAAATAAAAAATAAAATTAAATTAAAAAAAGAAGAAAATTTTTTCTTTTTCTTGCAAGTTTGTTGAATTTTTGTTATTGACATTAATAATCTAGGTATCTGAAGCTCTTTACCCTCTTTCTTGGTTGCCTAATTTTGTATTTTATATAACTCCAGATCTGGCCAAAAGCTGATTTGTAAGGAGTCTGTTTCTTGGAGGTTAGTTCAGTGGTCCAAGGGCTGCAAGTATAGGTACTAGTATTACACTGCCATCGTGAGGGCTCTGCTGGAATTCCAAGTTAGGTTTAGTTAAAAATGTTTGTTCTCAAATATCAATTTTTAGAAAAAGCAAGTTAACTTTACATTGTACATGTGATTTAAATTAAATGATATTATTAGGTTTAAATTTATATTAATCCATTTACTGAAACATAACCCACTAGAGGATTTAAAGGGATAAATAATTTTGCCAGATTATTTCAGCTACATGGTTTATAATTTATATATGAAGGGGATGCCAAAGACTCATGAATTAAAGGATTTCTTCCAAATTTATCAATGTTCAGAAGTCAGGCTTAGAGAGGTGACCAGATTAGGATGGTAAACATCTTGCCTGCTGGGGCTGGAGGGATGGCTTAGCAGTTAAGGCACTTGCCTGCAAAGCCAAAGGACCCAGCTTCAATTCCCCAGAACCCATGTAAGCCCGATGCATACGGTGGTGTATGTGTCTGGATTTTGTTTGCAGTAGCTGGAGGCCCTGGTGCACCCATTCTTTCTGTGTGTGTGTCTCTGTCTCTCCCTCTCTTTTTCTCTGTCTCTCTCTCCCTATCTCAAATAAATAAATATAAATAAAAATATTTTTAAAACTCTTACCTGCTGATTAATGGATTTATCTATTGATGACATCATATCTGAATGGAAATTAGGAAGTAAGGCCTCATTGCAGGAAGTATGCTAATGAAAGAATACCTTTAAAGTAGATAACCGAACCTAGTACCTTATCTAACAGCCATGCTCACATCTTCCAGCTTATCATGAGGTGAATAGTGCTACACCACAATATACTTCTCCACCATAATGTTCTGCTGAACTACATCTTCCCTGATGATGATTTCATGACATGCTCCTTCATGATGTTCTATTTTAAAATGTGCTCCTTCATGATGTCCTGCTACATTACATGCTCCCTCATGATATTCCACTTCACCTCCTGATGTTCTCTTTCAGCAAATGCTCCATCATGATGTTCCATTTCACCAAACACATCCTGGTGATGATCTGATTCACCACATGCTTCACTTATGATGTCCCACTTCAACACATGTTCTTTCATGAGTTTCTACTGAACCACATGCTCCTTCATGATGTTACACTTTACCACATACTCCCTCAGGATGTTCCATTTCACCAAATATTCCTTTATGATGTTGTCCTTCACCACATGCTCCCTCATAATGTACTGTTTCACCATGTGGTCCCTGATGATGATCCATTTCACCACATGTTCCCTGATGAAGGTCTGTTTCACCATATGTTCTCTCATGATGGTTTTCATCACATGCTCACTCCTGATGTTCTCTTTAACAAAAAGCTCCTTCATGATGTTCTGTTTCATCACATTCTTCCTCAAGATGTTTGGTTTAACCACATGCTCCCTCATGATGTTCCATTGCACCACAGGTTCCTTCATTATTTTCTGCATCACCATGTGCTCCCTGATCATGACCCACTTTGCCACATGCTCCCTCATGGTGTTCCATTTCATAACGTGCTCTGTTATGATGTTCTGTTATAACACATGCTCCCTGATGAAGGACTGTTTCACCACATGCTTCCTTCATGATGATCCACTTCACCACATGCTCCCTCATTGTGTGCCCCTTCACCACATCCTCTGGGTGATGTTTTTTCACTAAATTCTCCCTCATGATGTTCCGTTTGACCACATGCTGCCTCATGATGTTCTGTTTCACCACATGTTCCCTTATGACACTCTAATTCACCACATGCACCCTCATTATGTGCTGCTTCACTACATGTTCCTTCATGATGTTCTGCTGCACCACATGCTCCTTCATAATGTTCCATTTCACCACATGTTCCCTCATGATACTCTCTCATGAATTTCCTTTTCACCACATGCTCCCTCATGATGTTCTGTCTCACCACATTCTACCTTATGATGCTCTACTGCTGGACATGCTCCCTCACAATTTTCCATTTCACAACATGGTTCCCTCATGATGTTTCATTTTACCAAGCATTCCCTCATGATGTTCCATTTCACCACATGCTCCTCATGATTTTCCATTTCAGCACATGTTCCCTCATGATGTTCTGTTTTGCCACTTACTCCCTCTTGATGGTCTGCTGAAAAACATGTTCCCTGATGATATTCTGCTACACCACATGCTCCTGCATGACGTTTTGCCTCACTACATGCTCCCTCATGATGTTCTTCTACAAAACATGCTCCCTTCATGATGCTGTGCTGGATCACATCATACCTCATGATATTCTGGTGCATCACATGTTCCCTCATGGTGTTCTTCTTCATCACATTCTCCCCTTATGATGTGGTGCTTCAGTACATGCTCCCACATGATGTTCTGCTGAACCATTTTCTTTCATGATGTGCTGCTTCACCATATGCCTCCTTGTGATGTTGTGTTGCACCACATGCTCCTCTCATGATGTTCTTCACCACATGCTCTCCCTTCTGTGTTCTGCACTACCACATTCTCTCCACCAGATGATCTTATGCATCACTGTCCTGACACAATAGAACCAAGTTAGCATGAACTGAAAAATTTAAAACTATGAGCCAAAACAACCACTTATGTTGTTGCTCTGGTATTTTTTCACAGCAATAGAAAGTGACTAAGAGGCAGGCAAGGGCTTGAGACCTCATTTCATCTCCTTTTACTAGGTTTATTCCTTAGATCAGGCATTTCAGTCTTCTGGGTTTTTTTTTTTTTTTTTTTTGCATATGATTGTGTGTGGTGTTTGTGCAAGTATATGTGTGGGTGGTGTTCATGTGTGAAGTCCAGAGTTTCACTTTGATTGTCTTCTTCAGCTTCTCTCCACCCTATTCTTTGGAACAAGGTCTTTTTCTTAACCTAGAGCTCACCAATTCAGCTAGACTAGCCAGCCAGTGAACCCAGGGAGTCCGTGTCACTATATCTCCATATCTGCAGCACTGGGATTACAGGTGCACACCACCATACCTGGCATTTTCTTGGGAAATTAGGATTTGAACTCAGGTCCTTTTGCTATGTAGCAAAGTCTCCAAAGCCATAAGTATAACTAACTTCTGATAGGGCTTGAGATATAACTCAATGGTAGAATTCTTGCTCAGGTCTGGGGTTGAATCTCTACCACATATACCCATTAATTTACACACACACACATACACACACACACACACACACACACACACACTGCTGTGATAGAACTGGGTTTGGTGTTAGCTAAATGACATCCTGTATCAGTCATTAGTACTTGGTAAATTCTCCAAAAAATAAAAATAATAATTGTTTATTGCTATTACCTAAAATTTCAGAAGACAGAGATGTGAACATAGGGCACTAGCAACCCACTGGAACCAAATGCCTAGCATGTTACTGAAGTTGATGCTCCATGAGCACTTGACCAATTTGGGAAGAGGACTAAGTTCACCAGAAATGACTACATGGCTCAAATTGCCACCCAAACAAACAAAAAAAAAGCAGATGGAAAATTACTTTTTATTGATCCTTTTAGAGTCACAGCATCTGAACTATCTCCATGGTGATAAAGTCTTCCATAGGGGGGATTTCCTCATGATAAGGATTGTAGAAATGTTCTCCACCCTTCCACCCTCCCCCCTCCCCCCAATAGAGAAAACAAGTGTTTGAATCACTTCTCAAGTTAAAGTGTGAATCCAAAGGAGAGTGGTGCTGGAATTTAACATTTTTGATTAATAATCCAGTGTTCTTTCCATATCACTTGAATATCACTAAAGATTGGTCAAAAGACGGGCGTGGTGGCACACGTTTTTAATCCCAGCACTCAGGAGGCAGAGGTAGGAGGATCATCATGAGTTCAAGGCCACCCTGAGACTACATAGTGAATTCCAGGTCAGCCTGGGCTAGAGTGAGACCCTACCTCGAAAAAACAAAAACAAAACAAAACAAAAAAAAAAGATTGGTCAAATAAGGTTGGGCAAGTTTAGTTTGACTAAGCTTTAGTTTCCTTACTAGCAGAGTGGAAACAATAGCAGTATCCTCCTGCAAAAAGTTATAGTGAAGATAAATGAGATGCTATATGTAAAACATTATGAATTGTGTCATATAACAAATATGTGTGATTATATACCAACAGAGTTCATCTGTCATGGTGAAACTGTTTCCTGGATGTGGCTAATGGACAAGGTCTTTAATGATGGGAAATTTTGTTATTTCTTTACATGTTTGGTTGCCTGTATAATTACCTTTTTAGCAAGCTAACACTTTTCTTCTGACAGTCATAGATTAATATGCAATTATAAGAAATAATACAGAGAAGTACCATGTGCCCTTCACCTAGTTTTCTCCAATGGTAGCAATTTAGCTAAACTATAGTACAGGATCACAACCAAGATGTTGATGTTGACATAATCTACCAATCTTATTCAGATTTTCCTAGTTTTACTTGCACTTCTTTGTGTGTATGTATTCAATCCTGTACAATTTTGTCAATTTTATGTGCTCATGTTTATACAATCCCAGTCAAGACACTAAACCATTGACCACAAGAATCTCTGGTCCTGTTCCATCTTGTAAACACACATTATCCCATCTCCTGTGTCCCCAGCCCATTGCCCATCCTGAAGCTCCAGTGACATAGCAGACATCAGGCTCTCACTTAGCATAATTCACTGGGGTCCATCCAGATTGTTGCTGCATCAATAGTTTGTCCTTTTCATTCTGTAGATTGCCTCTTTTGTAAGAATGACATTTTCACAATATTTATTCTTCCAATCCAAGAATATGGTGTCTTCTAGTGTCTAGTGTCTTCTTCAGTCTCTGTCCTGTGTGTTTTAAGGTTTTCAATGTAGAGATACTTCACTTCCTTGACTAGGATTATTTCAAGGTACTTTATTATTTTTTTTTGATGTAATTGTGAATAGGAATGATTCCCTGATTTCTTCCTTAGCATGTTTGTTGTTACTATATAAGAAGACTACTGATTTCTGTGAGTTTATTTTGTCTCCTGCTACATTGCTAAAAGTGTTTATCAGCTCTACCGGTTTCCTGGTATAGTATTTAGGGTCCTTTGTTTATAGAATCATATCATCAGCAAATACTGATAATTTGATCTCTTCCTTTACAATTTCTATCCCTTTTATGTGTGTCTCTTGTCTTGTTACTATAGATAAGATTTCTAGTACTATATTAAATAAAAGTGGGGGCTGGAGAGATGACTTAGCAGTTAAGTCGCTTGCCTGCAAAGCCTAAGGAGCCATGTTCTACTCTCCATATCCCATGTTAGCCAGATGCACAAAGGTGAGGCAAGCACAAGGTCACACATACCAACTAGGTGGCTCAAGCATCTGGAGTTCAACTTCACTGACTGAGGGCCTGGTGTGGCAATTCCCTCTCTGTCTTTCCTCTCTCTCTCTCTCTCTCTGAAATAAAATTTAAAAAAAAATTTTTTTTAAGTGGGCACAGTGGACACTTTTGTCTTGTTCCTGATTTTAGTGGAAAAGCTTCAAGTTTTTCCCCATTTACTATTATGTTGGCTGTAGGTTTTTCATAAATAGCCTTTATTATGATGAGATCTGTTCCTTCTATTCCCACTTTCTGTAGGACTTTTATCATGGAGGGATGTTGGATTTTATCAAATGCCCTTTCTGCATCTATTAAGATGATTGTGTAATTTCTGTGCTTTTGTCCATTTATATAGTGTATTACATTTATCAGTTTGCATATGTTGAACCATCTCTGCATCTCTGGGATAAAGCCTACTTGGCCAGGGGGAATGATCTTTTGATATATTCTTATATTCTGTTTGCCAATATTGTGTTGAGAATCTTTGCATCTATGTTCATGAGAGATCTTGGTCTGCAGTTTTCTTTCTTTGTCTTTGTCTGGTTTTGGTATCAGGGTGATGCTGATTTCATAGGAGTTTGGTAGAATTCCTTCCTTTTCTATTTTATGGAAAAATTGAGAAACATTGGTGAACATTCTTCCATGAAGGTCTGGTAAAATTCATCAGTGAATCTATCTGAGCCTGGACTTTTTTAGTTGCGAGATTTTTTTTTATAACTGCTTGGATCTCTGTACTTATTATAGATCTGTTTAAGTGGTCAATCTCATCTTGATTTAATTTTGAAAAGTAAAAAAATCAAGGAAGTCATCCATTTCTTTCAGACTTTCAAACTTAGTGGAGTATATGTTCTTAAAGTATGTCCTTATGATTTTCTGAATTTCTTTGGTATGTGCTGTAATGGTGCCTTTTTCATCTCTAATTTTATTATTTTGTGTCTCTTCTCTCTTTCATTTGGCCAGATTTCCTAAGGGTTTATCAATCTTATTTATCCTTTCAAAGAACCAACTCCTTATTTCATTGATTCTTTATAATTTTTTTGTTTCTATTTCATAATTTCTGCCCTATCTTTGTTATTTCTCCACACCTACTGATTTTTGTTTTGCCTTGTTCTTTTTCTAAGGCCTTAAGGTAGATAACTAAGTTGTTTACTTGAACCCTTTCTTAATATAGTCACTTAAAGCTATAAATATATTTCCCTCTTAGGACTGCCTTCATTGTGTCCCAAAGGTTTGGGTATGTTGTGCTCTCATTACTATCTGATTCTATGAATTTTTTGATTTCCCACTTGATTTCTTCATTGACTCATTCACCATGTAGTAGTGTATTGTTGAGTTTCCATGATTTTGTGTATGCTGTATAGCTTTTCTTGCTGTTGATTTGTAGTTTAATCCCATTATGATCAGATAGAGTGCAAAGGGTTATTTCAATTTTCCTGTATTTGTTAAGGTTTGCTTTGTGCACTACTCTATGGTCTATTTTAGAGAATGTTCCATGTGCTGCTGAAACAAATGTATATTCTGCAGCATTTGGGTGAAATGTTCTGTACATATGTTAGGTCCATTTGTTCTATGATCTCATTTAATCCAGATGCTTCTCTGTTTATTTTTGACCAGGATTACCTGTTAGTTGATGAGAGTGGGGTTGAAGTCACTGACTATAACTGCATTTGGTGTTATCTGTGACCTTAATTCTAATAGTGTTTGATGAAATTGGGAGCCCCAATGTTATGTACATATATGTTTAGGATTGTAAGGTGCTCCTAATGGACTGTTCCTGTAATCAATATTAAGTGACCTTCTTTACCTTTCTGAATTAATTTTGGTTTGAAATCTACCCTGTCAGATACTAGTATAGTGACACCTGATTGTTTTCTAGGCACATTTTCTTGAAATATTGTTTTCCAACCTGTCAACATAAGAAAGTCTTTATGTAAAGGTGGGTTTCTTAGAGGCAAGAAATAGAAGTATGTGTGTCTTTTGGTTTGGGGTGTTAAAGTCATTGATATTAAGAATTATTTTTGAAAGGTGTGTATTTTTTCTTGCCATTTTTCTTGTTTTGATATTCTTCTGGGTTTTCCTTTGCTCTCTTGTATTAACTACTATTTGAGTATGGTTTATTTTTTCCTTGTTCCTTATGTGTCTGCTTTTCTTTCTTTTTTGCATGGAGGATCCTTTCAAGTATTTTCTGTAGAGCTGGTTTAGTGTTCATATATTCCTTTAGCCTATTTTTTGTGGAGTGTTCTTATTTCTCCATCAATTTGGATGGGTAGCTTTGCTGGGAAAAGTAATCTTGGTTGACAGTTGTTACCTTGCAGAAATTGGAATACATCATTCCAAGCCCTTCTGGCTTTTCAAGTTTGTGTTGAGTAATTTGCTATTATCTTGATGGACTTGCCTGTGTATGTGACTTGATTTTTCTCTCTAACTGATCTCAATATATTTTCTTTAGTTTGTGTGTTTTGTAGTTTAATTATAATGTGATGGTGAGAGATTCTTTCCTAATTTTGTCTGTTTGCCTTGGAATCACTTCCCCTATTTGGAGGAAATTTTCTTCTATGAGTTTGTTGAAAATGCCAGCTATGCCTTTGAGGTGAAATTCTTCTTCTTCTACTATACCCTGAATTCTTATGTTTGTTCTCTTCATATTGTCTGGAATGTCTTGAAATTCCCATTCATGCCTTCCTATTAGTTTGTCTTTCTCTTTGTTGGATGTATTAGATCTGCCACATGGTCTTCTAGTTTTAGATATTCTGTCCTCTCCTTGATCCATTCTACTGGTGAGACTTTCTATAGAGTTTTCTCTTCTTTAAAAAAAAAATATGGAACACTTGATGAATTTGCATGTCATCCTTGCGCAGGGACCATGCTAATCTTCTCTGTATTGTTACAATTTTAGTATATGTGCTGCCGAAGCGAGCACCAGAATTTTCTTTTTTTCTTTTTTCTTTTCCTTTATTGGTTAGTTTTCTATTCAGCAAATACAGTCAGTATGGTACCATTATTAGGCTCATCCATGACCTACGCCCTCCCCTGAGCCCCTCCTTGTTGAGGTATACGGGTCACGCATTCTGGAGTTAGCCCACAGTTATGGGTAAGCTAAATGTCTCTGCATATCATGACCCAACATGTGGCTCTGACATTCTTTCCACCCCCTCTTCCACAAAATTTCCCTGAGCCATGTTAGGTTCATTTTTGGTCTGCTTCAGTGATGAGGTGTTGGGGGCCTCTGAGGCTCTGGCTCTCTGATTTGGTAGGAGTTGATTTTTCTCTGTGCTGATCTCCTTCCCCCTTATGCTGGTATCTGGTTCAACAGGAAAACAGTACCCTTGCTTGTTTCTCCAATTTTTCTTAGTTTCAGCCGGGGCCCTTTTGAGGTATGATGGGGTGGCTCTCTCCTTAGGATCTACATCTATCTGAAAAAGAGAAGCAGATTCTCCAACGGACAGTAAGTTAGCATCAGGACAAATGAGATAACCCTTTTTTTTTTTTGTAGAGACTTTAATAGGTGTAGGCCCTCTTGTAGCCCACAATTGATGGTAGCTTGATATTGGAGAGTGGGCTTATGCTTGGATATGGTTCTGACTTGTTTCCCAGCTCCAGCTATGGGTCCCATACCAGTGAGGGAATCAGTTAGCCGAACTGAGAGCAGTTGGTTCCCCACCATGGCTGTGTGCCACCACTGCACTTGTGTGGGCATCACAACAAGTTATTTGCTGCTAAGTGGGTTAGACCATGCGTTGCTTCGACACATATTGGTCATTTTCCCCCAGTCGCCCATGTAGCACCTTCTGGCACTAGATGCACTGACTGTCTGGGGACTGACTCTCTTCCAACTTCCAGCCATGTCATCCTAATTTGCATGTCAATCACATAAGGTGTCTTCAGCAGTAGGGTCTTACCACTAGCCTTTGGTGGGTCATCAAGTACTCTGACAGAAATCTGTCTGTCTTTTAGGAAACCTTGTAGGTCTCTCTGATCAAAAGCTCATTGTGGATGATAGCCCCATGCTGGTTCTGGGAGTTACAGGTCAGTGCCCACTAAGAAAATGAGGACAAAGATAACTAATATACAAGAGTTAGAGAGAAGAGAGAGAGAGAGAGAGAGAGAGAGGGAGAGGGGAAGTGAGGGAGGGAAGATGTAGAAGATTAAGGTTAGTCTTGATCTTACCCTCTCCAGTGTCATGTGGTTCAGGTGTTCCCTGTAAGGGCCTGGTGAAGGATCAGCCATTTGGTCTGTCTTTTAGTAAGTAGAAAATTATGGTACCATTGCTGTTTGGGTCTAGATTTGTGTTTCCCACCCCTTTGATGCCCTCCCCTCCCTCCCCTTCCATCCTAGTGTCTAGTCTAGGAGATGCTTGCTGGGTATGTAAGGTATCTTGGGTAGATTCAGTTTAGGTGCTGTAGATGAGTGAGACTATGTGGCGATTTTTTTTCTGTGATTGGGTAAGTTCACTGAGAATGATCTGTTCCAGGTTCAACCATTTTTCCTCAAATTTCATTGTGTCATTTTTTCTTACTGCTGTATAGAATTCCATTGTGTAGATATACCACATCTTAGTTATCCATTCCTCTACTGATGGACATCTGGGTTGATTCCAGCACTTAGCTATTACAAATTGAGCCGCTATAAACATGGTTGAGCAAATCTCTCTAGCCTGTGGTTTGAAGGTTTTAGGGTAGATGCCCAGTAAGGGAATAACTGGGTCTGTTGGTATCTCTATACTCAGCTTTCATTTGGATAGATGCAGAAAAGGCCTTTGACAAGATTCAACATCACTTCATGTTCAAAACATTGGAGAGAATTGGCATGGTTGGTTCATATCTCAACCTAATAAAGGCAATATACAAAGCTCCGAAGGCCCAAATAATACTTCATGGAGAGAGACTGGAGGAATTCCCATTAAGATCAGGAACAAGACAGGGTTGTCCACTCTCACCTCTGCTTTTCAATATAGTACTGGAAGTCCTAGCTCAAGCAATAAGACAGGAGAAGGAAATAAAAGGGATACAATTTGGAAAGGAAGAAGTTAAGTTAGCTTCATTCGCTGATGACATGATTATATATGTAAGAGACCCGAGAGACTCCATCCCAAAACTCCTGAAGGTGATTAACTCCTATAGCAAAGTAGCAGGATACAAAATCATTGCACAAAAATCAGTAGCCTTCCTTTATGCAAAGGACAAAGATACAGAAAAAGAAAAAAGGGACATAGTCCCATTTTCAATTGCAACAACAACAAAAAAATACCTTGGAATAATGTTAACCAAGGAAGTGAAAGATCTATACAACGAAAACATAAAAACACTCAAAAAAGAAATTGAGGAGGACTTGAGTGCGGCGAGCCCCCCCGACCAGCGGGAAAGAACAATCACCACACGAGGATCCTTCTTGATCACACTTTATTGGAGAGCTCTTGGTTAACAGGAGAGCGGATGGAGAAGGACGCGGGGGCGGGATGCGCAGCTACTTTTATAGGGGGATGGGCAATGAGGCACCTACTGATTGGCTGCTTACCCGCTTGTCACCACCAGGCGCCACGGGATAGGCTCAGGACAGGTTGCGTCAAGCGCATGCGCGTACCTTGAATACGGTTGGCGCGAAAGCACTGTCGTAAAATGAAGTTGAACGCCACGAGGTAGATGTGGTTTCCTGCAGTGCCAGCGACATCTAGTGGTGGGGACTAGATGTGGCTCCCTGCAGTTCCCCCTTTCTATTATAAAGCGCAGCAGGTGAAGGTAGAGGTTTGATCTCTGATAAACAAAAGGACATTGTGAAGACCCCAGGCCAGGTGGCCAGCCAGGCTGGTGCCTCACCCGTCCGGTACCTTTTCTCAGAGATGGGATGTCGGTACCAACCCATATGCAATCAAACATGCCTTCCATGAGGCTGCTAAGAGCATACCTCATGTGCAGTACTTTGTCTCGCAGCCTGAGCGCCAATGAATGTCGTGTTCCCAACACCAACCCTCTGCTCCTCCTTGTATAATGAGCACCTTAGGCCCTAAGGGGGCAGGGGCCAGGGAAAAACTAGGTGTTTTTCAGGGCCGACAGCCAAATCTGGGGGGAGGATCCACACTCCAAAGCGGCCAGTGCTTGAGAAATAACTACCTTGTCCCGCCTGGTCTGGGCTTGCAGGCGACAAATCAACCAGAGGCACAGCGCACAGCCCCCAAGGCAGCAAACTGCAAACATCCCTACCCCTACCCACTCCTTGAAGAAGGAAAAGGCAGAGGAAAGCCAAGAGGTAAAACCCTCAGCCAGGCTAAGGTCCACTCGCGTGGAATTGATCATAACAATAGCTTGTCTTAGTTCTTCCAATTCCGCATCAAAATCTAGGGACCAATTCCCTGCCAAGTACAAGGACAGTTGCTTTGACAGATTTGCTGCCCTTGTAAAGTTTTCATATTGAACACTAGTGATACATAAGGCATTAAGTTTCCATTCACATCCCAACTGAGCGATTTGCCAAAGAACATCAATTTGCTCCTGAACTAGGTCCACCCTTTGATTTAGGATCATAATGCCACCTTTGAGTTGGGAATTTAAATTTGATTGTGTGTCTAAGGCGGCAGCTGTGGAAGAAGCCAAGGTATTTAAGGTAGAGGCGGTTTGAACGGAAGAAGCCATGGCTACACCAGCGGCTGTAGCTGCGGCAGCAGCAGCCGCCACCGCAGCAATAACAGCGGCCGTAATTCCAAAATCTCTCTTATGCCTGAACAAAGACAATGTACTAGGAGCCTCTACAGGCACGGGGACCCAACGGGGGACCCTAAGTACCATGGCTCTGTGATAGAGTGTTGCGTCCCAACATTGGGACAAATAACAAGAAGCATTAGAACAATTGCTGAAAGAAAAGTTACTAAGGACAAACATGAATGGTGGATGGACACACACCGGGGTGGGGGCATAAGAGGCATTTTTTCCTAGGTATTTTCCTATCCGGGTGACACCCCCGAGCACTCTCCCATATCTCCATTCAAGGAATTCGTTCAGGAATAGTAGCTCATGGACTACTCCAGACACATTATTACGGGCAACTGTCCCCCCCCCGTAATAAAACAAAGGGTGTCATATCTGTGCAGCTACCATTAACCCCACACAGAACCCACTTTGAAAATGGGTTCATAGTACTATCCTGTAGAAATGGTCCCTCCGTCCACGACAACTGTAAAGGAAAAGGCCCTTTCATATTCAGGGAATAAGTAAAGGTCCGTCCCACATCTGCCCAGCCCACAGTACTGGACTGGCATTCCGTCCATGGCCAAAGGTCCCCTTCATAAGTTCCCATACAGTGAGGTGCCAGGCGTGGTTGAGGCAGAGTCACAGTACCTCTCTGGCCACGAAAAAAGGTACCATTGAGCCATATCACCTCTTCTGAGAAGGGGTAACTATAAGCTTTGTGGGACGAATTCCGGAAGGTAGATTCTGGGCCCCATCTCCTGTTCCCCCTAAACCAAGCAAATGCCTGCCTCTCCAGTTGTATACAAGAGTCACGTTCACGGGCGAGAGTAAAGCAGAGACTTCCACTTTCCTCGAAGTGTCGAGCCTCCCCCAGGGGGGCAAGGGTCAGGTCTTTAACAACCGTAGGGAGATTGAGACCTTGCTGAGTAGTGAAGAACCGAGGAAGGACTCTCGCCGTGTGGCGAACAGGCAGGGGCTTGGGGAAAACAGACAGGATGCCCCAGCGCAATTCTCCTCTACTAGTCTCCAGGCACATAAGGATCAGCATCCACAGGATCTTTGGCACTCGTACTTGGATGGCCATCCTCGTCCCCTGGACTCTCCTCTGGAGTTGATGTCAGCGTCTTGACTAGCCGGGCCGGGACCCAATGTGGCGATTCCTGGTCCTGTGGAAAGACACAAACAGCTCCCCTGGATCTTACCAAAGCAGGATCCGGTCCCTTCCATTTATTATCCAACACATCCTTCCACATGACCAGTTCCGGATGTGCTTGTGCCCCCTGGTGGCAATGTCTGTCTGCTGCAGACCTATCATGAACATCCAAAACTAAAAAATTAAGGGTATAGAGTGCTAGAGAGACTCTCTCCTTGGGGGTTGCATTCTCCGCTATCCCCCTTCGTTGTTTAAAAAGGATAGCTTTTAAACTTTTATTTGCTCTCTCCACAATACCTTGGCCTTGTGGGTTGTAAGGTAGGCCAGTAGTGTGGGCAACCTGCATCTGGGCACAGAAGGCACGAAAGCCAGAGGAAGCATAAGCAGGGCCATTGTCAGTCTTTAGGCGTCGCGGTTTTCCCCAAGACGCCCAGGCTTCCAAACAATGAGTTTTTACATGAGTAACCTTTTCCCCTGCAAGAGGAGAAGCATGTATGATTCCTGAGCAAGTATCCACCGAGACGTGCAGGTATTTAAGCTTGCCAAATTCCAAGACATGAGTAACATCCATCTGCCAAAGATCACCAGGTCTTAGGCCCCGTGGGTTCACACCCACATGTGGAGAAGGCAGGAAAGTGACACAGGATTGACAAGCCTTAACAATATCACGTGCCTCGGACCTAGAAATGGCAAAGGTCTTTCTTAAGGTGTTAGCAGGAACATGATACAGTCTATGGAACTCGGTGGCCATATCTTTAGGACTACTCATGGCTAACATAGTCATCCGCGTGGCTTTGTCTACCAAGTCATTTGCTTGAGATATAGGTCCTGGTAACAAGGAGTGAGCACGAACATGGGTAACATAGAAGGGGGAGGAGCGTTGCCAAATGAGAGATTGAATTTGAGAAAGAATGTTTGAGACAGGACTAGCAGAACGAATAAAAGCAGCAATTTCCAGTCCAACAACTGCATTAGCCACATACTGTGAGTCTGTGAACAAATTAAAGGGACTACCAAAAGTCTGAAACACCTCCAAGACAATCATGCATTCCACAATTTGGGGAGAGTCAGGCCTATAGAACTTCACCACAGGTTCTGAGCCCTGAACCATATAAGCTCCGCGACCTGTTTTTGAGCCATCAGTGAAAATGGCAGGGGCTGAGGGCAAAGGGCCCTTTGATGTGACCCGGGGAAAATAGACTAAATTTTTTTCCACGAAGGACAGAATGGGGCTTTTTGGGTAATGGTTATCTATAGGATTTGGAAAAGCACACATAAGAATGCTCCATTCATCAACCGTACCGGATAGAGTCTCTACTTGTTCCTTAGTATAGGGGATGATAAGTTTATCAGGCAACTTTGCAAAATGAGTTAGGCACAATTTCAAACCCAAACAAGCCTGTTGGGCAACCAACTGTGGGAAGTACTGCAGGGTACGAGCTCCCAAGGAATGTCCATGAATCCACAAAAGAGGGCCGTCCTGCCATAACACTCCCGTGGGGACATCCCTTGTTTTTAGAATACAAAGAAGAAGTGGACTAGAAGGGTCAAAGCGTTTAAGCTGTGCCTTCATAAGGGCCTTTTCTATTTTGCTTAAGGCTTGACGAGCTGGCTCAGTGAGCACACGAGGAGAGGTAATCTCAGGATCACCCTCCAAAATGGAAAACAATGGTAACAAATCTGCACGGGGGACATGGAGAAAACCTCGCAACCAATTAATGTCCCCCAAAAGTTTTTGAAAATCATTTAATGTATGCAAGTGGGAGGTACGGATGCAAATTCTTTGAGGTTTCACAGACTGAAGGCCAATGACGGACCCAAGGAAATTTACTGAATCCGTTTGCTGGACCTTCTCTGGGGCAATAAAAAGACCCTTATGTTCCAATGCCTTGACGACCTCCTGAAAGGAGACATGCAAAACATCTAAGGTAGGGGCTGTGAGTAGGATATCATCCATATAGTGGATCATACGTAAAGAGGGGAACTGTTGTCTTACTACAAATAACACTGAGTCTACATAAAGCTGGCACATAGTGGGACTGTTGGACATCCCTTGTGGCAACACACGCCACTGAAAGCGGGCATCAGGCTTCTCATGATTTACAGCTGGTAATGTGAAAGCAAAACGCTCTCTGTCCTGAGGGCAAAGGGGTATGGAGAAAAAACAGTCTTTAATATCTAAAACCATCACTGGCCATTCCCTGGGGAGAGCAGAAAGCGCTGGCAGGCCCCTCTGAACTGGGCCCAGGACCTGCATTTGAGCATTGGCAGCCCTCAAATCATGTAATAATCGCCACTTTCCAGAGGACTTTTTAATCACAAATATAGGTGTGTTCCAAGGGGAAATAGAGGGCTCCAGGTGGCCTAACTGCAATTGTTCCTCAATTAACCTCTGGGCTGCTTCCAGTTTTTCCTGTGAGAGGGGCCACTGAGGAACCCACACTGGCTTATGAGTCATCCAGGGTATGGGCACCTGTTCAAAATTGGAAGCAGAATTTTCAGTGGTCCCTAAGAAAAACCCAACCCAAAGCGATCCAGCTTCTCCTCCGGGATGATGGGCTGAGGTCGCCCTTGAAGGTGCTTCCCTAGACCTGAGCCTGGAACAAAGCCCTGAATTTTCATCATATTTTTACTAGCTTCTGAATACTCATTGGTCAAGCGGAGATTCATCTGGGTCTGAATATCTCTTCCCCATAAATTAATGGGAACATCCAACACAAAAGGTTGGATTTTTCCCTTTTGACCCTCTGTAGTGGTCCATGTTAACTCCTTTGCACTCATATGTGGTGTTTTAGCAAACCCTAAGCCTTGCAAGATCTGAGCTGATCTCTGCAAGGGCCAGGCTTTTGGCCAAGAATCCAATTTTATTATACTTTTATCTGCCCCAGTGTCCACCAGTCCTGAGAATTCTCTTCCTTCTATGGTCAGGCGCAGAAGGGGTCTTTGATCCAACTCCAAAGACAAGCAGGTCAAGTCCACACCGGTAGACCCAAGGCTCTTGTCACCCCTTTCCTTATCTAGTGCAGGAAATAGAG
This sequence comes from Dipus sagitta, assembly GCA_036346955.1. Lineage (NCBI taxonomy): Eukaryota > Metazoa > Chordata > Mammalia > Rodentia > Dipodidae > Dipus > Dipus sagitta. The sequence goes on from CM070780.1 coordinate 42,759,827, forward strand.
AATGGTTAGAAGGCAAAATCAGCAATTGGGCAATACGGTCCCCAGGGGCCACTGACACTGCCCCATGGGGGGAATGACAAAGAATTTTAATTACACCTGTATAATCTGGATCGATAACACTGGGGAAGACTATGAGACCCTTTAAAGTAGAGGAGGAGCGCCCCAAAAGAAGGCCCACCGTATCTCTCGCTAGCGGGCCAGACACATCTGTGTCCAGGATTTGCACGCCCATTTCCGGAGTTAAGACCAATCCGGAGGTGGCACAGAGGTCCAGGCCTGCGGAGCCCGATGTTGCTCTCCGGGCTGAGGCAGCGGGGGACCTGGCGCCACAGTCACCGGGACCTGAGGTGTCTGCATTGCCCCATAGATTTGTGGGCCCTGGGGACGTGGGCCCTTCTCCCCGTTTTTTTGGTCCTGATTACTTGAAAGAGGGGGGAGGGGCAGACCATTAATATCCCTCACAGATCTACATTCATTAGCCCAGTGTTTTCCCTTCTTACATCTAGGACAAGTCCCAGGGGGGCGCTGTGCCGGTCCCGCATCTCGGACAGGGGCTGGGCTATCCGCTTGAGGACATTGGCGTTTAAAATGTCCCAATTGACCACATCGGAAACAGCCCTTTTGAGTCCCTGTCCGTTGAGCCTTAGCGGCAGCTATGACCGCTGCTGCTAATCCTGCATTAGACAGAGGACCCCCTATCTCTCGACAGGCTTTGAGCCAGTCATCCAATGTTCCCCTTCTTACTGATTGTATAGCCTTTTTGCACTCCTTAGTGGCCTGTTCAAATATTAGCTGTTGTATAAACGGCATGTTGTGGTCAGCAAGGCCAATTGTCTTTTCTGCCACTTCCAACATTCTAGCTGAGAAATCAGAAAATGGCTCTGTAGAGCCCTGAACAATCTTAGTCAACTGTCCTGCGGCCTCTCCCTTATTGTGGAGCTCCTTCCATGCCTGATAATGAATATTATTAATTTGGATATACACGTCTGGATGAAAATTAAGTTGATCTGTAAGAAAGGGACCAGTCCCCAGAAGCATATCAGAAGTCCAGTCCCAGTCCCCTTTCATAATATTCTGCCTAGCTTGTTCTTGGGCTTTATCAGAAATCAGTGATCTGAAATCCAAATATTGCCCCCTCGTTAGACAAGCCCGGGCTAAATCTAACCAATCACCAGGAGTAAGGGTGCGCTGCGTGAGTCTGCGAAGCAGCATAAGAGAATAGTAAGCAGTGGGTCCAAAGTCTTTGCAGGCCTGAACTAAATCTTTAAGTTCCGTATAGGGGATTGGCTCCCAGCCTCTTTGATTGGTAGTGGTATTCAAAAGAACCGGGAAAGCGGAGGCCAGGCGGGACCACGTCCGCGGCTTAACAAAATGGCAGCGATCCTCGGCTGGGACATAGGGGGGGGGAACATGAGGGCGTGGCAGAGCACTAGGCGGTGCTCGGTTTCGAATACCAACTTCCTCTTTTAAGGCACTCCTCCCCCTAACCGCGGGAGGGCAGACACGCCTGCCCACAAACTGAGTATCCTGAGCACAATGTAAAGCTGCCTCCTCTAAATCCTGTCCCTCTGTCCCACTGGAGTCCTCCTGATCAGAAGCAGAACTACTGCCGTGATCATTTCGTATACTCAGGTGTCGCAGCGGCTGTAGGGAAGGATATAACCCCACAGCCCCCTGCTGCGGCGGGGCCCTAGGGAAGTCCTCACCCCTCCTGTGCATACAGCCGGAGCCCTCATTACTCTCTTCTAACGGGGGTGCCTTCTCCTCTACATGGCAGGGAACCTTTTCCTTGAAATGACTGGCCACATTGGGAACTCCTCCCGGGAACTGACTGGCCCTTTTTTCCTGTACTTCCTTATATAATCTGGGTTTGCTATCCCCACTTGCATCAGAATCTGACAAACTATCCTGATGTTGTCTGAGCCGTCTCCGGCCCTCCTGAAGTGGGTCCGGGTGGCTTCCAGAACGTAAACAAGAATGTATCATCCTCCAGAAAGGGAGGGTACCTCGACCTAAGTGACCCTCCTCACTAGCCGCCTCAAGGTCTTTACCCAGCTTTTCCCATGAGGGCAATGAGAGATCTCCGGACGCCGCAAACCATGGAGCCGCAGCATCAATGTCTTTAACAATCTTTTTAATAGTGGCATTAGAGACCTTTAGATCACGTTGTTTCAAAACTTCCTTTATAGGCTGAGTAAAATCAATGGGAGAATACCGGGCACTCGATGTATTGCCCATCACGAGCTGGAAGGCTGGAAATAAAACTAACAGCCAGCCCCACGTTAGCTATCGAGGATTTATCTGACTCGAGGCTCCAAGGACCAGAGCCGCGTTGTCTACCGCGGGTTTAACCGGTCCAGGCAATCAACAGACTAGGCAAGACAGAAACAAACGCAAAACAATAGAAAGACCCAGACAAAACAAACCGAAAACAGCAAGAACAGCGAGGCCCTCAGACACGGACATGACTGAGACACAGAAAAGAAAAGAAAAAAAAAAGAATGACTTACCGGTACCTTCCTCTCCGTGTGTCAAGTTCTGAATCCTCCTTTGGTCCTTCGCCTGGTGACCACAAGGCTCCCAGCGTCCCGGGATTTTCGGCACCAGTTTGCGGCGAGCCCCCCCGACCAGCGGGAAAGAACAATCACCACACGAGGATCCTTCTTGATCACACTTTATTGGAGAGCTCTTGGTTAACAGGAGAGCGGATGGAGAAGGACGCGGGGGCGGGATGCGCAGCTACTTTTATAGGGGGATGGGCAATGAGGCACCTACTGATTGGCTGCTTACCCGCTTGTCACCACCAGGCGCCACGGGATAGGCTCAGGACAGGTTGCGTCAAGCGCATGCGCGTACCTTGAATACGGTTGGCGCGAAAGCACTGTCGTAAAATGAAGTTGAACGCCACGAGGTAGATGTGGTTTCCTGCAGTGCCAGCGACATCTAGTGGTGGGGACTAGATGTGGCTCCCTGCACTTGAGAAAATGGAAAGACCTCCCATGTTCCTGGATAGGCAGAATTAACATTGTGAAGATGACAATCCTACCAAAGGCAATATACAGATTTAATGCAATTGCAATTAAAATCCCTACCTTGTTCTTCACAGAGATAGAAAAAATGATCTCAAATTTCATATGGAAAGGCAGAAGGCCTCACATTTCCAAACATATCCTCAGCAAAAGAAATACCTCTGGTGGCATCACCATACCTGATCTAAAGCTATATTACAAAGCCATAGTAATAAAAACAGCATGGTACTGGCATAAAAACAGGAGTATAGATCAATGGAATAGACTTGAGGACCCGGACTTTGGGTCAAGCAACTATAGCTACTTGATATTCGATAAAGGCCCAAACAATATAGGCTGGAAAAAAGACAGCATCTTCAACAAATGGTGCTGGACAAACTGGATAACCATATGCAGGAAACTGAAACTTGATCCACACATTTCACCTTGCACTACACTCAAGTCCAAATGGATCAAAGATCTCAATATAAGACAAGAAACTCGTATACTACTGGAAGAAAATTTAGGAAGTACTTTCCATGATATAGGAATGGAAAAAGACTTCCTGAAGAAAACCCCAGTAGCTCATGAACTTAAACCGTCACTTAACCAATGGGATCACATGAAGCTGAAGAGTTTCTTTACAGACAAGCAAACAATAAGCAAAGCCAATAGATCACCCACAGAATGGGAGAAAATATTTGTGGGTTATCCAACTGATAGAGGCTTAATCTCTAGAATCTACAAAGAACTCAAAAATCTAAACAGTAAGAAGTCAAACACCCCACTCACAAAATGGGGCAAAGAGCTGAACAGGCAGTTTACAGAGGAAGAAATAGAAATGGCAAACATACACTTAAGAAAAAGTTCATCATCCCTAATCATCAGAGAAATGCAAATTAAAACAACTATGAGATTCCACCTTACCCCAATAAGGATAGCAAACATCAAAAAATCAAGTAAAAATAAATGCTGGCGAGGATGTGGAGAAGTAGGAACACTCATCCACTGTTGGTGGGAATGTAGGATGGTACAACCACTTTGGAAAGCAACATGGAGACTTCTGAAAAAGCAGAGTGTTCTTTTTGACTTACACTGTTTTTCATTTCTAGTACTTTGGATTGGTATTTTTTCATTATTTCTATTTCCTTATTCATGTCTTGTGTCAACCTTCTTATTTCACTAAGTTGGTTTCCTGTGTTCTCCTTCAGAAGTTTGTTTTCTTCTTTGATTCCTTTGATTTCTTCCTTTGGTTTCTTAGAGCATAAATGTAATCAGTTTTTTAAAATAATTGTCATGCATTTCATCTAAAACAGTCTCAATGGGGGTCATTTATGATGGATATCGTTTTGGTGGTATTGTATTGTCTTAATTTATGGGTTTCTTGTATTATAATGTAGAGATTTTTGTGTCTTAAGTTAATTTGAAGCTTGGGTTTTCTAATTATCTGCAGTGTTCTTAGCCATATAAATCTGACCTTATGTGTCTTTAGGGTAGGAGTAAGCTGCTAAGTGTAGCTCTTATACTAAAAAAAATAAAAATAAAAAAATAAATAAATAAATAAATAAAAACTAGGTGTTGAGTTTACTTGCTATTCAAGTATTCTAGTATACTGGGTGGAGCAATTTACTGGCAAATTCTTAAATTCAACTGAGCAATATACACATTCAATCCAAGCCAGCACAGAGTATTTATGCAGTAGTGGCAATTAAAACAAACAGATAATCTAATAAGGCCAAAGTCCCCAAGGGTGTGTTGCCACACACCTTTAATCCTGTCAACTAAGAGGTTGAGATTTCTGGTCTGAAATGAGTTGCAGATCAGCCTGGGGCTGAGTCAGACCCTGCACCCAATAATGTCAGAAGGAAAAGAAAAAAGGTCCTATGAATCAGGGTACATAAAAGGCAATAATAGTCAACCCCAAAATATAGCTTATTTGAGAATGGTAAAGCCAACCAAGATTATGTAACACATAACCTGCCCTGATATAGAAAGAGAGATTAGCACTTCCAGTGCAAGCCTATGTACCTGTCTTTGTGTAAATAGGCCCTATTATTTTTTGGGATGGCTTCCAACCTCACCAGTGCTGAGTGCCCACTTTGATTCCTCTGTGCAATGCTGTGGATCTAATTCTGGCCAGTTTTCTCCTTTCTGGAAGATCTGATTCTTTCTTGCTTTTCTGCTGTGGTTGATAATAACCTATATATCTTCACTTTTTGGTAGAAGAGTGTATTTTGCTGTTTTTCTGCTTACTTCCTTCCCTAGGCTGCTTTGGTGTGGCTACTATGCCCCTTATTTTTAAATGTTTTAATTTGATAGAGAGAGAGAGAGAGAGAGAGAGAGAGAGAGATCAAATGGTTGCACGAGGGCTTCTAGACACTGCAAACAAATTCCAGGCATATGTGCCATCTTGTGCATCTGGCTGTATATGGGTACTAGGGAATTCAACCTGGGTGCTTTGGTTTTGCCCACAAGAGCCTTAACCACTAAACTCTCCCTCAACCTCCCCTTATTAAAAAATATTTTTATTCATTTATTTGGAGAGAGAGTGTGTGTAAGTATGAGCATGCCAGGGCTTCCTGCACTTTAAATGAACTCCAAACCACTTTGCATTTTGCTTTACTGAGTACTCCCTGGTGGGCTCCCTACCCCCTGCCTTCCACATGGCAGGAACTCTCTGTGGTTTCTCTTCTTTCATTCTCTTAATCTAACAAAGTCAAAGTATTACTCTGCAGTCTATGGATTTTAATTATTTAAACTCATAAGATAAGGATCCAGGGATACCTTGTGTACACCATCCAACAGCGTTTGGATAAATAGGAAATGGGGACTCAACATGTAAAAATATGATTTAATGGAGGGTCAGAAGGATGCACTGTAGTGCTTCTTGAATGGACTGTACTTGCAGCTTTTATTAAGATTCAGGCAGTCAAAGCTATAAGGAGTCTGAGCATAAGACAGATCAGATCATAAGCAACAAAAATAATGCTGGTGGTATCACCATACCTGATTTTATACTATATTGCAGAGCCATAGTATCAAAAACAGCATGGTACTGGCACAGAAACAGACACATACATCAATGGAACAGAATCGAGGACACAGATGTAAGTCCAGCCAGCTACAGCCACTTGATCCCCAACAAAAATGCTAATTGGGAAAAAGACAGCCTCTTCAACAAATGTTGCTGTGAAAACTAGATATCTATATCTATGAAAATCTAGATATTTATATGTATATGAAAATAAATCCTTATCTCTCTCCATACATAAGAATTAACTCCAAATAAATTGAAGACCTTAATATCAGACCCCAAACTCTGAAATTGCTAGATGACAAAGTAGGAGAAAACCTTCAACATACTGGAATAGGCAATGACTTTCTGAATATAACCCCAGTGGCTCAGGAGATAAAACCACTAATCAGCCACTGGGACCTCTAAAAATTACAAACTTTTGTGTAGCAAAGGACATTGTGAATAGAGCAAAGAGGCAACCTACAGAATGGGAGAAAAATCTTTGCCAGCTACACATCTGACAGAGGATTAATATCCAGGATATACAAAGAACTCAAAAACAGCTCAATAATAAGAAAAAAACAATTTAAAAATGGGCTATGAAACTAGAGAGTTCTCAAAAGAAATCCAGATGATATATGAACATCTAAAAAACTGTTCTACATCCTTAGCCATGAGGGAAATGCAACTTAAAACTACTTTGAGGTTCCATATCACTCCTGTCAGAATGGCTATTGTCAAGAAAACAAATGACAATAAATAATGGTGAGGATGCAATAACAGAGGAACCCTTCTACACTGTTGGTAGGAATGTAAACTGGAACAGCATTATGGAAATCAATGTGGAAGTTCCTGAGATATCTAAAAATAGATCTTCCATATGACCCAGTTATATCACTCCTAGGCATACATCCAAAGGACTCATCCCACTACCTTAGAAATACTTGCACATCCATGTTTCTTGCCACTCTATTCACAGTAGCTAGGAAATGGAACCAGCCTACATGTCTCTCAACTGATGAGTAAAGATTATGTGGTACATTTATACAATGGAGTACTATTCAGTGGTAAAGAAAAACAAAATTATAAAATTTTCAGGGAAATGGATGGACCTGGAAAAGATTATACTTAGTGAGGTAACCCAGGCCTAGAAAGCCAAGTGCTGAGTATTCTCTCTCATATGTGGATCCTAGCTACAAATGTTTGGACTTGTGTATGAGTTGGAATAAAACTCAGTAGCAGAGGACAGTAATCTAGAGAGGGGCTATAAGGGAGGGAGGAGAGGGGAGGACTTAAGGGGATGGTATTGCATTTATCTAGGTAGATAAACAGATTACTGGTGTTGGCAAGGCAAGTGAGGTCAGGGGAATATATTGAGTAAAGGAATGGTGGGGGCAAGGTTAATCAAAATCTAAGAGGGGGACTTCCAGGTAAGATGGCGGCATAGGAGCCATGCCAAACCAGCATAGGGAGGGATTTAAGCAAAACCCCAGAAAAATACACTGTTCTTCTGAAAAGTGAAGGAGTATAGACACAGCAGAGAAGCCAGAGAGACTAAGATCCAACAGAAAGGAGGAAAACGGCCGATCCTCATGATCTGCGCACCTGCCTGGCAGTGCCCCACCAGGCGCGCCAAGTGGCAGCAACAGCAGGGACCAAACAAGGGGATTTTCAATTTCATCAGCCTCCTTGAAAAGTTAAGAAAACAGAAGTAAAGACAGCTGAGATCAACCAAAGGGCTACTGAAAGGGATACAGGTGGAACTGCGTGTGCAGCTGCAGAAGTCTGAAATCCCCCAACCCCCATCAGAACCAGGAACCTCCTGCATTCAGCTCCCAGCGGCAGCACAGCCAGCAGAGCTGATCCAGCCCCACAGCACAACACTGAGGGATCAAGTTGGGCACTCAGCATTGGTGAGATTACCCCAAAAGTGTTGCCCCAAAAGGTAACCAACTGACAAAAAACAGGTACATAGACCTGCATTGGAAGAGCTAATCTCTCTTTCCTTATCATGGCAGGTTATGAGATATATATTCTTGGTTGGCTTTTCCATTTTCAAATAACCTGTACTTGGGGGTTGAGTATTGTTGCCTTTGATGCTTTCATATTTATAGGGCCTTTGTCTTTTGCTTCTGTCATTAATGAGGGCAGGATCTGATCCATATCCAGGTTGACCTGGAACCCAATTCAGAACAGAAATGGATGATTTACTTGATTCATATGACCTACCAAAATTAAATCAAGATGAGATAAACCATATAAATAGACTTATAACAAGTATGGAGATCCATGAACTTATAAAAAGCCTCCCAACTAAAAAAAGTCCAGCCCCAGATGGATTTACTGCTGAATATTACCAGACCTTTATGGAAGAACCACTGCTTCTCAAACTTTTCCATAAAATAGAAAAGGAAGGAATTCTACCCAACTCTGTCTATGATGCCAGCATCACCCTCATACCAAAACCAGACAAAGACAGAATTAAAAAAAAAGACCAATCTCCCTCATGAACATAGATGCAAAAATTCTGAACAAAATATTGGCAAACAGAATACAAGCATATATCAAAAAGATTATTCACCATGACCAAGCTGGCTTTATCCCAGGCATGCAAGCATGGTTCAACATATGCAAATTGATAATGTAATACATCCTATAAATCATCTGGAAGACAAAAATCACATGATCATCTCGATAGATACAGAAAAGGCATTCAAAAAAACCAACATCCTTTCATGGTAAAAGTATTATAGACACTGGGAATAGAAGGAACATATCAGCATAATAAAGGCTATTTATGACAAACCTACAGCCAACATAATACTAAATGGAGAAAAACTTGAAGCTTTTCCACTAAATTCAGGAACAAAATAAGGGTGTCCACTGTCCCCACTTTTATTTAATATAGTACTGGAAGTCTTAGCTATAGCAATAAGGCAAGAGACATTCATAAAAGGGATACAAATTGGAAAGGAAGAGATCAAATTATCACTATTTGCAGATGATATGGTTCTGTACATAAAAGACCCTAAAAACTCTACCAGCAAAGTGTTAGAGCTGATAAACACGTTTAGCAACATAGCAGGATACAAAATAAATACACAGAAATCAGTAGCTTTCCTATGTCCTAACAACAAACATATGAAGCAAATCACTCCCACACTTCACAATTGCCTCAAAAAAATAAAATAAATAAGCAAATAAAGTACCTTGGAATAAACTTAACCAAGGAAGTAAAGGATTACTACAATGAGAACTTTCATACAATCAAGCAAGAAATTACAGAAAACACAAGGAAATGGAAAGACATTTCATGCTTTTGGATTGGAAGAATCAATAATGTGAAAATATCAATCTTACCAAAAGCAATCTACACATTTAATGTAATCCCCATTAAAATTCCAATGGCATTTTTCACAGAAATAGAAAAAACAATCCTAAAATTCATTTGGAACCACAAAAAACCTCAAGTAGCCAAAACGATTGTGAGCAACAAAAATAAGGTTGATGATATCACCATACCTGATTTTAAGCTATATTACAAAGCCATAGTAACAAAAACAGCATTGTATTGGCAGAAAGACAGACATGTAGATCAATGGTACAGAATGGAGCACCCAGATGTTAATCCAAGCAGCTCCAGCTATCTGATTTTTGACAAAAATGCCAAAAATATTCATTGGAGAAAAGACAGCCTCTTCAACAAGTGGTGCTGGGAAAACTGGATATCTATATGTACAAAGATGAAAATAGATCCTTTTCTTTCTCCATGCACAAGAATCAAATCCAAGTGGATCAGAGACCTTAATATCACACCTGAAACTCTGAAATTGCTCGAGGAAAAGGTAAGGGAAACCTTTCAACATATAGGCATAGGTAATGACTTTCTGAATATAACCCCAATTGCTCAGAAAATAAAACCACTAATTAACCACTGGGATCTCATGAAATTACAAAGCTTTTGTACAGCAAAGAATACTGTGAATAGAGCAAGGAAACAACCTACAGAATGGGAGAAAATATTTTCCAGCTACACATCTGACAGGAGATTAATGTCCAGAATATACAAAGAACTCAAAAAACAGAACAATAAGAAATCAAACAACCCAATTTAAAAAAATGGGCTATGGAACTAAATAGAGAGTTCTCACTGGAAGAAATATAGATGGCATATAAACATCAGGGAGTTGCCAATTAAAACTATCTTGAGATTCCTTCTCTTTCCTTTCAGAATGGCTACCATGAAGAAAACAAATGACAATAAATGTTGGCGAGGATGCCATAAAAGGAGAACCCTTCTACATTGTTGGTGGGAATGTAATCTGGTATAGCCATTGTGGAAATCAGTGTGGAGTTTCCTGAGACAGCTATAAATAAATAAGTTTATCATATAATCCAGCTATAGAACTCCTATGCATATATCCTAATGACTCTTCTCACTACTTTAGAGATACTTGCACAACCATGTTTACTGCTGCTCTAGTCACAATAGCTATGAAATGGAATCAGCCTAGATGTGCCTCAACTGATGAGTGGATAATGAAGATGTGGCACATTTACACAATGGTATTCTATTCAGCAGTGAAGAAACATGAAATTATGAAATTCGCAGGGAAATGGATGGATCTGGAAAGGATTATACTAAGTGAGGTAACCCAGGCCCAGAAAGCCAAATGTTGCATGTTCTCTCTCATATGTGGATCCTAGCTACAAATGTATAGACTTGTGTGTGAGTTGGAACCAAAAATCAGTAGCAGAGGCCCATAAGCTAGAAAAAGGCTATAAGGGAGGGAGGAGAGGGAAGATCCTAAGGGGATGGTATTGTATATATGCAAGTAGAACAGATTACAGGGAGGGGAAAGGCCTAAGGGAGGTCAGGGGAAGAGATTATATAAAAGAAGGTTGAGGGGAGGGTCAATCAAAATTCAAGATATTATGAATAAGACATAAGAAAATCTACTTTCTTGAATAATGGCACACCCAGAAGCCATAGATTGTTACTAGAAATTTTTCAGTGCCAGGGATGGGATACCTTCCAGTGAGTTGTTGGCCAGGGATGACCCTGTTGCCTCCAAAACATTATAGGCTTGGTTTCCCATGAGAAAGAGAAGGTAAGACCCTATTGCTGAAGACTTCACATGCCTGAGCAGCAAAGTCATTGAGAAACCAAGCTGGTGCTAAGCAGAAAACCTTCTCCCTGTATCTCAGCCCACTGAAAGCTGGAAAAAGCTGCACTGTATGCAGCCTTGTGGGAGACAGAAGTCATCATCAATGAAAACAGTGGACACTCAAAGTCTCAAGTTTGACCAGACAGGCCAAATGACTGAACGGGTGCAATAGTGGCATGTCTGCTCTGGGGGAAACCAACTGCTCTTTAACTGGACTGAAGGTGTGCTCTATAGGAGGGAATGTATGCCTGGTACTGAAAACCTATCAAAAGCCTATGGCAGGAGAGGTCATGAGCCTTAGAGGTATAAAGCCTGCTCTTGTCTGGATAAATGCATATATTACTTTCACCAAATTGTGCTGAAGCACTACACTTAATGTTCATATTCATATATTAATGCTAATTTCACTTCCAGTTACAGAAGTTTCTCTTTTCAGATGGTGATGATCACTGGGATGACCCAAAAGGTAACAAAGTGCTGAGAAGAAGAAGAAGGGGAGTGTCCAGCACTGAAACATTTTTACACCCTCCAAGGCTCAGGGTCCATTGCAGAAGAGGTGGCAGAAAGAATGTAAGAGCCAAAGGAAGGGTACCACTCCTTACATACAACTGTCCGGACAGAAATTGGCCTCGATATCCAAGACCTCTCAGTGCTTAGTGATAAAAAGATGATGACATCAAATTAAAAGAGACTAATGGAGAGAGGGAGGGGATATGATGGAGAGCAGAGTTATGAATGGGAAAGCAGGGGAAGAGAGGGAAATACCATGGTTTGTTGTCTATAAGTATAGAAGTTGTCAATAAATATATATACATTATATATTTTTTAAAAATCTAAGAGGGTACAAACAAGCTGTATGGTAACCTACCTTTTTGGACAATGGCACACCCAAAAGCCATAAATTGTTACTAGAAAAATTTCAGTGCCAAGGATGGGCCACCTTCCAGTGTGTTGTTGGCCAGGGAAGTCCCTGATACCCCCCAAACATTACAGGCTATTGCCAAGGCTCTTGGTTTCCCACCCAGAATAGATGACAAGACCCTATTGCTGAAGATTCCACATGCTTGGGCTTCAGAGTCACTGAGAAATCTTCCTGGAGCTGAGCTATAAACCTCCTTCCTGTATGCCAGCTGACAGAAACCTGGAAAAAGCTATACTACATGCAACTCTATGGACAAAATGAAGTCACCAGTGGAGATAAACAACAGTGGACACTGCAAGTCTTATATTTGGCCACCCAGGCCAAATGAGGCAACAGGTATAATAGTAGCATGTCTTTTAAGGGGGAAACAAACCACTCTTTAATTGGAAGGGAGGGCCATTCCATGGGAGGGAATACATGCCTGATACTGAAAACCTATAACAGGAGTAGTCATGAGCCCTAGTGGTGTAACATCTGCTTGTGTCTGGCTAAATTCATATAGTATGCTCACCAAACTGGCCAGGTAGGCACTTCTCTTAATGTTCATACACATCTATTATTGCTACTCTCTCTCACTTTGGGGTTAGAAAAGCTTCTCTTTTCAAATGGTGTTGATGTCTGGGATGACTCAAAACACATCATAGTGCTGAGACGAAGTGACAGAGGAATGTTCAACACTGAAACATCTCTATCACACCCTCCAATGCCCAGGGTCCATTGTGGAAGATGTAGTGGAAAGAATGTAAGAGCCAAGAAAAGGGTAGGATTCATTACAATGCACTCTTCCAGACACAAAATGGCCTGGATATCTATGACCTTGCAGTGCCTGGCACTACCTACACAAGACCATCATAATAGGAGGAAAAGATATGACGTCAAAATAAAAGAATGATTGAGAGAGGGAGGAGATATGATGGAGAGTGAAGTTGCAAGGGGCAAAGGGAGAAGGGAGGGAATTATTATGGTTTATTTTCTTTGGTTATGGAAGTTGTCAATAAAAAAAACTAAAAATAAAGGTACATAGTCTTTCATGTCCCCAGGATTAGCCTGTGCAAAGATTAGCCTTTTCCAATTAGCTTGATCTCCACACACCCCAAATTTATTGGTGTGTTAGCATATTGACAGAAGCTTCAAAACTTCCATTATGTATTGAAAGGAATCATAGTGACATAACTAAGCCAATAGAAAAAATGAAAAGTAATACAAGAAAAAGGGAAAAGGGATAAGAACACAGCTCAGAGGTTAAAGGTGCTTGCATGCAAAGCTTGCAAAGTCTGCAAGAACCCAGGTTGAATTCCTAATACCCATGTAAAACCAGATGCAAAAAGTGGCACATGCATTTGGAGTTCCTTTGCAGTGGTGAGGCCCTGATGTGCTCATACACACACACACACACACACACACACACACACACACAAATAAATAATTTTTTTAAAAAAAAAAGGGAAGAAAGTTGGGTTTAAAGAAACAGAGAACAGTGGAACAGTGCAAACAAACAGGAAACAGCAATGAGGAACTTAAGCCAAAGCAAATAAATTATTATTATATCAATTATATACATTATGCCATATTACATTATATTATATCTGTTATATAAATGTCCACAGACTAACTCAATTACAAATGTTTCAAAGAAAAATTCAACCATGAGAATATAAAAGATACTACCTGCCTCCAATTAGAAAATCACAGATAGGCTGTAAATAAATGCAAAGAATATCATATATCCATCAATCAGAAGAAAGTTATGTGACTACATTAAAGTAGTCAAAGCATAACAAAGTAATGTCCAAAGCAGGAGGACTACCAGAGATAAAAGAACACTTTATTATAATAAACTATAGTAAAATTTTAAGAAGATTTACAAATCCTAGAAGTGTAGGTAACTACTTACAGAGCTTTAAGGTATGTGAGGCAAAACCACTCAAATTAAATGGTGTAGACTCCCAGTCACAATGTAAAATACTCTCCTCTTAGTGTCTGAAAGAACAAAGCAGAAAGAAAAACAAAGAAAACTCAGCAAAGATGCATAAGTAGTAAGTGTACAAGGAATATTTTTCAGGAAGACAAAAAAATTATACTTTTTGGGCTGGAGAGATGGCTTAGCAGTTAAGCGCTTGCCTGTGAAGCCTAAGGACCCCGGTTCGAGGCTCGATTCTCCAGGACCCATGTTATCCAGATGCACAAGGGGCACACGGAGTTCATTTGCAGTGGCTGGAAGCCCTAGCATGTCCATTCTCTCTCTCTCTATCTGCTTCTTTCTGTCCTGTCACTCTCAAATAACTAAATAAAAATGAACAAAAAGAATTTTAAAAATTATACCTTTAATTTTATTTATTTATTTATTTATTTATGAGCAACAGAGAGAAAGAGGCAGAAAGAGGGGTCTCTATGGGCTGGAGAGATGGCTTAGCGGTTAAGCACTTGCCTGTGAAGCCTAAGGACTCCAGTTAGAGGCTCAATTCCCCAGGACCCACATTAGCCAGATGCCCAAGGGGGCGCAGGCGTCTGGAGTTCATTTGCAGTGGCTGGAGACCGTGGCGTGCCATTCTCTTTCTCTATCTGCCTCTTTCTCTCTGTTGCTCTCAAATAAATCAATAAAAATAAACAAAAAATTTTAAAAATACTTATTTGCAAGCAGATGGAAAGAGAAGAGAGAGGGGATGGACAGTTACAATCTACTTTGAGTTGTTGATCTGAGAGACCTACAAGGTCCCAAAACCAAGACAAGCTTCTATTAAAGCACTTGATTACCCAACTTCGGTAAAAGGTAAGACCCTATTGCCCAAGCCACCACATGTTGCCAACACAGACCATTGAGAGATCCTGCTGTAATCTAGAAGGAAACGAGTTCCCAGATGGTTAGCCCATATAGTGCTGGAAAGCACTACATGAGCTGCTGGCAAAAATGGCCAACAATGTTTTGAGCAAGAGGAGCCATTCCTGTATGAAACTAACCAGCCTGACAAGATGTACACATCTGTGCAGTGGTGGCACCCAGCCTTGGTGGGTAACCAATGGCTTTATGATTATCTTAAATGCTCAATGGAAAGGATACCGTAGCTAGAGCCAGGAACCATGTCAGAATCCTATGAAGACCGAGATTATGTCTCCAAAGAGAAGCACCCATTAGTTTTTGGCCAAAAGGAAGCTAGAAACCACAGAGAAATTGGTGAGATGAGCAAGAGGGCTTCTTCCATAGTGAGCCTGACAGCCTGTGCTAGGGTGATGAAGACAGACACCGAGGATACCCAAAATGTACCAAAGCAGAAATCTAGAATCTGCAGAGAACACAACACTAGAGTAGACTTAACACATACCCAACCATGGCTGGGAATTTTACAGAAGTGGGGATGGGAAGATTGTAAGGGCCACAGGGTGTGAGGCAATATCCAGTGACAGTGCCCTCCCCTACACACACACAATGACTGACTGCTGCTCTCACAACTCATAACCCACAACCCCATGGTGAATACCAGCAACCCCACTGAAGGAGGTCCCTCCATAGAATGGGGGGTAGGGAGGAGGGAAATGATGGTACTAACACTTGATGTGTCCCTACAAAGTTTCTACTTGATGAAAAAACAAATTTGCAAGCAGATAGAGAAAAGGCGGAGATGAGCACACCAGGGTCTTTTTCCTACTGCAGCTGAACTTCAGATAACATGTGCCACTTTGTGCATCTGACTTTACATGGGTACTGGGGAAATTGAACATGGGCCATTGGGCTTTGCAAGCAAGCAAGTGCCTTTAACTGTTCAGCCATCTCTCCAGCCCCCAGGAAGAGAGGATTTTTTAGATATTCTGGAAAAATAGAGATGGGGAAGGTTAGTACACTGTGTTGAAGGGTGTCCAGCCCATACTGTATGGGTAGTCCTTACACTATTTCTTTCATAAGGAGATAGATGGGAAATCATGCTAGAGCCATACTGTCCCAATATTTGTTTTATTTTATATGTGTTTTAGTTTCCCAGGTGCTAGCTGTCTCCACCCACCCAGGTGAGGAAAGGTTTAAGAATTAACCATAAAAGAAGGTGTTGCTCCCAGGGTCCCAGACTGAAGCTCGGGTTTAACTTCAGGGAGGGGTGGAAGCAACTATCTGAAATCTCAATGCCTCCAGGATTGTTATGAGGGAGAACTCAGGGATTATTTTATGACCATAGCAAAATTATGGTAGACGTCAATGATTTTTAAAATGTTATCTAGAAACACCCCAAAATTGAATGAGACTACACATTACTAAATTGCACCTGGCCAAAGAAGAAATCACAATGAAAACAAAGTAACTAGAATGCAGCTAAAACAGTAATAAAAGAGAAAACTGCAGTTTAGCCTCTTATATTAGAACACAAACCTATTTATATCTAAAAATCAGAATAGCATTAAAATACATTTTAGTGTGGAATTTTATTTTACAGTAAGTTTGTTCAGACTTGGTCTCTGAATTGGGACATATTTGTGAACTGAAACAAAAACCTTAAGTGAAAGGACTTTAAAAAGCACCAGTTGAATGAACAAACCACTAGGTGGCCTTAACATCTACCTGTAAAGGGGGAAAGTTTTTTCAAAAAACCAATATTTTTATTTACTTATTTGCAGAGAGAGATAGAAGAGAGACAGGCAGAGAATGGGTGGGCCAGGGCCTCCAGTGCTACAAACAAATTCCAGATGCATGTGTCACTTTGTACATCTGGTTTTTCATGGGTACTAGGGAATTGACCTTGGGTCATTAGGTTTTTCAGGCAAGCACCTTAACCACTGAGCAATCTCTCCATCTATATAAAATTTTTTTGTTTTTGTTTTTCAAGGTAGGATCTTGTCCTAGCCCAGGCTGACCTGGGATTCATTATGTAGTCTCAGGCTAGCCCCAAACTCACAGCAATCCTCCTACCTCTGCTTCCTCAGTTCTGGGATTAAAGGTGTGTGCCACCATACCTGGCAGAAAAAGTTTTAATGTAGAAAAAATTTTTAAATGTTATTCCTGAAGTAAAGCTGAGATTTTATCCTTCTGAAATGAATAAAATTGAGATCTGGAAGGAGCAAATGATGTCAGCAATATTACAGCAACATGAGTGAGAGTTTGAGCCACAGCCCCTTGTAACAGTGAGTGCTGTGGTGTGGTGGGGGGAGGGTGAGAAGCCTTGATCAAAATATTTTCTCTGAGACCCTCTACCTGGGGTTCTGTTACAGGGAGAACAGGTTCAACAGGGATATTGAAGGAGAGCTCCTCTGCTTCTAGAAACTATAGGGTTAACTACAAAAGACAGGACTCGGGTCAGCACAGACAGGCTGGAGTCACCAGGACAAGAGGCCATAAACTATAGATAAATTTGACTTCTATAGACCACTTATCTAGGGATACAGCTGTGATCCCTCCCCATTTCTGGAAGCTTGTTTGCTGCCAAAGGAAGTTTCCTGTCTGTGTCCATAGTCACTTAGCCTAGTTTAACCCACCAGTAATATAAAAGACCCAAGATGAGGTCAAACTGCCAAAAATCCTATAAAAGACAAGGGCTTCCCTTCTTGGAGAAACTTTTTGGCTAAGATCTAGACACAGGCTTATCCTAATTGGCACAGAAGACATTTGAGAGTGTGGAGCTTACTTTAGCCCACCTGTGTAAATAAATGAACTCTCCAGCTCTCTGAGTGATGCTTGGATTTCTCATTTACTTGAACCCAGATTTGGTTCTTGTGAAGCAGGGGCCCAACTTTTCTTTGGCATTTGGTTGTCACCCATGGTGAAGAATTCCTGGAGTTGCTGGAGAAGCTTCAGGATCCTGTGGAAGTTGGGTGGGGAGTGTACTTAAGAAGGAGATGGGTAGAATTGAGGGAGGCAGCTAGACAGGAAGGCCCTTGGGAGATGGATCTTGATTCCTGTCTGTCAAGTGAAGGTAAAACAGGCTGTGTCTGCTTAACATCACACAAATTCACCCTGCTGTCTGTAGGAGGCGCTACAGATTGGGAATTACTTACCTGTGCACGGAATTTGGGCCTGGCAATGAAAGGGAGTAGGCAGGGTGACTGGGTCCCTAAAAGTAAAAAGACAGGTAGGATGGTCTACACTTGCTAAAATTCTTATCTCTTACCTAGACCTCTTTTTCCACAAACAACCTGGACCCCTCTTAGGAGGGAGGTCTTTCCTAGGATTTAAACATTGTGGTTGGTCAAGTTCAGCCCTGGGGAACTTGGTGTCAGGGTTAACCTCTTTCTGAGCAGCCCATAGCTCTAACCAAGCAGCTGTCCCTCTGGTTCACCTGAGCTTAAAGGCAGGGCCCACCACCATAAGATTACAAATGCACTTCCAAGGGAAGGGCACATTCTCTCCTGATCAGAGACAAAGAGTCATACTGGAATCCTCTTAATGCAAGACACATTGATAGCATAAGTTAGAAAGTCAGTATGTTCTAAGTGGAGTGCTGAAAGTCTGGACACCATCATTTTGTTTCCTAAAACAAATCACTTTTCCCCCTCAAATTTGAGAGCTTATACTTAGGCTTTCCAAGCCCTGAACTCTGTGTTCAGATGGTAAAGCACATGAAAGTTTGTGATGCTTACTTTCTGTCTTGGGTGAAAAACACCACATTACATGGATTGAAATTTGCCTGGTTTAAAATTTAGCAAGAAAAAAATCTAGACATGTATTAATGACAAGTTGTTAAGGCTTTTGGTTGATTTGTCTATAACTTAGGTATAACAGCCTGAGCAATACATGAGAATGCAGAAATGTGAGCCTTTCTCCACATCAATCCAGAGCAAGACCTTCGGGCACTGCATGTGCACATAAGTGTAATCAGTACTGACTAGGATCACTCACATAAACAAGTTACAGCTCTAAGTGTATTGCCAAGAGGAAGTGTTAGCTGGGAAGGCAGGCATATTCAGGGGCAAACTTCTTCATTAATGCACTTTGCAAGTGTCTTTTCCCTTTTCAGGTAAAACTTGTTTTAAAAAGCTGAGCTGCTGGAGGCCCGCTCCATGGGGGGAGGGGGGAATACATCCCTGATACTGCAAACTTAAAACAGGGGTAGTCATGAGCCCTAGGGGTGTAACATCTGCTGATGTCTGGATAAATGTATATACTATGCTTATCAAACTGCCCAGTAAGCACTTCTCTTAATATTCATACCCTTATATTAATGCTACTCTCACTTTGGGTAGAGAATCTTATCTTTTCAGATGGCAGTGACCTTGGGATGACTCAGAAGGTATCATAGTGCTGGAAAGAAGTGACTGGAGTACTGAGTAACATCTCGATCACACCTTCCAAGGCTCAGGGTCTAATGCGGAAGAGGTGGCGGAAAGAATGTAAGAGCCAAAGGAAGGGTAGGACTCCTTACAATGTCCTCCCTCCAGACATAAAATGGCCTGGATATCCATGACCTCATAGTGCCTGACACTACCTACACAAGACCATCATAAGAGGAGGAAAAGATCATGACATCAAAATGAAAGAGAGACTGATTGAGATGGGGAGGGGATATGATGGAGAATGGAATTTCAAAGGTGAAAGTGGGGGGGGGGGCGGGAGGGAGGGTAGCACCATTGGATTTTTTTATAATCATGGAAAATGTTAATAAAAATTAAGCAAAAAAAAGAGAGGAATAAAGCAGACTTTGAAGAACAGGAAAAAAAAGGCTGAGCTGTTGTTACAGAAGCACATTATACAAACTTGGTGTAAGGAAAGTGCAAGAGAATACCAGACATGATCTCTCCAGACAGACTGTTTATTGAGACAAAGAGTGAGGGACAGTAGCCTTTCTGTGAAATGAAGGCTGAAGCCCTGAGTCAGGCTGGGGTTAAAACTTGAGAATCCTAAGATAAACAGACTGAATTAGCTACAGGTCCAATGGAAGTAGATAAGAAATCGAATTCATTTGTGTCCTTGCTCAAAATAGGCTTTTTTTTTGTAGAATCATCTAGGGAGGATGTCCCACCAGGTGGTTTCTGAGCTAAGGAAAGATTATCAATCAGGCAAGTTGTTTGGCCTTTCAAAACTGGATGTCTCCATTCTTTATGGCCTTCTAATCTTAAGGTTACTCACTCTTTAGTTCCCTCTAGTTTTCAGGGAAGGCTATTAACTGTTCAGTCCAGACTCTGGAAAAATAAAAAAGATTGGGGAGAACTGGGGATGAGTGCAGCATTTAAGGGGGGGGGGCTGGAATTTGGGTGATGAGGTTTTCTTCAACTACTTCCTGCTGGGTAGGGTAGTAGACCTCTAAGGGTGTCCCATGCAGTCCTGTGGAAGTTGAATGTTTAGGGGTTGATATTCAGTGGCTGTGGTGGTTTGATCCAGGTATCCCCCATAAACTTAGGTGTTTTGAATGCTAGGTTCCCAGCTGATGGATATTTGGGAATTAATACCTGCTGAAGGGAGTGTATTGTTGGGGGTGGGCTTATGGGTGTTATGGCCAGTTTCCCCATGCCAGTGTTTGGCACACCCTCCTGTTGCTGTTGTCCACCTTACGTTGACCAGGGGGTGATGTCCACCCTCTGCTCATGCCATCGTTTTCCCCTGCCATCATGGAGCTTCCCCTTGAGCCTGTAAGCCAAAATAAACCACTTTTTCCCAGAAGCTTCTCTTGGTCGGGTGATTTCTACCAGCAATGCGAACCGGACTGCAACAGTAAAGTGGTACCGAGTAGTGGGATTGCTGCTAGACACCTGACTGTGTGGTTTTGGCCTTTTGGAGCTGATTTTCAAGAGGAATGTGGAATGATTTGCAACCTTGGCCTAAGAGATGCCTTGCAGTGCTGTTAGTACAGTTTGATGGAATATTCTGGTCAGAGTTGAAAAATCTGAATGCAGTAAGAACTATGGACTGTGAGGTTTGGTTTATGAGAGTGAGAAAGAGCTTTGCTTGAACTGGGCTAGCAGTTTAGGTGAAAAGCTTGCAGTTATGCCTGTGTTCTGAGAAGTTGTGCAGGGTTGCTTTGTGTAGAAATGAGCTGGTGTGAGCAGAGGGATATGGCACAGAAGAAAATGAAATCTTTGGGCCTAAACTGCTGCCTATTGACCTGCAAATTCTTTGAGATATTACAGCCTTTGAGTTTGGGCCAGCTGAGCTTTACTGGGGCAACAGGAAGAATGTCGACCCTTTTGAAGGGGCCTGTGTCCCATTCTTCAAAGTCTGCTTTTGTCCCCCCTGGATTAACAAATTGGCACCCTACCTGGTATTGTGGAATATAAGAAATGCTGGAAAGAGGGTCATTGAGTTTGCAACACAGTCTTGTGTTTTGGAAATAGCCATGGCCAGTGTGAAGCAGGTTTGCTGCATGCCTGCATGGAGACCCCATGGGGCCATGAGGATGAACCATGGATTGCAGTGGAGACCCAATGGAGATGTCTGGGCCATGAGATGGCTGCTAAGGAAAGATGCCAGCCCCGATGAAGTTTTCCAGGACTGTGCATAGCCTAGCTGGAGGGGCAGAATTGGAATACCAGAGACTTGTTGCTGGCTAGAATTATTGGACTTGGAGATTTGTCACTGACTAGAGCTGTTGGACTTGGAGTTACAGTTTGATGTTTGCCCTGGTTGTTTTAAACCTTGTATTGGCTGAATGTTTATTTGCTATGCCCAATGCTATCTTCTGCAGTGTGAATGTTTATTCTGTGCCATTATGTTTTTTTTTTGAGATTATTTTTTGGTATTATGGCTCAGTTAGAAGATCTTGGATTATGGGGGTGTTTGAACATCACTGGGATTGGTAAAAACTATGGGGACTTTTAAAGTCAGACTGAATGCATTGTATTTTACATCATATATGGATATCAGTTTATGGGGGCCAGGGGCGGAATGTGGTGGTTTGATCCAGGTGTCCCCCATAAACTTAGGTGTTTTGAATGCTAGGTTCCCAGCTGATAGAGATTTGGGAATTAGCGCCTCCTGGAGGGAGTGTATTTTGGGGGGTGGGTTTATGAGTGTTATAGCCAGTTTCCCCATGCCAGTGTTTGGCACACTCTCCTGGTGCTATTGTTCACCTTATGCTGGCCAGGGGGTGATGTCCACCCTCTGCTCATGCCATCGTTTTCCCCTGCCATTGTGGAGCTTCCCCTTGAGCCTGTAAGCCAAAATAAACCTCTTTTTCCCAGAAGCTTCTCTTGGTTGGGTGATTTCTACCAGCAATGCGAACTGGACTGCAACAGTGGCCATGAAGAATTCCGTGACTCATTGTGAAGTGAAGGCATGCATTCTGTCTTGAAGGAATTCAGTGATGCATCTGAGTATGCAAGGACCAAAAAGAAGAATTAACAGAATCATAATAATGGGTCCCAGTAAAGAGCTTAACCATGAAAACCATTGCCCTAAATCTGACCAAAAGTTGCTCTAATGAATTCTGTTAATTTCTTATTTGATTTTATTTATCTGTTGTTGAATAATATCAGAATTATCTGTAATATTGAAACAGCTGACATCCAACATGATGTTTTAATATTAGGAAATCAGTAGTAGCTCTATTTGGTAATATTGAGATCTGGAGTTCTTTCATTTCTTGGTTAAGTTCTGCCAGAACCTGTGCAGTGAGATTAGCAGTCTTACTGAAAACACAGGTCAATTTTGAGACTTCCTTTTGTATTCCTGTCACAAGGCCTGGAATGGGCAGGACAAAGGCTGATGTGATGGCTACCTGTTTGGGATCTAATAAGATTAAATTATCACAATTGGAGGTGCAAGCTCCTGACAATTCATTGGGAAGGGGTTAAGGAAGGTAGGAAAGGAAGGATCCATCCAATGGAACAGATTCCAGAAAATTTTGCAGGAAGGGCTTGGTAGGTTGTTTGGTTACAGAGGAAGACCCATCCCTTAGGTAAATGTTTGCCAGAAAGCAAAGAAATATTTCTTGCAATAGAACAGTTGGGAGTTGAGTATCTATGAGAAGTTAGAAGAAGGGTACTATTCATGCATAAGCAGTGTCATTGGATAGTTAGAGAGGTTGGGAGTGCAGGCTCAGAATGGAACACAGGGTGGTCTTGTGTTATAATTTTGTCCTCAGTGATATTAACATATTCATTATATCTGACAGATAGGTCCATGAGGTTATAATTAACAGTTGGTGGACTGAGTTTCCTTCCTGTAGGCAAAAAAAAAGTTTGCTCATTGTATCAACAGCCAATTGTATCCAGAAGTTTTGAGTATTCCAGGACTCTAGCGGGTTCATGGAGATACTTATGTTCAAGGTAGCCTTTAGTAAACTCTATCTGTAGGGAATTGTTTTTTTAGTTTAATGCAACAGTATAGCCCTGAGCTTGAGGGTTAGCAATATATAAGGGTTATATGTACTAATACCATAGCTTATATTATCTCTTTTACATTGATCTGTGAAATTTTTCCATGGTACCTTGGTAAAATATTTCTTTCTATTATCCTTGTACCACGTAATAGGGCCATTATGATGTCATAACATGAAAAGGTACAGCTTAGCATTTAGGGAGATCCTGCCATGGCAGGTCCCATTAGGGATACAAAGGGGACACATGTATCAGGTAGAGGGTAAGCGGAAGTTATCATCTTTGGGAAGAATTGGAAATGGGTAGAGTATGATATAAAGAATAAGGTAAATAGATGTAGGGGTGTTGTTTTATGATTAGAATAAATGTGAAATATGACCATAATCGGAGGGTGAGGACTGCCTTTTCAGTGTGGGACCAGCTAGAGGGTATGGCTATGGTTAGTTCAATGGCAAGGATTTCAGCTGTGATAAGAGTGAGGACAAGGAAAAGGATGGAGCACAGCATAAGCAATGCTGGTGAAGTGCAAAATGAAAGGTGAGAGTGAAGAATTCAGTATGATGGGGCTGAAAAGTCATAAAAGTGCCCTGAAACCAAAGGATTTCAGTAGCCTCAAGTAGCTGATCAAAGGTGTGGATGGGCCGTGGCATTAACCATATGTCCTCTGGCAGGTCAGTCAGGAAAGTGCAAAACTGATGAAGGCTCATGATCATTCAGCAGACCTGGAAAAGGAAGCATAAGGTTAATTGTGGTCTTGGTTGTCTCTTCAGGAATTGATGAGAGATGAGAAAATTTGAGTTTGGTGGCATTTAGGAAGGCAGAAGAATTAGGAGGGAGGTACTTTCTTGAGACATGAAAGATAAAACTGAGCAAGATTTTGGAGTTTGGCAGCAGAAAGGGTAAGGAGTATGACCTTATAAGGTCCTTGCCATTTAGGTTGCAAGAAAGACTGGGTGTTAGGAGAAATATAGACCTGGTCCCCAACTTGAAGAGAGGGAAGAGGAGCATTAGGTATAAGCTTGAGAAGGTTTGAATCAGCAGTCTTCTATAGCTCTGCTCTGAGGAAAGAAAGAAAATCTTCAGCAAGAGTAGGGCGCAGATTAGAATTTGTGGGGTGAAGCCCAGGGGGAATGATGGGTCTGCCATACATTAGTCCAAATGGGTCGATGTTAGTTGGTTTACAGGGGAGGGCACAGAGAGGAAGGAGAGCTAAGGGTAGGTGTTTGATCCAGTCTAATTTTAGTTCCAGAGTTAGTTTAGTTAGATTCCTTTGAGAGAGCAAATGGCCCTTTCAACTTTCCCAAGGGATCAAGGGTGGTAGGGAATATGAAACTTCCAAGGTATATTAAGGGCTATGGTTACATGTTGGGTGACAGTGGAAATAAATTCTGACCCATTATCAGATTGCAGGGAGAAGGGTAAACCAAATCAGGGAATCAGTTCAGTAAGGAGTAATCTAGCAACCATTGAGGCCCTCTTGTTTGTCATGGGGAAAGCTTCCATCCATTCTGAAAAGGTATCAACAAAGACCAAAAGATACCAGTAGTGAGTAAAGTCTGCCTGCCAGTCCATGGCAGGACAGGTTCCCCTCATTTGATGGGTTGGGAATTGGCAGGGGCTGGGGGCATATGTTAGAGTTAGGATTAGTTTTTTGACAAATAGAGCAAGAAGTTGTTAAATTTTGGAGAAAATGTTTTTCTTCAGGAATGAGATTGTATGAGCCCTGAAGAAAGGAAAGTAAAGTGTTGTCAGCTGGATAGAACAGGGATAGGTAGGGCTGGAGAGATGGCTTAGCAGTTAAGCGCTTGCTTGTGAAGCCTAAGGACCCCAGTTCAAGGCTTGATTCCCCAGGACCCACATAAGCCAGATGCACAAGGTGGTGCATGCATCTGGAGTTCATTCACAGCGGCTACAGGCCCTGTTGCGTGAGCATATTCTCTCTCTCTCTCTCTCTCTCTCTGCCTCTTTCTCTCTCTGTCTGTCTGTCGCTCTCAAAATAAATAAAGAAAGAAAGAAAAAAATTTTTTTAAAAGAACAGGGATAGGTATAAACACATTTCCTTAGTGGGTGAGTTAGAAGTGTTGTGGATGGTATTATGGGCTAGGAATAAAAGTGTAGTTCTGGGAGAGAGAAGGAGAGTGTTAGCCTGTTTTAAAGAGTGCTGTGGGTAAGCAGAAGCCATTCAGCAGGCAAGAGTGCTTGGTTATTGAGAATAGAAATGTACTGTTTGTCTTATTGGTGGCCTTTGCAGTGAATGATAGCAGCTTGGGTGGGTAATAGGACTGAGTCTAATAGTTCTTGGATAAGGGATTAGTTAATGATGGGGTCCCCCATCATTTTTTTTTTTTTTACATCTTGTGTAAGGATGTGTCTCTCCAAATCAGAATATTTGAATGTATGATATATACATATTTGGAATCTGTAGATATTCACATGGTGAGTGGCTGCTCTAGTGAGGGCTTATGTAAAAGCAGTAAGTTTAATGTGTTGTGAAGTAGTATGTGGAGGCAGAGACATTGCTTCTATGATTAGGGGGTGTTGGGGATGTTGAGGATCACCCTAGAGAACGGCACAGCCTCCTGCAAAAGGTTGCTGTTTGAGGGTGCTGTCATCAATGAACCAGTCAGGGGTATCAGGTAAAAGGGAGTAGTGAATATGCATGAATGGGTTCAGAGAGAAATCTAGAATATCTGTGCAGATGTGAATGGCGCTATCAGATGGTGTAGAGGAGTGTGTGGCAGTTAAAAGAGTAGCAGGATTCAGAGGGCGTGATTGTTCAAAAAGGAAATTGGGCTCAAGAGGGTGGGCATGGAGAATCTGAACATAGGAAGAGGGGAGAGAGAGAAAGGTTCAGTGAATCATCAGGTCTTTTAGAGAGTGAGAGGTGAGAATATGAAGAAAACTATGGAGGGATATTTTATTAGCCTCAGGGACAAGGAGGGCTACTGCTGCAAGTGTTTGGAGGCAAGGAGACCATCCCTGTGTTATCATATTTATTTGTTTGGAAAGGTAGGCTAGGGGTTGAAAAGTATCACCTCCTTTTTGGTAGAGAATGGCTAAGGCTTGTCCCTGGATGATATGTAAGAAAAGGAAAAGAGGCTTGTTAGTGTCAGGTAGGGAGAAGGTAGTGACTGTAGATAAAGATTGTTTGAGGAGGTCTATGGGGGCCTGAAGGGATGTGGGGGTAGGAGTGGCTCATCAAGAGACTCCTTGGTAGCTTCATAAATAGGATGGGTTATGAGAGAGAGATTTGGAATCCAAATATGGAAAAAATTAAACAGACCAAGCAATGAAAGGAGTTCACGTTTAGTATGGGCTAAGGGATAATTAATGAGATCTGTAATTGTGGAGGCAGGAATAGTTTTTCCTTTCTATGAAAGTGAAAGACTAAGATAGAGAACAGAGAGGTTTTACAGATTTGAGCCTTATCATTAGAAGCTCTATATCTCCAAGGAGCCACGTACAGTAGCGCGCACTAAATTGAGATCCCTGGAAGGGCTGCATAATAGAAGATCATCTACATATTGGAAGAGAAAGCTAGGTCTGAGGTCTAAAGTGGCTAGGTCTCATTGTAAGGCCTGGCCAAAAAAGTGGAGACTATCCCTAAAACCCTGGGGCAGGACTGTCCAGGTCACTTGTTGGGTTAGGAGGGTTTCAGGGTCTTCCCAGGTGAAGGCAAATAGTGGTCTTGATTTAGGGTGTAGGGGGATAGTAAAGAAAGTATCTTTGAGATCAAAAACAAAAATATTTTGAAGAAGGTAGAATGGAGGAGTAGAGAGTGTTAGGATTAGCAACTACTGGAAAGGTTGAAATGATAGCACAATTTATTTTTTGTAGGTTCTGTAATAAATGATAGGATCCATTAGGTTTTCTTATACCCAGGACGGGGGTGTCATGGGGTGAATGGATGGGGTGAGTAGAGAGGCTGAAAGTAAACATTGAATTATGGGTTTTAGTCCTCAGCAAACAGCAGGGTATAGGGAGCATTGTTCTTGGGAGATGTAGGTAGAAGGATCTTTAAGGTTTATGAGGATAGGGTGATGGGAAGTGATGGCAGGATGGGAAGTGTCCCATATTAAAGGATTGACTGAGAATAATAGAGGGAGAGGTAGCAGTTTCAGAGCACACTTTAGGTGGACTTGGATCAATGTGTAGGAGAAAAATACTAGTTGCCTTTAGAGGGGGTATGTAAATGGAAAACTTAAGTTTGGATAGTAGCTCCCTGACAAGGAGAGGGAGTGGACATTGAGGCACCACAATGAACTGGTGGGTTAAGGTTAGGTTACCAAATTGGCAAAGAACAGATGGGGTGCAGTGGGGGCTATGCGGAGTCCCTGAAAGCCCTGTAATGAGGATTGTGGTGGGGAGTGTGTGCTCCTGCCACAGTAAGTAGAGAATGGGAGGCCCCACTGTCTAAGGTGGAAGAGATCTCTTCATCAGCCACTCTGCCTTTTACCCTGAGTTCCCGAGTTACCTGAGCCAGGTGTTATTCAGCTGGGGGCCAGGAACTTGGGTCCGTCATTGGAGTAGGGTATGAGAAGGGGATTTGGAAGGGTTGCTGTAGTGGTTTGATTCAGGTGTGCCCCATAAATGTAGGTGTTCTGAATGCTAGGTTTCCCAGTTGTTGGCAATTGGAAATCAAAGCCTCCTGGAGGCAGTGTATTGTTGGGAGCAGGCTTATGGGTATTATAGTCAGTCTCCCCTTGCCAGTGTTGGGCACATACTCCTATTACTGATGTCAACCTGGTGTTGGTAAGAAGGTGAAGTCTACCCTCTGCTCAAGACATCATTTTCCCCTGCCATAATGAAGCTTCTCCTCTGGCCTGTAAACCAAAATAAACTTCTTTTTTTCCACACAAACTGCTCTTGGTCAAGTGTTTTCTGGAAGCAATGCAAACCTGACTGCAACAGTTGCCAAAGGAGCCACCTGAGCAGCTAGTCGGACAATCCATTTTCCAGTGTCCATTGTCCACAGACTGGACACACCCTGGAAGGGGGCCAAGGGTTGTGGCATTCTTTTACCCAATGGTTGGGTTGGCCACAGCAGAAACAAGGACTGGGGGCTGACTCTGCTTCCCAGAAATAGAGAATGAAGGCTGTGGCTGGGAACAGTGTAAGTTAGCAGCCAAGAATTGGAAGTCTGCCTGGCACTCTTTCCTAATCCATTCCCAAGTTCTCTCTCTTTCTCTTTTCTGGCCTCCTCCTCTCTACCATTAAAGACTTTGAAATCCCGGTCAAATAAATCATGGGGGAGGGGTCATAGGTCTCAAGTCTTTGAAATTTGTGTCTCATGTCAGGGGCAGACTGTCCTAGAAAGTGAACGTGAAGAAGCAAGCTCACGGAGTTTACATCTACATTAGTGAACTTGGTTATCACCTCAGATAGGCAGCTGGGATTTCAGTGGGGTCCTGGGTAATTTCTTTCAGTTTGTCGAAATTAATTCTACTATGGGCATTTTGGTGTATCCCTTCAGCTAGACAGGTTACCATATGTTGGAGGCGCTTGAAGCCTGAACCTGTTGTTTGGCGGTCCCAGTTTGGTTCTTGTAAAGGTATGGCCTCAGCCCCAGGAGGGGATTGGGGGTCCTGTTGACTTAGTCTATCAGCATGGGTCTGGGTTGCCTTCCAAATGTGTTCCCTTTAATCAGAGGTAAGGGTTGAATTTAAAATGTGAAAAACATCTCTCCAAGTGAGAGAATAGATTTGGGTGAGTCTAGTGAAGTGAATTCTACAGTGGAGAGGATTTTCTGAGAAGGATCCTAATTTTTGTTCAATTGAGTCCATTTCATTGAAAGTGAAAGGGACATGGACATGAGTAGGCCCATATGTCCCCACTACCTGGCATAAAGGAAACGTCCTAAAGCCCCTTGTTGGTTTCCACCATAATCTGAAGGAGAGGGGAGAGGAGTGGGGAGGGGAGTGCATGATATTAGCAGGATCATCCTTTTTGGGAGCTTCAGGGGGCTGGGGTAAAGGGATTAGAGGAGCAGAGAAGGATTGGGGAAAAGCCGGTGCAGGAGGGCAGTTGGGTGGGGGCTGAGAGGGTAAAAAAGGGGGAGCTTCAGGAGGTTGATTTAGAAGAGCAGGAGGAGCAGAAGGGGGTTTGGGGAATGGTATGAAGGAGATTCATCTGCTGGGTCAAAAAATGGTGAGATGTGTGAATGTTAGGTCAGGACAAAATGGAGTTACAGCAGGAGGGCAACAGAGATATAAGGAAGTGGGTCATCCACATTCCTCAAGAAACTGCTCAGCCATTATCCCTTCCTTGCCTAACAATGTCCCAGGTCTAGGTTTCCTGCCTCCTTATCTCCCACCTGGTCATTTCTGTCTCACACCCTATGGCTAATATAAAGAACAAAAGAGTTCCTTCCTTTCCTCACCTTTCCCCAACTGAATAGCTCTATATAATGCACTATCTGTAATCTCAAAGTTGACTGCTCCACTCTTGAGAGTCAGTACTGACAGCTTGTTCCCCCACCCCTCCCTGAATAAAAGCTTCCATCTTTGACTTAGAGTGGTCTCCATGATCTTGGTCACTCCTGAACCTGAAAGGATGAAAAAAGAAAAAAAAAATTAAAAGTTTAAAAAAAGGGACACAGAGCAGGCCTTTGAGTAGGTGAATCTGGCCTAGTGAGAAAACAGGAAATAAGCTGACTATTGCCACTCCCACCTAGGAGGCCGCACAAATAACAGGAAATGAGCTGACACTTGCCACTCCCACCTAGGAGCCCGCGCAAATACTGACCTCTGGGACCATGGGAAAAAGATCGTGGTGTGTTACAAATTGATTGGTCCACAGTGCGCGGGCTTGAACAATTTAAAATAATTGGCCTAGAAATCATAGAGTGTCATAAAGGGATTGGTCAACATTGCGCAGGCTCCTGATGTTACAAAATGATTGGTTCACAATGCATGGGCTTTGTTGTAACCCTATAAAAGCTTCCCTGATTCTGCATGCGGGGGCCTTCAGCCCTCTACACCTGTGTGGTGTACGACTGTGGGCCCCAGCGCACTGGAATAAAAATCCTCTTGCTGTTTGCATCAAGACCGTTTCTCGTGAGTGATTTGGGGTGCCATCTTTCCCAAGACTGAGCCCGGGGAGTCCTCCAGAGCGGGACTTATATTTGGTTCCCTGACCAGGAATCGAGACCACCCCTCATGCCCTAGAACCGACTTGGAGGTAAGGGGATCCCCACTGGAATGTGTGTGTGTGTGTATATGAATGTGCCGGCCGGCGTCTTAGTTCTGTGTACTAAGTTGTTCTGAGTGATTTTTGTTGTAAGAAACGCGCACTTTTGGTTTGGTTTGCAGCTGTCCTCCCGGGCCGTAAGGACTGGAGGACTGTGATCAGCAGAGGTGCTAAGAGGATCACAGGCTGCCACCCTGGGGGACGCCCTGGAAGCTGAGGAGAGCCAGGGGCTAGGGAGACAAGCTCCCATCTGTACCATGTTCGGTATTATAAAGCCGTCCCCTAAGGGCATAGGCTCGTCTGGCCATCACGGATCTGTATCCCTGGTGGCCTCCTACTGTCGGTCTGAGGACCGAGTTCTGTTGTTGAAGCGGAAACCTCCCCTGAGTCTTTCGCCTGCCTGTGGGAAACGCGGATGGGTCACAAGTGTTTAGATCTGTTAGTTTCTGTTCTGTGCATCTTTGTCTTGTGTGTCTTTGTCCTCGTTTTTGTCATGGGACAGACGGTGACGACTCCCCTTAGTTTGACTCTTGACCATTGGACTGAAGTTAAATCTCGGGCTCATAATTTGTCACTTGAGGTTAAGAAGGGACCCTGGAAGACTTTCTGTGTTTCTGAATGGCCGACATTCGGGGTTGGTTGGCCATCAGAGGGAACCTTCAACTCTGAGACTATTCTGGCTGTTAAAGCAATCATTTTTCAGGCTGGACCCGGCTCACATCCTGACCAAGAGCCCTACATTCTTACATGGAGAGATTTGATAGATAACCCTCCATTGTGGGTTAAACCATGGTTATACAAACCTAGAGAGCTGGACTCCCGAGTTCTGACTCTAGAAAACAAAAGAGAGCCGGACTCCCGAGTTCTGACTCTAGAAAACAAAAGAGAGCTGGACTCCTGAGTTCTGGCCTTAAAAAATGAAAGAAAATGTTCACTTGAGAAGGACAAACCTTCTCCTCGTATCTACCCCAAGATTGAGGAGCCACCGGCTTGGCCGGAACCCCAACCCGCTCTCCCTCCCCCTTATCCGGCATGAGGTATCGCTGGAGGACCCTCTGCCCCTCTTGGAGCTCCGGCGACAGGAGGACCGGCTGCTGGGACTCAGAGCCGGAGAGGGGCCACTCTGGAGTGGGCAGATGGGATCGTGACATTACCGCTGCGCACCTTCAGCCCTCCTGTGCCAAATGGTCAATTGCAGCCCCTCCAGTATTGGCCCTTTTCCTCTGCAGACCTTTATAATTGGAAAACTAACCACCCCCCTTTTTCGGAGGATCCCCAACACCTCACGGGGTGGATGGAGTCTCTTATGTTCTCTCATCAGCCTACTTGGGATGATTGCCAACAACTGCTGCAAACGCTCTTCACAACCGAGGAGTGAGAGAGAATTTTGTTAGAGGCTAGAAAAAATATTCCTGGGACCAACGGGCGACCCACACAGTTGCAGAATGAGATCGACATGGGGTTCCCTTTGACTCGCCCCGGTTGGGATTACAACACAGCTGAAGGTAGGGAGAGCTTAAGAATCTATCGCCAGGCTCTGGTGGCAGGTCTCCGAGGGGCCTCAAGAAGGCCCACAAATTTGGCCAAGGTAAGAGAGGTAATGCAGGGACCTACTGAGCCTCCTTCAGTTTTTCTTGAAAGACTCATGGAGGTCTTCAGGTGGTATACTCCCTTTGATCCTACCTCGGAGGCCCAGAAGGCCTCAGTGTCCCTGGCCTTCATAGGACAGTCAGCTCCGGACATCAAAAAAAAAAAAAAAAAAAACTTCAGAGATTAGAGGGATTACAGGAGGCTGAATTACGTGATTTGGTGAAAGAGGCAGAGAAAGTGTATTACAAAAGGGAGACGGAAGAAGAAAAGGAACAAAGAATAGAGAAGGAAAGAGAAGAAAGAGAGGAAAGACGTGATAAAAGGCAGGAAAAGAAGTTGACTAAAATCTTGGCCACCGTAGTTGAAGGAAAATACAGTAGAGAGAGAGAAAAGGACTTTAGGAAATTCAGGACAGGCCCTAGACAGACAGGGAACCTGGGCACCAGGACCCCACTTGACAGGGATCAATGTGCTTATTGTAAGGAGAAGGGACATTGGGCAAGGGAATGTCCCAAGAAACAAAACAAAGGACCAAAAGTCCTAGCCCTAGGGGAAGATGAAGACTAGGGGAGACGGGGTTCGGACCCCCTCCCCGAGCCCAGGGTAACTTTAAAGGTGGAGGGGCAACCAGTTGAGTTCCTGGTCGATACCAGAGTGGAGCATTCTGTGCTGCTACAGCCATTAGGAAAATTAAAAGACAAAAAATCCTGGGCAATGGGTGCTACTGGGCAACGGCAATATTCATGGACTACCCGAAGAACCGTTGACTTGGGAATGGGACGGGTAACCCACTCATTTCTAGTTATCCCTGAGTGCCCAGCACCCCTCCTAGGCAGAGACCTATTGACTAAAATGGGAGTTCAAATTTCTTTTAAACAAAGACATCCAGAGGTATCAATAAATGACAAACCCATCACAGTGCTAACTCTTCAATTAGATGATGAATATCGGCTATATTCCCCCTTGGTGGAGTCCAATCAAGACATACAATCCTGGATGGAGCAGTTTCCTCAAGCCTGGGCAGAAACTGCAGGAATGGGCCTAGCAAAACAAGTTCCCCCACAAGTTATTCAACTGAAATCTAATGCTACTCCAATATTGGTTAAACAGTACCCCATGAGTAAAGAGGCCCAGGAAGGGATCCGACCTCACATTCACAGATTAACCCAGCAGGGCATCCTGGTCCCTGTTCAGTCCTCCTGGAATACTCCCTTGCTGCCAGTTAGAAAGCCTGGGACCAATGATTTCCGACCAGTACAAGACCTGAGGGAAGTCAATAAAAGGGTGCAGGACATACATCCAACTGTCCCAAACCCTTATAATCTCCTGAGCGCTCTCCTGCCAGGGCGAAGTTGGTATACAGTATTGGACTTAAAAGATGCTTTTTTCTGCCTGAGATTACAACCCGCCAGTCAACCCTTGTTTGCCTTTGAATGGAGAGACCCAGGTACAGGTAGAACTGGACAGCTCACCTGGACCCGACTGCCCCAAGGGTTCAAAAACTCCCCGACCATCTTTGACGAGGCCCTACATAAAGATCTGGCCAACTTCAGGGCCCAAAACCTCCAAGTGACCCTCCTCCAATATGTAGATGACCTGCTCCTAGCAGGAGCCACCAAACGGGACTGCTTAGAAGGCACGAGAGCACTGCTACTGGAATTGTTTGACCTAGGCTACTGAGCTTCAGCTAAGAAGGCTCAGATCTGCAGGAGAGAGGTAAAGTACCTGGGATATAGTTTACGGGACGGGCAACGATGGTTGACGGAGGCACGAAAGAGAACTGTAGTTCAGATACCAATCCCAACCACGGCTAGACAAGTATGAGAGTTTCTGGGGACAGCGGGGTTTTGCAGACTGTGGATCCCGGGGTTTGCAACCTTAGCAGCCCCATTCTATCCGTTGACTAAAGAGGGGAATTCGCCTGGGCTTCTGAACATCAGAAAGCATTTGATGCCATCAAAAAGGCCCTGCTGAGCGCACCTGCTCTGGCCCTCCCGGATGTAACTAAACCTTTTACCCTTTATATGGACGAGCATAAGGGGGTACCCTGGGGAGTGCTGACCCAATCCCTAGGGCCATGGAAAAGACCTGTTATCTACCTGTCAAAAAAACTTGATCCAGTTGCCAGTGGATGGCCTGTCTGTCTGAAGGCTATCGCGACTGTGGCCGTGTTGGTCAAGAATGCTGACAAGTTAACTTTGGGGCAAAAAATAACTATAATAGCCCCCCATGCACTGGAGAGCATTGTCCGACAGTCCCCAGACCGATGGATGACCAATGCCCGCATGACCCACTACCAAAGCCTGCTTCTCACCGAGAGAGTCACGTTCGCTCCACCAGCCACCCTCAACCCTGCCACTCTTCTGCCTGAAGAGACTGATGAACCAGTGACTCATGATTATCACCAACTATTGGTTGAGGAGACCGGGGTCCGCAAGGACCTTACAGATGTCCCGCTGGCCGGAGAAGTGCTGTCCTGGTTCACTGATGGGAGCAGCTATATAGTAGAAGGTAAGAGGATGGCTGGGGCGGCGGTGGTGGATGGGACCAACACGATCTGGGCCAGCAGTCTGCCGGAAGGAACTTCAGCACAAAGGGCTGAGCTCATAGCCCTCACGCAAGCCTTGCGGCTGGCCGAAGGAAAATCCATAAACATTTACATGGACAGCAGGTATGCTTTTGCGACTGCGCACGTGCATGGGGCCATCTATAAACAGAGGGGACTGCTTACTTCAGCAGGAAAGGAAGTCAAAAACAAAGAAGAAATTCTAAGTTTGTTAGAAGCCTTGCATTTGCCAAAAAGACTAGCTATTATACATTGCCTTGGGCACCAGAAGGCCAAAGATTTCATCTCAAAAGGGAACCAGATGGCCGACCAGGTAGCCAAGCAGGCAGCCCAGGGTGTTAGACTTCTGCCTGTAATAAAAAAGTCCAAAACCCTAGAACCTGGATGGCAGTACACCTTGGAAGACTGGCAAGAGATAAAAAAGATAGACCGATTCTCTAGGGCCCCAGAGGGAACTTGCTATACCTCAGATGGGAAAGAGATCCTACCCCAAAAGGAGGGACTAGAATATGTCCAACAGATACATCATCTAACCCACCTAGGAGCTAAACATCTGCAGAAACTGATTAGAACATCCCCTTATTATGTTCTGAGATTGCCGGGGGTAGCTGACTCAGTGGTCAAACATTGTGTACCTTGCCAGCTGGTTAATGCGAATCCTTCAAAAATGCCTTCTGGGAAGAGACTGAGGGGAAGCCACCAAGGCGCTCACTGGGAAGTGGACTTCACTGAGGTAAAGCCAGCCAAGTATGGTAACAAATACTTATTAGTTTTTATAGACACCTTTTCAGGATGGGTAGAGGCTTATCCTACCAAAAAGTAGACCTCAACCATGGTGGCTAAGAAAATACTGGAAGAAATTTTCCCAAGATTTGGAATACCTAAGGTAATAGGGTCAGACAATGGTCCAGCTTTTGTTGCCCAGGTTAAGTCAGGGACTGGCCAAGACATTGGGGATTGATTGGAAATTACATTGTGTATACAGACCCCAAAGCTCAGGACAGGTAGAGAGAATGAACAGAACCATTAAAGAGACCCTCACCAAATTGACCACAGAGACTGGCGTTAATGATTGGATAGCTCTCCTACCCTTTGTGCTCTTCCAGGTTAGGAACACCCCCGGACAGTTTGGGCTGACCCCCTATGAATTGCTTTGCGGGGGGCCCCCTCCACTGGTAGAAATTGCCTCTGTACATAGTGCTGATGTGCTGCTTTCCCAGCCTTTGTTCTCTAGGCTCAAGGCGCTCGAGTGGGTGAGACAACAAGCGTGGAAGCAGCTACGGGAGGCCTACTAAGGAGAAGGAGACTTGCAAGTCCCACATCGCTTCCAAGTCGGGGATTTGGTCTATGTTAGACACCACCGTGCAGGAAACCTTGAGACCTGGTGGAAGGGCTCCTACATCGTGCTGCTGACCATGCCGACTGCCTTAAAGGTTGAAGGGATCCCCATTTGGATACATGCCTCCCATGTCAAGCTTGCTCCGCTGCCGGACCTAGAATGGAAAATCGAAAAGACTAACAACCCCCTTAAACTTAAGCTTCGTCATGTGGACTCTGCTTCTTCAGCTAAGTGACTCTACTAATCCCCACGCCCCCCAGAAACTGACCTGGCAGGTGATCTCCCAGACTGGAGATGTAATATGGAGCGTCTCTAAAAACGCCCCACCTTGGACTTGGTGGCCACCACTGTATCCAGATCTCTGTCAGCTGGCAGCAGGCTTAGAAACTTGGGATATACCTGAGGTAGACCCCAAAGAGAACACCCCAATATGCCTATCCGGGAGCTGCCCCTGCCCATCAGGGGGACTAGGGGGAGGAAAATTAGGCTGTGGTCACCCACAACTAAGAGCTGAGCTCCGAAAGCTGGACATTTATGTTTGTCCCAGAAATGGGAGGGATCGAAGTACAGCTGTTAGATGTGGGGGGATAGAACATTACTTTTGTAAAAGCTGGGGATGTGAAACAACTGGAACCACCTACTGGAAGCCTCAATCCAGTTGGGATGCTATTATCCTTAATCGGGCATCCCCCTCTGACAAAGAGACCCCAGGCCTCCAAAAATCACATTGCTCCGGGTCCCAGTCCTCAGGGCTCTGCCTATGTCCTCTTAGTCCTGGTGGCCGCCACTGTAGACCCGGAGTCTGGATGGGGCAAGGGCCCTGCCTAAGTTTTACATGCAACTCTCTAAACATCACTTTTACTGGACCTGGGAAAAAGGCTAGAGACTGGATTAAGGGGAGACAATAGGGGTTACGATTCTACATGTCTGGTGTAGACGCAGGCCTCCTTATGACTATAAGAGTAAAAATACAAAGTCCTTCACCATTGCCCCTAGGGCCTAACCCAGTACTGGCTGAGCGAGGCCCCTCAGCCCCACTACCTCCACTTCCCCAAAAACCCATCCCTAGCCTCACCACTAGTAGTTTGATCCCAGGAGCTTCAACCATCACTACTGGAGAAACGCCCCATCACCCTCCAGTGCAGACAATGCAAAGGTTATTCAACCTGGTACAGGGAGCTTTTCAGGCCCTCAATGCCACTAACCCAGAAGCCACCTCCTCCTGCTGGTTCTGTTTGTCATCAGGCCCCCCTTATTATGAAGGCTTGGCCCTGACAGGTACTTTCCATGTTTCTGACCATCCTGAGGAGCAATGCTCCTGGGGGTCTCAAAATAAGCTATCTCTGACGGAGGTGTCTGGGAAGGGGCTCTGCATAGGTAAGGTATCCATGACCCATCTACATCTTTGCAACTCTTCTGTAACTCTTAACCAAACTGAGTCAAACAAGTACCTGGTGCCAGGGAAAAATCAATGATGGGCATGCAATACTGGACTAACCCCTTGTGTCTCTACTACAGCCTTTGATCAGTCTAAGCATTTCTGTGTCATGATCCAGCTAGTTCCCCGGGTTTACTATCACCCTGAGGAGGTGAGTATGAGTATCAATGAGTATGATTATCGGCCTACTCGCTCTAAAAGAGAGCCTGTAACCATGACCTTAGCTGTTATGCTCAGATTGGGGATGGCCGCGGGTATAGGAACAGGGACCACAGCCCTGGTCACAGGAACACAACAGTTAGAGAAAGGACTTGGCGAACTACATGCTGCCATGACTGAAGATCTCCAAGCTCTAGAAAAGTCTGTTAGCAATTTAGAGGAATCTCTGACTTCTCTATCTGAGATGGTCCTACAGAACTGGAGGGGATTAGATCTACTGTTCCTAAAGGAAGGTGGATTATGTGCAGCCTTAAAGGAAGAATGCTGCTTTTATGTAGATCACTGGGGAGCTATTAGAGATTCCATGAGCAAGCTCAGAGAGAGGCTAGAAAGACGTCAAAGGGAAAGGGAGACTAACCAAGGGTGGTTCGAAGGATGGTTTAACAGGTCCCCTTGGATGACCACCCTACTTTCTGCCCTGATGGGACCCTTAATGATTTTACTTCTATTGCTTACAGTCAGGCCCTGCATAATTAACAGGTTTATAGCTTTTGTTAGGGAACGGGTGAGTGCGGTCCAATTCATGGTGCTTAGACAACAGTACAGGGGCCTTCCGAACCGGGAGGAGACTGACTCCTAGCCCCCTCAGTTCTAGGATTAGAACTACCAACAAGAGAAAAAGTGGGGAATGAAAGGATGAAAAAAGAAAAAAAAAATTAAAAGTTTAAAAAAAGGGACACAGAGCAGGCCTTTGAGTACGTGACTCTGGCCTAGTGAAATAACAGGAAATAAGCTGACTATTGCCACTCCCACCTAGGAGCCCGCGCAAATAACAGGAAATGAACTGACTATTGCCACTCCCACCTAGGAGGGCCGCACAAATAACAGGAAATGAGCTGACACTTGCCACTCCCACCTAGGAGCCCGCGCAAATACCGACTTCTGGGACCATGGGAAAAAGATCGTGGTGTGTTACAAATTGATTGGTCCACAGTGCGCGGGCTTGAACAATTTAAAATAATTGGCCTAGAAATCATAGAGTGTCATAAAGGGATTGGTCAACATTGCACAGGCTCCTGATGTTACAAAATGATTGGTTCACAATGCATGGGCTTTGTTGTAACCCTATAAAAGCTGCCCTGATTCTGCACGCGGGGGCCTTCAGCCCTCTACCCCTGTGTGGTGTACAAGACCGTTTCTCGTGAGTGATTTGGGGTGCCATCTTTCCCAAGACTGAGCCCGGGGAGTCCTCCAGAGCGGGACTTATATTTGGTTCCCTGACCAGGAATCGAGACCACCCCTCATGCCCTAGAACCGACTTGGAGGTAAGGGGATCCCCACTGGAATGTGTGTGTGTGTGTATATGAATGTGCCGGCCGGCGTCTTAGTTCTGTGTACTAAGTTGTTCTGAGTGATTTTTGTTGTAAGAAACGCGCACTTTTGGTTTGGTTTGCAGCTGTCCTCCCGGGCCGTAAGGACTGGAGGACTGTGATCAGCAGAGGTGCTAAGAGGATCACAGGCTGCCACCCTGGGGGACGCCCTGGAAGCTGAGGAGAGCCAGGGGCTAGGGAGACAAGCTCCCATCTGTACCATGTTCGGTATTATAAAGCCGTCCCCTAAGGGCATAGGCTCGTCTGGCCATCACGGATCTGTATCCCTGGTGGCCTCCTACTGTCGGTCTGAGGACCGAGTTCTGTTGTTGAAGCGGAAACCTCCCCTGAGTCTTTCGCCTGCCTGTGGGAAACGCGGATGGGTCACAAGTGTTTAGATCTGTTAGTTTCTGTTCTGTGCATCTTTGTCTTGTGTGTCTTTGTCCTCGTTTTTGTCATGGGACAGACGGTGACGACTCCCCTTAGTTTGACTCTTGACCATTGGACTGAAGTTAAATCTCGGGCTCATAATTTGTCACTTGAGGTTAAGAAGGGACCCTGGAAGACTTTCTGTGTTTCTGAATGGCCGACATTCGGGGTTGGTTGGCCATCAGAGGGAACCTTCAACTCTGAGACTATTCTGGCTGTTAAAGCAATCATTTTTCAGGCTGGACCCGGCTCACATCCTGACCAAGAGCCCTACATTCTTACATGGAGAGATTTGATAGATAACCCTCCATTGTGGGTTAAACCATGGTTATACAAACCTAGAGAGCTGGACTCCCGAGTTCTGACTCTAGAAAACAAAAGAGAGCCGGACTCCCGAGTTCTGACTCTAGAAAACAAAAGAGAGCTGGACTCCTGAGTTCTGGCCTTAAAAAATGAAAGAAAATGTTCACTTGAGAAGGACAAACCTTCTCCTCGTATCTACCCCAAGATTGAGGAGCCACCGGCTTGGCCGGAACCCCAACCCGCTCTCCCTCCCCCTTATCCGGCATGAGGTATCGCTGGAGGACCCTCTGCCCCTCTTGGAGCTCCGGCGACAGGAGGACCGGCTGCTGGGACTCAGAGCCGGAGAGGGGCCACTCTGGAGTGGGCAGATGGGATCGTGACATTACCGCTGCGCACCTTCAGCCCTCCTGTGCCAAATGGTCAATTGCAGCCCCTCCAGTATTGGCCCTTTTCCTCTGCAGACCTTTATAATTGGAAAACTAACCACCCCCCTTTTTCGGAGGATCCCCAACACCTCACGGGGTGGATGGAGTCTCTTATGTTCTCTCATCAGCCTACTTGGGATGATTGCCAACAACTGCTGCAAACGCTCTTCACAACCGAGGAGTGAGAGAGAATTTTGTTAGAGGCTAGAAAAAATATTCCTGGGACCAACGGGCGACCCACACAGTTGCAGAATGAGATCGACATGGGGTTCCCTTTGACTCGCCCCGGTTGGGATTACAACACAGCTGAAGGTAGGGAGAGCTTAAGAATCTATCGCCAGGCTCTGGTGGCAGGTCTCCGAGGGGCCTCAAGAAGGCCCACAAATTTGGCCAAGGTAAGAGAGGTAATGCAGGGACCTACTGAGCCTCCTTCAGTTTTTCTTGAAAGACTCATGGAGGTCTTCAGGTGGTATACTCCCTTTGATCCTACCTCGGAGGCCCAGAAGGCCTCAGTGTCCCTGGCCTTCATAGGACAGTCAGCTCCGGACATCAAAAAAAAAAAAAAAAAAACTTCAGAGATTAGAGGGATTACAGGAGGCTGAATTACGTGATTTGGTGAAAGAGGCAGAGAAAGTGTATTACAAAAGGGAGACGGAAGAAGAAAAGGAACAAAGAATAGAGAAGGAAAGAGAAGAAAGAGAGGAAAGACGTGATAAAAGGCAGGAAAAGAAGTTGACTAAAATCTTGGCCACCGTAGTTGAAGGAAAATACAGTAGAGAGAGAGAAAAGGACTTTAGGAAATTCAGGACAGGCCCTAGACAGACAGGGAACCTGGGCACCAGGACCCCACTTGACAGGGATCAATGTGCTTATTGTAAGGAGAAGGGACATTGGGCAAGGGAATGTCCCAAGAAACAAAACAAAGGACCAAAAGTCCTAGCCCTAGGGGAAGATGAAGACTAGGGGAGACGGGGTTCGGACCCCCTCCCCGAGCCCAGGGTAACTTTAAAGGTGGAGGGGCAACCAGTTGAGTTCCTGGTCGATACCAGAGTGGAGCATTCTGTGCTGCTACAGCCATTAGGAAAATTAAAAGACAAAAAATCCTGGGCAATGGGTGCTACTGGGCAACGGCAATATTCATGGACTACCCGAAGAACCGTTGACTTGGGAATGGGACGGGTAACCCACTCATTTCTAGTTATCCCTGAGTGCCCAGCACCCCTCCTAGGCAGAGACCTATTGACTAAAATGGGAGTTCAAATTTCTTTTAAACAAAGACATCCAGAGGTATCAATAAATGACAAACCCATCACAGTGCTAACTCTTCAATTAGATGATGAATATCGGCTATATTCCCCCTTGGTGGAGTCCAATCAAGACATACAATCCTGGATGGAGCAGTTTCCTCAAGCCTGGGCAGAAACTGCAGGAATGGGCCTAGCAAAACAAGTTCCCCCACAAGTTATTCAACTGAAATCTAATGCTACTCCAATATTGGTTAAACAGTACCCCATGAGTAAAGAGGCCCAGGAAGGGATCCGACCTCACATTCACAGATTAACCCAGCAGGGCATCCTGGTCCCTGTTCAGTCCTCCTGGAATACTCCCTTGCTGCCAGTTAGAAAGCCTGGGACCAATGATTTCCGACCAGTACAAGACCTGAGGGAAGTCAATAAAAGGGTGCAGGACATACATCCAACTGTCCCAAACCCTTATAATCTCCTGAGCGCTCTCCTGCCAGGGCGAAGTTGGTATACAGTATTGGACTTAAAAGATGCTTTTTTCTGCCTGAGATTACAACCCGCCAGTCAACCCTTGTTTGCCTTTGAATGGAGAGACCCAGGTACAGGTAGAACTGGACAGCTCACCTGGACCCGACTGCCCCAAGGGTTCAAAAACTCCCCGACCATCTTTGACGAGGCCCTACATAAAGATCTGGCCAACTTCAGGGCCCAAAACCTCCAAGTGACCCTCCTCCAATATGTAGATGACCTGCTCCTAGCAGGAGCCACCAAACGGGACTGCTTAGAAGGCACGAGAGCACTGCTACTGGAATTGTTTGACCTAGGCTACTGAGCTTCAGCTAAGAAGGCTCAGATCTGCAGGAGAGAGGTAAAGTACCTGGGATATAGTTTACGGGACGGGCAACGATGGTTGACGGAGGCACGAAAGAGAACTGTAGTTCAGATACCAATCCCAACCACGGCTAGACAAGTATGAGAGTTTCTGGGGACAGCGGGGTTTTGCAGACTGTGGATCCCGGGGTTTGCAACCTTAGCAGCCCCATTCTATCCGTTGACTAAAGAGGGGAATTCGCCTGGGCTTCTGAACATCAGAAAGCATTTGATGCCATCAAAAAGGCCCTGCTGAGCGCACCTGCTCTGGCCCTCCCGGATGTAACTAAACCTTTTACCCTTTATATGGACGAGCATAAGGGGGTACCCTGGGGAGTGCTGACCCAATCCCTAGGGCCATGGAAAAGACCTGTTATCTACCTGTCAAAAAAACTTGATCCAGTTGCCAGTGGATGGCCTGTCTGTCTGAAGGCTATCGCGACTGTGGCCGTGTTGGTCAAGAATGCTGACAAGTTAACTTTGGGGCAAAAAATAACTATAATAGCCCCCCATGCACTGGAGAGCATTGTCCGAC
The DNA here is from genome assembly GCA_036346955.1 of Dipus sagitta. NCBI lineage: Eukaryota > Metazoa > Chordata > Mammalia > Rodentia > Dipodidae > Dipus > Dipus sagitta. Next base: position 42,802,623 of record CM070780.1, read on the forward strand.
AGTCCCCAGACCGATGGATGACCAATGCCCGCATGACCCACTACCAAAGCCTGCTTCTCACCGAGAGAGTCACGTTCGCTCCACCAGCCACCCTCAACCCTGCCACTCTTCTGCCTGAAGAGACTGATGAACCAGTGACTCATGATTATCACCAACTATTGGTTGAGGAGACCGGGGTCCGCAAGGACCTTACAGATGTCCCGCTGGCCGGAGAAGTGCTGTCCTGGTTCACTGATGGGAGCAGCTATATAGTAGAAGGTAAGAGGATGGCTGGGGCGGCGGTGGTGGATGGGACCAACACGATCTGGGCCAGCAGTCTGCCGGAAGGAACTTCAGCACAAAGGGCTGAGCTCATAGCCCTCACGCAAGCCTTGCGGCTGGCCGAAGGAAAATCCATAAACATTTACATGGACAGCAGGTATGCTTTTGCGACTGCGCACGTGCATGGGGCCATCTATAAACAGAGGGGACTGCTTACTTCAGCAGGAAAGGAAGTCAAAAACAAAGAAGAAATTCTAAGTTTGTTAGAAGCCTTGCATTTGCCAAAAAGACTAGCTATTATACATTGCCTTGGGCACCAGAAGGCCAAAGATTTCATCTCAAAAGGGAACCAGATGGCCGACCAGGTAGCCAAGCAGGCAGCCCAGGGTGTTAGACTTCTGCCTGTAATAAAAAAGTCCAAAACCCTAGAACCTGGATGGCAGTACACCTTGGAAGACTGGCAAGAGATAAAAAAGATAGACCGATTCTCTAGGGCCCCAGAGGGAACTTGCTATACCTCAGATGGGAAAGAGATCCTACCCCAAAAGGAGGGACTAGAATATGTCCAACAGATACATCATCTAACCCACCTAGGAGCTAAACATCTGCAGAAACTGATTAGAACATCCCCTTATTATGTTCTGAGATTGCCGGGGGTAGCTGACTCAGTGGTCAAACATTGTGTACCTTGCCAGCTGGTTAATGCGAATCCTTCAAAAATGCCTTCTGGGAAGAGACTGAGGGGAAGCCACCAAGGCGCTCACTGGGAAGTGGACTTCACTGAGGTAAAGCCAGCCAAGTATGGTAACAAATACTTATTAGTTTTTATAGACACCTTTTCAGGATGGGTAGAGGCTTATCCTGCCAAAAAGTAGACCTCAACCATGGTGGCTAAGAAAATACTGGAAGAAATTTTCCCAAGATTTGGAATACCTAAGGTAATAGGGTCAGACAATGGTCCAGCTTTTGTTGCCCAGGTTAAGTCAGGGACTGGCCAAGACATTGGGGATTGATTGGAAATTACATTGTGTATACAGACCCCAAAGCTCAGGACAGGTAGAGAGAATGAACAGAACCATTAAAGAGACCCTCACCAAATTGACCACAGAGACTGGCGTTAATGATTGGATAGCTCTCCTACCCTTTGTGCTCTTCCAGGTTAGGAACACCCCCGGACAGTTTGGGCTGACCCCCTATGAATTGCTCTACGGGGGGCCCCCTCCACTGGTAGAAATTGCCTCTGTACATAGTGCTGATGTGCTGCTTTCCCAGCCTTTGTTCTCTAGGCTCAAGGCGCTCGAGTGGGTGAGACAACAAGCGTGGAAGCAGCTACGGGAGGCCTACTAAGGAGAAGGAGACTTGCAAGTCCCACATCGCTTCCAAGTCGGGGATTTGGTCTATGTTAGACACCACCGTGCAGGAAACCTTGAGACCTGGTGGAAGGGCTCCTACATCGTGCTGCTGACCACGCCGACTGCCTTAAAGGTTGAAGGGATCCCCATTTGGATACATGCCTCCCATGTCAAGCTTGCTCCGCTGCCGGACCTAGAATGGAAAATCGAAAAGACTAACAACCCCCTTAAACTTAAGCTTCGTCATGTGGACTCTGCTTCTTCAGCTAAGTGACTCTACTAATCCCCACGCCCCCCAGAAACTGACCTGGCAGGTGATCTCCCAGACTGGAGATGTAATATGGAGCGTCTCTAAAAACGCCCCACCTTGGACTTGGTGGCCACCACTGTATCCAGATCTCTGTCAGCTGGCAGCAGGCTTAGAAACTTGGGATATACCTGAGGTAGACCCCAAAGAGAACACCCCAATATGCCTATCCGGGAGCTGCCCCTGCCCATCAGGGGGACTAGGGGGAGGAAAATTAGGCTGTGGTCACCCACAACTAAGAGCTGAGCTCCGAAAGCTGGACATTTATGTTTGTCCCAGAAATGGGAGGGATCGAAGTACAGCTGTTAGATGTGGGGGGATAGAACATTACTTTTGTAAAAGCTGGGGATGTGAAACAACTGGAACCACCTACTGGAAGCCTCAATCCAGTTGGGATGCTATTATCCTTAATCGGGCATCCCCCTCTGACAAAGAGACCCCAGGCCTCCAAAAATCACATTGCTCCGGGTCCCAGTCCTCAGGGCTCTGCCTATGTCCTCTTAGTCCTGGTGGCCGCCACTGTAGACCCGGAGTCTGGATGGGGCAAGGGCCCTGCCTAAGTTTTACATGCAACTCTCTAAACATCACTTTTACTGGACCTGGGAAAAAGGCTAGAGACTGGATTAAGGGGAGACAATAGGGGTTACGATTCTACATGTCTGGTGTAGACGCAGGCCTCCTTATGACTATAAGAGTAAAAATACAAAGTCCTTCACCATTGCCCCTAGGGCCTAACCCAGTACTGGCTGAGCGAGGCCCCTCAGCCCCACTACCTCCACTTCCCCAAAAACCCATCCCTAGCCTCACCACTAGTAGTTTGATCCCAGGAGCTTCAACCATCACTACTGGAGAAACGCCCCATCACCCTCCAGTGCAGACAATGCAAAGGTTATTCAACCTGGTACAGGGAGCTTTTCAGGCCCTCAATGCCACTAACCCAGAAGCCACCTCCTCCTGCTGGTTCTGTTTGTCATCAGGCCCCCCTTATTATGAAGGCTTGGCCCTGACAGGTACTTTCCATGTTTCTGACCATCCTGAGGAGCAATGCTCCTGGGGGTCTCAAAATAAGCTATCTCTGACGGAGGTGTCTGGGAAGGGGCTCTGCATAGGTAAGGTATCCATGACCCATCTACATCTTTGCAACTCTTCTGTAACTCTTAACCAAACTGAGTCAAACAAGTACCTGGTGCCAGGGAAAAATCAATGATGGGCATGCAATACTGGACTAACCCCTTGTGTCTCTACTACAGCCTTTGATCAGTCTAAGCATTTCTGTGTCATGATCCAGCTAGTTCCCCGGGTTTACTATCACCCTGAGGAGGTGAGTATGAGTATCAATGAGTATGATTATCGGCCTACTCGCTCTAAAAGAGAGCCTGTAACCATGACCTTAGCTGTTATGCTCAGATTGGGGATGGCCGCGGGTATAGGAACAGGGACCACAGCCCTGGTCACAGGAACACAACAGTTAGAGAAAGGACTTGGCGAACTACATGCTGCCATGACTGAAGATCTCCAAGCTCTAGAAAAGTCTGTTAGCAATTTAGAGGAATCTCTGACTTCTCTATCTGAGATGGTCCTACAGAACTGGAGGGGATTAGATCTACTGTTCCTAAAGGAAGGTGGATTATGTGCAGCCTTAAAGGAAGAATGCTGCTTTTATGTAGATCACTGGGGAGCTATTAGAGATTCCATGAGCAAGCTCAGAGAGAGGCTAGAAAGACGTCAAAGGGAAAGGGAGACTAACCAAGGGTGGTTCGAAGGATGGTTTAACAGGTCCCCTTGGATGACCACCCTACTTTCTGCCCTGATGGGACCCTTAATGATTTTACTTCTATTGCTTACAGTCAGGCCCTGCATAATTAACAGGTTTATAGCTTTTGTTAGGGAACGGGTGAGTGCGGTCCAATTCATGGTGCTTAGACAACAGTACAGGGGCCTTCCGAACCGGGAGGAGACTGACTCCTAGCCCCCTCAGTTCTAGGATTAGAACTACCAACAAGAGAAAAAGTGGGGAATGAAAGGATGAAAAAAGAAAAAAAAAATTAAAAGTTTAAAAAAAGGGACACAGAGCAGGCCTTTGAGTACGTGACTCTGGCCTAGTGAAATAACAGGAAATAAGCTGACTATTGCCACTCCCACCTAGGAGCCCGCGCAAATAACAGGAAATGAACTGACTATTGCCACTCCCACCTAGGAGGCCGCACAAATAACAGGAAATGAGCTGACACTTGCCACTCCCACCTAGGAGCCCGCGCAAATACCGACTTCTGGGACCATGGGAAAAAGATCGTGGTGTGTTACAAATTGATTGGTCCACAGTGCGTGGGCTTGAACAATTTAAAATAATTGGCCTAGAAATCATAGAGTGTCATAAAGGGATTGGTCAACATTGCACAGGCTCCTGATGTTACAAAATGATTGGTTCACAATGCATGGGCTTTGTTGTAACCCTATAAAAGCTGCCCTGATTCTGCACGCGGGGGCCTTCAGCCCTCTACCCCTGTGTGGTGTACGACTGTGGGCCCCAGCGCGCTGGAATAAAAATCCTCTTGCTGTTTGCATCAAGACCGTTTCTTATGAGTGATTTGGGGTGCCGTCTTTCCCGAGACTGAGCCTGGGGAGTCCTCCGGAGTGGGACTTTCAAACCTTACAATCAGGTCCTCCATTTGAGGAGGATTTTAGAAGGTTTTTGGTGACAGAGGAGAATTTGGTAGGTAAAACAAGAAGTACAAAGGGAAGGGTGGGAATGGAGGGCAAAGAAGCCCTGAAAGTATGGGACCTCAGACCACTTGCCTTGCTTTCAGAAGTTATCAATATCAATAAGAATATTGAAATAAAAAGTAGGTGGGCGTGGTGGTGCATGCCTTTAATCCCAGCACTCGGGAGGCAGAGGTAGGAAGATCGCCGTGAGTTCAAGGGCACCCTGAGACTCCATAGTGAATTCCAAGTCAGCCTGGGCTAAAGTGAGACCCTACCTCGAAAAAACAAACAAACAAAAAATAACAAAAATAAATAAATAAAAAATAAAAAGTACCAAATTCAGGCCAGTGGTGGCCATTATCTAAGGAATATTGGGACCAAATTTGAACAGAGTCAGAGTAATTTGGCAAGCAGGAGCTCAGTAAGTTCGAGCTCCTTTAAATTAGCTTTGAGATAGGCTTTTGGGACTGATAATTTACAGGACATTTTGGAAGACAAGGACTTGTTCTGAGTGGTCAATCCTGCTGTCAGGTATGCCTCCCAGGCTTAGGGAGGGCAAACAAAACCAAAAATTATGAGGGAGTGTCCCTGCACTAGTAATACTAGGAGTGTCTAGTGGAATGATATGTGGGAGACTCCTGGAGTCTATGTTCGTCCACAGACCAAAAAGTGAGAAACTCCTGGAGTTTCTAAGGTCTGAGGTGGGGCACCTCCCATACAGAGAGTGAATACCTTGTCCTGTAATTTGATGAGGGTGTGGATGCAGCACATCACATGGCAAGAGGCCTGTTATCTGAAGTTCAAGTCTGGTGAAAAAGGGGAGGGAGGAGAGAGAGATATGACCTGGTGGATTACCTTTAAAGGTCTGTCTCAGCTGAGCTCTGAGAGGGATTTTGGACATTCACCAGGCCAGAATCCCTCAGTCTCCAGAGACAAGCCTCTGAACTCCCACAATCCAAAGGTCAGAGTGATAGGGAAAGGAGAAAGAAAAGGCTGCCAGGTATCAAGCTGGGTTTACACAGAGCACCAATAAAGCTCACTGAGCCCTGAGGCTGAACAGAACTTATGCCACTCATGCAGACAAAGGTCACAAAAGACCAGAGGTCTCAGGTCAGGGTGGTGACTGTTTAGTCCAAAGTAGTGAGCTTGGCAAGTGCCTTTGCTCCAAAAGGAGTGAAACACTTGACAGAGAGGTGGGAAAAGAAGAGGGAAAGAAAAGGGAAGGCATGTGGCCCAAAAGCCCTGGAGAGCTCCCATCCAAGTCATGGCACCAAATGTAAGGAAAGTGTAAGAAAAACAAGAGAACACCGGACTTGATCTCTACAGGCAGACTGTTTCTTGAAACAAACAGCAAGGGGCAGCAGCCTTTCCACAGAATGAAGGCTCAAGCCCTAAGTCAGGTGGGGATTCAAACTTATAAGGAGGAGCCTAAGATAAACAGACTGAATTAGCTACAGGTCCAATGGAAGTAGATAAGGAATTGAAGTCATTTGTGTCCTTGCTCAGAATAGACTTTTTTTGCAGAATCATCTAGGGAGGATGTCCCACCAGGTGGTTTCTGAGCTAAGGAAAGATTATCAATCAGGGGAGTTGTTTGGCCTTTCAAGACTGGATGTCTCCATTCTTTATGGCCTTCTAATCTTAAGGTTAGTTATTAACTCTTTAGTTCCCTCTAGTTTTTAGGGAAGGCAACTAGCCCTTCACTTGGTGTGTGTGGTAGGGGTGCATAGATACTGATCCATAGACACAGGATGACACAGATCTCTGCAGGACTTGCTGATTCAGTCTAGGTGTCCCTAGCTGTACACAACCCTGAAAATGTTACATTTTCCATGTCACCAATGATACTCAGCACAGCAGTAGTTGGAAGTTAAAAAAAATCACTTTCTAAGGCAAAGCAGTCATACTTCCAGGCCTTTGTTACCCGAGGGAGCCAGCAGCTGAAGGAGAGAGGGCATCTGTGCTTTTTCATTATTATTTCATTATTATGTTTCCTCCTAAAAGCATCTGAGCATTATAATGGTGAAATAATTTTATAAAATATGACTTAATAAAAAACCCTTAACTATTATCTTTTTAATTGCAGAACTCATACAGTCAAGAATTTTAATACTAATTCCACTCTTATTTCCTCATACCACAATAATTTGTTTATTTTTAAAGCCTGATTTGCATAAGCAAACTGCAAAGGAAACATAAGCAGTTTTAAACTGAAACAGATTTATTGCAATCTCTCAAAATTAGTATTACAGTTTCAGTATGTATGCCTGTAACAGTTTGCATAATCTACAATAGACATTTATTTCAGAAGCACTTAAAATTGAGTTAACCAATAGGGAAAAATTTTAACATAAAGCTGTAACAATTATCTGAAACTGAAATTATTTACAATTTAGGGTCCTGATTCAAAAAAATTAGTGCATTTCATGATTTGTGAGTTGTATAGAGAAAGCAAACAGAATGTAAATATTCCCCAAGTAAAATTTGTAACAAATGGCTTTTAGAAGATAGCCCATCAGACTGAAAATTAGAGAAAGAGTAACAAAACAAAGTCAGCAACTGCACTTGATTTAACAATTTAATGATACAGCAGCAACCAGAGTAATGGGCCACAATAGAAGAGCAGGTACCATTGTTGACAGTACTTTTAGTATGCACAAAAGAAGAATGACTTCCCCCCTTTATAGCTGAAACAAAATCATCAGTCTCCTTTGGTCAGACTTTCTAATTCATGAGTCAATCAACAAATTAAAAAATATACAGAAGGAGTTTCTTTGACAACAGCTATCAGAATTCAATTCAGTGTGAAAGCTCAGGGCAAGTAACCAAGTGGTTAGCTACTCCATTGCAAAAGAAACATCATAGGTAAGGTGCCTTACCCTTGAAGGGCTTCAGTGGATTCCAGTGATTTTACATATGCAACAAAGGAGTTGACTAACATTCAGAAAAAATGTTTTTAAAGTAAAGTGATACATTTCAGTGAATCAAGTCCCAAGTAGTCTTTAAAAGAAGATTTATAGTAAACATTTAAAATTCTGGAATGCATATATTGTACAATTACCTCTCATTTACAAACTGCTTAGACAGTAGTTGCTCCAGAGTGAATCCAAACATGTATAAGCCTCACAATGACTTTAGATATGTTATTAAAATACACTGTTAATCATAAAAATACTTTACTATGTACAGGTACACTGTATAAATTTGAGATTTCCCTATACAAGGAAGCCTTTAATCACTTTCTGGCTACTGGTCCAGGCAATACTGCAGACCTATCATTTGGTCTTTCCAACATGAGAGTCAATACTGCAGTCAATTCCATAAATCAGTGATGCGTTTTTCTTTCTGTAGGATGTCTATTTAGAAGAGTCAGTTTTACTTCCACTATCTTTTACTTTCCTAAATGCTGATCCAAGTAACTCTGGACATTCACATAATTCATTTGCAATCTGGTTACATTTCCAAATAAGGCTGTAGTTTATTTCATCAGTTATTATACTGTCTTGCTTATAGTCAGGATGGTGTGCAATAAACTCTCTCATCCATTTGGCAACAGTCATTAGTTCTCCTGAAAAAAAATTAGGGCAACAGAGGTAAGTTCAAAAATATATTAGTATTTGATGATCTGCACATGCATCTCTAAAAATAAATCAGGACTTGTTAATTTAGCCATGTAGAAGAGGTTGGAAACATATCTTTCACAATGTTTAAAGGAATTCCTCCTCGAGATGTAGTCCAGTGGCAGAGGGCTTGCTTCATATGTACAAGGCCCTAGGTTCAATCAGTACTGCAAAAGAAGAAGGAGGAGGAGGAGAAGGAGGAGGAGAAGAAGGAGGAGGAGGAGAAGAAGAAGGAGAAGGAGGAGAAGGAGAAGAAGGAGAAGAAGGAGAAGAAGGAGGAGGAGAAGGAGAAGAAGGAGAAGTAGGAGGAGGAGGAGGAGGAGAAGGAGGAGAAGAAGGAGAAGGAGAAAAAGGAGGAGGAGGAGAAGGAGGAGGAGGAGAAGGAGGAGGAGGAGAAGAAGGAGGAGAAGGAGGAGGAGAAGGAGGAGGAGAAGGAGGAGGAGAAGAAGAAGGAGGAGAAGGAGGAGGAGAAGGAGGAGGAGAAGAAAAGGAGGAGGAGGAGGAGGAAGAAGAACAAGAACAAGAAAAAGAATTCCTTGGGCTGGAGAGAGAGAGCTTAGTGGTTAAGGCTGCAAAGCCTAAGGACCTAAGTTCAATTCCCCAGAACCCACGTAAGCCAGATGCACATGGTGGCATATACATCTGGAGTTCATTTGCAGTGGCTGGAAGGCCTGGAGCACCCATTCTCTCTCTCAAATAAATAAATATAAATAAATGTTTAAAAACAAGAATTCCCCTTGGGAAAGAATGGTAGGTGCAGGCAGGCATCGAGCACATACACATTCAGTTTCTATGGTGTTTTTTACATGCTACCCATATGGTGGTACTGCCAGCGCTAAGGGATAGAAGAAGCCAGTACCTATGACAAGAACATATTTCCTCCCCATTTGCTAGAGGGCTAAGACTACAAATGATGCTGTTATGGGACCACCTGAAAGGACTGTAGGGTTCTCTCAGTGGTCTCTGATCCAAGAGGCAGAGAAAATATTAAATAGTAAGAATAAAGAGGGGAACTACAGACATGTAGATTTAAGGATGATATTGGGTTTTACAAATGACCCTTTGTGACTCCAGAAAGTTCACAGAAGACTCAAGTCAAATATCATGTCAGTATAGTATTACTGTGATTGTTCCTTAACAGATGGTAGGCTTCCTATGTGAGTAGCAATTAGGAACTATAAATGTGGCCTCCTCAAGGCTATCATAGAAAGACGGTCCTTGGGATGTTCACTATAGAGGGAGGTGTGTAGCTTCCTTGAAGTGACCTTAAGAGTACTCAGCCCAATTAGAGAGCATATGATGACATGCAAAGGACACACCCAGACATAAGTGACATATAGGCACTGCAGACACCACACTTCATCCAGGATGCCACAGAGCTTAATGCATCACTATTTTACAAACTATTAAGAAAAAAAGAGCTCCCCTCATTTAAACTGTGATTGAAAGATCATAAAATGTATCTAATTTCACTTATTAAAATGTAGAAAAGCTGCACTGAGACTACGGTATACTTTCAAGGTTACAGAACTGATACGCTAAGAGTTGGATAAAGAAATTAGAAAAGGAAAAAGTTATCATACCAGATGCTCTCTTCTTAATTAGCTTTAAGTAGTTCAGAATACTACATCTGGTGTCCACATCCACTTCCATATTTTCAAGGTAAGAGTTTAGAATGGGGATGAGTCCAGGAAACACACCTTCCTACAAGAAGTAGACATATGTAAACTTCCTGCCAGCTGGTGCACATATCAGGGGCACTGTGCAGGCCCTACCTTCCCATTGATGATGGTGTCTATGCTCATGAGGGTATACTCCTCTGCGGCCAGCTCTGAGCTGGCCTGGGCCTTGCCACACCCATCCACCATAGTACTGCCACCTGCCAATGAGAGTGCATAGGAGTTTAGCAGCACGTCACAGTATAAGCTGACCCAATAAACTCAAGAGAATGTGCTACCTTTACAAATATCTTTCCTGAAATAAAACATCCCTTGCAAGACAGCATCACGCTTCTGTGCTGCTTTCATGTTTTCATCAACCTAAGGGAGAAAAGAAATCAGGTCACTTTCAGCCTGGATGTGATGAGCAGGCAGACCAGGTAATAGACTCCCTCAAGGGTGTGCATGAAGACACATGTACAAGATGGAAAATCACTTGTGGGGGAGGGGAGGGAGGGAGCAGAGGCTAGAATGAACACCTTTGTGCTTCCTTCTAATTTGGCTATGACAGGCTGCTCTAATTTGCCTTCTCTGTTCTGAATCCCTAGCAGGAGCCCACGGAAGCAGAACTCTCACATTGCTTAGCAGTCTTTCCCACTAAATCCTGTGTCAAAAGGACCATGACCCCAACAACCGAACACCTTGATTTTCTCAAGGCCTGCCAAGTGCCTAATAGCTTGGTGGCCTCTGGGAGAAAAGATGATCCAAAACACTACTGGCAATCTTCCAGAAAGCTTCTTCCCTAGTATTTGTTGAACTTGGGCCTGTCAGTTCATTTGTTTTTCCTAAAGTCTAATGCCATTTACATCCTATACAAATGTCTCAAGTTTTGTTATACTGAGACCATTTCCTGAATTCTACAAGGTACCCTCCTTCATCCTGCCATCCTAATTTTAACAATGTAATCCAAATGGGATACATTTGAATAGATGATATCAGTTTGTGAGACTGCCTCTCGCCATCACCTTGAATAGAAAACCTCTAGAAATAAAGCGTAGGTTTAAGAGTAAAACCAAGGTGAAGGCAGAAGCAGTTTATCGTAATGAGTAATAACTGCATAAAGACAGACTGGAGATGAACAATGAATAAACACATCTACAGATACCTTGTCCTCCACTATTAGGAAACCCATCCTTACCTTTGACAGTGGAATGAGAAAATCCAATTTGTATGAAAGGATCACCCTGGTGAGCAGTACCACAAATACCACATATGCAGAATTCTCAAAGTCTGTTAACTGCACCTAGGTAAGGACAGAGATGTCAGGGACCAACTGCATGGCTCAGTTCTTGCACCCCATCCCACTTCTGACTGTGACATTTTCAAGCTATCTTTTCCTCCTCACTTAAGGTCAGAAATCCTCTACCCATATTTATGTTCAGGAAATCAACTCTTCCTTTTTTTTTAAAAAAAAAATTATTATTTACATATGTGTGTGTGTAAGCATGCCAGGGCCTCTTGCTATTGCAAACAAACACCAGATGCTTGTGTTACCTTTTATGTCCAGCTTGTCTGAGTAATGGGGAATTGAAGGCCAGCAGGCTTTGCAAGCAAGCCTTTAACCATTGATCCCTCCCCTGGGCTTTTGGATTCATATTGCTTTATAATAAACTTAAGAGCCTTCTGAGAAGAACATCAGAAGGGTGGTGAGCAGTCAGAAGAAGGTCTTCCAATCACTTCCTGTTAATATGTATGTCTCACCTCCATGGGTCGGAACTCTACTCTCCATCCAATATCTGAGTTTGGAGGAGGGGGCTTAAATCTCATTGTCTGCCAATTTGTGGACTGAATATTCTGCAACAACAAGAAAACAAAGGCTAAAACCACCTTTTCACACATTAAAAAAAGTATGACTTGTGTTTAAGAAGAACATTGTTAACTTTCCAATTTACAAACATACAAAATGGTAAAACTGAAGATTTTCTTGAGTGTGACCTGTTAGGAAACCAAAACAGCAAGTATTTAATGGAAGTGAGATAGTACTGAGTAGATATATAGGTTATTTTTGAGTAGCCTGTGTTTAATCTTCTCATCATTAGGCAACTGGACAAAAAAAGTGAAATTAAAGATACAACCAGTAAAGAATCATTTTTAAAAATGGTAGTTTAAATCAGTTAATTTTCCTTGGTTGTTTACTACACAGGTAATGTAAAGCAGATTTCTACTGTCACTAACCTCACAGGTAAAGAAAACTGCCTGCTGTGGTTACAATGTAAAATATCTCTCATATTCTTATGAGTTTGAACACTTAGTCCCCAGATGGTGGTGCAGTTTGGGAAAGCTGTAGAACTTTTAGGAGGTGGAAGCCTTGCTGGAAGTAGATCACTGAAAGCAGAACAGGAAGTTTTATTTTACTTCTTTTTAAATTTTATTATTCATTTGAGAGAGAGAGGGAGAGAGAGAGGGGGAGAGAGAAAGAGAGAGAGAGGGGGAGACAGAATAGGCAGGCCAGGGCCTCTAGCCACTGCAAACGAATCTTGTGCATCTGGCTTACATGGGTCCTGAGGAATTGAATCTGGGTCCTTTGGCTTTGCAGGCAAGGGCCTTAATAGCTAAGCCATCTCTCCAGCCCAGAACATAAAGGTTTTATAGTCTAGCCCTACTTCCTGCTTATTCACTGCTTACTGACTACAAAACAAGGAGCTGGTAGACCATGTTCTTCCTGCCCTGATGAGCTATTCTCACCTGAGACATAAATGAAGCCAAAAGTAGCCCTTTCTTTCCTTGGTTGCTTCTGGTCACAGCAGCAAGAAAATGGCTGATACGCCATCTTGCAGTTCACAGCAGCGATAAAATGGCTGATATTCCACCTTGCAGTTGGTGAAATGAAATGCATTTAGAAGAGGAGATACCTCAAAGTGATCAGACTCATTGGCATCATCTAGGTGGATTTTCTCTTCAAACAGGGTCAGTGGGTCTCTAATAAAGAGATGAGCAACGTGCTGGGCCAGAAGATGATCAATGCCTGCAAAGACAGACCACACGGGACTAGCAAAGACAGCACTCAGAACTTTAAGTCCACAGTTTGAAGAAAGAGTATCTAGAAGCTTAGGAAATGGCTGGGTTATTCGGGGTTCTCACCTTGCCCAGGATTTTATCCTACGGACACTGGGGAAGAGTCAGAGTTTTACTCACTCCTTACCCAATGCCTGCTGGGGCACTGGTGTGGACCTAGATACAGAGCTTCAAAGTAAGTTCCTTTTGCTAAAAGTCAAGAAGGTCTCACAAGTATTTGGAACTTGAAACTTTAGGAACAAGCAGCCTCATAAGAAAAGTTAGAGACTTCACACTAAAACAGAAACCAGACCAGGAGTCAGCAAAAAAGCTTAAAAGTGCTTTAAAGAACAAAAAAGGGTTCATTCAATCAAACCTAGAAACATGGAAGGGATTCTCACCTTCCTGCAACAGCTGCTCATAGATTTCTTTGTCTACAGTCAAGTCGATGTCATTGTACTTCTCACCACACTTAGATAAGTAGCTGTCTATTGAATCATATCGGGATTTACTAATCTTATAGCTATTGTTCTTCAGAGGCTAAAATAGAAAAATATGAATGAATGCCATATAAATAGATCTAAAATTAACACCCCATGTGATTTTATAAAATATATTTCATAATATTAAATATATAACAGCATGTTTATTTCCATTTAGACAATATGTTCAACAACTTGTGAATAATTATCCAAGGACCAGGAAAAAAAAAAGTTTAGGTCAACAGAATCACTTGCGGGAGCCTCTTTTAAAATATCTGTGTGCTGGAGAGATTGCTTAGTGGTTAACACACTTGCCTGCAAAGCCAAAGGACCTAGGTTCAATTCCCCAGGACCCATGTCAGCCAGATGCACAAGGTGGCACATGTGCCTGGAGTTCACTGGTGTGGCAGGAGGCCCTGGCATACCCATCTCTCTCTCTCTCTCTCAAATAAATTAATAAATAAATAAGATATTAAAAAATATATCTGTGTCCAGCCAGTTCCTTGTCTTGGAGATTCTCATTTAAAAGGGTAGGACGGGCTCAACGGATGGTGTGGTGCACACTCCTGGTTGAAGGGGTGCAGAGTTACAATTCAAAGCCTGGCCCTTCCTATGGAAAAGTTATATCTGATACAAATTATGCTTTCACAGCAGAAAGCGTCATATACAAACTACTCATGTCATTTCCAGAAGCCTTCTGGTAAAATATCATCATCTGTGACTTACAGAATATAGAAAATGGGTACTAATATTTTAAAAAGCTAAAACTAACACAGATTTCAACAAATTATAAAAATTGACTCCCAACTCAAACCAAACCACACCACACTCTCCCACATATCCACCCCAAACAAGAAGAAGACAAGCATATAATGTTTTTGTTCTATATGTGACTACCACTCAAGATAACTTAAGGGAGACCTCAAAATCTCAATTGGTTATAATAACCCCAGTTTATCTGATTGATTTAAAGAGCTACTAGGGAAAATCATTCCCACCTCCAGTCCTCTCTCCTCCCGTGTTCTATCATCTACAGATGCAGAAATCACTCCCCAGCGACAATCGATGTCTGACACATAGCCTCGGTAAAATGGAGATGCAGCACTCAAAGCCATCTACAAAAAAATAAAAGTCAGTGTGGCAGTTCAAATTGTCACTTACATGATTAAAAGTGCTTCATGAACTCATTCTTCTAGTCAAAAGCAATTATGTTATACAATCACAAGGGTTCTGGCGTATGTACTTCTATAATGAAATGCATGAGAAACAACCCTAATTCTTGGACTTAATTCATTTAAATCATCCCTCTACAATGTGAGGACATGATAGGAGAAGGAAAACAGCCATACTCAAAAGCAGTTATTTGGGCTGGAGAGATGGATTAGCAGTTAAGGGACTTGCCTACAAAGCCAAAGGACCCAGGTTCAATTCCCCAGGACCCACGTAAGTCAGATGCACAAGGTGGCACATGTATCTGGAGTTCATTTGCAGCAGCTAGAGGCCTTGGTGTGCCTATTCTCTCCCTCTCTCTGCCTCTTTCTTTACCAAATAAATGAACAATAATAAAAATCTTCAAAAAGTTATTTAACAAATACATGTTTTATTAGCAACAGCTTACTCTCAGCTCTCAATATCCATACTATTTAAATTAGTTCATTCCTCAATGAAATTCTAGCTGGACTTACGTAGAACACTCTCAGCAAACTCTGCACATGTAGTCTTATTCTATACAAAGGTATATTTATAAATAAGATGTCATTTTTACTTACAACAATAGGACAAATAGTGGCCAACTGATCATAAAGGTACCTGGCCTCAGATATGCTGCAGGCTTGGAATGTCACCTGTTTAAGAATGCAAACTATTAACAAAAAAAGTCATTAGTAGGCTCCATAAGCAGTAAAGTCTGAGAAGGGAAGGAGACACAGAAAAAGGAAGCAAAAGCCAGGCGTGGTGGCACATGCCTTTAATCCCAGCATTTGGAAGGCAGAGGTAGGAGGATCATCATGAGTTCAAGGCCACCCTGAGACTACATAGTGAATTCCAGGTCAGCCTGAGTTAATGTGAAACCCTACCTCGAAAAACAAAGCAAAACAAAACAAAAAAACAAGGAAAAAGAAAAAGGGAACAAGGTCACCACCACACTGATGACAATACTTAATGCATGAGTTGTGACTGGATGAATTTAACCAGAAAGTAGTATTTAATCATGCACTACTATATATGTACAACTTATAAGTAAGACACAGTTAAGTTCAGCTAGACATTTCCTCCTCTTATTTCTTTTTATAACTCCATAGTTTCAGCTAACTAAGGGCTATTTTGTGACATTAAAGGCAGCTTTTGGGGGTGCTGGTGTTTATGGGTTTGATTTTGAAGGATTCTGGTCAGGGACAAGGAACTGGATTAGGTAAGTGTGTATCCCAGGTTGGACTTAAACTCCTGATCCTTTTTTAGCAATTTCTTTGAGGACTGTGCTGCCACAATCTTCTAAAGTCAGCTTTCAAAGTATACTAGTGGCAATATGGAAAATTATAAAGAAGTAAAAGTTGAGGGTTGGCAGATGTGGCATACCAGAATCAAAGCAGCAGGCTTTCAGGGCCAGTGGGACAGAGCATGTGAGAAAACTCAAATTTAGATCTGAGTGTTCTTAGGACATGTAGGAAAAAGTTAGAGAAAAAGAGGTGCTGTGACATGATGAACTAATGGATTCAAGGGACAATGTGGTGGTTTGATTCAGGTGTCCCCCATAAACTTAGGTGTTCTGAATGCTAGATTCCTAGTTGATGGAGATTTGGGAATTAACACCTCTTGGAGGGAGTCTATTGCTGGGGGCAGGCTTATGGGTGTTACAGCCAGTTTCCCCATGCCAGTATTTGGCACACTCCCCTGTTCCTGTTGTCCACCTTATGTGGGCCAGGGGGTGATGTCTACCCTCTGCTCATGCCATCATTTTTCCCTGCCATCGTGGAGCTTCCCCTTGAGCCTGTAAGCCAAATTAACCTCTTTTTCCCACAAGCTGCTCTTAATTGGGTGATTTCTACCAGCAATGCAAACCTGACTGCAACAGACAAACAACCTGTGAGTGCTCTCTTAGGGCTGGGGTCCACAGGCAAAATCTGAGCTGGAGAAAAAAACTGAGAAGTAAATAACATAATATTCTGAAGACCATCCAGGAAGCCTCAGCCAAAGGCAAGTAGGACACAGAAAAATTGAAGAAAAAATTTTACATAATTGGTTAACACAAGTCTTCTAAAATAGTAAACCGCACCCCCCACCAAAAAAAAAAAAAAAAAGAAGAAAGTAAAGTCATAGCTGCTTCCATGACAATGGGTGTTGGTGATAGCAGAAGGGCAAGAACACCTTTGTATCTGCATCAGCAGTGTTGCAACTGCAAGTGGGAACAGTTCTGAATTCCTCCATCCCTGCTAGTCAATAATGATAGTTTGGTGCAGGAAATAACTCATGTGTACTCCTTGAACTAATAGCAGCTAAATAAGTATGCTTATTGTTAAGAACCTCAATCTGTGAATATCAAGTTTAGCTACATCTCTACTTTCCTTTGAAACAACTTCCCTGTGAGACCCACTGCTGAATTATAGCTGTGTTTCATGTTAGCGTGGCAACTAACTACAGATAACAGTTAAATAATTTGTTGGCCTAATTTTCCTATAGTTTCCATGTTAATGCTTACATCAGCACCCTACTTCAATTAAAAGTGGGGACAGTTAACTACCCACTACAGATTAATCAACAGAGAGAAGAGCTGTGTCATAGCCATTAAGGAAAAATAAGTTTCAGAGGCTACAATACAAATTAAGGAGGACCAGCAGTGAGGTCATCCATTCTGCCAGGATGCATAGTATCCTGTGGGATAGTAGCCAGGCAAATTGCTTGCTTATCTGTTGAGGTCCCAGCACTGTGTGAGCCCCAGGAGGATCTATACTGCCATTCCCTATCTCAGGTATGTGGGATAGTATCTTACTGCTTAGTATCATGAAGACAACAGGGTTAAAAAGAACAAATGGGCAAAAATACATTGAGATACTTGAAAGCCAAATAACAAGGGATTGAGATTGAATATACCCAAATATTCCTTGGTGAATCCTGTTGAAGATGAATTTGTTTTCTTAATTTATCTAGGTCCTTTTTGTGACTTTTAGATGTTATTGTGTGACACTTTTTCTGGTTTTTCAAAGACACTATAGAGAACATTTTCCTTCCCAGATTTTGGCCCAAGAAACACCAGGTGATTCATAGCAAATCCTGAAAAAGCTACCTCCAGAGGAGTCTGCCTAAGAAAAATAGCAACTGGAATTTGCCTGACATTTTAAGTAAATTTAGTAACCACATTCTTTATGCTAGAGCTGATAATGCATGTCATCAGATCAAGCAAAATATAGGTGGATATTGATTTTGGTGGGAAAAGAAAAAAAACAGCTCTACATCTTAAAAATGATGTTTTGTTTGAGCTTCAAGGCCACTGAGAAATCCTGCTGGATCTGAGCTGATAACCTCCTCCATGTAGACCAGCTGACAGAAAGCTGGAAGAAGCTATTCTGCATACAGTTCAATGGGAGAAAGAGAAATCACCAGTGAAGATACTCAACAGTGGACATTGTAAGCCTTATATGTGGCCAGCCAGGCCAAATGAGCCAATGGGTGCAATAGTGGCACGTCTGTTATGGGGGAAACCAACTGCCCTCTAAGTGGACTAGAGGCCCACTCCATGGGAAGGAATACATCCCTGATATTGAAAACTTAAAACAGGGTTAGTCACGAGCCCTAGGGGTGTAACGTATGCTGTTGTCTGGCTAAATGTATATACTATGCTTATCAAACTGCCCAGTAAGCACATCTGTTAATGTTCATACCCTTGTATTAATGCTACTCTCACTTTTGGTTGAGAATCTTCTCTTTTTAGATGGCAGTGGCCTTGGGACGACTCAGAAGATTTCATGGTGATGGAAAGAAATGACCGCAGTGCTCAGTACTGCAATATCTCTGTCACACCTTCCAAGGCTCAGGGTCTAATGCGGAAGAGGTGGCGGAAAGAATGTAAGAGCCAAAGGAAGGGCAGGACTCCATACAACATGCTCCCTCCAGACACAAAATGGCCTGGATATCCATGGCCTCACACTGCCTGACACTACCTGCATAAGACCATCGTAAGAGGAAGAAAAGATCATGACATCAAACATAAAAGAGAGACTGACTGAGATGGGGAGGGGGTATGAGGGGGTATGGGGAGGGAGTTTCAAAGGGGAAAGTGGGGGGAGGGAAGGTATTACCATGGAGTATTTTTTATAATCATGGAAGTTGTTAATAATAAAAAAAAAACACGATGTTTTGTCCCCTTAAGGCATCCGGAAAAGATGAATGGTACCATGAAACTGACAACAGATAAAAAGAAGGAAGTATGAAAAGTAGATGTTAGAAATCCAATCTAAAATTTACATAGAGGGCTGGAGAGATGGCTTAGTGGTTAAGCGCTTGCCTATGAAGCCTAAGGACCCCGGTTCGAGGCTCAATTCCCCAGGACCCACGTTAGCCAGATGCACTAGGGGCGCAAGCATCTGGAGTTCGTTTTCAGTGGCTGGAGGCCCTGACGCGCCCATTCTCTCACCACTTCCCTCTTTCTGTGTGCCCATTCTCTCTCTCCCCCCTCTCTCCCTCTTTGTGTGTCGCTCTCAAATAAATAAATAAAAATAAACAAAAAAAAATTAAAAAAAAATTTACCTAGAACGCAATTTTGAAGCCACATGATTTTCGTAAATGAAAAAAAAAGAAAGAAAAAGAAAAGAAAAAAAAACAACTATGTCCATGATGTCACCTTGTGTGTCTGGCATATGTGGGATCTGGAGAATTGAACATGGTCCTTACACTTCACAGGCAAGCGCCTTAACCACTAAGCCATCTCTCCAGCCCGAGTGTGAACATTTCTAAGGACACTTACTGGCCCATGTCTGTTAGGAAGCCACAAATCTTTATAATACCTATCTACATAGGGGAAACATAAAAACCACTTATCCTTGGCCATATTATAGATACAGTCAGAATAGAACAATCTGAAGAGGATTCAGTCTGGATTATCTATAGTTTTGACAATAGTTTAGGGGTATATGCAGGAGGATATGTTGCAGTCATGGGAGAAAAGCAGCAGCTTGCGTGGCCTTTGCTGAGAGCCATTAGCCATTAGGCTGTAGCCTAGTGTTAGCACATGAGCCAAAGAAGAAGGGAAGCAGCCAAATACCTGAATAGTGACAATCAACACACATAGTGGGCTCTGTGCTCTCCAGCTCAGGTGCTGAGTGAGCCTGTGCACAATCACAGCCAGGGGCAACAGTACTTTAATCAGGCACAGAAAAAAATATTAAAGTAATAAATAAGACGTGCTATTTTACCTCATGTGTAACTTGTAACTTAGCCAGAGAAAAAGCAAACCCAGGATATTGAATATTCTTTTATAGGACTAGGTGGCTTTGTACAAATATAAAAATTTAAAACCCAAACAATCTTTCCCCTGGATGTTTTTGGTCAAGAAAGGGTTTCAAGTGAATTCACTAAAATAATCTCATTGTTCAGAAAGGTACACTAGCTACTATTTTAACTTGATTAAAAGGTGATTTTTTTTTAAACCAGAAAGCATGCATCTAGAAAGACATTAATAACTAGAAATGGAACAGGACACTTTGCCTCTCCATATGATGGAAACAATACCTGAAGACAGCAATTGCCCATCCCAAATCCCATGGCATCCATGTAAATATGATCTGGCTTAGAAGCCTTTGCTGCTTCCTCATCTTCAGGAAATGTTTCTACAAATGGAGATGGTGTGTTCTTGTCTTTAAATACTGTATTATTAATAAAAACAAAAAGGAAATGCTTGAGAGTCAAGGACTACAATTATTCAACAAGTTCTCCTCCCCTTCTCCCCACAGACTTACTTGGCACATTGATGACAACCTTTTCTCCTCTCCTATGCCGAATATTTCTTGTTAGGGTACTAAAACAATCAAACATCAAAATATGGTCATGTTAAAGAACTTAAGCACAAGAAAGGAACAGAACAAAATCCTTCCTCAAACTAATACTCTAAGAAAATGCTACATACAGTAGACATGCCACGGCACTCTAAGGGGACATGCTGAAAGAAGCTTTAGCATTAAGATCAATTGTTTGGCTCTTGTGTAGATATCATTCTTTCTCCTGTGCTTCCCTTGCTACCTGTTGCTTAACTGGAAATCAAGTTCAGGTGGGTGTTCAAAGCCTGCTATGGCCCTGGATCACTCTGTTTCTAACATTTCCAGGTAAACAATGAGTTTAGTCATGTTTGAGTGTTCACTATTCCCAGGTATCTCTAAGGCCTCAGTATGTTGTCCCACCCTTCTCCAAATATGCAGCACCAATACTTATCCTGAAGACCTGCTAGGTACACTGTGGCCCTGAGCACTTTGATGTAACTACTCCTAATCCAAACACATTGTGAGGGTGTATATATACTAGATTTTAAAAACACATAGGAAAAATTTTTTAATAAATACACATTAAAAAAACATTTTGGATGGATGAGGTCAAATAAAATACAAAACTAGATGAATTTACTGATTTTAATGTGGCTACTAGAAATGATGTGATTTTATCTCTGCTGTTGTAGTGTCAGTGACTCAGCTGTGACCACCACCCCGCCCCCACCCTCATCAGTCAGGGCACCCTTCCTTTCTCCTCAGACCAACTGTGGTGCTAGCTTTTGATTTTTAGCAGAGTTTATCTTTTTTTTTTTTTTTTTGCAGCTTATTATTTATTTCCCTTTACATGGTAACACTTGAGGTGGAGAAATATATTCAGAAATATTTGTCTTTCCATCAAAGACTTCACATATAGCAGAAATGGAAGCCAATTAAAGAAATGAATACAGAGAAGTCCTTGTGTCCCCAACTTTGGGTCAGGAGCCTCTGCTCAGGATAAGTGAGCATTCAGGGTATAAAACTAGAAAGACCAAACTGGTAGACGCCCGGAAGCAACTTAAAATCTAAGAATTAAACTACAAACTGTAACAGACCTGGAAGATAACAGAACAGAAGGAAGAAAGTGCCTATTTTGTAACAAGTGCTGCACATATTTGACCTTGTTTTCATGGTATATAGGCTGACAGAAGTGGTAACTTAAAGGTAAAAGGTAGGAAATAACTAAAAAAAAAAAAAAAAACTTCCCAATTACAGATGCATGAAGAGTCAGGACTGATAAGAATCTGTACATTAAAGAGGAAGACAGCAACTAATGACTTGAAAAATGAATGAATCTAACCCAATGAATAGGCTTTGGGCTTCTGTGAATGTAAGCATATGTGAACAGGTGTTGTGTTGAGCCCGTCTCTGGTGAATTAAGAAAGGAGTCAGAAGCTGGGTATGGTGGTGCATGTTTTTAATCCCAGCACTTGTGAGGCAGAGGTAGGAGGATCGCCATGAGTTCAAGGCCACCCTGACACTAATTCCAGATCAGCCTGAACTAAAAGTGAGAGCCTACCTCGAAAAACAAACAAACAAACAAAAGAGAGAGAGAGAGAGAAAGGAGTCAGAATTCAGTGGTCTTTGAGAGAATTCCCAAGACAGAACACATCTCTCAGAAGGCAGAGAGCTGAGTGAGGGGCATTTCAACAGAGTAAAACTCACCCGAAGCGAGGGTGTTTATTTATTGCTTCATCTGGAAAGAAGAGGGACTTGGATGCTCCTCCTTCCACTGGGTTGGGTTTGTACTCAGGCAGTGTGAATCCTGGACAGCCTAATCTGCAACATATTGAAGAACTAAATAGATGGGAATTGTCTTCAGAAATTAATTGCCCACAGTCTTGCCATAATTTGTATCTGTTAAAAACATCTCATTTCTATTACTCCCTACTTCAGAGGGTAGTCTAGTATAGACTGTGTTTCCCAAACCAACGTCTGGTAAATAAATGCTTGGACTTTTATAGCCAGCCCTTCATCATGTTGTATTAAGAGGATTCTGTTGTGATTGTGCTGTGAGGCAGAGGTAGGAGTCAAGTCAGCATTTACAAACATTTACTTGGGTTTCCCAAAGATAGCTTGGAAGTTACTTCTCTTAGTCATATGTTGTCATGGATCTAGTAGTCCTCCTTCACTAGCTATAAACTCTCAGATTATCTTCAGACTTTGTTCTCAACCACTGCCACAGTCTCCTAATGTGTGCTGTCTGAACGTGGATGAGATTTTCTTGTGAGCATGTTCATGAGTGAGTGTAGGCGCGTATGTACCACAGTGCATGTGTAGTCAGAGGACAAATTTTGAGTATCAGTACTTGGCTTCTAACTTGTTTGAGGTGGGGTCTCTTGTTGTTCATTGCTCTATTTTCCAAGCTAGCTGTCAGCACATTCTCCTGCTTCTGCTACAGGTACACTAGCATTACAGCTGGCCACTACACTATCTGGTTTTGTAATGTAGATTCTAGGGTATCTAAACTAAGGTACTCATGCTTGTGTTACAAGTGCTTTATCCACTAAGCCATCTCCCCATTCTCAATCTTCTAGTTGTTGCTTCTACTGATATCCTTGGGAAACTTTAAAGGTTCAGCAGCATCTTCATCTACCCTATAGTTCATTCTGAAGTTCTAAACCCAAACTTACCATCTTATGCCAAAAAACTCAATATAACAGCTCTAATTCCCATACAGAGATATAGGCTCTAGACTTGTTCCCCAGTATAAAGCTCAAATCTCCACCTTTAGGACACCAGTTTTTACAAGAATTTGAAAGCCAAGCTAGAAAGATGGCTTAAAAATTAAGGTGTTTGCCTTCTAAGCCTAAGAACCCAGGTTCTATTCCCTAGTACACATGTAAGCCAAATGCACAAGGTGGCACATGCGTCTACAGTGGCCTGAGGCCCTGGCATGACCATCCTCATTCTCATTGTCTCTCTCCCCCAAATAAATAAAAATACAAATAAATTTAAAAAATTGAAAACCAACATGAAATGTTGTAGTGAGGAGGACAATGGTTGAAAAGGTTAGTAAAAGCAAAACAAGAATCTTGACAGGGTTTTAGGTCATATACAGGAAACTTTTGGCTTGAGGGACAAAACTAGCCCAAACTTTATTTTTAATCCCTACCTTTTTATAAAGTCAAGCCCCTACAGGCTCACTACTTTGTAAACAAGCTAAGTTGCTGATCTTATCTGGAAAGCAATTCCCAGCTCCAATACCTTCTGGGAATCCTTGCAGCTATGTGCATCATGTACCGGGCCTGTAGTCTCAAAGTCCCTTAGGAGAGCAACAAACAAACTCAAGGGATTCCCAGCTAACCAGAATCAAGCTGGACAAAGTGAGACTAAGAATGTTTTGTGTGGCATATAGAACGAGACTCAGAACTCACATCCTGATGCTCCCAGTGTCACTTTCAGACCTGTGCTGTCCACCAGAACTTTCTATAGTAATGGAAATTTCAATATTTGTACTGTCCAAACCAATTATGAGTACTTGAAATGAAGCCATGTTAGTAAGCTGAAAAATTTTATGTAAATTTAGTTAATTAGATGCATTGTTTTGGACTATAGTTCTATACTAGAGTTTTCCTCCAAAGAAAAATCATACTGTTTATACTTAAATATAGCACTTCTTTCTTTCTTGATCCCATAATATCATTTATAGTTTCATTCACAATATCATTTAAGGGAAGGTTGCTAAGAACTAAATAATAATTGTTCTTGTTTTGTTTACAAGTCCAAAAGTACCCTCCTATCCTACTATGTATGACTAGGCTTTAACGAAAAAGAATTGCAGGACTGGAGAGATGGCTGAGCAGTTAAGTCGCCTGCCTGCAAAACCTAACAGCCTGTGTTCGATACCCCAGTACTCATATAAAGCTAGATGCACAAAGTGGCACATGTTCCTGGAGTTCATCTGCACTGGCTGGAAGCCCTGGCATGCCCATTCCCTCTGTCTGCCAATAAATAAATAAATAATTTAAAAAAGAGGGCTGGAGAGATGGCTTAGTGGTTAAAGTGCTTGCCTGCAAAGCCTAAGGACCCAGGTTCAATTCCCCAGTACCCATGTAAAGCCAGCTGCACAAAGTGGCACATGCATACAGAGTTCATTTGCAGTAGCTAGAGGCCCAGGCACACTCATTCTCTCTTGTGCGTGCTCTTTCTCTGCTTGCAAATAAATAAAATATTTTAAAAAAAGAATCACAGATTTTTAGCATAAAACTTATTCCTCTGTTTCAATTCTTCCTTTATAATGGAGAAGCTAAGCTTTTTCTTCAAAGGACAGCTATTCCATATAGAAGCATTCACAACTAAGGTAACAACCACAGTAGAGTTAAACCAAATTAAACTTTGTGGCCCAGAAAGAACAGCCACTGCCTATCAATGCTAGACATCCTTAGACTTTTTTTTTTAAATGTAAAATAGTTCTGGTTTGTGCTACAACCCCCTACCCACTTCAGTTTACTAAATAAAAACAAAAATGTAAGATTATAAGTTTTCAAGTTCACTAAAAGTTGTCAAAACACACCTGAAGCCTGCTTCTTGGCTCCTAAGGTTTTTCCTGGTGACTTGTCTATAGCAGTAGCCATGGCATTTTCTCTCCCAGCACACTGGCTCATTTTATCATGCTATATATAATCCATCAATTTTCCACACTGCCTCCAACCACTCTCACATCCAGGTAATCAAGATGTTGCCCGAAGGAATCCCCTTTCCCCTCTTCTAACAAACCCTGACATTTGCTTCACAGCCACTCTAAAGCAAAAATGGGATAGTATCCACCCAGGCTAACTTCCCAAGGTCTCCTACTGCTTTTAGATGGTCAAAATTCTCAACTAGATCTGGCCTACCAACAAGCCTGCCCAGCTTCATCCTATCAGCACCTGCGCATCTCGGCCTCCTGATCATACCAGCTAACTTGCCTTCGTCTAGTTCTGTGGATGCTTATGCTACCATGGCTCATCCCAGGAGTTCTACATGCTGCTCTCTCTCCTGGGGACATTACTCTGCTTTCCACTCCAATAAACCTCCTTTTAGAGGCTTTGGACATCATACTAATAATCCTCCACTCCCAGAATCCATCTGCTAGCCATGTCCACTCCTCATGGCTTTCCAAATTCAGTAATAATAATAATTAATAATGATGTGTGTGGGTATCTGCTATCCCCTCAGCTCTATTAGAGCAAAGCCTGTCCTCACTCGTGATGACATGCTTGGTACAGGCTTGGTATAGAACAGGCACTCATTATGTCTAGGTGTTTGATAACTGACTTTTAGGTTTTCTTTTTGTTTTCAGGGGACAGTGCAAATGTAGTCCCCTACTACCACAAATTATGCAGTCACGTTTCCCTCATTTGGGGGAATCACTTGGGAGTACAATTGATGAGCCCTACCCCAGGAAAACCATCTTCATGATCATGCTGTCTCCCCAGCTGGATAAGTATGACTTAACATGTTTTAACTACTGTATTTATATATTACAATGAAGATTTTAAAAACTAAAATTCCCATTTAAATGTTCTTCTAAGATGAATGGTGTGAATCTGGAGTCCATGTTTGAGGCCAGCCTGGGCTACTATAGCAAGACTCTACCTTGAAAAAAAAAAGAGGAGGAGAAGGGAGAGAAAGAGGGAGGAGAAGGAAATGGAAGAGGAAAGAGGGGGGGAGAAGGGGGAGAAGGGGGAGGAAGAGAAACAACAGCATAACAGTTTGAAATGCTTAAGGGCATGGGGCCATGGTTGCCAATGTCCACGGTTCTTTCAAACATTGGGGAGGGGAACATACTCTCTTAATTTGGCAGGCAACGAGCACAGATAAAACAGGTTTATGATTGGGTAGAACTGCATTCATATACACAGGTATTATGTTTAATAAATAACATATTTATGTACCCCATTCTAAGCTGAGAATGTATTTCACTATATTTGCTTACAGGTATTTATTGTCATAACCAGATTTGATGAAAACCCCTAAGTCTTTTTAGTACACTATCTAAATGTAACTTATTTTGTTCACAGTATCTATTGACAGGATCCCAGGGACAAAGGTGATCTGATGTGCTCCAATACCAACCTGATATGCTCTTAACTTTGTCTGTACTGGATGTCTGTCCAATTATGGAAGTGGCTCAGAACACTTTGAGACATGCTTGTAGGTAAATGCTCCTTTGTGGAAAGTGTGTACAGGTGCAACTGCTATAGTCAAGTCATAAAAGCACACTAACCATCACCAGGAGACTTGGCTCATCCCCACTGGGTCAGAACTGCCAGGCTAACTGTACACTTCCTCCACACTGCCAGTCAGTTGCTGCAGTCACAGGTTTTCCCCACCTAGCCCAAAAGAGTGCTTTCACCACAATTCTCTGCACAGCCACCACCCAGTGACTTTAAAAGTGGCATGCAATTTTTGCTGCAGTTCTATTGTAATAGTCTACTAAATGCAGTATGTAAAGTATGAACTGTCAAGTATGAGAATTGTAGGATAAAATGCTTGGGTCGTGATTTGCTCTCTTAATAACCTGCTGTTCTTATATACCTGCTAAGACATGTTGATGAAGGAACTTACCTGGGAAACGAAGTTATTGTGCAAAGAGCTTGGTTTTCATCTAAAACAGAAGTAGCCTCCTTCCGGCGTTTTCTCATGTTGTCCTCAACTGTGTTGAACTCAGACATTGTTCCTCCATATGGCTGCCCAGGTGTACCTTCTATCATATAACTCCCATACTCCGGTCTCCAGAGGGTTGGATGGCTATAGAGAAGTAATTTTATTCTCATTTTCAGTGTTTAATAAAGCTGTACGTGTTCCATAGCGCATCAACTACATAAGGATTGAAAAGTATTGGTTCCAAAGTACTTATAAGTGCCTGCAAATGGACACAGGGCACTTTCTTATTGTCAAAGCCAGTCAACTTTGTAGGGCTCAAAGGAATCTGATGCCTTAAGGGCTTTCAGTTCAATGTTGGGGTCCAAACTCAAATGAAACTTCTGAAAAACTAGTGAGTGGAAAATGAACTAGAGATTACATGTCCTTTGCCCTTCTTTGTGAGCCTATGTAAAGAAATATTGTAAGAACATCATGCCAACAAAACAAAACCCATCTTCATCTTGTTTTATCTGGCATCTAGGTATGGATAACAATTACATTTCAGCAATGCATTTTAATGCAAATGTTTAATAATAGCAAATAGACTTTGTATGTTGTAGCCTATTTTGCTAAAACCTTCAAGGTAGATATTGTTACCTATACCTTTCAGACAAGGAAACTGAGGCATAGAGAAGTTAAGTAACTTGCTCAAAATTACTCAATGTAGAACAAAGTAACCAGTGTTTGAAACCCAGTAACCTGGAATCTGAGTCTGTGCTTTTAACTGCTATGTCATCCTGCCTTCTACAAAACTGAGAAAAGACTCTAAAAGTTATTCTAATAGTTCCAGAAGCACTAAACACATCTTCAGTACATCCGCTTACTTTGGGTTTGTCCTTTCCCCCTTCTCTTGTAGAGTTTCGAGAACATCTTCTCCAGACAGGACCAACTGGACCCTTTTATTTTCATGATCAAAAGATACCAGCATGTATTCCACCTATGGAAAATAATGAAGTCAAGACATTATCATTCTTCTAGACTTGGTTGTGAGCTGGACAGGTGTGGGACAAGTGTGAATCCTCTCCCCTCTACCTTGTGCTAGTCCACATTACCTGCCACTGTGATCCAGACCAAATTAGGTTTGGAATCCTCTTCATGTGGGTGCACACGATATGACATTGTGATTGGGTTCAAGTCCCAATGTTTGAAATCTCCTCAGGAATCCGTTCAACTCTACCACATGAGTGCAGACCACCAGCTAGGACCTGGATTCCTTTCAGCAATCCTCTTCTGACACACCGCATGTAGTGCGGAGGCACTGACAATCTCCCATTTGGGTGGGGACCCAAGTCTAAGTTCGAGCACAGCTGCAACCAAATTACGACCACCTCACTACCCCACCAATAAAACAGTACCAAGTACCTCCAAGACAGAATGCCAAGCACTACAAAGCAGAACAAAGAACAGTAAACAAAAGAATCATCAAGCACCATTTCAAGTACTCCACACAGATGTTCCATAAAGATCCGGTCTGATGCACTATCTCCAGATGATTAAGTCTCAATGCAACATGAAAAACCAAGACAATATGTCTGCCCCTGCCCCCAATATATCAGTCCCATTACAAAGAACCCCTGTGAGAGCTACCTAAGGAAACTAAAAAGAACTCAAAAGAATGATAATAAATATGTAGAAAGAATTCAAAAAAGACACAGATAAACGCACAAATGAAATCCTGAATAAATTCAAACAGGACACAAGCATTTTTGAGACTTGAGGTCAGCATCACTTCAGAAATAAAGACAGGGAAATTTGCAAGTTGAAAAGGACTCACAGAACCTTGAGACAGTCATTTGCTTGTTCTCTAGCACATAATAAGGTCTCGTTTGCATAATGTGAAACCCTGCAGAAGATTGTTGTCAACAGTGCATTGTTTGAAGACAATAACTCATTCTTTAGTCCCTTCTTTCCCTTATTCTTCTTAATATCCTATAGAAAGGTCAAGATGCTCATGTGGGAATGCACTGTCTTACAACATCACCTAGCTTATTGGGTCCGCATCATTTATCTATGTCCAAAATGAGCAAGAACATTTGTAGTGAGACAGACTAACCTGCAATAGTAACTTTGGCTAATTTCCTAGTTTAAAAACTTGAAATCCTGAGATTTTTGTATGTGTGCATGGTGTGTGGGTGCAAATGTCTATGCCAGTGTATATACACATGTGCTATATGTGCAGGTGGAGGCCAGAGACCAATGTTGGTTGTCTTCTTCAGTTGCTTTTCATCTTATTGTTTGGGTCAGGGTCTCTCACTGAGCCCTGAGCTCAACATTTCAGCTAGAACTAGCTGGCCAGTAAGTCCTACAGATCCTGTCTTTGCTCCCCAGCACTGGGATTACAGGCATGTGCATGTACTGCCATGCCCAGCATTTAGGTGGTACTGAGGACTTGAACTCAGGTTCTCATGCTTGTACAGCAAGCATTTCACCCACCGAACTATCTCCTTAGCTGTAAACGTAAAACACAGGAAGCAGTAATAAGGAAAGACCCTCAAACTCATTCTGGATTTTAGTATCAGCCAAGTGATACATGATATTTAAATAATGAAAAAACAAGCCAGGCACGGTGGGACAATCACAGCACTTGGGAAGCAGAGGTAGTTGGATCACCATGACTTCAAGGCCACCCTGAGGCTACATAGTGACTCCTAGGCCAGCCTGGGCTAGAGTGAAACCCTACCTCAAAAAACAAAATTAATTAATTAATAAAAATAAAATATTAAAAAACTCTTTAATATAAAAAAACACTACCTTATTAAGCAAATCAAACAGAAAAACATCAGAATTAAGCCAGACATAATGGCACATGCCTTTAACCCTAGCACTCGGGAGGAAGAGGTAGGAGGATCGCTGTGAGTTCAAGGCCACTTTGAGACTACATAGTGAATTCCAGGTCAGCCTGGGCTACAGTGAGACCCTACCTCAAAAAAAATTAAATTAAAAAATTTAAAAAGCAGAATGATTTGATACTTGAAAAATAAACAGCTTAAGCCAGGCGTGGTGGCGCACACCTTTAATCCCAGCACTTGGGAGGCAGAGATAGGAGGATCACGGTGAGTTTGAGGCCACCCTCAGACTACATAGTGAATTCCAAGTTGGCCTGGGCCAGAGTGAGACCCTACCTCGAAAAACCAAGAAAAAGAAAAAAAGGGAAGAAAAATAAAAAGCTTTACTTTATGGTAAGGTGTAAATTCCATTGAAACCTTTTAATGGTCCCTGAATATTTTTAAATGCAAATAAGTAAGTAAAACTTTAAAATATTTATTCTCTAGTCAGTCTCATCTTTTTCTATCAGTCTTCAGAACTGCTGTTACCTTTTGTTACTTGAGTGTCCTTATCACTTCAACACACCCATGTTGATTTCTAGTTGTAGTTCACATAAGCACTCAGTTAACTGAATCTTTAAAAGCCAAAACCAGGGCCAAAATGGAATTTAGCTCAATAACCTATATAAACAATGATAAAACAAAAGGTGATACAGTAAGACAATGCACTGCCCAATACAAAATACCTAAAGTCACAAAATTTGTATTATCATTTCCGGATTTCATCTCTACTCTAGCTTTGTTCTTGCATCCAACAGAGAGAAGCAAAGTCAAAGAGAAGATAATACAACAGGATACACAGGCCCTTCTATTCCACACTTTTGATTCCAAGGACTAACACATAAAGTATTTGGGGACTAATTACTGTATTGAAACAAGGGCCTTCTTATCACCCAGAATTGTGGAACCAATAATAAGACTGAATACTATGTGAGAAATGGAGATGTCCTAGAACAGAAGTGGGGGATAAGCTCACAAATCAACTTATCACAGGATAGATACAGAGTAAAAGTAAGACTGAGAGACAGGCTAATAAAAAGTAGAATATTTGTGTCTTCTCTAGGAATGTGTATAAGTATTCTGGGAATTCAGGCACCACTTGTCACTCCTTTCATGGTTCTTTATAACTAGCCATCATCATAGTTACTATAAAATGTCATGACACTGGAGGATGTCATTTAACATCTAATCATATTATAATGATGTTAAAGGCTCTTGGATACAACTAGTCTGAATTAGTCCACACGAAGAGGGACACAGGCATCCTGTGATCAAAGGCAAACAAGGACAACGTAGAGTACAAGTCTAGCTAGGTCAGTCACCTACATAATGCTGAGGGTAATTATCAGTACAAGGTTTTGCTTTCTGTGGATTACTATTAATAATTATCTTTATTCTTTTGAGAAGACCATAGTCATATAACTACAGTATATTATTATAAATATTATTGTTAATCTCTCACTATAATGGATAAATTAAACTTTATTATAGATATGTATGCATAGCAAAAGCAGAGCACATATAGGGCCCAGTACTATGGGAGTCTTAGTATCTCCTGAGGATGCGGGAGGGGGACTATTGTATCCATTTTCTAACTATAGGCTATAATCTCAGAATTCCAGTTACATCTCTTTTGCACATTGCACATATACACAACTTTGAAAGCATATACCCCAAAGGCATTATAAATGAGTTCCAGATTTACCACCTTGAAAGTGGCAGTGGAAACAAAAACCAACCACCACCACTACCATCAAGCTCTATTCTCTATAGTATGCAGATGACAACTCCCTAGAGAGGACTTTGAAACATGGTTATTTAGTTATCCTTTTCAGTTATCCTTTTATAATGGGTAGAATGAGTCCAATAAAAACTCAACCACGCCAGGCGTGGTGGCGCACGTCTTTAATCCCAGCACTCGTCTTTAATCCCAGCACTCGGGAGGCAGAGGTAGGAGGATCGCCATGAGTTCAAGGACACCCTGAGACTCCATAGTGAATTCCAGGTCAGCCTGGGCTAGAACCTACCTTGAAAAACTAAAACCAAAACAAAAACAAAAACAAAAAATCACTTTACAATTTGGGGGGTTTTGTGCACTATTTTCTGTACAACTTAAAATTTAAAGCTCTTACATTCCTATTGCTATTCTACTATTCCACTTTTAAAAAAAGGTAAACTGTATTATTGATCAGTTGCGTGAAGGACAAAAACATATATAAATATCTAGCCTCAGATATCTCTGAGCTGTTCAATCAAAGGACAAAGACACAAATAAAAGAGTATGTGTACTTTGCCTATGGTTATATTGTAGCTAGGAGCAACCTGGACACAACCATCCTTAAGTTATGTGATGCAGGTTTGAACAAGGATGTTCATGTGAAGCTAGACCAATAAAGATTTTAATTGAGGGTGATGACTCAGTAAAATACTGAACACAGACTACTTGTAGTAATAAGGTTTAATATAAAAGTATTAACACACAAAATTTCAGGACCTATGTGAAGTCTTTAAGTATGATTTACCAGTAGCTCAATTTAAAACTTTTCCTTTTCTCTTAGTTTTATACAGGTTAATATATTCTTCCTTGAAAGGGCTTCTAGAAGCTTAGAATATGAGGTTTGGCTAGGATTTTATGAAGCATTAATTTTTTCATTTCTACTTCCTAGAGGTTAAAAACAGTGCTTAACTAGGAATTAATCTAGTCTCTCTTTAGGAGATTATACTTCGAGAAAGTTTGTCAGTTTATATATGAATTAGAACTAAGGAATTTCCCCTCTCAAAATTTAACCCAACAAGCACCTAAAGGAACCAACTGCCAAATCTTCCATGATCAGTGAGCCACAAGGTGCCACGTGTCTCTCTTCACACTGGGAAGTCTTGATTTCTTTGAAAGTGCACACCTTTTTAGAAAAAAACTTTTCACATTTTGTTTCCAGGGTTCATGTTTGTTCTCCCACATGGGTTCTCAGACCACGTGGGTATACCCATTCTCCAGCCTCAATTATAGAGAACCCACCCACTCCCTCCTACCCCTGATATTTCTGAATAAAATGTGATAGTTTATAAATTATCCTTCTCAGTCTGATTTATCCAATCTTTGGTTAAAAACATACAAATGCTGGGCATGATGGTGCATGCCTTTAATCCCAGCACTTGGGAGGCAGAAGTAGAAGGATCCCTGTGAGTTCGAGGCTGCCCTGAGACTACATAGTGAATTCCAGGTCAGCCTACCTCAAATAACAAAAATAAATAAACAAATAAAAACAGATACAAACTCAGGGTTTGGAGTTCAAGGACTTTTCCTGAACCCCCCAAACCCTATTATTTATACCATATTTGAGCTTTCTTAACTATCAAGTTGGATAGCAGTGTTTATATATCTAACATGATTTCCAAACTTGGAGCACCTCGATGTGCCAGTCATTAATTTTTAATCACACCATCATTGCAAGAGGAGAACCTGAATGCTAAGACCTAATGAACAGTGTGCTTAAAATGGTGGAAAACTAATTTAAAAATTCAAACAAAGATATGCTAAAATTTGCTATGAGGTGGAATGTGATTTCAGGGGGGCTTGCATGTTAAGACATATCTAGTAATAGTATCACAAATAGCAAAACTTCTGGATTTGGACAGCTTTAGAGTAGAGTACCAGTGAGTACACAGTAGCAACTACTATGCTTTTTTATCTGTGATACTTTATTCTATGATGATACTATAACAACTGCCTTATGCCTCAAATGTGTTAGCAGTTTAAAACACGCTGGCGTGGTGGTGCATGCCTTTAATCTCAGCACTCAGGAGGCTGAGGTAGAAGGACTGCTATGAGTTCAAGGCCAGCCTGGGCTACAGAGTGAGTTCTAGGGCTACAGTGTAACCCTACCTCAAAAAAAAAAAAAAAAAAAAAAAACTGAAACATTCCATTTATTTTGAGTAAATACCCTTCCTTTAAAATGCCATTTTAGGGCCAGAGAGATGGCTTAGCAGTTAAGGTGCATGCCTGTGAAACCTAAGGACCCATGTTTAACTCTCCAGATCCCAAGATGATGCAAGTGCACAAGATCATACATATGTTCAAGATGGCATATGCATCTGGAGTTCGATTGCAGTGGCTAGAGACCCTGGCATGCCAATTCTCTCTTTCTCATAGAAAATAATAAAATAATAAAATAAAATAAAATGCCAACTCATACCATCACATTAAATATACTCTAGAGGAAGTTTAAATTTTTTGAAATCAAAACAGGTATGGCTTTCCCTGACCTGGTCAGCTGGCATGTTAGACTAGAACTTTCATCTCCAAAGCAGGCTTCTTTTTACTTAGAACCTGATAATCATTAATCACAATTTTAACATTGCATAAATGAATCTCTCATGATTAGGTAGAGTTGGCCCACACAGAAAACATTCTTCACATGCCTGGATTAGTGAGATGAGGCCCATGTGAAACATCAAGTCTTAAAGAGATAAATGAAAACAGGACTTGCAGGGGAAGTTGTGACTCTCACAAAGGGAAAATAGCACTTACAGGACAAGGAAAAAAAAACATGGAAAATCTTGTCTCTGCCTCCCACTTTGCTGTCAGCTTCTGGGAGTACAGAAGCCTACCACAGCTTCTTGCTCTTTATGTGAGGCTTGGGGATTGAACTTTATGTGGGGCATCAGGCTTGCACAGCAAGTGCTTTATCCACTGAGCCAGCTCCCCAGCTCCTGCTCTTTTCACAGACGGCATTCAGTTTTTCTTGGCCTCTGAATTGATGTTAGTTTTTTAAAAAATCATTAAATTATACTATCAGTATATGTCAGTTTTAATTTTCTATTTTTATTTTTTATTTATTTAGAAGAGAGAGACGGGGGGGGGGGGAGAATGGGCACACCAGGGCCTCCAGTCACTGCAAACAAACTTCAGGCGCATGTGCCACCATGTGCAACTGGCTTACTTACACAGGATCTGGGGAAGCCATCTCTCCAGCCCTTAATTTCATTTTTTTTTAAATTTTATTTTTTAAAGCGGGATTTCACTCCAGTCCTGGCTAACTTGGAACTCACTTTGTAGCTCAGGCTGGTCTCAGACTCATGAAAATCTTCTCACCTCAGCCTCCCAGGTACTGGGATTAAAGGCACGTTCTACCATGCCCAGCTTCAGTTTTAATTTTCTGACATGTATAAACCCCGCCTTTTTCAGAACTTAACTATTCTCACAAAGCCTCTGAAAAAGTTGCTGCACATCAAGTTAGTGCTACATTTTCTTTGGCTACCAACATCACTCAGACACACTGAGATTCAGAATCCTGAGTCAGAAGACATTTTCTCTTAAAGAAACGATATGAGGGGCTGGAGAGAGATGGCTCAGCAGTTAAAGCAAAGCCTGCAAAGCCTAAGGACCCAGGTTTGATTCACCAGTACCCACGTAAAGTCAGATGCACAGGGCGATACATGCATCTGGAGTTCATTAGCAGTGACTAGAGGCCCTGGAACACCCAGTCTCTCTCTGTGTGTGTGTGTGTGTGTGTGTGTATATATATATATATATATATATATGTATATATATATCTGCCTATCTCTCTCTGATAATATAAATAAATAAAAATTTTAAAATAATGGTATTAATAGTTATTTACCTAAAACACCTATACTTTAGCACCTTAGCTTCTAGATTCTAGGACAAATAAATTCCTTGGCTCTTTCCCAAAACATACTTCTCTGCCAGAGTTCTAATCACAAGAAAGACAAAGGCTGTTTTCAATCCACTGCCTAGAAGTAGCCAGAGCTACAGGGGATCTGGGGTGGCCAGCACAGCATGTGCAGAATCTCTGCAGTGGCTCCTTCCAGGTATAAGGGACTTCCGAGGCTTTAGGGGAGCTAGAGAGAACATCCACTCCCCAAGATAGATAGTGTCTCATATATACCAGAGGCACCAGAGCGAGTAGGCACATCCGGTTGT
The DNA here is from genome assembly GCA_036346955.1 of Dipus sagitta. NCBI lineage: Eukaryota > Metazoa > Chordata > Mammalia > Rodentia > Dipodidae > Dipus > Dipus sagitta. The sequence goes on from CM070780.1 coordinate 42,838,466, forward strand.
ACTTTTAGCTTGTCCTAAATCCAGGGTATGCTTGTAAAAATTAGAAATTTGGGGTTTTCGCTCTTAGTTAATAAATCATCCAACAAATAAACATAGGGGGAGTGCTCTTTCTAAGGCAATGCTAAAACACAAGGACCGGAATTCCAAAGCATTTGCTGTACTCACATAGGCCTGTTACACAGTAATAGTGACCAAGGCCCTCCAAGCTTAATGACATTTCAACATGGGCAATCACTTTGGAAAATAATGCCTTAACCACACCTTAATGGACCACAGCAGTTGTGACCAACATTAGAAATTTATGTATGCATTTGCAAAAGAAAATAGAAGTATCAGACTATGGTGCATATGAAATTTATTTTAGGTCTGGTCTTAGTTAAGTGATGTGAAAATCTAAGTGCAATCCAGGGTCCTTCACCAAGCCAATCAATCCCTTTCTTCCCTGAATCTTTCCAAAAGCCCCAATATCCTCCCAAGAGTATCATGACCAATGATGACCAAACCTCCAGGAGCATCATGACTAACCCTCCTTCATTTCGACCCTCTCACTGTGTTGTAGTCGTATTATTATTTCTCCCACAACTACCACAGGGCTTTGGAAGCATTTTCATTCCCTCTGCCTGATTTTTTTCAGAGGCAGGGTCTCATGCTAGCCCAGGCTGACCTGGAACTCATTCTGTAGTTCCAGGCCAGTCTTGAGCTCACAGTGATCATCTTACCTCTGCCTCCCAGCCTCTGAATGATTTTATCTCAGCCATTTTGGAGACCCAAAAGCTCAACTGCCACCTCTTCAAAGGAACCTCTATAGACCCCACACACTGACCTGTTCTTGTCCTTACCTCTAAAGGTAGTCACCTACACTAGTACCAAATATAACACCTTGTCTACTATGCATTGCCACAGTTCATTTACTCATTGTCTTGTTACCTCTTCAAAACATAGGCTCTTACATATACACAAATAGGACTCTTCCTAAAATTGATCATATCCTCTTCGGTTATCAATGATTTATTAAACATACTTTTACTTTAAGGCCTCAGACTTCTTTAGCAATTTTATTTCTCTAGTTATCACAAAAACAAAACTCAGAGGTCCATGGATGGCTAAACTTAGACCTGCTTTTGCAGGTGCTCACCAGACTGGTCCCTTATTTCTGCCTTAATCAATTTCCTGTAGTTAATTCTGAGCTAAGCAACTAGTTGAGTTTATAAGAACCATGTACAAAGTAAGTGACCTCTGGGTAAGGGTTTGAAATATGCATGCTTCTAGGAGTAAAGTGCATGAACTTTGTGCTTGAAAGACTTTTGTTTACTTTCTACTTCTTGTTCTATTTGAGTAGTAGGGTCAACAGATCATAATCTCTAGATGTTAGCATCCCATGCACACCAGAGTGCTCACACTATGAAAAGTGTGCATAAATATTAACATGATTCTAAGCACCTCATTAAGATTTGTCTCAGGGGCTGAAGAGACTGCCCAGTGGTTAAGGCACTTGCCTGCAAAGTCTAAGGACCCGAGTTCAGTTCCCCAGTATCCAGTACCCAAAAGATGACAGTGTATGCATATGGAATTTGTTGGCAGTGACTAGAGGCCCTAGACGCCCATTCTCATTCTATTTCTCTCTCCCTTTCCATCCCTCCCTCCTCCCCTCTCTTTTCTTGCAAGTAAATAATTAAAATATTTTAGGGGCTGGAGAGATGGATTAGTGGTTAAGGTGCTTGCCTGCAAATCCTAAGGACCAGGTTCAATTCCCCAGTACCCATGTAAGCTAGACGTACAAGGTCGCCCATGTGTCTGGAGTTTGTTTGCAATGGCTAGAGGTCCTCCTGGCGAGTCCATTCTCTCTCTCTCTGTTTCACAATAAGTAGATAAATAAAATATTTTTTTAAAAGATTTGTCTGAGTTCCAATTCTAAGAACATACTTCACTAAGATTTTTAAAAATGTTAACATTCTTAGCTTTAAGGTCACTGTTGCACTAACTCACAAGAAAGTGTCAGCCAGCTTTCACAGATACTTCAAGATCTGTCTTGTCTTTGCAAAGCTCTGAGAACCGAAGCTCATGACTCCTGTGACTAATCCAAGTGAGATAAAAATCACATCCCAGATTTTTAAGTTTCTCATAATTTCCAAGAAAAGGCTCATGGAGTCTCTCACTTTAGTTTTTTTGTTTTTAACTATGCTAAATCAACATTCAGTTCTAAAAGAAAGGAGCTGAATAAATTCAAACAACAACAAAGAGCTCTGAAACAAGAGGAGAGCAAAGACCGCAAGAGATCTACATGAATATTTATGGAATCAGGATTGTCTGTTTGGGGGTTCTTTTACAATCTTATTGTTTAAATTAATTCAACTACAAAATCCTAACCATAACAGATACAAAAACTTAAGAATACAGAAAGTTCTCTAAAGAAAACCCAACGGAGCCATCCATGGCCATATGAACTCTCAAGACAGACTAGTGCAGATACCCATTTTCTGTCCATGTAAGATGTATAAAAATGAACTCTTAGGCTGTTAGTGCTCTTGTCTGCCACATGTGAAGTACCAGGTTCAATCTCCAGCACCACAACAAAAGAAGTTTATTAAAACCTTTTAGCTACAATGCTGAGCTCATCTGCTTCTGATCCCTACTTCCTTCTCTTTTTTATCCACAGCCTCACAAGTGCTAAGCAAAAGCTCTACCACTTAGCTACATCCCCAGCTTATTCCTCATCTTCTTAAACAATAGCTAAGATATACAACCTTTTAAGTGGAGATTCAAGATCATCTAAAACGCTCATTACATTAAATATTCAGTTTCACTATGGGACAGTGATAACATAGTAGCCATAGAAGTACTACCTGAATGGGGCTAGGGATGTACTTGCCTAGTTAGTATGCAAGAAACCCTAGGTTCTATCCCCGGCACCACATAAAACCAGGCCTGGTGGCATCCACCTACAAACCTAGTGCTTGGGGGGTGGAGAGAAGGAGGATCAAAATTTAAGGTCGGGCTGGGCATGGTAGCACATGCCTTTAATCCCAACACTTGGGAGGCAGAGGTAGGAGGATAACTTGAGTTTGAGACCAGTCTGGAACTAGAGTGAGTTCAAGTAGGCCTGGGCTAGAGTGAGACAGTGCCTCAAAAATACCAAAAGAAGGGGGGGGGGGGTGGTAAGTATAATAAGGTCATAGAATAAAAAACAAACATCACATCAATTTTATTTCAAGCTTCAAAAGTTGACATATGGGACTAGAGAGATGGCTTAGCAGTTAAGGTGCTAGCCTGCAAAACCTAAGAACCTGAGTTCAATTCCCCAGTACCCACATAAAGCCAGATGCACAAAGTGGTACATACATCTAGAGTTCATTTGCAGTGGCTAGAGGCCCTGGCACTCCCATTCTCTGTGTGTGTGTGTGTGTGTGTGTGTGTCTTTCTCTATCTCTCTCTGCTTGCAAATAATAAATTTTGGGGAAAAAATTGAAATAAAAAATACCATTTAGGGCTTAGCAGTTAGGGTGCTTGCCTGCGAAGTGTAAGGACCCAGGTTCAATTCCCCAGTACCCACGTAAAGCCAGATGTACAAGGTGGCACATGCATCTGGAGTTTGCAGTGGATAGAGGCCCTGGTGTGCCTATTTTCTCTTTTTCTCTCTATCTGCCACTTTCTCTCAAATAAAGAAATAAAATATTTTTTATTCTGCAGCCGGGCATGTGGCCATAAATAAGTGAGTGTGGTTTAAACCTACACAGCAAGAATGCACAGTGGCGCCTGATGTGGTGGCGCATGCTTTTAATCCCAGCACTCAAGAGGCAGAGGTAGGAGGATCACTGAGTTTGAAGCTACTCTAAGACTACATAGTGAATTCCTGCCCAGGCTAGAGTGAGACCTTACCTTAGAAAACAAAAAGATACTGTTAAGAGACTAAAAACAGACTGGGAAAATATTTTGAAGCATAAATCTGATCAAACATATCCATAATACACACAGAATTCTCAGAACTAAATATTTTGACAGATAATTTTAACCCACTTCACAAAAAAAAGGTACAGATACCAAATTAGTCCAAAAAATGTTATTCAGCATCATTGGTCTTTTTTTTAAAATTTTTTTTGTTCTTTTTATTTATTTATTTATTTGAGAGCGACAGACAGAAAGAGGCAGATAGAGGGAGGGAGAGAAAATGGGCGCACCAAGGCCTCCAGCCACTGCAAATGAACTCCAGACGCGTGCGCCCCCTTGTGCATCTGGCTAACGTGGGTCCTGGGGAGTCGAGCCTCAAACCGGGGTCTCTAGGCTTCACAGGCAAGTGCTTAACTGCTAAGCCATCTCTCCAGCCTAGCATCATTGGTCTTTAAGGAAATATAAATTCAAAATACAATACACCTATCAGGATGGCTGATTCATGAGCATCAATCAATTGCTTCCACATGAACCTCATGCAGATTCAGCGACAGGAATCTCAGAAAGAACCCTCAACTATTGAAAACCACGGAGTGGAGACTGAAACAGTAAGCACCCCAAGAGTAGGATTACAACATTGCAACTGGGAAACCTGAATGTGAATCTGTAATTACAAACTAAAATCTACAAAGAATAGTTAGAGAAGGAGAACACCATGCCAGAGGCACAGGAAATATTAATAAAGTTTCCCAAATCTAGGGAAAGACATACCAATACAGGTACAAGAGATTTATAGAACACCAAATACAAAGGACCAGAAAAAGAAATTTCCCTTGTCATATTATAGATAAAATACTAAGTATACAGAACAAAGAAGGGTATTGAATACAGCAAAAGAGAAGGGCCAAATCAAATATAAAGGTGGAGCTGAGGGACTTTAGCTAAGTTTCATGATCAAGGTCCTTGGTCGATTGACCAAGGACCAGCACTGCATAAATCAAGGTATGGTAGTACATGCCTTTAATTCTAGTACAAGGGAGGCAAAAGGGCCAGAAATTCAAGGCAATCCTCATCTACACAGCAAGTTCAAGCCCAGTGTGGGCTACATGAAAAACTGTCTCAAAAAAAATTTTTTTTTTTGATTTTTTTAGTGGAAACTTTAAAAGCCAGAAGAGCTTGGAATAATGAATTTCAAGTACTGAGAAGGCCATAGCTACCAACCCAAACTGTAAAATCCAGTAAAACTATCTGTTATAATTGAAGGAGAAAGAAAAACTTTCCATGAAAAAACAAGCTAAAGAAATTTATGACCAGTAAGCAAACTTTACATAGGATACTGGAAGGAATATTTTGGACTAACGGAGAAAGACAAAAACATCCAAGAGGCTTCAGGGGAAAAATAAATTATGCTAAGGACAGTTGTTATGCAAATGAAGTTTAAGACAATACCAAACACTACAAAATCAATGAAATTATAAAAATACACACCTTAGGCTTGGGAAATGGCTTGGTTAAGGCGTTTGCCTACGGAAGCCTAAGGACCCTGGTTTGATTCCCCAGGACCCATGTGAGCCAGATGCACAAGGACTGCATGCTTTCATACTGATTAAAGGAATAACCTGTCAAGAAGACATTACACTCCTAAACATATATATACCAAAAACTCAATACAATCAAATAAGGAAGTTGTTCCTATTTTATAGATGACAAAACTGAGGCTAGAAGAAAGAAAGCAAATTTTCTAAGCCACAAAATGTTAAATTAGTCTCATGGTAATTTAAATGAGGAGTGCATTATTTTTGTTTTAGAATCACTACCTTACTATTAATAGGTGATACAATTTTTAAAACTCAATTAAGTGCTCTAAAACCCACCAGGCATATTTGAAGTTTGAACTCAATGGATAACAGAATAGCCCTTAATAAATCCCAAGTAAGTTTTTCTGGCTTTAGCCAGCATACCACATTCATAAATACTAAAGGCACAAGACACGTTTTTCTCTTAAAGTTCACGTGTACTTTTTTTGAATTACGAGAAAATTTCTTGCCTTTGAGAACTACTGTACTGGGTTTAAAAACGAGAAAATGGGGGCTGGAGAGATAGCTTAGCGGTTAAGGCATTTGCCTGCAAAGCCAAAGAACCTCAGAACCTCAGTTCAACTCCCCAGGACCCACATAAGCCAGATGCACAAGGGGGCACATGCGTCTGGAGTTCGTTTGCAGTGGCCGGAGGCCCTAGAGCACCCATTCTCTCTCTCCGTCTCCTTCTCTCAAATAAATAAATAAAAATAAAATTTAAAAAAAATGAGAAAATGTTTTTGGACTACAATTTTTTATTTTTTACCATCTTTTTTTTATTTTTTTATTTTTTTATTTTTATTTTTTTTGAGGTAAAGTCTTGCTGTAGCCCAGGCTGACATGGAATTCACTCTGTAGTTTCAGGGTAGCCTCGAACTCATGATGATCCTCCTACCTTGGCCTCCCAAGTGACTTTTTTTTGTTTTGGTTTTTTGAGATAGGGTCTCACTCTAGTCCAGGCTGACCTGGAACTCACTATGCAGTCTCAGGGTGGTCTCGAACTCATGGCAATACCTACCTCTGCCTGCCAAGTGCTGGGATTAAAGGCTTTTTTAACATCATTATTAGCACACATCTGCTGTACAAAACAGCAGCTTCACTATGACATCTTCATATGTTTGCTTTTAAGTATTGTTTTATGACACCTGTACAATCTGCACAATTTAGCTGGGTGTGGTGGTGCATGCCTTTAAATCCTTGCACTCAGAGAGGCAGAGGCTAGAGGATCACTGTGAGTTTGAGGCCAGCCTGAGGTTATATAGTGAATTTCTGGTCAGCCTGAGGTAGAGCAAGACCCTACCTCAAAAAAAAAAAAAAATCTGTACAATTTGAATGCTATAAGAGGAGATTTGATAAAGTTTCATGAATTGCAAATAATCCAAAACTTGTTATCAGAAGTCAGATTTCAATTCTGATGACTCTGCCACTAAGTAGCTAAAAAGGTTGGACAAGTGCTAACAGAAGTGTCAACACAAAGAATGTATCTGAGAGTTTGTTTGCATTGGCTAGAGGCCCTGGTATGCTCATTTCTCTCTCCCTCTTCTTCCAAATAAATTGAAAAAAAACACAAGAGGGGCTGGAAAAAGATGGCTCAGCAGTTAAGGTGCTTGTCTGCAAAGCCTAATGACCTGGGTTCAAGTCCCCAGAACACACATAAAGCCAGATGCACAAACTGGTGCATAGAGCTGGAGCTGGTTTGCAGCGGCTGGAGGCCCTGTCATGTCCCTTCTCTCCCTCCCCTTCCCTTTCCTCTCTCTCCTTGAAAATAAATTGTGTGTGTGTGTGTGTGTGTGTGTGTGTGTATACACAAAAGAAACAAATCTTATTCTGTTAGGCATGATTGGTGTACAACTGTAATCCCAGTATTTGGAAGGTGAACCTCAGAGGTAGCGGAACGATCAGGAGTTCAAGGTCATCTTTGAACACAGCAAGCTGAAGACCAGACTTGGCTAAGCAAGACTCTTGTCTCAAAAAATAGTGTTCTGAGCCAGGCGTGATGGTGCACACCTTTAATCCCAGGCAGAGGTAGAAGGATCGCCGTGAGTTCGAGGCCACCCTGGGACTACATAGTGAATTCTAGGTCAACCTGTCCTAGAGTGAGACCCTACCTAAAAAAAGTTCTGCAAATTGCACAAGAAACAAAGCTCAAGATCATCTAGGCAGTTTGGTGGACCTTGAGCTAGACTAGAAACTAAACCCTAAGCCCAGGGTTCTTTCTGGTATGAAGACAAATACTCTCCTAGTAAGTAGGGTTAAGTATTCCTGAAGATGGCAGACTCTCTTGTAACCATACCTATGACTAATTTAAGGTTTTGTTGCTGTTGTTTTTCATTTTTGTTTCTTTGAGGTAAGGTCTCACTCTATCCCAGGCTAACCTGGAACTCCCTCTGTAGTCCCAGGCTGGCCTCAAACTCAAAGTGATCCTTTTACCTCTGCCTGGGTTGAAAGGCATGGGCTACCACCCTGGCCTGTTTTTTTTTTTTTTTTTTTTTTTTTTTTTTTTTTTTGTTATTTTGAAGAAGCTAAGAATTTTTAAATTTCAGGTAATATAAGCAGCATATTAATTCAACATAAAATGACAGCCCTCAGATTTGGCAAATTATGCCAAACAAAAGTACAGACAACTAAAATTTGAGAAGCTTCATAATAGACCAAAACCCTTTTTAAATAAGTGGGGAAATGATAAATACATAGAGGTATAAACATGAATAGATATAACTGAGTGAAATCAGTAATTCATTCCAACTGCTGGAAATTTGGGAAAGCTTCAAGGGAGGAAACTAATTTGTCCAGTTATTAAAGGATGGGGAAACAGAAACATCAAGAAACAGAAGACATGTCATTCTCTAAATTTTGTGGTCCAAACTGCATGCTGCATTTTATTGTTTTATTTCAGCTAGACATATTTTCCAGCCATGTGCGAAGAGCTGGTTGCATTTCTAATCCTTGTGAAGAGGTATTTGTGTTATACATTAATGTATAATGTCACCTATAGATGATGGCAATAATTGCCCCCCCCCAGCCTGCTTTTGTTTTTGTTTGCTTTTAAAACCATATTGGGGGCTGGAGAGATGACTCAGTAGTTAAAGACACTTGCTTGCAAAACATGATGCCCAGGGTTCAATTCCTCAGTACCCATAATATGTCAGATTGCACAAAGTAGCCAATGTGTCTGGAATACATCTACAATGGAAAGAGGCCCTGCCATGTCTGTGCCAATGCCTGCTCTCTTCTTGCAAATAAATTAAAAAATAAATAAATAAACACAATCAAGGCTGGAGAGATGGCTTAGTGTTCAAGGCGCTTGCTTGCAAAGTCAAAGGACCCAGGTTCAATTCCCCAAGACCCACATGAGCTAGATGCACAAGGTGGTGTATGCATTTGGAGTTTGCTTGCAGTGGCTGGAGGCCTTGGCATGCCCATTCTCTCTATATTTATCTACCTCTCTCTCTCTCAAAATAAATAATTTAAAAAAAAATCCACAATCGTGGGCCTGTAAGTGCAACATTCAACCACATAAAGTAGTATTTGCTATCATGCCTATCCAATGCAACATATCACATCTAAGACACTAGTTTCTGGAGAGCAGGGCTATCCCTCATCTCCAGGGGCCATACCACTCACCACACCTTTCCCTACTTTTATCTGCTTTAAATCTGTTTCTCACTTATTTCCCAAGCCTTCTGCATTTGACAAGCATGTGTGCTGTCTAATGTGCTAGGTTTTGGAGGGATTTTCAGACCTTTATTTAGTGTATACAATAGTGTTCCTACTGTGCACTAAACTCTTACTAATCTTTGGGTCTTTTTCATAATGCTCATTTCATTAAGGAAGTCTTCCATGACAACTCTTGAGACTGGCTTTCAAATTCCTTTAATTGTGAACCACAGTAAGAAATAACTCACATGTAACAAACACACTCTTGGCCACATATACCCTCAAATAAGTAACTCCTAAGTTATAATATTCTCACTATGCATGATAAGTTTATTTCTGGTTGACAAAAGATATGAGCACTCCAACATTTACTACACCACTATTTACAATACCCAAGATGTGGAAGCAACCTAAATGTTCCTTCATGGAAGAACAGATGAAGAAAATTTTAACATATTAGCTTTCAAAAGAAATCCTGCAAAATTTGACAATGTGGAAGAACGTAGAGGACATTATGCTAATTGAAATAAATCTGTCATGGGATAAATATTGTATTATTTTATATATATGAAGCATCTAAATCACAGCACCTCAAATCAGAGAAACAGTGGATCAGGGTGGCTAGGACTGAAGGGAAAAGAAAGAGTTGCTAATCTAAGAACAGAAAGTCTCAATTATGCAAGATGAACAAATTCTAGAGTTTAGTACATTTTCCCTGTAGCTAACAATACTGTATTGTACACAAAAGAATTGTTATGGAAATAATCTCATGTTAAATGGTCTCATCATCCCTCCCTTCCAAAAAATGTCCCATTGGGACTTTCTAATTTTATTTCTCAATTCACTAGCAAATCATGACTTGCAAGCCTCATAGCCTCTATCATAAAAGTATGATTACTTTGGTACAATGCCGGAGCGTTAGAGGCATCAACAAATACTTAGAATATGAGTTCCCAATATTGCCGCTTTTCTACTCTTATGGAATTGGCAGAAGGGGCAAAACTATTATAAACTCTATGCCCACCAAGGCCTGTCAAAGTGCAAACAGCTGTGCATACTTAAGTCCTGCTCTGAAGCTTCTCACTTCAGTTTACTCAGCAAGAACAAGTCATCAGAGCAAGTACTTGTAAATTATGCTTTTTCTATCAAAACAGGAGCATTTTAAAAAGAGTAGGAATTCTTGCAGGGTCCTGATAAAATGGAGACAAAAGTAGGGAGAAATTTTAAGAGTGAATTGCTATTAGTATTTAGTATCCTATTGATGTATTTCTGGAACAATGATTACTGAGAACATTAACTGCCTTTTCTTTTTCTTTTTTCTTTTTCTTTTTTTGAGGTAGGGTCTCACTCTAGGTCAGGCTGACCTGGCATTCACTATGTAGTCTCAGGGTGGCCTCGAACCCACAGCAATCCTCCTACCTCTGCCTCCAAGTGTTGAGGTTAAAGGCATGCACCACCATGTCAGGTGGTAGTACCTTTTAATTGCTCAAGAATAGCTTCTTCTGTGGGAACTTTAAGTGGGACTACAATTACATGATGACAACTATACCAGACGCAAGATCAGGCCCTAGAAAAACAGGCAAACAAGAATAGTGTCCCTGTCTGGTGACACACGACACAAATGAATATATAATGTAAATACAATGCTTACGGAGAATGAATTTGAGTAAACCTCAAAACACTGTGTTTCCTATTTCTGTCTAAAATGCAATCTTTCTGTAGGTACGTAAATTACTAGTCATTACAGTTTCCTAATTAAAGCACAGTTCTTTCTAATAGAGAAAACCTTAACTTTTTGAAGAAGGTATTCTCTACTGGTCCAGCAACACTTTCTCAGTCCGTGAATGATAACACACACCAAAAGATAAATTACAGGAGTGACACTCAAAGACAAATGGCAAAATTACAAAAAAAGGGGCAGATTCCTCAAGAAGTCGTTTATGTATTACATCAAAAGTTTTTTTTTTTAAACATGGAGAGCACAAAAATAGTGTCAGCACACTGCTTTCCTGATAATTCCAACATACACTGAGAATCAAGAAAGATTTCATTTCTACGCACAACACGTGCTGAAGCAGACTGGTAATGAAACAGGATCTAAATGATGGAAATCCTGTTAAGTGGTGAGCACTCCCGTTTACAATCGCATTGGGTCGGGAAGGTTCTCCTGTCCTCTAGGAAAACAGCTCCAAGTTCTTAAGGTAGTTTTGTTTCGATTTGTAACTACAAAGTGCTAGGGGATGAGATGTTGTAACATCTCATAGGAGTTTAAGGGAAAACAAAACACCAGCCGAACGACCGAGAATGCCCAAGCAAACATCTGGAGACCAGTATTCTAACAGCAAAGAGTCCTAGGAGGGAAGGTTAGTCCTGCACACATTCATAGCCAAGAACTTCGAGATACGACGGTGACCGGATGGACAGATACACGGACCAGACTTCTGTACATGTACACTCTCACACTCATTCTCCTCCCCAACCAGAACCCAATCCGTTGCTGGATTAAGGGGACTCCCCAAATGAACGAATGAGCCCCACAGACACAGCAGTCTGGCTAGGTGACGCCGTAGGGTGACGACAGGGGCCGGCGCCCGCAGGTCCGGCCTTGCCGAACAAAGACACGGATGTCGTAACAGGGCTCCCGGGGCGCTCACCTCGTCGCCCCACTTGAGCACGTCCTTGTGCCGGTCCTTGACCGCGTGGTAAATGTGCAGGAACTGGAGGATGCCGTGCCGCCGCACGTGGTCCGCGTGGCGCTGGGTCTCCTCCCAGCTCAGCGGCGAGCCCTGGGACAGCAGCCCCATGGCCGCCCCGTCCTGTAGGAAGGGACACCCAGCCGCCCCGCCTCGGGTCGGCAGAGGGAAGGTCCGGGCCGTCCCGCCGCCCAGCTGACCGAGCCGGCAGGCACTGAGAGCGACGGACCGAAGGCTGGCTGCTGCCCGAGGGTCTCACCCGCGGCCTGGTCCTACGCGCGCTCCGCCGCTGCGGCCCTGAGGCGGAGGCTGCGACCCAAGGCCGCGGGGAGGCGGCGGCTGCCGCTTCACTGCTGGTGTCGTGCACAGGCTTCCTACTTGTGACCAAAACCTGCGCCACCACAGAGCATGCCCAGTGGCGCGTCCCAGGCTCCAGCTCCGAGCGCGCTCTCGCTCCGGGATTTATAGACTGCGGCGGGACGCGAGCGGAGGCGGGGGAGGAGGCGTGGCCGAGAGCTGAGGAGTAGGGGTGCGCTGGAGTGCTAGGCGCGGTGAGGGAGGAGTACAGGGCAGGGCCGTGCCTGGCGAAGATAGGTAAAAATGATATGGCCATATTTATTTTTTTTGCACCTGTTCACCTCTGTCCTTACTAACTGGGAGACCTACCAGTATAAAATTAGATTCGTTTTTTTTTTTTTTTTTTTGCACTCTGTTCGCCTCTGTCCTTACTAACTGGGAGACCTACCAAGTATAAAATTAGATTCGCCTTATTGTTTATAAATGTAAGGGTATATATGATGTAGATGTGCGTACACTTGATGGTCAACAAAGCGGCTTGGTAATTAAAGAGAATCAATGTGCAAGGTTTTAGACATGTGCATATGTAACATAATCCATAAATTCTTTTTGATGACATTGTCTCTGGATGACAGAGACATCATTCGTTGGGATAAAGGGGGTTTTGTGAGCATCTCCAATTTGGTATGGGTGACTATATGATCTCCAAAAGTTTGTTATCCAAACCTAAGATTCATCCAATAAGTGATCAGAATAATATTCACAGAGCTTAACCATAGGTGCTAAATGGCTAGGAACTGGAGTCAGTTCTATCTGGATGGGAAAGGGAAGGAGGGAGACTTTTGCCTCTAAGTAAATTTTCAGTAAATGTGTTGGCAAGTAGCAGCTAGATCATACATGCATGTACTGAAGCCAGAAAATATTTATTATGCCCTTTCCTTTGGCCTGCAAGCTTTTCTATTTCTTAGTCATTTATTTATTTTGAGAAAAGGCCCAAGCTGGCCTTGAGGTCAAGCAGTCCTCTTGCCTCAGCCTCATGAGTGCTAGAATTACAGGTGTGAGCCTTCACACTGGCTTCGAGTTGACAATTTACTAAACACTGAATAAGTATGTCATAGTAGGGGTCTTACGCTGGGTGTGGTAGCACACGCCTTTGATCCCAGCACTTGGGAAGCCTCGGTAGGAGAATCACCTTGAGTTTGAGGCCACCCTGATACTACCTAGTGAACTACAGATCAGCCTGAGCTAGAGTGAAACCTCACCTAGAAAAAAACAAAACAAAACAAAAAATTCCATTCTAGATAATGACTTCCTTTCTTTGGGTTTGTGGTAGAGAGAGAGGGAGAGAGAAAGTGTGTGTGTGTGTGTGTGTACACCTTTTGTTCTTCTAATTCTATAAATTCTAGTGCTTAATGTTATCTTCCTTATAGAAAGCAGTTACTGAGGGAGAAATAAAGTGCTTCACCTGCAGGTAAAGTAGTCAAAAAATAATTCAGCTAGTCTCATAATCTGACCTCACACTTCTATGAGCCTCATGGTTCAACACACTAGCCACCAGCCACAGGTGGTAAGCATTTAGAATGTATGAATATCTAAATATGTTTAAGACTTGTTACTTCAGCTGGCAATGGTGGCTCACACTTGTAATACCAGCATTTGGGAGTCAAGTTTCAGGACAGTCTGGGTTACATAGCAAGTTCCAGGCCAGCCTGGACTAGAATGGGAACCCTGCCTCAAAAACAAAACATCAAAATTGATAGTTCACCTGGTCATTAGAAAACTTTCATGTAAATTTGGAACAAGCTGTGAATAGGAACGAAATGAATTTTCGACTGTAAATTTTATGACCTCTAAATGGAAAATATTCCAATGATAATTTGGTGGCTCAGACAAGATAGGGCACTTTCAGGATGGTATGGCCATAGACAATTTGATGGCTCAGGAGAAAGGCACACAGCAAAGTGAGAGATTTAGTACAAAAATATATCTCATTAAAACTTCTAAATTGATTACATGTTAATAAAATAGATATGTGGGTTAAAAAATATAGTGTTATTATATCTGTTTCAGTTCTTAAAGATAGATTCTGAAAACTGCGTTACGTTATGTGGCCTATTATGTATTTCACTGTTGAAATAAGAGCTGATGTAGGCTTTTGTTTACGCTTTGCAAATCACACTTTTCCCATGCCCTTTGGGCCTCCTCACAGGATTGCCAAAATCCGACAGGGCACTTAACATACTGAGAATTCATATGGTAAATAGCGTTCCTGTGCAGTAGATTCTGGTTCACATCCACCTAAGGATTTTTCACCCCACCTTTGAATTCCGAACCAGCACTCCCAATAGAGGGTCTCAGAGATCTGACCAGTCCCAAATTGGGTGCTGGAATTGTGGCGCCACAGGGCAGTTACGCCAGAATCTAAGTCTTTGCCTGCAGTGCTTTAGATGTTAAGATAACAAAGAATTCCCCCCCCACACACACACACACACACATTTCCGTGGGGTTTTCCCCTCGGGCAGTTCTCTGCATCTGTAAATCTAAGTCTGGATTGCCTTCCGTAGAGTGCATTTTCCGCGGCGGCTGGGAGGAGGGGCTCCTAACTCCTTGGAACCCAGTAAGATCTCAGTCTTGCCCTAGTTTGTCAACGACTCCAAGCAGCACCCACCCTCGGCCCAGCTGGGTCTGCGCTCAGGGTCCTCCCGAGCCCCGCCTCCGGGTCGGCGGAAAAACCCGGCGGCGGAGCTTGCGACTGCGGGCCGCGCCTGCTCCGAGGGCCAGTGGGCGCGAAGCTGCGCGGGCGCCCTCGCCGCGCCGTCGTTGCGGCCAGCACGCATCACGTGACGCCCGCCCGCCAGGCGCTGTGCCTCCTCACCGTGACTCAGCACTTGCGGGCTCTGGCGGGAGGTCAATCGAGAGGCGGGTCTGGGGCCGCCATTTCAGAGACGCGGGGGCGGGAAGAGTATGTGGGTTCTAGGGTCGCTCGGTTACGGTTCCAGAGGAGGCCACCGGAGGACCGCGGAGGCGCAGTGCTGGAGGGAGGTCTCTGAGGAAGGGACCTTGGGTTCAAGCCTCCTGGGTCGCTAGGCCATCCGCGCCTTTACTGCTCAAGCTTGAGTACGCCCGGTCCTTTAAGGCTCTCAGTAAGTTATTCTATGTGGTGCATTTCCCTCATGCCCTTCATTTCGTCGGGAACCTGTGGTTTTCTCAGTGAGGCCCCTGAGACCCAGGAGTAGTACACCAAGTGGCTAAGCTGGATCTGAACACCACATAGCTCAGCCTAGCTGAAGGTGAACACTCCTACCTTCAGTGGGACTGTTGAGATCGGAAATGGATGGCACATGAAGAATCACTCCATTACATTTAGAAAGTTTCATAATAAGTTGTGTGTCCTTTAGTCATATTTCGGTGAGAAGAGTAACTCTATTGATTGTAGTTTTCACCCTTCCCATCTCAATATTTCTTAAGAACTTTTCCTTCTTCCCTAGCATCTCATTAAAAAGACAACAATAATATTCCCGGGTAAATAAAAAAGCTCGCCACTTTTATTAGCCGAGGCTGGCCTCCAACCACTGATCCTCCTGCCTCCGCCTCTTAAGCAATGTGTGCGCCACCACAACCAGCTAAAAATTGGTTGAAAAAAGTCAGGTCTTGGGAGATAGCTCAGCAACTAAGAGTGCTGTGCAAACATGAGGACCTGAGTTCGATCTCTAGCATCCATTTAAATAGCCAGTTGTGGCCTTGAATGTCTGTAACCCCAACATTGAGAGGAGCAGAGGCAGGACAATCAGAGGGGCTCACTGGTCAGGCAGTCTAAGCAAAAAACAATAGTGAGCTGCAGGTTCAGTGGTGGACACTGTCCCAAGGAAATAAAGCATAAGCATGGTAGAGGAAGGTATCCTCTTTTGGCCTGTGCGTGAATGCACAGGGGCACTACATATGCATACATTATATCTGTATATACACACAAGAAAATGTCAAGGGCTGGAAAGATGGCTTAGTAAGTCAGGCCAATCTAAGCTACATGAGCCCCTATCTCAAAGAAAAAAAACAAAACAGCAGCAGCAATGACAAAAAGTCAAAAGAGCTTTGTATGTATTAAAGTGATAATAGCACCTTAGAAACAGTACACAATGTAAAAATATTTACATGTTGTCAACTCAGTAGCACTTCAGAAAATGTTCAGGATAAAAGGGAGACCTCATTCCCAGTTGAACAGGTGAGGAAGGAGGAGTACCCTGAAGATAGAGATTTGCTTAGATTGACCCAGAAAGCCAGGACTCTGAAGTGTAGTCAGAAGCCTGTCCTCTTTTTTTTTCTTCAATTTTTATTAACATCTTCCATGATTATAAAAAACATCTCATGGTAATACCCTCCCTCCCCCCACTTTCCCCTTTGAAACTCCATTCTCCATCATATCCCCTACCCATCTCAATCAGTCTCTTATTTTGATGTCATGATCTTTTCCTCCTCTTATGATGGTCTTGTGTAGGTAGTGTCAGGCACTATGAGGTCATGGATATCCGGCCATTTTATATCTGGAGGGAGGACGTTGGAAGGAGTCCTACCCTTCCTTTGGCTCTTACATTCTTTCCGCCACCTCTTCCACATTAGACCCTGAGCCTTGGAAGGTGTGATAGAAACATTACTCAGTACTCCAGTCACTTCTTTCCAGCACTGTGATACCATCTGAGTCGTCCCAAGGTCACTGCCATCTGAAAAGAGAAGATTCTCTACCAAACGTGAGAGTAGTATTAATATAAGGGCATGAACATTAAGAGAAGTGCTTACTGGGCAGTTTGATAAGCATAGTATATACATTTATCCAGACATCAGCAGATGTTACACCCCTAGGGCTCATGACTACCCCTGTTTTAAGTTTTCAGTATCAGGGATGTATTCCCTCCCATGGAGCAGGCCTCCAGTCCAATTAGAGGGCAGTTGGTTTCCATCATGATAGATGTGCCACTATTGCACCTGTTGGCTCATTTGGCCTGGCTGGCCAAATATAAGACTTGCAGTGTCCACTGTTGAGTATCTTCTTCCAGCTTTCTGTCAGCTGGTCTACATGGAGGAGGTTCTCAGCTCAGTTCCAACAGGATTTCTCAGTGGTCTTGCAGCCCAGATATGTGGAGTCTTCAGCAATAGGGTCTTACTATCTATTCCTGGTGGGAAACCAAGGGCTTTGGCAATGCCTATAATGTTTTGGGGGCATCAGGGACCTCCCTGGCCAACAACTCACTGGAAGGTATCCCATCCCTGGCACTGAAAATTTTCTAGCAACAATTTACAGCTCCTGAGTGTTCCATTGTCCAAAAACAGAGGATTCCATATGATTTATTTATATCCTCTTAGATTTTGATTAACCCTCCCTTCACCTTTCCTTTACTCACTCTCTTCCCCTGACCTCACTTTGGGCCTTTTCACCCCTGTTAATCTACTCTTCTACTTACATATATACAATACCATCCTATTAAGTACCCCCCCTCCCATCCTTTCTCTTCCCTTTATCTCTCTCTCTCTCTTTTTTTTTTTTTATCTTATTGGCCTCTGCTACTGAGTTCTTTTGAGGCAGGGTCTCCCTCTAGCCTGGGAACCTGAAGATGGAATGATTTTTTTTTAATGGAAATGAAGACTATACATTTGTTATCCAATAGCTTTTTATTCCAAGGTATCTAGATATTCTACATTAGGGAACTTTCCATTTAAAAACAAAACTTAGAAAAAACCTATGCTTATCACATGTAGTATAAACAAACTGTTTCACAATGACTGACATGAATACTTACATTGATAAGTAGACCAAGTGCCAAAAGTAAGGTCTTTAAGGCAAGTATCATTCACTGAAATTCACATAAGTGTATGTATATTCAATCTAGATTTATAACACTAAATAATTGGCCCTGGTACATACCAACCTATTATTGTACATGGATAATGAGATATAAAAAAGTGTTAATAATTGTGTATAAAGACAATTGTTCTGAATATTAAGCAACTTCGCTTACATACAACTTTTTTTTTTTTAATTTTCTTTTTATTTACTTGAGAGAGCTAAAGAGAAAGAAGCAGAGAGAGAGAGAGAGAGAGAGGAAGAGAATGGGTGCACCAGGGCCTCCAGCCACTACAAATGAACTCCAGACACATGTGCCTCCTTGTGCATCTGGCTTACATGGGTCCTGGGGAATTGAACCAAGGTCTTTTGCTTTTCAGGCAAACGCCTGAACCACTAAGCCATCTCTCCAACCCTTTTTTTAAAAAAATATATTTTTTATTTTAATTTTTTTTTTGACAGAGAAAGAGGGAGAGAGAGAGAGAGAGAGAGAATAGACACACTAAGGCCTCCAGGCACTGCAAAAGAACTCCAGACTCGTGCACCCCCTTGTCCATCTGGCTAACGTGGGTCCTGGGGAATCGAATGTGGGTCCTTTGGCTTTGTAGGCATACTCCTTAACTGCTAAGCCATCCCTCCAGTCTTTTTTTTTTTTTTTCCAGATAGGGACTCACTCTACCCCAGGCTGACCTGGCACTCACTCTGTAGTACCAGGCTAGCCTGAAACTCACAACAGTCCTCCTACCTTTGCCTCCCAAGTGCTGGAATTAAAAGTGTGTGCCACCCCACCTGGCTATTTCCTTAACGCCAAAAAGAAGTAATAATATAATAATTGTACATATTATTTTTCCATACAGTATACCCTCTGTCACTTACTTTAGGCTTAAATGTAGGTGCTTTGAGAAAGGAAAAAAAAAAAAAAAAAAGAAAAGCCTCAAGCCAGGCATGGTGGCGTATGCCTTTAATCCCAGTACTTGGGAGGCAGAGATAGGAGGATTACCATGAGTTCAAGAGGCCACCCTGAGACTACATCGTGAATTCCAGGTCAACCTGGGCTAGAGTGAGATTCTACCTTGAAAAACAACAACAACAAAAAAAAAAAAAAAAAAAAAAAAGAAAGAAAAGAAAAGAAAAAAAGAAAAAAGAAAAGAAAACTCACCTAAAAGCAATTTATCCTACATTATTCAGGATAGTTCTGTAACTGGGTGCTGTGTGTCCAGGAAAGTCCTTGAACCCCAAACCCTAGGTTCATTTCTAATTTTAAATAATTGAACAAAAAAGAAGACTGAGGGGCTAGAGGGATGGCTTAATGGTTAAGGCGTTTGCCTGCAAAGCCAAAGGACGCAGGTTTGATTCCCCAGGACCCACGTTAGCCAGCTGCACAGTGGCTAGAGTCCCCGGCATGCCCATTCTCTCTCTCTCTCTCCCTCTTTCTCTGTCAAATAAATAAAAATAAAATAAAAAAGAAGACTGAGAAGGATAATTATTAAATTATTATATTTATTGAGGGAAGTTCAGAGCCAAGGAAAGGCACCTGGCACATGGCAGACCTGGACAAAAGCATAGGAAGGAAAAAGAGAAAAGAAAATTCAAGGAGCTCCTGTCATGTGGGGAGCTGGAAGGGATAAAGGAGCCCATGTGGAGAATAATGGCTAGGGGCCCCTCCTGGCTGAGCCTGGGCCTATGTCCAGGGGAAGCCACTCCAGGCCCAGCCAAGGGAAAAACTCACCCACAGCTGGAAGTTCCCAAGCAGTCAGAGAGCCTGCCCTCTCCTTGCAAAGATATTTATAACCTTTTGGAGGTGGTGGGCTGTCTTCTGGCTCAGGTGAACCAGAGGGACAGCTGGTTGGTTGGAGATAGGGGCTGTCTCAGGAAGAGGTTAGCCCTGGCACCAAGTTCTGGGGTCTAAACCCACCACAATGTTTAAATCCTATGAAAGACCTCCCTCCCTGGGGTCCTCATTGCATGTGTAAAAGCAGGTCTAGGGAACTAGGCAAAAGATAAGAAGTCAGTTCATCTTCGATTTCTAGCAAGTGCAAACTTTCCTGTCCTTTTTACCTTCAGGGGTCCAGTTGCCCTAACTTACGTTCCACAAAAATTATCCAGCTCACAAGGTTAATAATACAAAGCATCAAATTGAAAAACCTGGGCTGGAAGGTTGGTTTAGCAGTTAAGGTGCTTACTTGCAAAGCCACAGGACCCATGGAAGTCAGATGGACAAAGTGGCATATGTGTCTGGAGTTTATTTGCAGTGGCTGGAGGTCCTGGAGTGCCCATTCTCTCTCTGCCACTTTCTGTCTCTCTTAACTAAACTACTTAAAATAAAAATAAAATATCAAATTGAAAAGCCTAAGTGAGCCAAGGTATGGTGGTGCATGCCTTTAATCCCAACACTGAGGAAGCAGAGGTGAGACCCTACCACATAAAACCAAAAAAAGAAAAACTTAAGTATATATGTATGAAGATGAAGATACATTGTCAAAAGTCCAAAGTTTTCTATGGTCATCAAAAATAGTTGAGAATAACTAAACATATATAACAATTAGCATTATTTTATTTGCAATCCTCTCCTCCCCTCCCCTCTCCTCTCACAAGTATGGGTTTTCTTTCTTTCTTTCTGAACTTTTTTATTGATAACTTCCATAAATATAAACAATATAATATAATCACAATCCCCTCCCACCATCCTCCCTTTCTCCCTCCCTAACCCTCCCTCTACTGAATCCCTTCTTTCCAACTAGTCTCTCTTCTATTGTGATGTCATCAGGTTCTTTTTTTCCTACTATTAAGCAGGTTTTTCTTGAGTTCTTATTTTGCAACCTGTGCAGATACAGCAGAAAAGAAAAAGCTGAAAGCTCCCAAGCTGGCAGAGGTCATGAACAAGATACTGCACTGCAATTTGGGAGTGGAGTGTTTATACCCTTAGGGATGTAAATTAGGCACCAAGTCAGAATGAATTGGATTAGTTACTTTGAATGTGTGTAGGGCCTCCTGATAAGCTGTTGAGTTAGACAATGAATTGGTTACTTTATGTGTGATCCACCAACTGACTTCTTGGTGAGTCAGCATGAGTTAGTCAGGGCTTTTGGATCTCTTGGTGAGCCAGCATGAGTAAAGGCTTTTTGGATTTCAGTTCCTGGACTCTGTTCTCTGGATTTATCACTAGCAATATACAATTTATAAAATCTCTGTGCTCACCAACTCTGTCAGGACATACAGACATCTTTTTGGGACTGTAACCTTGACTACATGTCTACAAAATCAGTGCTATCTATCAACACCATCCACCTAAGAAGCGTTTAGCCATAAGGATGTGCATCAGGTAAGCAGGTTGAACTATTTGTCTTTGATCTGGACAAGGAGTGGGAACTAAGAAATTATTCAATGTTTCGTATGATCAGGAAGTTTTGTATTTGTTCCTACAAACCAAATAAGGTAAAACATCGCAAAGAGTGTCACCTGAATAGTTGGCAAAGCAAGAGATGGTTTATGGTTTCTCCATGATGTGATCACAGCTTATTGTGGATAGCAGCCACCTTTAGGGTGAATAAACTTTCTTTCTTTCTTCTTTTTTTTTCTCATGGTTCACTCAAGCCCAAATTGACCTAGAATTCACTCTGTATTCTCAGGGTGGCCTTGAACTCATGGTAATCTTGCTACCTTGGCCTCCCAAGTGCTGGGATTAAAGGCGTGTACCACCACACCAGCAGAATAAACTTTCAAACAGACATGGTAGCCCACACTTATAACTGTAAGGTTCCGGAGTGACCAAGGACCACGGAGACAACTCTGAGGCAAAGATGGAAGTTTTATTTGTGGCAGTCGGGGGGGGGGGGGGGGGGGGAATACAAACTGCCAGGACTGACTCTCAAGAGAGGAGCAGTCAGTCTGGGGTTACAGGTAGTGGGCTTTGTAGGTTTTTACAATTGGGGGAAGGTGAGAAAGGGGAAGGAATTTTCTTGTTAGGGCAGTAAATTTCTGTTCTTTTACATTAGTCATATGGAGAGACCAGGAGTGACCTGGTGAGAGATAAGGAGGGGCTGTAAATCATGTTCTTGGGGCATCATTCTTGAGGAATGTGGATGATCCATTTCTTATATCTCCCTGTAGCCATCCTGTTTTTCTTTTGGGAACTTCCTTTTGGGAAACCCATTTCGACCTAACATTCCAGTCTTTTGTTAATGATAAGAGATGAAAGTTCATGCTGACCATAAGGGTGATGAGTTGTTATAGGAAAGGCAGTCATGGGTCTCTCTTCAGGGCAGGTGATGAGGTAAATGGTGAGTGGCAGGTGATGGTGGCTAGAGGTGGCAGAGTGGTGAGATCAACAGCGTCAGTGTAGCATGTTGTTATGACTTGGTCCTGAGAGAAGCAGAGACTTCTCTCATACCATCCCTGTATTGAGCTGGTTTCAGGGCAGTCACTGGCAGATGCCTGTTATAAAGAAGGTGAAGGAGATGGGTTCTGTGCACCCCATGAGAAGACAGAAGGAGAATAAGGGAGTTTGTTCCTCTTGTTAAAATGCCAGGTGTAAAGTGAGGATGAGGATGAGGATGGCTTGGGGCAAGAGAGAGAAGGCAGAGGGGCATTTTGGAGTCAAAGGAAAGAGTAGGAACACAAGAGTGTTTAAGTTTGAGAGTGCCTGTTGGGGTGGCAGTGTACTTATCCCTGGATAAGATAGGGTAAGGGCTAAGGAAGGAGGGGGTCCAAGGAATAGCTCTGATTTTGGCTAAGGCAAGTGGGAGGAGCTGGGGTCAGGGTAGGTGAAGTTAATGAGGGACAGGTAGAGGCAGAAGGTATGAGTTAATGTTAGAGTTTAGTATTATAAGTCAGCATCATACAGGGAAGCCTATTAGTCTGACTCATTGTTTATATTGTAAGTTATATTTTTCTCATTGGGTGATTAAGACCATGTAGACTGTCAGAATTAATTGTAAACTTTGGAGGTCAATAATGGCTCTGCAGCACAAACTTTTAGGGACCTGTGAGGAGTTCTATGACTCTCGGCATTGTTATCTGCTAGGATAAGTCAAGGCTGTGCTGACCACATGGTCCTCCCTCTTTTGGGAAGCCTGGAGGACTGATTTTCCTCCAATGTGATTCTCCTGTTGTAGATACACTGACTTGGAATTCATTTCTGGGTCTCCACATCCTCTCTGATCAAGACGACAGGTAACTTGCCAGTGGCTAGAAGTTCAAGTGTCCCATCATCTCCTGTGCCCTTTTGATCTGGGAGCAGAAATCAAAATATTGGTTATCTGTTTAACTCCAATGTTTCCAATTGATTTTGGCTTCTACCTATGGTTTATTACTCACTCAGAGTGACTGTACATATCTGATTAGCAAAACAGATTAGTTAAAAAGGGTGCAGAGCAGATCTGGTTAGCAAAGCAGATTTGGTTAGAAAATGACACAATAGTTTAAAATCATTCTGATTAATATTTAAGTGTAGTTGTTAGGTGACAGTGTATACCAATATAAATACCAATTACCTCCCAAACTGGAAGTAGAACAGCAATTTAAGATTATTTTTCTAGGGCAGGAAACATGTTTTAAGTATCAATATCTCTTTAAGCAATGAACTTAAGACATCAGAAATGAGACAATTAGTGAAACCTTGACTGAGACTGATTATACATAGCTGAAGAATAAAATAAAACTTGGTCATTGTTGATTTACATTAGAGGCAGTATGACAGACACAAAGTAATTTCTTAAATAAGTAGTTTTTAACCATTGGACAATTTTAAGGCTTAACTAAAGAAATATTTATGACTGTTACATGAGGCTTAGACAAACTATATTAATACTGTTTGTATATAGTGGATTTTTTTAAGACATGCGGAGCTTTTTCAGTTTTTCTAAGGACAAAATCACAATAAGTCACTTTTTATAAGACTTAGATTATAACTTCAGTGATAATCATTTACCAAAACCAGCATGAACAAACAAGAACCATCTTAAAATTACAGAGTTTTAACCAGGCATGATGATGCATGCTTATTGATAGTAAACATCATGGACTTTGTATAAACCAAATTACAATATTCTGATATCTGGAAAAGTATGATACTAACAAAAAGTAGAGTTTACATATTTAAGGCATATGAGGCTACAGAGAGTAAACTATGAACAAAAGATCTGCTGACAGAATTTAAAATAAACAAGAAATCTATACTATGTAGTAACATTTTTGGCTTAAATATGAAGACATAAAAAATTAGATAATTTTTAAGCTTATCAGAATTGTGATTTTTTATTTTTTATTTTTACTTATTTATTTGAGAGCAACAGACACAGGGAGAGAAAGAGACAGATAGAGAGACTGGGCATGCCAGGGCCTCCAGGGTATTTTGAACCATTTGCCTGTACATTGGCAGAAGTTTTTTTTAAATCAGTGAGAATTGGAAATCAAAAGTATCATTTTCAGGCCATTTGGACCCATAGTCCAGCATATTCTGTGGCCAGGCAGAGTTGTAGAGAAAGATTAGACGAAGAGGTTTGATGTCATCCAGGAGTTGTAGAGGTTTTAAGTTTTTAAGAACAAAGGCTAGGGGGTGGTAGGAAGTGGTTTGTAGGTTTTGTTTCCCATGGAGGTATGAGACTATAATGAAAGGGCTAGTGAAAGGAGACAGAGAAAGAACAAGAGGAAGGTGATGAGAGAGACCAGAGCTTAAGCTGGGTTTACACAGGATACCAGTATGACACCCTGGCCCGTTAGGGTGAACGGGGCCTGCACCTCCCCCGTGAGCAGAGGCTATACAGGTCACAACTGTTGGCTTTTTAGCCTGTTTAGTGGGCAAGGAGGGCACCTGTTCTCCGGATGGAGAAAGCTGCTGGTAGTGAAAGAGGAGATCTCAGGAGTGAGAGGAAGGCACTAGGACTTAGGCTGGATGTACACAGAACACCAATATGACCCCCTGGCCCATTAGGGTGAATGGGGCCTGCACCTCCCACGTGGGCAGAGGCCATACAGGTCACAACTGTTGGTTTTTTTAGCCTGTTAGTGGGCAAGGAGGGCAACTGTGCTCCCGATGGCGAAAGCTGCTGGCTGTGGAAGATTAAAGCAGCTGGCAGTGGCAGATGAGAGTTCAGGAGGGAGTGGAAGAGGAGGGTGGGAGAGGGGGTGTCCCAAGATGGTGCAACCGAACCAAAAGGCACCCCTTAGGGTACTGTAGACCAGACAGAGAAACCCGAGGTGTCCAGAGTGCATCTTTCTGGAGACCTGGGGTTGGGGCCTAGCAGCCAAGGGGTGTAGCCTGGCATGCCAGCGTGGCTTCCACAAGGAGGGGAGGAGCCAATGAGAGAGAGAGAGAGAGAGAAAGAGGGAGACTTACAAAAATGGAGGAGCTGGAGAAAAGAACAGTGAGGCCAAATCGTGGTGGGTGTGAGAGGCTGTATCAGGCAGAGAAGGTCCAAGGCCTTCAGAGGGTCCAATGGCAGCTTGGTGGTCTGGTCAGGGGAAAAGGAGGTCTGGCCACCTAAGAGGGCAATCAGAAGTCTTCCTACCTGAGTCACAGCACCACATGTAAGGTTCAGGAGTGACCAAGGACCACAGAGACCACTCTGAGCCAAAGATGGAAGGGGGGTGGGCCACCAGCTGTCAGGACTGACTCTCAAGAGAGGAGCAGTCAGTCTGGGGTTACAGGTAGTGGGCTTTGTAGGTTTTTACAATTGGGGGAAGGTGAGAAAGGGGAAGGAATTTTCTTGTTAGGGCAGTAAATTTCTGTTCTTTTACATTAGTCATATGGAGAGACCAGGAGTGACCTGGTGAGAGATAAGGAGGGGCTGTAAATCATGTTCTTGGGGCATCATTCTTGAGGAATGTGGATGATCCATTTCTTATATCTCCCTGTAGCCATCCTGTTTTTCTTTTGGTAACTCCATTTTGGGAAGCCCATTTCGACCTAACAATAACTACAACTCTAGGGAGGCTAAATCAGGAGTGTTACAGCCTCCAACAAGCACAAACAAAATAAGAAAGTTGAGATGGAAGGAGAATACTCTGTTTTCAATTATATACTCTTATGGAAAAAGTGGAGAAGGCATTACCCCATTTTATAGAAAAGGCTGAAGCTCACAGGTTGGAAAGCATACTAACAGGTCACACTTGTAAACAATATAATGCAATCTGTTTGCCTTCAAAGTCCAAGTTCCTTTCACACATTGTTAAAACCAAATCAAGCCAGGTGTGGTGGCACAAGCCTTCAGTCCCATCACTTGGGAAGCAAAGGTAGGAGGATCACTGTGAGTTTGAGGCCCCCTGGGACTACATAGTGAATTCTAGGTCAGCCTGGGTGAGAGTGAAATCCTACCTTGAAAAAAAAAATCAAAAACTGTACAAATGTAGCAACTGAAATTTGAATAGGCCTTACAGTTTATAGAGTGCTTAGACAGAAGAAAGAGGGAAATGAAAGGTAAAGGAATGAACAGTTCTATACCTACAATATACTTTGTAGACTCAGAATCTTTTTTTTTTTTGTAAGATTTTAATGTGTAAGCAAATACAGAAAAATAAGCATCACAGCAACCAGTTAAAATTTGTCATAATTTTAAAGACATTTTACCAATAAGCTTAAAAAAAAAAGCTATCTGCAAAATAATGCTTGCCTTCCAGTGGAATAATCTCAGACTCAGACCTTAAGCTAGAAAAACAACATTTCTGATGGGAAGCAATTTACAAAATCCAGTCCTCAAAAACAGTATACTAAAATTGTAAAATGATATTTCAAAGGGGGAGAGGAAATGTGCTTAAAAGAGATGGTCAGGCCACCAGGACTGGACAGTGAAGACACTGAGTGCAGCAGCTGCCCATCTGCAGATTAGTCACATAGCAAGTAAGAGGATGAGAAAACCTCTATGGACTAAATATCTGGCTCTGGTACCAAAGGAGAGAGAATAAAATACCTGTTCATCACTCCCAAGCAGCTACATGATTTGCTGCTATACTGAAAACTTCAAGTGAGGTTTGTAATGGGTTGCAACTTTTAGAACTTTTTGATAAGTGCTTCAAAACAGTCACATGTGTTCACTACCTCAGTGGGCTCTGACACCCACCCTCAAGTGTTGCCATCCCAAGTACTCTTTCCTGATTAATGTTCATGTTACAAAACCTCACCAGGCAATATCAATGTTCTCCACTTTTCCCCAGAGATACAAGATGGGCAAATCCAATCAGGACAGGATTTGTTCCTCACAGCTGTTTTCAGTAACTTTGTTTAGAAGGCAAGAACCTAATTCAACAAGCGATCGTTTTCATAAGGTAAGATTTTATATATATATATATATATACACACACACACACACACACACACACACACACACATAGTGTTTAAACCATTTTTGTAGGAATTTGTTTGCAAGGGGAGAAACTAAGGCACAGAATCTTAAACTCAGTTTTAAGGTTATTTCCATAATAACATAAAGGGCTCTCGATTCTCAGGTTCAAGGATAATGGCTGATATATCCCCATAGAGGAGAACAATAAACTTTCATCCTTTTGGCAGGTAATTTTCATACATCAGTTTTGAAATACACATCAATTTCTTTGAAATTCTTTGGCATTTTAAAGTTTTTGAAGCCTGAGTTTTCTAAGTATTTTCTCCCCAAAATATACAATGGCAGGGGAGGTAGCCTGTAAGGTAAAACAAGAAAGCGTAATCTTAATTTCAAGGTCACCTGAGTTCATTTTGCATAATTATATAATGGACTGTACAGCTTATGAGTCTCTTGAAACATACCAGAGGTCATGACAGTTCACCACATTGACACACACATCATTCTGTCACGAAGTTTATACAACCAGAACTTCTTCCACACTTAGGCAAGTTACACAGTTAGAGTGTTCTATTCTAATTTTTCAGAAACCCAAGTATTTGAAGTTGTCAAGCTTATTACAATGGGATCACTCATTCATATATTGTACAAAGCTATCCACAGAGTCAAGGATTTACAATAATCATCCCACATGAGAGCTTTTGCTCTGAGTGAAATAGATGCATGGCATTTATTTAATCGGGGTCACTATTTCTCCCTCTATGCAAGGTTTCCATCACCAAACCACTATAGTCTCATAAGGTGTACGTGGTCCTAATGTAATAGCAGTTTAGAACATACTAAAAACGATTTTCAAGTTTCTTTGTTTTTAAAGTGCTGCACGTGCGATACCATAGAAATCCACTGGGACTAGTAGGTGTTTTACAAAAGATCAGCAAGAATGATTTCTTTTCAAGTATGAATACATAGGTTAGGTGATGCTACAATTCTTTGGGCACATTCAAATTCAAATAATACAAAAAAACAAAAGCAGAGCCCCTTTCAACCTCACTAGCACACAGAAGAGAGATGGCAGAGGTTAAGTTCAGGAGGAATGTCAGAGACTATAAGGTCACAGGTACCTAAACTTTAAGTGGTTCTGAACATTTTGACAAGTAGTTTTGTCAAGCAAAACAAGAACAAGCCAGGTGTGGAGTTGCATGCCTTTAATCCCAGCACTCGGGAGGCTGAGGTAGGAGGACTGCCATGAACTTGAGGCCAGCTTGGGCTACAGAGTGAGTTCTAGGTCAGCCTGGGCTAGTGTGAAACCCTGCTCCCAAAGAACAATATAATCGAGACATAGGAACACAAAGTATATACTCATCCCTTATCATGAATCAAACCATTCCCAGTGCTCAGGAACGGTATCAACGTCCTCCCCACAACCCCAGGCTAATAGGTTGCTTCCTTCATGTTGTCATCATTGTAGGCGCCAAAATTGTCTCCGTCCTCAAAGTACAAATTGATGTAGTCATTTTCTTCTCTTGCTCTTCTTCATCATATTCCTCCTGGTCTGCAGTGTCGTCGTCATCATCATCGTCGCCATGTTTATTTTTCTCTTTGCTTCCTTCTTTGTCTGCATTTTCTTCATTGGGTTTGTCACCATCACTTCTCTTTTCCAATTCCTTGATTTTTTTCAGCACATCCGCAGTGTTAGTGAGTGAATTGGCCTTGCCTATGCCTTTCGTCTTTTTGGCTTTTGGATTTGCTTTTTTGCGTTTTTTCCTTGGCATCAATTCTCTTGGAAGTATTCGCCAATCTGGTATCCATTCTTCTTTGTACACCTTCATATATCTTTTGCTATACCTTTGAATATCTTGCTTTTCTTCGGGTGTTTCAATGAAATAAGGCATTCTTTTCACCATTTTCCTCAACTCCTGCTTCAAAGCCAGCATGTACTCTTCGCCTTCTGCTTTCAGTGACACTGGTTT
The DNA here is from genome assembly GCA_036346955.1 of Dipus sagitta. NCBI lineage: Eukaryota > Metazoa > Chordata > Mammalia > Rodentia > Dipodidae > Dipus > Dipus sagitta. The sequence continues at coordinate 42,867,653 of CM070780.1, forward strand.
ATAATCTGCATCAGGAAATAGTGGTGGTGGCTTTAATACCACATCAGGTAACTTTTCCCTTCTGCTAAAACCAACGGCCTCAATATTAAAGGTGTAAGCAGCCCATCCTCTTCCTTTATTCCCATCCATCAGAACTCGTCCAGCAGAAAAGCCGGCAAATACTGCTTTGAGTCCTGAGCGCCTCGGGCAGAAGCCTGCAGCCCAGGTGCGGTGGTGGCGGGGCCGTGCATGGAGGGGGGTGTGTCCCAGCTCCAGAGCAGTGCCCTGTGCACAGCCTAGACTCAGAATCTTATTTAATCTTCTTAACTCTTTCCTATGCATGAACCTACAGTAGAAAGTGCTGGGTATTTTATGAATTCAGTTTTTTAAAATAAATTTTCTCTGTTGTTCCCCATTACTTTTAAGAGCTGACTCAATTCCTAGGGAATTTAAAGAGCACACTTGGAAAGATATTAAATGATAGAAACTGAACAAGTATTTTGACTGAATGATGGTATAATTCATTCAGAACATATTTTCAGAATAACAGTTGTGTTTACTGGGTCAAGTTGATACAAAAGCCTTGTTAATCATGATAATTTTAGTTTTAATATATTTTTATCTCTGTATACCTTCCAATAATTTCTTTGGCCATAATTTTGGGATTTTAGAATAATGTCTACAATGGGCTGGAGATATAACTAAGTTGGTAGAGTGCTTGCCTAGCCTCACATGCATTAGCATGCAAGGGGCTTGGTTTTGATCCCCAGCACCTGGGGGCAGGGGGAGAGAAAAAAAATAAGTTGTTTTAGTAGAATAATATCTATGTCATGTGCTAATGAAGGGAGATATAGCAAATGACCAAAAGGAACAGCAGAAGTCGAACCACCAGTTACAAAACAAAGATGTGAGAGATGGGAGTTAGTATAGGCAGAAGAGCTATAGCAAATCTGTTTTTAAAGGAAAATCTTCTAAGCACAATGATTAATATCCATGGAAGTAAAACAGGCTGCTCCTTTTTTAATATCACCTGGTAATATTATGAAGATTGGTGGCATCAGAAATGAAAATCTATGTAGAAATATTTCTCAAGGAAACAATAAGGCAACTTCTTCCTGTCCAGAAGAAAACACATTAACTTTTATGAGGGACCATGACCTATTTACATGCTGTCCTCTGTAAGGTTAGGGGCTCACTCCTATTTTTGTGACAAGGAATGCCAACTTTCCTGAGTCATAATTTGATTACAATGGTGAGAGCAACAGCTAAAACCTTAACTCTAAGACTGTCTTTGAGGTACATTCAACACTTTGTTTTCATTGTGTAAAACAAATAATTAAGAAAAACTCATTTTAGATGTAGCTTAGAAGTCATATGCTTGCTTAAATGCTCAAGGTCCTAGGTTCATTCCAGAAGTGGAAAAATTCTTTTAAAAAGCTCCTTTAATATTTAATCATTTATACTAAATATCTTCACAAGTTACCTATGACATTAGTAGCAATGTCGATCTCAGCCACAAATAACTTACTTTGAGTACTGTGAGTATTGTAGGCAATATGTAGAGCAGCATGATTTCATAACTGAAGTAATCTTGCTCTGATGGATCATTCCTTGTAGAATAAGAAGACAAAGTCAACTGAATTTGATTATTTCATATTCTATTTTGAAAAACACAAGTACATAATACATAACAATTTCTGTACCAGATCATCTTCTGGTTAGTTTTGCTAATGATTTAGCCATAGGGACTATGATCTTGCTTGCCAACTCTTAAGAGCATTTTCCTTTGCTTTACCTGATGATAAAATAGGTCAACTGAAGTAGAATTCTTCTCTTCATTTTCCTTCAGGATATATCTTCAGTGCAAAGTGAGATAATCAGTGTGAGATTTTACTGAAAGATAGATCCCTTAGTTCCCTTTGATAGTCCCTAGTTTCCACTAAAAATCTAAAGATCCTCTAAAATATTGCATTTAGAGGCCACCCTGAGACTCCATAGTGAATTCCAGGTCAGCCTGGGCTAGAGTGAGACCCTACCTCGATAAAACAAAAACAAAAATAATAAAATAATAAAATAAATAAATAAAATATTGCAGTTAGGGCTGGAGAGATGGCTTAGTAGTTAAGGTGCTTGCCTGCAAAGCCTAACAACCCAAGTTTGATTTTCCAGTTCCCATGTAAAGCCAGATGCACAAAGTGGGGCATGCATCTGGAGTTTGCTGGAGGCCCTGGCATGCCTATTCTCTCTGTCTATTCCTTTCTATCTCTCTCTCTTTGCTTGCAAATAAATAAATAAAAATGTTTTTAAATGTTGCATTTAATTATTTCTAGAGTATGGAGAGTTTAATGAGAGAACTCTATAAAACAAACTAGCATCACAATGTCAAAGAATATTTAGCTCGATACACATTACTTTTTCTTTTTTTTTTTTCCTCCAAAATTTACTTGGATAGAAAATAGGAAAGGCATGGCTTTCATAATACTTTAACATTCTACAGGAAGACCAGGCTAATACATGGTTTCTGACACAGGATGCTAGAAGACATATAGAATATAAAACAACAGGGAAGAAGTATAAATAGTCCTAGTTTGATGCATTTCATAATGTTAAGTTCCTAAGAGATAAATTAACAACCATATTAATTTGTCATGCAAGGTTGCTTATAAATCCTGACCTTTTTTTTCTTTTAAAAAAGTAACAAATTCTCCATCATGAAAACAAATGATCATAAATGTTGGCGGGGATGTGGAAAAAGAGGAACCCTTCTACATTGTTGGTGGGAATGCAATCTGGTCCAGCCATTGTGGAAATCAGTGTGGAGGTTCCTAAAACAGCTAAAGATTGATCTACCATATGACCCAGCTATAGCACTCCTAGGCATATATCCTAAGGACTCATCTCATTACCTTAGAGATATTTGCTCAACCATGTTTATTGCTGCTCAATTTATAATAGCTGGGAAATGGAACCAGCCTAGATGTCCCTCAACTGATGAGTGGATAATGAAGATATGGCACATTTATACAATGGAGTTTTACTCAGCAGTAAAGAGAAATGAAGTTATGAAATTTGCAGAAAAGTGGATGGATCTGGAAAGAATTATACTAAGTGAGGTAACCCAGGCCCAGAAAGCCAAGCGCCACATGTTCTCCCTCATATGTGGATCTTAGCTACAGATGATTGGGCTTCTGTGCGAGAAGGAAAAAACTCAGTAGCAGAGGCCAGTAAGTTTAAAAAGGAGATAGAAAGGGAAGAGAAAGAAAGGGAGGAGGGCTTTTATTAGGTTGGTATTGTATATATGTAAGTAGAAAGATTGAGATGGGGAGGGGATATGATGGAGAATGGAATTTCAAAGGGGGAAGGGGGAGGGTAATACCATGGGATATTTTTTATAATCATGGAAAATATTAATAAAAATTGAGAAAATAAAAAAAAAGTAACAAATTCTGTTGAGAATGGAATCCTCAATAAAACTGGTTTCTTATGTAGTCTTATATTTTCTACATGGAGAAAGGAGATTCAAGGCCATGGTATTTTAATTACAGTAATAAGTTTTGAGGTTTCCAAGTTTCAGTTTTTATGTTGTATCCAGTAGGACTGTTTTATATTCAGATGATTATATGGCAATTTACTTAAAAGGCAAAAGAAAAGCCTACATAGCTCTGCAAGTATTTACTGTAACATTTAATGTCTGTGCTCAATTCAGGTAGCATGTTGTTGCATGATTAAACCAACCAGGTTTCTTTTCACTGTACTTGGAAATAATTCTGTTGAAATGGTACAAAAACAATGACTATTATGTCTTGTTTTCTCTGAGACTTATAGGTCTAGGTTTAGTAATTGCATAAATATTGCATTCCAGTATTCTAGAGGAATGACATTGAAAACCAGAAAAATAAAAGGAGAAAGAGGGAGGTAGGGGTGAGGGAGAGGGAAACATAAAAGGAGGAAAAACAGTGTGGGGTCAGTAGCCTTACTTCCTGCATTCCTTTCTTGCTAGCTCATTCTCTTTCAAACTATTAATGTGTTTGTAGCAAATTTTTGGGAAAACAAGTTTATTGCTCAGCCCGGGTTCTGGGGGAAAATATTAACAATCTATTGGGAATGGTGGTGCACATCTATGATCTAAACACTCAGAAGGCTGAGACAAAAAGATCCCAAATCTGAGGCCAGCCTTAGCAATATATTATGAGACCTTGTTTTGAAAAAAGATAAAACAGGTTGTAAAGGTGACTTAGCAGTTAAGGCATTTGCCTGCAAAGCCAAAGGCCCCAAATTCAATTCCCCAGGACCCATTAAGCCAGATGCACAAGGTGGTGCATGTGTCTGGAGTTCGTTTGCAGTGGCTGAAGGCCCTGGGGTGTCCATTTTCTCTCTCTCTGCCTCATTTTTTCTCTCAAATAAATAAATAAAAATAAGTATTAAAAAAATCCAAAGAAACAAAACTGGAAAGAACAATTGCAGCCCTGCTTCACATTACTATGAGGTTTAAACAGCACAACATGTATGAACATACTTTGGAAAATTCTCTACAAAAGAAAACTGTCTATAGATACTATTAATAAAAGGCAAGGCTCATTTCCTAGCTTATTTCTGGAACCATATTTTTATTTTGACTATTTCAAGTAACCTCCAAAACAGGCCCAGGCCCTGCAACACGTAGCGAGAACAGCTTCTCATCTCCTGAGAAACTATCTCAATACTCTAGTGCATGAGAATACAGCAGGAGCAAAACATCTCTGAGTAACATTTGTGGTAAAGTAGCAAAAGCAATTACTTATTTAAGATCTAATAGCTTATTGGGAAAAGTGAATTTATTCTACAAGATTGGAAGAGACCAAGAAAGCTGATTCATCTGGTTCAATGTCTACTTATACAAATCCCATTTTGAATGTCTACACCCCTGGATCAAATAATTATGGTCACTTTGTCTCATAGCTGAGAACTTAGGTGTGTGTCCCTCATTCAGTTCAAATTCTGAAACATCACATTTAAATTTCAAAAGAAACATGAGGTAGTAATTTATCTGTTACAAGTTGAAAAAGGTAACCTTTGAAGATTTAAGCTTTTTTGTTTGTTTGTTTGTTTGTTTGTTTTCCCTTGAAGCAGGGTCTCATTCTGACCCAGGCTGACCTGGAATTCACTATGTAGCCTCAGGATGGCCTAGAACTCATGGCAATCCTCCTACCTCTGCCTCCCAAATTCTGGGATTAAAGGTCTGTGCCACTAGGGCCTGGGTATGCATATTTTTTAAAGTGTCAGGATTTGAATCCAAATCCATTCTGGCATTACCTTGCTCTAGCTTTCCAGGCATCTTCTGCTGCCAGCTCTTCTCAACCACCAGGACAGTGGCACCCAGCTCAGGGCTCTGAATATCAGCTATTGACTGACTAGGTCAATGCCCTTTCTTTCCTCATTTCTTTCCTATTTTCTGTGGCATGTCAGAAGGCGATGTTTCTCCTCATGACCTGTGTGGCAGCACCATTCAGGAAGGTAGCTGTGTCCAGTCTAGTACTCACTGAATGCTTTTCAGGGATTAGTAGAGTTTCTGTGAAAGTGTGCAGGTTCAATAAAGTGAAAGATGAAAGAAAAGAGGTAATGTGAGGAGAATGAGAACTATGAATGTATTTAGAGAAAATTAAGTGCCCTTAAAGTGTCAAGAACTGTGCTAGGTACTGAAACAAAACAATGAACAAAAAGGGTAGTTGTCAGAGTTGAGGCAGGGCAATTGCTAATAACAGACGCCACAGTTAGCTGTTACTCCAGGTTGGATATAACGTCCAAGAACACAGACTTGGAAAACCATGCATAAGATTGGAGCCAGGACCCTCTCCTCAAAGCCATCTATGATATATCCCATGAAAGAACAGGCGCTGAAAGTGGAACTGTGTGTAGTATAATGAAGCAGCCAGCGAATCTGGGAGCCTAAACCCTTGTGAAGCCAGAGACCGTAAGTCTGAATGGTCTCCATATCAAGAAAACCATTGATGTGCCAAAACCATCAGCCCCCAAAATGTGGGTGCAGAGGTCTGTATCCACAAACACCATCACCATTCACTTCTCTGCATCCAGGGAGGAAGAAGAGGAGTTCAGGAAGTACCCTGAGGAGGAGCTAGACAAGGAGGCTTGTAATGGGGCTCCAATACAGGAGTACAAAGTACTGGAGGACCTGTACCTTGACTCAGTCAAAAAATGGGGGTGGGAATTGAACAAGGAAAAATACTAATGGCCAACAAACATCAAAAACAATGTTTAAAATTTTTAGCTACCAGGGAAACGCAAATTAAAATGACTTTGAGGGGCTGGAGAGATGGCTTAGTGGTTAAGTGCTTGCCTGTGAAGCCTAAGGATCCCGGTTCGAGGCTCGGTTCCCCAGGACCCATGTTAGCCAGATGCACAAGGGGGCGCACGCATCTGGAGTTTGTTTGCAGTGGCTGGAGGCCCTGGTGTGCCCTTTCTCTCTCTCTGTCTGCCTCTTTCTCTCTCTCTGTCTGTCACTCTCAAATAAATAAATAAAAATGAGCAAAATAAAATAAAATGACTTTGAGATTCCATATTACTCAGGTCAGAATGGCTATCATCAAAAAAAAGTAAGAACTGGGTGTGGTGGCACAGACCTTTAATCCCAGCACTCTGGAGGCAGAGGTAGGAGGATCACTGTGAGTTTGAGGCCAGCCAGGGACTAAAGAGCTAAGTTCTAGGTCAGCCTGGTCTACAGTGAGATCTAACCTTGAACTCTCCCAGAAACAATAACAACAACAAAAAATCAAGTGACAACAATTGCTAGCAAAATTATGGGGAGAGAGGAACCCCTATTCACTGTAAACTTGTGTAGCCACTATGGGAACCAGTATGGAGTTTTCTCAAAAACTGAAAATAGCGGTTGAAGAGATGGCTGGCTCAACAGTTATGGCAGTTGCCTGCAATACTTAATGACCAAGGAAGTTTTGATTCCTCAGTACCCACATAAGCCAGATGCACAATGTGGCACATGTATCTGGTGTTAATTTGCAATGGCTAGAGGCCCTGGTGCACCCATTTTATCTCTCTCCCCTTCTAAATAAATAAATATTAAAAAGAAAAACTAGGTCAGGCATGGTGGCTGTTGCAGTCAGGTTCGCATTGCTGGCAGAAATCACCCAACCAAGAGCAGCTTGTGGGGACAAAAGGTTTATTTTGGCTTACAGGCTCGAGGGAAAGGTCCATGATGGCAGGGGATAATGACAGCATGAGCAGAGGGTGGACATCACCTCCTTGCCAGCATCAGATGGACAACAGTAACAGCAGAGTGTGCCAAACACTGGCAAGGGGAAACTGGCTATAGTACCCATGAGTCCACCCCCAGCACGACACTGCTTCCAGGAGACATTAGTTCCCAAATCTCCATCAGCTGGGAACCTAGCATTCAGAACATCCAAGTTTATGGGGGACACGTGAATCAAACCACCACATTCTGCCCCTGGCCCCCATAGACTGATAACCATCCATGATGTAAAATGCAAAGCAGTCACTCCATCTTTAAAAATCCCGATAGTTTTTATCAATCCTAACAATGTTCAAACATTCCCATATTCTGAGATCTTTTAACTAAGCCCCCCCCCCCAAAAAAAATCCCCCCAAAACCCATAATGGCACAGAATAACCATTCACACTGCAAAAGATGGCATTGAGTATAGCAAAGAAATATTCAATCAATACAAGATTTAAAATAACTAGGACAAACATCAAACTTTGTAGCTCCAAGTCCAGCAACTCTAGCCAGCGACAAATCTCTAAGTCCAATAATTCTAACCAGCAACAAGTTTTTGTAGTTCCAATTTAACCCCTCTAGCTAGGCTACTCAAAGTCCTGGAAAACTCATCTGGGGCCAGCAGCTCTTCTTAGCACCTGTCTCATGGTCCTGGCATCTCCACTGGGTCTCCACTGCAATCCACGGTCCATCCTCATGACTCCAATGGGTCTCCATGCAGGTAATCTATCAAACCTATTACACACTGCCCATGGCCATTTCCAAAACACAAGACCATGTTGCAAATTCAATGACCCCTCTTTCCTGCATTTCTTATACTCCATAATACAAGGTGGGGTGCCAGTTTGTCAGTCCAGGGAGGAATAAAGCAGACTTTGAAGAACAGGACACTCCTTTAGCATTCAGGCCCCTCAAAAGTCTGCATTCTTTCTGTTGTTCTAATGCAGGTCAGCTGGCCCAATCTCAATCTCATACAATTGTGCTGAACAGGCAGAAGTTTCCACACAAAAATTTCATTTTTTCTGTGCCATATCCCTCTGCTCACACCAGTCCATTTATATGTAATGCAACCCTGTACAAATTCCAAGGATATGGTCATAACAGCAAGTCTCTCACACAAATTGCTTCTAGCCCAGTGTAGGCAAAGCTCTTTCTCACCCTTATAAGCCAAACTTCACAGTCCTTAGTTCATTGCATTCAGGTCTTTCAATTTTGACCAGAACAGTCCATCCAGGTATACTTACAGCACTACAAGGCATGTCTTAGGCCAAGGTTTCAAATCTTTCACATTCCTCTTGAAAATCAGCTCCAAAAGATCAAAGCCACACAGTCTGGTGTCTAGCAGCAAACGACACCACTCCTTGGTACCAACTTTACTGTTGCAGTCAGGTTCACATTGCTGGGAGAAATCACCTGACCAAGAGCAGCTTGTAGGACAATGGCATGAGCAGAGGATGCACATCACCTCCTCATGAGCATCAGATGAACAACAGCAACAGGAGAGTGTGCCAAACACTGGTAAGGGGAAACTAACTATAATAACCACAAGTCCACCCCCAACACTATGTTGCCTCCAGGAGGTGGTATTTCCCAAATTTCCATTACCTGGGAACATAGCATTCAGAACACCTAAGCTTATGGGGATACCTGAGTCAAACTACCACAGTGGCATTTAGTCCCAGCACTCAGGAGGCAAAGGTGGGAGGATTGCTATGAATTCGAGGCCAGCCTGAAACTACATAGTGAATTCCAGGTCAGCCTGGGCTAGAGCAAGAGTCTGCCCCTGAAAATGAACAAACAAACAAAAATACTAAAAATAGATCTACCATATGACCCAGTCATATTACTCTCTTAGTCACATACACAAAGACTAGAATTTACTATAGACATACTTGCTCGGCCATGTTTGTTGCTGCTCTATTCACAATAGCTAGAAAATAGAAACAGTTCAGATGCCCATCAACTGATGAATAATGGAAAAAGAAGATGTGGTTCATATATACAATGGATCTTTATGAAGCTGTAAAGAAAAACAAAATTATGAAATTTTCAGAAAAATGGATGGATCTGGGAAGAATATTAAGTGATATAACACAGCTCAGAAAGAAATCCCACATGTGCTCTCTCATATATAGATCTTAACTTGGAATAGTTCGATTTGTTGATAAATTGCAGGTAGCATTAGGATTAGGGAGAGACAGGAGAAAAGTAGGGAGTAGCAGGAGAAGGTTACACAAAACTAAAGAGGGTATGAATAAATGCTACAGAAACCCACTTGTTAGTTAATTAAAAACAGAGCAATGGGTTAAGTATTTCCTCCCACATTACTACTACTTTTGCAGAAGGGCTTGAAAGGGGATCAGTGTTCAAACAAGTCTTCTGAATATACTTTTCAGCTCTTTGCTTATATTTTTGATTTTTTTTTACACCATTTAGTGCATGAACTTAAATTCATTGAAAACTGAAGCTTCAGAAAGTAGAAAAGCAAAAGTTATAAACCTGGTGACATTTTTTGTTACGAAATTGTTTATATGTCTTTTTCTAATTTTTTTTTTGTTTGCTTATTTATTTGAGAGTGACAGAGAGAAGGAGGGAGAGAGAGAGAGAGAGAGAGAGAGAGAGAGAGAGAGAGAGAGAGAAAGAATGGGCACACCAGAGCTTCCAGCCTCTGTAAATAAACTCCAGATACGTGCGCCCCCTTGTGCATTTGGCTAACGTGGGTCCTGGGGAATTGAGCCTCGAACCAGGGTCCTTAGGCTTCACAGGCAAGCACTTAACTGCTAAGCCATCTCTCCAGCCCTGTTTATATGTCTTTGATACATAGATCATATTGTAGAGATTGTAAGGTTTGGGAGTGACCAAGCCATGCAAACCACTCTGAGACAAAGATGAAAGCTTTTATTCAGGAAAACCATGAACTGCCAGGACTGACTCTCAAGAGCAGAGCACAGACAACCTGAGTCTTCAGATAATGGGCTTTATAGAGATTCTTCAGTAGGCGGAAGGTGAGGAAGGGAAAAGTTGAATAAAAAAGGTTCTGTTAGGGAGGTCTAAGATAGTCAGGGCAGTGAAACACCAGCAATTTATGAGATAAGGGGACAGGAAACAATGACCTGAGGGCATTGTTAGGCAAGGAAGGTATAATGGCTGTGCAGTTTCTTGAGGAATGTGGATAATCCGCGTCCTTATACCTCTGTCACCATTCTGCTGTCCTTGGTGACTCCATTTTGGGATCCCATCCTGACCTAACATTCCAGCCTTTTGTTGTGTTATACTGTATATATTTTTGCATCTTGGATTAATTTAATGCTTGGGTTTTCTAGTTAGCTGCAGTATTATTAGATGTATCAATCAATCTGATGTTATATATCTTCAGGGTAGGAGCTTAAGGTATAGCTCTCAAGATTCTCAGAGTATCTACAAAATTGACCCTAGGTACTGGGTTTGCCTGCTATGAGAGTATTCAAGGAGGATGAGTGGAACAAAATACAGGCAGATTCTAAAATTTAACTGAACAATGTAGACATTCAATGAAAAACAGCACAGAGTATTTCTGCAAGAGTAGATATTATGACAAACAGATCCTCTAACAATATCACTGTCCATTAGGGTGTGTGGTGCCCCACACCCTTAATCCTGTCAACAAGGAGGTTAAGATTTCTGGTCTGTTGAGAATTCCAAGCCTGCTTGTGACCAAGTGAGACCCTTTCCTAATGTACAACAGAAGAGGAAGCAAGGACACTATAAATCAAGAAGCAACAAATGATATGCCCCAAATATAGCTTATTTAAGAATGGCAAATCTGGCCATCCATCAGATTTAACATATAATTTATCCTGATATGGAAGGTGCAATTAGCACTTCCTGTTCAGGCCTATATGGCAGGCTTATTTGGTGGGTACTGACCTGGTGCAATCTCAGTTACCTTTTGGGCTGATTTTGGTCTCAGTTATGCTGTGCTCCTGCTTGGGTCCCTCTTTGGTGCACTGTGGGTTCAAGTAGGCGGGCTGGGTCGTTGGATCGCTCCTCTGGTCACTAGTGCTGGGTGCTGTGATCTCCCTTCCCCTGGTCTCTGGTGCTTGCTGGTGCTGGCACTGGCAGTTGGGGAGGGGAGGCTGTGGATGGTGGTTCTAGTTCTCCCGCTGGTCCACATGATCCTCTACCTCATGATCTGCTCCTCTGTTGTTCACTGCCTTTCTCCCTTCACATTTCTTGAGTTTGTGAAGAGCTCTGGTGTGAGTGGAATATCCTCTCACCTGGCTTTTTCTGTGGCTCAAGCCGACCCTTGCAGCTATGGCCCCACAGACCTGGTGCCACCACTGCTGGAGCCACTTCTGCCTGCCTATGTGGGCTCTGGATGCTCTGGATCTCTCCTACTTCTCTGCTGCCATTGGTAATTTCTTATACACCTCACTTTTTAGTAGAACAGTGTATTTTGCTGTTTTTTCAAAGACAGGCAGAGGCAGAAGACATGAGTTAATGTTAAAGTTTAGTATTGTAAGCTAGCATAAGACAGGGAGCCAATTAGTCTGAATCTTTGTTTATATTGCAGTTATATTTTGTAGTTATATTTTTCTTACTGGATGATTAAGACCATGTAGGCTTCCAGAATTAGCTGTACATTTTGGAGGTCAATAACAGCACTGTAGGAGAGATTTTTAGGGACCTGTGAGGAGTTCTTTGACTATCAGCATTGTCATCTGCTAGGATAAGTCAAGACCCTCCTGACCAAGTGGCCCTCCTTCTTTTGGGAAGCCTGGAGAACTGTTGTTCCTCTGGTGTGACTCTCCTGTTGCAGATACACTGGCTTGTAATTCATTTCTGGGTCTTCATATCCTCTCTGATCAAAAAGACAGGTAATTTACCAGAGGCTAGAAGTTAGCAAGTGTCCCATCATCTCCTGTGGCCTTTTGACCTGGGAGCTGGAACCAAAGTATTGGTTATCCTTTTAACTCCACTGTTTCCAATTGATTTTGGTGTTTACATATGGTCATTAATCACTCAGAGAGACTCTATGTATCTGATTACCAAAATAGATTAGTGAAAAGAGTGCAGAACATATCTGGTTAGCAAAGCAGATCTGGTTAGAGAATGACACAATAGTTTAAAATCATTCTGATTAATATCTAAATTTAGTTGTCAGGTGCTAGTGTAAGCTATATCTGGAACATAGAAAGCATACACGTTCTATCTTTTAAGTAGCTGTCAGTTATAAGTATAGGCAGAACATTTTAGTAGCCCTAAAAACAACGTTTTACCAATTATTTTATCAATAATTTTAAGGCAATTGATTTAATCTAGAAAGTGTATGCCAGGAAAAAGACAAGACAGTATGAAAACTTGGCATCTGTGTTTGAAAACAACTTTGGCTAATCTGTATACCAATGTAAGTATCAATTACCCCAAACTGGAAGCAGAACAGCAATTTAAGATTATTTTTCCAGGGCAGCAAACATGTTTTAAGTATCAATATCTCTATAAGCAATGAAATTAGGATATCAGAAATGAGAAAACTAATTAAGTGAAACCTTGACTGAGACTGATTATGCATAGCTCAAAAATAAAATAAAATCAGGTCGTTGTTGAGTTAAGCAAGCCCAATTTTAACATTCATTAGAGGCAATATTACAGACACAAAGTAATTTCTTAAGTAAGTACCTTTTACCATTGAACAATTTAAAGATTTAACTAATGAAATATTTATGACTGTTACACGAAGGTTAGACAAACTATATTAACATTGTTTGTATACAGTGGATTTCCCTAAGACATGGGGAGCTTCATCAGTTTTTCTTTTTTCTTTTTTTTTTTTTTTTTTTTTTTTTTTTGGTTTTTCCAGGTAGGGTCTCACTCTAGCCCAGGCTGACCTGGAATTCATTATGGAGTCTCAGGATGGCCTCGAACTCACGGCAATCCTCCTACCTCTGCCTCCCAAGTGCTGGGATTAAAGGCGTGCGCCACCACGCCCGGCTTCATCAGTTTTTCTAAGAACAAAATCAGAGTAAGTCACATTTATAAGACTTAGATTAAAGCCTTAGTAATAATCATTCAGCAAAACCAGCAGGAATAAGACAAGAACTATCTTAAAATTAGAGAGTTTTAGCCAGGCATGCTAATGCATGCTTATTGATAGCCAAACATCATAGACTTTGTATACACCAAATAACAATATTCTGATATCTGGAAAAGTCTGATATTAACCAAAAGTAAAGTTTATATATTTAAGGCACATGAGGCTACAGACAGAAAACTATGAACAAAAGATCTGCTAGCAGAATTCAAAATAAACAACAAATCTATATTATGTAGTAACATTTTTGGCTTAAATATGAAAACATGAAAAGTTTTACAATTTTTAAAGCTTATCAGAATTGGGACATTTTATATAATATTTATATATTTTTAATGAGATTTATCACTTTTAAAAGCTAAATAAGAAGTCCACTCAATCTGTAAGCCAGTTTCTGAAATTAATTCACCTATATCTAACATACCCAAAGGATATAGGAACTGTACTAAACTGCAATGATCTAATGAAAAAAAGTAGACAAATCTCATGGAAAAGAGAGGGAATGGGCATGCCAGGGCCACTTGCCACTGCAAATGATTTCCAAATGCATGCTCCAATATGTGCATCTGGCTTTGCAAACAAGCACTTTTAACTGCTGAGCCAAAAAGAAATATTTTTAATTTCCTCAAAATCATGTACCAATCACACACAAAATTTCATGACACAATCTATAACTACTCAAACCTTAATCAGTTCTATAATTCTGCCTGTGGCAATCTGGTAAACTTGCTCAATAATGATGTAAGCTAAATACAAAATAATTAAGATTGTGATTGTTGGAGGAATTGAAGAATTTAATGAGTTAAAGTTTTAAGTTTACAACCTGAATACCATAGCAACCTGCTACTAGTCAGGGCCATACTTTGTGAGCCTGATGTAAGCCCTAGGTTAATAGACATTTTGTATCTCAAGAAATCTGTAATCTGATCAAGTACTTTAAGACTTAGCTAATCAACTTTGTTTCTGACCTTTTGTTTAAGTTTACTCATACCTTCATCTACATATTTTTACCTTATAATTTGTAGCAATCTTTTTCGTCAAACATTTAACATCCAACATTTAGAGTTGTTGTTTTTCCTCCAGTTTATCTTTTTTAGTCAGTTCATCCCATAACTGCCAACAAAAATGTTCATTGTCTTTTCATATTACCATTTAAGTTTTTGTTTTTTTGTTTTGTCCTCAAAAGGTCTTTTTAAATAACCTTTTTATAAAAGAGTAGAACAAATTTGACTTATTGTCCAGAATAAGCATATAGATTTTATTATTTATTGATTTTGGAACTTTGTTTCTTATAACTTTCCTGAAACATTTAAAAAAAAAAAGCAGATTCAAACATTAATAGAAATTTTCTTACAAACTCAGCATTGAGTACTTCTGAATTTAAACATAAATCTTGAGGCTGTTGCCTGTTATCAGTTCCACAGAAGTGTTGAAAGATAAAATAAACATAAAAATAGTTACAAATTTCTTATGAAAAGTTCGCATCTGTTTATAGTGACTTGGCATTCACCCATCATCATGCTGGGGCCAGGATCCTGAGATTCCCTTGCTTGCAGCCCCCTGGCTCTGCAAGGCAGGGAAGCTAGAAAGAGCCATTGTTTTTCTTCCTAAATTCCAGGGAATTTTGGACTTCCCTCAGGGCTACAAGGCAACTTTCTGACCTTGCCACTTTACAACTCTTTAAGAGTAAGAGAATCTTACATTTTTTCTTGTCTATGATATTAATTAGTTTTAGTGTTTCTTCTAGGGAACACTCAATAGTAAAAGTTGGCCATGCCATCTAGTATAGTGGGCTTGGTAGAGAACATCCCCCACAATGAAATGGCACTGCTCATAACAAAAATCATTCTGCAGCCTTAGGGATGTGAGCCACATACATATTCATACACACACATTCATTTAAGTATACATTTCATAGACTGTAGACAACCATTTCCTCTTCACACATTCATTTATTCATTCATTCAGGAGCTATGCATTCCCATTTAAAATTTGTATTCTATTTACAACTCCAGAGATAAAAACCAAACCTTGTTACCAGGCAGGGGGTCAGGAGAGGCTGAGGGAGTTGGAGGTGCCATAGAAGATGTTTGGGCCTGGTCATCTATGGCATCCAGGTCAAAGGCAGAGAGTGAAGATGAATATGGGGGAGGGGTTGAATTAGAGTGCATTCCTGAGACCTCATGGAGGGGATGTGAGCTATGATGCCCTCAGTCACTGAGTTCTCCTATTTCCAAGATTTTAGGATTTTAGTCCCTTTGTCTTTTTGGACATTCATTTTTCCAATGTCCCATCTCTTGGCAATAAGCACACTGGTCTTTTTGGAGACAGGGTCAGTATTGTCCTCCCCCTTTCAATTGTGGGGCTGGTTTGTTCCCATCTCTCCCATAAGCCATGGTTTTTATTGCCTTGGGTCAGATTTTCCCGTGGCGGCCAGTAGTATTTTGGCTAATCCTCTAGTCTGTTTATCTTCTGGATTCTCTCTATTATTATAAACTTTTTCTGCTATTGACACAAGTTCTGACATCTGTTTACCCACAAAACAGTCCAATCATTGGAGTTTTCTGTGGATGTCTGGTGCTGCTTGGTTGACAAAAGCCATGTTCACAGCAGACTGGTTTTCTCTTGCTTCCAGGCCCAGGGGTATATAGGTCTGGTATGCTTCTAGTAGTCTCTCTAAAAAGGCCCCTAGGCTTTCCTCCTTACCTTATATAACCTGTCCTACCTTAGATAGATTTGTGGGCTTCATTGCAACCTCTTGGAGAACCCCCCATCCGAATCTGGCAGTAGACTCTTAGTCTCTCCTTACCTGCAGGGCTGTGGGAATGTGGGTTAAGGGAAAGGCTGCATCCTTGTCAGCCTGCACAGTTGTGGGCTGACTGTTAGGTCCAGGAAGCAGCTTGTGGGCAGTGGCTAGAATTCTCTCCCTTTCCTCTGTAGTAAAAGGAACCTGTAAGAACTGCTGACAATTATCCCAAGTTGGCTGATAGGTTATCATTATGGAATCTAACAAGTCTAGGAGGGCTGAGGGCTTGTCAGAAAACTTTGGATTCTGGATCTCCCAATTATATAAGTCACTGGTAGAAAAAGGGATATGAACCATGAACTGTTGGTCGTCCTGATGGTGGGGGGGGGGGGGGGCAGTTGCCCTGTAGAGGTAGTGCAATTGTTGTGGAGTCTGCCTGTCTCATGATCCGGGCCCATGTATGAGGAGGACTTGTCATGTTTCCTCCTTCTTCCCCTGGGCCAGGATTGGCAGCTACCATTTGCAGTACAGGTTCTGGTGCAGGGACAGGTACATAGGGAGGCAGGCAGAGGTCTTTCTCAGGGACAGAAGGGGGCTGGACCACCAGATTGTGGTCCTTCAGTGGTCCTGACTCCTTGACTGACAAGATTTCTGGGGCAGGTGGTAAAAAGGGGCTAAACCAAGAAGGGAGGGTTTCCACTAGATATTGCCAGACCGTGATGTATGGGACCTGGTCAGGATGCCTAGGATTCCCATACACAATACCTTTAACTTTGTAACTGTTGGGGAGGTGGAAGGTGCCTCCCTCTGGCCAACCCACATTCAAAGCCGGCCATTCATTCCTGCAAATGATGGTTAGTTTTCCTGACTGTACTGTTGAAACCATATTGTTTGTCAGGTGTCAGAAATCCTTGAAGTGTGACTGGACTAGGGCCAGTGGGGTGGAACTTGCTGTCTGTCCTGTGGTGTCTCACAAGAAAGTAAAAAAGGATGAACAAGACACAAACACACAGACACAGAATCTAATTTACAAGGAAGTGAAAAAGAAACCAAAATGATGCTGACAGTGGCCTATCCCGTGAATGGGCTCCACTAGACTGGCGTGACCTGTAGTATTTATCAAAACCAGACTGGAGCTCTCAGGCTCCAACAGATGGGAGTCTGGAGCATCCTCGGATCCCCCTGGCCCAGAGGCATTAATTGGCACATCCGCCCATATGGACCTCCAGATTGTGTCCGGACACCAGATTTACCAGAGAAACAAGAGACAGAGTAGAACAGAGACATACAACACAGAGGAGCGCCCCAACTCACCAATCAGTGGAGAACCAATTGTTCCCCTAGAAATGCTTCCCCATTGAGTCTGGGGGGGAGGTCCCCAGTGATCCCAGAAGAGCCCCCAAATGTAAGGGTCCAAGAATAGCTGAAGAAAGACCCCAGACTCAAATAGTATACATAAAGAAAGAGTGTTTATTCTGCAGAATCAGCCAGCATGCAGGCCCCTTTTAAGCACAACTAGGGGAATTCCAAGCGGGCTAGGTAAGCAGTAGTTACAATTGCATGTCTTTGATTGGTTGGGGCAAATGGTGCAAAAGAGACATGTTTGGTCATGTTTCCAGGAACTAATCAGGCTCCTGGGTGGCTATCTGTCCCAGCCTCATGTCAGGGTCACTGTTGATTACAGCCCTTTGTTCATGGTTTACTCCCAGAAGTCTTGCCTGCCTCTCCAGGAAGCTGAAACTTAGATATAGATAGGGTGGCACCTTACTGTAGCCTGTCACAGTGTCAGTTTGGTCCCTTCAGGCCCCTTCTTAAAAGGACCAGGCAGAGAGAGAGAAGCCACAAGCCCAAAAGCTGAAAGCCAAAAGTCACAGCACAGCACAGCATAGCACAGCATAGCACAGCATAGCACAGCATAGCACAGCATACTTTAGGAATTCCAGCTAGGTACACTTTACATATCTTTAGATTGAAATCTCAAACCCACCACCACACCTTAGGGATGGACCCTAAGATCCACCTAATGACACTGCCTCCAGCCAGGTGGCTGCAGATGCAAACTACAAACTTATAAGACACTGAGTATATTGGGGGCCATCTATTCAAACTACCACAACCTCCCAGTTTTTATGTTGAAATCCCAACCCTTGATATGATGGTATTATGAGGTAGCAACTTTAGTAGATGATACAGATTGTGAGGTTAGAGCTATGATTTGGGTTAATAACTTTTTTATTTTTTTATTTTCTTTATTAGTTAGTTTTGTATTCAGCAAATACAGTCAGTTTGGTACCATTATTAGGCTCATCCGTGACCTACCCCCTCCCCTTGGTCCCTCCTTGCTGAGGTATATGGGTCATGCATTGTGGAGTTAGCCCACAGTTATGGGTAAGCTAAATGTCTCTGCATATCATGACCCAACATGTGGCTCTGACATTCTTTCCGCCCCCTCTTCCGCAAAATTTCCCTGAGCCATGTTGGGTTCATTTTTGGTCTGCTTCAGTGATGAGGTGTTGGGGGCCTCTGGGTCTCTGGCTCTCTGATTTGGTAGGAGTTGATTTTTCTCTGTGCTGATCTCCTTCTCCCTTGTGCTGGTATCTGGTTCATCAGGAAAACAGCCCCCTTGCTTGTTTCTCCAATGTTTCTTAGTTTCAGCCGGGGCCCTTTTGAGGTATGATGGAGTGGCTCTCTCCTTAGGATCTACATCTATCTGAAAAAGAGAAGCAGATTCTCCAATGGAGAGTAAGTTAGCACCAGGACAAATGAGATAACCCTTACTTTTTTTTTTAATAGAGAATTTCATAGGTGTAGGCCCCCTTGTAGCCCACAAATGATGGTAGCTTGATATTGGAGAGTGGGCTCATGTTTGGATATGGTTCTGACTTGTTTCCCAGCTCCAGCTATGGGTCCCATACCAGTGAGGGGATCAGTTAGCTGAATTGAGAGCAGTTGGTTCCCCACCATGGCTGTGTGCTACTATTGCACTTGTGTGGGCATCACAACAAGTTATTTGCTGCTAAGTAGGTTAGACCATGCGTTGCTTCGACAGATATTGGTCATTTTCCCCCAGTCGCCCATGTAGCACCTTCTGGCACTAGACGCACTGACTGTCTGGGGACTGACTCTCTTCCAACTTCCAGCCATGCCATTCTAATTTGCATGTCAATCACATAAGGTGTCTTCAGCAGTAGGGTCTTACCACTAGCGTTTGGTGGGTCATCGAGTACTCTGACAGAAATCTGTCTGTCTTTTAGGAAACCTTGTAGGTCTCTCTGATCAAAAGCTCATTGTGGACGATAGCCCCATGCTGGTTCTTGGAGTTACAGGTCAGTGCCCACTAAGAAAATGAGGAAAAAGATAACTAATATACAAGAGTTAGAGATAAGAGAGAGAGAGTGAGGGAGAGGGGAAGTGAGGGAGGGAAGATGTAGAAGATTAAGGTTAGTCTTGATCTTACCCTCTCCAGTGTCTTGTGGTTCAAATGTTCCCTGTAAGGGCGTGGTGAAGGATCAGCCATTTGGTCTGTCTTTTAGTAAGTAGAAAATTATGGTATCATTGCCGTTTGGGACTATATTTGTGTTTCCCACCCCTTTGATGCCCTCCCCTCCCTCCGCTTCCATCCTAGTGTCTAGTCTATGAGATGCTTGCTGGGTATGTAAGGTATCTTGGGTAGATTCAGGTTAGGTGCTGTAGATGAGTGAGACTATGTGGCGATTTTTTTTTCTGTGATTGGGTAAGTTCACTGAGAATGATCTGTTCCAGGTTCCACCATTTTTCCTCAAATTTCATTGTGTGATTTTTTTCTTACTGCTGTATAGAATTCCATTGTGTAGATATACCACATCTTAGTTATCCATTCTTCTAGTGATGGACATCTGGGTTGAATCCAGCACTTAGCTATTACAAATTGAGCCGCTATAAACATGGTTGAGCAAATCTCTTTAGTCTCTGTTTTGAAGGTTTTAGGGTAGATGCCCAGTAAGGGAATAACTGGGTCTGTTGGTATGTCTATACTCAGCTTTTTCAGAAGTCTCCATATTGCTTTCAAAAGTGGTTGTACCATCCTACATTCCCACCAACAGTGGATGAGTGTTCCTACTTCTCCACATCCTCGCCAGCATTTATTTTTATTTGATTTTTTGATGTTTGCTATCCTTATTGGGGTAAGGTGGAGTCTCATAGTTGTTTTAATTTGCATTTCTATGATGATTAGGGATGATGAACATTTTCTTAAGTGTATGTTTGCCATTTCTATTTCTTCCTCTGCGTACTGCCTATTCAGCTCTTTGCCCCATTTTGTGAGTGGGGTGTTTGACTTCTTACTGTTTAGATTTTTGAGTTCTCTGTAGATTCTAGAGATTAGGCCTCTATCAGTTGGATAACCTGCAAATATTTTCTCCCATTCTGTGGGTAATCTATTGGCTTTGCTTACTGTGTGCTTGTCTGTAAAGAAACTCTTCAGCTTCATGTGATCCCATTGGTTGAGTGATGGTTTAAGTTCATGACCTACTGGGGTTTTCTTCAGGAAGTCTTTTTCCATTCCTATATCATGGAAAGTACTTCCTAAATTTTCTTCCAGTAGTATACGAGTTTCCTGTCTTATATTGAGATCTTTGATCCATTTGGACTTGAGTGTAGTGCATGGTGAAATGTGTGGATCAAGTTTCAGTTTCCTGCATAAGGTTATCCAGTTTGTCTAGCACCATTTGTTGAAGATGCTGTCTTTTTTCCAGCCTATATTGTTTGGGCCTTTATCGAATATCAAGTAGCTATAGTTGCTTGACCCAAAGTCCGGGTCCTCAAGTCTATTCCATTGATCTATAGTCCTGTTTTTATGCCAATACCATGCCGTTTTTATGACTATGGCATTTTAATATAGCTTTAGATCAGGTATGGTGATGCCTCCAGAGGTATTTCTTTTGCTGAGGATATGTTTGGAAATGCGAGGCCTTCTGCCTTTCCATATGAAATTTGAGATCATTTTTTCTATCTCTGTGAAGAACAAGGTAGGGATTTTAATTGCAATTGCATTAAATCTGTATATTGCCTTTGGTAGGATTGTCATCTTCACAATGTTAATTCTGCCTATCCAGGAACATGGGAGTTCTTTCCATTTTCTCAAGTCGGACTCAATTTCTTTTTTGAGTGTTTTTTTTTTGTTTTCTTTGTATAGATCTTTCACTTCCTTGGTTAATGTTATTCTAAGGTATTTTATATTTTTTGTTGGTATTGAAAATCGGACTATGTCCCTTATTCCTTTCTCTGTATCTTTGTCATTTGCATATAGGAAGGATACTGATTTTTGTGCATTGATTTTGTATCCTGCTACTTTGCTATAGGAGTTAATCACCTTCAGGAGTTTTGGGATGGAGTCTCTCGGGTCTCTTACATATATAATCATGTCATCAGCGAATAAAGCTAACTTGACTTCTTCCTGTCCAAATTGTATCCCTTTTATTTCCTTCTCCTGTCTTATTGCTTGACCTAGGTCTTCCAGTACTATATTGAAAAGCAGAGGTCAGAGTGGACAACCTTGTCTTGTTCCTGATATTAATGGGAATTCCTCCAGTCTCTCTCCATTAAGTATTATTTGGGCCTTAGGAGCTTTGTATATTGCCTTCATTATGTTAAGATATGAACCAACCATGCCAATTCTCTCCAATGTTTTGAACATGAAGTGATGTTGAATCTTGTCAAAGGCCTTTTCTGCATCTACTGAAATGATCATGTGGTTTTTATGTTTAACCTTGTTTATGTGGTGTATTAAATTGACAGATTTCCATATTTTGAACCACCCCTGTGTTCCTGGAATGAATCCCACTTGGTCAAGGTGGATAATGCTTTTGATGTGTTGTTGGATTCGGTTTGCACGGATTTTGTTTAGGATCTTTGCATCTAAGTTCATCAGGGAAATAGGCCGGTAGTTTTCTTGTCTTGTGGCATCTCTGCCTGGTTTTGGAATTAGGGTGATGCTAGCTTCATAAAAGGAGTTGGGTAGCTTTCCGTGGTCTCCAATTGTGTGGCACAGGTTGAGGAAGATTGGTTCAAGTTCTTCCATGAAGGTTCGATAGAATTCAGCTGAGAAGCCCTCTGGTCCTGGACTCTTCTTTTTTGGGAGGTTTTTTATTACTTTTTCAATCTTCATGAGTGTGATGCGTTGATTGAGGTGATTAATCTGCTCTGTGTTTAGCTTTGGTAGATGGTATGCGTCCCGGAATTTATCTATCTCCTCCACATTATCCAGTTTTGTGGAGTAGAGGTTTTTGAAATCAGTCCTGATGATTCTCCCAATTTCACTTATGTCTGTTGTGATCTCTCCTTTTTCATTTTGAATTTTGTTAATTTGAAGCTTCTCCTTTTTTTGCTTGATCAGATTGGCCAGGGGTTTGTCAGTCTTGTTTATTTTTTCAAAGAACCAGCTCTTTGTTTTGTTAATTGTCTTAATTGTTTCCTTCATTTCCAGTTCATTGATATCTGCTCTGATTTTAATTATTTCTTTCCATCTGGAGCTCTTTGGGTTGGATTTTTCTTGTTTTTCCAGTGCCTTTAGGTGGATGGTTAGGTCATTGATTTGGGACCTTTCTGTCTTTTTTATGAAGGCATTGAGTGCTATGAATTTTCCCCTGAGGACCATCTTCATTGTGTCCCATAAGTTTTGGTACGATGTGTTCTCTTTGTCGTTCAATTCCAGAAATTTTTCAATTTCATTTTTAATTTCATCCACTATCCATTTATTGTCTAAAAGTGTGCTGTTCAGTTTCCAGGTGCCGTTGGGATTCTTGGTGTGTCTTTTGTTGTTGATTTCTAGCAATATAGCATTGTGATCTGATATCATGCAGGGAATTATGTCAATCTTCCTGAATATGTGGAGGCAGTCTTTATGATCCAGTATATGGTCTATTTTAGGGAATGTTCCATGGGCTGCAGAGAAGAATGTGTAATGTGTTTATTTGGGATGGAAGGTTCTGTAGATGTCCGTTAGGTCTAAGTGATCTATGGTTTGGTTGAGCTCTTTTACTTCCCTGTTGAGTTTCTGTTTGGATGATCTGTCTATTACTGATAATGGCGTATTGAAGTCCCCAGCTATGATGGTGTTTGTGGTTATTTCTGTTTTATTGTCAAGTAGGTTTTGTTTTAGAAACTCTGCTGCCCCTGTGTTTGGTGCATACAGATTTATGATTGTAATATCCTCTTGATGTATCGTTCCCTTGATAAGTAGGAAGTGGCCTTCTTGGTCTTTTTTGATTATTTTTGGTTTGAAGTCTATTTTGTTTGATATTAATATAGCTACCCCTGCTTGTTTCTTATTCCCATTTGCTTGGAATACTGTTTTCCGCCCTTTCACCCTGAGGAGATATCTGTATTTTTTGGTGAGGTGGGTTTCTTGAAGGCACCAGATTGAGGGGTCTAATTTTTTGATCCATCCTGTTAGCTTGTGTCTCTTGATGGGTGAATTAAGGCCATTAATATTTAGGGTAATGACTGTGAGATTTAATTTGATCCCTGCCATATTGTGATCGTAAACGTGGGTTGGTGTTTTCATGGACGTTGAAGTTTTTTGTGCCTACTCAGAGTTTGGTTGTTGTGATCTGCTTCTTGTAGGCAATTGTGTTTGATTATTTTTGTCTTCTCTGTGGAGAATTTCCTGAAATACTCTCTGTAGGTTTGGTTTTGTGTTCACATAATTGTAAAGCTGAGTTTTGTGGTGGAATGTTTTTCTTTCACCATCTATTATGAGGGATACTTTTGCTAGATATAGTAGTTTGGGTTGGAAGCCATAGGTTCTTAGACTTTGCAGTGTTTCATTCCAGGCCCTTCTAGCTTTCAGGGTTTCCATTGAGAAGTCTGAAGGAATTCGGATGGGTTTACCTTTGAAGGTGGTGTGCTGTTTTTCCCTAGCTGCTTTTAGGATTTTCTCTTTGGTGTCAATGTTTAGAGTCTTAATGATAATATGTCTTGGAGAGTTTCTCCTTTGGTCCAGTCTGTTTGGAGTTCTATTGGCTTCTTGTATCTTGATGGGCCTTTCTTTTAAGAGAGTGGGGATGTTTTCTTCAATTATTTGGTTAAATACATTCTCCATGGCTTTGGTCTGAATTTCTTCTCCTTCTGGTATTCCAATGATCCTGATATTAGGACCTTTAAGTGTATCCCACAATTCCCTCATGTGCTGTTCACAGGAGCTTTTGAATTTACTGAAATTTTTGAACTCTCTAACTGTTTCTTCCATCTTGTCTTCCAGATCAGAGTTTCTATCCTCCACTTGGCTGACTATTCTTGAGAGCTTCTAGCGAGTTTTGGACTTGTTCAATTAAGTTTGCGTTGTCTACTTGTTTTCTATGTATAATTTTCATCCCTCTGCCAAGCTCCCTTTTCACATCATTTTCTGATTTTCTTGATGATTCTTGGAGTTCATCCTTGCATTTCTTTATGTCTTCATTTAGCATAGCCAGCTGATTTTTAAGGTTTTCTTTTTTTTTTTTTCACTCTCCCTCAAATCTCTTAACTCTCTTTGAAATCCTTCCAATTTCTTATCTAATCCTTCCAATTTCTTATCAGTTCTAGTTTAATGATGGCATCATCCACAGGATTATCGTTCCTTTGTTGCTTTCCTGCAAGTTCTACCAGTAGGTTGGTCAGGGTTGCATTGCTCATAGCTTCAATTTGGTGTTCTGGTCCTATTTGTTCTTCTATGTTTTGGTTAGATGTATTCATTGTGGGACTGGGTGATCTAACTGGATTTTCTTGCATTTGATTTTTCATGTTATTTCTTTTGCGCTGTGTTCTGCCCATGACAGTGTATGGGCAGGTAGGTGGGCATATCAGCCTGGGCTCAAGAACAATGGGAATCTTATGCAGCCTGGGGCAGTTGCCAAGCAGCCTGGGCTTTGTCTCTCACTTGCCAAATCCGCCTATCTACTGCCTGGCAGGGGTGGCAAAGTTGCCTGAGTTCTCAAGTGGTAATGTGCCAAAGGTGCCTGCGTTCGAGCTAGGAGTGACACCGAGGCACCAAGCACTGAAGCAGCCTGAACTCTGGGTGGGAACTCTGGGACCTGGAAGCAGTCTGCGCTCCCCTGCCACAGGACAATGGCAGATGGCCGGTGAGGCAAACAGGTAGGGGATGGCGCCTGAGCTGGTGCAAGTGAGAGACGCAGTCTGAGCTTGCGTGGCAGCTGCTGTGGGACTGGGCTCGCTCAGTAAGTGGGCGAGTGGAAGAAAGTGCAGAGCAGTCTAAGCTTCCGCACGCAGGGAACAATCGGCGCATGGTGGCAGCAGTGGTGGCCGGCGCAGCAGCAGCAGCAGCGGTGGTGGTGTGAACATGGTGGTTATTTTGGGTGAGGGGTGGCTATTCATCCGTGAGGGGATCTGCGGTTCCCTGTTCCCCTGCCTCTGTGCCCTCCCAGTTTCTCTCCCCTAAGAGCCACTATGTACCCTTAATATCTTGCCTTTCTTTCCCCAGGATTTGCGGTTCAGCTAGGTGGTCGCCATCTTGGTTGGAAGTCTCTGGCCTTGTTTTAAATCTTATATTTGTTCAATCTTTCCTTGCTATGCCCAATGTCATCTTTTGCAGTGTGAATAGTTACTCTGTGTCATTATGCTATTTTTGTTTAACAGGCTAACAATTAATAGACCTCGGGCTATGGGGATATTTGAACAGTGTTATGATTGATAAAAACTATGGGGACTTTTTGCATCTCAAGTTATTTCAATGCTTTGTTTTCTAGTTATCAGCTGTATTCTTAGGCATAAGTTATATCTTCAGGGTGCCAGATATGTCTTCTATATTACTTCTAGGTGTGACCCAAGTTGGGTCAGTTGGGACAGCACTGACTCAAGCTGTTGAATACCCCTGCTATGTAAATGCCCTAGTAGCAAATTAACAACAATATTTCTTTTGATGCCAATAATTACAGATGGTGTAGCAGACAGCTTCAGGTTCACTGAGATGAAATTCCAGACAAGGCACAGTTATGGAGGAAGGGATTTATTGAAGTTTACAGATCCAGGGGAAGTTCCATAATGGCAGAAGAAACTGGCCTGCCTTCACAGGCCCAAGCAGAGAGAGAGAAGCACAAGCCTAAAAGCCACACAGCACAGCACACTTCAGGAACTCCAGCTAGGCACACCTTGCATATCTTTAGATTGAAATCTGAAACCCACACCACACCTTAAGATCCACACAATGGCACTGACTCCAACCAGGTGGCTGCAGATGCAACTACAAACAAACAACTGAATATATTGGGGGCCATCTATTCTATTCAAACCACCACAGATGGTAAATGAACAAGGCTACTAAAGTTTTGGCTACTTAGAAGTGGGAGCAGTATAGGGTGGGTTTTAAGAAGATGTTGGTGGTGTTGTACCAAGTCACCTGACCAGGAGCCAAGACCCCCGGTCACCCAGAGAACCGCCACAGAAGCCAAGACACTCGAATGTAAAAGCAACAGGTTTCTTTATTGCAAGCCTAGGCCTGGGCTCCATCCCTACAGTCTGACACAGCGGTAGTAAGGGAGAGAGCCCCTTCCTTTTGTGGGAAGGGGTTCATATAGGAATTCGAATAAAAAAGTAGGGGATAGATACATGATTGGTTGATTTAAACAGTTTATTGGCTTGGGGTTTCAGTGGGCAAAGTTGGGGGCAGGAGCTAGGGGCACTCCAGGCAGATGAGGTAATCTCCATTGTGATGGGCTAAGTAAACAGTGGTATTTTATGACTCTTGAAATGGAGATTCCTTAGTTTCTTATCTAAGCAGGAGGTCAGAGACCTCAGTGGAGTGTTTCTGCAATGTCCTTGAAATGGAGATTCCCCAGAAACTTTAGGGAGAAAGGCAGCAATTTAGCAAGCAAGCAAAGTTTACAGAAGCAGAGGTCAGCACATTAGCCAGCTAGTTCTCTATCTAAGTCAGGCCTGGGCCTTTTTACTTAAAATGGTTATATTTGGCCTTTCAGTGGCACAAGTATCTAGGAGAGGGAAGTTGGAGCACTGTTAATTTCTACAGATTTCAGAGGTTGTTGAGGCTATGAAAGGTTGCAATCATGAAAAATAAAGTGGAGGGAATAAGGTGGAGGGAATGTGGGAAAGAGTTTGGAAATAGAAGCATAGTTAGCAAGTGCTTTGGAAGAGTAGTAGAAAAATTCCAATAATAGGCTAGGTGGAGAAAGGAACAGAACGAACCTAAAATCCAACTGAACAATATAGAAAGGCAAACAAAACTAACAGGGAGTATTTATGCAGGAAGGTTCATTAAAAGCAGACAAACTAATAATTTTAAAGACTCTAAACTGCGTGGGTATGGTGACTCATGCACTTAATCCCGTCAGTGGGGACTCGTGCACTTAATCCCGTCAGTGGGAAGGCTGAGATTGTTGGGCTGCAGTGGGATCCAGGTCAGCCAGGGCCAGAGTAAGACTCTGTCCCCAAGAAAGAAGAAACAACAAAAAGGGGCACTATAAACTAGGAAATACTAAAAGTGACAAAAGTTAACCCCATTACACAACTTATTTTAAAATGTCGAAGTAAACTAAAAGTATATCAATCAGATCTAACACAGCAGTACTTTTGTTTTAGTGGGCTAGGTTTTGAAGTCTTTTTCTCTGGGGGATTCTTAGCACTTCTAGTGTAGGTTTATATAGTGGGTATATAAGCCCCAGTGTAAAACAGCTCTGTTACATTTTGGGGTGGCTTTCTGTCGCACCTACATTGTGTGAGGCTAGTTTCTTCTTTAGTGCATTGTGGGCTTAGATCAGCTGATTAAGTGGGTTTGTTCTTCAGGTCAGCTGTGATTGATGCTGTGTGGCTCCAATCCCAAGGAGTCCTAAGATCTCCAGTGGTTCCCTGAGCTGAAGGTTGGAGGAGGAGAGGTTATAAAGTTGTTTGAAGTTATTCTAGAGCTGTTCAGATGGTCTCTGTTGTCTTCTTCAGGATTTTTGATTTTCCAAGGCTGGTGTGACTGGGAGAATCCCTTTCTGGAGTTGTCCTCTGCTGGCTCAGCTAGGGCCTAGTGAGAAGCTCTTCCCAGTGGCCTTTAGTTGAAGCTGATCCTCAGTGATTGTGTGATTGCTGGAATCTCCTAGCTCCCTCTACTTCTCTGTCAGGGCCTTACCTGGGTGGATAATTCCTTATGAAACTTCACTTTTCTTTCTTTCTCTCTCTCTCTCTTTATTCTTCTTTCTTTCTCTTTCTTTCCTTCTCCCCTCCCTCCCTCCTTCCCTCCTTTCTTTCTTTCTTTCTTTCTTTCTTTCTTTCTTTCTCTCTCTCTCTCTCTCTCTCTCTCTCTCTTTCTTTCTTTCTTCCTTTCTTTCTTTCAAGGTATTATCTCACTCTGCTCCAGGCTGAGCTGGAAATCACTATGTAGTCTCAGAGTGGCCTCCAACTCACAGAGATCCACCTACCTCTGCCTCCCAAGTGCTGGGATTAAAGGTATGAGCCACTATGCCCAGCTCAACTTCACTTTTCAGTAGACATATGCATTGTGCAATTTCTTGCCTCTCCCCCCCCCCCCCCCACCGATTTATTTAGCATGGCATCCAGTTATCCATCTTAACTGGTCAATATATCAAAAAACTATATGACCTGCAGTGAGACTGAATTATATGAAATTCCAGACAGAGAATTCAAAAGAATGACTTTTCAATATTTATTTATTTGAGAAAGAAAATGAGAGTGAGAAAGAGAAAGAGAAAATGAATGTGCCGGGGCTTCCTTCCACTGCAAACAAAATCTAGATGCCTGCATCACTTTGTGCATCTGACTTTACATCAGTACTGGGAAAACAAACCCAGGCCTTTGGCTTTGCAAGCAAGCACCTTTAACCACTGAATCATCTCTCCAACCTAAAAGAATTATTTTTTTGATTTAACTTTTATTTGATGTAATTTTCATCCTCATATGGTCTTCAATTATTTATCAAACACTGTACAATCCTAAGGTTGATTTTTTTTTTTAATTTTTGTAGTCAATGAATACAGCCAAGCTGGTACCATTGTTGGCCTCCTCCCTGTCCTCCCCCCTCCAGAGGGATCCTCCTTGTTTGGGTATATGGGTTGTGCAGTGTGTGGTTAGCCTTTAGTTTTGGGTAGAAGGAAATGTCTCTGCGTGTCATGACCCAATGTGTGGCTCTGATATTCTTTCCGTCCCCTCTTCTGCAAATTTCCCTGAACCATGATAGGTTTATATTAGGTCTGCTTCCATGTTGAAATCTTGGTTGCCTCTGTGTCTGGTTTGGTAAGGGTTGGGCTGTACTCAGTGTCTATCTCCTTCACCGTTGCGTGTTGGGCTCTGAAAGGCCCAGGTGTGAGGCCTAGTGGAACTTCCTGAGCCTAGCTAAAGTTTGGTGATCTGCCTCTGGCCAGACGTGACTCAGCAAGACGCCTAACGGCTTCTTGGCTGCTACTTCCACATGGGAGTTAGAATTATCACTTCAATAGTCACAGTTTACTATTGCCGTTACCTTTCCCCACCATCCTAGAATCCCCGCCTTCGTCCCCAACATTATATAGGCAACTGCTCATAGCAATAAATCAAGTTCCTGCTTCAACAAGACTCCTGACTCAGTGTGGTTTTTCTCCGGTGTCCAGGAGAGGTCTGAGTCGTCGGACGCTCATCTCCTCCTCAACCCCTTGGGAGGAACCAGCAGGCCTGGTCCTTCCCTCGGCACTACCTGCCCCGGCCGGCGGAGCCCGGTATCTGGTGCCCAACGTGGGGCTCTGGAAGCCCGGCATCTTGCACCCAACATGGGGCTCTCGGAAGCCCGGCATCTGGCGCCCAACGTGGGGCTCTCAGAGTCCGGCAGACTAGTGCCCTGTGAGAGACAATTGTTGAGGAGGTCAATCGGTGTACATATGTGGGTGAGCATACCCCCATAATTTATGAGGTAGTCTTCATATTTAATGCGCTAAACTTTGCTTCTATAACTTGTACTTGTTTGTCAACATCTCTTCATTCCTTTTCTCTTTCCTTTCACTCCTGATTTGCCGGCAATCTGCATCTGCGACTTTTGTATTTCTAAAGGCTTATGCTTCTCTCTCTCTCTCTTCTTGGGCCTGTGAAGGCAGGCCAACTTTTTCTGCCATTATGGAATTTCCCCTGGATCTGTAAGCTTCAGTAAATATCCCTTCCTCCATAACTGTACCTGTTCTGGAAGTTTATCTCAGCAAACCTAAAGCTGTCTGATACAGACCAAGGAGTGGACTGAGATGAACCTGACCATGTGGATGTTGATCTTTTGGAACCTTTATTTTGGAGGAATAGACATGGACTTGGTGCTTGCAACTGAAGGTGTCTTCTGGAGTGGTAAGCCAAATTTTATAGACTATTCTAATAAGAATCTTAAAATGCTAAGTGCAGATAGCATTGAACTTCGAGACTTGGCTTATGAGCTTTCTAAGGAAAAGGAAAGACTGCAGGGGACTTTGTTGGAACTGGGCTACTGGCATAAGGGCTGGCTGCATCCTGCTGCCCAGGCCCAGAGAGTTTAATCAAGGTTAAATTTGTAATGGACTGATGTGCTTGGCTAAAGATATTGGACTGAAAGATTTAAGATTTTAAGGTGGAAAACCTCAAGCAAGTTAAAATTACAGGCACTGAGACTGGTTTTAGGTTACTAAATCTGCTATTGTCAAACAAATTAGCAATCTTAAGGAAAATGGTCCAACTGCTTTACATTGAAACAATGAGAAGGATGCCTGAGGAAGGACTCTCATAGAAATGCAAACACTTTTGGATGGTGGTTGAGTTTACATTGTTTTAGTCTCTCCTTGCTATGCCTTATACCAGTAAAAAATGTTTACTCTATGCCTTTTTATGTTAGAAGTGTTTAACTTGTTTGATTTTACAGGTCTCAATATCTTAAATTGGTCAAGACTGTGGGAACCTTTAAAATTAAACTTAGACCCTGGTGTGATTCTGTCCTAGGTGTCTAGTGTGAGGCTCCATAGTTAGTTGTCTCTGTCGTCTCCTCACACCCCCCCCCCGAAGTGCGTGCCACCCCCCCCCCATGGAAGATTCGATGGACATGGACATGAGCCCGCTGAGGCCTCAGAACTACCTTTTCAGTTGTGAACTAAAGGCTGACAAAGATTATCATTTTAAGGTGGCTAATGATGAAAATGAGCACCAGTTATCATTAAGAACGGTCAGTTTAGGGGCTGGGGCAAAAGATGAACTGCACATCGTTGAGGCAGAGGCAATGAACTATGAAGGCTGTCCAATTAAAGTAACACTGGCAACTTTGAAAATGTCTGTACAACCAACGGTTTCTCTTGGGGGCTTTGAAATTACACCACCTGTGGTCTTAAGGTTGAAGTGTGGTTCAGGGCCTGTGCATATTAGTGGACAGCACTTAGTAGTTGTGGAGGAAGATGCAGAATCAGAAGATGAAGAGGAGGAGGATGTAAAACTCTTAAGTATGTCTGGAAAGCGATCTGCACCTGGAGGTGGTAACAAAGTTCCACAGAAAAAAGTAAAACTTGCTGCTGATGAAGATGATGATGAGGATGAAGATGATGATGAGGATGATGAAGATGATGATGAGGATGATTTTGATGATGATGAAGCTGAAGAAAAAGCTCCAGTGAAGAAATCTATATGAGATATTCCAGCCAAAAATGCACAAAAATCAAACCAAAATGGGAAAGACTCAAAACCCTCAACACCAAGATCAAAAGGTCAAGAAGCCTTCAAAAAACAGGAAAAAACTCCCAAAACACCAAAAGGACCTAGTTCTGTTGAAGACATTAAAGCAAAAATGCAAGCAAGTATAGAAAAGGGTGGTTTTCTTCCCAAAGTGGAAGCCAAGTTCGTCAATTATGTGAAGAATTGCTTCCGGATGACTGACCAGGAGGCTATTCAAGATCTCTGGCAGTGGAGGAAGTCTCTTTAAGAAAGTAGTTTAAACAGTTCCTTAAAAATTTTCCGTCTTCATTTCTGTAACAGTTGATATCTGGCTGTCTTTTTTATAATGCAAAGTGAGAACTTTCTCTACCATGTTTGATAAATGTTGTCCAAGTTCCATTGCCAAGAATGTGTTGTCTTAAATGCCTGTTCAGTTTTTAAAGCTGGACTCCACCCTTTGCTTGGTTTTAAGTATGTATGGAATGTTATGATAGGACATAGTAGTGGTGGTCAGACATAGAAATGGTGGAGAAACAAAAATATTACATGTGAAATAAACCCAGTATTTAAAAAAAAAATTAAACTTAGTACAGTTTATAATATGTGATAGTTATAAATCTATTGGGAGCTAGGGGTGGAATATGGTAATTTAAATAGATGGCCCCCCTCCTGGCAGCTTGTGCCCGGCCCTCCCCTACTGGGAGTTGGCAGGCACTCCCCCTCCTGGGAGACTGCCACATGGCTCCCTTGGACTGACCCAGGTGGGGAAGGGGAAAAGTCCGCCCTCTCATGGTGACTGGGCTCACTGATATTTTTCTTTCAGTCAATACCTTTTCCCGCACCTGCTGGGCATCAGCACATGCCAGGGAAATCTAAACATGCCATTAATCATATGCTTCAATGTTTTGCCACTCTCAGGCTGCCTGATCAAATTAAAACAGATAATGGCCCCTACTTCGTAAGCAAGGCCTTTGTAGATGTTCTCCAGACCTGGATAATCTCACATTCCACAGGCATCCCATATAACCCTCGAGGCCAAGCTATTGTTGACCAAATGCTTAAATTACAATTACAAAAACAAAATGGGGAAATCACTACCCCCCCCCCCCATGGTCAGCTAAAGAAAGCATTATTCATCTTAAATCTTTTAAATTTTTCTAGAAATGGCCCATTGACTGGGGCCTGGAGAGGACCAGACCCACTCCTCACAGCAGGGAGAGGCTTTAAATGTGTCTTCCCTCTAGATGAAAAAAGACCCATTTGGCTTTAGGCTTGTACTTTTAATGTCTAACTATCCTTCATACTCACAGCTTTAAAGTAGCTCCTGAGAAAGTTCAAATTGTGCCTCCCTTTAAGATCTTGGGCTCGATCCTTACCCTAGATACAGTTTCACCTGTTAGACACTCTGTATGATGTGGTTACGTATTTGGGTGAAGAGATACTAAGGTTAAAAGTTAAAACTAATTTGGAGTGTCATGTAGATTTTCAATGGATTTATGTTACTTCTAAAAAATATAATGACAGTCAACAACATTGGGAAAATGCATTTAAAAGGTATTTGGCATAATGATAATGTTTCCTTGGATCTGATTCAGTTACATTCAGAGATTTTTGTCTTTGCAAAATAATCATCTTACTTTTGAAAACTACTGATGACTTAATATCTGTTTTTAAGTCTGCCTTGCCTGGATGAAATTCTCTCACTTCTTGGACAGCAAGCTTTACTGCTACAGGTGTTTGTCTTTTGCTCATTCTGTGTCTGCTGCCCATACTCGTAAAATGTCTTTTGAGATCCATTATGGATATCCATGCAGAAGTACATGGGATACAGCTAAGGACCTGACCCCGGCTTCCTGAGACATTATCTTAAAGCCCCTGCAGAGGCTGGTATTCAAAGATGGGTAGGATTCTCTTGAGTTAGGTCAACCTAAGACAGGGCATGAATGATGGAATTTATGTACCGATGACTGGTAAGGCCTAAATATCATAGAGGACAAAATAAGACAGACACAGTCTTTCTACATCGAGGCCCAGAAGGGCCCAGTTAATAAAAAATAAAAAAGGAGGAATTGGCGGAAGCCATTTGGCTGGCCTTGATAGTCTTTTGTACTGAGAAGTGATTAAAGTACAAAAACTCTATAACAGAAAGGAGTTTTTTGATAGGAACTTATGTAAAGCTCATGGAATTTTTGTCCATGGAAAAACTTTATAAAAAGAAAAAGACTCATTTGGGTACCAGTGAGAGACCTAAAATATTTGTCCCAACAAGGGGACACTGACAATCACTTCTGCAGGGAGTGTCCCACCCCTGATGACTGTTCCTAAAATGGTCCTTCATCCTACTAAACCAAACAATTCCTTCCCTTGAGGAGGATTGCTGGCTTTGCCTCCGATCTGGGCCTCCCTGGCTGCTTGCAGTACAGTTACCCATTTGACCTTAAAAAATTTCCTCAGCCACCTTCTCCATCCCCGTCCCCATCCAGCTTTTCCCAATGTTTCCTCTGGGCATTTGGGCCCCACCTTCCCCTAATAATTCCAGTATAGATGTGGGATACATTCATCCTTCCTTCTGTACTTTTAACACAACTAAGCCCAGTGCTCAACACTGCCCGCCTTCTGGAATGGTTTATGTTTGTGGAGGCGGGATGGCCTATGACTTTCTGCCCACCAACTGGACGGGCCTTTGTGCCCCATCCACCGTAATCCCAGATGTAGATATCATCCCTGGAAATGAGGCCCTCCCTATATCAGAGGGAGACCTATCTTCAACAACAGCTATATTCTCTGGCTGAGGTAGTCCCACAAAACAGGAGAGGACTAGACCTACTAACGGCCAAAAAGGGAGGCATACGTTTGTTTTTACAGGAAAAATGCCGCTTTTATGCCAATAAATCAGGAATCATCCAGGACAAAATTAAGAGGCTCCAGGAAACTTGGAGAGGAGGCGGCGGGACCTCCAGGACAACCTGCTGCGGACGGGCTTACATGACTTCTTACCCTACCTTCTCCCTCTATTTGGGCCCCTCCCCCTCCTTCTCTCCTTCTCCTCACTGTCAGGCCTTGTGTAATTAATAAGATTACACAATTTATTCACCAATGGCTAGAGGCAATAAAACTTCATCAGGTCAAAATACATTATCACAGGCTGGCAACTCAGGAATTAAGTTCCTCAGATGACCCACTGCCACCTCCTCTGCCCTCCATGTGACCAATGACGGGTAAGATCCCCATAGGGGGACAACCTAAGACAGGCCATGGAGTGGGTTCTCAGCGAGCTAAACACATTGTACCCAGTGACGGGTAAGATTCCCAGAGGGGGACAACCTAAGACAGGGGCCATGATGAATGCTCTGAGCTAAACACCTGGTACCCAATGACGGTTAAGACCCCCAGAGGGGGACAACCTAAGACAGGGGCCATTGTGACTAATGCTCTTACAAAAACAAAAGGGGGAGATGTTGGGCTCTGAAAGGCCCAGGTGTGAGGACTAGTGGAACTTCCTGAGCCTAGCTAAAGTTTGGTGATCTGCCTCTGGCCAGACGTGACTCAGCAAGACGCCTAATGGCTTCTTGCCTGCTACTTCCACATGGGAGTTAGAATTATCACTTCAATAGTCACAGTTTACTATTGCCGTTACCTTTCCCCACCATCCTAGAATCCCCGCCTTCGTCCCCAACATTATATAGGCAACTGCTCATAGCAATAAATCGAGTTCCTGCTTCAACAAGACTCCTGACTCAGTGTGGTTTTTCTCCGGTGTCCAGGAGAGGTCTGAGTCATCGGACGCTCATCTCCTCCTCAACCCCTTGGGAGGAACCAGCAGGCCTGGTCCTTCCCTCGGCACTACCTGCCCCGCCGGTGGAGCCCGGCATCTGGTGCCCAACGTGGGGCTCTGGAAGCCTGGAAGTTGCGCTGGTTCACAGTTCACCAAGAAAACAGCATTCTTGCATGTTTCCCCAATTATTCTTAGTTTCAGCTGGGGTCCTTTTGAGGTATGATGATTTTCTCCTTAAGATCTGCGTCTATCTGAAAAAGAGAAGCAGATTCTCCAATGGAGAGTAAAGTTATCCCCAAGTACATGTGATAACCATTGTTTTTTAGAGAGAGTTTAGTGGAGACCAGGTTCATTTTTGGATATGATTCTGGCTTGTTTCCCAGCTCCAGCTATGGGTTTCATTCCACTGAACAGATCAGTTAGCCAAATCAGGAGCAGTTGGTTTCCCACCATGGCTATGCACCACTATTGCACTTGTATGAGCGTCACATCAGGTTGTTTGCTGCTAAGTAGGTTAGACCATGTGTAGCTTGGGCAGATATTAGTCTTTACCCCCCAGTTACTCATGTAGAACCTTCTTGTACTAGATGCGCTAACTGTCTGGGGACTGACTCCCTTCCAACTTCCAGCCATGTCACTCCATGATAGATACCAACAGTGTATGGTGTCTTCAACAGTAGGGTCTTACCACTAGCCCATGGTGGGTCCTCAAGTGCTCTGACATAAATCTGTCTTCTTTTGGGAAACCTTGCAGGTCTCTGTGATCAAAAGTTCATTGTGGATGATAGCCACCTGCTGGTACTGGGAGTTATAGGTTAGCACCCAAAAAGACAAGAAGAACAGGATAAGTGATAGAAAACAGAGAGATGAGGGAGAAGAGAGAGAGAGAGAGAGAGAGAGAGAGAGAGAGAGAGAGAGGCAGAAATAGGAGGAGATAGGGCTGGAGAGATGGCTTAGTGGTTACGTGCTTGCCTGTGAAGCCTAAGGACCCCAGTTCAAGGCTCAATTCCCCAGAACCCACATTAGCCAGATGCACAAGGGTGCATGCATCTGGAGTTCATTTGCAGTGGCTAGAGGCCCTGGCATGCCCATTCTCTCTTGCTCTCTCTTTCTATCTGCCTCTTTCTCTGTCTGTCACTCTCCAATAAATAAATAAAAATGAACAAAAAATTTAAAAAAATAAAATAAAAATCATAAAAGAAGTAGGAGGAGATAATGGACAGTTTTTGTCATACCCTCTCCAGGGCCTTGTGAATCCGATGTTCCCTCTACATCTGGTGGAGGTCCAACCATTTGTCTGTCTTTTAGGATGTAGAATTTTATGGTAACATTGCCTTTTGGGTCCAGTTTTGTGCCCCCCCCCCTTCTTTACCCTCTCCTCCCTCCCCAACCTCCCTATTGTCCAGTCCTCGAGATACTTGGTAGATATGTTGGCAACTTGGGTAGATTCAGGTTAAGAGCTGTAGATGAGTGAGACTATGCAGGAATTATCTTTCTGTGATTGGGTGAGTTCACTGAGAACAAGCTGTTCCAGGTTCAACCATTTTTCTTCAAATTTCATTGTGTCATTTTCCCTTATTGCTGTGTAGAATTCCATCATGTAGATATACCACATCTTAGTTACCCATTTGTCTAATGATGGACATCTGCGTTGATTCCAGCTCTTAGCTATTACAAATTGAGCAGCTTATAAACATGGTTGAGCAAATCTCTCTGAGTTGAGATGTGGAGCTTTTAAGGTACATGCCCAGTAAGGGAATAACTGGGTCTGTTGGTAACTCTATAGTCAGTTTCTTTAGGAGTCTCCACATTGCTTTCCAAAGAGGTTGTACCGTCTTACATTATCACCAACTGTGGATGAGTGTTCCTATTTCTCCACATCCTCACCAGCATTTGTTTGCATTTGATTTTTTGATCTTTGCTACATTAATGGAGAAAGGTGGAATCTCATAGTAGTTTTAATTTGCATTTCCCTGATGATTAGGGATGATGAACATTTCCTTAGGTGTGTTTGCTGTTTGTATTTCTTCCTCTGTAAACTGCCTGTCCAGTTCCTTGCCCCATTTTGTGAGTGGTTGTTTGACTTTTTATTGCTTAGGTTTTTGAGTTCTTTGTAGATTCTAGAAATTAAGCCTCTGTCAGTTGGATAATCAGCAAATATTGTCTCCCATTCTGTGGGTAATCTATTGGCTTTGCTTATTGTATGCTTGTCTGTGAAGAAACTCTTCAGCTTCATGTGATCCCATTGGTTGAGTGATTGTTTAATATCCGGTGCTACTGGGGTTTTGTTCAGGAAGTCTTTTCCAATTCCTAAATCATGGAATATTCCTCCTAACTTTTCTTCCAGTACTAGCTGAGTTTCTGGTGTTCTATTGTGGCCTTTGACCCAATTTGACTTGATTGTTGTACATGGTGAGATGTGTGGATCAAGTTTCAGTTTCATGCATAAGGTTATCCAGTTTGTCCAGCATCATTTGTTGAAGATACTGTCTTTTTTCCAGCCT
This sequence comes from Dipus sagitta, assembly GCA_036346955.1. Lineage (NCBI taxonomy): Eukaryota > Metazoa > Chordata > Mammalia > Rodentia > Dipodidae > Dipus > Dipus sagitta. The sequence goes on from CM070780.1 coordinate 42,905,588, forward strand.
ATATTGTTATAGCATTTGTCGAATATCAACTAGCTGTAGTTACTTGACCCAAAATCTGGGTGCTCAATTCTATTCCATTGGTCTGTACTCCTGTTTTAATGCCAGTACTGTGCTGTTTTTATTACTATGGTTTTGTAATATAGCTTTAGATTGGGCATGGTGATGCCTCCAGAGGTGTTTCTTTTGCTGAGGATATGCTTGGATGTCTGAGGCCTTATGCTTTTCTACATGAATTTTGAGATCAATTTTTCTATCTCTGTGAAGAACGATGTTGGCATGTTGATGGGAATTGCATTAAATCTGTAGATTGCCTTTGGAAGGATTGCCATTTTCACTATGTTAATTCTACCTGTCCAGGAGCATGAGAGATCTTTTCATTTTCTTAAGTCCTCCTCAACTTCTTTTCTTTTTTGTGTGTTTTTATGTTTTCATTGTATAGATCTTTCACTTCCTTGGTTAACGTTATTCCAAGGTATTTTTGTTGTTGTTGTTGCAATTGAAAATGGGACTATGTCCCTTATTCCTTTCTCTGTATCTTTGTCATTTGCATAAAGGAAGGCTACTGATTTTTGTGCATTGATTTTGTATCCTGCTACTTTGCTATAGGAGTTAATCACCTTCAGGAGTTTTGGGATGGAGTCTCTCGGGTCTCTTACATATAGAATCATGTTGTCTGCAAGTAATGCTAACTTGACTTCTTCCTTTCTAAATGGTATCCCCTTTATTTCTTTCTCCTGTTTTATTGCTTGAGCTAGGACTTCCATTACTATATTAAAGAGCAGAGGTGAGAGTGTACATCCCTGTCTTGTTCCTGATCTCAATGGGAATTTCTTCAGTCTCTCTCCATTAAGTATTATTTGGGCTTTTGGAGCTTTGTATATAGCCTTTATTGTATTAAGATATAAACTGACCAGCCAATTCTGTCCAATGTTTTGATCATGAAGTGATGTATGTTGTCAAAGGCCTTTTCTGCATCTATCGAAATGATCATGTGGTTTTTGTGTTTAACCTTGTTTATGTAGTGTATTACATTGACAGATTTCTGTATGTTGAACCACCCCTGTGTTCCTGGGATGAATCCCACTTGAACAAGGTTGATAGTGATTTGATGTGTTGTTGGATTTGGTTTGCGAGGATTTTGTTCAGGATCTTTGCATCTAAGTTCATCAGGGAAATAGGCCTGTAGTTTTCTTTTGCTGTGGCATCCCTGCCTGGTTTTGGTATTAAGGTGATAGTAGCTTCATAGAAGGAGTTGGGGACTTGTCCTTTATCTCCAAGTGTGTGGCACAGTTGGAGAAAGATTGATTTCCATTCTTCCTTGAAGGTTTCATAGAATTCAGCTGAGAAGCCATCTGGTCCTGGACTCTTCTTTTTGGGGAGGTATTTTATCACCTTTTCAATTTTGATGGGTGTGATAGATTTGTTTAGGAGATTAGTCTGCTCTGAGTTTATCTTTGGTAGATGGTATGTGTCTAGGAATTTATCCATTTCCTCTGTAGTTTCCAATTTTCTAGAGTAGAGGTTTTTGAAGTAAGACTTGATTCTCTCAATTTCACTTATGTCTGTTGTGATATCTCCCTTCTCATTTCTAATTTGTTAATTTGAAGAGCCTCTTTTTTTCACTTGATCAAATTGGCCAGGGGTTTGTCAATCGTGTTTATTTTCTCAAAGAACCAACTTTTCGTTTCATCAATTTTCTTAATTATTTTCTTAATTTCCAATTCATTATTTTCTGCTCTGATCTTAATTATCTCTTTACATCTGGAGGTTTTAGAGTGGGATTTTTCTTGCTTTTTCCAGTGCCTTTGGGTGGATGGTTATGTTATTGATTTGAGATTTCTCTGTCTTTCTTAGGAAGGCATTTAGTGCTATGAATTTTCCACTGATGACCACTTACATTGTGTCCTATAAGTTTTGGTACAATGTGTTCTCATTGTCATTTGTTTCTAGAAATTTCTCTATGTCATTTTTTATTTTAACCACTACCCACTTATTGTTTAAAAGTGTGCTGTCCAGTTTCCAGGAGCCGATGGGATTTTTGGTGGGTGTTTTGTTGTTAATTTCTAGCAATGTATTGTGACCTGATATCATGCAGGGGATTATGTCAATCTTCTTAAATATATGGAGGCAGGCTTTGTGACCCAGTATATGATCTATTTTAGATAAGGTTCTGTGTGCTGCTGAGAAGAATGTGTACTCCGTGGATTTGGGGTGGATGTTCTACACATGTCCATTGGGCCTAAATGTTCTGTGGTTTTGTTGAGATCTCTCACTTCCCTGTTGAGTTTCTGTTTGGATGATCTATCTATTGCTGATAATGGTGTATTGAAGTCCCCAGCTATGATGGTGTTGGTGGTTATTTCTGTTTTATTGTCAAGTAGGTTTTGTCTTATGAATTGTGGTGCATCTGTGTTTGGTGCTTAAAGATTGATGATTATAATATCATCTTGCTGGATTGTTCCCTTGATCAGTAGGAAGTAGCCTTCTGATTATTTTTGGTTTGAAGTCTATTTTATCTGATATTGGTATGGCTATGCCTGCTTGTTTCTTATTCCCATTTGCTTGGGATATCATTTTCCACCCTTTCACCTTGAGGAGGTGTCTTCTTTATTGATAAAGTGGGTTTCTTGTAGACAACAGATTGAGGGGTCTAATTTTCTGATCCACCCTGTTTGTGTCTCTTGATGGGTGAATTATGGCCATTGGTATTTTTGGTAGTGACTGTGAGGTTTGATTTGATCCCTGTCATATTATGTTGGTTTATGTAGTTTGGTGTTTTCATGGACTTTGAGGTTTTTTGTGCCTTTTCTGAGTTAGGCTATTGTGATCTGCTTCTTGTAGGTACTTGAGGGTGATTCTTTGATTCTTCTGTGTAGAGAATTTCCTGAAATACTCTCTGCAGGTTTGGTTTTGTGTTCATATAGTTGTAAAGTTGAATTTTGTTATGGAAGGTTTTTCTTTCACCATCTATTATGAGGGAAACTTTTCCTGGGTAGAGTAGTTTGGGTTGGAAGCCATAGGTTCTTAGCATTTGCAGTGTTCCATTCCAGGCCCTTCTGGCTTTCAGGGTTTCCACTGAGAAGTCTGAAGTGATTCTGATGGGGTTACCTTTGAAAGTGGTGTGCTGTTTTTCCTGCTTTTAGGATTTTCTCTTTGGTGTCAATGTTTAGAGTCTTAATGACAATATGTCTCGGAGAGTTTCTCCCTTGGTCCAGTCTGTTTGGAGTTTTGTTAGCTTCTTGTATCTTGATGGGTCTTTCTTTTGAGAGACTGAGAATGTTTTCTTTGATTATTTTGTTGAACAAGTTCTCCATGCCTTTGGTCTGAAGTTCTTCCTCTTCTGCTATTCCCATGATCCAAATGTTAGGACATTTGAGGGCATCCCACATTTGCCTCACTGAAATTTTTGAACTTATTGAAACTTTTGTGCTCTTGAAATTTTTCTTCTGTTTTGTCTTCTAGGTCTGAGTTTCTATTGTCCACATGGCTGACTCTATTCTTGAGAGCCTCTAAGGAGTTTTAGCCTTATTCAATTAGGTTTGCATTTTCTACTACTTTTCTATGTATGGTTTCCATCCCTCTGTCAAGTTCCCTCTTTACATCATTTTCTGATTTTCTTAATGCTTCTTGGAATTCTTCCTTGCATTTCTTTATGCCTTCATTTAGCATAGCCAGCTGGTTTTTTAGGTTCTCTTTTTCTCACTTTTCTTTGTATCTGTTTACTGTATTTGGACCCCTCCTATTTTCTTATCTATTAGGTGTAGGCTAGTGATGGATTATCAGTCCTTTGTTGCTTTTGTGCAAGTTCCTCCAATAGCTTCATAACTTCATTTTGGGTTTCTGATCCTCCTGCCTCATCTATTATTTGACTAGAGACTTCCATGGTAGGACTGGGAGATCTTATTGGATTTACTTGCATCTGATTTTTTATGTTATTTCTTTTCTATTGTGGTCTGTCCACCACAGTGTAGGAGCAGGGAGAACGGGACTGATGTCCAGATGGGGAGGGCAGGTTGTGCATCTTCGAGTGGGCTGGAGACAGGTGCGGGGGGTGGAGGTGGGGCTTGGGGGCGGGTTGTATGGGGTCTGGACAGAGCGTTGAGGGTCAAGACTCGCTTGGGGGCAGGGTGGGTGGAGCAGAGGTCTGAATTCGCTGGGGGCAGGTTGGGGGCCAAGCAGAGTGGAGCAGAGCAGGTTTGAAGTTCAGCCTGTCAGGGCATGGAGCAGAGTGGAGGGGGTCAGAATTCACATGGGAGGGGGATCTGATGTTGTGGGGGTGGGGGCGGGAGCAGGGCCAAGTGGAGTGGTTGGAAGGAAGATGAGGGGGGCGGGGTCACTGGGGTGGGTGGAAGTCAAGGGGGTTGGGGCAGAGTGAAGTGAGCAATTCCTGATTCCAAAGTCAGGGTGGGCGGGGGTGGAGTGCAGGGGGTGTCAAGTAGGGGCAGAATGGGGAGGGTCAATACTACCCTGGGGGCAGAGCGGGGTGGATCGGACCAGGTCTGAAGTTGAAGGGGGCAGGGACTGAGAGCAGGTCTGAAGTCATGGGCTCGGGGGTGGAGCAGAGTGGAGGTAGGTCAGAATTCACGTGGGGGTGGAGCCAAGTGGGTCAGATCTGACGTTCTGGGGGCAGGGGTGGGGCCAAGCAGAGTGGATGGAAGTCAAGGGGACCGTGGGGCACAGTGCAGCGATTCTGGAGTTGTGGCAGGTGGGGGAGGGGTGGAGGGACCAGAGTGGGGGGCAAGGGGGGTTCTGAAGACACGCAGGGGGCGGAGGGGGTAGTCTGTGACCAAGCAGGAGGAGGGTTTGGATCCCAGAAATTGCCTGTGCCTGGGGGCACAGGTGGAATTACTGGCCTGGGTCTCCTTGTCTGCAGTTACTGCAAGAGTAACCTGAGGCCCGGTCTCTGGTTAGGACAGCTGCTTTGGGTGATTGGGGGACTGGTGGGTTACTGGAGAGTGTGGGAATCAGCCGATTCCCTTTTTTGCCTCTCTGCATCCTCCCACTGGCAATCTATTAGAGATTGCTCTCCCCTGAAAGTCCCAGTGACCATTTGATTCCTTGACTCTCCTTACCGGGAGTTGTGGTGCAGTTAGGCAGACGTCATCTTGACCAGAAGCCCTCAAAAGAATTATTTTAAATAGGGTAAAAGATATACAGGTGTAGTGGCGCATGCCTTTAATCTCAGCACTCAGGATGCAAAGGTAGGAGGATCACCATGTGAGTTTGAGGCCACCCTGAGACTACCAAGTAAATTCCAGGTCATCCTGGGCTATAGTGAGATCCTACCTTCAGCCCCCCCCCCCAAAAAAAAAGTTAAGCCTGGGCTACAGTGAGACCCTACCTTGAAAAAAAATGCCAAACAATAACAACAATAAAAAGGGGGGCTGGAGGGGTGGCTGATCCATTAAGGTGCTTTTTTGCAAACCCTAATGATCTGGGTTCATTCCCCAGTACCCACATAAGGTCAGATGCATAGTGGCACATGCACCTGGAGTTTGCAACAACTAGAGATCCTGGTGCACCCATTCTCTCTCTGTTTGTCTTTGTCTCTCTTTTCTCTCTCTCTCTCTCCCTGCTTGCAAATAAAAAATATATTAAAAGAAAACAAATCTCTAAAGAAAACCCCCAAGAACACAGGAAATCAACTTAATGAAATATGGAGATCAACACCAGATATGAATAACAAAATAACAATACTGAACAAATATAAAATACTAGAAATGAAAAACACAGCAAGTCATAAAAATCAAACCTCTTTAAAAAGTTTCACCAGATTCCCAAGTACCCTGCATTTTAGGTAGTGTGCAGTGGGTGTGGAGTAAGTAGGCTAGATTCTTGATCCCTGGGGTTTCTCCCAGCTTCCTGGTTATCATAGGTCCCCCTGTGGCTGGCTTGGGGGCTGCTTGGACCTTGAGAGCCTACTGCAGAAGGTCCCTTGCTCTGCCTACTTGAATGAAGTGCCCCTGGGTGCCCATTCCAGGATACCCTGTACCCTAGCCATTAGGGAAATGCAAATTAAAACAACTATGAGATTCCACCATACTCCAGTAAGGATGGCAACTATTAAAAAAATCTAACAGTGACAAATGTTGGCAAGGATGTGGGGAAATAGGAACCCTCATCCACTGTTGGTGGGAATGTAAACTTGTACAACCACTATGAAAATCAACTGGGAGGTTCCTGAAAAGGATGAACATAGATCTGTCAACTGACCCAGTTATTCTCTTACTGGGCATTTATCCTAAATGCTGCATGCATCAAAACAGAGACATTTGCTTAACCATGTTTATAGCTGCTCATTACAGCTAAGAACTGGAATTAACCCAGATATCCATCATTAGATGAATGGATAATAAAATTATGGTACATTTACACAATGGAATTCTATTCAGCAGTAAGAATAAATGATAGTGAAATTTCTAGAAAAATGGACAGACTTTGAACAAATCATACCTAGTGTGCAGTCACACAATCACAGAAAGACAAATTCTACATGGTTTCACTTATCTGTGGTTCCTAACTTGGAACTGCTTAAGTTGCTGTCATACTTGATAGGCAACTCAAGGCCCAGAAATAGGGATGGAAAGGTTTTGGGGGATGGGAGGGAAAGGGTAGAGGAGGAAAACAAAGAAAATTAAACCCCAAATGAGCTGATACCATAGAAACCTTTATCCTTGGAGATAACCTAAAAGATATAACCCTCAAAAGGAGTAAGGAGGAAGCAACCTGAAAACTAGGGCTCCAGGAGGATGGGATGAAGCCTAAGCTCAAAAGAATTTTTTTTTTCTGTCCCTGACCTGTAATTCCCAGTACCAGAGATTGGTTGCTACCCGCATTGAGCTGTTGATCAGGGAGACCTACAAGGTTCCCAAATCAAGATAGCTTTCTGTCAAAGCACTTGATCACCTGCCTGAGGCAAAAGCTAAGACCCTATTGCTTAAGACACCATATACTGCTGAAATATGGAACATGGAGAGAGCTGGCTGAACACAAGAAAGCCAATCCCCAATCAGTTGGGGGAAAATGACCAACAGCAGTCGGAGCAACTAGAGGTCTAAGCTAGTCAGAAGCAAACACCCTGACACAATGTAGATGCCAGTGCAATAGTGGCACACAGCCTCAGTAGGTAAGCAGTGGTTTTCTAATTGGCTAAGAGACCCACTCAGTGTAAGGGAATCCATGTCTAGAATTGGGAACCAGATCAGAATCCTGTGGAGACAATGATTATGTTCTCAATGTCAAGTTCTCACTGGTCTTTGGATAGAGGAGGGGTTACATACGTCAAATTCTCCCTAAATTAATAAGGCTTATGCCATTTAAACTATACTAACTTCATGCTCCATTGGAGAATCTGTTCTTTCTTGGAAGATAGTGAGAATGCAGGAGATAAACTACCCCTTGCACTTCAGCCAAGCCACAGATGAATCCACAGAAGAATGGGGAGACAAGCAAGAGTGCTGCTTCTATGATGTTCCTGATAATCAGCACCAGGGTGTAGGAGACAGACACTGAAGATACTCAACACCCACCAAAGTAGAGATCCAGAGGCTCCTAAGAAGTACCCTCCACAGCTCAGGCAATTTTGCAGAATAGGGGGCAGAAAGATTGTAAGAGCCATATGTTGAGTCATCATGCCCAGAGGCATTTCCTACTCCCCCCAAAAACAATAACTGACTACTGCTCCCACAAGGCATAAACTCCAACCCCCATGGGGGATACCTGCAACCCTGCTAAGGAGCATTCCCAACTGAATGGGGGCAGGGAAAAGGAAAAAGAGGGTACTAACACATGATGTATCCATATGAAACATCTTGTTAATAATAATAATAATATACATTAAAAAATAGTCTCAGCAATAGAATTGATCAAAGAGAGAAGAGAACATTTAAATATGAAGACAAGATGGCAGATCTAGAACACCTTAACAAAGAGAAAGACAAATGTTGCAGTCAGGTTTGCCTTGCTGGCAGAAAACACCTGACAAAGTGCAGCTTGTGGAAAATAAAGGTTGATTTTGGCTTACAGACTAGGAAGGAATCTCCATGATGGCAGGAGAAAATGATGGCAGGAGCAGGGGGTGGATATCACCTCCTTTCCAACATCAGGTAGACAAAAGCAACAGGAGAGTGTGCCAAACATTGGCATGGGAAAACTGGCTGTAATACCCATAAGCCTGCCCCCAATTGCCGCGGACTGGCAAAGCTGGGACCACCAGTCCGAGGGGAAACAGGGCCTTGGGAGGTGGGCAAGGAGTCGGCGAAGTGACAAACAGACTCACACACAAGGTTAATGTATCTGAGTGTGTTTTACTGAAGTAGAGCATCAGGTTATATACAATTCTGGCTGCATAAGCTTAGCCTTTGTTCATGTGGTACAATTTCTATGAACAGCCTGCTTCAAGCATCAAGCATTTTTAACAAAAGTTCTAACAGGGTGACTTCATAACTCTAATATATTTTCTTCCTTGAACCATACCATAAAAATGTAGGTGTATCAAAGCCTGCCTTCTCATAATTGGATCGCAGTTGTTTCCAAATGCTTTCTCTTTGTGCTTTAGTAAGCAAGCACCAAGGTGGCCTCAACCTTGCAAGTCTGTCCACAAAAGTTAAAGAATACCAAGAAACATGCTTCCCACCATTGTTTACTAGCATATCCCCATTCCTATACACGCCTATATAAGGTTCATCGATTGGTTCTGGTCCTCAGAATTCTGACTATGGCTTGAAACAACAGCAGGGTCTTTGGAGGAAGCGTCACACCATCATGTGACTCAGTTTTTGGAAACTGTTCCATATCTAATTTTTACTAAATTGTGAAAGAACCATGCTGCTGTCATGTGTCAGGAACAGAATAGTAGTAATGAAGAAAACAGCTATTGGAGAGCAGCAAAAGGCACTACAAGCCTGGAAAATGCATGTCCTTCCAGGAGGCTTTCTTCCTTGAAGCTTTCGCCCTCAGCCTGGTGAACAGGTCACGCAGACTCCACTGGAGTTGGCATGGCATCCAATAATACTCTTCCTCCAGGAGGCATTAATTCCCAAATTTTCATCAGGTGGGAACCATACAAAATGCTTAAGTTTATGGGGGACACTTGAAATAAACTACAACATTCTGCCTCTGGTCCCCATAAACTGATAACCATACATGATATTAAGAAATATATTATTTATTATATTTATATAATATAACATATATATATTAAAATATTAATAAAATTTTAAAAGCTCCTATAGTTGTTTTTCTTTTTTTTTATCAATCCCAGTGATGTTCTAACATCCTCATAGACCAAGGTCTTTTAACTGAGCAATAATACCAATAAAGACCTCAAAAGACCCATAATGGCTGGGTGTGGTGGCACATGCCTTTAATCCCAGCACTCGGGAGGCAGAGGTAGGAGGATCACCGTGAGTTCGAGGCCACCCTGAGACTCCATAGTGAATTCCAGGTCAGCCTGGGCTAGAGTGAGACCCTACCTCGAAAAACCAAAAAAAAAAAAAAAAAAAAAAAAAACAAAAACAAAAAAAAAACATAATGGCACAAAATAAACACCCACACTGCAAAAGATGGCATTGGGCATAGGAAAGAAATATTCACCAATACAAGATTTAAACAGGGCAAACATCAAACTCTATAACTCCAAGTCCAACAACTCTAGTTGGTGACAAATCTCCAAGTCTGATAATTCCAACCAGCAACAAGTCTCTGGAATTCTAATTCTGCCCCTCCAGCTAGGTTACTCACAGTCCTGGAAAACTTCATCCAGGGTGGCAGCTCTGCTCAGCAGCTATCTCGTGGTCCTGGCATCTCCACTGCAATCCATGGTCCATCCTTACAGCTCCATTGGGTCTCCATGCAGACAATCCAGCAAACCTGCATGGCCAATTCCAACACACAAGACTGTGTTGCAAAATCAGTGACCCTCTCTTTCCTCCTTCCTTCCTTCCTTCCTTCCTTCCTTCCTTCCTTCCTTTCTTTTTGTTTGTCTTACGAGGTAGGGTTTCACTCTAGCTCAGGCTGACCTGGAATTCACTATGTAGTCTCAGGGTGGCCTTGAACTCATGGTGATCCTCCTACCTCTACCTCCTGAGTGCTGGGATTAAAGGCATGTGCCACCACACTTGGCTTTTCCCTGCATTTCTTCTACCCCATAATACCAGGTGGGGGCCAGTTTGTTAATCCAGGGGGGATAAAGCAAACTTTGAAGAACAGAATACTCCTTCACTTGGCCCAAACTCAATGGTTGTTATCTCTCATACAATTGCAGATGAACAGGCAGCATTTTCCACCCAAAAATTTCCTTTTTTTCTATGCCATATCCCTCTGTTCACGCTAGTCCATTTCTATGCAATGCAACCCTGCACAAATTCTCACACCACAGGCATAAAAGCTAGCCTCTCACACAAACTGCTTCTAGCCCAGTCTAGACAAAGCTCTTTCTCACCCTCATAAGCCAAACCTCACAGTCCATAGTTCTTACTGCATTCAGGTCTTTCAATCCTGACCAGAATAGTACATTAAACTGTACTTACAGCACTGCAAGTCATCTTTTAGGCCAAGATTTCAAACTCTTCCACATTTCTTCCTCAAAAATCAGCTCTAAAAGGCCAAAAGCCATGCACTCAGGTGTCTAGTAGCAGTGACCACACTTCTCAGTACCAACTTTACTGTTGCAGTCAGGTTCCCATTGCTGGCAGGAAACACCTGACCAAGAGCAGCTGTGGGAAATAAAAATGTTTATTTTGGCTTACGCTGTGGTAAATAAAAATGTTTATTTTGGCTTACAGACTCTAGAGGAAGCTCTAAGATGGCAGGGGGAAATGATGACATGAGAAAAGGGTGGACATCACTTCCTGGCCTTCATCAGGTGGACAACAGCAACAGAAGAGTGTGCCAAATACTGGCAATGGGGAGCTAGGCTATAACACCCATAAGTCTGCCCTCAACAATACACTGCCTCTAGGAGACATTAATTCCCAAATATCCATCAGCTGGGAACCTCACATCTAGAACACTCACATCTAGAACACTGTTCAAACCACCACAACAAGCCAATCGGTATGAATGGAAATTTCAAGACATTTGGGAGACTTATGAATTCAGGATACAGTAGGAGAAGAATTTCAATCTGATGGTATGGCAAGTATCTTTAGCAAAATCGTAGAAAGTTTCCCCCAAATAGAGAAAGAGGTGCAAATACAGATGCAGTAGGCATATAAAATACAAAAAGTCAAGAACAGAAAATAATCTCTCCTTGCCATATTAGAATTAAACTACTAAATATATAGACCAAAGAAAACATATTGAAAGTAGTAGAGCACCTAGTAACCTGTGAAGGTAAGCCCATCAGAATAACAGCAGACTATTCAACACAAACTTTAAAAGCCAGAATGATCTTGGAATGATGTATTCCAAGTTCTAAAAGACAACTGCCAACAGAGACTACTCTATCCAGTTAGGCTATCTGTCATAATTGAAGGCGAAATCAGAACTTTCCAAGCCAAAATCAGGCTAAGGGAATACATAACCAATAATCCAGGCTTACAGAAAATACTTGAAGGGATCCTTGATCCTTTGATCTGAAGATAAAGAAAAACACATCCATGAGACCAGAAGAAAAAACAAAACATGCTGAAATTATAGTTAATGCAAGAGAATAACAGAAAAAATAGCAAGCACTACAAAATCAAGAATAATGGCAGGAATAAACACATAACTTTCAATAATAACTCAATATCAATGCTTTCAATGCCCCAACCAAAAGACACAGACTTGATGTGTGTATGTGTGTATGTATATGTATGTGTGTGTGTATGAGTGCACCCATGCCATGGCACATGTGGGGGTCGGAGAACACCTCTGGGGTGTTAGTTCTCTCCTTCTACCTTATTTCAGTTAGGGTCTCTCTTGTTGCTTTTTTTTTTTTTTGCCACAGTATAGGTCAGTCTAGCTGCTCCATTTAACTTTGGGATCCTCTTGGATTTGCATGCCATTGTTGTAGGCACATGGGATTACATACACATGAGCCAATTTGTGTCTGATTTTATGTGGATGCTGGTGTTTTAGAAATTTGGGTTCTTTGGCCATAAACTGCCTGAATCCCTCCTCTGGATAAATAATCCTAACTGCTAGGTGAGTGGTGAGTTCATGGAGTGTGGCAGTTCGAATACTTCTCCAGTGGATTTATCGAAGTACCCCAAAAGTTCAGTGGCATAGTGTGGATAAAGAATTTTTAGGGCTGGAGAGATGGCTTAGTAGTTAAGCGCTTGCCTGTGAAGCCTAAGGACCCTGGTTCGAGGCTCGATTCCCCAGGACCCACATTAGCCCGATGCACAAGGGGGCACACGTGTCTGGAGTTCATTTGTAGTGGCTGGAGGTCCTGGTGCACCCATTCTCTCCCTCCCTCTCTCTCTCTCTCTCACTCACTCTGTGTGTGTGTGTGCGTATCTGTCACTCTCAAATAAATAAATAAATAATGAACAAAATTAAAAAAAACAATTTTGAAGTGTTTATATTGTTATTAACAAGATGTTTTGTATGGATACATCATGTGTTGGTACCCTCTTTTCCCTTGTCCTTGCCCCCATTCTGTTGGGGATGCTCCTCAGTAGGGTTGCAGGTATCCCCCATGGGGTTGTAGTTTATGCATTGTTGGAGTAGTACTCATTTATTTTTTTTTGGAGAGGGGGAGGGAATGCCTCTGGGCATGATGTCTCAACCTGTGGTTAGTGTTATTCCAAGGTATTTAATTTATTTTGTTGCTGTTGAAAATCAGCGTCACTGATTTATTTCTCTGTATATTTGTCCTTTGTCTGTAGAAAGGCTACTGACTTTTGTGAATTGATTTTGTGTCCTGCCACTTTACTGAAGGAATTAATGACCTTTAGAAGTTTTGAGATGGGGACTTTCATAACACTATGTATAGGATCATGTCATCTGCAATTAGGGTTAACTTGACTTCTTCCTTTCCAATTTGAATCCCTTTTATTTCTTTCTCCTGTCTTTTTGCTTGGGCTACTACTTCTAGTACTATGTTGAAGAGCAGTGGTGAGACTGAACACCCTTTTCTTGTTCCCGATCTCAATGAGAACTCCTTGAGTCCTTCCCCATTAAGTATCATTTGGGCTTTGGGTGCTTTATATATAGCCTTTATTGTTTTGAGTTACAAACCCTCCATGCCTATTCTGTCCAGTGTTATTTCTTTGTTTTGTTTTGTTTTTGGTTTTTTCGAGGTAGGGTCTTGCTCTACACCAGTCTTTCAAGTGTTTTGATCATGAAGTGTTGTTGTATTTTGTGAAAGGCCTTCTCTGCCTCGATTGAGATGATCATGTGGTTCTTATGGTTAAGTTTATTTATGTGGTGTATTACATTGACCAATTTCCATTTGTTGAACTATCCCTGCATCTTTGGGATGAAGATTACTTGATCAAGGTAGATAATGCTTTTGATGTGTTGTTGAATTTGGTTTGTGAGGATTTTGTTCAGGATCTTTGCATCTAAGTTTATTAGGGATATAGGCCTATAGTTTTCTTTTTTCTCTGTTTGGTTTTGGTATTAGGGTGATGATATCTTCATAAAAGGAGCTGGGGAGGACTCCCTGGTCTCTGATTATGTGAAACAGTTTGAGAGAAATTGGTTTCAGGTCTTCAATGAGGTTTGGTATAATTTAGCTGAAAAGCTGAACTTTTCTTTCTATGAAGGGTTTTGATTACCTTTTCAATCTCCATGGGTGGGATAGGTTTGTTTAGGAGATTAATCTGGTCTGAATTTAGTTTTGGTAGGTGGTATGTGTCTAGGAATTCATCCATTTCTTCCAAATTATCCAATTTTGTAGAGTAAAGATTTTGGAAGTATGCCTTGATGATTCTTCCAATTTTACTGATGTTTGTTGTGACCTCTCCTTTTTCATTTCTGATTTTGTTAATTTGAGACTTCTCTCTTTTTAACTTGATCAACTTGTCCAGGAGTTTATCAGTATTGTTTATTTTTTCAAAAACAAGCTTTTCATTTCATCAATTTTTAAAATTGTTTTCTTTTCTGCTCTGATCTTGATTTCTTCTTTCCATGGAGCTCTTTGGGTTGCATTCTTCTTGTTTTTCCAGTGCCTCTAGGTGGACAGTTAGATCATTAATTTGGGATCTCCCTGTCTTTGTTATGAAGGCATTTAGCACTTAGAATTTTCCCCTTAGGACTGTCTTCATCATGTCCCATAAATTTTAGTACATTGTGTTTTCATTATAATTCTGGGAGTTGGGGAACCAGGAGCACTTCAATCAGGAAGGTGCAGCAAGGGGCCTATGGAAGAAACATTTTATTTCTTTTCTTTTCTTTTCTTTTGTTTGTTTTTCAATGTAGGGTTTCCCTCTAGCTCATGCTGACCTGGAATTCACTATATAGTCTCAGGGTGGCTTTGAACTTGTGATGATCCTCCTGCCTCTGCCTCCCAAATGCTGGGATTAAAGGCATGTGCCACCATGCCTGGCTGGAAGAAAGAATTTTTTTTAAAGTAGTCAAGGGGTAGTAGGCACTGAGTAAATTGGGGCTCTCTAGGGTTCCCATTCTTATACACTTTCAGGCCTTTGTGACCAGACCCAGGTAGATGGAATTAGATTGTTGCAGGACCTTCTGAGTTTGGTCTGACTATAAGCAAGACAAGATAAAGTTAAAATATCAGCTGAGTATACAACATCTAAAAACTGGCAGAATTCCTATTACCAGAAATGATAAGCAGAATTCTCTTTCATCATGAATGTCCAGAAATCTGTTTCTAAAGCTGTTCACTAAATGGAAAGGTAGTGGTCTACATCTGTTCTTACAGATTTTGTAATGCAAGTGAGACATTAGCAGAATTATCAAGAATATATACAAAATAAATAAAATTATAAAATGTTTTTAAAAATAATACATATATAGCATTTAACCTTGACAATGGCACAGATGTTGCTCTGAGTGGCTGTGAGCACATCTATCTGAAGCAACACAGTTTTGGATAGTTGCCACTCTTATTGTTGGACCTTTGGAATTCAGAGAAATTCCCTGGAGTAACTCAAAGCCTTTAAGGCATGCTTTACTTTCTGGTTATACTTTTTCTTGCTGAGGGCTTAAGAACTAGTAGCCAGTCATAATTTTGCTCTATGTATTTTAAATGCCAGTTTCAGCTTGTTAGGAGAGTTTTAAGGACCTGGAAGGAGCTCCATGGCTCAGCATTTGTGCCTTCTACTGAGATGCTGACCTTTCAGCTTCCCTTGGAAGCATTGAGGGTCTTCACCTTTGTACTGACTCTCTTTTGGCAAGCTGTACATTGATTGGAGTCCAACATCTGGGCCTCCAAAATGTCTTTGATCAAGAGAATAGGGGACTTAACAGAGCTATAGACCCGCTTGAAGTGTTCTGTCATCTCTTGGACCTCTTCCACCTAGGGGGCCAGGGCCAAAACATTGGTTGCCCTTTGATTCCCAATGTCCTCATTGGTTTTGGCTGCTATATCTGGTTGTTGAGGACCAGAAGAATAATGGAAATATGGGGAACATGTTTACCTTCTGACATTAGCAAAATAGATGTAGTTAAAAGACAGTATAAAAATATTAAATTTGCCATGTGTGGTGGCACATGCCTTTAATCCCAGCACTTGGGAGGCAGAGGTACGAGGATCCTTGTGAGTTCAAGGCCATCCTGAGACTACATAGTGAATTTCAGGTCAGCCTGGGCCAGAGTGAGACCATACCTCACACACACACACAAAAATTTGTAACATTGAACTTAAGTTGTCTAGTTATGTGATAAAACATTTATAAAAGATAGAATGTGGCTGGGTGTTGTGACACATGACTTTAATTCCAGCACTCAGGAGGCAGAGGTAGGAGGATCTCCATGATTTTGAGGCCATCCTGCAAATACAGAGTGAATTTCAGGTCAGCCTGGGCTACAGTGAGACCCTACCTTGAAAAACAACAACAACACAAATAGAAAGAGAGAGAGAGAGAGAGATTTTAAGTACAGAGAAACTGTGTTATCAGCCCTGGAGAGATTTTCATTTTTTTATTTTTTATTTTTATTTATTTATTTGAGAGCAACAGACACAGAGAGAGAGAAGCAGATACAGAGAGAGAGAATGGGCGTGCCAGGGCCTCCAGCCACTGCAAACGAACTCCAGATGCGTGCGCCCCCTTGTGCATCTGGCTAACGTGGGTCCTGGAGAATCGAGCCTCGAACCGGGGTCCTCAGGCTTCACAGGCAAGTGCTTAACTGCTAAGCCATCTCTCCAGCCCCCTGGAGAGATCTTTTATCAACAAAAATATGAATATAAACTGAACTTTGTTTAGTTCTAGTGCCTTAATGGGAGTCACCAGATTTCATAGCTGAACACTACTGCTAGAGGAGGTGAACTGCTAATCTTAAAGGAAGTTTTAGGAGGGCAACTTGTTATCTCAGGGGGCAATTATCAGTTAGCTAGAAATTTCCCTTGGAGAATAACAAACCTAAAACATCATTGGTCACAGTCAGATTGCACCACCATGTTAATTTGGCAGGCTCAGGAACAGGCCACAGTTGTGAGTGTCTGGAGGAAGCCTTGCCTAGAAATCTTGATTTTTCTTTTCTCTGCTCCTTGAGCAATTATGTACTGATGTTTTCTACCATAACAGTCAGAATCTTGTGATTCTCAGAAATGTCCTTAGTTTCTTGCAGGCCCTAAGGAGTGAGCAAAAGTTAACAGGCTTCATCTCCTCTCCATTTAATGCCCAGCCTTCTTAATAAAGCATTGTCAAGTACTTTATAGTTTCTTGGTGCAGTTGAGTCCCAGAGCTTCAAGTCTTATAGTCTCTATCTGCTAGAAAACCAAGAAGCCTTAGGGTCTAATCTACATTTTTGGGTCAGCTCTGGGTGGTCTTGGAGATAGAATAAGACCTGGACATAGAAGATCAGACTGTTTTTTTTTTTTTTTTTTCTTATAAAACAGGTCTAGCTCATAGATGATATTACCCACTTAGGGAGCCAAGCTTCCTTGTCTCCTAAAGGGTCTGTTGCCTGGAGTAAGGAAAACCAGGGTTATGCTGCAGTCTCAGGTAGGATGGAGTGGGTCCACAGTGGAGCTCAAATTGTAATATTAACAGATGAGTACCTAACATAAAAACAATTGACTCACAATTACCATCATCCTTCTCTGTGAAGGATTTATACACTGGAGGACTCAAACTTGAGTATGTGACAAATAATAATGATTTTTGTCATGAGACAGTAAACTCCCATTAGTTTAACTTTTATAATCTTTTTATTTCAATGCTCATTCCTTTTTGTTTGTTCTTGTTAACACAAAATTTAATAAGAAATGGGAAAATGTTTTTCAATTTTAAATTGAAGGACCAAGATAAACAGTAAGACTAGAAACCTAAAATTAACTTGTTTGACAGTCACTAAGAGCTGAAATATTTTAGTACAAGCAATAGCAAACAGTGAAAATACTGAATAGTTGAGTAGCTAAGTAAAGATAATAATATTAGCTACTATTTATTAGAGCCTATCATGGGATAAATTGTTTATAAGCATTCCACAAACACATGCTTCATTCTTTTTTTAAATTTTTTAACTTTTTTATTAACAACTTCCATGATTATACAAAATACCCCATGATGATACCCTCCCTCCCCCCACTTACCCCTTTGAAACTCCACTCTCCATCATACGCCCTCCCCATCTCAATCAGTCCCTCTTTTACTTTTGATGTCTTGATTTTTTCCTGTTCTTATGATGGTCTTAGGCAGATAGTATCAGGCACTGTGAGGCCATGGATATCCAGGCCATTTTGTGTCTGGATGGAGCATGTTGTATGGAGTCCTGACTTTCCTTTGGCTCTTACATTCTTTCCGCCACTTCTTCTGCATTAGACCTTGAGCCTTGGAAGGTGTGATAGAGATATTGCAGTACTGAACACTGCGGTCATTTCTTTCCATCACCATGATACCCTCTGAGTCGTCCCAAGGCCACTGCCATCTGAAAAGAGAAGATTCTCAACCAAAAGTGAGAGTAGCTTTAATACAAGGGTATGAACATTAACAGAAGTGCTTACTGGGCAGTTTGATAAGCATAGTATATACATTTAGCCAGACAACAGCAAACGTTACACCCCTAGGGCTCATGACTACTCCTGTTTTAAGTTTTCAATATCAGGGATGTATTCCCTTCCCATGGAGTGGGCCTCCAGTCCACTTAGAGGGCAGTTGGTTTTCCCCATAACAGACGTGCCACTATTGCACCCATTGGCTCATTTGGCCTGGCTGACCAATTATAAGGCTTGCAGGGTCCACTGATGAGTATCTTCACTGGTGATTTCTCTTTCTCCCATTGAACTGCGTGCAGAATGGCTTCTTCCAGCTTTCTGTCACACATGCTTCGTTCTTATACAACACTAATATCTCAAAGTCCTTAATATATGATCAGGATGTAGAAGAGTCTAGCATCTTCTCTATAGCTGCATGGCTGATAAAACCAAGCTGAGATTCAAATCCAAGTCTTGCAACTCCTTATCACTGAGATTTTAATTGCTGGAATATTCAATTTAAACACACCTCAATAAGGAAACACATGGCCTATAAAACTGGTTGCACTGCCTGCTTTCCTTAAGTACTCAAGCAATCATTGAATTTCTTTTTTTTTAAATTAATTATGGAATTTATTATATATTACAAATTGGCCATATCCCCATCAAGTAATACACTTATATCTCTCCACCCCACCCACACATCCATTCCACTGATGGCCCTCCTAAGTTGGGTTATTGGCATTTACTGTGGGGTCATGAATGCATGAGTCAGTCTCTGTGGGGGTGGGGTCAGTATCTCAGAGTACTCCTTCGCACCCTGTGCCACCTGTGGCTCTTACAATCATTCCATCCCCTCTTGTGTAATATTCCTTGAGCCTTGAAAGGCATATTATAATTCTCCCTTAGTGCTTAAGGGGGAGTTTGGTGAACATGATATATATATATGTTTAGCCAGACACCAACAGGTGTTAAACCCCTACAGTTCATGAGCTCCCCATCATAGACTTTTGGTGAGGTTTTCAGTATCAGGCATGTACCAGGCTCCCATGGAGCAGGGCTCCAGTCCAATTAATGAGAAGTTGGTTTCTCCCATAACATACATGCTTCTATTGCACTCATTGGCTCATTTGGCCTGGCTGGCCAAACTTAAGCCTTGCAGTGTCCACTGTTATTTATCTCCACTGATGACTTCTCTCTCTCTCATAGGGATGCATGCAGTGTAACTTTGTCCAGCTTTCTGTCAGCTGGTTTACAGTGAGGAGGTTTTCAGCTCAGTTCCAGCTTGATTTGTATGTCAGTCACCTTATAGCCCAAGCATATGGAGTCTTCTGCAGTAGGGTCTTACCATCTATTCCTGGTGGAAAACAAGGAGCTTTAGCAATGGCCTGTGATGTTTTAGGGAAGCAGGGATCTCCCTGGCCAACAACTCACTGGAAAGTATCCCATCTCAGGCACTGGAATTGTTCTAGTAAAAATCTAGGGCTTGCTTCTGGGTGCACTATTGTCCAAAAACATAGGCCTCCATATGGCTTATTCATGACCTCATAAATTTTGATTATCCATTCTCCCAACCTTTATTCTATTCCCTTGACCTTACTTAGGCTCTTCCATCCCCAGCAATCAGTTCATTTACTCACATATATACAATACCCTTCTCTTGAGTCCTCCCTTCTCTTCCCTCATAGCTCCTTTCTAGCTTACTGACCTCTGCTACCAACTTTTACTCCAACTCACATGCAAGTCTAAACATTTGTAGCTAGGATCCACATATGAGAGAGAACATGCAGTGCTTGGCTTTCTGGGCCTGGGTTACCTTAATAATCCTTTCCAGAGCCATCCATTTCCATGCAAACTTCATAACTTCAGTTTTCTTTATTGTTGAATAGAACTCCTTTGTATAAATGTACCACATCTTCATTATCCACTCATCAGTTTATGGACATCTATGCTGGTTCCATTTGCTAGCTATTATGAATAGAATGGCAATAAACGTGTATATGCAAGTATTTCTAAGGTAGTGTGATGAGTTCTTAGGATATATGCATAGGAGTAGGATAGCTGTGTCACATGGTAAATCTATTTTTAGTTGTCTCAGTAACATTCACAGTGATTTCCACAATGGCTGTACCATTTTACATTTCCACCAACAGTGTAAAAGGGTTCTCTTTATCCACATCCTTGCCAGCATTTATTGTCATTTTTTTCTTGATAATAACCATTCTGACAGGAGTGAGATAGAATCTAAAAGTAATTTTAATTTGCATTTCCCTGATGGCTGAGGATGTAGAATACTTTTTTGGATGTTTGTATGCCATCTATATTTCTTCTTTTGAGAACTCTCTATTTAGTTCCATTGCTGATTTTTTAATCAGTTTGTTTGACTTATTATTATTTAGTGTTTTGAGTTCTTTGTATATCCTGGATATTAATCCTCTGTCAGATGTATAGCTGGCAAAGATTTTCTCCCATTCTCTAGGTTGTCTCTTTGCTCTATTCACAGTGTCCTTTGCTACACAAAAGCCTTGTAATTTCATGAGGTCCCAGTGGTTGGTTATATATTTATATTTTATTATGAATTAATAATTAATAAGTTGATTATATTATATTATGTAATGTTATGTTATGTTATCTTTATATTTCCTGAGCCACTGGGGTTATATTCAGAAAGTCATTGCCTATGCCAATATGTTGAAAGTTTTCACCTCCTTTTTCCTCTAGCAATCTCGAAGTTTTGGGTCAGATAATTCTTGTGCATGGAGAGAGATAAGGATATATTTTTATCCTTCTACATATAGATATCCAGTTTTCTCAGCACCATTTGTTGAAGAGGCTGTCTTTTCCCCAATGAATATTTTTGGCATTTTGGTGGAAAATCAGATGGTTATAGCTGCCCAGCCTTACATCTGGGTCCTTTATTCAGCTTAATTGACCTACTTGTCAGTTTTTGTGCCAGTACCATGCTGTTTCTGTACCTATGGCTTAAAATCAGGTATAGTGATACCACCAGCCTTATTTTTGTTGCTGAAAATTGTTTTGGCTAGTCAAGGTTTTTTTGTACTTCCAGATAAATTTTAGGATTATTTAAAGTATTACCACAAAGAAAGCCATTGGAGTTTTGATGGGGATTGCATTGAATTTGTACATTGCTTTTGGTAAGATTGACATTTTCACAATATGCATTCTTCCAATCCAAGAACATGGGATATCTTTCCATTTTCTAATGTCATCTGCAATTTCAGAGTTGAGTATGTTAAAGTGTTCATTGTGGATCTCCTTCACTTCCTTGGTTAGGTTTATTCCAAGGTACTTTTTTTTTTTTTCGAGGCAATTGTGAATGGGAGTGGTTCTCTAATTTCATTTTCCTCATGATTTTTGTTAGTATATAGGAAGGCTCTTGATTTCTGTGTGTTTATGTTATATCCTGATGCTTCTTTATTTACAGAGAGTAAATGAGAGAGAAAGAGAGAGAGAGAGAGAGGGGGGGGGAGAGAGAGAGAGAGAGAGAGAGATTAATATGCCAGGGCCTCACACACTGAAATTGATGCTTGTGCCATCTACTGGGCATATGCAACCTTGCACTTGCCTTACCTTTGTGCACTTGGCTTATGTGGGATCTGGAGGGTCAAGCATGGGTCCTTGGGTTTCATAGGCAAGCACCTTAACCACTAAGGCAGATGGTAAGCTCCAGCTCTATATCCTGCTACTTTACCAAAAGTGTTTATCACTGCTAATATTTTGCTGTAAAGTCTTTGGGGGCTTTGAGACTACTGATATTAAGAGATATTATTGAATAGCTGGGCATGGTGGCACACGCCTTTAATCCCAGCATGCAGGAGGCAGAGGTAGGAGGATCGCCATGAGTTCAAGGCCACCCTGAGAGTACATTGTGAATTCCAGGTCAGCCTGGGCCAGAGTGAAACCCTACCTCAAAAAAAAAAAAAAAAAAAAAAGAGTTATTATTGAAAGGTGTGCCTTTATTCTTGTCCTTCCTCTTGTTTTGTAGTTCTTCCTTTTCCCCTTTGTTATATTTTATTAACTATTATTTGAGTATAGTTATCTTTTCCTGGTTCCTTATGTGTGTGCTTTTCTTTCTATTCTACATGAAGGATCCCTTCAAGTAATTTCATGTTGAACTGGTTTAGTAGTCATATATTCCTTTAGCCTCTTTTTGTTGTGGAATGTCCTTACTTCTCTGTCAATTTGGATGCATAGCTTTGCTGGATAAAGTAATTTTGCATGATAGTTGTTATCTTTCAGAATTTGGAATACATTATTCTAAGCCCTTCTGGCCTTTCAAGTTTGTGTTGAGTAATTTGCTGTTATCCTGATGGGCTTGCCTTTATATGTGACTTGCTTTTTCTCTCTACATGTTTTCAATATATTTTCTTTGGTTTGTGTATTTTGTAGTTTTATTATAATAGGATGGTAAGAGTTTCTTTCCTGATTTGTCTGTTTGATGTTCTGAAGGCTTCCTGTATCTATGCTGGCATCACTTTACCTACCTGGGTGAAGTTTTCTTCTATTATATTGAAAATAGCTGCTATGTCTTTGGAGTGACCCTAGGTGTTGAGTTTGCCTGCTGTTCACGTATTCTAGTATACTGGGTGGAACAATTTACTGTCAAATTCTAAAATTGAACTGAGCAGTATACGCATTCAATCCAAACCAGCACAGAGTATTTGTTTAGTAGTGGGGATTAAAACAAATAGATAATCTAATAAAGCCAAAGTCCCTAAGGGCATGTGTTGCCCCACACCTTTAATTCTGTTGACTGGGAGTTTGATATTTCTGAAATGGGTCCTGGTCAGCCTGGGGTTTAGTCAGACCTTGCCCTCCAAAAATGACAAAAGAAAATGACAATGGCCGTATGAATCTGGGAACATCAAAGGCAACAATTGTCAACCCCAAAATATAGCTTACTTGAAAATGGTAAAGGCCACCAAGAATATGTAACACATTACTTTCCCTGACAGGAAAAGGGAGTGTAGCACTTCCAGTACAGGTTTATGTACCTGCCTTTGTGTAAGTAGGCACTATTAGATTTTGGGATGGCTTCCATCCTCACCAATGCTGAGTGCCCACCTTGATTCCTCTCTGTAGTGCTGTGGATCTAGTTCTGGCTGATTTCCTCCTTTCTGGAAGATCAGAGTCTCTCCTCCTTCTCTGCTATGGTTGATAATAACTTATCTATCTTCACTTTTCAGTAGAAGAGTGTATTTTGCTATTTTGCCACTTACTTCCCTCCCTAGACTGCTTTGGTATGGCGAGGATGCCCCCCTTATTTTTAAATGTTTTTTTTATTGTTTTGTTTATTTTTATTTATTTATTTGAGAGTGAAAGAGAGACACACAGAGAAAAAGGCATACAGCTAGAGAGAATGGGTATGCCAGGACCTCCAGCTACTGCAATTGAACTCCAGATCCATGTGCACCCTTGTGCATCTGGCTTACATGGGTCCTGGGGAATCAAACCTTGAACCAGGGCCCTTAGGCTTCACATGCAAGCGCTTAACCACTAAGCCATATCTCCAGCTCCCAAATGTTTTTATTTTTATTCATGAGAAAGAGAGAGTGAAAGGGAGGGGAGAGGGAGAGAGAGAGAGAAAGAGAGGGAGAGAGGAAAAAAGAGACAATGGTTGTATGAGGGCTTCTAGACACTGTTAACAAATTCTAGGCATATGTGCCATCTTGTGCACCAGGATTTATATGGGTACTGCGGAACTGAACCTGGGTCCTTTGGCTTTGCAGGAAAGCATCTTAACTGTTAAGCCATCTCTCCATCCCAGCTTTCATTCTTTTAAAAAAAAATTATTTATTTATTTGCAGAGAGAGAGAGAGAGAATAGGCACATCATGGCTTCCAGTTGCTCCAACCAAACTCCAGATGCATGCGCCTCCTTGTGCATCTGGCTTATGTGGGTACTGGGGATATGAACCTGGGTCATTAGACTTTTCAGGCAAACACCAGCCCCCAATTTTCATTTTTAACCTCTTATTTATAACTCTATTATTTTAGAGCTTATATGGTATCTTAAACATCTGACTACTGTAACTATAGGTAAGACACTTCAATTCTCTTGTGTTCTATCAACAAACTGTAATCAAACAATCTGTTAGATTTTAAGTTATTATAATAAGCATTTAAGCCCATCTAAAATGTTGACAGTTTTGATGTTTGAATCTGTAAGGTAATCTAAAAGGCAGAATTGAAGTTCAGCATCTTGTTTATATTTAAGAACATCTTGTATACTGTTGTAGCAAGCATGAACAAGCACTTTCTGTTTTAAAACTGAAAACCTGTAAGCCTGTTTTAGTACCTTAACATCACATTAAGATATAACTATATACCTTTGTATATTTCTAGTAGCTTTAACCTTCTTTTTGCCTGAACTAGACTGTACAGAAACTTAATTTTTAAATAGAAATCTCTAACAGTCAATCTGATGTACATCACTTAGGGTTACTGTGATTATCATAAAGCAATCTTATGTCTCGTCATTCTCATTACTCATGACTACTGAAATAGATTAAGCATAGACAAAATGCCCAGCAGTCTATAACTAAATGCTGTGGTTTGTAAATAACAGATTCTTAGCATTACAACTTAGGGTTAACTCACTTTGACCTAATAATTGTGAATGGAGCTCCTCAAAAACTGAGAAAGTGCACATTATCAGAATATGGGGAAGTCTTCTGTGCCTCTCTAAGAACAAACATCACAATTGAATGAAGTTAGATTATTTCTTTTATAAATCTTAAATTAAGAGATATTTTCTCAACCATGTTTATAGATGCTCAATTCACAGTAGCTAAGAACTGGAATCAACCCAGATGGCCATCATTTGACAAATGATGTTGAAGAGGTGGTACATATGCATAATGGAATTGAGCTGTAAGGAAAAATAATATAGTGAAATTTGTAGGGAAATGGACAGACTTGGAATAGATCATACTAAGTGAACTTACACAAGCACAGAAAGACAAACACCACATGTTCTCCCTCATCCATGGTTCCTAAACTGGAACAGCTTGAGTTGCAGGCATATCTGACAGACAACTCAAGGGACAGATAAGAGGGATGGAAGGGTTTGGGGGGGGGGAATGGTTGGGAGGGGTGATATACACACAAAACCAAATCCAAAATTAATTGGTACCATTATAGAAACATTGAGGCATTGTCTGGTAAGAAGGTCTCTGGAAAGAGTGGGATAAAGCCTAACCCTAAGACATTTTGCTCTAGTTTGTAACTCCTAGTACCAGAAATTGGTTATAATCCATGTTTATCAGAGAAACCTACAAGATCCCCAAAACCAGACAGGCTCTGTCAAAGCACTCGATTACCCACCTGAGGTAAATGGTAAGACCCCATTGCCAAAGAGACCACATGCTATTAACACAGACCATCAAGAAATCTGGCTGAATCTGGAAGGAAACCAGTTCCTAGATGATTTCCATATAGTGCTGAAAAGTGCTACCTGAGCTTCTGGGGGAAAACAGACAAAAATATTATGAGCTACAGGGGACACTGCTATATGAAATCAACCATCCTGCCAAGATGTACACACCTGTGCAATAATAGCATACAGTCTAGGTGGGTAACCAATGGCTCTCTGATTGTCTATGAGATCCACTCAGTGAAACAGATCCCATAAATGGAACTGGGAATCAAGCCAGAATCCTATGGAGACTAAGATTATGGACTCCATTGAGAACCTTCCTCTAGTCTTTGTCCTAAAGTGAGGCTACACCCATCAAAATCTCTCTAAATTAACAATGCTTATTCCCTTTAACCTATCCTGACTTCACTCTCAATTGAAGAATCTGTTTTTCTTTTTCAGAAAGCAGAAAGAATATAAGACAACCAAAATCTACCAACAAGACAAGTAAAGATAGCTGACTCCCTGGCAGGAGATACACCACCCCTCGCATAGCTGCTAGGGCCCAGGTGAAACCACAGAGGAACTAGTGAGATGAGCAAGAGTGCTGCATGCATGGTGATCCTGACAACCAATGCCATGGTGAAGGAGACAGACACTGAGGACACTCAAAATTCACTAAAGCAGAAATCTACAACCTGCTGAGACCACAACACTAAAGTAGACTTAAAGCACACCCACCTCAGGGAATTTTGCATAAGAGGGGGTGGAAAGAATGTAAAAGCCACAGGGTGGTAAGGACTATCCAGGGACATTGTCCCCTTGTGGTGGATTGATTTAGGTGTCCCCATGAACTTAGGTGTTCTGAATGTTAGGTCCCCAGCTGATGGCAAATTGGGAATTAAAGTCTCCTGGAAGCCATGTATTGTTGGATGTGGAACTATGGGTGTTATTACCAGCTTCCTCTTGCCAGTGTTTGTCACACTATCCTGTTGCTGTTGCCCATCTGATGTTGGCCATGAGGTGATGTCCACCCTCTGCTCATGCCACCATTTTTCTGTCACCATGGAGTTTCCCCGTGAGTCTGTAAGCCAAAATAAATCCTTTTGTCCCACAAGATGCCCTTGGTCAGGTATTTTCTGCCAGCAATGGGAACCTGACTGCAACAGTAAAGTTGGTACTGAGAAGTGGGATCATTGCTGCTAGAAACCTGACTGTGTGGCATTTGACATTTTGGAATTGCTTGGCAGGAGGAATACAGATGACTTTGAAGTCTTGGCCTAAGAGATGGCTTGTGGTGCTGTTAAGTACAGCTTGATGGACCATTATGGTAAGAGATGAAAGACCTGAATGCAGTAAGAACTATGGACTGTGAGATTTGACTTATGAGGGTGAGAAAGCTTTGTCTGAACTGGGCTAGAGGTAGTTTGTGTGAGAGGCTTGCTGTTATGCCCATGTCCTGAGAACTTGTGCAGAATTTCATTGTGTAGAAATGGACTGGTGTGAGCAGAGGGATATGACACAGAAAAAAAAAAAAAAAAAAGAACTCTTTCATTGGAAACTTCTGCCCATTCAGATGCAATTGTATGAAAGATTACAACCTTTGAGATTGGGCCAGCTGACCTACATTGGGGAAACAGGAAGAATGGAGGCTCTTCTGAAGAGGTCTAAATGCTGAGGGACTGTCTTATTCTTCAAACTCTGCTTTATTCCTCCCTTGGATTAACAAGATAGTAGCCCACCTGGTACTATGGAGTATAATAAATGCAGGAAAGAGAGGGTCAATTGAATTTGCCACACAGTTTTGTATTTTGGAAATGGCTCTGCATAGTATAAAGCAGGGCTGCTGAATTATCTGTGTGGAGACCCAATGGAGCCATGAGGATGAACCATGGGTTGTAGCAGAGACCCAGTGGAGATACCAACACTATGGGATGACTGCCAAGAAGAACTGCCAGTACCAGATGAAGTTTTACAGGACTGTGAGTAGCCTAGCTGGAGGGGCAGAATTGGAACTCCTGAGACTCATCACTAGTTAGCATTGACTTGGAGACTTGTCATTGGTTAGGGTTGTTGGACATAGAGCGACAGAGTTTGACATTTGCTCTGTTTTTTTTTTTTTTTTTTTTTTTAATCTTGTATTGGTTGGATATTTCTTTACTCTTCCCAATGCCATCTTTTGGAGTGTGAATGTTTATATCTGTTCCATTATGGTTTTTTTTTTGGGGGGGGTGGTATTGTGCAGCTCTTTAAAAGACCTTGGATTATGACGATGTTTGGACATTACTGGGATTGATAAAAACTATAAGGACTTTTAAAATTGGACTCAATGCATCACATTTTACATTGTGTATGGTTATCAGTTTATGGGGGACAGGAGTGGAAGGTGATGGTTTGATTTAGGTATGCCCCATAAGCTCAAGGTGGTCTGAATGTTAGGTCCCCAGCTGATGGCAATTTGGGAGTTAAAGCCTTCTAGAGGCAGTGTATTGTTGGGGGAGAGGTTGTTGGTATTATAGCCAGCTTCCTCTTGTCAGTTGTTGGTAGTTTCCTGTTGCTGTTGCCCACCTGATGTTGGCCAAGAGGTGATGTCCACCCTCTACTCATGCCATCATTTCCCCCCTGCTATCATGGAGCTTCCCCTCAACTCTGTAAGCCAAAATAAAGCCCCCCCTTTTTCCCACAAGATGCTCTTGGTTGGGTATTTTCTGCCAACAATGTGAACTGACTGCAAGACCCTCCTACAATGACTGACTGCTGCTTTCACAACTCATAATCCCCAACTCCATGGTGAATGCCAGCAATCCCACTAAGGAGGGCCTTCATTGGAGTGAGGGCAGGGAGGAGGGAAATGATGATACCAACATATGATGTGTTCATACAAAGTTTCTACCTAATGAAAAATACCCTAAATTATGTAATTCAGCAATGATTATTTAGCAGGGTTATCTTGATAAAATAAAAATCAGGAACTGATAAATAAATCTTGATTTGTTATAATTTCACCAGTAGTTAAAAAGTTGACATAGAAACATTGCCAAGTTGATTAACATTTTTTTAAAACTTTTATTTATTTGAGAGCAACATACAGAGAGAGAAAGAGACAGAGAGAGGGGGGAGAGAGAGAATGGGTGTGCCAGGGCTTCCAGCCACTGCAAACGAACTCCAGATGCATGCACCCCCTTGTGCATCTGGCTAACATGGGTCCTGGGGAATCGAGCCTCGAACTGTGGTTCTTAGGCTTCACAAGAAGCGCTCAACCGCTAAGCCATCTATCCAGCCCTGATTAACATTTTGAAGCTAGCTTTAATAACTGCCATCATAGACAATCCACTATTAGTGAATTGAATTTTCACCCTAACATAAACAAATCTATTAACCTGTCAAAGGAAGTTGAATCTGAATTAAATTTGTGGCATCATGTAACAATTGAGATTACCTGTTCATGTGTTAAATTATAAAATTCTACCTTGATTCAAGTTTTAGTTAAATCTGCTTGTTGCTTACTTTTTATGCTCCATTGATTTGTCTCTCAAAAGTCTGAGAACCGCATTGTAACAAACTTTTAGTGATCATAGATGATAGAGAAAATATACATAGAGAAAACCAAAACTATATGCTGCATGTCATTCTAGTTTTCCATGTCACAGAAGCAAGTGGACATTTTGCCCAGAACAAGGTATGAGAAGACATTTAATCTGGCTTGCTGTCTGAGATCAGGGAGCACTCAACCCTTTTCAGAATGCTGCTTATCATGATTTTAAGTAGCATATGATGATTTATTAGTATAGTTTACATTATAGTGAGGTTAAAGACAAACAACAGAAAGAGGCATTATTTTAAATCAGTTTTGGTGAACCAATGAGTTTATTGGGGTTACTTACAGAGTACTGATGAGGGGTTACTTACAGGAGCATAGGTCACTCAAGAACAGCTTATCAAGATATTCTTAAGTTGACTTGCCTATTCGTCTAGGCCACCACCAAAATATAAGGCTATACCTTATGCTTTCTCTTACTCTTAGAATTTCTCTTCTTATCTACTTGTCACTACTGCTTTGTTCTTAAACTCTCTCACATCCTCTAGAATTCCTCTAAAGGTCATCACAAGAGGGTATCTTGCACACTTTGTCAGCCTTTCTTCCACTATCTCTCTTCATCTCTTGCCTTCCCTGAGGTCTGGCTGGTTCTGGAAGTCAGTGCTGTCCTTGCAGCCCTTTCAAGTACAGGCTGTTCATTGTCCACAATGTTTGAGGGCTTGGGTCTGAATCCAGTTTAATAATCTTCCCATCTCACTGTAGATTCCAGATGTCTATTTACTCCTCAACCTTTATGTAAAATTATTGCATCTTTAGATTGATGCTGTTATCATTCTAGGTGATATTTTCATACACATGAATCATCGTCAAGCATCTAACATGTTTGTTCTTGGATCCCATCATCTCTCTGAGCTTCTACTTCACTCTGTTTTCACATTTAATCTCAGTGTTATGCTCTGGGCCTTTTTGGTCATGGAAAACACCACTATCTGATTACTTCCACTACCTGGTATTCTGGCCCATATTCAGTTACCCAACACTGCAAACATAGAAGCTCACCCAGAATTTAATACTCAGAGGAAAGCATAAAGTTTAGGTACAACACTTGAGGTGTTACTGATCAAGAAGTAAAAATCTCATGTAATTAAAATTTTGCCCCAACTCCCAGATCCCTGCTTTGGAGGGTGAGGGCACATAGAGAGTATGCCAGAGTTCCTGGTTCATTCCTCACCTACCAGTTCTCTGGTCCTGGTACCCTGCTGCTGGTTTGGGGCTGCCTGAACACTGGGTACATGCTGTGGAAATAGTCCCCTTGCTCCACCTTCTTGATTGAAAAAGGCCCATGGGTCCTGAACTCCTGGATCCCCTGCTACTGAGGGTGTGTATGAGAAGTGAGTAGACCAGAGCTCTTGGTTCTTTCCCTACCTCCCAGTTCCCTGGTTCCCAGTACCCTGGCTTCTGGCATGGAGCAGAATGGTCCCTGCATGTATGCTGCAGAAGCAGGCCTTTTTCTCTGTCTTTCTGATTGACAAGCCTCTGGATCCCCAAATCCCTGTTCCTCTGAACCAGAGGGTGCATGGGCCACTGTGGGAACTGGCTTCTTGCCTCTGGCTTCCACAGCTTCGCTGCTCCCAGTTTACCAACCTCTGGTTCCCTTACGTTGAAGAGTGCATGCAAGTGGAGTAAGGAGTCCAGAGCTTCAAGTTCCCCACTTCTTAGTTCCCCAGTACTTTTGATGTATTTGCAATCTCCACAGTCTGCACATCTGCTGTTATAACCCCATCTGATACCAATACGGTTCACATTTAAAACAGAACATGCACTGCAGATCCTACAATGACAAATACTTGCTTCCTTCTCAATAAAATAAGATTTCCCTGAGATGGGTAGAACATAACACACACACACACACACACACACACACACACAAACAAACAATAAATGTCAGAAAACTGAGGGATCTCCAGCAAGGATGCCTAGATCCACAATGGAAGTCTACAATGAAATAATAGCAAAAACAACAGAAATTGAATCCAAAACTGAAAACACAACAATATATGTGACTCTAATCAAAAGAATTTCTGAACTTGAAGTAAAGGATAAAAAACCCAACCACTAGCTGGGTGTGGTGGTGCATGCCTTCAATCCCAGCACTCAGGAGGCAGAGGTAGGAGGATTGCCATGTGTCTGAGGCCACCCTGAGACTACATAGTGAATTCCAGGTCAGCCTGAGCTAGAGTGAGACCCTACATCGAAAAACAAAACAAACAAACAACAACAAAAAAAACCAACCAAACAAACAAACAAACAAAAACTATTGCATAAAGTAAATTGAGCAGAATTGTCTCTTAGAGCACTCAGTTCAATTAAGCACTAGGTTTAATTGAACAAAACTAGAGAGGCATTAATAAATGAATTAAAGGTGAGTCAACAAATAAGAGATTTCAATGACCAGCTAATTAAGCTTAATGAAGACATAATCAAATGCCAGAGTGAATTCCAGGAAGATCAAGAAAATCAGACCTCAACCTGAAATTGTACCTAAAAAAAGAAGAGAGAGAGACATGATTAAAAAAAAAAAAAAAAAAAAAAACAGAAAAAAATCATATAGAGCTTCTAAAAACTTTTCTGGAGTTCCTCACTAACAGAGTCACTCAAGTGGAGGACAGACCTCTAAGCTGGAAGACAAGACAAAAGAAATTGATTGGGAGTCCAAAAACTTTGCTAGGTTAAAAAAGTCATGTGAATAGAATACAAGGAAATTGTAGGATACCCTAAAATGACCAAACATCTGGATCATGGGTATACCAGAAGGGGAAGAAATCCAGGTAAGAGACATAGAGAACATATTCAACAAAATTATTGAAGAAAAATGTCACAACCTCACAAAAGAGAAGCCCATCCAGATACAAGAAGCTCACAGAACATCAAACAGGCAGAACCAAAGAAGAAACTCTCCAAGGCACATCATAGTTAAAACTCTTAATATTGAAAACAAAGACAGAGTGATAAAAGCAGAAAGAGCGAAACAACTCATTCCATACAAATGCAATCCCATCAGAATTACCTCAGGTTTCTCAATGGAAACCCTGAAAGCCAGAAGAGCCTGGAATGGACCACTTAAAAGTCTAAAAAACTATGGCTTCCAACCCAAACTGCTGTACCCAGTGAAAAATATCCTTCATAATATATGGTGAAAGGAAACAATTCCATGAAAAAATTCAGCTGTATGATTATATGAACCCAAAGCCAAACCTACAGAGAATACTTCAGGAAATACTCTATACAGAAGAGTAAAACAACCAATCTCAAGAGCCTTCAAGAAGATCATAATTAACAAAAGTAGAGCAGGCTCCAAAAACTGCAAAGCCCAAGAAAGCACCAAATCCCATAAAGCACCTCATCATGGCATGGATTAAATCGAACCTCACAGTAATAACCTTAAATATTAATGATCTTAACTCACCCATCAAAATATACAAGTTAACAGGGTGGATCAGAAAAAGGGACCTTTCTAGTTGATATCTTTAAGAAACCCACCTCACCACTAAAGACAGATACCTTGTCAGGGTGAAAAGATGGAAATGATATTCCAAGAAAATGGAAATAAGAAACAAGCACAGGTGTTGCTATATTAATATCTGATAAAATAGACATCAAACCAAAGGAATCAAAAAGGATACAGAAGGCAACTTCTTACTCATCAAGGAATAATCCAACATGAGAACATCATAGACATAAATCTATATGCACCAAACACAGGTACACCACAGTTTATAAAACAAAACATTCTTGACAGAAAACCAGAAATAAACATCAACACTATCATAGTTGGGGACTTCAATACTCCACTGTCATCAATAGACAGATCATATACCCAGATAATAAACAGAGAAATAATAGCACTTAACACCATTGATTAGACCTAATGGGATAGAAACATTCCACCCCAGTAATACAGACTGCACATTATTTTCAGCAGTACACAGAACCTTCTCCAAAATAGATCATATACTATGCTGTGGTAGTTTGATTCAGGTGTCCCCCATAAACTTAGGTGTTCTGGATGCTAGGGTCCCCAGATGATGGCAATTGGAAATTAAAGCCTCCTGGAGGCAGTGTATTGTTGGGGGCAGGTTTATGGGTATTATAGCCAGTTTCCCCATGCCAATGTTTGGCACACTCTCCTGTTCCTGTTGTCCACCTTATGTGGGCTGGGGGTGATGTCCACTCTCTGTTCATGCCATCATTTTCCCCTGCCATTGTGGAACTTCCCCTCAAGCCTGTAAGCCAGAATAAACCTGTTTTTCCCACAAGCTGCTCTTGGTTGGGTGATTTCTACCAGCAATGTGAACCTGACTGCAACATATGCCATATAGCATGTATCCATAAATTCAGGCAAATTGACATAACTTCCTGTACCATATCAGGTCACAATGCTTTAAAGCTATAAATTAACAACACGAAACAAATCAGATATAGCATCTGATCTTGGAGACTA
The DNA here is from genome assembly GCA_036346955.1 of Dipus sagitta. NCBI lineage: Eukaryota > Metazoa > Chordata > Mammalia > Rodentia > Dipodidae > Dipus > Dipus sagitta. Next base: position 42,939,035 of record CM070780.1, read on the forward strand.
AACAATACACTTCTAAAAAATAAATGGGTTGTGGAAGAAATCAGAAAAGAAATTGTAAAATTTCTAGAACTGAATTATAATGAAAATGCAACTTACCAAAACATGGAACATACTGAAGGCAGTATGAGAGGAAAATTCATGACACTAAATGCTTTCATAGCAAAAACAGACAGATCTCAAATTTATAACCTACCATACACCTGAAGGCACTGGGGAAAAAACCAAGAAAATTCAACCCTAAGAGCTCCAGATGAAAATAAATAATCAAGATCAGAACAGAAATTAATGAATTGGAAACTAAGAAAACAATTAATAAAATCAATGAAACCAAGAGCTGGTTATTTAAAAATGTAAACAGGATTGATAATCCTTTGGCCAATTTGATCAAACAAAAAAAAGGCAAGTCTCAAATTAATAAAATCAAAAATGAAAAAGGAGAGGTCACAACAGAAATCAGTGAAATTGGAAGAATTATCAGAACAAACTTACAAAACCTCTACTCCACAAAATTGGATAACCTAAAAGAAATGGATGAATTCCTAAACACATGCCATCTATGAAAACTAAACTCAGAGTACATTAATCTCTTAAATAAACTATCATATCCATTGTGAATGAAAAGGTAATCAAAAACCTCCCCCAAAAGAAAAGTCTAGGATCTGATGGCTTTTTGGCCAAATTTTATTGAAATTTCATTGAAGAACTTTTCTCAAACTCTTTCACATAATCAGAGAATAGGGAATTTCCCCCAACTCATTTAATGAAGCTAGCATCACACTAATACCAAAACAAGACAGATATATGACAAGACAAGAAAACTCTAGGCCTATATCCCTGATGCAAAGATCCTGAACAAAATCCTTTCCAACAAAATTCAATAAAACTCAAAAGCATTATCCACCTTGATCAAGCAGGATTCTTCCCAGGGATGCAGAGATGGTTCAACATATGATAAGCAGTCAGCATAATACACCACATTAATAAACTTAATCACAAGATCCACATGATTATTTCAATAGATGCAGAAAAGGTTGTTGATAAAATACAACATCACTTCATGATCAAACTGCTGAAGAAAATAAGCATGGAGGGCTTATATCTCAACATAATAAAAGGTATATTTACATAGGCACATACAGCCCAAATAATACTTAATGGGGAAAGATTGAAGGAGTTCCCATTGAGTTAGTGAACAAGATAGAGGTGTCCACTGTCACTCTCACCACTGCTCTTTACCATAGTAGTTCTCAGCACTCAAAAGTCACCTATAGCCAGTTGTAGTGGAGCACACCTTTAATCCCAGCACTTGGGAAGCAGAGGTAGGAGGATTGCCATGAGTTTGAGGCCACCATGAGACTACATAGTGAATTCCAGGTCAGCCTGAGCTAGAGTGAGACCCTACCTCAAAAAACCAAAACAAACAAACAAACAACAATAAAAAAAAACAAAAACAAGAAAAACCTCTGGATGTATCAACATACCCAAACCCAATAAAGCTATACTACAAAGCCATAGTAACAAAAATAGCATGGTACTGACATAAAGCAGACATATAGATCAATGAAACAGAACTGAAGACCCAGTCTTTAGGTCAAGTGGAGAGGATCAAATTTGCTCCAGTTTATAGCTAGGCCTGAGTTTCAGTTTCCCAGAGAGGCAGGCAAGATTTCTGGGAAAACTATGAACAAAAGGCTGTTAATCAACAGTGACCCTGACATGTGGCTGGGGAAGATAGCTTCCCAGGGACCTGAGTCAGTTCCTGCAATACCTCTAAACTATGACCAAAAAAAGGACTTGCCAATATAGCAGACTCCAGGGCTGAGTAAGTTCCTGCCTAGTCTCTGTAACATGTCTAAACATGCCCAAGGATGGTAAAATCTGGGCCACAGCCAATCAAAGGTGTACAAATGTAACTGCTGCTTGCTTAGCCAATCACCTTAGAAGATGACCTAATCCTCCTAGAATTGCCCTAGCTGTGCTTAAAAGGGACCTGCGTGCTCCTCTCTGGGTCACCATTTTGTATGAATGGTTGACCCCCACATGCTGGCTTATTCTCCAGAATAAATGCTCTTTGTTTTCACATACTATTTGAGTCCAGGTCTTTCTTCAGTGATTCTCAGACCCTTACAAAGTAACTACAGCTACTTGACAGTTAACAAAGGTGCCAATAATGTAGACTGGTGAAAAGACAGTGCTGGAGCCTGCCCACTGAAATGGTGTGAGCCTGATGGGGAGTGAGGATTAAAGAAAGACAGGAAAAAAGAGTGAAAGTAAGGACTCCAGTCCAAGACTGAAGTGCCATTTATTTCTCAGCAGTCCTTTTTAATATGTTCTTGCAAACAATTTGCCCATGTACAAAAATTACATGACCTTCATACAAGTTTCTATCAGAACAAATTCTTTCTGTTACAGACTTACACACCTCGACCACTTCTCAGTACAAAAGATTATTCCATGGTTGAGAAAGAAACAAACCCTCGGTTCCCAGCAATACAAGCATAAAGGTTCAAGGAATGGACAGCTCTTGCCAGTAACACTGGATATACACAATCTTTCTTACTTGCAGGTGCAAAAGTCTTATTGCCACACAGCCCAGTGCTATGGATTCAAGGCCAGCCCAGTGGCCCCCAACAGCTCCCCCCTTTTTTATTTTTTTATGGACCAGACCCTTCTGGACCTTGGTGCAGAAAGACTGTGCCTGTCTTAGGTTGTTCTCTCCAATATTTGGGCCTTGCCCATCATTGGTACATGAATTCCATCATTCATGCCCTATCTTAGGTTGACCTAACTCAAGAGAATATTACCTGTCTTTGACTACCAGCCTCTGCAGGAGCTTTAAGATAATGCCTCAGGAATCCAGTGTTGGGTCCATAGCTGTATCCAGTGCACTTCTGCATGGATGTCCATAAGGGATCTCAAAAGGCACTTAACAAGTATGGGCAGAAGGCACAGAATAAGCAAAAGACAAACACCTGTAGCAGCAAAGCTTCCTATCCAAGAAGTGAGAGAAGTCCATCCCAGCAATACAGACTTAAAAGTCATCAGCAGCTTTAGCTGCATCAAAAGTAAGATGGTTATTTTGCAAAGTCAAAATCTCTGAATGCAACTGAATCAGATCCAAGGAAATATCATTATGCCAAATACCTCTTAAATGCATTTTTCTTTTCCTAATGCTGTTGACTATCATTATATGTTTTAGAAGTAACACAAATCCATTGATAATCTGCATGACACTCCAAACAAGTTCTAATTTTCAACCCTAGTACCTCTTTACCCAAATGCATAACCACATTATACACAGCATCTATTTTTGTACCAATTTTCTATCTATATCTACTTGAGTTCCTAGAGCAATAGAAACATTTCTGGATAATTCATTAACAAAACATACAGTTTGAACTTCTTGTGACAAAGCAATCGCTGCAGTAGTAGCAGTAGGTAACCATGTAATAAAAGCTAGGATGCCTGCAACTACCAATCCTATCACTGTTTTTGTTCTACTTAAAGCATTCTCTACTTCCTGTAATACTTGTATTCCTTTGTCAGAATACCAAGGCCTCATTACATTAACAGGAATCATAAGAAATGCTGGTTGCTTAAAAATCATAATTCGACTATCAGAGGATGATTCTGAAACACAATTAGATAAAGTACAGTTATTACATGTGACATTGAACATTTCCTCAGTCCATGTAATATTTATGTCTCCCATTAACATAGCATAGGGTGAAGTAACACAAGCCATGACCCTTCCCTTCGGGAGGGATGAACTGTAATTCCTGGGGGAAGTGATGCTCACTCCTCCCATGGCCACAGCAACATTCCATAGGTAAGTCTGTTGGAATTCCTCATCAGACCACCAAAGTCCAGCAGAGAGTCCACCAGTCTAGTCATTTTTCCATTTACCACTCCCTTCTGCTCCAGGATTTCCTGACCAGTCCTTAACATGCCTTTCAGTTCCAGAGACATTACACATAATGTAAACAGTCCCACACACCAAGACTATAATTTCTCTATCTTCCCAAGTTGCTGGGTGTAAGATGGGTGGGTCAGGAACATAAGCCCAATACAGCTCACTGTGGATCATCAGGAGTTGAATCCACATCATCAGTAGTGGAGACATCATTCTTCTGATGTTCAATCCCCATGAACCGGACCAACCTCTCTGGCAGCCACCTGGCATTGTCAGCGTCCTGTGGGAAAACACAAATATGCCCTTGTCCCCATATTAATACCAGGTCGGGGCCATGCCATTGTCCATCAGTGGAGTCCTTCCATCTAACCTGAGCATAAGTGTCCAATGTTCTAGGATGCCATAATCTGTCTGCGGTGGAATGACTGGATGCATCCACATTTAAAAAATTTTAAATAAAGAGTACATGATTTAAAGCATTCTGTGGTGACTAAGGGTAATTGATTTTTTTAAAGCTCCATGAGCATGTTCAACAATTCTTTGTCCCTGAGGCTTATAAAGTATGCCTGTTTAGTGAACAATTGATAATTGTGCACAAAAGCACTGAAAAGGTTGACTAGGGTAACCTGTATCATTATCTGTCTTTATGATTAATGGTATACCTGCTACAGCAAAACATTTGATGCAATGTTCTATGACATGTTTAGTAGCTTCCCCAGTCTGTGCCATAGCCATCAGAAATCCTGAGTAAGTATCAATGGATACATGAACATATTTTAATTTTCCAAATTCAGGAATATGAGTTACATCCATCTGCCACAGATGATTTGGTTTCAATCCTCTAGGGTTCACTCCATACTGAGGAATTGAGTGATATTCAGGACAGGTATTACACTGTCACACAATTTGTCTAGCAGCTTCTCTAGTAATTTGAAACTGTTTTCTTAAACTTTGGCTATTTGATGATGTAAATTATGAGATCTTTGAGCTAATTCCAATTGAGATATGCCTATGATCTGTGTGGCTTTATCCGCCATATCATTTCCCAATGCTAAAGGACCTGGCAAGCCTGAATGAGCTCATATGTGGCTTACAAAACAAGGATGACAGCGAGCACGCATGCATCTTTGTATTTGACTAAACAAATATTGCACTTGAGTATTGGCAGTTTCAATATAAGAAACATTCTCAAGCACCTATAAAACTCTAGCAATATATTGACTAATAGTATACAAATTAAATGGGGTTGCAGCTAAAACATTAAATACTGTAGCTACAGCTCTAAGTTCCACTACTTGAGCTGACGCTGGGGGAGTAGAAAATGAATAAAACTGTTCTTGAATAACATATGCTGCTCTGCCATTAGAGGATCCATCTGTAAACACAACTAAAGCATCTTCAATGGGCTCTGCCCTGACTGTGCGGGGAAAAATAAAAGGATGAGAATTTGCAAATTGCAACAATTTGTCGTTAGGGTAATGATTATCTGTAATATTAGGATAATGTGTGAAAGCTATAGCCCAGGAGTCCACATTTTTTAAATTTTTTTAAAAAAATCATTTTATTTATTAATTAGATGCAGAGGAAGAGAGAGAGACAGACAGACAGACAGACAGACAATGGGCATGCCAGGGCCTCTAGCCACTGCAAACGTAGTCCAGATGCATGTGCCACGATGTGCATCTGGCTAATGTGGGACCTGGAGAATTGAACCTGGGTCCTTAGGCTTCACAGGCAAGTGCCTTAACTGCTAAGCCATCTCTCCAGCCCAGGAGTCCACATTTTGAAATAGCCAATCTACTTGTTGCTTTGTAAAAGGAACCCCTATAATAGCCAGCTCCTTTCCAAAATATTTTCTACACTTAAGCCATTTGAATTAAACAAGCTACCGCTTCATAATAAGGAGTCAACACTCTAGCAGGAGAAACAGGTAAATGTAGCCACAATAGAGGTCCTTCTTGCCATAAAACTGCAGTTGGAGTATGTTTAGTGGCCAGAACATATGCAGCCCATCCCTGAGAATAATTTATATATTGAATTTTTTGTTTTTCAATAGCATGCTCTATGAAGAATAATGCATTATGTCCCTGTACAGACTTTGGATCTGGATCTCCATTTAAAATGTCAAATAGAGGCTTTAATTCTCCAGTACTAATCTTTAAATGAGGTCTAAGCCAATTGATATCTCCCAAGAGCTTTTGACAATCATTTAAGGTTTGTGACCCATCTTTCCTGAGTTGGATTTTTTTGTGGGAATATGGTTTTTGGATATAATCTGTGTCCTAAACATGAATATGGTGGCTCAGTTTGAACCATTTTGGAGCTATAATTAATCCTTGCTCTTTTAAGTCCCCCTGTAAATGCGAGTAAGCTGTTAATAATAATCCCTCTTGTTTGAACACCAAGAGAATATCATCCATATAATGAATAATATATACCTGAGGATAAGCTGGTCTAGTCTTTGTTACAGCTTGAGCTACAAACTTTTGACACAAGGTGGGGCTGTTAGCCATACCCTGGGGCAGCACTTTGCAGTGATAATAGGTTCCTTAAAATTTTGTAGAAGGCACACTAAAGGCAAATCTCTTACAATCTTGAGGAGCAAGAAGAATAGTATAAAACAGTTTTTTAAATCCAATATAATTTTATAAGTATCTTTAGGAATAGCAGAAGGTGTAGGCAATCCTGGTTGCAAAGCTCCCATCAATTCCATTGTTTCACTTACCTTCCTAAGATCCTGTAATAACCTCCATTTTCCAGACTTCTTTTTTATAACAAAAATTGGAGAGTTCCAGGTGAATTTGAAGGGGCAGTATGACCGCATTCAAGCTGTTCCTGTACTAACTGCTCTGTGGCCTGAATTTTCTCAGCAGTAAGAGACCATTGATCCACCCACACAGGGTCCCCACTCTTCCAAGTTACGGGATCTGCAGGAGGTACAGGTTGTCCAATGACCCCCTCTAAAAATACCCCAAGCCTGCCCTTGGAGGCCTAGGTACTGGTGACATGGGTTCTAGCTGCCCTTGCCCATTCTTGCCCACACCTTGAGCCAGCAAGAGTCCCTGATGCAACATCTGATTGGAAACTGCATCACTAGGACTGTAAAGATAAACCACCATATAACTCATGACATCCCTTCCCCATAGGTTCACAGGCAAACGTGGGACAATAAATGGCTGAAAAGTTCCTTCATGCCCTTCCTCATCCCTCCACTGTAACAAATCACTGCTCTGTTCCAGGCTCTGAGTCTGTCCTATTCCCTGCAACTGTATCACAGAGAACTGTTTAGGCCAATTAGGAGGACACTGATCAGCTGTAAGCACTGAAACATCGGCTCCTTTATCTAATAAACCTTGAAACTTTCTACCATTAATATATAAAGTTAATTCTGGTCTGTGTAATCCAATGGCCTGGATCCAGTAAGCATTGGAAGAACCAAAACCTGTATCACCTCTTTCCCCCTTTACTAGCATTCTTAGTTTGTAATTGGGGGAGTAATATTAATTGTGCTAATCATTGTCCCCTATTAATTACTGATATTCCTCCAGTGGAATGGGTCATAACTTTAATTATGAGGGGAAACCCTCATAATCAGAATCAGTCACTCCGGGTGCCACTAAGAGCCCTTTCATGGTAGAGCTACTTCTCCCTAACAGTAGTCCAACAGATCCTTTAGGTAATGGCCCATAAACACCTGTTGGTAAGGCCTGCATTCCCATTTCTGGGGTTAATACTGTGAAGGTGGCAGAACTGATGTCCAGTCCTGTGCTGCCTGGGGTTGCTCTACAGAGGTCCTGAATAGATTGCTTTCTGGGGGGACAAAATTCTGTAGTGCTCCACAATATTGTTGTGGGGCCTGGAGCTGACCCCTCCTCCCATTTCCCTGCGGGAGAAGATTCCCCATATTGTCACGTTTAAATTTACATTCATTGGCCCAGTGTTTACCCCTTTTACATTTTGGGCACAACCCCGGTTCCTTTCTGGGTGATTCATTCTTTTGCTTCTAAGGACACTGTCTCACCTAATGTCCCATTTTACCATATCCAAACAACTCCCTGGGAAACAGTTAATTTTTCTCTCATTACCTTTCTGTTGCTGAAAAAGAACCTCCTTTACCGATTTCCCTTGAAGGGCAGCAACTAAAGCTAGTCCTTGTGTATAGGATGGACCTATGTCAGAACATAGTGTAATGTAATCAGATATGTTCCCCTTTATCCTAAATGGCCTCAAGGCGGCTTGACAAGCAGAGTTGGCATCCTCATAGGCTAATAATTTTACAAGTGCAAGTTCTGCTTCAGAATCTCCAGCCAATCTGCTAGCAGCTTGTAATAATCTGTCCACAAAGTATTGATATAATTCATCATGTCCTTGTCTAATTTTTGACAAATCTTCAGTTCCCCTCCCAATGGATGGAAGTTTATGCAAGCCTTTTTTAGCTTGTGCATTAACCTGAGCATAAGCACCTACATCAAACTGTAATTGATTCTCAAGTTCCCGATATGGTCCCTCTCTTGCCAACATATCAAAAATAATAGGTATCCTCTGAGCCCTGTTCACCTCAGGAGTGGCCTAACGGTTTTCCATATATTTTGTTTTCCACAATAAATAGTCTCCTCCTGACAAACATGCCTTTGCCACTTGCTTCCAGTCCCTAGGAGGGAGTGCCTCAAATGCCACAGAGACTATCATAGCAAGCGTGAAAGGAGCTGTAGGGCCATATTGTGCACAAGCTGCTTTTAATTCTTTCAGCTGCTTAAAAGGTATAGGGTTATGTGATCTTATTCTATTCCCTTGACCATCATATTGTTCAAAAATGGGATATACATTAAATCCCTGCAAATCTTCTCTTCTTTGCGCCACTCCTGCACAAGTGGCTTGCAGGGGCAAGACAGAAGGCCAAATCAAAGGTAAAGGATGAAACTCAACCACAGGTTTTGACACTACCGCTCTAAGGGGAGGTTTCATTACAGCAGGAGGATTGGGAGTAACAGGATGTTCTGGAGCACGCTTTCCCTGAAATTGCTGTACTTGTAAAGACAGTGATTCAACCATGCTTTGCAAGCGTTGCACCTCCTCTGAATATTTTTGTTTCTGCTCACTCTCAGATTTTGTAAAGACTATAAAAGGTGGAAAGTCCTCTTCTTGATGATGTTTTGCCGCCTCCTTCTCTAATTCTGCTTCCTCATCTGACTCTAAATGATCAAGACACCATTCTTCTTCTCTAAATAAAAGCTTAAATCTGGGCTCTGGCTCCTCAGATGGAGTGGAAGGCTTAGTTTCATTTTCTAAGTCTGTGCTGAGAAGCAGTCCTTCAGCTTTAACTGTGTTTGATTGAACTTTATCTCTTTAATGTCTAGGATCTAAACTATCTCTAACTAAAGCCCATAAGCTAAAAGTTTCTATTGGTACTTTACCCGGCCCATGGGCCTTATAATAATCTTGAAGCTTAGTCCCTACCCTTTGCCAAGTTTTTAAGTTGACAGTTCCTCCTTCAGGAAACCAAGGACAGAGGTTTTCTATAAATTCCAAGAAATTACTAAATTGCTGCTGACTACCTTTGGCTCCCTGAGCATGCAACATATTTTTAAGCATATGTACAAAAAGCATTCAAGTACTTCCCTGACCCATATTTACTTATATTACTCAACGCTCCCTTTTTCTTTTCCCTAAGCGCTCCTTTCCAATCCAGTGGTGTCCTTCACTTTGGATCCCTGTCTTCAGGCCCCATGTTGGGTGCCACCTGCCCGAGCCTGCTGGCTGAAACAGTTTGAGCCTGATGGGGAGTGAGGATTAAAGAAAGACAGTAGAAAAGAGTGAAAGTAAGGACTCCAGGATTGAAGCGCCATTTATTTCTCAGCAGTCCTTTTTAAAATGTTCTTGCAAAAAATTTGCCCATGTACAAAAATTCCATGATCTTCACACAAGTTTCTACCAGAACAAATTCTTTCTGTTACAAACTTATGCACCTCGACCACTTCTCAGTACAAAAGATTATTCCAAGGTTGGGAGAGAAACAAATCCTCTGTTCCCAGCAATACAAGCATAAAGGTTCAAGGAATGGTCAGCTCTTGCCAGTAACACTGAATATACACAATCTTGCTTACTTGCAGGTGCAAAAGTCTTGTTGCCATACAGCTCAATGCTACAGATTCAAAGCTAGCCCAATGCCCCCCAATAAGATAGCATCTTTAACAAGTTGTGCTGGACAAATTGGATCATCACATGTAGAAAAATGAAACTAAACCCACTCATCTCACCTTACAGGAAAATCAACTCCAAATGTATTAAAAACCTCAATATACATGAAAATCTTCAACTACTGGAAGAAAAAATAGGAGGCATTCTCCATAATATAGGACTGGGAAAGAACTTCCTGAACAATACCCCAGTAGCCCAGGAAACTAAGCAATTACTCAACCAATGGCTTCTCATAAAGCTAAGAAGCTTTTGCACAAACATACCATAAGCAGAGCCAATTACTCATACAATGGGAGAACATTTTTGCTAGCTATACTACAGATAGAGACTTAATATCTAGAATCTACAAAACTCAAAAAAAAAATAAACAATAAAAAATGAAACAACCCCACACAAAAAAAATAAGGTAGGAAACTGAATAGGGAGTCCTCAGAGGAAGAAATATAAGTGGATAATACACACTTAAGAGAGGGTTCAACATCCTTAACTACCAGGGAAATGCAAATTACAACTAAGAGATTCCACCTTACTCCAGTAAGGATGGCAATCATTAAAAAAATCAAATCAAAGAGTAAATATCATTCACTGTTGGTGGGAATGCAAGCTTGTACAACCACTATGGAAATATGGAGATTTCTGAAAAAGATGAATATAGAACTACCAACAGACCCAGTTATTCCCTTAGTGAACATTTGCCCTAAATGCTCCACATTTCATTACAGAGATATTTGCTTAACCATGTTTATAGCTGCTCAATTAATAACTAAGAACTGGAATCAACCCAGGTGCCCATTATTAGACAAATGGATAATAAGTTGTGGTACATATACACAATGAAACTCTACTCAGCAGTAAGAAAAAATGACATAATGAAATTTGTAGGAAAATAAATGGACTTAGAACTGATCATAGTCAGTGAACACACACAATCACAGAAAGACAAGCACCACATGTGCTCACTCATCTGCAGTTCCTAACCTGGAACAGCTTGAGTTGCTGGCATACTGGATACCAACTTGAGGCCTAGATAATAGGGTGTAAGAGTTTGAGTGGAGGGAAAAGGAGGTTGGGGGTGGGAAATAAATACAAAACCAAACCCAAAATGAACTGGTACCATAGAAACCTTTCTCTTTGAAGATAGACTAAAAGATTTAACCCTCAACAGGGGTATGGGAGGAGAGCTCAATAGAAGGGCCCTGGAGAGGGCAAGATGAAGCCTAACCTAGTGGCACATGCCTTTAATCCCAGCACTCAGGAGGCAGAGGTAGGAGGATCACTGTGAGTTTGAGGCCACCCTGAGACTACAAAGTGAATTCTAGGTCAGCCTGGGCCAAAGTGAAGCCCTACCTCAGAAAACCAAAAACAAAAAACCAAAAACAAAACAAACTACAAAATATTTGGCTCTGACCTGTGACTCCTAGTACCAGAAATCAGTGCTACCTACATTGAGCTGTTGTTCGGAGAGACTTATGAGGTCCCCAATACAATACAGGCTTCTGTCAATGCACTTGATTATGCACTTGAGGTAAATAGCGAGATTCTATTGCTGAAGATACAATATGCTGCTGACCCAGAACATGGAGAGACCTACCTGGGATCTGGAATAGAGCCAGTCCCCAGACAGCCTATCTAGTGCTGGAAAGAGCCACATATGCTACATGGGGAAGTGGCCAACAACAGTGTGAGCAATCAGGAGTATGATCTACTCAGAAGCAGCCAGCCTGACAAGAAGTATGCACCAGTGCAATGGTGGCACACAGCCTTGGGTAACCAATGGCTTTCTGATTGGCTAAGAGATCCACTCAGTGGGAAAGAACCCACATCTGGAACTGGGAACCAGATCTGAATCTGAAGGAGATAAAGATTATGTTCTCCAATGTCAAGCTCCCAGAAGTCTTTATCTAAAAGGGGGTCTACATCCATCAAATTCTCCCTAAATTAATAACCCCTATCCAATTTAACCTGTGCTGACTTCACTTTCCATTGGAGAATCTGTTTTTTGTAACAAGACCCAAGGGGATAAACCACCCATTGCATTTCAGCCAAGGTCCAGGTGAAACCACAGAGGAATTGGGGAGATGAACAAGAGTGCTGCTTCCATGATAAGCATGACAATCAATGCTATGGTGAAGGTGACAGTCACTGAGGATACTCACTACATACCTAATCAGAAATCCAGAGGCTCCTAAGTGTACATCACTGAAGTAAACTTAAAACACACCCACCAAGGCTCAGAGAATTTTGCAGAAGAAGGGTTGGAAAGATTGTAAGAGCTCCAAGTTGGGATGTCATGCCCAGAGGCATTGACTCCCCCCAGAATAACTGCTGCTCCTATAATGCATAACCTACAACCCCATGGGGAATACCAGAAACCTACTGAGGCAGCCCCTGAGGAATGGGGGCAGGGAGGAGGGAAAAGATGGAACCAATAAATGCTGTATCCATACAAATATGTTCTTAATAAAAAAATAAAAATAAGCAAAAAAATCAAAGCATAAATCCAGAGGCTACTGACACTCAACACTAAATTAGACTGCCAACAGGCATGCCATGGATCCCAGAACATTGTGGAAGAGGGCCAGAAGGATTGTAAGAGTTATAGACCATAGAGTGGGTAGGCATACCCTGAGGCACAGTTTCCCACTACCCTATAGGGACTGATTGAGTCCATCATGACCCCACACTGAATACTATAACCCCACTGAGGAGAGACCCCAGGTTAACAGGAGCTCGGGTGAGGGTATAAAATAGTATAACCTGTTATAATTTATATAATATAAAACAAGAAATTAAAAACAGAAGGAAGGTATATTTCACTTTACAGTTCAGGATTAAGGTCCATCATGGCAGGGAAAGCATGGCTGCAGGAGCATGAAGCAGCTGGTTACACTATGTCTACAGTCAGGATGTAGAGTGATGAATGCTTGTGCTCAGCTAGCTTTCTCCTTTTTTATCCAGCCTAGAACTGGAGCCCATGAAATGGTACCACTTACATTTAGGGTAGGTCTTCACACTTCAATTAACCTGACCTAGACAACCCCTCACAGTCATGGCCAGAGGCTCATTTCCTACATAATTCTCGATTTTGTCAAGTTGATAATCAATATAAACCATATATCACACACAGAGAGAAACATAGTTTCAAGAGGTCAAGTAGCAATTAGAAAGGCTGGAGAAAGGAGAATGGTAGAAATGAAATGTCAAAGAATACACATAAGAATACAAACTAAGTTGGGCATGGTGGCACATGCTTTTAATCCCAACACTCTGGAGGCTAAGGTAGGAGGATCATTGTCATGAGCTCTAGGCTAGCCTATGGCTGCAGAGTGAATTCCAGTTTAACCTGGGAAGCAAAACAAACAAAAAAATGTAAACTACATGAGGAATGAGGGTAGGATCTGTTTGTATTGTTCAATATGTATTTCTTTTTCTAGCACCCAGCATAGAGCCTGCACATTACATGCACTCAGTAAACATTTACTATATGTCACACAAATAACAGTAGCAAAGAGTCAGTGTGCCAAATTTGAAAACCTTGGGGCTGAAATAAATCTATGCAAATATTAGGACAATTCTATATTTTGGTGGTGGAAGAAGTATAAACAGTAGAGCTTTCTTTGAGGTTTGTGGTTCCTCCCAGCAAGACATTATTTGTTCCTCATCTCCTAAATTACCATCAAGAAGATTAACTTCATGTACATGGAAACTCTAAGTCAGCAGTGTTCACAAGCCAAAAATTTCAAGTAAATTGCACTGGATTCTATGTGTATAGATATTCTGTATTAAGAGCCATAAGGAATCTAGTTTTGAAAGCAGTACATACCCAGAATTCCTAGATAGAAAAGGTTATGAAGGAAGAGTGTGGGGCCACTGGTGGTATATTATTTGGTGTCTCCTCTTTTTCTTGACCTTTGGAGGCCTGAAGTCTTCACCAATTTTTAGGTTCCACCCAGAGATCATGTTCTCGTGGCCACATCTGTGGTTCATCCCTCCCATTCCTTTTGCAGCCTATTGCTGCTGTTTCATCTTTTGCAGTCTTCATTTCAGGAAAAGATGGGGAGGGCAGATGTTGAGATTAGTAAGTGAGTGTACTCTAAATGTGTGAATGTGATCTAGAAGACTGCCTGGTCTTTGAATGCTGGCTTCTACTTTTCAGGAGTCTACGCATGGATGGTCTCTTGAATGGATTGGGAAAGGCTGAGGAGGATTAAACAGAAAGAGCTGAATGGGATCCCAGCAACCATGGAAAAATCCCTAAAGGAAGACATAAAGTTAAACTGGGGCTCACTGCTTACTTGTATTGGGTGTGCAGGGACAGAGGAATGACTGAATGCAGTAACAAAACTGCTTTGAAGTCTGAGTCAACTTCTTTAGAAGTTCACTGAAAATTCTTTTCCTTCCACATCATGAAGAACTAACACAGAAGAGAATAGAAGGATGAGCCAAAGAACAATCTCTAAAAGCTACATCTATGGGTTGGAGTTTCTTTGGTGCCCTGATTTCTATTGAGATCCATAATGATTTTGATTATAGAGAGCAATTTTGTCACTCTCTGATGACTTCTTCCTAAACCATTTTGGAAGAGTACACTGTCTTTGTTTTTGTGGACAGCTGAACTTGGGTCCTTAGGCTTCACAGGAAAGCACCTCTCTCTGGCCCTAGAAATTATTTTAAATCAACAAATCGGGCTGACAAGATATCTTAGTCATTAAAACACTTGCCTGTGAAGCCTAAGGACTCAGACTTGATTCCCCAGTACCCATGTAAACCAGAGGCACAGGGTGGCACATGCATCTGGAGTTTGTTTGCAGTGGCTGGAGGCTCTGGCATGTTCATTCTCTATTTGTCTTTTCCTTTTTTTCTCTCTCTCCCTAATAATAAATAAATATTTTTTTAAAATCAACAAATAAAGTTGCTCAATCTTGTCCATTTTGCTTATTATGTAGCATGCAAATCACTGAGTTGAGCTTTGCAGAGTTTATTCATAAGACAGAAAATGTGGAGAAGATAGAGCAAGTTTCAAATGCCCTCTGAAGCAAGTTTCAGGGTATTCATAGGATGAAGAAGAATGGCTTACAGCCTGGGGAAAGGTTAAAAAAAATTGAAGAAAAGTAACCAAAAGAACAAAAATAAAAGTAGTCAGTACTCATGTATAATCTTCAGCACTGTTCATCAGATGCACATCCGGAAAATAGTGGCATGAACGTGCTGACAGGGGAGTTTTCAGCACTCTGATACAAGGGCCACTCACTTGAAAGCTCAATTGAAAAACCTGTGCTTCAGAAAAAGTGGCTTTAAACACTTTAGGAAGTAACTAGGACATATGTTAGTACCACAACCTGTACTTAGCACAGCCAGGGGAAGAGGAATAGTACATTGTTCAAAGACATTATCTCTGAAGTTGGGAGTGATTAAGCAAATGAAGATAGAGGGTTACCTTGGTTTTGTCTGAGTTGACCTGATGACAAAGCATCATTTACAAGCATACTGCTACTTGATGCTCCACAGGTGATACAAAGGAATAACCACATATGGAATGTATTCTGAAAAGAACGTAGCCTGCCATGCCCAGTTCATCACCTTCAGCTCTTTCAGTGAGAGTGGACAGGTTTCCATATATAATGAACCAAGCATGCAAGTCAGTATCTCTGACATGAAGAAATTTCAGGAGGTGAGGGGAATGCATGGTCATGTTTTGATTTTTCTTTAATTCTTTTCTATTAGCAAATTTACAGGTGAACGTACAGCTATCCAGTAAGCATGCCAGGATCAAAAGAACCACTGATCATAAACTGTATGTTGAATTCTTTCCAATCCACAAAATTGTGGCAAATAACAGTTCATGCAGCAAAAGCTAAATGATACTATTGTAATTTTACATTCTAGTAATTTTTTCATTTGGAATAGAGTTTCCCTATGTTGCTCAAGCTGCCATTGAACTCCTGAGTATAAGTGATATTTCTGTCACAGTCTCTTGAGTAGCTGGGAATGTAGGTACATACCATCATATTTACCTAAATTTCTTAGGGCTTTTTAAAGTACTGGAGATTTGATCTAGGGTCTTGTGCATGCTAGATAAGCCCTATATCACTGAACTATATCCCCAGCCCTTTTTACTTTGAGACAGGGTCTCATTAAATTTCTCAGGCTAGCCTGAATTCACAATCTTCTGTCCTCATCCTTCCAAGTAACTGGAATTATAGGCCTGTGCTACCAGACCCAACTTTCTCTAAAACCTTTTAGAGCTTAATTTATCTAGCTGCAGTAACAGGACAAGGATGAGTTCAGAAAATAAAAACAGTCATACAATGTAAGGCTGACTGCCAATTCAATTAAAGCTTTTGTTTGTGGAATAAAATAGACTCATTGATAATATTCTACTAGCTCCATGCTTCTGGGGCTAAACCACTAAACCAAACAGAGTTTACAGGAGGAATGGGATTTATTCAGGCTTACAGATCCAGTGGAAGTTACATAATGATGGAAGAAGTTGGCCCAAATCACAGATCAAAGAAGAAAGAAAAACTACCACCAGCAAGAGCAAAAAACTGGCAGTCAAAGAGCAGGGTACCCAGGCACAGCTCAAGCATTCTGGAGAACTTAGGCTGGAAATCAGATCTGGCCTTAATGGCACCACAGGGCTGGACCCCAGGATTCCCCATCCTCACAGTAACACCTCTTCCAGCCAGGCAGCTGGAGATAAGGTTTTAAATAAAAACATCTGAGTGTACTAGGGGACATACATTCAAATTATTACATAGAGATATTTTTTGTTTTATATTATGTCTAGTGCAAGGTCTAAAGTTGAAGTTGTTGAAAGATACTATTTCTGGCTCAAACTTTACTCTGGCTCTAACATGCTATCTGTCTTGTTTTGTTTAGGAGTGAATAGCATTTTTTGCCTTTTGGTTCAACAGCAGACTATTTTTTTCTGATTTTTTAAATAAATATATATATTTTTATTGACAACTTCTATACTTACAGACAACAAACCATGGTATTTCCCTCCCTTCCCATTTTCCCCTTCATAACTCTGCTCTCCATCATATCCCCTCCCTCTCTCCATTAGTCTTTCTTTTAATTTGATGTCATCATCTTTTTCTCCTATTATGAGGGTCTTGTATGGGTATTGGTAGGCACTGCAAGGTCTTGGATATCTAGGCCAAATGCTGTCTGGACAGTTGTATGTAAGGAGTGGTACCCTTTCTTTGGCTCTGACATTCTTTCCACCACCTCTTCTGCAATGGACCCTGAGGCTTGGAGGGTGTGAGATGTTTCATTGCTGGACACTCCTCCATCCCTTTTTCTCGCCACTACGTTGCCTTTTGGGTCATCCCAGTGGTCAACTCCATCTGAAAAGAGAAGCTTCTCTAACCAGAAGTGACATTAGCATTAATATATGAATATGAGCACTAAGTGTAGTGCTTTCAGGGCAATTTGGTGAGAATAATATATGCATTCATTCAGACAAGAGTAGGCTTTATACCCCTAAGGCTCATGACCTCCCCTGCCTTAGCCTTTTGATTAGGGTTTCAGGACCAGGCATGTATTCCTTCCCATAGAGTGGGACTACAGTCCAATTAGAGAGCAGTTGGCTTCTCCCAGAGCAGACATGCCACTATTGCACTCATTTAGTCATTTGGCTTGGCTGGCCAAACTTGAGATTTCCAGTGTCCACTGTTTTCACAGCTGATGACTTCTGTCTCCCATAACACTGCATATCGTGTGGCTTTTCCAGGTTTCATTTGGCTGGGCTACAGGGAGAAGGTTTTCTGTTCAGCACCAGTTTGATTTCTCAGTGGCTTTGCCACTCAGGCATATGAAGTCTTCAGAAATAGGGTCTTACTATCTCTTTCTCATGGGAAACCAATGGCCTTGGTAATAGCCTATAATGTTTTGGAGGCAACAGGGACCTCCCTGGCCAACAACTCACTGGAAGTTATCCCATCCCAGGCACTGAAAAATTTCTAGTAACAATTTATGGCTTCTGGGTGTGCCATTATTTGAGAAAGTAGATTTTCATATGCCTTATTCAGAAAATCTTGAATTAGGATTGACACTCTCCCCCCACACTTTTCTTTTATACTATCTCTTGCCCTGACCTTGCTTAGGCCTTTCTCCTGCCTGTAATCTGTTCTTCTACTTACATATATACAATACCATCCCCTTAAGACCTTCTCTCTCCTCCCTCCCTTACAGCCTTTTTCTACCTTATGGGCCTCTACTACTGATTATTGCTTCCAGATCACACACAAGTCTATGCATTTGTAGCTAAGATCCACATGAGAAAGAACATGCAACGTTTGGCTTTCTGGGCCTGGGTTACCTCACTTAGTATAATTCTTTCCAGATCCATCCATTTTCCTGCAAATTTCATTTTTCTTTACTGCAGAATGGAACTTCATTGTGTAAATGTACCACATCTTTATTATCCATTCATCTTTGGATGGACATCTAGGCTGGTTCCATTTCCTAGCTATTGTGAATGGAGCAGCAATAAACATGGTTGTGCAAGTATCTCTAAGGTAGTGAGAAGAGTCATTAGGATATATGCCTAGGAGTGCTATAGCTGTATCATATGGTAAATCTATTCTTAGCTGTCTCAAGAACCTCCACACTGATTTCCATAATGGCTGTGCCAGATTAATTACCCCCAACAGTGTAGAAGAGTTCCCCTTCTACCGCATTCTCGCCAACATTTATTATCATTTGTTTTCTTGATGGTAGCCATTCTGACAGGAGAGAGATGGAATCTCAAGGTAGTTTTAATTTCCATTTCTCTGATGGCCAAGGATATAGAACACTTTTTTTTAGATGTTTATATGTCATCTGCATTTCTTCTTATGAGAACTATTTAGTTCGATAGCCCATTTTTTAATTTTTTATTTCTTATTTTTCTATTTATTGAGTTCTTTGTATATTCTGCGATATTAATCATTTGTAAGATGTGTAGCTGGCAAAGATTTTCTCCCATTCTGTAGGTTGTCTATTTGTTCTATTCACAGTGTCCTTTGCTGTAGAATGCAATTTCAAGAGATGCCAGTGGTTGATTAGGGGTTTTATTTTCTGAGCAATTGGGGTTATATTCAGAAAGTCATTACCTATACCTGTATGTTGAAAGGTTTCCCCTACCTTCTCCTCTAGCAATTTCAGAGTTTCAGGTCTGATACTAAGGTCCCTGATCCATTTGGATTTGATTCTTGTGCAAGGATCTATTTTCATCTTTCTACATATAGATATCCAGTTTTCCCAGCACCACTTGTTCAAGAGGCTGTCTTTTCTCCAATGAATATTATTGGTGTTTTTGTCAAAAATCAGATGGATGGGCTGGAGAGATGGCTTAATGGTTAAACGCTTGCCTGTGAAGCCTAAGAAACCCAGTTTGAGGCTTCATTCCCCAGGACCCACGTTAGCCAGATGCCCAAGGGAGCGCATGCATCTGTAGTTCATTTGCAGTGGCTAAAGGCCCTGGTGCACCCATTCTCTCCCTCTCTCTCCCTCTTTCTCTCTCTGTCTGTCTCTCTCAAATAAATAAATAAAAATGAACAAAAATAAATTTAAAAAAAAAACAGAATGATGTAGCTGCCTGGATTAACATCTGGGTCCCCTATTCTGTTCCATTGATCTACATGTCTGTCTATGTACCAATACCATGCTGTTTTTGTTACTATGGCTTTGTAATACAGCTTAAAATCAGGTATGGTGATACCACCAGCCTTATTTTTGTTGTTCAAAATCACTTTGGCTATTCGAGGTTTTTGTGCTTCCAAATAAATTTAGGATTGTTTTCTCTATATCTGTGAAGAATGCCATTGGAGTTTTTTTGTTTTAATGGGAATTACATTAAATTTGTAGATTGCTTTTGTTAAGATTGACATTTCACACTATTGATTCTTACAATCCAAGAACATGGGATGTTGTTCCATTTCCTTGTGTTGTAGCAGACAGCTTCAGGTTCGCTGAGATGAACTTCCAGACCAGACACAGTTATGGAGGAAGGGATATTTATTGAAGCTTACAGATCCAGGGGAAGTTCCATAATGACAGAAGAAGCTGGCCTGCCTTCACAGGACCAAGCAGAGAGAGAGAGAAGTACAAGCCTAAAGGTCAAAAGCCACAGCACACTTCAGGAACTCCAGCTAGGCACACTTTGCATATCTTTAGATTGAAATCTGAAACCCACCACCATACCTTAAGATCCACCCAGTGACGCTGCCTCCAACCAGGTGGCTGCAGATGCAAACTACAAACAACAAAAACTGAATATATTGGGGGCCATCTATTCAAACTACCACATTCCACCCCTGGCCCCCAATATATTTATAACCATCACACATTGTAAATTGTACTCAGTTCAATTTCAAAGGACCCCACAGTCTGGACCAATTTAAGATATTAAGACCTGTAAAATCAAACAAGTTAAACAATTCTAACATATAAAGGCACAGAGTAAACATTTTCAACTGGTAGAAGGCATAGCAAGGAGACTAAAACAATGCAAACTCAACCACCATCAAACAAACATCAAACTTCTGCAGTTCAAGTTCAACATAACCAGAGACTGACAGCATCCATATTTTCCAATTCCACCCTTCCAGCTGGGCAGAGTAGCCAGGGAACACTTCCATCCCAGGCCAACAATGCACTCTATGGTAGCCCTTGCACAGTCCCGGTAAATACAAAACATCTTCAGGTCTTCTTGCAAACCACGGTCCATCTTCCAAAGGCTCTTTTAGCCTATCAGGGCATCAGGCCCTACCTCATGCCACATCTCAGCTGCAGCTCCTGGAACCGCGTGCAATTCACGACCACTCCTAGTATTTTTCACGCTTCTGAAACCAATACCAGGTGAGCAGGACACAGCTATACTCTTAATTCACAGACAAAATAAATCATAACCTTGAAAAGCAGGTTTGTTCTCCAGTCAACTCTTTCCAAAAGTGTTTGCATTTCTATGATAGTCTTTCCTCAGGCATCCTTTCCATGGTAAAGGAATTAGACCATCTTCCTTTAAGAATGCTAATGTGTTTGACAATAGCAGATTCAGTAACCTAAAACCAGTCTCAGTGCCTGTAATTTTAACTTGCTTGAGGTTTTCCAGCTTAAAATCTTAAATCTCTCAGTCCAATATCTCTAGCCAAGCACATCAGTCCATTACCAATTTAACCTTGATCAAACAGTCTGGGCCTGGGCAGCAGGACGCAGCCAGCCCTTATGCCAGTAGCCCAGCTCCAACAAAGTCCTCTGCAGTCTTTCCTTCCCCTTAGAAAGCTCATAAGCCAAGCCTTGAAGTTCAATGCTATCTGCACTTAACATTCTCAGACTCTCATCAGAATAGTCCATAAAACTTGGCTTACCACTCCAGACGACATCTTCAGTTGCAAGCACCAAGTCCATGCCTATTCCTCCAAAACAAAGGTTCCACAAGATCAACATCCACATAGTAAGGTTCATCTCACCCCACTCCTCGGTACCAAATTCTGTAGCCGACAGCTTCAGGTTCGCTGAGATGAACTTCCAGACCAGACACAGTTATGGAGGAAGGGATATTTATTGAAGCTTACAGATCCAGGGGAAGTTCCATAATGACAGAAGAAGCTGGCCTGCCTTCACAGGACCAAGCAGAGAGAGAGAGAAGTACAAGCCTAAAGGTCAAAAGCCACAGCACACTTCAGGAACTCCAGCTAGGCACACTTTGCATATCTTTAGATTGAAATCTGAAACCCACCACCATACCTTAAGATCCACCCAGTGACGCTGCCTCCAACCAGGTGGCTGCAGATGCAAACTACAAACAACAAAAACTGAATATATTGGGGGCCATCTATTCAAACTACCACATTCCATTTCCTTGTGTCTTCTGCAATTTCTTGCTTGAGTGTTTTAAAGTTCTCATTGTAGGGATTCTTCACTTCCTTGGTTAAGTTTATTCCAAGGTACTTTATTTATTTATTTATTTATTTATTTTGAGGCAGTTGTGAATGGGAGAGATGTCCTGATTTCATCCTCTGCCTGTTTGTTGTTAAGTGTAGAGAAAAGCTACTGATTTCTGTGTATTTATTTTGTATCCTGCTACATTGCTAAAAGTGTTTATCAGCTCTAACAGTTTGCTGGTAGAGTTTTTAAGGTCTTTTATGTATAGAATCATATCATCTGCAAATAGTGATAATTTGATCACTTCGTTTCCAATTTGTATCCCTTTTATGAATGTCTCTTGCCTTATTGCTATATCTAAGACTTCCAATACTATATTAAATAAAAGTGGGAACAGTTGGACACCCTTGTTTTGTACCTGAATTTAGTGGACAAGCTTAAAGTTTTTCACCATTTAGTACTATGTTGGCTGTAGGTTTGTCATAAATAGCTCATATTATGCTGAGATATGTTCCTTCTATTCTCAGTTTCTGTAATACTTTTACTATGAAAGGATGTTGGATTTTGTCGAATACCTTCTCTGCATCTCTTGAGATGATCATGTGATTTTTGTCAATCAGACCATTTATGTGATGTTTAAAGGAGTATTTATAACAATGGTAGGCAATATCCATTGAGGTTTTTTTTAGAAATTGCATTTTAAAAAATATTTAATTAATTAATTTATTTGAGAGAGATTAAAGGGGGGTGGAGAGAGAACTGGCACATCAGGGCCTCCAGCCACTGCAGATGAACTCCACATGCATGTGCTACTTGTACATCTGGCTGAGGTGGGTACTGAGGAATTGAGCCTCAAACGAGGGTCCTTGGGCTTCGCAGGCAACTGCTAAGCTATTTCTCCAGCCCCAAATTGTATTTTTCATCTTTGGGATATTAATTGTGCATTGTCTATTAATTGCAAGAATCTTATTTGTCAATCCTCATTTAATTGTCAGTTTTCACATATTTGTTTGTTAGTAGTACTATTATTTTAAAGTTTTTTTTTTTCTAATGGAAGCCAGACTATGACAGTGCTGCTTCTGAATATGGAAAAGCAGTTGTTGCTTTAAAAAATGCCAAAAAGGGCTGGAGAGATCGATTATCGGTTAAGCACTTGCCTGTGAAGCCTAAGGATCCTGGTTCAAGGCTCTATTCCCCAGGACCCACATTAGCCAGATGCACAAGGGGGCACACGTGTCTGGAGCTCGTTTGCAGTGGCTGGAGGCCCTGATGTGCCCATTCTCTCTCTCTCTCTCTCTCTCTCTATCTATCTATCTATCTCTATCTCTATCTCTCTGTCACTCTCAAATAAATAAAAACAAAAATATATGAAAAATATACATTATAGTTGTTTTTCTTTTTAAAAAAAAAAGCCAAACAGTTTGAGCAAGCAAAAGATGTCCGCCTGTGAGAAGCTATTGCCCATGAAAATAATAGGGCTCTTTTTCATGCTGCCAAAACTTATGAGCAAGCCAGTGTGATGTTGAAGGAATTACAGAAACTGCTCAAGGCTGCTCATCTGATTGAAAAAGCCAGCATGATGTACCTGGAGAATGGCACCCCTGATACAGCTGCCATGGCCTTGGAGTGAGGCAGGAAGCTTATAGAAAATATAAATCGAGAAAAGGCTGTACAGTTGTATCAACAAAGAGCTAATGTGTTTGAAAATGAAGAACACCTGTGGCAGACAGTTGACCTGCTGGGGAAAGTCTCAAAATTGCTGGTGCATGGATGTGGGTTTGATGAGGCTTCAGTTTCTATTCAGAAAGAAAAAAAATTTCAATTTCCGATCAGGATGGTGTCCGCCTAACTATGCTGCACCTCCAAGGAAAGCAAAGGCAAGATGTGGAGGGTTCATTAGGTCTTCTAGGGGTGAGAAGACTCTAATAAACCTCCAGTGGGAGGGTGCAGAGGATCAAAAGACAGGGAATCCACTCTCAGGTAGTCTACCAGTCCCCCAAACCCCTCAAGTAGCCGCCCTAGCCACAGTCCCAGCCTCAGGTCCCTCCGGCACTAACCCCATGCAAGGGGACCCAGGCCTGCAAGTCCACTCTCGTGAACACTGTCCCAGTCACCTCCACTTCTCACCCCCATGCATGGGCCCAGGCCAGCAGGCTAGCATTCCCCCAGGGTACCTCCCGGTGCAAACGCAGTCCCATTTGCCACTGCCCATGCATGGACCCAGATCAGTGGGCTAGCGTTACCCTAGGCGACCTCCAGGTGCAAACACAGTCCAACTCACTGCTGCCCCCCACCACTGGCAGGCTACCATCCCCCCAGGGAACCTCCAGGCACAAACACTGTCCCACTCACCACCATCTCCCACTACCATGCACAGATCCAGGCCAGTAGGCTAGCTTTCCCCAGGGGACGTCCACATGTGAACACAGTCCCACTTGCTGCCATCCCACACCTCCCTATGCGGACCCAGGTCAGCAGGCCAGTGTTCTCCCCTGCCACCACCAGGGTCCTCCACACACCACTGCCCCTCCTTGCACGGATCCAGGCCAGCAGGGTAGAGTTCCCCCTTCCCTAGGCTCTCCCA
The DNA here is from genome assembly GCA_036346955.1 of Dipus sagitta. Taxonomy (NCBI): domain Eukaryota; kingdom Metazoa; phylum Chordata; class Mammalia; order Rodentia; family Dipodidae; genus Dipus; species Dipus sagitta. Next base: position 42,963,604 of record CM070780.1, read on the forward strand.
TTACAAGGGACTTCCAACCCCTGCATATCACCTGACCCACAGGGTAGATTACAAGTTCCTCCTAAATTAAATGAGACTCCTACACTGTGATGGGCAGACCACAGCCTAAAAGAAATAACATGAAAAGTCAAATGCAAGTAAATCCAACAAGATTTCCCAGTCCCACAATGGATGTCTCTAATCAAAACATAGAAGAAACATTAGGATCAGAACCCCAAAATAAAGACTATGCAACCTTGATCAAGCAAATATCAGAACTTGCAGAAAAGCAACAAAGGGCTGATTCATATGAATGCAGTCCTTGGTAGATTAGACCTAATGCATAAAAACCAGGAAGGGATCCAAAGATGACCTGAAAGACAGGGTTGGGGGCGGGGAGAGGACTTCAATAATCAGCTAGTTAAACTCAATGAAGACATAAAGAAATGCAAGGATAAATTCCAAAGAGCATTAAGAAATTCAGAAAATGACGTAAAAAAAGAACTCAACAGAGGGATGGAAACTATATATAAAAAAGTAGTAGAAAATACAAACCAACTTGAAGAAGCCCAAAACTCTACAGAAGCTCTCAAGTACAGAGTCAGCAGTGTGAAGGATAGAAACTCAGACCTGGAAGACAAAACAGAACAGTTTGTGAGTCCAAACCTTTCAATACATTCAAAATTTTTGTGAACAGAACATGAAGGTACTGTGGGATACCCTTAAATGATGCAACATTCTGACCAAGGGAATACAAGAAGGGGAAAAAATTCAGACCAAAGGCATGGAGAACTTATTCAACAAAATTATTGAAGAAAACTTTCCCACTCTGTCAAAAGAAAGTCCCATCAAGTTACAAGAAGCTAGCAGAACTACAAACAGACTGAATCAAAGGAGAAATTCTCTAAGACATATTATCATTAAGATTCTAAACATCAAAAACAAAGAGAAAGTCCTAAAAACAGATAAGGAAAAATAACACATTATATATAAAGGAAACCCCATCAGAATTGCTTCAGACTTCTCAATGGAAACCCTAAAAGCCAGAAGGGCCTGAAAGGAACATTGCAAAGTCTAAGAGCCTATGGCTTCCAATCCAAACTACTCTACCCAGAAAAAGTATACCTTATAATAGATGGTAAGAGGGCCTGGAGAGATGGCTTAGTGGTTAAGCACTTGCCTGTGAAGCCTAAGGACCCAGGTTTGAGGCTCAACTCCCCATGACCCACGTTAGCCAAATGCACAAGGGGGCACATGGGTCTGGAGTTAGTTTGCAGTGGCTGGGGGCTCTGGCGCGCCCATTCTCTCTATGTGTCTCTCTCTCTGCCTCTTTCTCGCTCTGTCTGTCACTCTCAAATAAATAAATAAATAAAATAAACAAAAAATATTTAAAAATAGATGGTGAGAGAAAAACTTCCCACAATAAAACTGAGCTTTACAACTATATGAACACAAAGACAAATCTGCAGAGAGTACTTCAGGGAATTCTCCACACAGAAGAATCAAATAATCAACTTCAAGTGCCTACAAGAAGCAGATCACAATAACCAAACTCAGAGAAGACACAAAAAAGTACAAAGTCCAAGAAAACACCAAACCACATAAACCACAACAATATGGCAGGGATTAAATCAAACCTCACAGCCATTACCCTAAATACCAATGGCCTTATTACAAGAGACATAAGCTAACAGGGTGGATCAGAAAATTAGACCCCTCGGTCTGCTGTCTTCAAGAAACCCATCTAACCACTAATGACAGACACTCCTCAGGGTGAAAGAGTGGAAAATGATATTCCAAGCAAATGGGAATAAGAAACAAGCAAACATAGCTATACTTATATAAAACAGAGTTCAAACCAAAAGTAATCAAAAAAAGACAAAGAAGGCCACTTCCTACTTATCAAGGGAATGATCCAACAAGAGGATATCACAATCATCAATCTTTATGCATCAAACACAGATGAACCACAATTCATAAAACAAAACCTACTTGACAACAAAACAGAAATAACCACCAACACCATCATAGTTGGGGACTTCAACACTCCACTATCAACAATACATAGATCATCCAAACAGAAAATTAACAGGGAAGAGAGAGAGCTCAACAAAACCATAGATCAATTAGACCTAACAGACATCTACAGAACATTCTGCCCAAAATCCATAGACTACATTTTCTTCTCAGCAGCCCATGGAACCTTCTTGAAAATAGAACATATACTGGGTCATAAAACCTAACTCCATATATTTAGGAAGATTGACATAATTTCCTGCATAGTATCAGATCACAATGATGTATTGCCAGAAATTAACAACAAGAGATGTGCCAGGAATCCCATCAGCTACTGGAAACTGAGCAACATACTTTTAAACAATAAATGGTAGTGGATGAAATAAAAAATGAAATTGTGAAATTTTTAGAAATGAATGGGATACAATGAAGGCAGTCCTGAGGGGAAAATTCATAGCACTAAATGCCTTCGTAACAAACACAGAGAGATCCCAAATCAATAACCTAACCATCCACCTAAAGGAATTGGAAAAGCAAGAAGAATCCAAACAAAAAGCTCCAGAGAGAAAGAAATAATTGAGGTCAGAGCAGAAATTAATGAATTGGAAACTAATAAAATAATTAAGAAAATTGATGAAACAACAAGCTAGTTTTTTGAAAAAATAAACAAGATTGATAAACCCCTGACCAATTTGATCAAGCACAAAAAAAGAGACATTTCAGCTTCATGTGATCCCATTGGTTGAGTGACGGTTTAAGTTCATGAGCTACTGGGGTTTTGTTCAGGAAGTCTTTTTCCATTCCTATATCATGGAAAGTACTTCCTAAATTTTCCTCCAGTAGTTTAAGAGTTTCTTGTCGTATATTGAGATCTTTGATCCATTTGGACTTGAGTGTAGTGCATGGGCAAATGTGTGGATCTAGTTTCAGTTTCCTGCAAATAGTTATCCAGTTTGTCCAGCACCATTTGTTGAAGATGCTGTCTTTTTTCCAGCTCATATTGTTTGGGCCTTTATCGAATATCAAGTAGCTATAGTTGCTTGACCCAAAGTCCGGGTCCTCAAGTCTATTCCATTGATCTATAGTCCTGTTTTTATGCCAGTACCATGCTGTTTTTATTACTATGGCTTTGTAATATGGCTTTACATCAGGTATGGTGATGCCTCCAGAGGTATTTCTTTTGCTGAGGATATGTTTGGAAATGCGAGGCCTTCTGCCTTTCCATATGAAATTTGAGATCATTTTTTCTATCTCTGTGAAGAACAATGTAGGGATTTTAATTGGAATTGCATTAAATCTGTATATTACCTTTGGTAGGATTGTCATCTTCACAATGTTAATTCTGCCTATCCAGGAACATGGGAGGTCTTTCCATTTTCTCAAGTCGTCCTCAATTTCTTTTTTGAGTGTTTTTATGTTTTCGTTGTATAGATCTTTCACTTCCTTGGTTAACGTTATTCCAAGGTATTTTTTTTGTTGTTGTTGCAATTGAAAATGGGACTATGTCCCTTATTCCTTCTCTGTATCTTTGTCATTTGCATAAAGGAAGGCTACTGATTTTTGTGCATTGATTTTGTATCCTGCTACTTTGCTATAGGAGTTAATCACCTTCAGGAGTTTTGGGATGGAGTCTCTCAGGTCTCTTACATATATAATCATGTCATCAGCGAATAAAGCTAACTTAACTTCTTCCTTTCCAAATTGTATCCCATTTATTTCCTTCTCCTGTCTTACTGCTTGACCTAGGTCTTCCAGTACTATATTGAAAAGCAGAGGCCAGAGTGGACAACCTTGTCTTGTTCCTGATCTTAATGGGAATTCCTCCAGTCTCTCTCCATTAAGTATTATTTGGGCCTTCGGAGCTTCGTATATTGCCTTTATTAGGTTAAGATATGAACCAACCATGCCAATTATCTCCAATGTTTTGAACATGAAGTGATGTTGAATCTTGTCAAAGGCCTTTTCTGCATCTATCGAAATGATCATGTGGTTTTTATGTTTAACCTTGTTTATGTGGTGTATTACATTGACAGATTTCCGTATGTTGAACCACCCCTGTGTTCCTGGAATGAATCCCACTTGGTCAAGGTGGATAATGCTTTTGATGTGTTGTTGGATTCGGTTTGCAAGGATTTTGTTTAGGTTCTTTGCATCTAAATTCATCAGGGAAATAGGCCGGTAGTTTTCTTTTCTTGTGGCATCTCTGCCTGGTTTTGGAATTAGGGTGATGCTAGATTCATAAAAGGAGTTGGGTAGCTTTCCCTGTTCACCAGTTGTGTGGCACAGTTTGAGGAAGATTGGTTTGAGTTCTTCCATGAAGGGTTGATAGAATTAAGTAGAAATGAAAATGGAGAGATCAAAACAGATATAAGTGAAATTGGGAGAACCATCAGGACTTGCTTCAAAATCCTTGATTCATATGGTCTATCAAAATTAAATCAAGATGAGATAAACCATTTAAATAGACCTTTAACAAGTACAGAGATCCAACTAAAAAAAGTCCAGGCCCAGATGGGTTCACTGGTGAATTTTACCAGACCTTCATGGAGGAACTAACACCACTGCTTCTCAAACTTTTCCATAAAATAGAAAAGGAAGGAATTCTACTAAATTCCTTCTATAAAGCCACCATCACCCTCATACCGAAACCAGACAAAGACAGAAAAGAAAAGAAAATTACAGACAAATTTCTCATGAACACAGATGCAAAAATTCTGAACAAAATATTGGCAATCAGAATACAAGTATATATCAAAAGGATTATTCACCCTGACCAAGTTGGCTTTATCCCAGAGATGCAGGGGTGGTTCAACATATGCAAATCGATAAATGTAATACATCATATAAATGGCCGAAAGGACAAAAATCACATGATCATCTCATTAGATGCAGAAAAGGCATTTGAGAAAATCCAACATCCTTTCATGGTAAAAGTATTACAGAAACTGGGAATAGAAGGAACATATTTCAACATAATAAAAGCTTTTTATGACAAATCTACAGCCAACATAATACTAAATGGAGAAAAACTTTAAGCTTTTCCACTAAATTCAGGAACAAAACAATGGTATCCACTGTCCCCACTTTTATTTAATATAGTACTGAAAGTCTTAGATATAGCAATAAGGCAAGAGACATTCATAAAAGGGATACAAATTGGAAACGAAGAGATCAAATTATCACTATTTGCAGATGATATGGTTCTATACATAAAAGACCCTAAAACCTCTACCAGCAAACTGTTATAGCTGATAAATACTTTTGGCAACATAGCAGGATACAAAATAAATACACAGAAATCAGTAGCTTCCTATATACTAACGAAAAACATGTAGAGGATGAAGTCAGGGAATATCTCACATTTATAATTGCCTCAGGAAAAAAATAATAAAGTACCTTGGAATAAAATTAACCAAGGAAGTGAAGGATTTGTACAATGAGAACTTTAAAATACTCAAGCAAGAAATTGCAGAAGACACAAGGAAATGGAATGACATCCCATGTTCTTGGATTGGAATAATCTATAGTGTGAAAATGTCAATCTTACTAAAAGCAATCTATAAATTTAATGCAATCCCCATTAAAATTCCAATGGCATTCTTCACAGAAATAGAAAAAGCAATCCTAAAATTCATTTGGAACCACAAAACACCTCAAATAGCCAAAATGATTTTGAGCAACAAAAATAAGGCTGGTGGTACCACCATACCCAGTTTTAAGCTATATTACAAAGCCAAAGTAACAAAAACAGCATGGTATTGGCACAAAGAGAGAAATGTAGATCAACCGAACAGAATAAAGGACCCAGATGTAAGTCTGGGTAGCTATAGCCACCTGATATTCAACAAAATGCCAAAAATATTCACTGTAGAAAGGACAGCCTCTTTAACAAATGGTGCTGGAAAACCTGGACATGTATCTATAGAAGGATGAAAATAGATGCTTCTCTCTCTCTCCATGTACAAGAATTATGTCCAAATGGATTAAAGACCTTAATATCAGACCTGAAACTCTGAAATCATTAGAGGAAAAGGTAGGGAAAACCCTTCAACATATTGGCATAGGTAGTGACTTTCTGAATATAACCCAAATTGCTCAGAACATTAAAACCCCTAATCAACCACTGGGATCTCATGAAATTACAAAGCTTTTGTACAGCAAAGGACACTGTGAATAGAGCAAAGAGACAACCTACAGAATGAGAGAAAATATTTGCAGCTTCACATCTGACAGAGGATTAATATCCAGAATATACAAAGAACTCATAAAACAGAACAATAAGAAATCAAACAACCCAATTAGAAAATGGGCTATGCAACTAAATAGAGAATTCTCACAAGAAGAAATACAGATGGCATATAAATATCTAAAAAAGTGTTCTACATCCTTAGCCATAAGGGAAATGCAAATTGAAACTACCTCAAGATTTCATCTCTCTCCTGTCAGAATGGCTACCATTAAGAAAACAAATTACAATAAATGTTGCTGAGGATGCAGTCAACGGGGAACACTTCTACAATGTTGGTGTTAATGCAATCTGGTCCAGCGATTGTGGAAATCAGTGTGGAAATTCCTGAGACAGCTAAAAATAGATTTGCCATATGATCCAGCTATAGCACTCCTAGGCATATATCTTAAGGACTCATCTAACTACCTTAGAGACACTTGTACAACCATGTTTATTGCCGCTCTATTTACAATAGTTGGGAAATGGAACCTGCCTAGGTGTCCCTCAACTGATGAATGAATAAAGAAGACATGGTACATTTACACAAAGGAGTTCTACTCAGTGGTAAAGAAACATGAAGTTATGAAATTTGCAGAAAAATGAATGGATTTGGAAAGGATTATACTAAGTGAGGTAACCCAGGCACAGAAAACCAAACATGGCATGTTCTTTCTCATGTGGATCTTAGCTACAAATGCATAGACTTGTGTGTGATCTGGAAGCAATAATCAGTAGTAGAGGCCCATAAGGTAGAAAAAGGCTGTAAGGGAGGGAGGAGAGAGAAGGTCTTAAGGGGGTGGTATTGTATATATGTAAGTAAAAAAACAGACTACAGGGACGGAAAAGGCCTAAGTGAGGTCAGGGGAAGAGATTTCATAAAAGAAAGGTGGGTGGAGGGTCAATCAAAATTCAAGATATTCTGAATAAGCCATATGAAAATCTACTTTCTCAAATAATGGCACATCCAGAAGCCATAGATTGTTACTAGAAATTTTTCAGTGCCAGGGATGGGATACCTTCCAGTGAGTTATTGGCCAGAGAGTTCTCTATTGCTTCCAAAACATTATAGGCTATTGCCAAAGCCCTTGGTTTCTCATGAGAAAGAGATGGTAAGACCCTATTTCTGAAGACTTTACATGCCTGAGTGGCAAAGTCATTGAGAAATCAAGCTGGTGCTGAACAGAAAACCTTCTCCCTATAGCCTAGCCAACAAAAAGCTGTAAAAAGCTGAAGTGTATGCAGCCTTATGGGAGACAGAAGTCATCAGCAGTGAAAACAGTGGACACTCGGCACGTCAAGTTTGGCCAGACAGGTCAAACGACTGAATGAGTGCAATAGTGGCATGTCTGACCTTGGGGAAATCAACTGCTCTTTAATTGGACTGAAGACCCACTCTATGGGAGGGAATACCTGCCTGGTACTGAAAACCTAATCAAAAGCCTATGGGGAGGTCATGAGCCTTAGGGATATAAAGCCTGCTCTCGTCTGGATAAATGTATTTATTACTCTCACCAAATTGCCCTGAAAGCACTACACTTAGTGTTCATATTCATATATTAATGCTACTCTCACTTCTGATTAGAGAAGCTTCTCTTTCAGATGTCGATGACCCAAAAGGCAACATACTCTTGAGAAGAAGGGACGGAGGAGTGTCCAGCACTGAAATATCTCACACCCTCCAAGGCTCAGGTTCCACTGTGGAAGAGGTGGCAAAAAGAATGTAAGACCAAACAAAGGGTACCACTCCTTACATACAACTGCCTGGACAAAAATTGGCCTCGATATCCAAGATCTTGCAGTGCCTAGCAATACAAGACCCTCATGATAGGAGAAAAAGATGATGACATCAAATTAAAAGAGAGACTATTGGAGACATGGAGTGGATATGATGGAGAGCAGAGTTATGATGGGGAAAGTGGGGGCGAGGAGGGAAATATCATGGTTTGTTGTCTGTATGTATAGAAGTTGTCAACAAATACATATACATATATATATATATATATAATTTCTTTTAAAAACCCTCTACTCTACAAAACTGCATAATATGGAGGAAATGGATGAATTCCTGGACACATACCACCTACCAAAGCTAAACGCAGAGCAGATTAATCTTCTAAAGAAACGTATCACACCCATCGAGATTGAAAATGTAATAAAAAAAACCTCCCCAAAAAGAAGAGTCCAGGACCAGATGGCTTCTCAGGCAACACCCCAGGCTAAGCCCAATGGCACCACCCCCACAGCAGCGGCTGAGGAGGAGAAAGATGAGTACTCAGGAGGCCTGTGCTAGTGCTTTGCTTACAGAAGACGTGAGAAGAATCCTGACACACTGTCTTACAGAATTGAAGCTTGTTTTTGGATATCTCTGCTTCACTGAGATTATGTGTTGAATGCTAATAAAGACTGATTTTTAGTTGCCATTTCCCCCTAATCAGCCATCATATTACTACATGTGAAGCAGTTTTTTCTTTCCATCCTAAGAGAAGAAATTATTGGAAAATCTTTAATAGATGATCTCAAAATTGGTAAGCCAAATTCCAGACAAATTATATCCCAAACAATAGGGGCAACAGTTATGGTTTTTGTCTCTCTTGAGTTCTTGTACTTTATTGTTAGTTTTCTTTGTATTTTATTTAACATTACCACTACATGTGACATTGGTAAAAGTACTAGTTTTAAAAATTTGCTTAGCATTGAAAAAGAAATTCATCCCCTATAATATTAGACACATTTAAATTATTAAATCTTCTCAGAGACAAGATAGGCTGTTTTGAGCTTTAATGCTTGATTTAGCCAACAAAATGCTTTTGTTTAAGCCTTTATATGTGACTTCACAGAGTGTGGAGGAGCATATTAAAATGATTCTGTTAATGTCTTCTCTATAGTGTTGGTATTCCATCTTAAAAAGCAAAAATAAAACAGTATGGCTGTCTCCAAAACTACTTGACTCTTGACCAGATGGGAGCTAGTTTACCTGCATTTGAGAAACAAGATAGTGCTTCTATCCATCTAGTAATATGCATTTCTTACCTCCAAAGTAATTTGAGTCATTTAGAGTTGCAACCACCTGCTTATAACTTCACATGAGAAGGACTGTATAGCACCAAAAAAAAAAAAAAAAAAAAAAAAAAAAAAAAAAACCTGACAGGAAGAGTTGGTTTTTGAAGACATGCATTTAAAACACTGGGTTCCCACTCTTTCAGTACTTCACAGCTACTTCCTAAAATTTAGTTTGGAACATTCCTTTTTCTTCTGTGAAGGAGAACCTGCGAAGCAGCAGCCATGTGTGCCCCACAGGTGGTGCTGGCCAGAGTGCTTTCCTGGCATTATGCCCTGCTGGGGTCTATGTCCATGCCTTATATGAATATATCTGTTTAGTGTTGCCAGATTTCCTAAAAACACCAGGGTGAGCATGGTTGTGATACTGCTCCCAGTGTTAAGGGAGAGCTTAGACAGAGTAGCACCATTTGCCTGGAGTGCTTGAGTGGATGGTTATCACCATATAGCCTTTATCATAGGTCTGATGCAAATCACTAATACATGTTCTGTTTGCCCTCAAGTGACCACCATAGTTGTGCAGGTTCTGCAGGTAACCAGCTCATTTTCTTTTATTATACTGAGACTGTGAATAATCTGAATCAAGCTCTACTTAGTCATTTTTATTTAAAGAGAAATTATGTAACAAACATTCTGTCATTGTTGCATAAACCCTTTAGACACAACCAGAAACTTCTGGGGTCTTGTATTAGTGCCTATTTGAGATAATTAGAAATCTGAAACAGATTTGGCAGCTCAAAAACTTTGTTAGATTGTTTATAGACCTTGTCACTCACAGCCTTGGCTGAGGTGGGGGTAGTTTTACAGACTGTACCACAAAGAAGTGATGGTACATTCTGAGAAGCAGGGCAGCTCAGGTTTAACTGACATGCAGGGCTGTAGACAATTGCAACCCCCACCCCCAGGGCAATTTAAGAACAAGTGTGCAGGACTCATGAGAAGTTCTCTGATGTCAGGGTTGTATGTGCATCTAGTAAGGAACATTTATTCTACACATATACTTTTTATTTTTCCATGTGCATAAATGTCTTTTGTCCAGATGTGGAAAACTTTAGTGTTTACAGCAAGAAAACTTGTTTTTCAGAACTCTTGCATCCTCACTACCAAAGTGAAAGTGTGCATGGATAAACTTTAGTTATCTAGTACTAGTTTGTATCTAGTAAATGAAGTCATTTAACAGAGTGAATTTATTTGTGCATATTCAGATTTGTGTATGGAATCTGCTTTATCCTACTTTTTCAGCCGTCTGATAACTATAACCTTAAATATGTTGTTATGGAAAGGTAGATGGTTGTTTCTAGAGGAATGTAATTATGAAAGTAAAGGAAACTATATGAATGTAAAAAATCATTTAATGTATTTAAAGAATCTTTTTAAATTTGAACCTTCTGAGAATAATTTAGGTTTTTCAATATACTTCCTAACTATTTATATGGAGGCATATTTTGTACCTTTTCTGGTGTATAACTAAACCATATAAGTTAAGTTTTTGTTCTAATTATATCATTGTTTTAGTTTGTTCATATCTGGATGAGCAAATAAGATGTCATCCATGTAATGTATTGAAATAGCTTTTGGATACTTATCCCTAATACTTTGTAAAGGCTAATTGACATGATACTGGCAGAGTGTATGACTATTTAACATATCTTGAGGCAACACTTTTCATTGATATCTTTTTGTGGGTTGTTGATTATTAAGATGAGGTATAGTAAAGGCAAACTTTTCATAGTCTTTAGGTTGTAATGGAATGGTGAATAAACATTGAGATCTATCTATCAAGGCCCACCCATTAGGTATCATATTAGGCTGAGGTAACCCTAATTGTAATGACCCCATGAGTTGGATCACTTTATTGACCTTTAGTTGGAGAATCTGCTTCTCTTTTCCAGACAGGAGTTGTTCCTGAGGAAATAAATGACCCAGTGCACTCCACCCCAGCCCCAGCTGAAACCACAGAGGAATTGGGAAAATGAGCAAGAGCTCTTTTCTTAGTGAATCTGATATCAGCACAAGGGTAAAGAAGATAGACACTGAGGACACTCAACACCTACCAAACCAGAGATCCAGAAGCTCCTAAGCGCCCATCACTGAAGTAGAATTAAAATGCTCCCAGCCTGGCTCAAGGAATTTTGCAGAAGAGGGGGCAGAAAGATTGTTAGAGCCACAAGCTGGGACATTTTGCACAGAGATCGACTCTCCCTGCCCATAATGCATAACCCACACTCCCCATGGGATTGACCTGCATCCCCAATGAGGAAGGCCTCTGCAGAAAAGGCGCAAGGAGAAGCTGGGCGTGGTGGTGCATGCCTTTAATCCCAGCGCTCGGGAGGCAGAGGACCTCTGTGAGTTCGAGGCCACTCTGAGAATACTCAGTGAATTCCAGGTCAGCCTAGACTAGCATGAAACCCTACCTGGGAAAACCAAAAGGAAAAAAAAAAGAAAGAAAGAAAAGGGGCAAGGAGGAGGGAAAGGATGGTACCAATATGTGTTGTTTACATACAGAATATGTCCATATCTAATAAAAAAAAAGGCCTCTAAAAAAGTTCCAAACTCGTTTTTAGTGGGTAATATTTTCTCTGTCTCTAATTCATTTTCATGCCCATCTATAGATTTTTCATCTCCCGAATTAACTTTATGCATCTTTTGAGAACTTTTAGATTCAGACTATTGAGGCTCTAATGCCATGGTTTTGGTCTAAAGACCAAACCTTTAAAGGAATTGTGTATCGTTTCTGATGAACATGCCAGAGAGCTTGCATACTTTCAAATTAAGATAAGCCCTTCCTGATAGATGAAGCCAATAACAATATTCATGGATTAAAGTAAAAAGTTCATTAAAGTTAGATGTTTCACTTTCACTCCTGTGCTATGCCAGGACTCCTGCAGTATTTCTGTATATTCTCACTGTAGTGGGAATTCCCCATGACTCTGCACTTAATGCCAAATGTTCACTTACTTCAGAGTATACTTGCCCCTTTCAGGCTGCTTCTGCTGAAAAGAACCTTATTTCTTTTCACCCCATGTTGGGTGCCAAGATGAAGGTGCTTAGGTATGGAGCTGCAGAAGAAGAAACAGGTGCAGATGAGTTGGTGCAGAGGATCTGAAAGTCAAGAGCAGCTGGATACTCTCAACTTTCCAGAGTTTGTTTTTATTCACTTCATAAGATCATATCTGAACAATCATAGTGTGTCATGAATAAAATTGTAAAACAATACATTTTTGATTAGTTAGCTTGTTTAAATAGAAAACACTCTACACAAATACTAACAAAGTGATTATACTCAGAGTGACCTCAGTTCCAACAAGCTGTTCTTAAGAATAAACAAGAACGAGTTTCCCAAAGGCTTGCCTTCTGGTTACAAAGGGCTATGGAGACTTTTATGGTTCTGAATTGATAGCAGAAAATATATACTGGAAAGAGACTGAAAATATGAATATTTTGGAAATGCCTTTTTTCTGGGATTCAAAACTTACTCAACTTTAGAGATACAAACAAGGAATTTCATGTTTGTAAAGATTTGTGGGAGATCTTACCTGGGGCTCACCATTCATGTGACAGGAAAATACATATTAGTACCACACTCTTACCAACTAAGCTAAGTGGCCAGATTGGAATATACATATCGATTCAAAGCCCCATGAATATAGGATACAAGACTTTCTTTGTGTTCTAACATATGTCCATTTTAGAGAAAGTTTCATGGACTGTTGAGAGTGTGTATTTTATAGTATTTGGATGAAATATGTGTAGATGTCTCTTAAGTCCATTTGATCTATCTATAGTGTCATATAATTCTTGTCTTGCATCATTTTTTTTTTTCTGGATGAATGATCTGTTACTGTGAGTGGAATATTCAAGTCACTCACTATTTTTTCCCTTGGTTCTTCAAGATAAGCCATGCCCTAGCCCAAGCTGACCTGAAATTCACTATGCAGACTCAGGCTGGCCTTGAACTCACAGTGATCCTCCTACCTCAGCCTCCTGAGTGCTGGGACTAAAGGCGTGTACTACCATACCTGGGGAGAGAGAGTGGGAGAGAGAGAGAATGAATGGGCATGCCTGGTCCTCTAGCCTAGCCACTGCAAACAAACTCCAGATGTATGCTATACTTTGTGCATCTGTCTTTACATGGGTACTGGGTAATTGAACCTGGGTGGTTAGGTTTTGCAGGCAAGTGTCTTAACTGTTGACCCATCTCTCCAACCCATCACTATTTTTATACTGATGTGACTTTGTTCAGTAGTGTTTTGTTTTATGAAATTTTGACTTCTAATATTTGGTGTATAAATATATATGGTTAGAAATGTTACATCTTCTTGATAGACTGGATTATTCCCTTATTTAGTATGAACTAATTTTTTTTATTGCTTCTGACTAATTTTTGTTTGAACTCTGCTTGGCCAGATATTAGTATAGACATCTCTATTTGCTGTCCATTGCTTGAGATACCTTTTTCCATCTTTCAATCCTAATGCCATGTTTGTCTTTGCCACTTAGGTGTGTTTCTTGCAAGCAACAAATATTTGTCTTTTTCTTTTATCTATTTTCTTTTTATTGTTCTATTTTTGAGGTAGGCTTGCACTTAAGCCCAGGTGGACCTGGAACTCACTTTGTAGCTCAAGATGGCCTCAGACTCACTGAAATCTTCTTACTTCAGTCTTCTGAGTACTGGGATTAAAGGCATGAGCTACTGCACCTAGCTTGTATTCTGCTTTTAAATTCAATCTATTAGTCTGTTTCTTTATATTGAAGAATTGACACCATTAATATATTTATTATTGAAAGGGGCGTGTGTGTGTGTGTGTGTGTGTGTGTGTATGTGATGGTTAATTTGATTATTAAGTTGACTGTATCTGGAATTAACTAAGACCTGCTTATCAGGTCTGTGGGGGTAATTTCCAAGAAGGATTAACTGAGGGGAAAAGACCATCCTCCTGAGTAGGCAGCACCTTCCTGTGATGGCCCAGATATAACAAGGCCCAAGTACAAAGCAGTGATGTTTGTCTGCTTGCCTTCACATCTTGCTGTTGACTGTGTCTATCCCTTGGCTGCTGCTGCTACTGTGCTCACTCACACCAATTTTTGTCACTTCCAACATGGGCTGAACAGTAGCAGTGCTTCAAGAATTCCCAGCATCTTGTGGACTAGACACTAGGATGGCTAGGGAGGGAGGGGAGGGCATCGAAGGGGTGGGAAACACAAATCTAGGCCCAAACGGCAATGGTACCATAAAATTCTACTTCCAAAAAGGCAGACCAAATGGCTGAACCTTCACCAGGCCCTTACAGGAAACACCTGAACCACAAGACACTGGAGAGGGTAGGATCAAGACTAACCTTAATCTTCTACATCTTCCCTCCCTCCCTCACCCTCTCCCTCTCTCTCTCTCTCTCTCTCTCTCTCTCTCTCTTCTCTCTAACTCTTGTATATTAGTTATCTTTTTCCTCATTTTCTTAGTGGGCACTGACCTGTAACTCCCAGTACCAGCATGGGGCTGTCATCCACAATGAGCTTTTGATCAGAGAGACCTACAAGGTTTCCTAAAAGAATGACAGATTTCTGTCAGAGTACTTGATGACCCACCAAAGGCTAGTGGTAAGACCCTACTGCTGAAGACACCTTATGTGGTTGACATGCAAAATGGAATGGCATGGCTGGAAGTTGGAAGACAGTCAGTCCCCAGACAGTCAGCGCATCTAGTGCCAGAAGGTGCTACATGGGCGACTGGGGGAAAATGACCAATATGTGTCGAAGCAACGCATGGTCTAACCTACTTAGCAGCAAATAACTTGTTGTGATGCCCACACAAGTGCAATAGTGGCACACAGCCATGGTGGGGAACCAACTGCTCTCAATTTGGCTAATTGATCCCCTCAGTGGTACAGGACCCATAGCTGGAGCTGGGAAACAAGTCAGAACCATATCCAAACATAAGCCCACACTGTCCAATATCAGGCTACCATCAATCATGGGCTACAAGAGGGCCTATACCTATTAAATTCTCTATTAAAAAAAGTAAGGGTTATCTATCTCATTTGTCCTGATGCTAACTTACTCTCCATTGGAGAATCTGCTTCTCTTTTTCAGATAGATGTAGATCCTAAGGAGAGAGCCACTCCATCATACCTCAAAAAGGCCCAGGCTGAAACTAAGAAAAATTGGCGAAACAAGCAAGGGTGCCGTTTTCCTGGTGAACCGGATACCAGCACAAGGGGGAAGGAGATCAACACAGAGAAAAATCAACTCCTACCAAACCAGAGAGCCAGAGCCTCAGAGGCCCCCAACACC
The DNA here is from genome assembly GCA_036346955.1 of Dipus sagitta. NCBI lineage: Eukaryota > Metazoa > Chordata > Mammalia > Rodentia > Dipodidae > Dipus > Dipus sagitta. The sequence goes on from CM070780.1 coordinate 42,979,175, forward strand.
TCATCACTGAAGCAGACCAAAAATGAACCCAACATGGCTCAGGGAAATTTTGCGGAAGAGGGGGCGGAAAGAATGTCAGAGCCAAATGTTGGGTCCTGATATGCAGAGACATTTATCTTACCCATAACTGTGGGCTAACTCCACAATGCATGGCCCATATACCTCAACAAGGAGGGGCCAAGGGGAGGGGGTAGGTCACGGAGGAGCCTAATAATGGTAGCAAACTGACTGTATTTGCTGAATACAAAACTATTTAACAACAACAACAACAACAACAAAAAAGAATTCCTAGCCCTTCAATGCCAAATGGGGATTGTTGAGGCATCCAATCTAGTAGATTGATCAGCCACTGTGTTCTCAGCCTTTCCATCAAGCAGATGAACATTACTGGACTACTCAGCCTCTATCATGTAAGCTGATCTAATAAATCTCCATCTACAATATATAGCCATTTTATCAGTTCGGTTCCTCAATAGAACCCCAGCTAATACAGAATGTGTTAATACTCTCATGTTGTTCTTTTAAAATGTTTTATACTTTCTTATTCATCACTTGTTTATCTTTTGTTCTAGTAAAGTTTATTCTTTCCTGTGACCTCATTGGTATATTGCTTTTTAGTGTGTAGCATTTCTTCAGGTATTTTCTGTAGTGCTGACTTAATGGTCATTAATTCTTTTTTTTTCTGGCTCAGTTTTTATTATTTATTTATGTCTTTTTAAAAATGGGCACATTGTACTTGTGCATATTTATGTGATATAGTGTGTTGTTTGGTATAGGCATGCATTGACATTATATAAATAGCCAAATAAGGGTAACTAGCAGGTCTATATCTTTATACATTCATCATGAATTCTTTACACCTTAAGTGTATGAAGAAATTGTTTTCTTTTTCCTTTACTAGAAATCTTTACTAGATTTAGTAATCTGATTTGGCTGTTATTGTTGAAATTTCCAGGGTTTGAAATATATTATTCCACACCCTATGGATTTTGAAATTTATGTTGAGAAACATGCTGTTTTTATTTTCTGGTGTATTTGCCTTTACAAGTGAATTGATATTTCCTTTTTGTTTTAAATAGTCATTGACTTTTATTTAAGATAGAATGACAGAGAGAGAGAGAGAGAAAGAGAGAGAGAGAATTGGTGCATCAGGGCCTCAGCCACTGAAATCAAGCTCCAGATACTTGCACCACCTAGTAGGCATGTGTGGCCTTGCACTTGCCTCAACTTTGTGCATTTGGCTTTGTGGGAGAGTCAAACATGGGTCCTTAGGCTTTGAAGGCAAGCCCCTTAACTGCTAGGCTATCTCTCCAGCCCTGATATTTTCTTTGTATAAGTACTTGCTATGAGTGGAGCTGAGTGAAAGGGGAGCCTTGGCTTCTGCTGCAGTCCCAGTGTTGGCATATGGGGGATAGTGTCTGGTGCTCCCATAGATCTCAGCTGGCCCCTGTCCTCTGCTTCAGATTCTTCTGATACTTTAAGGTGAGTGTGTGTGTGTGTGTGTGTGGAGAAGCCCTTCCTGGTAGTCTGTGCCATTTAATTCAGTTGGGAGAATTATAACCTGAACCCTCACTGGAATTGCTTATAGCTTCATTAAGGCACTAAGCTTTTATATTTTATTTTTTAACTTTTTTATTGATAACTTCCATAATTACAGAAATAAACCATGGTAATTCCCTCCCCTCCCCACTTTCTGCTTCACAAATCCACTCTCCATCCTATTGCCTCCCTCTTTCCATTAGTCTCTCTTTTGTTTTGATGTCATCATCTTTTCCTCCTAATATGAGGGTCTTGTGAAGGTATTGCTAGGCACTCTAAGGTCATGGATATTGAGGCCAATTTCTGTCTGAATGATTGCATTTTAAGCAGTCCTACCCTTCCTTTGGATCTTACATTCTTTCTGCCACCTCTTCTGTAATGGACCCTGAGCCTTGGAAGATATGATAGAGATATTTCAGTGCTGAATACTACTTTGTCACTTCTTCTCAGCACTATGGTGCCTTTTGGGTCATCCCAGTAATCACCACCATCTGAAAAGAGAAGCTTCTCTAACCAGAAGTGGAGTAGCATTAATATATGGGTATGAACATTAAGCAAAGTGCTTACAGGGCAGTTTGGTGAGAATAATATATGCATCTAGCCAGACAAGAGCAGGTGTTACACTCCTAGGGCTTATGACCTCCCCTGCCATAGGCTTTTGATTAAGTTTTCAGTACCAGGCATGGAGCATGCCTCCAGTTCAAGTAGAGAGTGGTTAGTTTTCCCCATAACGGACATGTCACTGTTGCACCTGGATGGCAAAACTTAAGGCTTGCAGTGTCCATTGTTTTCACCACTGATGACTTCCATCTCCCATAGGGCTGCATTCACTGAAGCTTTTTCCAGCTTTCCATCAGCTGGTCTACAGGGAGGAGGTTTCCAACTCACCTCCAGTTTGATGTCTCAGTGACCCTGTAGCCCAGGCACGTGGAGTCTTCATCATTTGGGTATCACTATCTATGTTTGGTGGGAAACCAAAAGCCTTGGTAATGTAGGTGCTGAGCTTCTCTTAAATTTGTCAGGTTCAGAAATAGAGGACTGAGTAGGCAACTTTCTTAGACAAAGGAGGTTTTATTTTATGTCACTGGCAGAGTGGTATGGTTCAGGGTGACAAGGATAGGAACTCTGGACCCAGGAAACAATGGGGGGCATGCTAAGCTTAACAGCAACAAGAGTGTGGTGTGGTTCACATAGGATGAGAGGGGGATAAAAATGTACAACCAACATGGAGTCAGAGCAAGGAGTAGAGTTAGAAGAAAACTTCTAAAAACCCTAGCAAAGGACAGGAGTAGAGCAGAAGACAGAGGGAAAGAAAATAGAAGAAAGAGAAAAAATAAACAGAGGAAGGTGTGAGCAAGAGACCTGAAGGCAGGAAAAGCAGAGAAGAGAGTGAGCATATGAACCACAAGGTTTATAAATCTTTTGGGGGGTGAAACTAGGGGACATGGGATATGAGAAGAAGCCTGAAGTCACTAGGCTGGCTAGATGTCTGACCTGACTTCCTGCTGAACTCTTTTGAGGAAGTAAGACTTTTAAAGTCTCAATTGCTATAGCAAGAAGTAGTTTCTAAGCCTCAGGGTTAGTATGGCTAGGTAAGAGGGTACAGACAGAGGTATGGGCAGAGTTTTTATCATTCTGACCTTTTCTACAATCCTTTTTTAAATGTCCTGTTTCCCCGCAGTTAAAACAGGATGGAGGGGATTTCCCCTTGTCACCCCCATATGTCTGTTTCACAAAAGCACTGTAAATTTGACCTTTCATGACAGCCGTGTATGCCATCCCCTGCACTATAGCAGGAGAGGCATCTGAGCAGGCTTTAATATAATCTTGCAAAGATCCTCCTTTATGGATGGGCCTAATTAGGTCCTGGCATAAACTATTTGCATTTTCCCATGCTAGTTGCTTTAACAACATTTCTGTCCCTTCACTTGGCGGTAGCATTCTGGTAATGGCCTCCTCCAATCTGGAAATAAAAGACTGATATGTTTCCTCAGCTCCTTGCCTGATTCCTGACAAAGTGGTGCCCTTGGTTCCTGGCGGAGGGATATTCCTCCAAGCTAAAACTGCATTGGTTGTAATTTCTTTTAGGACAGTTGTAGGTATAGAAATTTGTGAATTTGGGGTTACATAAGGACCAGTCCCTAATAACATGTCCATAGTCACTTTGGCGCCCCTCTTTCCTAACATATTTTGTAAAGTCTTTTTTGACCTATCCTCATAGTCAGTTCTCCAAAGAATATAGTCTCCAGGGGCCAAAACCGCTTTAGCAGTTTGATGCCAATCATGAGGAGTCAACCACTGACTTGCCACCATATCTAATATCTGTATAGTATAAGGGGCTGAAGGGCCCATCTGCTTGACTGCCATCTGTAATTCTTTCAAGGTTTTTAAAGAAAGAGGTTCCCATTGGGGCTCCTCATCGCTATCCACATCATGAACAATAGGAAAGGTGAAACTCAGATCACCCTCCTTTTTTGCTTGTGCCATGGCTCCTTGAAAGCCAACAGGAGGAAGTAACTTTCCCCTGCGAGGAGCTGGTTTTGGCGGTTTCCTTTTTAATGACATTGCCACTACATTTTGATCATGATGATGGTCTCTATCCTCATCTAAGGTATACTTTGCTGCCTCGTCCTCCAAATCCCAATCATCATCATCATTTGATTTTTCTTCATCAGGTTCATACAAAAAATTATTTTTGCTTGCTTTCTCATTACTACCATAACCCTTCTTTAAACCTGAAGACATAATAGGGCTATTTTCACAATCTTCTACAGAAGCAGTTTCCTCTATTAGAAGTTCTAAGTCGGATTGTTCCGAAAGAATTTCCCTCATTTGTAACCAAATAGGATAAGCCTGTCTAGGAATTGCGTCTGAACCATGTTCTGCAGTATACTTCCGCATTTCCTTTCCTACCCTTTTCCAATCCGCTAAGGAGAGGCTACCGTCCGCCGTGAACCAAGGTGAGACCGTCGTAAGGAAATCAAAAAACTCCGAGGCCGTACTGTCAGAGACTTTAAGTCCTCTTTCCGCCAACATATGTTTTAATACTGAAATGAACATACGTTTGCCCTTAGAATTTGATTGTCCCATGGTTTCAGTTTTGATTGCTCACCCTTAACCGGCCCTTCCTTCTCCGGCGGGACTGCAGTTCCCTCGGCGAGAGTCTATCCGTTCCTTGAGAAAGGGGGAAATAAAGAAAAGGAGGAAAAATTACCTGTCCAAGGGTCCCTGTTCGGGCGCCACTTGCCGCAGACCACCCAGTGGGGATATCTCTGCAGGGGGACCAGGCTTGGATATTCAGGTAAGGAACGGATTCAACGCGACAGACAGACAACACAGGTTGTGATTGCTGCTGCAAAGAACTTTACTTTCAGGTCTCAGTTATATACAGAAACAATCAGGAACTGCTCCATTTGGCAGGTTTTCAAAAAATGAAATCAGTACAATAACTCCTTATGACATATACTCAGTATAAACTTGCTATACCCAGGAACTTCCTCTTTCTGTAGCTGCTGCAGGACCAGACACTTGTGGTTAATGACTAACATCTAAAGATTTCTAATATTAACATCTTACATTCACATTGGGGTCCCACATTTCATCCCAAACTCTTAGGTCTTTCAACATTCTTTCTTGACTTAAAGGGTTTCCAAATATATCATACAATCTTTTATTCCTAACAGCAAAGAATACATATACTTCCCATCTAAGTTCTTGTTGCTGTTTATCCGTCAAAGCACACCATGGGGGCCGGCTTCTCCTAATCATTTTCTATATGCTCAATGAATAATATTTGATTCTCTTTCCTTTAAATGTTACCCATCTGATTAGATTCTCATCATATTTTCCTGTCCAAGGGAGTGGTGCATCAGTAGGATCAAAATTATAAGGCTCTTTATATTTGGGTGGTTCCCTCCATCTGCCATGAATCAGAAACTGCAGACCGCCAAACAATTCTGTTAGTGGAGGGTCATATGGAGTTAAAGTTACATTCTCAGCAAGAATAAAAATTAGCTATTCAAGCTTTTCAGACACAGCCGGCGTCGCGGTTAAGGCTGCTGGGGTTACTGAGGCTAGGGCTGTCTCCATAGGTGGAAGCTTCCGTTTTTGTACTCTTAGTTTCTGGAACATCTAAAGGCCCATCAAGATTATCTGCTGAGAGCATGATTTTATCAGTATAAAGTTGAGTGGGCTTAGTTCCTAGAATCAATAAGGCAAGCACCCAGAGAAAGAACACACTGCAGAATGAGACCCAAATCACAAAACACCAAAGACTCTGCCAGGGACCTCCAGGGGGCCTAATCACGTGTGATGCGAAACCCCAGGTCTAGTAGCCATTTGAGCTGTTCAGGCTCTATGCTACACAGACTCCACTGGAGTTGGTGTGGCAGGTCAGGGACTGATGTCCACATGCTGTCATTTTCCCCTGCCATTGTGGAGCTTCCCCTTGAGCCTGTAAGCCAAAATAAACCTCTTTTTTCCCACAATCTGCTCTTGGTCAGGTGATTTCTACCAGCAATGTGAACCTGACTGCAACAACAACTAACTTATAAAGAAATATATTTACTTCGGCTCATGATTTTGGAAGTTTCTGTCCAACATCATTATTTTGCACCTGTGGTAACTGTGGCACATCATAGTGGAAGTACATGGTAGATGGAAAAAAAAAAAAAAAAAAAAAAAAAAAAACACTTATGTTAAAAAAGCAGAAAGAGAGCAGAACACTACCTCAAAAAAAAAAAAAAAAAAATCAGAAGGCAGACAGTAGCATCAGAGTATGGCCAAGGCTTGCTAATATCCCATACCTTTATCGAAACCGAGTCCCACTATGTAGCTCACGGGAGCCTCAAACTCACTATGTAATCTAGATTGGCTTCAAACTTGCAATACTCTATTCTCAGTTTCTTGAACTCTTGGATTACAAACATGTGCCACCACACATGAGCAACATTTCCCTTTCATGACATACCTAAGGACATCCCACTAGGTTTTATCACCTGAAGTTTCCACTACCTTCCAATGCCACTATCCTAGAAATCAAGCATCTAAAACATGAATCTGTGGGAAAAACTCATCCAAACTATAGCACGTGCTATTAACCTTTTTTTGTTTTCTGAGGTAGGATCTTACTCTGGCCCAGGCTGACCTGGAACTCACTATGTAGTCTCAGGGTGGCCTTGAACTCATGGAAATCCTCCTACCTCTGCTTCCCAAATGCTGGGATTAAAGGTGTGTGCCCCACCACACCTGGCAACCTTTTTACTAACTCTGCCACAACTGAGTAATATTAGCATCACCATGACACTTCCCACTTAAGAGATAGGAGATCAGAAACAGAGAACTTGCTAGTAAATAGCAGGGTTGATATTCAGAAGGCAGACTGTCTTTGGAACTCCATTTTTCTTTTCTTTCATTATTATTTATTATGGGCATACTTAATATGGATACATCATATGTTGTACCATCCTTTTCTTTATCCTTGCCCCCGTTCTGCTAGGGACCCTCAGTGGGGTTGTGGGTTGTGCATTGTGGGAGCAGCAGTCAGTTGTTGGGGGAAGGCAATGCCCCTAGGCATGGTGTCCCAACCTGTGGCTGTTACAGTCTTTCTGACCCCTCTTTAGCAAAATTCCCTAAGCCTATTGGGTGTGTTTTAAGACTACTTCAGTGATGAGCTCTTAGGAGCCTCTGGATCTCTGTTTTGGTAAGTTTTGAATATCCTTAGTGTCTGTCTCCTTTACCCTGTCACTGACTGTCAGGCTCACCATGGAAAGTGCTTTCTTGCTCATCTCCCCAATACCTCTGTGGTTTCAGCTGGGACTTGGTTGAACTGTGAAGGGTAGTTTATTTCCTAAGGTCTCACTACCTTCTGAAAAAGAAGAACAGATTCTCCAATGGAGAGTGAAGTCAGCATAGTTTAAAAGGGTTAAGCATTATTAATTTAGGGAGTTACGTAACTGCTCTTTTAGCCAAAGACTAATGAGAATTTGACTTTGGAGAGTATAACCTTTGTCTCCATAGGATTCTGATCTGGCTCCCAATTCCAGATATGGATTCCTTTACACTGAGTGGACCTCTTAGGCAATCTGAAAGCTAATGGTTAACACCAAACTTGAACTCTGTTGTGTAAATATATCCCATTTTCCTCATCCATTTATCAGCTGAAGGTCCCATTTCCCAGCTATTATGAATAGAGCAGTAATAAACATGGATGAGCAAGTACCTCTATAGTAATGAGTAGAGTCTTTAGGATATATGTCAAGGAGTGATGTAGCTGGGTCATATGGTAAACCAATTTTTCACTGTCTTAGCAACCTCCACACTGATTTCCACAATGGCTGTACCAGTTTACATTTCCACCAACAATGGAGAAGGGGTCCTCTTTCCTCATCAACAATTTTATGTTCCTAAGTTCCTACATTCTTTTTGTACCTCTTTGAGTTTCTTGGGGAAACCACTTTAGGTTTCCATAAACAATATTTTCATTCGAACTCTTCATCATTTCTCTCCAAAACTATTCTACATTCTTCTGAGGTGTCTTCATGACATATTTGGTGTCTGTCCTTTGGGAAGGATTGATTTTGATATTTTCTGCAATGACTATGTATGTATGTGAAGGTAAGTCATCACCATGTCATGAAACTGAAGTTTATGATCTTTGCTTTCCTATGTTGAAAAGATACAATGTATCCTCAAAAGAAGAGACAGACATGTGCAAATTTTTTATTTATTTATTTATGCTGAAGATTCAACCTTGGATCTTGCATGTGCTAAGCATGTTCTCTACTATACTACTGAGTTATATTCTGAGCCCTTGTTCATATTTTTGTCAGGTGTTACCAAAAATGTTGCTTTTAACATCAGTACACTGGGCTTGAAGCTTTGCAGTCTGTCATCAACTCTAGTCATACCATAACTTACCATGCTATCATATTATTCTACCCAGCCATAAAATCTTCTGATTACTTTTTTTTCTTCCCTTAAAATTATGTTGGCTTTTTATTATTAAAAAAAATAGTCATAGTAGTAGATACTGCCACCTTTGGGAAATAGAAAGAGATTTGATACTGTCTCTAGCACTCCAACACCAGCAGTATACCACACAGATGCTCTGTGAGTTCTGGAATATATTCTTTGTGGTCTTCTTGGCTGCTAGTATTCTGTGAGCTATAATTATCTTCATTGAACTTATATTCTATCTTTTTTTTTTAAAGCCCAGGAACCAAATTAGACCATCAGTGGGGGCTAAGAGAAGATAAGGCCGGTTTATATAAATCATGCTCTGTAACTTTGCTGTGCTCACTACAATAATGAAAAGATATTACTTGTACAATGCTTAGAGAAAATGGAAAGGATGAACACAGGCAGAGAAACTAGCCTGTGAGCTTGGTTAATTTGTGCTTCACAACAAACACAGAAGGATCAGAGCCATGTTGTACCACAACCCACTTCCTGCACACAAATATGTCAGAGCACAATTGTGGCACATGTTGTAAAAGGGGACTTACCTGCCTATGTCCTTGGGCAAAACTTGTCCTTCTGTTTTAAAATTTCCTTCTAGAGCCCAGAAGTCTAAAATTCCTATAAATGTCACAGGGGTCTCCTTCCCCTGAAGATGCCCTCTTTTTGTCTGCACAAGCAGGTACAGACTGCAGAGAAATGAACATCCTCAAAGGCACTAATGTACTGAGCTGCTGGATGTTGTTTTTTAAAAATATTTTTATTTTTATTCATTTATTTGAGAGAGATAGAGATACAGAAATAGGGAGAGAGGGGGGAGAGAGAGAGAGAGTGAGAATGGACATGCAAGGGCCTCAAGCCACTGCAAACAAACTTCAGATGCGAGCACCCCTTGTACATCTGGCTTACATGGGTCCTGGGGAATTGAACCTGGGTCCTTTAGCTTTGCAGGCCAGTGCCTTAACTGCTAAGGCAGCTCTCCAGCCTTTGTTTTGTTTTATGAGGTAAGGTCCCCTATAGCCCAGGCTGACCTAGAATATACTATGTAGTCTGAGGCTGGACTTGAACTCACAGAAATCTTCCTATTTTTGCCTTCTGAGTGCTGGGATTAAAGGTGAATGCCACCATGCCCAGCTGGAAGATTTTTTTTTAATTGCAAACTTTAATATTTGAACATATTGCAAATTTGTCATATTCCCTCCTATATTCCCTCTACCTCACCCTCACTGTGGGGTCATGAATGCACCAGCCAGTCTTTATAGTGGGAACAATGCCTCAGAGTATACCTTCCCACAATATGATGCTTACACTCTCTTTGCCTCCTTTTCTACCGTCTTCCCTGAGCATTGGAGGGCTTCTTATAAATCTCTTTTAGTGCTGAGCTCTCAGCAGCCTCTGCTTTGATGAGTTTTGAGTTTCCTCAGTGTCTATCACCATCTCCCTGGAGAAGGTTATCAGTCTAACAGTGAGAGAAGAAGTCATTTAATCCATCACTTCCTCCATGTTTCCTGGGTCCTGGCAGGTGTGATAGAGAGGACTCATCTCATGCTTTCTTTTCAGCTCATGCAGATGTGTCATAGGCCTCCCCAGTATTCTCTACCATCTGTAATCAGATATTCTGTAGCCAAGAATGAGAGCAACATGGATCAAAGGACACTTAGAATGCTTTTTTTCTTTTTTCGGGGTAGGGTCTCATTGTAGCCCAGGCTGACCTGAAATTCACTATGCAGTCTCAGGCTGGCCTTGAACTCACAGCAATACTCTTACCTCTGCCTCCTGAGTGCTGGGATTAAATGTGTGAGCCCCCATGCCCAGAAAAACAACTTTTCGATTAGCATAACATCCCCTTTTAGCCATAGTACAGTGAGTGGAAACTTCTTCCCTCTAGGATCTATGGCTTTCCAAGCCACTGGCTTCTGACTTGGTTCTTAGTATCCAGTATGAATTCATTCCTACTAAACTGGCCTCACATCCAGTCAAAAAGCAGTTGATTACCCTCAAATACTGTGTGCCATTATTGCACAGATATGTACATCTTACCCAGTTGGTTGATTTGGTAGTTTGCAGAATCCACTGTGTATTCACACTGTTGGTGATCTTTAACCTCCAGTGAATACATCTGGGCCTGGATTTTTGTTGGTTGGGAGGCTTTTAATTACTCCTTTAATCTCATTTGATTTTATAGCTCTATTCATGTTCTCTTCTGTATTCAGTTTTCATAGGTCATATGAATCAAGAAATTAACCTATTTCTTCCAGATTTTTCAATTTTGTGGGATATGTTCTAATGATTCTCCCAGTCTCATTGGTATATACTACAACATCTCCATTTTCATCTCTAATATTGTTAATTTGAATCTTGTCTCTTTTTCTTTCATTCGATTTGGCTAGGGGTTTTATTAATCTTGTTTAATTGTTCAACCAGCACTTCATTTAATCATTTTTAAAATATTTTCTTCATTTCCAATTCATTGATTTCTGCCCCAATCTTCATTATTTCTATTTTGTATTTTGAGTTTGGACTGTTCTTGTTTTTTTCTAAAGCCTTCAAATGGATCATTATTTATTTGAGTTGTTTCTATTTTTGTAATGTAAGCATTTAGGGCTTTAGACATTTAGGGCTCTAAATTTTCCTCTTAGGTCTGCCTTCATTATGTCCCATAAGTTTTGGCATGTTTTACTGCCACTGTCACTTAGTTCTAGGAATATTTTTATTTTATTCTTGATTTCTTCAATGACCTACTCATTGTTCAATAGTGTGTTTTTCAATCTTTGGGAATTTGTGTATTTTTGCTGCTTCTCTTGTTGATTTCTAGCTTTGTAACACTGTGGTCAAATATGAGAAGTTATATTTCCTGAATGTCCTACTGTATAATCAATTTTTTAGAAGGCTCCATGAACTGCTCAGAAAAATATGTAGTCTGTTGAGTTTGGAGGGAATGTTCTATAGATGTCTGTTGAGCCCATTTGATCTATGGTGTTGTTTAACTCCATTGTTTTCTGCCTAGATAATCTGTCTATTGATAACAGTGGGATATTAAAGTCACCACTATTTGTGTTGGAATTTATTTCCAATTTAATGCCTAGTATATTCTGCTTTACAGGGCTTGAGGGATGGCTTAGCAGTTAAGGCATTTGCCTGCAAAGCCAAAGGACCCAGGTTCGAGTCCTCAGGACTCAAGTTAGCCAGATGCACAAGGGGACGTATGCATCTGGAGTTCATTTGCAGTGGCTGCAGGCCCTGGTGTTCCCATTCTCTCACTCTCTCTCCCTCTTTCTCTGTCAAATAAATAAATAAATAAAAATAAAATATTTTTTTAATTATGAAATTTGGTGCACCTGTGTTTGGTGCATATATGTTTATGATTATAGTATCTTCTTGTTGGATTGATCTCGAGTATAATGTGTCCTTCTTTATCTCTTTGATTACTTTTGGCTTAAACTCTATTTTGTCAGATGGATAGTATAGTAACACCTGCTTGTTTTCTATTTTAATTTGCTTGGAATATATTTTTCCATCCTTTCATCCTCAGAATAAAACCTATCTTTAATGGTAAGGTGGTTTCTTGAAGACAGCAAATAGATAAATCCAGTTTTTTTTTTTTAAATCTAGCCTGTTGTCCTGTATATTTTGATTAGAGAGTTGAATCCAGTTGGGCATGGTGGCACACACCTTTAATCCCAGCACTTGGGAGGCAGAGGTAGGAGGATCACCGTGAGTTCAAGGCCACCCTGAGACTACATAATGAATTCCAGGTCAGCCTGAGCTAGAGCTAGACCCTGCCTCAAAAAAACAAAAAAGCAAAAAACAAAAAACAACAAAAAAAAACCCCACAGAGAGTTGAATCCATTGATGTTTGAAATTATAATTGAGAAGTGGGAGTTAATACCTGTGAAGTAAGACCTTGTGGATAATTTTCATTTGCTTTCATGTATTTTCTAATTCTGTTAATTGTTGTTTTTCCCTCCTGTAGCCTCTTAAGTATGTCTATTCTTCTCTTCAGTGGAAAATATTCCATTCAATGTTCTCTGTTGATCTGGCTTAGTGCTCATATGTTCATAAACCTTCTATTATTGTGGAAAGCTTTTCTTTATTCTTCTCTTATGAGAGATATTTTTGCTGGGTATAGTAGTTTGGGTTGTCAGCCCTGGTCTTTCAAAATTTGAAGTACTCCATTCCAAGCCCTTCTGGCTTTTGGAGTTTCCATGGAAAAGTTGGATGTAATTCTGATGGGTTTTCCTTTGTAAGTTATAAGGTGTTTTCTCTTCCAGTTGTTAGCACACTCTGTTTTCTGTGTTTTGTGTTTTTGTTTGTTTGCTTTGAGGCAAGCCTAACAAACTAGCTTTTTTATGTGAAAGTGAGATGGTTGGGGGGTGGAGGGATAGAATTGGCATGCCAGGGCCTCCAAGCCACTGCAATCTAACTCCAGACATGTGCATCCCCTTGTGTGCATGTGCAACATTGCACACTTGCGTCACTGTGCATCTGGCTTATGTGGGACCTAGAGAGTCAAACATGAGTCCTTCAGCTTTGCAGGCAAGTGCCTTAACTGCTAAGCCTTTTCTCCAGCCCTGGTGTTTTAACTTTAATGTGATGTAGAGAATTTCTTCTTTGGTCTTGTACCTGGATGCCTCTCTTTTACTTGTGCCTCTCTTTTGTAAGATTCAGAAATTTTTCTTCTATAATTTTATTGAAGATATGCTCTATATCCTTAGCCTAAAGTTCTTCTCTCTTCTTATATGTCCATTATTTGAATATTTGGCCTTTTTCAGGTATGCCACAAGTTCTATTGGTTAGCACTTTAAAAAAAAGTTATTGATTTTGGCCTCCTAAATCTATTTCCTCTGTCTTGTCCTTAAGCTCTGATAGTCTGTTCTCAACATGATATATTTTGTTGGTGAGGTTTTCTTGGAAGTCATTTAAATGAACTATTTTGTTCTTGTTTCTCATTAGGTTTTTCTTCATCATCTCAGTCTCTTCATTGAATTCCATTTTTATATCTCGGTTCATTCCTGCTTTTGATCATGTCCTTATTGAGTACATTTCACTGTCCATTGAATTATTTATCTTTTCTTTCATTTTCTTTTAATTTTGATTAATGTACATCCATTTCATTCTGCCATCTATTGAGCTCTTTTTGATTCACTTTTTTTTTTTTGCCATCTATTGAGTTCTTTTTGTTGATTTCACCCATTTCATTCAGTGGTCTATTGAGTTCTTCTTGATTCTCTTCTATTAATTTACCTGTTTATTTTTGTGCCAACATCACGCTGATTTCATCTCTGTGGCCCTGTAACACAGCTTGAAATCAGGTATGTATTATCTCCTACTGCATTTTGTTTTGCTCAGGGTTGCTCTGGCTTTAAAGTATTTGTACCTCCAAATGAATTTTAAGATTTTTTTTCTACTTCTGTAAAGAATGTCATTGGAACTTCAATGGCAATTGCTTTTTGTAACAGCCATTTTTTGCTATATTAATTCTTCTAATCAGTGAGCATAAGAGACCTTTCCATCTTCTACTGTCTTTAGCACATTTCTTGAGTTTCTCAAAGTTTTCCCTATAGAGGTTCCTTATTTCCTTCATTAAGTTTATTCCTGTTTTTTTTCATTTTTGCTTTTGTTTTTGTTGTTTTTTTTTTTTTGTTTTTGAGGCAGTTGTGAAAGAAGTTGCTTCCTTAACTTCTTCTTTGGCTTATTTGTTATTGGTACATATTTTTATATGTTGACTTTGTATGTATGTTGATATTTTTGTATGTTGATTTTGATTCTCTTTCATTATTAATCTATCGAGTTGTTTTTGTTGTTTCTGTTCCATTTTATTCAGCTACTGGTTCATGACATCATTAAGTTTAATATGCTTATTGGAATTGCAGTTTTGAAACTTTCCTCTAAATAGTTTACATTGAAGACTTCTGTTATGGGACTAGGAATTACTAGTGTGGATATTTGCCTTGTTTTCTTGTATTGCTTTGTGTTGGTGTTTGCCCATCTAGAGATAGTCCTTTTCGTCTTGCTGAGAATGAAGCATCAGCAGCTCTTGTGGAGCTTGTGTTGAGTGGCCTGGTCAGTCTTCTTCTAGGTGGCCATGGACTGACAGTCTATCCTTAGGTCTGGGCTGTTCACACTTGAATCTGTGTACGCCCCTCTTTGTGTGTGCAATCTCCCTGTGAGTCTGGGCTGAGATTTGTGACCACTTTGGGTGACCCTACTCAGGGCAGCACAAGTGGGCAGTCTGTGGAATGAGGATAGCAGCAAATGAGCCTGATCTCCAATCGAAGCATGCATGGGCTGAGGTAGTACCTGCAAGAGTGAATGGATCTGAGCTAGATTTTAACTTTAAGAACTCAGGAATAATCAATAACAATAGCTTAATATGATTTGGTAAAGCAAGCTTTTCCTGGTTCAAAACACACATTCCTGGATAGCAAGACTCGGTACCTATGATAATTATTTTTAAATTATTTTATTTATTATTTATTTATTTGAGAGAAAGAGAGAAGCTGATAGAAAGAGGGAGAGAGAAGAAGAGAGAATGTACAAGTCAGGGTCTCTAGCCACTGCAAAGAAACATGGGTACTGGGGGACCGAACCTAGATCCTTTGGCCTTGCCAGCAAGTGCCTTAACTGCTAAGCCATCTGTCCAGCCTAGTGCTAACTCTTTATAGTTATAGCCCTTCCACCTTCAGCATGTGGCTCCCAAAAGCAAAAGTCCACCAAGTCTTCAGAAGAATCTAAAAAAAGCCTCTGAAAGCAGATCTTGGCCTTCCTGAAGCAGAATTTGTCATTTTTCCCTTTTGTAAAACATGTTTGTTTTTATTTATGTGTGTTGTGGAGGGTTGTATGGGTATGCCAAGGCCTCTTGACACTGCAAATAAATTTCAATTCATGCAGCAGTTTGTACATCTGGGTTTACATAGATTCTATGGGAACTGAACCCAGGATGGCAGGCTTTGCAAGCAAGCACCTCTAACTGCTGGGTTATCTCCTCAGCTCTGTCTTTTATTTCTTTACATAATACCTCCCTCTCCTTCAGACTTCAGTTCAAAGCTTCACTGTCTATCACTCTTCCATGAATAACCTATCTGCAGTATCTTTACCCATGATGGAAAGGGCAGAGCCATCAATGGAGGCAGGTTGATTGTTTTGAAGGCTGTCAGGGTTTGAGTGTAAGCATCTACTTCCAGGAGTTTCTCTGTCTCCTGTCCTTAAGGCAGAAATGGCATCCTCTTAGGCTCCTCCACATCCTGGGAACATGGCCACCTGTGAGAAATATTTAAAGCAATTACCTGTAGATTGGCTTAGCTCTCTTTTAGGGCAAAATGATGGAATCAGAATAGATATTAATCCCAGAATGCAAGTATGTTGTAACCTGATGCATTATATCAAGTAATGTGTTGTGTATGTGCCAATATATCGATATGTGTATGGATATATATATATTTGTGTGTCTATATCCATTATTATATACATACATATATATATATATATATATATATATATATATATATATATATATATATATATATAGAGAGAGAGAGAGAGAGAGAGAGAGAGAGAATACA
The DNA here is from genome assembly GCA_036346955.1 of Dipus sagitta. Classification (NCBI taxonomy): domain Eukaryota; kingdom Metazoa; phylum Chordata; class Mammalia; order Rodentia; family Dipodidae; genus Dipus; species Dipus sagitta. Next base: position 42,995,233 of record CM070780.1, read on the forward strand.
AGCATTGAGTAAACACACTAGTTAAACACTGAGATTATTCCTAACATGGTTTTGAATATTTGACAATTACAGAGAGAAAGCACACAGTTAAAGGATTACTGAGAAAAGAGGTATCAAGCTTGTGAGGTTTCTTTAAAAAGAAATAAATAGTAAAGGTTTGGTTGTACACTTCCAAGCAATTTAGTTTTATGCTTCTAGCCATCTTGGAAATTCCTGGTTATCATAGCTTATGTATTCTATTGTACTCACCTTCAGTGATTTTGTGGCAAGGGGAAGTGCCTTGCATTCAGTAGATACTCAGCAAGTATTGCTAATCAAATAAAGGAGTAATATTGGAATAGGAAGCAGCAAGCAGTTAGGCATGATGGCATATATCTCTTTCCAAATGATTGACCTTATTCTATACACCACACATTTTTCTGGACATTGGAAATGTATCAGCAAATCAGGTAAACCATGTATTTACTCTAAGAAGCATATTCTACAAGGGATGTCAGAACATAAGCAAACCAACAAGATAATATGCAGAGATGGTAACCTACCATGTGGTAATGTGAACCTGGTGAGCTAGTTCCAGGGAGGAGAGTTTCCCTGACAAGAGCTGGAGAAAGTTATACCAATGGCCAGAAACACAGTACTGATTGGTCTGGGAAGAAGTACAAAACAACCACATCTGCCCTCTGATTCTCCACTTGTTTGTGCTTTCTACAGATGAATACAACATATGGAGCAGAGACAGTGTGATCATTAGTATGATGCTTGGAAGCAAAGAATGACCTACAAATGTAGTCATCCATGACAGCAAGTACTGAGGTGAATCTATTTGTCCACAGGACTTAGGAAACACAGAACTTAGCAATAAGTTAAGTGCTTGTTAATTCAATTGCTCTTTGTAGAGTTGGCTCTGCTCATCTAATTGAATGAGAAAGCCCCCTCCTAGAGATTCTGGTTCCTAACTGCCCCTAAGGAAACTACCTGGCTCATGAAGGTATTCCAGCACCATGTTTGGTGTGTGGCTATGTCCAACGAATATCTGCTAAACAATAACAAAAGAAATTCTTTGTGCATATACAATTTCTTCTGCTACCCACATACAGAATGCAGTAAAACACCTCTCAATTTGAACTGCACTGAGAAGGTTCGTTAGGAGTAAAGAAGATGACTTGGGGAGAGATTTCAATTTCCTTCTTGCTCCTTCAGAATCCTCTTCACAGGAACTAACAATCAACTTATACATATCCTCCTTTAGACTCTCTCTATATATGTATTCTCTTCTTCCCAAAACCTTCAAGTATTGGGAACTTCCCTATATAACTGGACTTAGAGAAATTAAGTACCCAACAGCTGCTTATAGCTTGGGCCTCCTTTCCTAGTCAGCTGCTTGGGCAGTTCCTTCTATGTCCTGCAGGGCTCCCTTTATGGCAGGAATTCTGCCACCATCATCTTTGTACCAGCCCTCAACACCTCAGATCAACTCAGCATCTAAGGCTCCTTCTCCCTCCTCCCCACTTCTTTCTCTTAAAACTACAGCACCACACCATTTGGGCAGATTAATTAGGGCCTCTTTCAGAACCCCCAAACACCTCACATATCCTAGAGTACCTTAGATGTAATTAATATCATTAAATGTGTTGTGAACTGGAAAGATAAACTAATGTGTGAATTGGAGAAAGAGTATAAGCCTGAAGGGAAAATTGGAGTTAAGCAAGCTCAGAGACCCTGGCTGGCATACTCAGAACCAGGAATTTGTCTCCAGCTGGCTTCTATTTGCAGATAGTCTAGTCCCTTAACATGGATTTGGGGCTCAAATATATATATTTAAAAGCATTACTGCTACTTAAAATTTTCTAGATGTGATAAAGATGGACTCAATGAAATGCTATTATTTACATACTCAAATCAAAGGTTGAACATCTTATGTTAGCTACATTTCATTTGCTCATTTGGAAAGGTGAGGTATGTGAGGCCATGGGAATTTTTCATATAAAGAGTAATTTCACTGCAAATGATGATGTTCTTGAGACTGGGCCTGCTTGGCTGCAATCAGGGGCTAAATGGGACTTGGAATTACACTTGACCTATAACTTTAAAATAATCAAGGCTGAGACCAGAGTTAAGAGTTTTGTCTGAGTTTTATATCAACTCAGTCTTACTAGTCTTCAAGCATTGCAACATGCTTCATTTCTCATTTCTTTTTGCTGTTCTTGTTTGGTTTAGCTGAATAATGTCCACTATGTAGAGAAAAAACAACCAACCAATCATCCAATTACCTGTTTCATTATTTATTAGGTTCTTGTTAAATGCATCTTTATTAATAGTAAGGAGGTTACAAAATAACACTACATGTATTTTGTTTGTTCTCCCTTATATAGTACCAGAATGTTTTAAGAAAACAAATTTGCTGCCAAAATTTACCGGATAAATTAAAAAAAAAAAAACAGGAGTATCCAAGATAAGTATTTTATATCAAATTTCCTGAAAGGGTATGGTAAATGGTGTGCTTTAGGGTAAATGGCTAATATTTTACAGTCTTCAGTTCTAGGAATTATCTCTGGAGGATTGATATGTTTTGTGACATGAAGAGAAACACTGTAAATAATGACTTTAATTGTTGTCTGTGCTAGAAAACTATCATCAGGATGGGAATTGGTATCTAGCTCATTTGGAGATTACATAAATTCATTTGGTTATAACATGAGCTAACTTAGTAACCTAAATGACTTTTGAAGATACTTGGCCATGATAACGAGAAGAAAAGATCTAATACATTGCTGCAGTCAGGTTCTCATTGCTGGCAGAAATCACCCGACCAAGAGCAGCATTTGGGCAAAAGGGGGTTATTTTGGCTTACAGACTTGAGGGGAAGCTTTATGATGGCAGGGGGAAATCATGGCATGAGCAGAGGGTGGACATCACCCCCAACATAAGGTGGACAATAGTAACAGGAGAGTATGCCAAACACTGGCAAGGAGACACTGGCTATAATACCCATAATCCTACCCCCAACAATACACTGCCTCCAGGAGGCATTAATTCCAAAATCTCCATCAGCTGGGAACCTAGCATTCAAAACACCTAAGCTTATGGGACACACCTGAATCAAACCACCACATGCATATTTTCAGGTAAGTTATAATTTGCATACATACTTATAAAACACAGTATAATTGTTGGTTTATCTTGAATCCTAGATATATTCAGTATGCACTTCCTTATTACCTCAGCTCTACCTCCACACTCATAACAGTCCACCACTATTCAATCACTCTAGAGAACTAATTATTAATCTGTACCACTACTGATCTTCTATTTGTAGCCATTATTTCAACAGAGGAAGAGCTTAACTAAAAACGTAAGAGCTGCATTAAGGTCCTGTAGTCTTTCTTATCAGATCTCTGGCTAATGTAGATAAGAGGAGTATGAGTTTTATTACTTTGGCTGCTGAGTAACTCTATAAAGTTGAACTGTCACATTTGCTTAATCACAAAATTCAGGCATTATAAAAAAATCTATTTCTTCCAGAAAAATATAAGGAAGTATGGCTGGATCCTAAGACTTGGGAGTATCATAGAACATAAGAAAGCACAAATCACAGTGAAATGCAGTAATATTTTCACTTGGGAAGTGTGGAGAAATGGCTGTGTTTCCTAGGAACAGCTTCATGGAGCGATTAATTCATACAGATTATTTAGATTCTGCTACATTTGTCTTTCAGTTAATAGTGTGGAATGTGTAGGGATCCAAAAACTTTCAGCAACTCTAATGTACCATACCCTCTATCAACTGCAGGACCCCCAGCCCCAGGAACCCTGATGAGCCCAGATATATATATGCTCTGAGTCTTTAGATAAACAATTTAGAAAATAAATTAAATGGTAATTTCAAACCAGTTCTAACTGGTCTCCAATTCTATCTCTAGAAAGCCACTGCTGAGTTTTTGTACATCCTGTTTTATCAAGCTCTGGCAGATGAACAATCCTCTAATTTCAATTATCTCTCCTCAATTTTCAATTATAAAACGTTCTAGTTTTGCTTTTACTGCATCTGGAGATGTTGGTTCTCCACATTACAAAATACCTCTAAGGTCTCAATAGGAGAAACATCTATTAGTGTGCATAAGGGAATTATATCTGTTTGCTCATTTACAATCTGTAATCTACAATGAAGCACCTTTTTCTCTCAAAATAACACTATAGCATAATCTTTTCATTTGTACAGGTGTGTTTATATAAGAACATAAAGATGCCACAGTCACCCTCACATAAGCTTTGCAAGTTTGGCCCAAAATGGTAGATTAAAAATGAAGAGTTTACTTTACTGGTGGCACTGCAAGGGCAAAAGGCTACATATAAATTGTATCATTGATAAATTACAAGCTCCATGATTTATCCTGTTCCATACACTATTTTCTTACAGAGCTTTAGTTTTCAGCATGGGTAGACATGTAGTAAAAGGAGCAGGTGCATTTGGATTTTTTTAAACTTAAAATTATTTATTTATTTGCAAGCAGAGAGAGACAGCGAGAATGGGTGTTCCAGGGCTTCTATTCAATGCAAATGAACTCCAGATGCATGCTCCACTTTGTGCATTTGGCTTTACATAGGTACTGGGTATTGGGGAATAGAACCAGGGTTGTTAGGCTTTGAAGGCTAGCACCTTAACCACTGAGCTATCTCTCTAGCCCTCGTTTAGATTTCTCTTTGTTCTTGATGAACCTGCTTACTCTCTGTGGGGCAAGCAATCTTAGTGCATTATACTAATAGTGTCTTATTCTTAATTTACAGTGTTTATAGTTTGTCCTTCAGTGTTACCATTAAGTATTGAAGAGTAGAACTTTTCACAAGGGGCAGTGATGTAAAATTATTTCACAAAGTGTTAGTTTTTTATACCATTCTTCACCGTTGGAACGAAATATTGTTGTCTTGGTGTCCTTTGGGACTAATATCAAGAAATATCCCATCTACTAGCAGGATACCAGTATTTCTGGACGTACAAGTCCCATACATAAAATGGCATATAGCCCATTCAATCCTCTTGTAAAATTCAAATTACCTGTAAATTACTTACAATACCTAATGGAACTGCTATGTTGTTTGGTTTGGGGAATGACAAAGAAATAACAGTCTATATATATTGAGTTCATATGCAATATGTTTCAAATATTTTCAGCTTAAGGCTGGTTGAATCTACAGATGTGAAACCCACAGATAAAGAGGGATGACTCTATTTTATACACAATTATAATTTTATATAAAACATCAATAATCCATCTACACAAGGTAGAAGAGGATGAGATTAATGAAAACAAGATGTACCATTCCATATACCTAATTTAACTTTAAATTGCTTCTTAAAAAAATCTACATTATCCATAATTGATGTCACTTTCTTTCCAAAACAAATACACTATCAAAGAATACATTCTAAGAAAGGGAAAAACATATATCATTTACTAAAATCATTCATTTTCTCCCAAATTTTGCAAAAATGTTACAAATGGTAGCAAGTGCATGTAGTTAGATTTGCAAAGCAATTTGGAGTTCAAGACAGTAGCAAAGTAAATCAGAATGGGCATATAGTAGTAGTTTAATATTTCTATGTGAAATCTCTGCTAGGTCTTTAATTTGGGAAATCAATAAGAAATCAATAAAATGGGGAACAATGGCATACATCAACAGGAGGAACTATTCATTCATCCAGTCACTGCCAAGTCCAAAAACTCCAAATGTTTCCTTCATTCTCACCATACAAAGAATGGGGCACATAAAATTATTGTTATCAGCTCTATAACCCTTGGGCCCAGTTAAAGTTAATAATTCTTAACGACACAGTGTTATTTGGTGATCTTCCTATGGCTTACATTAGAGGTACTGCAGGTTTTGACCATGTAGGGATTAGGGTAAAGGCAAGGCTCAGAGCTGAGACTGGTGGTACTGGTCTGTGATCTCAGCTACTTCAACAGCAAGGCAGGACAATAGGAGGTTCAAGGTGAGCCAGGGCTACAGTGAGTTCAAGAGTTTCCATGATGAAAGCCTGTCTCAAAATGAAAAATAATAAAGCAATAAAAGGAAGGGTAGACATGTAGCTCCATGGTAGCATGCACAGGCCCTCCTATCTAACAACAATAAATAACAAGTAAAACTCCAGTTTTATCTTTGGGATAAAGCTTAGGAGAAATGACAAAATGATTTAAATGTGTACATTAGATGACCAATAGCAGTTACCTCTTGCGGAGTAGGATTTCAGGAAGGATAATGTATTGGGGTCTGAGCAGTGAAGGTGAGGGGACTCAGCACTAACCCAGACTGTCAGTTTGTCAGTCCTTGGCAGGAATCTGTTTCTTTCTACTCAGATCTCATCTCCCTGAAAGTTTAATGGTTTTGTCATGAGAATTAAGATACAGACTATTTCCGTTTAAAAATAAAACCAATGAATGTTTTCATTCTAAACAAACCCAGAAAACAAACCTTTTGGCAGGTATTGCTTAATCACATAAGCTTCCTGTGCACTAACATGTAGAAGAAAACTCTCATATGTGGGTGCTGCACATTTTTAGCAGAGATGCCACGTAGGATGAGTGCCTACAACAAATTCCGTTTGCCACCCAGTGGCCGCAGAAATAAATTGCTTCTTTTGTGGGCTACAGCCTTATTTAAAAGGGCGGGGGGAGCGGTAGATTATGCCCGTCCAAGAATGTAAAGCTTCCAAGATATATGCCTAGGTAAGTTTAAAGCTTCCAAGATATATGCCTTGGTAAATTTTAAAGCTCAATCATTGTAGTAAATGTTACATATTTTCCTTGCAGCTGACTCAAAAATTAACCACGTGGGTGTCCGAATAAAAGACATGCTCTCCCTGCGCCTCTGCCTCTACCTAGGTTCAGATGCTGACCGGAACGGAGGAGACGGAGCTGGCCCGGGATTCCCGAGTCACGCTGTTGGGCATGGCGAGGGTGCAGCAGGACACGCCCACGGTGGCCTCGGGCAGCTCGTCGTCCTCCGTCCACTCGTTCAGCTCTGGGCTGAAGCACTGGATGCACTTCTTGTATTTCTTATCGCCCTCGTTCCAGCCGCCCACCAGGTAGGCGCGGCCGTGCAGCGCAGAGGCGCCCGCCGTGCTCACGCCCACCGGCAGCGGCGCCGCGTAGCTCCACTGGCGCGCGGCCGGGTTGTAGACCTCCACGGCCAGCACATCCACGCGCTCCCCGCGCGGCCCCAGCTGGCTGCCCCCCATCACGTACACCCGGCCGCCTAGCGTCACGGCGCAGTGCCAGCCCCGGGGCGTACTCAGGCCGGGCAGCTCCTGCCACGAGTCGCAGGCCGGGTCGTAGGCGCACACCGAGCGCGAGTAGGCGCCGCCCACGTAGCCGCCAGTCACCACCACGCGGCCGTCGGCCACCGCGCTGGCGTGGCAGCAGCGCGCCTGCGCGAGCGGCGCCTTGGGCTGCCAGAGGTTAGCTGCGGGTGCGTAGCACTCCAGCGAGGCAAGGCTGCCTTCCGCGTTGCGGCCGCCCACCGCGTACAGCAGCCCGTTGAACGCGCTCAGGCTGAAGTGCGTGCGCTTCTGGCTCATGCTGCCCAGGTGGATCCAGCTGTTGAAGCGCGGGTCGTATCTGCAAAGGACAGAAGAGTGTGACCACTTTGCCTTGCTCTGCAAACCAGCTTGTGGGAATCCTGACGAGATCCTCCAAAGGAAGGAAGCTTAAGAGACTCACCTGGCTGATGGTGCTGCTCTCAGCAAATAAAAACGTGTGCGGTCAGGCACTGTGGCTACCCCCCTCGTCCATTTATAAGACCTTTCCTTTAGCGATTTGCAGAAGAGCCCCTCAGAGATAGAAGGATCGCTGTGAGTTCAAGACCAGCCTGGGACTACAGAGTGAGTAGTTCCATGTCAGCCTGGGCTAGAGTAAGACCTTACCTCAAAAACAAACCAACCAAAAAAAAAAAAAAAAAAAACCTGTCTTACAGAAGGCGGAACACACAGACCTCCTCACATGCACACATATAGATAAATAAATTTGGGGTGGGGAAGATCCCTTAAGTAGATGTGTCCGTAGGGGTGGAACATTCTGCCTATCTTCAAACACCAACGACCTCTGGTTCCTTCTTGCTGCTTAATTAAGATGAGTTTGCCTGATTGGCTTTCCCCATTTTTTAGAAAGCCCTCTTTGGCACGCTGGCGCATTGCAGCAGGTAACCCATGCATCTAGGCTTCCCTCCTCTGTTAGAGGAGTCCAATGGCTTGCTTTTGTTTGTACACCATTATTGGTAGGTAAAGGTTTTAGTTTATAAAGATTTGCTTTATTAATGCTATAGTATAGCTGATGATCACAAAGAAAAGTAAGCAGTCCTAGTAACCTAGTAACCGGATCATTTCTTAGTAGTCCAGAAGTACCACAAATACAAAATTCACTGCTTTCGTTTGATGTTCATCTTTGTCCCATTCTACTCCCAAACAGAATCTTCTGTGTAGCTAGAACATTAGGAGCTGAAGATGTGACTCAGTGGTACAATGAGTGCTTTACATATATGAGGCAGTGGGTTCAATGCCCAGCACTGCAAAGGAAAACATTAAAAATCAATCATTTGGATACTTTTAAGTGATGTAGATACTCATATGATATAATAATTTTAAAAATATTTCATGAAATACTGTACAAATCTTTGATCTTGCATTAGTTATACTTGACTTTGAACTACTGTCATATAAACACAATTTTGCCAACTTTTCATATATATATATATGTATATATATATATGCTTAATTTTTGTCATAAACATATGAAAGTAATATGGCCTTTTAAATTCAATTTTAGAAGGATTTGGTATGTTTTTATTCCTTCCACGTGTGTCAAAATTATATTTTCTGTTGTCCATTCTTCAAATATTTAGCTAGCTGCCACATTTTTAATGATCTCATTCTGTTTGCCAGTTATGAATCTCACAATTGCAAATAGTAGGAACTGGCAAGAAATTTTGCATTATTTTATTGTTTCTTAAAACAGTATTGAAAGCTAAATTTGTATCCAGTTTCTTTCAAAAGTCAGTGCATTGTGATTAGTAATCAGCAAGAATGCGGAAATGTGAGCTGCTGCCTATTGGTGAAATGATTTCTCTGGGTATCCAGTTTATCATATGTAAAATTGAAATAACCATGTCTATACTTACAGCCTTATTTGAAAAATATAGGGTGCATATAGCAAGTGAAGAGTGAAGAGACAACTATAGAATGGTGAAAAAAATATTTGCTAAGTGTATGTCAGAGATCACTATCTAGAATATATAAATAACTGCAAAATATTAAACACAAAAAATCCAATCAATAAGTGGGTTAATGAACCAAATAGTCAGTTCTCAAAAGAAGAACAAATAGCCAAGAAACATTTGAAGAAGTCAGTATCATTAGCCATTGGGGAAATGCAAATTAAAATTGTTTTGAGATTCCATCTCACCCAATTCAGAATGGCTATCATAAAGAAAAGAAATGACAGCAAATACTGGTATATGGGCAAAGAGGAACCCTGGTACACTTTTGGTCAGAGTGTAAAGTGGTATAGCAACTGTGGATATCAGTGTGGAAGTTCCTCAAAAACTGAAAGTAGAACTACCATACGATCTAGCTATTCCACTCATGGATATATACAAGAAGGATTATTTTTGTTGTTGTTGTTATTTTGAGATAAGGTCTCATTCTAGCCCAAGCTGACCTGGAACTCACTCTGTAGTCCCAGGCTGGCTTCGTACTCCCAGCAATCCTCCTACCTTTGCCTCCCAAGTGCTGAAATTAAAGGCATGTGCCACCACACCTGGCTACCAAAAGGATTCTTAAGTCAACATTCCACAAAAATACTTGCACACCCATGTTTATTATCCCACTGTACACAATAGCTAGGAACTGGAATCAGCTTAAGTACCCATCAACAGATAAATGGATAAAGAAAATGTGGTACATATCTCAATGGAATTTTGTCAACCATTAAAAACTGAACTCATTACACTTTTAGGGTTGTGGACAGAAGTGGAAATCATATTAAGCCAAACTCTGGGCTGGGGAGATAGCTTTGAGGTTAAAGTGCTTGGCTGCAAAGACTAACAACCTGAGTTTGATTCCCGGTACCCATGTAAAGCCAAATGCACAAAGTGGTGCATGTATCTGGAGTCTTTTGACAGTGGTTGCAGTTCCTGCTGTGCCCATTCTCTCTCTCTCTCCCTCCTTACAAATAAATAAAATATTAAAAAATATATAAGTCAGGTCTGGAGAGGTGGCTTAGTGGCTAAGGCACTTGCCCACGAAGCCTAAGGACCCATGTTCAACTCTCCAGATCCCACTTAAGCCAAGCACAAGTGAGGCAAGTGCAAGGTTGCACATACCAACTAGGAGGCACAAGCATCTGGAGTTCAATTGCAATGGCTGAGGCCCTGGTGTGCCAACTCTCTCTCTCTCTCTCTCTCTGTGTGTGTGTGTGTGTGTGTGTGTGTGTGTGTCTTGCTCACTCTAAACCATAAAAATAAAATAAAAAAATAAGCCAACACTGAATGTTTTCTTTCATATGGTCGGGGTGTGTGTGTGTGTACTAGAAAAAGGAAATGCAAGAGGAGGAAGAGATCTTAAGGTAGTGAGGGGATAATGGAATTCCTGTGACATGAAAGCCAAGGAAGGACTGTTTCAGGACACCCAAGGAAACCAGAAAGGAGGAGGTAGGGGAAGGGGAGGAAAGTAGAAGAAGGCAGTGAATAAGAACAAAGTATAATGACATGTATGTGTGAAACTGCAATTATAAAACCATTCACTATACTAACTTAAAAAATTAAAAAGAAGAAAAAGAAATCAAGAATGCGTAACATACTTTAAGGCACTTTGTATAAAATATGGACCATATCTAAAGTGGCACCATCATTATTATTACTGGGACAATGAACTAAGCTAATAGGCATGATTACTCTACTTTTACATCAAGTTTCCCATATTTTGAACCGTTTCAGTTTAGCAATAAAATATCAAGTACCTGCAGAAATTGCTGACTGCATGCTTGGCTTGATTTCTTGCATCATTCTGGTCTTCACCACCGGCTACATAAAGAAATCCATCCATCACAGCCACACACTGATTAAAACTCTTGGCTGGCATTTCTGTGAGCTTGCTCCATCCATTTTCAGGATCTCTATACAAAATGTCTCTACTAAGAGACTTCTCAGTCAGGCCTGGGCGTCCCCCAACAGTGATAAGAACTCGGCAGCCCCCTCGGATTCTTGTCCGCCTGGACTGTAGTGTGTTTTGATGATATGGCAGTAAGTGGTAGTTCATAGCATCCACAAGAAGTTTGTGACAACCAGCATCTTGCATCATTCTTGGTACAGATTGAACATAACTGACCAAGTCTTGCGCAGAGATGGTACCAAAGCGAATATTGCTCAAAAGGTCTGCAGCATATTTCACCCTCTTTGGGTCAAATTCTAGCCATTTCATTGCAATCTGGAATGCTACTATCTCAGAAGGCAATTGTAAGTCATCATCTATAAGAAATTCATTAATTTGCTCAAATGTAAGTTTCATAAATTGATCTGATTCTGCAAATTCAATGAAGTTATCCCGGATAAATTTCTGGGCTGTTGCTTTTGCATTTTTCAAGGAGTATGTTTCAGCAATGTTAACAACATACATGCAGTTCTCAACACTAATCTCTTGAATGAGAAAATCACTGCATATCTTTACAAGAGTGTGGATCTGAAGATAAACAGCAGCAGAAATGATGCTTCCTATTGTGTACAAAGACAAGGTCAGCTTTCCCGTATAGGCATATGCAATCACTGTGGCTAGGCCTAAAGGTGCAATTTCATTAAGCTCTACCCTCTTAGTTAATGAATCTTTTTTTAAGATGTTGTAAAAATACTCACTGCATGAAGCCATCACTGACTTATGAACATCAAAGGACTTGGTTTTGGTACCAATGACTAAGTCACATAAAAAGTTCTCTTGTCGCATCTTACTTAAACCTTGTAAGAGATTGGGGCCATAAGAAACATCTGTTAGTTCAGAAGAAATGCAGCTGAGACCATCACCTCCCTCCAGGAGCCCATTCAAGGTATTCAGTTTGTTTAAGGGGCTATCTTCTACAATTATGGTCATCTCATTGATATCTACTTTGTTCTTTCTCACAGTCTTCTTTTTAGGTGCCATGTTGGCAAACACACAGTCAAGAGCTTGCTAAAAGAAAAAAGAAAGAAAAGCATGGTTTTATTTTAATTGTGCTCTGGATTTCAAGCTACTATACTGATAAACTTTTATAATACAATATTTTATAATGGCATAAAGTAGATTGATCCTCCAAACTACATTTACATGAAGTTATATGGATATCTTATTAACATTATTTCAAGCATCAAACATTGAAGATGATTGCAGAACATTTTATACTACTAAATTAAATATCTCAGAAGGTGTATTGCCAAATGATTATTGTATAGCAGAAATGGTGTATGTGTCTGTGATCCCAACCTGTGTCAATGGGAAAATCCACAAGCTCACAGGCCAGCAAAACTAGCACACATGCAAGCGCAAAACAACAGAAAAGACTCTGACTCCAAAAGAAGGTGGAAGGAGAGAAAGAACACCCCAAAGTTGTGCTCAGACTACCATATGCATGGCATGGCACTGTCATGGGCATGCATACACATCATCATCTGCATCCATACATACAAACTCAGGCATAGGCACCTGTACATACATCATACGTGTGCATACAAACATGTATACACACATGTATGAACAGGTAACCCTCAGCTCCCTGAAGAAAAAGAAGCTCCAGGAGAGGACAGCATGAGACCTAGTCTTTTTCATATTTGTATGGATTCCTTGTTTCCTCTAAGTTCTACTGCATATGGTCCATTTCTCCAGGGCCATACAGTATCTAAGAAAATCAGGTAATGGGAAAATTTACTCTACCTCATAAATAGGCAGAATTCCATTCTGCTTTTATAAAGACAGGCTCATGTTGGCCTCAAACTCTCAATTCTCATTTCTCAGCTTTCTAAATGCTGAGACCACCATGTGGGGTAGTAGTAACTCCCAGATTGTTTTGCAAGTGTCTTCTTTAACTCATATAGAGAATGGGCATGCTAGAGCCTCTTAGTCTTATAAATGAACTCAAGACACATGTGTCACTTTGTGTGTCTGGCTTTACCTGGGTACTGGGGAATCCAACTCAGGCCATCAGGCTTTGCATGCAAGCATCTTTAATCACTGAGTCATCTCCCCACCCCTAGAGTAGGATTTTTTAAGAGCCTACAAAGTCACACTATAGTAACCAATTTCTTTAGCTCTCTATGGAGAAGGTGGAGAAGAAAAACAGGCAAGTGACCATTTAAGAGACTATTGACATCAGCTGGCAGATAACTTCCTAGGGGTGGTATATTCTTGAATTTAAATTCAGTCTTTACTTATAGAGCTGATCTATATTCTTTTTTTTTTCTTTTTTTGAGGTAGAGTCTCACTCTAGCTCAGACTGACCTGGAACTCAGGGTGGCCTCGAACTCATGGCAATCCTCCTACCTCTGCCTCCCAAGTGCTGGGATTAAAGGCGTGCGCCACCACACCCGGCTCGAGCTGCTCTATATTCTGTTTCTGGGGCTATTCCTCACAGGTGAGGCCATCTGTCCACCTCACCATGTGTTCTCAATGCAGATCCAGCAGAGCAGTCTGAGGATCAGACCCTGTGTTGTGGTCAAGGCTGCAGTGGTATTCATTGGCTTCTATATTTCAATGAATGCTCTTCTTGTGGCCATACTTCTCTATTTCCACAAAGCCATTGCTTTTCTCAATTGTTCTTGGGATGAGGGAACTAAAGATTGAACCGGAGATATTTCACATACCAGGCAAGTGCTCTACCAACTAAGCTGCATCCTCAGCCCCTGCTTTTCTAAATAGGGCTCTGGACCATATTGTAGAGAAGGCTACTTCTGGTTCTATGGACTGTCAGAACCCAGAGGCTTTGTTCAGAAGCCCTTCATCAAACTCTTCAGACACCTCACACTGGAAGCCTTTCAGGAGATTTCAGATGCAAGGTATCTGACATTGGGGATATATACCCACTGACCCTTATCTTGCCACCTGAACCGTAAGCATTTTTCCATAAACATATTTATGAGCAAGTAGCCTTAAAGGAAAGTAGTTATAAATGGGTAGAGTATACATAAAAGGAAAGTGGAACAATTTAATTCAGTTTGACTTACTCATTTTTGATCATCAAGGAAGTGACAACTGGGTCCTTGTACTTGTTCTACTCTATTTGACTTGAGGCAAAACATCCAACCTTAAGAATTTTAGTTTAACCATCTGTCAGTTGGCAAGACGTGTCCCTTTTGATTCTGAATTTTTTTTGTTTTGTTTTTCGAGGTAAGGTGTCACTTTAGTTCAGGAGGACCTGAATTCACTATGTAATGTCAGGGTGGCCTCAAATTCACAGCAATGCTCCTATATCAGCCTCCCAAATGCTGGGACTAAAGGTGTATGCCACCACACCCAGGCTGATTCTGAAATTTTATAGTGAGGAATACATAGCTGGCTTTTGCTGCCAAAATTTGCATGATATGGTCCTGCATTACTTGTTTCCCCTCAATATAGCCTTCCATAATCCTAGAATCAATTTTTGATAAGTCTTTCCGGACTAAGCCAAGCACTGTTAACTGCTGAACCATCTCTCTAGCTCTTGAAGTTGAAATTTAGTTGGACACCTGGCATTTTATCTGATAACCTTGTTCTTAGTTGCTATCAGGTGCACCCATGAGTCCTGAGTCCTGTGGTGTGCTCTGAAATACATTGTATATATATCTTTAGGTTATTTTTCTGTAGACTGGCTCAGAGCTTTTTGCATGAGGTGCCCCCAAAAAGTATATAATTCAGGGGCTGGAGAAATGGCTTAGCCCTTAAGGCACTTGCCTACAAAACCTAAGGATCCAGGTTTGATTCCTCATTACCCAAGTAAGCCAGCTGCACAAGGTGGCACATGCATCTGAAGTTTGTTTGCAGTGGCTAGAGGACCTAGAGCACCCATTCTCTCCCCCCGCCCTCAAATAAATAAATGTAAGTAAAGATTGGAGATAATGACTTATCTGGAGGGTTTTTTTTTTTGTTTTTGTTTTTGTTGTTGTTGTTTTTTGCAGTGGCTAGAGGTGCTAGAGAACCCATTTTCTCTCTCTCAAATAAATAAATATAAATAAAATGAAGTAAAGATTGGAGATAATGACTTATCAAATAAAATCCAAAACAGTACCCCCACAATGCATGACCCACAGTCCCCATGGGGATAACTGGCATCTACAATGAGGAGGGTCCCTGCCGAGGGGGGAGGACACTGAGTATGTACATAACTAATAAAGAAAACATTGGTATAAAAAACGAAAATAGGGCTCCTTATATATATTACCAACCAAAATTATTGGATGGAGAGCACGTGAAGTAATTCTAAAACATCTTATTGCACCCTAAAATAAGGTTCTCAAGTATTACTATGTACATACTTAAGGACAAAAGGAACAGAATACAGAGGCACTTACTCTGTAGATTTGGGAAACATTTTGACATTAAAATCAATAACACACTGAGGAAAATATAGGTCTATAACTCATGTTGATGTAAACAAATACACTAATATGTTATAATTTTGGTTAAAAGCAAGATGCTTATACAGACTGAGGCTGTATACTTATTAATGGTAAAAGTGAGTATTTTTACAGTAGAGAGCTTCAGACTTTAATTTGGTCAAAGAAGCAAAGCTAATGTCATCCATAATGGGATAAACTTAAATTATGTAACTCCAACCATGGTTTGGAGGAGAATAGGAAAGTTTCCAGGAGAGAAAGGAAGAAGGGGAAGAGGAGGAGAAACAGGGAAGTAAACATTACTTTAGTGCTATTATCGCTAAGGACACATACTACAAATACGATTTCTATAAGATTGAAATCTCTGCTTTTCAAAAGTGTTACTGATTTACAAGCTAAGGAAACACTAAAAATCTGTCCTACTTTAAAGAAGACTGGTTACTAACACAACATGAAATGGTAATTGTATATTATGAGGAGGGTGTAAAGGACATTGTGAAAAAAATTGTCAGAACTTGGATGAGGTCTATAGACTACAGTGTACCATTGTTACCAGATGATTGTATTCCAAGTTTATCTCCTCATTGTGATGTGTATAATGAATAATTCAGTATTACCTTGTTTAAAAAAGTTTTTACTTATATGGAGGGATAAGCTAACATGACAGTGTACCTTCAAGTTAGTCCAGAAAATTAAATGTCTTGCATTATGTAAGTTCCTAAATATTTTTTCAAAGAAAATATTTTTTATCAAAAAAATCCAAAAAAAGTACACAATCCAAAATACACCCAGAACCCTGGGATAATTATAATGTTGCCAAGAAATGGATATATACTACACAGTTATCTACAAGTAGGCAAGCTCATGTGCACATATTGACATTAAATTTTTTATGTTCCAAAACTAACTTCTGGTAAAAGCTTCTAGAACTGGTTATAGAAAAAAAGAGTTGTCATTTTTATATTTAAGAACAGTCTTCTTGTTACCCAGCACCTTTACATACTGGGAGAGATGCTAAATTGGCAAACTAAAGAGCCACGTGTGCTTAAGTGTCACTGTCACTCTCATGCTAGAAGGATCTGGAATCATGCCAAGGGTGAGAATCGGCTGTGCTGCTCCCTGTCCCTGTCACATTCCAGCAGTTGCATCTGTCAGGACTTGTCAGCTCTACCTCCCAGAATAGAAACAGGCCTGGCTTCTGATACTTACCATTTTAAGTTAAGTCTAACCAAAGACGGTTTTCCAGTTTGCCATTTCATCTCCAAAATGTTTTTTTAAAATATGAAACATATACCACAGTAGGGATATGTGCATGCTTAAAACAAAAGACCTGGTTTTGTTGTTTATGTCAAATAACAAATGTTGGGTATTTGCAGGGGGATTTTTATTTTGTTAATAAGTTATATTTTGGAGAGTCAAAGAGTTACCTGAATTTTGTGCTACCAATTTAGTTAAAACTGATTAAATTATATCCCAACTGTTGACTTATCAAATGTTTGGGTTATTAAAAATAACTAAAGATAGAATTCTAAATTTTGTGAACAAAGCCCCCCAATTTTTTGCCTCCTCTTCCCTATAAAAAAATCATAAGCTTTAGAGACTTAAAATTGTCATTAAAATTACATATAATTTTGCTTTTGTAGGGTATTGCTCATGTACTTCTGTTACTTTGTCAGGTTTTTTTTTTATCTATTACATTTCTCAAATTTGAAGAAAATGTTTCCTTCTCCCAACTTCAGATTAGTGACCTGAGCTGTCTGACTCAGCTGGAGTCTTCCTTCAGGAGAATAGCTCTAGTATACAATCACAGACAGCCCCATCATCTCCCACCTCACACAGCCATACATACCCCAGGATCCAGAAGATAAGGGATGGTGAGTGTGGACCAAGTTCCTCTCCTGTCTCTGTGAAGTGGTAGCTGGACTAGTGATGATGAAGTTTAAACAGCAGACTCCTCTTGGGTTGTGATCAGTGGAGAAGGAGAAGGAAAATCCAGCGCCGAGCCACCTGACAAATGCTAGTAACAGCAATTTTTAGAATAACCCTTTGATGTCCACCAGAGGAAGATAGTTGAGCCTACCCTCTGGCCAGGAGCAGCAGTGGGGGCCCTCCTCTTGTCTTTGGCTTTCAACTTTGAGTGATCCAGGGAAGAGGGCTGTACTCTGATTGGTGGAGAGGGCTTGGGTTTCTTGACCTGGCCAGCTGGTTTGTTTACAATTCAAAGACTCAGCTAACTTGATGTGTGAAAAGAAAATTAGCTAGGAGGATATCTAATTGTACTTGCTAGAAACAGGAATTTAAGATTAACAGGAAGGGAGGTTGTGGGTAAATATTAGTAACTAGGAAGATAAATAGCCTAGTCACCTCAGGTTCTCTGAGAAGACTGGTTATAAATAGATTGTTCTCCAGTAGAGGAGCAGATACTTAACCAAGATGTGGATTTTTTTTTTGAAGCACTTCAGTGTGGCACTACTATTTCATAATTTAATGAAGCAAGGTTTGTGACAAATCCTCTATCAGCCATTGACCTATAGGGAGGTCTGAGATAAACACACACTGGCACACATGTGTTTTGGGGAATATCTACTTTTGCAACATTTTTATAATTTTACATTTTAATATTTCATTTTTAATAATTAATAATTTTAATAATTTAATAATTTTTAATAATTCAGCCAGGCATGGTGGCACAAATCTTTAATCCCAGCACTTGGAAGGTGGACGTAGGAGGATCCCTATGAGTTCAAGGTCATCCTGAGACTACATAGTGAATGTCAGGTCAGCCTGGGCTAGAGATAGACCCTACCTCAAAAACAACAACAAAGTAATAATAATAATAATTCAAAGGATTGTCATTGAACACAAACATTTTTTCCCTTGTGCTTTTTGTTACATTTAGAAATTTAAAAAAATATTTTATTTTTAAATTTATTTATTTATTTGACAGAGAGAAAGAGGGAGAGAGAGAATGGGTGCACCAGGGCCTCCAACCACTGCAAACAAACTCCAGACACATGCACCACCTTGTGTATCTGGCTAACATGGGTGCTGGGGAATCGAACCTGCATCCTTTGGCTTTGCAGGCAAGCCTCTTAACCACTAAGCCATCCCTGCAGCCTCATTTAAAAATTTTATTAGCATACAAACAACTAAGTTTCATTAGGGCACTTGTTAGATGTTTGTTTTTGTTGCTTCTCTTTCCTTTTCTCCCTTATCCACCTTTTCCCTTACTCTCCCTGAATAGCATCCTTTTTGCCTTCATGTCACATGTGTCCTTTTGCCCTGCCCCCATTTCCAAACACCTTGTGTCCCCTCTTTTTGTTCCTCTCTCCTGTTCTCCTATCTAGTTTCATAGTTTATACTTACTCTCACAGTCCCATGAATTCTTCCCTACAGAGTGGGCCTCAAATCCAATCAGAAAGCAGTTGGTTATCCCCTAACAGTCATATCACTATTTGTAGGCACATCTTGCCTAGCAAGTTTGTTGAGTACAGGATTCACAGCTTGGTAAGACTGTTGTTGACTTTTCTTTCCCAGCATCCTACATAGCACCTTCTGACACCCTAGCCAGCTAGGAGGAAGGCTAGCCAGCAAGGAGGAAGCTTTCAGCTCAAAGTTCTAGCTTGATTTCTCTATGCCCTGCAACCAAGTTAGGAGGGTTTTTTTTTAATGTTATTATTGCTCCAATATTTTGCTTGCTATAGATCTTGTTTAATTAGTTATTTTATCTTGGTTTAACTTTGGTAGGTCATATATATCTAGACATTCATTCATTTCTTTTAGACTTTCCAATTTGGTAGAATATAGGTTTTAAGGTATGCCTTTATGATTTTCTGGATTTCACTGATATCTGTTATAGTGTCTCCTCTGTAAATTTGAGGTGCTTTTTGTAAGGTTCGGGAGTGACCAAGACCACAGTGACCACTCTGAGGCAAAGATGGAAACTTTTATTCAGAAAAAACACAAGCTGCCAGGACTGACTCTCAAGAGTAGAGCACAGCCAACTTTGAGATTACAGATAGTGGGCTATCTAGAGTTCTTCAGTTGGGGGAAGGTGAGGAAGGGAAAGAACTCCTTTGTTCTTTACATTAGCCATTTCAAATAGCTAGGGTGTGAGACCAGAACAGTGACAAGGTGACCTGAGAGATAAGGGGGCAGGAAACCTAGACCTGGGACATTGTTAGGCAAGGAAGGGATTATGGCTGGGTGGTTCCTTGAGGAATGTGGATGACCCACTTCCTTATGTCTCTATCTCCTCTGGCTGTGACTCCATTTTGTCCTGACTTAACATTCCAGCCTTTTGTTAATGATAAGAGAGGAAGGTTAATTTTTCATGTTGACTGTAAGGGTGATGAGTTCTTGTGGGAGAGGCTGGATAATGCAGTCAATGGGTCTCCCTTTAGGGCAGGTGATGAGGAGGCAGTTTTAGGTGGCTAGAGGTGGCAGAGTGGTGAGATTGATAGCACCAGTGTAGCATGTTGTTATGACTTGGTCCTGAGAGAAGCAGAGACGTCTCTCATACCATTCCTGTATTGAGCTGCTTTCAGGGCAGTCACTGACAGACACCTGTTATAGAGGAGGTGAAGGAGATGGGCTCTGTGCACCCTGTGAGCAGACAGAAAGGAGAATAAAGGAGCTTGTTATTCTTATCAACAGATATGACATCAAAATGCCAGGTCTAAAGGGAGTATGAGCATTCAGAGGTGAGAAGTAGAGGGCTCGGGGCAAGAGGGGCATTTTGGGATCAGGGGAAGAGTAGGAACACAGGAGAGTTTAAGTTTGAAAGTTCCCATTGGGGTGGCAGTATACTTATCCCTGGATGAGATAGCATAAGGGGTAAGGAAAAAGGGGGCCTGAGAAATAGCTCCGATTCTGGTTAAGGCAAGTGGGAGGAGCTGGGATCAGAGTAGATGAAGTTAATACGGGTCAGGCAGAGGCAGAAGGCATGAGTTAATGTTAGAGTCTAGTATTGTAAGTCTGCATCAGACAGAGGAACCTATTAGTCTGAATCATTGTTTATATTGTAGTTACATTTTTCTTTTTAGGTGATTAAGACCATGTAGGCTGTCAGAATTAACTGTATATTTTAGAGGTCAATAATGGCACTATAGGAGAGACTTTTAGGAACCTGTGAGGAGTTCTATGACTCTCAGCATTGTCATCTGATAGGATAAGTCAAGGCCATGCTGACCAAGTGGCCCTCTCTCTTTTGGGAAGTCTGGAGTCTCTGCAACCTGTCTGATGAAGAAGACAGGTAAGGGCTGGAGAGATGACTTAGCGGTTAAGCACTTGCCTGTTAAGCCTAAGGACCCTGGTTCAAGGCTTGATTCCCCAAGACCCACATTAGCCATATACACAAGGGGTTGCATACATCTGGAGTTCATTTGCAGTGGCTGGAGGTTTTGACACACCCATTCTCTCCCTCTCTCTATGTCTTTCTCTCTTTCTGCCTCTTTCTCTCTGTGTCTGTTGCTCTTAAACAAATAAATAAAAATTAAAAAAAGAAGAAGAAGACAGGTAACTTACCAGAGGCTAGAAGTTTAAGTGTCCCACCATCTCCTGTGGCCTTTTGACCCAGGAGCAAGAACCAAATTATTGGTTGTCCTTTAACTCCAATGTTTCCATTGATTTTGGCTTCTACATATGGTTATTAATCTCTCAGAGGGATTGTACATACCTGATTAACCAAACAGATTGGTAAAAGGGGTATAGAACATATCTGGTTAGCAAAACAGATCTGGTTAGAGAATGACACAGTAGTTTAAAATCATTCTGATTAATATTTAAGTTTAGTTGTCAGGTGAGAGTGTAAGCTATATTTGGGACACAGAAAACATACACATTTTATCTTTTAAGTATGTGTCAGTTATAAGTATAGATAGAACATTTTAGTATCCCTGAAAACAATATTAATCAATTATTTTATCAATAATTTTAAGGCAATTGATTTAATCTAGAAATTGTATGCCAGGAAAAAGACAAGACAGTATAAAAACTTGGCATCTGTGTTTGAAAACAACTTTGGCTAGTCTGTATACAAATGCAAGTACCAATTACCACCCCCCACCCAAGCTGGAAGGAGAACAGTAATTTAAGATTATTTTTCTAGGGCAGCAAACAGGTTTTAAGTATCAATATCTCTATAAGCAATGAACTTAAGATGCCAGAAATGAGACAACTAATTAAGTGAAATCTTGACTGAGACTGATTATACATAGCTGAAGAATAAAATAAAACTTGGTCATTGTTAAGCAAGACCAATTTTAACATACATTAGAGACAATATGACAGACAGACACAAAGTAATTTCTTAAATAAGCACCTTTTACCATTGAACAATTTTAATGCTTATCTGAAGAAATATTTATGTCTGTTACATGAAGCTTAGACAAACTATGTTAACATTTTTTGTATACAGTGGATTTTTCTAAGACATGGAGAGCTTTTTCAGTTTTTCTAAGAACAAAATCACAATAATTCACTTTTTATAAGACTTAGATTAATAACCTCAGTGATTATCATCATGATTATGAGCATGAACAAGACAAGAACCATCTTAAAATTACAGAGTTTTAGCCAGGCATGGTGATGCTTGCTTATTGATAGCTAAACATCATGGACTTTGTATAAAACAAATTACAATATTCTAATGTTCTGATATCTTGAAAAGTCTGATATTAATAAAAAGTAGAGTTTACATATAAGGCACATTAGGCTACATAGAGTAAACTATGAACAAATGATGTGCAGACAGAATTTAAAATAAACAAGAAATCCATATTTTGTAGTAACATTTTTGGCTTAACTATGAAAACATAAAAAAATTATAATTTTCTAGGCTTATCAGAATTGGGATACCTTTATGTACATATATTTTTTGAGAAGATTTAGCACTCTTAAAAGTAATTAAGATGTCCATCCAATCTATAAGTCACTTTCTGAAATTAATTTAGCTATATTTAAATAGAGACACAGGATTAAACTGACATGATCTAATGAAAGAAGGAGATAAGTCTCATGGAAAAGAGAGGGAATGGGCATGCAAGGGCCACTTGCCACTGCAAACAGTTTCCAAACGTATGCTCCACTATGTGTATCTGGTTTTGCAAATAAGCACCTTTAACTGATGAGCCAAAAAGAAATATTTTTAATCTCTTCCAAATCAGTTTTATACAACTATATTGAATTCCAAACATACACAAAATTTTATAGCACAATCTATAACTATTGAAACCTTAACCAACTCTATAATTCTGCCTGTGATAATTTGGTAAACTTGTTCAGTAATGACATAAGTTAAAACTAAGGTATTAAGAGTAATTGTTGGAGGAATTGAGGAATTACATCTTAAGTCACAACATAACTTTGTTTAGAATTTTCTTTTACTTTTCACCATGAAGTGAATAATGTTTAAGTGTGTGACAGATAAATACTGTTTAATGTTTCAAATGTTGTCTATTTATCTTGTAAAAAAGGCGGGGGAAGAGTAAATAATTTCTCTGTGAGATTTTATTTTGAGGCAGGGTTTTAGATATAATAACCTTAGGAGAGAATTAAATATTGTCAATTTTAACCTTAAGATTTAGTTAAAAGGTTGACAAATAGAGGAACCTAGTTAACTTTGTTGGGTACTCTAAATTGAGTCTTTTGTGACCATTATTATGACCAAGTTAACATCAATGAGTTAAAGTTAAGTTTACAACTTGAATACCATAGCAACCTGCTACAAGCCAGGGCTATACTTTGTTAGTCTGATGTTGAAAGGCCAAATATAACCATTTTAAGTAAAAAGGCCCAGGCCTGACTTAGATAGAGAACTAGCCAGCTAATGTGCTGACCTCTGCTTCTGTAAACTTTGCTTGCTTGCTCAATTGCTGCCTTTCTCCCTAAAGTTTCTGGGGAATCTCCATTTCAAGGACATTGCAGAAACACTCCACTGAGGTCTCCGACCTCCTGCTTAGATAAGAAACTAAGGAATCTCCATTTCAAAAGTCGTAAAATACCACTGTTTACTTAGCCCATCACAATGGAGATTACCTCATCTGCCTGGAGTGCCCCTAGCTCCTGCCCCCAACTTTGCCCGCTGAAACCCCAAGCCAATCAAAACTGTTTAAATCAACCAATCATGTATCTATCCCATACTTCTTTGTTCGAATTCCTATATGAACCCCTTCCCCCAAAAGGAAGGGGCTCTCTTCCTTACTACCGCTGTAGGGATGGAGCCCAGGCCTAGGCTTGCAATAAAGAAACCTGTTGCTTTTACATTTGAGTGTCTTGGCTTCTGTGGTGGTTCTCTGGGTGACTCCTGGGTGACCGGGGATCTTGGCTCCTGGTCAGGGGACTTGGCACAACAATGTAAGTCCTAGGATAATAGTTATTTTATATCTCAAGAAGTCTGTAATCTGATTAATACTTTGTCTTTAACCTTCTGTTTAAGTTTACTCATATCTTCATGTACATACTTTTACTTTACAATCTATGTAACCAATCTGTAACAATCTTTTCCATCAAACATTTAACATCCAACATACAAACTTTTCTCTCCAGTTTATCTTCTTTAGTCAGTTCATCTCACAACTACCAACAAAAACTTTTATTGTTCTTACCATAACACTTTTAATATGACCATTTTTTTCCTCAAAAGGCCTCTTGAAATAACTTTTTAAAGAAAGAGTAGATCAGATTTGATTTATATTATTTACCCAGAATAAATATATGTATTTTGTCATTTATTGAGTTTGGAACTTTGTTTCTTATAACTTTCCTGAAACACATGTTTTAAAAATATGAAAACAGATTCAAACATTATTAGAAGCTTTAGGAATTTCTTTTACAAACTCAATATTGGGTACTTCTAAATTTAAGCATAATTTTTGAGGCTGTTGTCTACTAGTAGTTTCATAGAAGCATAAGAAGATAAAGTAAGTATAAAACAGTTACAAATTTCTTATAAGAAGTCCCCATCTGTTTATAGTGAATTGTCATTTACCCATCATCATGCTGGGGTCAGAATCATGAGATTCCCTGTGCCTACAGTGCCCCTGGCTCTGCAAGGTAGGTAAGCTAAGAAAGAACCTTCCCCCCCCCCTCCTAAATTCCAGGGAGAGTTTTGGAAGTCCCTCAGGGCTACAAGGCTGCTTTTCAGTCCTGCCATTTTACTATTCTTTAAGAGTAGGAGAATCTTGTATTATTTTCCCCTATGATCTTAATTACTTTTAATGTTTCTTCTGGGGGTACTCAACAGTAAAAATTGGCTATGCTGTCTTGTACAGTGGTCTTGGTGGAGAACATCCCCCACAGTGAAATGGCACAGATCAGAACAAAAATCATTCTGCAGCCTAGAGCTGTGAGCCCCATACATACTCATACACACACCTTCATTTTAAACTCTAGACAACCATTTTCCCATCATATATTCATTTATTCATTTAGAAGTTATGCATTACTATTTTATATTTCTATTCTATTTACAACTCCAGAGACTAAAATCAAACCTTGTTACCAGGCCAGGCCTTGTTCCCAGGTCAGGAGAGGTTGAGGGAGCTGGAGGAGCTGTTGGATTGAGGTGGCTAGAAGGACATGGTGAGAAAAGCAGGTAGAGCTGAGAGAAAGCTGTGCAGGCAGAGTGAAAAATAGGGTATTTTTGGACCATTTTCCTGTACATTGGCAGACTTTTTTTTGTTTTGTTTTGTTTTCGTTTTTAAATCAGTGAGAATTTGGAAATCAAAACACCATTCTCAGGCCATTTGGACCTATTGTCCAGCTTATATTGTGGTCAGGCAGAGTTGCAGAGGAAGATAAGATATCATCCAAGAGTCATAGAGGCTTTAAGTTCTTAAGGAGACTGGGAAAGAACAAAACAAAGGTGAGAGAAAAATAACCCAGGCTGTAAACTGGGTTTGCACAGAACACCAATATGACCATCTGGCCTGTTTGGGTGAATGGGGCCTGTACCTCCCATGTGGGCAGAGGCTGTAAAGGTCACAAGTGTTGGCTTTTTAGCCTGTTAGTGGGCAAGGAGGGCAACTGTGCTCCCTATGGTGAAAGCAGCTGGTTGTGGAAGATGAAAGCACCTGGCAGTGGAAGATGAGAGCTTAGGAGGCACAGGAAGAGGAGGAAGGAAGAGCGAGACGGAAAGAAAGAGAGAGAGAATGGATGCTCTGGGGCCTCTAGCCACTACAAATGAACTCCAGACACATGCGCCTCCTTGTGTGTCTGGCTTAAATGGGTCCTGGGGAATTGAACCGGGGTCCTTGGGCTTTGCAGGCAAATATGCCTTAACTGCTAAGCCATCTCTCCATCCCAGTACCCCTTTACTCTTAAAACAATCAGTACTTAGGGGGTGATTGTTGCCTACTTAACTGTTATAATTGAAGGGTTAATAGCTTTCCCTGAAAACCAGAGGGAACTAAAGAGTAATAACTAACCTTAAGATTAGAAGGCCATAAAGAATGGAGGCATCCAGTCTTCCCTTGACAATTCTGAAAAAAAAAAAAAGCCCATTTTGAGTAAGGACACAAATAATTTCAATTCCTTATCTACTTCCCTTGGACCTGTACCTGATTTGGTCTGTTTGTCTTAGGATCCTCCTTATAAGTTTGAATCCCATCCTGACTCAGTGGTTCAGCCTTCATCCTATGGGAATGCTGCTGTCTCTCACTGTATCTCCCAATAAACAGTCTGTAGAAATCAAGTCTGATGTTCTCTTTTGCTTTTCTTGTACACTTTCCTTACAATAATAAGTTTACTCCTGGATAGTGACTATTTTACTCCTGGATAGTGACTATTGTTGCTCACAGTATTCAACCCTCAGCAGAAGTCCAGGGATAGAGCTGGATGCCCAGAATATCAGTCCAATAGAGGAAAATATCGTTAGGTCAGGACAATATGGAGTCACAGCCAGAGGAGATAGAGACTTAAGGAAGTGGGTCATCCATATTCCTCAAGGAACCACCCAGCCATCATCCCATCTTTGCTTAACAACGTCCCAGGTCTAGGTTTCCTGCCCCCTTATCTCTCAGGTCACCTTGTCACTGTTCTGGTCTCACACCCTAGCTGTTTGAAATGGCTAATGTAAAGAACAAAGGAGTTCTTTTCCCTTCCTCACCTTCCCCCAACTGAAGAACTCTAGATAGTCCACTATCTGTAATCTCAAAGTTGGCTGTGCTCTACTCTTGAGAGTCAGTCCTGGCAGCTTGTGTTTTTCCTGAATAAAAGTTTCCATCTTTGCTTCAGAGTGGTCACTGTGGTCTTGGTCACTCCTGAACCTTACATCTGGTGCTCGTGACTTGGAGGAGGCTCCCGGTTGCCCTCTTGGGTGGCCAGATGTCCTTTCTCCTGACCAGACCACTTAGCTGCCATTTGACCCTCTGAAGGCTTTGGACCATCTCTGCCTAGTACTGGCTTTCACACCCACCACAATTTGGCCTCACTTTTCTTCCCTTCTCAGTAAGTATCCCTTTCAGGTTGGCCTGCTCTTGTGTTTCATCCCTCCTTGTGGAAGCCATGCTGGCATGCCAGGCTATACCCCTCGCTCACTTTTGGGCCCTAACCCCAGGTCTCAAGAAAGATACACTCTCAACACCTCAGGTCTCTCACTCTCTACCATACCCTAAGGGGTAACTTCCTACACTCCTCATTCCAAAATATGAAAGTCAACACCCTATTTTGGAAACAGACCCATCCAGGTTTAGTACATGTAAGGCTGTATTCCACTGGGTCAGTGTGTCTATAGCTCCTCCATGGACACAAGGGATAAGGTAAAGTCATACTCTGAGCATTCACAATTGGTGTTACTGAAGGCTGTTGGAACAAAGGTCCCTATGACAGCTATAGCTGTAGGTAGGGGGCACACGGTAGCTGGCTGAGACTGAATTATAGGGGTCATGTTACTTCTTCCTGGGGCCATGCAGGGGCTGTTGGTGGTTCCAGGAACTGTTTACCAGAGTTAGAGGTGCCCAGTAACAGGTACATGAAACTCCAAATAGGCTCCTAGGAGCCCACTTATAGAACATCTCATGTTTGCCCCCCCCCCAGTGTCTGTGTAGGCAGTGTTCTATTTTCTGTAAACTTAGCATGACCTTAAAGCAATATTCCAGCAATATTGCCAGCTATCCTGCTCAAGGTGTGGGGATCTGGATTCCCTGAGAGAGGCCTGTGTGATGAACATTCATGTCCACACCTCGGAAGGGGTGGTGTCTTTAGCCCCTGGGGACCCCAGTGGGTTCATGAGATAAGCACTGGCTCTGGGGTTTGTTTAAGTAAGACAGATCTAGTTGGTCTGAATTCTATCCCCATGAAGGTGTGAGTTGTAATCACTTTTCCTCATGATAACAAATAGCACAGGAGGTTTTTATTTGAGAGTGCTGTCATTTACAATCTTGGAGTTCTGAGGGAGGGTTCTTATTTTGACCAATACATAAATCATTTTCTCTAATGTTTGTCACATTGGAAATAGAACATTGACATGGTTGATACCTTCCTCATTTCCCTGGATTTGACTGGGCAGGGAGTCTGGTTTCTCTCATAATTTTTTGTTGCATTAGTACATTATATGTATCTCCCAGTAATGTATGGCTTGATATAACACAAGCTGTTATAAAATACAAAAGATAACTCCTCCAATCATGCTTTCTGCCACTATGTAAAATAGGGTTAGAGCTATTCTTTCCCTCAGATTCCTGCCAAGAATACTAGTAACAATGCCACTGTTTGACTAAACTGGATGGGGTGACATCATGACCACAGTCCTGAGGCGTCTCCCATAAATGTCCTCAAGCTTCCCACATGCATGGACAAGTTAGCTCCCAGTTACATGATTGGTGCCAGCAAGTTTTAGCTGTGCATAGATTGACCAGCTTTAGTGTGTGGTCAGAGCAAAGCTGCATGTACTTAGAGGGCTCATTATACCTCCACAGGATGATCCAGAGTGGCTAGTCTGAATGTTACTGGGCCATCCAAGATGCACACTCCTTGGCAGCATGGGCCTTCTTTACTCGAGTGTGATAAATACATGGGGTGATACCTGCAACTTTAACCACAATTGGAGTGACTATTATTACAGTGTAAGGGCTGGTCCAAACTGACTGTAGTGGCTCCTTTTTCCAGTCTTTTACCCAGACCATATCCCTGGATGGTGGGGGTGTGTCTAGTTTCCCAGGAAGATGGGGAGCCCTTTCCAGTGTCTTTTGGGTGATCTGGAATAGAGCTTTTCCCAGAGCCTAAGGTGCCTCCACATAGCTAAGTTTCCTATCTGTTAAAGGTCTCCCTTCAATGTCTTGATTAGTAGAGGGGGGTCTCCCAAAGATAATTTCAAATGGGGAGTACCCAGTGGACCTGGGAGTGCACCTGGTCCTGAGAAGGGCTATTGGCAGTAAGACCACCCATGGTAACTGAGTTTCTTGGCAAAATTTGGTCAAGGTGGCCTTAGGAGTCCTATTTGTTCTCTCCATCTTCCCTGAGCTCTGGGGCCTATATGCCACATGGAGTTTCCATTTGATTCCCAAGCTTTTTGTCAGTGTCTGGATTATTTAACCACAAAGGCAGGTTCATTGTCTGACCCCATATCTTAGAATAATTTACCTCAGCAAAGCCTTAGCTACTGGGCTGGAGGGATGGGTTACCAGTTAAGTCACTTGCCTGCAAAGCCAAAGGACCCTGGTTCAAGTCCCCAAGATCCACATAAACCAGATACACAAGGTAGCACATGTGTCTGGAGTTCGTTTGCAGTCACTGGAGGCCCTGGTACATCTATTCTTTCTCTCTCTCTCTCTCTCTCTCTCTCTCTCTCTCTTTCTCTGTAAAATAAATAAATAAACCTTAGCTACTTCCCTTACTCATTCTGTGTCTGTTGGGAAAGCTTCCATCTACCCTGAGTATATGGATACTAGCACAAATAAATACTGGTATCCCTGGTAAGGTTTGACTCCAGTGAAATCTACTTCTAGGTATTCAAAGGATGAGGTTCCAGTCATTTGTACCCCAAGATCTGGGTAGGGGCCTTGACTGGCATTATTTTTAGCATAAGCGACACATCTGGTGCTGATTTGTGCACACAGAGTGGGGAGCCTAGGGATGGAATAATATGGCTTCAACAGATTTTCTAATGCTGTTTTTCCCAGATGTGTCAGCTCATGATATTGTCTCACTACCTGTGTTGATATTGCAATAGGAATAAGAAGCCTCTTATCTGGAAGCTTCCACCACTCTTTTCTCTTATGTCCCCCTTCTCTAATGTCCATCGGCTTCCCTCCTTTGTATATCCTGGTGAGGGAGGCAGTTTGGAGGCTATGAAGATTTTGGAAATGGGCCCTTGAGCAGCCATCAAGCTGGGCTAGTTGGAAGCTTCTTTATCAGTCTGGTCAGTCAGGCAGTTACCCTTGCCGATCTGATCTGTCCCTTTTTGATGACCTCTAATTGTATTACTGACACTTGGGCTGCCCTCCACACCACCTCCAATAGCTGAAGGATTTCTTCTTTGTTCTTTTTTTTTTTTTTGGTTTTTCAAGGTAGGGTCTCACTGTAGCCCAGGCTGACCTGGAATTCACTACGGAGTCTCAGGGTGGCCTCGAACTCACAGCAATCCTCCTACCTCTGCCTCCCGAGTGTTGCGATTAAAGGCGTGCGCCACCACGCCTGGCTCTTCTTTGTTCTTAATTTCTTTTCCACCAGCAGTCCTATGTCCCCTTTCCTTGTGGATAGCACATGCACATGCAAGGTAGGAAAAGCATATTTTGAGTCCATGATATGTTTACTCATTTGAGCTCACTGGGCTGACCAGCCCTGCAAAAGGGCTTCATCCTCAGTACCTCATTTGTTGTAGTTATTCTATAACCTGCCTTTTCTTGCACCTCTTGGACATAGCTGCTTTCATCCACGAATAGTACCAGTTCAGTATTGTGGAATGGGGCATCAGATAAATCTGGCCTGCTAGAGTAGACTTCTTCCATTACCTCCTCATAGTCATGGTCTGGGGATCCCATCTCAATGGATAGAAAAGTGGCTGGGTTTAGAGTCCTTATTGCGTTCAGTCAGACCTATGGGTTTTCACGGAACAGTCCTTGATAGTGGGTCATCCTGGTGCTAGTCAGCCAGTTATGTCCCTGGCTGTTCATCAAGGCTGTGACAGCATGAGGAAACTTCACATTTAGATTCTGTCCCAGTGTGAGTTTGTCAGCTTCCCTGACCAGAGTCGTAATTGCTGCTAAAGCTCAGAGGAAAGGTGGCCATCCTGAGGCTACCAGATCTAGTCTCTTTGACAAGTAAGCAACCAAATGCTGCCAAGGTCCAATCCTTTGGGTAAGAACTCCCAGTGTCAAGTGATTCTTCTCACACATGTAAAGGTCAAAGTCCCCAGTCACATCTGGCAGACCTAGTGCTGGGGCCTTAGTTAACACTCCCTTAATTTCCTTAAAATCCCCTTCTTGTTTGGGTCCCCATTCCAGAGAGCCATTGCTTGACCCAGCTACTGCTTCACACAGTGGCTGGGCGGTGTTGGCATAGCCTGATATCCAGATCTGGAAGAAACTGGATGCTTTGAAGAATTCTTGGAGCTGTTTTTTAGTTCTTGGTTGGGTAATCAAGCAGATTGTTTCTTTCCTTACATGTCCAAGTGCCCTATGTACTTTGGATATGATAAATTCTAAGTATTTTACTAGCTGTAAGTATATTTGTGCCTTTTTCCATGACGCCTTGTACCTGGTGTTTGAGATGAGTGCTAATAGGACTTTGGTACCTTTTCACAGCGTGCTTGAGTCAGGCTAGCCACCAGTAAATCATCTACATATTGGAGCAGGGTGCAATTCAATACCTCCCCTGGAAATGTAGTGAGGTCTGAAGCTAGTGCTTTGCCAAACAAGGTGGGTGAATTTTTGAAACCCTGGGGTAGCCTGGTCCAGTCAGCTGCATTCATCTCCCTGTGACTGGATCTTCCCACTCAAATGCAAATAGAGGCTGGCATATGGGTGCTAACTGAAGGCAGAAGAAAACATCTTTAAGATCCAAACACATGAACCAACTAGCATGGGCAGGTAATAAGCTCAGGAGGGTGTATGGGTTAGGAACTATGGGGTGATTAGTTATAACTGCAATACTGAGCAGTTGGAAATCCTGGACAGGTCAGTATTCATTCCCTCCAAGTTTCTTTCTCTTTTTTTTTCACATTTCTAGGAAATGTTTATTATTTAATTGCAGCATGACCAACTTTGGAGATCTAAATACAGAATGATTTTGGGCCACATTTGTCTATCTACCTGGAAGAATGTATAAAATCCTCATATATCATAATTCTAAAATAATACAATTTCTGAATATATAATTATCTTCTTAAGTAATCTATAAGGTATTTATTTTAATGTTTTGGCAAGTTAAATCTTTTGTGATTAATACTGAAAATAATAATAATTACAAAAATAATCATAATATTTTATCCTTTATAGCACATATTGTTTCAATGTCTAACAATTCAATGATGAGTAAAGTAAGCTATCTTTTTTCTTATAGTCAGTGAATACTGTCAAGTTGGTACCATTGTTAGCCTCCTCCCTGTCCCCCTCCTCCACAGGGAGTCTCCTTGTTGGGGTATATGGGTTGTGCATTGTGGGGTTAGCCTTTAGTTTTGGGTAGGAAATGTCTCTGCGTGTCATGACCCAACTTGTGGCTCTGACATTCTTTCTGCCCCTCTTTCGCAAATTTCCCTGAGCCATGTTGGGTTTATATTAGTTCTGCTTTAGTGTTGAGATCTTGAGCACCTCTGTGTCTTTGGATATCTGGTTTGGTAGGGGTTGATTGTTCTCTGTGTCTATCTCCTTCGCCATTGTGCTTGTTCCTGGTTTGCTAAGAAAACAGCATTCTTGCATGTTTCCCCAATTATTCTTAGTTTCAGCTGGGGCCCTTTTGAGGTATGATGGGGTGGTTCTCTCTTTAGGATCTGCATCTATCTGAAAAAGAGTAGCAGGTTCTCCAACGGAGAGTAAAATTAGCACCAAGTAAATGTGATAACCATTGTTTTTTAGAATTTAATGGGGAGAAGGCTCATTTTTGGATGTGGTTCTGACTTGTTTCCTAGCTCCAGCTATGGGTTCCAGTCCACTGAGCAGATCAGTTAGCCAATTTGAGAGCAGTTGGTTTCCCGCCATAGCTATGTGCCACTATTGCACTTGTATGAGCATCACATCAGGTTGTTTGCTGCTAAGTAGGTTAGACCATGCATTGCTTGGACAGATATTGGTCATTTTCCCCCAGTTGCTCATGTAGCACCTTCCGGCACTAGATGCACTAACTGTCTGGGGACTGACTCCCTTACAGCTTCCAGGCATGTTGCTTCATGATGTATGGTGTCTTCAGCAGTAGGTTCTTACCACTGACCTATGGTGGGTCAACAAGCACTCTGACATAAATCTGTCTTCTTTTGGGAGACCTTATAGGTCGCTGTGATCAAACACTCATCGTGGATGATATCCACCTGCTGGTACCAGGAGTTACAGATCAGTAACTAAGCAGAGAAAGAAGAAAAGGATAAGTGATATAAAAGAGATAGATGAGAAAGAAGAGGGAGAAAGAGACAGAGAGAGAGAGAGAGAGAGAGAGAGAAGCAGAAACAGGAGGAGATAATGGTCAGTTTTTGTCATACCCTCACTAGGGCCTTGTGAATCCAGTGTTCCCTCTAAGGGCCTGATGAAGGTTCAACCATTTGGTCTGTCTTTTAGGATGTAGAGTTTTATGGTACCATTGCCGTTTGGGTCCAATTTTGTGTCTCCCTCCTCCTCCCTTACCCTCCCCTTCCTCTCCACCCTCCCTATTGTCCAGTCCTCAAGATGCTTGGTAGGTATGTCAGCAACTTGGGTCAATTCAGGTTAGGAGCTGTAGATGAGTGACTATACGGCGATTATCTTTCTGTGATTGGGTGAATTCACTGAGAATGATCTGTTCCAGGTTCAACCATTTTTCTTCAAATTTCATTGTGTTGTTTTCCCTTACTGATGTGTAGAATCCCACTGTGTAAATATACCATATCTTAGTTATTCATTCTTCTAATAATGGACATCTGAGTTAATTCCAGCTCTTGGCTATTATGAATTGAGCAGCTACAAAGATGGTTGAGGAAATCTCTCTGAGCTGAGATGTGGAGCTTTTATGGTACATACCCAGTAAGGGAATAACTGGGTCTGTTGGTAATTCTATAGTCAGTTTCTTTAGGAGTCTCCATATTGCTTTCCAAAGTGGTTGTACCATCTTACATTCCTACCAACAGTGGATGAGGGTTCCTATTTCTCCACATCCTCACCAGCATTTGTTTACATTTGATTTTTTTAAGTAATTTTTTGTTCATTTTTACTTATTTATTTGAGAGTGACAGAGAGAGAGAGAGAGAGAGGCAGATAGAGAGAGAGAGTATGGGCATGCCAGGGCTTCCAGCCACTGCAAACAAACTCCAGATGTGTGTGCTCCCTTCTACATCTGGCTAACATGGATCCTGGGGAATTGAGACTCAAACTGGGGTCCTTAGGCTTCACAGGCAAGCACTTAACCGCTAAGCCATCTCTCCAGCCTGCATTTGATTTTTTGATCTTTGCTATCCTTACTGGGGTAAGGTGGAATCTGATAGAAGTTTTAATTTGCATTTCCCTAATAATTAGGGATGCTGAACATTTCCTTAGGTGTGTGTTTGCCATTTGTATTTCTTCCTCTGTGAACTGCCTGTCCAGGACCTTGCCCCATTGTGTGAGTGGGTTGTTTGACTTTTTATTGTTTAGGTTTTTGAGTTATTTGTAGATTCTAGAAATTAGGCCTCTGTCAGTTGAATATTCAGCAAATATTTTCCCCATTCTGTGGGTAATCTATTGACTCTGCTTATTATATGTTTGTATTTGAAGAAACTTTTCAGTTTCATAAGATCCCATTGGTTGAGTGATTGTTTAAGATCCTGTGCTACTAGGGTTTTGTTCAGGAAGTCTTTTCCCATTCCTAAATCATGGGATGTTCCTCCTAACTTTTCTTCCATTACTAGCCAAGTTTCTGGTGTTATATTGTGGTCTTTGATCCATTTGGACTTGATTGTTGTGCATGGCGAGATGTGTGGATCAAGTTTCAATTTCCTGCATATGGTTATCCAGTTTGTCCAACACCATTTGTTGAAGATACTGTCTTTTATCCAGCCTATATCATTAGGGCCTTTGTCAAATATCAAGTAGCTGTAGTTACTTGACCCAAAATCCGGGTCCTCAATTCTATTCCACTGGTCTATACTCCTGTTTTGATGCCAGTACCATGCTGTTTTTATTACTATGGCTTTGTAATATAGTTTTATATCAGTTATGGTGATGCCTTGCTTGTATATCTGAGGTCTTCTGCTTTTCCATATGAATTTTGAGATCAATTTTTCTATCTCTGTGAAGAACAATGTTGGGATTTTGATGGGAATTGTATTAAATCTGTAGATTGCCTTTGGAAGGATTGCCATTTTCACAATGTTAATTGTGCCTGTCCAGGAGCATGGGAGGTCTTTCCATTTTCTTAAGTCCTCCTCAATTTCTTTTTTGAGTGTTTTTATGTTTTCATTGTATACATCTTTCACATCCTTGGTTAATGTTATTCCAAGGTCTTTTATTTTATTTTTTTGTTGCTATTGAAAATGGGACAATATCACTTATTTCTGTCTTTGTCATTTCATATAAAAAGGCTACTGGTATTTGTGCACTGATTTTGTATCCTGCTACTTTGCTATAGGAGTTAATCACCTTCAAGAGTTTTGGGATGGAGTCTCTCAGGTCTCTTATGTATACAGTCATGTCATCAGCGAATAGAGTTAACGTAACTTCTTCCTTTCCAAATTGTATCCCTTTTATTTCTTTCTCCTGTC
The DNA here is from genome assembly GCA_036346955.1 of Dipus sagitta. Lineage (NCBI taxonomy): Eukaryota > Metazoa > Chordata > Mammalia > Rodentia > Dipodidae > Dipus > Dipus sagitta. The sequence continues at coordinate 43,030,687 of CM070780.1, forward strand.
TTATTGCTTGAGCAAGGACTTCCAGTACTGTATTGAAGAACAGAGGTGAGAGTGGACACCCCTGTCTTGTTCCTGATCTCAATGGGAATTCCTCCAGTCTCTCTCCATTAAGTATTATTTGAGCTTTAGGAGGTTTGTATATAGCTTTTATTGTGCTAAGATATAAACCGACTATGCTGATTCTCTCCAATGTTTTGATCATGAAGTGGTGTTGGATTTTTTCAAAGGCCTTTCTGCATCTATCAAAATGATCATGTGGTTTTTGTGTTTAGCGTTGTTTATGTGGTGTATTACATTGACAGATTTCCATATGTTGCACCACCCTTGCATGCCTGGGATGAAGCCCCCTTGATCAAGGTGAAAAATGGATTTGATATGTTGTTGAATTTGGTTTGTGAGGATTTTGTTCAGGATCTTTGCATCTAAGTTCATCAGGGAAACAGGCCTATAGTTTTCTTGTGGCATCTCTGCATGGTTTTGGTATTAGGGAAATAGTAGCTTCATAGAAGGATTTGGGGAGCTTTCCCTATTCACAAATAAATAATGTGGCACAGTTTGAGAAAGACTGGCTTCAGTTCTTCCATGAAGGTTTGATAGAATTCAGCTGAGAAGCCATCTGGTCCTGGACTCTTGTTTTGGGGAGGTTTTTTTTTTATTGCCTTTTTAGTTTTGATGAGTGTGATAGGTTTATTTAGGAGATTAATCTGCTCTGAGTTTAGCTTTCGTAAATGGTACGTGTCTAGGAATTTATCCCTTTCCTCCATATGTTCCAGTTTTGTGTAGTAGGGGTTTTTGAAGTAAGACCTGTTGTAGGATTTCAGTATCAGGGATGTATTCCATCCCATGGAGCGGGCCTCCAGTCCAATTAGAGGACAGTTTGTTTCCACCATGACAGACATGCCACTATTGCACCTGTTGCCTCATTTGGCCTATCTGGCCAAATATAAGCCTTGGAGTGTCCACTGTTGAATATCTTCACTGGTGTTTTCTCTTTCTCCCATTGAACTGCATGCAGAATGGCTTTTTTCAGCTTTCTGTCAGCTGTTCTACATGGAGGAGGTTATCAGTGGAGTCTTCAGCAATAGGGTCTTACCATTATCTCTGGTGGGAAACCAAGGGCCTTGGCAATGGCCTGTAATGTTTTGGGGGCATCAGGGACCTCCCTGGCCAACAACCGACTGGGAGGTATTCCATCCCTGGTACTGAAAAGTTTCTAGAAACAATCTATGGCTCTGTGTTCCATTGTCCAATAAAGTAGGTTTTCATATGATTTATGTATATCCTTGTAGATTTTGATTAGCCCTCCCTACAACTTTCCTTTACTCAATCTGTTCCCCTGAATCACTTAGGCCTTTTCACCACCATTAATCTTTTCTTTTACTTACATATATACAGTAACATCTTATTAAGTACCTGCTCCCTTCTTTTCTATTCCCTTTATATCTCCTTTTTAGCCTACCGACCTGAGTCTTCTTCCTACTCACACAGAAATCCAATCATCTATAGCTAGGATCCACATATGAGAGAAAACATGCAATGTGTGGCTTTCTGAGCCTGGGTTACCTCACTTAGTATAATCCTTTCCAAATCCTTCCATTTTCCTGCAAATTTCATAAAGTCATTTTTCTTTACTGCTGAGTAGAACTCCATTGTGTAAATGTGCCACATCTTCATTATCCATTCATCAGTTGAGGGACATCTAGGCTGGTTCCATTTCCCAACTATTGTGAATACAGTGGCAATAAACATGGTTGAGCAAGTGTGTATCAGGTAGTGAGATGAGTCCCTAGGACTTATGCCTAGGAGTCCTATAGCTGGGCCATATGGTAGATCTATTTTTAGGTGTCTCAGGAACCTCCATACTGATTTCCACAATGGCTGGACCAGATTGCATTCCCACCAACACTGTGCCTCTTTTTCTGCATCCTTATGGTCATTTGTTGTCATGGTTCATGTTTCATGGTGGTTGCCTATCTGGCAGGAGTAAGATGGAATCTCAGTATAGTTTTAATCTGCATTTCCTCAATGACTAGGGATGTAGGACATCTTTTTAGATGTTTATATTCCATCTGTATTTCTCCTTTTGAGAACTCTCTATTTAGTTCCATAGTTCATTATTATTATTATTATTATTTAAATTTTTGAGTTCTTTGTATATCCTAGATATTAATCCTCTATCAGATGTATAGCTGGCAAAGATATTTTTCTCGTTCTGTAGGTTGCCTCTTTGCTTTATTCAGTGTCCTTTGCTGTACAAAATCTTTATAATTTCATGAGGTCCCAGAGGATGCCTGAGCAATTGGGGTTATATTCAGAAAGTCTTTGCCAAGACCAATATGTTGAAGGGTTTTCCCTACCTTTTCCTCTAACAATTTCAGAGTTTCAGGTCTGATATTAAGGTCTTTGATCCATTTGGACTTAATTCTTGTGCATGGAGAGAGAGAAGCATCTATTTTCATTATTCTACAGATACAAATCCAGGTTTTCCAGCATCATTTGTTGAAGAGGCTGTCTTTTTTCCAATGAATATTTTTGGCATTTTTGTTGAATATCAGGTGGCTATAGCTACCCAGACTTATATATGGGTCTTCTATTCAGTTCCATTGATATACATATCTTTTTTTTTTTTGCCAGTACCATACTATTTTTGTTACTATGGCTCTGTAATATAGGTTAAAATTAGGTATGGTGATACCACCAGCCTTATTCTTGTTGCTCAATATTGTTTTAGATATTTGAGATTTTTTTGTGCTTCCAAATGAATTTTTGGACTGTTTTTTCTATTTCTGTGAAGAACACCATTGGAATTTTGATGGGGGTTGCATTAAATATGTAGATTGCTTCTGGTAAGATTGCCATTTTCACAATATTGATTCTTCTGATCCAAGAACAAGGGATATCTTTCCATTTCCTAGTGTCCTCTGCAATTTCTCACTTGAGTGTTTTAAAGTTTTCATTGTACAGATCCTTCACTTCCTTAGTTAGTTTTATTCCAAGGTACTTTATTTATTTATTTTTTTGATGCAATTGTGAATGGGAGTGATTCTCTGATTTCATCCTCTGTGTGTTTGTTGTTAGTATATAGGAAGGCTACTGATTTCTGTGTGTTTATTTTGAATCCTGCTACATGGCTATAGGTGTTTATCAGCTCTAAGAGTTTTCTGGTAGAGTCTTTAGGGTCCTTTATGTATAGAATCATGTCATATGCAAATAATGATAACTTGATCTCTCCCTTTCCAATTTGTATCCCTTTTATGTGTGTCTCTTGCCTTATTGCTATGTTCCTGATTTTAGTGGGAAAGCTTCCAGATTTTCTCCATTTAGTATTATGTTGGCTGTAGGCTTGTCATAAATAGCCTTGATTATGTTGAGATATGATCCATCTATTCCTAGTCTCAGTAGGACTTTTATTATGAAGGGATGTTGGATTTTATCAAATGCCTTTTTCTGCATCTAATGAGACAATCATGTGATTTTTGTCTTTCAGTCCATTTATATAATGTATTACATTTATTGATTTGTGTATGTTGAACCATCCCTGCATCTCTGGGATAAAGCCCACTAGGTTGGGATGAATGATCTTGCTGATATACTCTTGTATTCTGTTTGCCAATATTTTGTTGAGAATTTTTGCATCTATGTTTGTTAGAGAGATTGGTCTGTAATTTTCTTTTCTTGTTCTGTCTTTGCCTGGTTTTGCTATCAGGGTGATGCTGGCTTCATAGAAGGAATTTGGTAAGATTCCTTCTTTATCCATTTTATTGAAAAGCTTAAGAAGCATTGGTGTTAGTTCTTCCATGAAGGTCTGGTAAAATTCACAAATGAATTCATCTGGGCCTGGACTTTTTTTAGTTGGGAGACTTTTGATAACTGCTTGGATCTCCATATTTGTTCTGGTCTATTTCAGTGGTTAATCTCATCTTGATTTAATTTAGGTAGGTCATATGAATCAAGGATATTATCCATTTCTTTCAGATTTTCAAACTTAGTGAGTATATGTTCTTACAGTATGTCTCTATGATGTTTTGAATTTCTCTGGTATCTGTTGTGATGGTGCCTTTTTCATCTCTAATTTTATTAATTTGTGTCTCTTTACTCTTTCTTTTGGTCAGATTTGCTAAATGTTTATCAATTTTGTTTATCCTTTCAATGGACCAAGTCTTTGTTTCATTGATACTTTGGATTGTTTTTTTGGTTTCTATTTCATCAATTTTTGCCCTAATCTTTATTATTTCTTCCTAACTACTGATTTTCAGTTTGCCTTATTCTTCTTTTTCCAAGGATTTAAGGTGAAGCATTAAGTTGTTTACTTGCAACCTTTCTAATTTCTTAATATAGGCACTTAAAGCTATAAATTTCCCTCTTAGGATTGCCTTCATTGTGTCCCAAAGGTTTTGGTATGTTGTGTTCTCATTATCATTTGACTCTATGAATTTGTTGATTTTCTTCTTGATTTCTTCATTGACCCATTAATCATTTAGTAGTGTATTGTTTAGTTTTCATAATTTTGTGTATGCTCTGTAGCTTTTCTTGCTATTGATTTGTAGTTTGATTCCATTGTGATACAATTGAGTGCAAGGAACTATTTCAGTTTTTCTGTATTTGTAAAGATTTGTTTTGTGTCTTAATATGTGGTCTATTTTAGAGAATGTTCCCATGTGCTGCTGAAAAGAATTTGTATTCTGCAGCATTTGGATGAAATGTACTGTATATATCTGTTAGGTCCATTTGTTCTATGACCTCATTTAGTCCAAATGCATCTCTGTTGATATTTTTTGGGGATGACCTTTCAATTTATGAGAGTGGGGTATTGAAGTCACCCACTACAATTGTGTTTGGTGTTACCTGTGACCTTAGTTCTAATAGCATTTGTTTGATGAAGTTGGGAGACCCCCTGTTAGGTGCATATATGTTTAGGATTGTAATGTCCCTCCTGTTGTAGTGTGCCTTTAAGTGACCTTCCTTATCTTTCCTAACTAATTTTGGACTGATGTCTACCTTGTCAGATATTAGAATAGCAACCCCTGCTTGTTTTCTAGGCCCATTTTCTTGAAACACCATTTTCCAACCTTTCACCCTAAGAAAGGTGAGTTCCTTGAAGGCAACAAATTGAAGGATCCTGCTTTTCAACCCAGTCTGCAAACCTATGTTTTTTGGTAGGGGCATTGAGGCCATTTATATTAAGAGTTATTATTGAAAGGTGTGTATTTATGTTTGCCGTTTGTCTTGTTTTGTAGTTCTTCCAGTTTTACCTTTGCTCTCTTGTATTAACCAGTATTTGAGTATGGTTTGTCTTTCCAGGTTCCTTGTATGTGTGCTTTTCTTTCTCATTGGCATGGAGGATCCTTTCCAGTTTTTCTGTAGAGCTGGTTTTGTCTTTAAATATTCTTATACACCTCACTTTTTAGTAGAAGAGTGTATTTTGCTCTTTTTATTATTTGTTTATTTATTTTGGCTTTTTCTTCCCTAGGCTGCTTTGTTGTGGTTTCTTATGCTGCCATCTTAACCGGAAGTCTCTCACTCAACTTCTTGCTTGCAATTTACAAATACCTTATTTGGTACATCTATTAGTTGTGTAATTGTCATTGCAGCAAATCCACCCAACTTTTGTAGCTTGCATCATATATAGGGTTGAGTCTGCATGACAAGCACAATGACAATCGTTCACTGGTTTTCAAGGGCTTTTGCACTGAAGTGTGTGTATCAGGAAAGTTTCACATAATCTCTTGCAGAATTTAGTGGGTGATTCATCTGGCTTTTGATGAATCTCAGCTAGTTTTGACAAGTTCACTGGTTTCTTTGCTCCTGATTTCAGTCCTTCCATTATAGTGCTTCTGTTATCTTTAAGTGTTGCATTTCCCTCTGGAGTGTGAAATCCCCAGACTGGTTACACAGATGGGAACTTTCTCTCAACATAGGAGTTCAAGTCTTTCCTGTATTCTGCTGTGCCATCAGCCAATTTCTGGCTTCTGTTTGACCTTAGTTTCTTTTCTCAGTATTGGTGAGGGTCATAAGTAAGTGATTACAATCATCCCAGGTAGTTTGCTGCATATAAAAGTGGGTCTCAATCAATTATATCATGGTTTGTGGCTTTTCTGAGTACCCAGGGCTATTATGTTTTAAATTAAGAAGATCCATTATGCTGAAAGGTTAGTAATAGTCTATAGGTGGAGCTGGTCACACAATCCCATCCTGACTAATTACAGGTGGACCTGCCATTGTTTGACGGGAAATTTGGTGAGTTGGTGGCTCCTGCCAGGTTTGATTAGCACAGTGGGGTTGCCTAGGGCTCGGTGGCAGGACTTTTCAGGTGAAGGTGGTAATGGTCATGGTGACACAGGTGGATGTGGTGTGTCAGGCAGTGGAGGGTAAAGGAATTCAGGTATGGGGACTGGTGTTTTAGACGGAGCATGGGGTGCTGTCAGAGCCCTAACAATATATGGTGGTAAGGGTGGTGGCTCCCTGGGTTCCTTTGGAAAACTAGCTCCTTCATCCTGTACTCATGCTTTCCCTCAACCTTTTCACCAGACCTAGTAACAAGCATTCTACAGCTGCCCCTTTATTGGTGCAGATTATGATCCATGGGGAAAGGGCAAGGGCTGTGGAAAGCCATGAATCTATATATGGAAATTGGTCAGGATGGGTAGCTGAGACCATTGCATAAACCTCTCAAATTTTAGCAATGTACAGGGTACCTTCTGGTGGCCATCCCTTTCCAAAAGCTGGTCACTCTTGCTCACATAAAACATGAAGCTTTCCTGGGGTCATTTTAACACCATAGTCTTCAGTATATCCTTTTCTAAAATTCTTTAACATACACTTCAGGACAGTAGACATTGAAGCATTTCCTCCCATTATGAAGCTCTCTATATTCCAAGTGTTTCTAATGTCTCAGCTGTTGAATACCCACCCGGAGCTCCCAGCAATCTCAAACCTCTATTGGAAGAGAGTAGGCACAGGAGGCCAAGTGGGTCAGGGAAAGTAGCCTTCCATCTATTTGATCCAGTACCCTAAAGTACTGGAAGAGTTCAAAGGCTCCCTGATATAACCCCTTTGCATCTCCCCATGCATTTTAGACAAGGGTCCTTCCTATCCAATATACCAAAGTCTAACCTCTGCTAACTTTATGGTTCATTTTTATTCATCCCTTACTTCCTCATTTCAGCCCATATGTTCCCTCCCATTCTCCATGATTCATGATAGAAAAGGAATGGGTTGCCACCTGAGAAGGAAGCCATTCAGTTGCCCTCCTGGCTGTGTCCCAGAGGAACTTCAGCAGCATTTGGCTGCAGCAGTTTCAACTTTGTGACTTGCAATTGGAATCTATTCCAATCCCATGAGACCTTATACAGCTTGCTACACTACTGCAGAATGAACCCACTCAAATCCTGTGGCCTTAGTAGGGATCTTTAGGATTCCCAGCTGTAGGACTACAAACTCAAATTCAAAGTGCAAGTGAACTGAGTCACCCATTCATTCACACATTCACAAAGAAGTTAAATTAGTTTCCACCCCCTTTTAGGAACTCCACTTCAGACAGAGAGAGAGGGGGCGGGGGAGAGGGAGAGAGAGAGGGAGAGAGAGAGAGAACCTTTATTCACAAATGGACCTTTGCTGGTTAATTCTCAACCCAACAGAGGTGTTGAATAAATAGTGCTGGAGTTTTTGACTTTTACAATCCCTTGTCTGACTTCTCTTGCACTTGAAGGAAAAATTTATGGACTGTAAGTACAGGATTCTGTCAAATAAGTGTATGTGCTGATTGCCATAAAGCTGTTTTAATTAAATGGACACATGGACAAAGGTTATCTTGGATTTGCCAAGTATCGTACCTTCCTTTGTTTATTTTCTATTAAACTGTTTAAAAGGGACCAAAAGATCCTAACTGGTTTTGTGAGTTTAAAAAAAAAACTATGAAAATTATAACCCAGAGCAACAGATGTCTCAGTTGGTCACAGAGATGCTAGGTTACATACAGAAATAAAGTAAGTTGACTATTCTATGGGGCAAATATAGCCCAAGGTTATTTGGCTATTGACAAACAGCAACTAATTTTCTCCAACTGCTGCAGATTAAGTTCTAATAATACAGGTATAGCCCTTAGGAACTTTAGATTCAGCTCCTTTTTGCATGCTGGACAGGAACAGAGACCACTCTTCAGAAAAATGATGCTTATCTGAGCCACCAAGGAAATAATTCCCTGGATTATATTAAGTCTATTAGTACCTACAGCCTGGTTATTACCTTATACAACATTTCAGTATGTGGCATGACATTTAAAGGTGACACAGACAAATATTGTAAAGTGAGAAAAATGTTATCTTTCTCTACATTTCTTTAAACCTAGCTTAGAGAAAAATAGAAGTCACTCCCTTGTAGGAGTTCATAAAGAATAAAAAACACTTGTTTAAGCAGATAGAGGTAGTAGATAAAGAGGAGTCTCTGCTGGGATGAATAGCATTTCCTGGGGCCTGCATTGTTGAGCAAACTCCTTAAGATAAGTGGGACTCTTGGTCACAGGCCTACCTTGCACCCCCAGGCTTCCTGTAACTGACCAACAGACTCATTTACAAGTTCCTTTTTTTACTTTTATGTCTGTACCTGTCACATGTGAATTGTGATTTGTGTGTGTGTGTTTTCTATAAAAGCTAACACTCAAAACAGTTCAGGGCTACACTCTGAGATTCTGGGGTGCAGACAGGTATATCAGACTTTCTTCTTTTTCTTTACTTTCTTTTTACACAATAAAACTTTGCCTCACATTCTGTGAGACAATGGTCTTACTTGAGCCACACCATACCCCATAACATCTTGGGGGCTCATCTGGTATCCATATTTCAAGACCTCCCTCCCTGGCTCTAGGGCAACAGAACCAGGGAAAGATCCTAATCTTGGCCCAAGAACCATATCTCCATCTGTCTGCATGTACTTGCTTTTGGAGTTCATAGCAAGCCATTGACAGGGAACTTTTGCCTAGGACTGATGGCCCCTCCTTTATTGGGTAAGAAACCTCAGGAGGTATTTTTTCCATTTTTATTTATTTATTTGTTTGTTTATTTTGCTGGATTCTCTGGCTTTCTGGTTTTGCATGCTTTTTCTGAGTCCAAAAGGGAAGCTGGATGCAACATTAATTCCCCTGGATGAGGGAACAAGGGGGCTGCCCTTGACCCTTTCAGGTTCTGTTTGAAGATTTCAAATGGAGGTCTGTTTCTGACTCAGTTTTCATTTGACAGCCATACAGCACTGTCAGCAGAGCCATTATTGCTAGCATGTTTGTGTTTGGTGTTCTTTTCATTTGTCTTGGCCTTGCCTTTGAAGATATGGGTCAAAATCATTCTGTTGAAAACCTCCTTTAAAACTTGTTTAAAAGCACTTTACAGATCTTTTAGACAAAAGATAAACAATAAAATGAGCTAAGCCTATTATCCTAGCTACTTGGGAAGCTGAGACAGGAGGTTCCAATGTGATAGCCCGGCTCCACATTTTAAACCATGTGACTTTTAAATTGCTTGATTAAAAATAAGTACATAGACTGAAGACACCATTACCTTCTGTTTCTCTGCTGCACTGATGTCGGACACGTCTTGCCTGTCCCCACTTGTTTATGGCCTCTAGATTGCTGTCTGTTTAATATAAGGAAATAGAAACTGAACAACCAGAGGAAACCTTCCCCAACATTGAAACCAATGGTGAATTTGGTAAATGCTCTGCAGAGGATATGGAAGAGGAAAAAGCATTTAAATAATGTAGAAACACAGATAAGATGATTGAATTGTGCATTCTGCTTCAGAGCAAGAATGCTGGGGCAGTGATTGGGAAAGGAGGCAAGAATATTAAGGCACTTCTTACAGACTACAATGCCAGTGTCTCAGTCACAGACAGCAGTGGCCCCAAGTGCATATTGAGCATCAGTGCTGATATTGATACAATTGGAGAAATTCTGAAGAAAATCATCCCTACCTTGGAAGAGGGCCTGCAGTTGCCATCACCCACTGCAACCAGCCAGCTCCTGCTTGAATCTGATGCTGTGGAATGCTTACATTACCAACACTATAAAGAAAGTGACTTTGACTGTTAGTTGAGACTGTTAATTCATCAGAGTCTGGCAGGAGGAATTATTGGAGTTAAAGGTGCTAAAATCTAGTAATTTTGAGAAAAAACTCAGACAACAATCAAACTTTTTCAAGAATGCTGCCCTCATTCCATGGACAGAGTTGTTCTTATTGGAGGAAAGTCTGACAGTGTTGTAGAGTGCATAAAGATCATCCTTGATCTTATATCTGAGTCTCCTATCAAAGGTTGTGCACAGCCTTATGATCCTAATTTTTACACTGAAACCTATGATTATGTTAGTTTTACAGTGATGTTTGATGACCTCTGTGGATGTCCTGTGGGATTTCCCATGCAGGGAACAGGTGGTTTTGACAGAATGTCTCCTGGTCAGGGTGTGCATCCCATGCCTCCCTCTAGAACAGATTATGATGACATGAGCCCTTGTCGAGGACCTCCTCCTCCACCTCCTGGCTGAAGGTGGCCATAAAAAAGACAAAGAGGAAGATGGTGACTGCCTAGCTGAGCTGCAAATCCTGGGGAAAGAAAGGCAAAATATTAAGGGTTCACTGAGGCTTTTAGGGGAGAGAAATCTCCAATAGATTGTCAGTGGGAGGGCACAGAGACAGGGGAAACAGGGAATCATGGATCCCCTCGTGGGCGGGTAGCCCATCCCTCCCCCCCAAATAACTGCTGTGTCCATGGCGCCACTGCATCTGCTGCCACAGCTGCTGCATGCCGATCGATCCCTGTGTGTGGAAGCTTAGACTGCTCCACACACTCGCCCACATGCCCACTTACTGAGCGAGCTCAGTCCCACAGCAACTGCCACACAAGCTCAGACTGTGTCTCTTGCTTGTGCCAGCTCAGGTGCCATCCCTACCTGTCTGCCATGCCAGCCATCCACCATTATCCTGTGGCAGGGGAGCGCAGACTGCTTCTGGGTCCCAGTGTACCCAGCCAGAGTTTGGGCTGCTTCAGTGCTTGGTGCCTCAGTGTCACTCCTAGCTCAAATGCAGGCAGCTTTGACGCATTACCACTTGAGAATTCAGGCAACTTTGGCGCCCCTGCCAGGCAGTAGATAGGCGGCTTTGGCAAGTGAGAGCCAAAGCCCAGGCTGCTTGTCAACTGCCCCAGGCTGCCTCAGATTCCCACTGTGCTTGAGCCCAGGCTGATACACCCACCTACATGCCCATACACTGTCATGGGCAGAACACAGCTCAAAAGAAATAACAGGAAAAATCAACTGCAAGAAAATCCAGTTAGATCACCCAGTCCTACAATGAATACACTAACCAAAACATAGAATAACCATTAGGATCAGAACACCAAATTGAAGCTATGAGCAATGCAACCCTGACCAACCTACTGGTAGAACTTGCAGGAAAGCAACAAAGGACCTGATAATCGTGTGGATGCTGCCATCACTAAACTATAACTAATAGATAAGAAATTGGAAGGATTTCAAAGAGAGTTAAGAGATTTGAGGGAGAGTGAAAAAAAAAGAAGACCTTAAAAATCAGCTGGCCATGCTAAATGAATACATAAAGAAATGCAAGGATGAATTCCAAGAATCAACAAGAAAATCAGAAAATGATGTGAAAAGGGAGCTTGACAGAGGGATGGAAATTATACATAGAAAAGTAGTAGAAAATGCAAACTTAATTGAACAAGTCCAAAATTCTCTAGAAGCTCTCAAGAATAGAGTCAGCCAAGTGGAGGATAGAAACTCTGATCTGGAAGACAAGATGGAAGAAACAGTTAGAGAGTTCAAAAATTTCAGTAAGTTCAAAAGTTCCTGTGAAGAGAACATGAGGGAATTCTGGGATACACTTAAACGTCCTAATATCAGGATCACTACAATACCAGAAGGAGAAGAAATTCAGACCAAAGGCATGGAGAAATTATTTAACAAAATAACTGGAAAAAAAAAAAACTTCCCCAGTCTCTTAAAAGAAAGGCCCATCAAGATAGAAGAAGCCAATAGAACTCCAAACAGACTGGACCAAAGGAGAAACTCTCCAAGACATATTGTCATTAAGACTCTAAACATTGACACCAAAGAGAAAATCCTAAAAGCAGCTAGGGAAAAACAGCACACCACTTTCAAAGGCAACACAATCAGAATTACTTCAGACTTCTCAATGGAAACCCTGAAAGCAAGAAGGGCCTGGAATGAAACACTACAAAGTCTAAGAACCTATGGCTTCCAACTCAAACTACTCTATCCAGCAAAAGTATCCCTCATAATAGATGATGAAAGAAAAACTTTCCATGACAAAACTCAGCTTTACAAATATATGAACACAAAACCAAACCTACAGAGAGTATTTCAGGAAATTCTCCACAGAGAAGAAACAAATAATCAAACTCAAATGCCTACAAGAAGCAGATCACAATAACCAAACTCACAATAGGCACAAAAAACTTCAAAGTCCATGAAAACACCATCCCACATTTACCATCACAATATGGCAGGGATCAAATTAAATCTCACAGTCATTACCCTAAATATTAATGGCCTTAATTCACCCATGAAGAGACCCAAGCTAAGAGGATGGATAAAAAATTAGACCCCTCAATCTGTTGCCTTCAAGAAACCCACCTCACCACTAAAGACAGACACCTCCTCAGGGTGAAGGGGTGGAAAACAATATTCCAAGCAAATGGGAGTAAGAAACAAGCAGGTGTAGCTATATTAATATCAGATAAAATAAACTTTGGACCAAAAATAATCAAAAAAGACAAAGAAGGCCACTTCCTACTTATCAAGGGAATGATCCATCAAGAGGATATTACAATCATAAATCTGTATGCAGCAAATGTAGGGGCACCACAGTTCATAAAACAAAACCTACTTGACAATAAAACAGAAATAACCACCAACACTATCATAGCTGGGGACTTCAATACACCATTATCAGTAATAGACAGAACATCCAAACAGAAACTCAACAGGGAAGTAAGAGAGCTCAACAAAACCATAGATCACTTAGACCTAACGGACATCTACAGAACCTTCCATCGCAAATAAACACATTACACATTCTTTTCAGCAGCCCATGGAACATTCTTTAAAATAGACCATATACTGGGTCACAAAGGCTGCCTCCACATATTTAGGAAGATTGACATAATTGCCTGCATGATATCAGATCACAATGCTATATTGCTAGAAATCAACAACAAAAGACCCACCAAGACTCCCAACGGCACCTGGAAACTGAACAGCACACTTTTAAACAATAAATGGTCAGTGGATGAAATGAAAAATGCAATGGCAAAATTTCTGGAATTGAATGACAATGAGAACACATCGTACCAAAACTTATCGGACACAATGAAGGCGATACTCAGGGGAAAATTCATAGCACTCAATGCCTTCATAAAAAAGACAGAAAGGTCCCAAATCAATGAACTAACCATCCACCTAAAGGCACTGGAAAAACAAGAAAAATCCAACCCAAAGAGCTCCAGAAGGAAAGAAATAATTAAGATCATAGCAGAAATTAATGAATTGGAAACCAAGGAAACAATTAAGACAATTGACAAAACAAAGAGCTGATTCTTTGAAAAAATAAACAAAATTGACAAACCCCTGGCCAATTTGATCAAGCAAAAAAAGGTGAAGCTTCAAATTAACAAAATTCAAAATGAAAAAGGAGAGATCACAACAGACATGAGTGAAATTGGGAAGAATCATCAGGTCTTATTTCAAAAACCTCTACTCCACAAAACTGGATAATGTGGAGGAGATGGATAAGTTCCTGGATGCATACCATTTATCCAAGCTAAACTCAGACCAGATTAATCACCTCAATGAACCCATAACACTCATGGAGATTGAAAAAGTAATAAAGAACCTCCCTCAAATGAAGAGTCCAGGACCAGATGGCTTCTCAGCTGAATTCTATCAAACCTTCATGGAAGAACTCAAACCAATATTCCTCAAACTGTGCCACACAATTGGAGAACAGGGAAAGCTACCCAACTCCTTTTATGAAGCCAGTATCACCCTAATTCCAAAACCAGGCAGAGATGCCACAAGAAAAGAAAACTACCGGCCTATTTCCCTGATGAACTTAGATGCAAAGATACTGAACAAAATCCTCCCAAACCGAATCCAACAACACATCAAAAGCATTATCCACCTTGACCAAGTCGGATTCATCCCAGGAACACAGGGGTGGTTCAACGTATGGAAATCTGTCAATGTAATACACCACATAAACAAGGTTAAACACAAAAACCACATGATCATTGCAATAGATGCAGAAAAGGCCTTTGACAAGATACAACATCACTTCATGATCAAAACATTGGAGAGAATTGGCATGGTTGGTTCATATCTCAACATAATGAAGGCAATATACAAAGCTCCTAAGGCCCAAATAATACTTAATGGAGAGAAACTGGAGGAATTCCCATTAAGATCAGGAACAAGACAGGGTTATCCACTCTCACCTCTGCTCTTCAATATACTACTGGAAGTCCTAGCTCAAGCAATAAGACAGGAGAAGGAAATAAAAGGGATACAATTTGGAAAGGAAGAAGTTAAGTTAGCTCTATTCTCTGATGACATGATTGCATATGTAAGAGACCTGAGATACTCCATGCCAGAATTCCTGAAGGTGATTAACTCCCATAGCAAAGTAGCAGGATACAAAATCAATGCACAAAATTCAGTAGCCTTCCTTTATGCAAATGACAAAGATACAGAGAAAGAAATAAGGGACATAGTCCCATTTTCAATTGCAACAAAAAATAAAATAAAATACCTTGGAATAATGTTAACCAAGGAAGTGAAAGATCTATACAATGAAAACATAAAAACACTCAAAAAAGAAATTGGGGAGGACTTGAAAAAATGGAAAGACCTCCCATGTTCCTGGATAGGCAGAATTAACACTGTGAAGATGGCAATCCTACCAAAGGCAATATACAGATTTAATGCAATTCCAATTAAAATCCCCACAGTGTTCTTCACATAGATAGCAAAAATGATCTCAAATTTCATATGGAAAGGTAGAAGGCCTCGCATTTCCAAACATATCCTCAGCAAAAGAAATACCTCTGGAGGCATCACCATACCTGATCTAAAGCTATATTACAAAGCCATAGTAATAAAAACAGCATGGTACTGGCATAGAAACAGGAGTATAGACCAATGGAATAGACTTGAGGATCCAGACTTTGGGTCAAACAACTATAGCTACTTGATATTTGACAAAGGCCCTAACAATATAGGCTGGATAAAAGACAGCATCTTCAACAAATGGTGCTGGACAAACTGGATAACCATATGCAGGAAAAAAGACAGCACCTTTAACAAATGCTGCTGGAGAAATTGGATAACCAGATGCAGGAAATTGAAACTTGATCCACACACTTCTCCATGCACTACACTCAAGTCCAAATGGATCAAAGATCTCAGTATAAGACCAGAAACTCAACAACTACTGGAAGAAAATATAGGAAGCACTTTCCATGATATAGGAATGGAAAAAGACTTCCTGAACAAAGCCCCAGTATCTCGCGATTGAAGAACTGGATCCAATTTTTCTCAAACTGTTTTGTATAATTAGAGTCCAGGGAATCCTCCCGGACTCCTTTTATGAAGCAAGCATCACCCTAATACCAAAACCAGATAGAGACTGGATTCTATTTCTGTCTATCTACTTCTTTCTCTGTCTGTCATTCTCAAAGAAATAAATAAAAATAAACAAAAATTTAAAAAAGAAAACTATAGGCCTATATCTCTACTGAACTTAGATACAAAGTTCCTGAATGAAATCCTTGCAAACATAAGAATTCAGAGTATAAAAGAAGGAGAATAATTTCAATCCAGAGGCATAGTAGGTGTTTTCAACAAAATCATAGAAGAAAAATTTCCCCGAATTGGGAAATAAATGACAGTGCAGACCCAAGAAGCTTTTACAACACCAAACAGACAAAACCAGTAAAAAAAAAAAAAAAAAAAAAGAAAAAAAGAAAAGAAAAGAGAAACTTTCCTTGCCATATTATAATTAAACTACTAAAAACACAAACCAAAGAAAGTGTATTGAAAGCAATTAAAGAGAAACAGCAAATCACCTACAAAGGCAAGTCCATCAGAATAATGGCAGATTACTCAACACAAACTTTAAAAGCCAGAAGAAATGAGAAATTTTCAACACTCAAGGGAGAAATTGCAGAAGACACAAGGAAATGGAAAGACATCCCATGTTCTTGGATTGGAAGAATCAAAATTGTAAAAATGTCCATCTTACCATAAGCAATCTACATATTTAATATACTCCCCATTAAAATTCCAATGGCAATCTTCACAGGAATAGAAAAAATAATCCTAAAATTTATTTGGTAGCACAAAAACCCTCAAATATCCAAAACTATATTGTGCAATAAAAATAAGGCTGGTGGTATCACCATACCTGATTTTAAGCTATATTATAAAGCCATAGTAACAAAAACGGCATGATATTGGCACAAAGACAGACATGTAGATCAATGGAACATTATAGAGGACCCAGAAGTTAATCCAGGCAGCAGCAATCATCTGATTTCTGACAAAAATGCCAAAAATATTCATTGGAGAAAAGACAGCTCTTCAACAAGTGGTGCTGGGAAAACTGGATATCTATAGGCAGAAAGATGAAAATAGATCCTTGTCTTTCTCCATGCCCAAGAATCAACTCCAAGTGGATCATGGACGTTAATATCAGACCTGAAACTCTGAAATTGCCAGAGGAGAAGGTAGGGAAACCCTTCAACAGATTGGCATAGGTAATGACTTTCTGAATATAATACCAGTTGCTCAGAAAATAAAACCACTAATCAACTACTGGCATCTCATGAAATTACAAAGCTTTTATACAGCAAAGGACACTGTGAATAGAACAAAGAGACAATCTACAGAATGGAAGAAAATCTTTGCCAGCTACATATCTGACAGAGGATTAACATCCAGAATATACAAAGAACTCAAAAAACAGAACAATAAGAAATCAAAAAACCCAATCAAAAATGGGCTATGGAACTAAATAGAGAGTTCTTACCAGAAGAAATACAGATGGCATATAAACACCATTCTTAGCCATTAGGGAATTACAAACTAAAACTACCTTGAGATTCTGTTTCTCTCCAATCAGAATGGCTACCATGAAGAAAAAAAATGATGTTAAATGTTGGTGAGGATGTGGCCAATGGGGAACACTTCTGCACTGTTGGTGGGAATATAATCTGGTACAGCCATTGTGGAAATCAGTGTGGATGTTCTTGAGACAGCTAAAAATACATTTGCCATATGATCCAGCTATAGCACTCCTAGGCATATATCCTAATGACACTTCTCACTACTTTAGAGATACTTGCACAACCATGTTTATTGCTGCTCTATTCACAATAGCTAGGAAATGGAACCAGCCTAGATGTCCATCCACAGATGAACGGATAATAAAAATGTGGTACATTTACACAACGGAGTTCTCTTCAGTGGTAATGAAAAATGAAGTTATGAAATTTTCAGGGAAATGGATGGATCTGGAAAGGATTATACTAAGTGGCCACATTATACTCAGGCCCAGAAAGCCAAATGTTGCATGCTGTCTCTCATATGTGGATCCTAGCTACAAATATATGGACTTGTGTGTGATTTGGAACCAAAAATCAGTAGCAGAGGCCCATAAGCTAGAAAAAGGCTATAAGGGAGGGAGAAGAGGGAAAGTCTTGAGGGGACGGTATTGTATATATGTAAGTAGAAGAACAGATTACAGCGAGGGCAAAGGCCTAAGCGATGTCAGGGGAAGAGATTGTATAAAAGAAAGGTGGTGGAGGGGAGACGGTCAATCAAACATCAAGATATTCTGAATAGGCAAGTCCATCAGAATAATGGCAGATTACTCAACACAAACTTTAAAAGCCAGAAGAAATGAGAAATTTTCAACACTCAAGGGAGAAATTGCAGAAGACACAAGGAAATGGAAAGACATCCATGTTCTTGGATTGGAAGAATCAAAATTGTAAAAATGTCCATCTTACCATAAGCAATCTACATATTTAATATACTCCCCATTAAAATTCCAATGGCAATCTTCACAGGAATAGAAAAATAATCCTAAAATTTATTTGGTAGCACAAAAACCCTCAAAATATCCAAAACTATATTGTGCAATAAAAATAAGGCTGGTGGTATCACCATACCTGATCTAAAGCTATATTACAAAGCCATAGTAATAAAAACAGCATGGTACTGGCATAGAAACAGGAGTATAGACCAATGGAATAGACTTGAGGATCCAGACTTTGGGTCAAACAACTATAGCTACTTGATATTTGACAAAGGCCCTAACAATATAGGCTGGATAAAAGACATTTCTTCTACCCATAACTGTAGGCTAACTCCACAATGCATGACCCAAATACCTCAACAAGGAGGGCCTAGGGGGAGGGAATAGGACATGGATGAGCCTAACAGTGGTACCAACTTGACTGTATTCACTGAGTACAAAACTAATTAATAAAAAATTTAATAATTTTTTTAAAAAAGCATGGTACTGGACTAAAACAGAAGCATAGACCAGTGGAACAGAATTGAAGACACAGACCTTAGATCAAGTAATTACAATTGCTTGATCTTTGACAAAGGTGCTAATAATGTAGACTGGAGAAAAGACAGCATCTGCAACAAATGGTATTGGACAAATTGGATGACCGTATGCAGAAAAATGAAATTAGACCCACTTATTTCACCATACACAAAAATCAAGTCCAAATGGGTTAAAGACCTCAATAGAAGACATGAAACTGTTCAACTACTGAAAGAAGAAATAGTAGGCACTCTCCATGATATGGGACTGGGGAGAGACTTCCTGAACAAAAATCCCAATAGCCGAGGAAATTAAATATGCACTAAACCAATGGGATCTCATGAAGCTGAAAAGCTGTTGCACAAACAAACCTACCATAAGCAGAGCCAATAAATTACCTTGCATGGGAGAAAATCTTTTCCAGCTATCCACTGACAGAAGCCTAATATCTAGAATCTACAAAGAACTCAGAAAAACTAAACAATAAAAATCAAAAAACCTACTCTAAAAGTGGGGCAGAGAATTAAATAGGGAGTTCCTCAGAGGAAGAATTTCAAATGGCTAACACACACTTAAGAAAATGTTCAACATCCTTAACCATTAGGGAAATGCAAATTAAAACAACTATGAGATTCCACCTTACCCCAGTAAGGATAGCAAGAAAAAAATTAAATGAAAACAAATGTTGGCAAGGATTTGGAGAAAGAGAAATACTCATTGACTGTTGGTGGGAGTGTAATCTAGTACAACCAGTATGGAAATCAACATGGAGACTACTGAAAAGGATGAATATAGAGTTACCAACAGACCTTGTTATTCTCTTACCAGGCATTTCCCCTACATGCTCCACATATCAGTTCAGAGATATTTGCTCAACTATATTTATAGCTGCTCAACTCATAATAGCTAAAAACTGAAATCACCCCAGGTGCCCATCATTGGATGAATGCATAACCAAGATGTGGTGTATCTACATGATGGAATTTTACTCAGCAGTAAGAAAAAAAATGGCACATTGAAATTTGTAGAAAAATGGTCAAATTTGGAACAGATCATTCTAAGTGAACTCACACTATCACAAAAAGACAACGTTCACATGGTCTTATTCATCTGCAGTTCATAACCTGGGTCAGCTCTAGTTGCTGACATACCTGAATGGCATCTTGAGGCTTGGACAATAGGGAGGGTAGGTTTTGGGGTAAGGGAAAGGGGGAACACAAAACTGAACCCAAATTGAACTGGTACCAAAAAGGTAGAACCCTCAAGAGGATCTTAGGGGGAGCACCTGAATCGAAGGACCCTGGGGAGAGTGAGATGAATCGTAATCTTGGGGGTTGTATGTGTGTGTGTGTGTGTGTGTGAGTGAGAGAGAGAGAGGTAGGATTTAACTGTAGCTCAGGCTGACCTGGAATTCATTATGTACTCTCAGGATGGCTTCAAACTCATGGCGATCCTATCTCTGCCTCCTGAGTGCTGGGATTAAGGCGTGCACCACCATGCCTGGCTGAATGCTAATCTTAAATTTCTCCTGTTTCTCTTTCTTGTCTTTTTTTTCTCTTCCCTTGGCACTGGCTTTTAATTTTCTGTAGCAGAATGTGGTTTACGTCCACAATGAGCTGTTGATCAGAGAGATCTACTAGATCTCCCAAAACAAACAAGACAGACTTCTGTCAGCGCACTTGATTCCCCACCAGAGGTTAATGGTAAGAATCTACTGCTGATAATACCATATGCTATTGGCACAGACCATGGAGAGATGTGGTTGGAATCCAGAAAAGAGCCAGTCCCCAGAAAATTAGCCCATCTAGTGCTGGAAGGTGCTACAATGAGCTACTGGGGAAAAGTGGCCATCTGTCCGAGCAACTCAAAGTCTAAGCAACTCAGAAGCAAACAACCTGATGTGATGCTCACACAAGTGCAATAGTAGCACACAGCTATGGTGGGTAACCAACTGCTCTTGGATAGGCTAACAGATCTGCTCAGTGGAAAGGAAACCATATCTGGAGCTGAGAAAAAAGTCAGAATCTTATACAGATAACTATTTTGCTTTCCATTGTCAAGCTTCCACTTGACATAATCTTGGGCTGTAGGAGGGCCTATACCCTTTAAATTATCTCTGTGTGGGGACTGGCTGTCTTCTTGATTTCAAGTAGGTCTCTCCATGGTCCTTGCTGACAGCATATAGAGTCTTCAGCAGTAGGGTTTAACCTCCGGTGGGTAATCAAGTGCCCTGACATATGTCTGTCTTGTTTGTTTTGGGAGACCTTGTAGTTCTCTCTGATAAACAGCTCATTATGGATGCTAACCATGTCCTGGTATAGGGAATTACAGGCCAGCACCAAGGGGGAAAAAAGGAAAAGACAGGAAAAGAAAAAGAGAAGCAGGAGAAATTTAAGTTTAGGCTTCATCTCACCCTCTCCAGGGCCCTTAGATTCACATGCTTCTTGTAAGGGCCTGTTGAGGTTTCAACCTTTTAGTCTAAGATCCAAGATATAGATTTCTATAGTACCAATTCAATTTGGGTTCAGTTTTGTATCCCCCTCCACCCTTATCCCCAAGCCCTACCCTCCCAAGTCTCAAGATGCCATTAAGGTATGTCAGAAACTCAGGCTGATCCAGGTTAGGAACCTCAGATGAGTGAGACCATGTGCCAATTGTCTTTCTGTGAGTTCACTTAGTATGGTCTGTTCCAATTTCAGCTATTTTTGTGCAAATTTCATTGTGTCATTTCTTTCTTACTGCTGAGTAGAATTCCATCATGTAGATATACCACATCTTGGTTACCCATTCGATGGGCACCTGAGTTGATTCCAATTCTTAGCTATAATGAATTGAGCAGCTATAAACATGGTTGGGCAAATATCTCTGAACTGAGGTGTGGAGCTTTTACAGTCAATGCCCAGTAAAGGAATAACAGGGTCTGTTGGTAACTACATTCATCCTTTTCAGGAGTCTCCATGTTGATTTCCATAGTGGTTGTACCAGATTACAATCCCACCAATAGTGAATGAGTGCTCCTATTTCTCCACATCTTTGCCAACGTTTGTTTTCATCTGATTTTCTTAATGTTTTCTATCCATAGTGGGGTAAGGTGGAATCTCATAGTTGTTTTAACTTGCATTTCCCTAATGTTTAGGGATGTTGAACATTTTCTTAAGTGTGTGTTAGCCATTTGTAATTCTTCCTCTGAGAACTCCCTATTTAGTCCTCTTCCCCACTTATGGAGTGAGTTGTTGGATTTTTTACTGTTTAGTTTTTTGAGTGCTTTGTAGATTCTAGATATTAGGCTTCTGCCAGTGGTATAGCTGGCAAAGATTTTCTCCCATTTAGTAGGTAATCTGTTGGCTCCGGTTATAGTATGTTTGCCTGTGCAAAAGCTTTTTAGCTTCATGAGATCCCATTGGCATTCAGCTTGTTCAATTTCCTGGGCTACTGGAGTTTTGTTCAGGAAGTCTTTTTCCAGCCATATATCGTGGAGCATGTCTCCTATTTTTTCTTCCCATAGTTTCAGGTTTTATATTGTCTTTTTTAACCCATTTGGACATGATCTTTGTGTATGGAGAAATGAGTGGGTCTACTTTCACTTTTCTGCATTTGGTCATCCAATTTCTGCAAGACCATCTGTTGAGGATGCTGTCTTTACTGTACATTGTTAGCACCTTTGTCAAAGATTAAGTAGCTGTACATATTTTTTGTTTGTTTTTTATTTTTTTTATTAGTCAGTTCTGTATTCATCAAATACAGTCAGTTTGGTACCATTATTAGGCTCATCCGTGACCTACCCCCTCCCCTTGGCCCCTCCTTGTTGAGGTATACGGGTCATGCATTGTGGAGTTAGCCCACAGTTATGGGTAAGCTAAATGTCTCTGCATATCATGACTGAACATGTGACTCTGACATTCTTTCCGCTCCCTCTTCCGCAAAATTTCCCTGAGCCATGTTGGGTTCATTTTTGGTCTGCTTCAGTGATGAGGTGTTGGGGGCCTCTGAGGCTCTGGCTCTCTGATTTGGTAGGAGTTGATTTTTCTCTGTGCTGATCTCCTTCCCCCTTGTGCTGGTGTCCGGTTCATCAGGAAAACAGCCCCCTTGCTTGTTTCTCCAATTTTTCTTAGTTTCAGCCGGGGCCCTTTTGAGGTATGATGGGGTGGCTCTCTCCTTAGGGTCTACATCTATCTGAAAAAGAGAAGCAGATTCTCCAACGGAGAGTAAGTTAGCACCAGGACAAATGAGATAACCCTTACTTTTTTTTTTATAGAGAATTTAATAGGTGTAGGCCCTCTTGTAGCCCACAGTTGATGGTAGCTTGATATTGGAGAGTGGGCTTATGTTTGGATATGGTTCTGACTTGTTTCCCAGCTCCAGCTATGGGTCCCATACCAGTGAGGGGATCAGTTAGCCAAACTGAGAGCAGTTGGTTCCCCACCATGGCTGTGTGCCACCACTGCACTTGTGTGGGCATCACAACAAGTTATTTGCTGCTAAGTAGGTTAGACCATGCGTTGCTTCGATAGATATTGGTCAATTTCCCCCAGTCGCCCATGTAGCACCTTCTGGCACTAGATGCACTGACTGTCTGGGGACTGACTCTCATCCAACTTCCAGCCATGCCATTCTAATTTGCATGTCAATCACATAAGGTATCTTCAGCAGTAGGGTCTTCCCACTAACCTTTGGTGGGTCATCAAGTACTCTGACAGAAATCTGTCTGTCTTTTAGGGAACCTTGTAGGTCTCTCTGATCAAAAGCTCATTGTGGATGATAGCCCCATGCTGGTTCTGGGAGTTACAGGTCAGAGCCCACTAAGAAAATGAGGAAAAAGATAACTAATATACAAGAGTTAGAGATAAGAGAGAGAGAGACAGGGAGAGGGGAAGTGAGGGAGGGAAGATGTAGGAGATTAAGGTTAGTCTTAATCTTACCCTCTCCAGTGTCTTATGGTTCAGGTGTTCCCTGTAAGGGCCTGGTGAAGGATCAGCCATTTGGTCTGTCTTTTAGTAAGTAGAAGATTATGGTACCATTGCCGTTTGGGTCTAGATTTGTGTTTCCCACGCCTTTGATGCCCTCCCCTCCCTCCCATTCCATCCTAGTGTCTAATCTAGGAGATGCTTGCTGGGTATGTAAGGTATCTTCGGTAGATTCAGGTTAGGTGCTGTAGATGAGTGAGACTATGTGGCGATTTTTTTTCTGTGATTGGGTAAGTTCACTGAGAATGATCTGTTCCAGGTTCAACCATTTTTCCTCAAATTTCATTGTGTCATTTTTTCTTACTGCTGTATAGAATTCCATTGTGTAGATATACCACATCTTAGTTATCCATTCTTCTAGTGATGGACATCTGGGTTGATTCCAGCTCTTATCTATTACAAATTGAGCCGCTATAAACATGGTTGAGCAAATCTCTTTAGTCTGTGGTTTGAAGGTTTTAGGGTAGATGCCCAGTAAGGGAATAACTGGGTCTGTTGGTATGTCTATACTCAGCTTTTTCAGAAGTCTCCATATTGCTTTCAAAAGTGGTTGTACCATCCTACATTCCCACCAACAGTGGATGAGTGTTCCTACTTCTCCACATCCTCGCCAGCATTTATTTTTATTTGATTTTTTGATGTTTGCTATCCTTATTGGGGTAAGGTGGAGTCTCATAGTTGTTTTAATTTGCATTTCTATGATGATTAGGGATTATGAACATTTTCTTAAGTGTATGTTTGCCATTTCTATTTCTTCCTCTGCGTACTGCCTATTCAGCTCTTTGCCCCATTTTGTGAGTGGGGTGTTTGACTTCTTACTGTTCAGATTTTTGAGTTTTTTGTAGATTCTAGAGATTAGGCCTCTATCAGTTGGATAACCCACAAATATTTTCTCCCATTCTGTGGGTAATCTATTGGCTTTGCTAATTGTATGCTTGTCTGTAAAGAAACTCCTCAGCTTCATGTGGTCCCAATGGTTGAGTGATGGTTTAAGTTCATGAGCTACTGGGGTTTTGTTCAGGAAGTCTTTTTCCATTCCTATATCATGGAATGTACTTCCTAAATTTTCTTCCAGTAGTATTCGAGTTTCTGGTCTTATATTGAGATCTTTGATCCATTTGGACTTGAGTGTAGTGCATGGTGAAATGTGTGGGTCAAGTTTTAGTTTCCTGTGTATGGTTATCCAGTTTGTCCAGCACCATTTGTTGAAGATGCTGTCTTTTTTCCAGCCTATATTGTTTGGGCCTTTATCGAATATCAAGTAGCTATAGTTGCTTGACCCAAAGTCCGGGTCCTCAAGTCTATTCCATTGATCTATAGTCCTGTTTTTATTCCAGTACCATGCTGTTTTTATTACTATGGCTTTGTAATATGGCTTTACATCAGGTATGGTGATGCCTCCAGAGGTATTTCTTTTGCTGAGGATATGTTTGGAAATGCGAGGCCTTCTGCCTTTCCATATGAAATTTGAGATCTTTTTTTCTATCTCTGTGAAGAACACTGTGGGGATTTTAATTGGTATTGCATTAAATGTGTAAATTGCCTTTGGTAGGATTGTCATCTTCACAATGTGAATTCTGCCTATCCAGGAACATGGGAGGTCTTTCCATTTTCTCAAGTCCGCCTCAATTTCTTTTTTGAGTGTTTTTATGTTTTCATTGTATAGATCTTTCACTTCCTTGGTTAACGTTATTCCAAGATATTTTATTTCTTTTTGTTGCAATTGAAAATGGGACTATGTCCCTTATTTCTTTTTCTGTATCTTTGTCCTTTGCATAAAGGAAGGCTACTAATTTTTGTGCATTGATTTTGTATCCTGCTACTTTGCTATAGGAGTTAATCACCTTCAGGAGTTTTGGGATGGAGTCTCTCGGATCTCTTACATATATAATCATGTCATCAGCGAATAAAGCTAACTTAACTTCCTCCTTTCCAAATTGTATCCCTTTTATTTCCTTCTCCTGTCTTATTGCTTGAGCTAGGACTTCCAGAACTGTATTGAAAAGCAGAGGTGAGAGTGGACAACCCTGTCTTGTTCCTGATCTTAATGGGATTTCCTCCAGTCTCTCTCCATTAAGTATTATTTGGGCCTTCGGAGCTTCGTATATTGCCTTTATTAGATTAAGATATGAACCAACCATGCCAACTCTCTCCAATGTTTTGAACATGAAGTGATGTTGAATCTTGTCAAAGGCCTTTCATGTGGTTTTTATGTTTAACCTTATTTATGTGGTGTATTACATTGACAGATTTCCGTATGTTGAACCACCCCTGTGTTCCTGGAATGAATCCCACTTGGTCAAGGTGCATAATGCTTTTGATGTGTTGTTGGATTCGGTTTGCAAGGATTTTGTTCAGGATCTTTGCATCTAAATTCATCAGGGAAATAGGCCGGTAGTTTTCTTTTCTTGTGGCATCTCTGCCTGGTTTTGGAATTAGGGTGATGCTAGCTTCATAAAAGGAGTTGGGTAGCTTTCCCTGTTCACCAATTGTGTGGCACAGTTTGAGGAAGATTGGTTTGAGTTCTTCCATGAAGGTTTGCTAGAATTCAGCTGAGAAGCCGTCTGGTCCTGGGCTCTTCTTTTTTGGGAGGTTTTTTATTACTTTCTCAATCTCCATGAGTGTGATGGGTTGATTGAGGTGATTAATCTGCTCTGTGTTTAGCTTTGGTAGATGGTATGCGTCCAAGAATTTATCCATCTCCTCCACATTATCCAGTTTTGTGGAGTAGAGGTTTTTGAAATAAGTCCTGATGATTCTCCCAATTTCACTTATGTCTGTTGTGATCTCTCCTTTTTCATTTTGAATTTTGTTAATTTGAAGCTTCACCTTTTTTTGCTTGATCAGATTGGCCAGGGGTTTGTCAATCTTGTTTATTTTTTCAAAGAACCAGCTCTTTGTTTTGTCAATTGTCTTAATTGTTTCCTTGGTTTCCAATTCATTGATTTCTGCTCTGATTTTAATTATTTCTTTCCTTCTGGAGCTCTTTGGGTTGGATTTTTCTTGTTTTTCCAGTGCCTTTAGGTGGATGGTTAGGTTATTGGTTTGGGACCTTTCTGTCTTTTTTATGAAGGCATTGAGTGCTATGAATTTTCCCCTGAGGACCGCCTTCATTGTGTCCCATAAGTTTTGGTACGATGTGTTCTCATTGTCGTTCAATTCCAGAAATTTTGCAATTTCATTTTTTATTTCATCCACTATCCACTTATTGTTTAAAAGTGTGCTGTTCAGTTTCCAGGTGCCGTTGGGAGTCTTGGTGGGTCTTTTGTTGTTGATTTCTAGCAATATAGCATTGTGATCTGATATCATGCAGGGGATTATGTCAATCTTCCTAAATATGTGGAGGCAGTCTTTGTGACCCAATATATGGTCGATTTTAGAGAATGTTCCATGGACTGCTGAGAAGAATGTGTAATCTGTGGATTTTGGATGGAAGGTTCTGTAGATGTCCGTTAGGTCTAAGTGATCTATGGTTTTGTTGAGCTCTCTTACTTCCCTGTTGAGTTTCTGTTTGGATGATCTGTCTATTACTGATAATGGGGCATTGAAGTCCCCAGCTATGATGGTGTTTGTGGTTATTTCTGTTTTATTGTCAAGTAGGTTTTGTTTTATGAACTGTGGTGCCCCTGTGTTTGGTGCATACAGATTTATGATTGTAATATCCTCTTGATGGATCATTCCCTTGATAAGTAGGAAGTGGCCTTCTTTGTCTTTTTTGATTATATTTGGTTTGAAGTCTATTTTATCCGATATTAATATAGCTACACCTGCTTGTTTCTTATTCCCGTTTGCTTGGAATACTGTTTTCCGCCCTTTCACCCTGAGGAGATGTCTGTCTTTAATGGCGAGGTGGGTTTCTTGAAGGCAACAGATTGAGGGGTCTAATTTTTTGATCCATCCTGTTAGCTTGTGTCTCTTGATGGGTGAATTAAGGCCATTAATATTTAGGGTAATGACTGTGAGATTTGATTTGATCCCTGCCATATCGTGTTGGTAAATGTGGGTTGGAGTTTTCATGGATGTTGAAGTTTTTTGTGCCTACTTTGAGTTTGGTTGTTGTGATCCGCTTCTTGTAGGCAATTGTGTTTGATTATTTTTTTCTTCCCTGTGGAGAATTTCCTGAAATACTCTCTGTAGGTTTGGTTTTGTGTTCATATAATTGTAAAGCTGAGTTTTGTCATGGAAAGTTTTTCTTTCACCATCTATTATGAGGGATACTTTTGCTGGGTAGAGTAGTTTGAGTTGGAAGCCATAGGTTCTTAGATTTTGCAGTGTTTCATTCCAGGCCCTTCTAGCTTTCAGGGTTTCCATTGAGAAGTCTGAAGTAATTCTGATGGGGTTACCTCTGAAGGTGGTGTGCTGTTTTTCCCTAGCTGCTTTTAGGATTTTCTCTTTGGTGTCAATGTTTAGAGTCTTAATGATAATATGTCTTGGAGAGTTTCTCCTTTGGTCCAGTCTGTTTGGAGTTCTATTGGTTTCTTGTATCTTGATGGGCCTTTCTTTTAAGAGATTGGGGAAGTTTTCTTCAATTATTTTGTTAAATAAGTTCTCCATGCCTTTGGTCTGGATTTCTTCTCCTTCTGGTATTCCAATGATCCTGATATTGGGATGTTTAACTGTATCCCACAATTCCCTCATGTTCTGTTCACAGGAGCTTTTGATCTTACTGAAATTTTTGAACTCTCTAACTGTTTCTTCCATCTTGTCTTCCAGATCAGAGTTTCTATCCTCCACTTGGCTGACTCTATTCTTGAGAGCTTCTAGTGAGTTTTGGGCTTGTTCAATTAAGTTTGCATTTTCTATTATTTTTCTATGTATAATTTCCATCCCTCTGTCAAGCTCCCTTTTCACATCATTTTCTGATTTTCTTGATGATTCTTGGAGTTCATCCTTGCATTTCTTTATGTCTTCATTTAGCATGGCCAGCTGATTTTTAAGTTCTTCTTTTTTTTTCACTCTCCCTCAAATCTCTTAACTCTCTTTGAAATCCTTCTATTTTCTTATCTAATCCTTCCAATTTCTTATCTATTAGTTCTAGTTTAGTGATGGCAGCATCCACACGATTGTCGGCCCTTTGTTGCTTTCCTGCAAGTTCTACCAATAGGTTGGTTAGGGTTGCATTGCTCATAGCTTCAATTTGGTGTTCTGGTCCTATTTGTTCTTCTATGTTTTGGTTAGAAGTATTCATTGTGGGACTGAGTGATCTAATTGGATTTTCTTGCATTTGATTATTCATGTTATTTCTTTTGCGGTGTGTTCTGCCCATGACAGTGTATGGGCAGATAAGTGGGCGTATCAGCCTGGGCTCAAGAACAATGGGAATCTTATGCAGCCTGGGGGCGTTGCCAAGAAGCCTGGGCTTTGGCTGTCACTTGCCAAAGCCGCCTATCTACTGCCTGGCAGGGGCGCCGAAGTTGCGTGAGTTCTCAAGTGGTAATGTGCCAAAGCTGCCTGCGTTCGAACTAGGAGTGGCACTGAGGCACCAAGCACTGATGCCGCCCGAACTCTGGCTGGGCACGCTGGGAACTGGAAGCAGTCTGCGCTCCCCCGCCACAGGACAATTGTGGACAGCCACGCGGCAGACAGAGGGCAAGTGGACGAGAGTGCAGAGCAGTCTAAGCTTCCGCACGCAGGGAGTAATCTCACTTGCCAAAGCCGCCTATCTACTACCTGGCAGGGGCGCCAGAGTTGCTTGAGTTCTCAAGCAGTAATGTGCCACAGCTTCCTGCGTTTGAGCTAGGAGTGGCACTGAGGCACCAAGCACTGAAGCCGCCCAGACTTTGGCTGGGAACGCTGGGAACCGGAAGCAGTCTGCGCTCCCCTGCCATAGGACAATGGCGGCCTGCCGGTGCGGCAGGCAGGTAGGGGGTGGCACCTGAGCTGACGCAAGCAAGAGATACAGTCTGAGCTTGTGGGACTGGGCACACTCAGTAGGTGGGCGAGTGGACAAGGGTGCGGAGCAGTCTAAGCTTCCGCGCGGAGGGAATGATCGGCGCGCGGTGGCAGCCGTGCGGGCTCCGGAGCAGCAGCAGCGGCAGGGGTGGAGCTTTGAACACGGCGGTTATTTGGGGTGAGGGGTGCCTACCCGCCCGCAAGGGGATCAGCGATTCCCTGTTCCCCCACCTCTGTGCCCTCCCAGATTTCTCTCCCCTAAAAGCCACTATATACCCTTAATATCTTGCCTTTCTTTCCCCGGGATTTGCAGTGCAGCTAGGTGGTCGCCATCTTGGCCGGAAGTCCCAAGTAGCTGTACTTATTTGACCTAAGGTCTGGTTTTCAATTCTGTACCACTGGTCTGTTTCTGTTTTTATTCAAGTACTATGCTGCTTTTGTTACTATGACTACACCTCTTTCAAGATGTGGACATGAGTACTCATCACACAGGCCTCTCCCAGGGAATCCAGGCCCCCCCCCCCCCACACACATACACTCTGAGCAGGCTAGCTGGAATAGTACTTTAGAACCATGATAAATTTACAGAAAATAGAATACTACCTACCCAAAGACGGGGGGGGGGGGGGGCGGGTAATGCAATACAGTCTATAAGTAGGCTCCTAGGAGCTGATTTGGAGGCTCATGTACCTGTTTTCAGGCACCTCTGACTCTTTTGAAGCAGTTCTGGCACCACAAATACTCCCTGCTGTGGGTTCCTGGGTCCTTCCTCCAGGGCTAGCTGCAGTCTCCCTGAAGGCACCCAGGCAACCAGGGCAGGTGAGAGTATGATGAGAGAAAGGGTCACTCCCAGGAGATAGTTTTGGTGAATAGCTCTCTCAGATTACTGTCAGAGAAATAGGTTTATAAGCATCTGAGGGCAGGGGGAGGGTCCTAAGGGGATTGGATGTACCAGGTTCATTGCTGATGCCTAATTAGCATACAGGGACATTCATTCCAGCACACAGGCAATGGCGGGGGGAGGTGCAGGTGATCTATGGTCTCAGGGGGATGGGCTCTGTGAAAGTGCTGTATTATAAGGAGTTTCCTAGGCAACTGGCTAAAGGTCACAGGGCTATGGGCAAAGCCTAAGTACAGGTGTGCCAGGCTTGGAGATGGAGTGGCCTCCAGTAGCCTGGGAGTCCTTAGCCATTCTTGGTAGCTCAGGCCCCTCTCCTGAAGGCTCCAGACTCTGTCTGGCAGTGCCGACACCCTGCATGGTTCCAGGTAGAGGTAATGCAACCTCCACAGGACTGTAACTCAGTCTCAGCCAGCTACCATGTGCCCCTACCTACAGCTATAGCTGCCATAGGACCCTTGCCCTGACAGCCTACAGTCCCATCAAATGTGCAGCCTCAGAGCCTGACTTTACCTTATCCCCTGTGTCTATGCAGAAGCTATATACACACTGACCCAATAGAATACCACCTCTTGTTTACTAACCTCGGGGCAGGTCTGTTCCCAAAGTAGGGTGCTGACTTACATATTTTGGAATTAGGCATGTGGGGATGTTAAAGAAATCTGCTATTTGCTACCAACTTACGCATTCTATGCTGGAATGTCTCCCTGTATCTTTTATACTTCTAGTAATCCTACCACTGTAGACCCAATGACAGTGGGTTCAGTGCTTTTCCATTTGCCAACTCATGATCTGTTATTCAGTCCAGGGCTTCCTGAAGGCCTCTACTTTCCATCTTCCAGGGCAGGATTATACCACACAATCTATGGGGGAAAATTCCTACATTAGACTCATAAATAATATCCACCAACTCCTAAATGTAACTAATCCTGACCTAGCAAAATATGTCGACTCTGCCTGTCTCTAAATAAGCACTGTACCACTGCTATCCCAGTCAGGGCTGCAGTCACTAGAAATGACTTTCAGGGGCCACCAAAGGAGTTAAGCTAAGAAATGTTAACTTTCATATAAAAATTCTATGGTTTGTGCAGGCTCAAGATACAGGACCTCGGATGGGGCAGCTTGCTAGGGAACAACATCAAAATGTACAAATATAGACCCCTCTCAATAAACCAAGCCTTGGTGCAAGCCAAGACTACTTAGGGTAGGTTTATACTTTGTATGTGGAAGAAATACTTACTCCTGTTTGCCAGCTAAATGGGCTGGACTTTGTACCCTGGCATACATAACTGATAGCAAGTCATTACTTGATAACAAAATAAAACCAGAAAAGTTTTACAGCTGGAGATCCCAGGAGTGATGAATAACAACCCCAGTCTTCACCCTCTGTGAGGCATAGAGCCAGAGGCAAGACAGCCAGAGGACCTCGGGGATATAGGAAGATGGATGACAACAGTCTACCACTAGACTGCATTTGAGCCTTACCTTAATAGCATTTGGGAAGGTGTTGGATGAATGGTAGGATTAAATGGCAAGAGACGTCTGTGCTGGAAATGGAGAGGAACAGGAAAGTGAATAAAGGTTGAAATGAGAGAGCAAAAGAATGGAAACTTGTAAGGTTCATGAATGACCAGACCACACAAGAATTCTCTGAAGCAAAGTAAAAGTTTTATTCGAAAAAAACACGAGCTACCAGGCCGTCTCATAAGAGAAGAGCACAGCACCCCTAGGTTTGCAAAAGTTAGGTTTTATAAAGCCTTTAGGCTGGGTGGGGGGGGGGGGAGGGGATAGGCTTGTTTGTGAAGTTAGGTAGGGGAATTTCTTCAGGAGAATTTTTCTGTTAATCATAAGATTGTGGTCAGGCAGTTAGGGTGTGTCACCAAAACAGAGGTCAGGTGGCTCTTGAGATAAGGTAAACAGGAAATGGTGGCCTACAGGCAAGAGGAAACAATGGGTCAGGTGGTTTCTAAGGAGTGTAGTCAGGTTGGTTCTTGTATATTCCCATAAGTCTGACTCTCATATCCATTTTGCTATCTGTAGTAACTCCATCTTGGGACCTGGTCTGACCTAACATTCCAGCCTTTTATTAATTATAATGAGGAGAGGAGCCATCTAGGCTTTCATATCTACTTCCTGATGGATGGGGGTGATGAGTGTTCTAGGAGATTCTGGATCCTGTGGTCAGTAGGTCCCCTCAGAACTTGCAGTGAGAATATGGCTCACAGCGGCTAGAGGCTGATTTGAAACAGGAGAGGGAGAGGTAAATAATAGTTGGTTAAAACTTTTGATGGGTAAATTGGTCTACCTGGTTTTGGATGCACTCAGGAGGCAAGGGACCAGGAGGAACAGTAGCATATTCTAGTCAGGGGTCACAGCAGTGGCAAGAGCCAGGGACAAACAGTTCTGAAAATATTCCATGACCTTGCGATAGGTTGCATTCCTAAAGTTGATCTGCTAGATTTTTAGTTAGTCTTTTTTTTTTTTAATTTCAAGTTCTACCTTACCTGACTGGTAAACATAACAGTAACATTCTTTGTTTAAGAAGAGACAGGTCCCTCCTTTGTTGGCTGTCAAGAGGTCTAGGGCTCAGCAGTTCTGTAAGACAAACCATGTTATAGAGGTAAGTTGTTTCTGTAGCAGTTGTAGGGCTGCAGTGGGCCCCTTGACTGTGATGCTTAGTTCTGCAGAAAGGTTCTGATAGGAGAGTAAGCTATGACAGAGCCCTCCCACAACTATCCCCACAGCAGCTATGTGGTGGCTGCTATGCTTACCCCTACCATCACAGGCAGATGAAAGACCCTCCTATACTGGTGAGCCTGCTCAGGGAGGAGAAGCATCAGTTCCTCTTCTATATATATAGTGAGACTGAACATCAGAGTGACCAGTATGCAGGGGCCCATGTGTTTGTGTGTGGGGGGAGGGGACTAGATGCATCTGTACAGAGTGGAATCACACCAGAAGTAGATTCCCTTTGGCAAATTGTGGGTTTTGTAATAGAGTTGTTTTTGAAAGTTACTGGCCAACATTGAGAGATGTTCTTATGCCAATAGTCAAGGTGGTTTGGAAGGGAAAGATGGATATCCGTATCTTGAGATGGGATTCCAGAAACAGGGAGGCCCTGAAATGGAAGTGACAATTAAACAGGGGAACTTCAGTTATGATGGGTCATTTGAGTGAAGCATACAAAAAGCAGGCAGTGTGATTTGTAAGATTAAGTAGATTAAGAAGAGAGAGTGAAGAATTGAGAATATAAAAAAGTTGAAGTTGGGATGGGGTTAGGGTAGACAGGTAGGAGTTAAGAGAGGAGACCCTTGAGCCTATGAGGTGAAAGAACTGTGAGCTTTTGGCCAAAGGTTAGTTTCTGTGCTTCCTGGGCCAGGAGTGCTGCTGAAGCTAAGGCACATAGGCAAGGTTTCCAGTTCCAGACACAGGTTTCTAATTGTTTGAAGAGGTAGGCCACCAGGGAAAAAGAGGGGCCTTTCTTCTGTCCCAGAACTCCCAGTGCCATTCCTCCCTTTTCAGTGCTCTAGAGAAGAAATGCCTGTTGGAGATTGGAAAGAGCTCAGGCTGGTGCTGTCAGGAAAGCATCTTGTAGGCAAAAAAAAAAAAAAAAAAAAAAGGCATCTATCTTTGTTTATGGATTGAGTGGTTCATGTGGGTCCCCCTTACCTTTATCATAAAATGGTTTTACCAGAAGGGAAAAACTGGGAGTCCATGTTCCGAGAAACTCAGTGAAGCCAAGAAAATATAGGATTTCTTTCTTAGGGGTAGGAGGGGAGAGGAAGTGAAGACGCTGTTTGCAGTCTAGGGTTAGCTGTCCTGAGGTGGAAGAAAGGAGGAAACCAAGGTACTTAACTTAGGTTAGAGAGAGTTGAGCCTTAGTAGGTGAAACTCTATAGCCTTTGGAGCCCAGAAAGTTGAGAAGTTTTTTCATGTGTCGTCTAGAGTCGGAAGAGAAGGTGAGCAGAGCAGAAGGTCATCAACATACTGTAAAAGTGTGCTAGGGAACAGGCTGAGGGACAGGATGTCAGTGGACAGAGCTTACCCAAGCAGGTAAGAGCTGTCTCTAAACCCTTGGGGAACAACAGTTCAGGTTAGTTGAGTTGTAGTGTAGGCATCAGGGTCTTCCCAGGTGAAAGCAAAGAGACCATAGGTGTCAGGGTAAAGAGGTAGAGAAGAAAGTATCCTTGAGGTCAAGCACTAAGAAATGAGTGGTAGAAGAAGGAATGGAAAGGATGGAAATTTTATCTGGTTAGGCACTACCAGGTGAATGAGCAATACAGCAGCATTGATTAAGCAGAGGTCTTGGACTAAGTGGTAGGTTCTGTCAGGCTTGATGATAGGCAGGATAGGGGTATTGTACACAGAGAAACAGGGCAAAGGAGGCCAGCCTAAAGAAGGTGAGAGATAATGGGTTTAAGTCTTTGACGGTGTTTGAGTGAAACTGGGTATTTGGGCCAACAAGGGAACACTGTAGGATCATTGAGTTTGATACAGACATGTGTGTGATGAGAGGCCATATCATGTGATGAAGTATCCCACATTGAGGATCAACCTCAGAATCAGAACAGGGAATTTTGGAGGTCTTGGTCAGGGAGAGAGCAGGGGAGAGAATGAAGATGAACGGTGGGAGAGAGAGTTTTGCATGATGTCTCAGCCTAGAAGTGGAGCAGGACAAGAAGGCATCACAAGAAAGGAGTGGGAGAATGGACTGTTCCAAATATTGCAGGGCAAAGGAGCAGTAATATGAAGGGAATGTGGTCGGCTGTCTACACCCACCATGGCCCCCAAATCTAACATAAATGAGACAGGCCTACCTGTCGCCTGGACTGTTACCCTGGGCTCCTCCATTGTGATGTGAAGAGTCTTGTTGGGGGCTGAGGTCCCAGAGCACTCATCAATCTTCAGCCACCAGGCCAAAGGGATCAGTAAGAAGCTCCTGTAAGGGATGAAGGAAAGGGGCTGGACTACCTTGGTGAGTCTGGGAGTGACAGTTGACCTTCCAATGTGCCCGGAGTCCACCCTGAGGGGAGCATCCTGGCAATGGGTGTGGGTTGGGGCAAGCTCTGGCCCAATGAACAGTGATGCCATACTTGAAGCAGGGTCCTGGTGACCATTGAGGTCCTTATGTCTTCTTTGGAGGAGCCTGGATAGCCCCAGCCAGGAGCTGGTATTTTTGTTTGTCTCTGGCCAACCTATTAGTCTGCTCCTGGTTCTCTCAGCTATTAAAAACCTTAAAGGCCATTTCAAGCAGATCTCCCAGGAGGGGGTGTTGAGGGCTCTCTCAGGGTGTTTGAGTTTTTTCCAAATGTCAGGAGAAGGTTAATATGGGAAGTGGGTATTAAGAATCAAAACACCTTCCTGGGAAATGGGATTGAGGCAGGTGTATCAAGTAAGTGCCTCTGTTAGGCATTCCATGAATTCTACCAAGTTTTCATTGGGCTTTTGAGTTATTGAGAGGAGTTTATTAAAGTTACCAATCTTGTGGGAAGCCTTCTGGAGGCCTGCCAACAGGCAGACAACCATCCAGTCCCAAGCCTCCCTGTGGAAGAGGGATGTGGGTCTTGAGCAGTAGGGGCAGGGACTAGGTAGTCCCAGTTTGGGTCTTTCCTGAGAACTTTCACAATACCAACTAGATAGGTTTGATTAGTTATATGGATATCGTTGGCATGGGCCTGGGCAGCTTCCAGGCATGCTTGTGATTGTCTGGGGTGAGAGAGGTAGACAGGATGCCATATATATCATACCAGGTAAGATCGTAGGCCTGAGCAAGGTAGCAAAATTCTTTAGTATAGTGATTAGGGTCAGAAGAAAAGGATCCTAGTTGTACTTCAATTTGAGACAGGTCAGGAATAGAAAATGGGACATGAACACACAAAATTACTTCTGTCCCTGCCACTCTGTGTAGATGAAAAACTCTGTCTGTGGGTGAATGAGTCCATTGAGCAGGAGGGGAGACAAAAGGGTAAGGAGAAGGTGGAGATGGTTTCAGGGATTGAAGAGGAGTGGGAGGAGCAGTAGAGGGTAGGTTGTTGATGACATCAGGTGAGAGCTGAAGGTGGGGAAGAATAAGGAGAGAATGTGAGAATGTTTAATTTAATTTTGTCCATGAGGCCTTGGCCAGAAGAATCTGGTGAGTAGGGCAAGCAGAGCAGAAAGAAGGATGGGTAGACAGAGCAAAAAATACTTGAATATAGGGAATTTTGGACCACATGTCTGAGTGGTAGCTGCTACCAAATTAACTCACATAATCTTTTCCATATTGGTGCCTACCCCTGCAAATATCCCTAACTCCACTTCTTTTCCACCCTTGTCTCTCCTCACTGATTACTTCTGTGACTCAAGCCTGCTCCCTTTCCACCAAAGCCTTTCTACAAGGTGGAACCCAACCCCCTCCTTCCTTCAAACCTCACCAACACTGGGGTCTATCCCCTGGCTTGATTGACAAATAGACTTCACTCACATGCCTCCTCACAAAAAGACTAAATACCTCCTTACTATGGTAGACACTTTGGGAATGGGCTGAAGCCTTCCCAACAACTGGAGAAATTGCAAGCATAATTGCCTCCCACCTTCTTGAGTCCATTCTACCTTGCTTAAGCGTTCCTTCCTCTTACTATCCAATCTGATAATGGACCATCCCTTATCTCTAAGGTAGCACAGGAACTATCCAGAGCCCTGGGAATAGACTGGTGACTCCATATGCTATATAGACTCCAGTCCTCAGCAAGGTAGAAAGGACAAATGCCATCCTTAAAACCCACCTTTCAAAGTTAACCTCAGAGTAACACTCACCTTGGACCCATCTCCTTCCACTTGTCCTTGTATATATCAGATCTACCCCCCAAAAACTTCCTGTTTTCTCAGTCCTTTTGAACTCATATGGCCATTCTTTCCTCGTGGGAACCTTCCTCTCCTAGTGGACACTCTTCTCCATAGTACTTACAAGCATTCACTCTTGTTACAAATCTCCTCTGAGAACATGCCGACCACTTCCTACCTCAGCCACCAAAAGAACCCTCTTCTCTCTCTCTCTCTTTCTCTCTCTCTCTCTCTCTTTCTCTCTCTCTCTCTCTCTCTCTCTCTCTCTCTCTCTCTCTCTGTCACTCTCTCTCTCTCTTAATCCTGGTGATCAGGTATATCTTAAACAATCTTGCCCTCAGAGCTTCACTGGATCAGACCTCACCAATTATACTCACCACTCCTATAGCAGCAACCAACTGGATTCATCTATCCCAACTCAACTGGGTCAAAATGCCACTGCCTGACTCTGACCAACAGTGGATAAGTACTGTTCTACCTTGACTGGTCCCCTTAAACTCAAAATCTCCCATATTCCCACACTCCCCACCATATCAGAATGATGCCCATAGGGACACTAATAATTTACCTGCCTAGCTTTCCTTATGATGTACTCTTTTTCCCTGGCCTCTGAATGTTTATCCCCACCTTGTACTTGGCATTTTGATGTCTTGGCTACAGACAAAAATAACAAACTCCTTAAGTCTACCTTTTGTCCCATCTCTGGATGTGCAGTACCCATCTCCCTTTCCTTCTTCATCCCTGATGCTTCCACTGGGCCTTCTGGTTGTTTTTTCAACTCCCATACCTTTGACCCATCATGGCACAAATATCTTTGCCTGATTCAGGACCAGACTAACCCTGACTGCAGGAAAAGTACCCAATGGAGTTGTAGATATCATTACACTAGTCCAGGCTATCACATCACTCCACAGTAACTCAAACAATGAGGGAGAAATGTCACTTTCACAATTAATGATCCCTGGAACCAGAAATGGACAGACAGAACAGAGGGAGTGACCTACACAGTAGGTGTATTTGAGACACAGTCCTTCTTTGGAGGAAAAATGAAGATTTTCAGGTCACTCCAAACATCACCACCAATGGCCCAAAATTCCATTATACATGCAGTCTGAGTCATGATGATCTTCAACATAACCTCTATGACCTTTCCTTTTCCATTCCACCTTGGATGTCTATTCTAAATTCCTGACTCTTCCTGTTCAACCAGCTCAATTCAATGAACCATATTGCCTGTTTTCTTTGTACCTCTCTTCAACAACCACTTATTACTGCAATACCCCTATTCAATGTCACTTCCACTTTAGGCACCTCTTGTCCCTGGTAACCTGTCTCTTCTTTTCCCATCCCTCCCTCCCCTTCAGGCCTTCTTGACTGCTGGCCTAAGGACATTTCCAAGTGCTGACCAGAGGCATTAAAAATATCTCTATCTCTAACAACCACACTCTATCAGCAGGGATTTATTATTGTGGGATTCTTCTATGTACATGTGCATCTCCTCCATAAAACATACAGTTCCCTGTGTCCCTGTCACCTTGCTACCTATCCACCCACTATATGGAGGATAAACTATCCTACTTTCTCATCTGACACACTCAACACTCCAACTATCACATCAAGAGTGCCTTGCCTCCTGTATAGCAGTGACAGGGTTGGTCATAGGTAGGCCAGGACACAACCTAATCTCTTATCAACAGCTTTCCACAGAATTCAGTATAGCCATTAAGGACTCTGCTATAGTCCTTCACCTGCTACAGCAATAGCTCACTTCATTGACTGCCAGGGTCCAGCCCTGGCTTGAAGGAGGGTCCCCGAAGAGAGGTGTGAAAGGGAGCGAGCGGCACAATAAAGACTCGAAGTCAAGTTCTGATGCAAGCTGACAAGATAATGCTGAAGGAAGCTGAGTTTCTTTGTCTCTCTCTCTCTCTCTGCTGCCACAGCTCTTAACCTCAGTCTTTTATTTTCTGATCATGTCATGCAAGAGCAAAGTTCAAGAAAGGTACAGTTCCACAGAATTCATATGAACTTTTTACTGCTTCTTTTTTTTTTTTTTTTTTTTTTTGTTTGTTTTTCAAGGCAAGGTCCCACTGTAGCCCAGGCTGACCTGGAATTCACTATGGAGTCTCAGGGTGGCCTTGAACTCACGGCAATCCTCCTACCTCTGCCTCCCGAGTGCTGGGATTAAAGGCGTGTGCCACCATGCCTGGCTTGCTGTTTCTTAACATCAAACAATCCCATAATTATTTACCTCAAGCACTGCCCTCAGGCCCCTATAATGATTAACTGTTTTTAAACTTTCCCCATGTATGTGCGCTCAAGCGCTTGTGGTTTCATGAGCTTCTATTTTCACTTGCTATGTTAAAGGTGAGAGACATACCAGCCAATAAATGGGGGTTCCCAGCATTGACCATTGATCCAATAAACCCATTTATCTCCCAACCATTTCTTTTGAATTCCCCTTTCCACGACCCTGCAATACTTAGATTTTGGTTCCCCCAACTGAACACTTTCTGACCTCAGTTGTTCTTCCTGTAAGGATTCTTGGTGAAGAGCCATAGTTTTTTGCAATTGCCACCATTTAGAGAAACTAGTCATGGAACAATTCTTACATTGTTCTAGGAGGTCCATTACTTCCTCCTCAGTGTACTGTACTCCATGCCTGACCTTCTTTAAGGCCTTAAGGAAAACAATTATTTCTGACCCATTTTCTTGTTTTCCTAATTCTATGCCAGAGCTTCTTTCAGATACATTGACCAACACTTCACTAACATCCATTTTTGCTGAAAAAATAAACTTACAGATTGTGCACCAAATGAAAGGCAGAAAAAGACAAACATTATACAGAAAACCATAGATATCTGTAGTGCAGAGAGCCAAAGATGTGTTCTATAGGGGGTCACATTGGACTCCAAGGAAGAGACAGCTGGGCTGTAACTGTGTCATGCAGCTCTTCCGTACTCGATTCCTTGTGATCCTTAAATGGCATGCTTGCTGCTCCGGTAATTGACATCAGTGTCCTTCAGAACCATTGAGCCCTCGACCTCATCACAGCCCAAAAGGGAGAAACCTGTCTCTTCCTAAATGAGGAATATTGTTATTATATAAGCCAATCAGGTAAAGTAGAATTAGATATTTTAAAAGGCTCCAAATTCTGGCCAACAGACTATCCTGGTGCCCCACTGACCTCAGGACCATGGGGTATCTTTGGAACTATTTGGACTTGGCTACTACCACTACTCAACCATTAGTGGGGATATTTATTTTACTCTTGATAGATCCTTGTCTTTGGAAATACAACCAAAACCAGCTACATAATTATACACATCACTCATTCAAACAGCTTCTACTAACCTATCCCTCTTCCAGTCACTACCAACTTTTAGTCTCTTCAGACTTGACTCCCTTCTACCTACTACCTTCTCTGAGAGGACTTGCCAGTCACTGATACCAAACACCTGACCAATGCCCCTTCACATGAGGAAGTAGCATGAGAAAAATGAACTCCACCCTCTATCCTTAACAAAATGCTGGAATGTTAGGTAGAGCAAGAGTCCCAAAATGGAGTTGAGATGAAGGAAGAGAAGAATATAAGCCTGATTGAAGCAACTTCAGATGTTTACAGTGTCTAACCCTTACTTCCTTGACCAAACAATCCCCTCAGCCTCAGCTTCCTGCTAATATTATCTTACAGACTACCAGACTCATCTTCTGATGGCAATCCATTCTCTGTTTGATTAGCTTCTCATCTTGGTCCCTGTCCCCTCTGATTAATTTGGTCATCCATTTGGTCCCTGTTTCCCCATGAATTCCTCAGTCCTTTTGTCCCCTCTCCCCCATCCCAAAAAGAAAACTCTATAAAAACCCAAACCATCTAGACTCAGGCTGGCTGCTCTCTCCTTCTGTGAGACAGCCCAAAAGCTCATGCCCCAAAACCATAGGGAGAGAGATTGGGGGAGATGTTCACCAGAGAACGAGTAAGAAGGCTCAAGCAAGTGAGAGAGGGACATGTGGAGGGTGAATATGGGAAAATGAGGGAAATTGATTTGCAAGGGAGGGGACTTGGGTGATGTGCTGAAGTGGAGGTTGAGGGGAGGTGAATTCCCTTTTCCCAGCCCCAGAGGTATCCTTAGTAACCATGCAGGAGGTGGTCCCAGAATCTCAGACATAGTCCAGATTGGGGGAAGGAGAGAACTGTGACATTCCAACCCTTTTGGATATACATGTAATTTTTTTTCTATACCTGACATGATATTTTAATGTGATGCATCTCTTAGAAATACAGCAAGAGAGATTTGAAATATATTTGGAAGCTTAGAATTATTTATTTTTCATTCATCTTATATTTGCATAGTTTCTCAGATAATTGAATTACAAAGCATAATTACAAGTTTACTTTTTGAAAGAATAAGTGTGCTCAGTATGAGCTGGTGTTGTTTTATAGGGAGCCATATGCCCCTAACTAAGGTTCAGAATTGCTGCTGTGACTTCAGCTACTGAGAGTTGCTGAGCTCAGTCTTACCACTTTTACTGTGAGCCTGGCTTGCTGGCATTTTTACCATCCAATTATAGTTCGATGTAATAGAGCCCTTTCTCCTGTACTGCATGTAGCTGGTGACCTCACTGCACACTCAGCACTTCCATTTCAGGCCTTGGTGATTTGCTATCGCTGTTTTGTGGCATGCAGTTAGACTTTCCAAAGAAATCATAATCCACATAGTTCAGACTCTCCAAGATTTTTAAATGCATTTTTATGAAGTTCTCAGTTATACAAATGTGCATATGGTTTGTCTTTGGATGGGCTGATTTGCTTCTGTTATTTTGAACATGATTTCTTAGCTGTATGGACTGCTTCTTCATGCCATCAGCTGTTTATTCAGTGACCTCAGCAGAGAAAATTTCTTTCTTCCTCCCATTCTAACTACCTTAGTCAGATCTACATGCAGGACCCAACATAAATAAACCCAAAGGCCCATATGTCATGTGTCTAATTATTTTAAAGGCCTTGTGAGGCTTCATGAACATATGTAATGTCTCAGTCAGACAGATAGTCATATTTTACAAAAAAGAAACTACCTCCACTAGGCCTCTGATCTGAATGCATCTGTGGCCAGCTTCATCTTTTGGAAGTAAGAGGCCTACTTAGTAGTTTTTGAGTAAGCAATTTTATGACCTTGGTAACTCCAAGCATAATTGTATGGGGAGCTCTATGGGCTACAGGTGGGCATATCCCTTTGGCAGTCAGAATTCCCATCCAGTGAGGTGGTCATGTGGAGGAGGCTTTTCTAGTGTGGTATGAGGGGTACTGCTCCTTGGCATTCTGTTTTTCTTAATCTATTTGATAATTTTCATCATACTTATTCCTCTCCATTTATTTATTTATTTTCTTTATTTATTTCTTGTCTGTCTCCTATTAAATCAAACTTCATGGGAGAGAAGAACCTTATATATTCACTTAATTCCTCAATTAATGACCTATAAATAACTGTTGAATAAATAAATGAATGATTCTTAAGTATTTTGAATAATGTAGCATTACTAAACAGGCATAATGCAAAATTGTGTCAGAAAATGTACTTCCTTTGTGAGGTCACAACAGAAAAGATGATTGAAATAATCAATGTGCAGAAATATGCATTGCATTTTCTTTTTTTATTTTTTATTTTATTTTTTTTTACAGTCAGTTTGGTACCATTATTAGGCTCATCCATGACCTACCCCCTCCCCTTGGCCCCTCCTTGTTGAGGTATACGGGTCATGCATTGTGGAGTTAGCCCACAGTTATGGGT
Organism: Dipus sagitta; assembly: GCA_036346955.1. Lineage (NCBI taxonomy): Eukaryota > Metazoa > Chordata > Mammalia > Rodentia > Dipodidae > Dipus > Dipus sagitta. The sequence continues at coordinate 43,073,684 of CM070780.1, forward strand.
AAGCTAAATGTCTCTGCATATCATGACCCAACATGTGGCTCTGACATTCTTTCTGCCCCCTCTTCCGCAAAATTTCCCTGAGCCATGTTGGGTCTGCTTCAGTGATGAGGTGTTGGGGGCCTCTGAGGCTCTGGCTCTCTGATTTGGTAAGAGTTGATTTTTTTTCTCTATATCTGTCATTCTTTAAATGCTCAATTTCTATGTTATATTAACTGGTTAAAATTGTGAAGGTCAAGCTTGAGTGCCAAACAGGTTTCACTAGACATTTTCCTCTAAATTTTCTGTATTTACTGTGAAGTTTAAACTTTTCAGCTATGAAATGGTTCTTTACAAGTATGTTCATTAAAACTAATAAAGTGATTCTTGGGCTGGACCTCGGTTTGATTCCCCAGCACCCATGTAAGCCAGATGCACAAGGTGGCACATGCATCTGAAGTTTGTTTGCAGTGGCTGGAAGCCCTGGTGTGCCCATTTTCTCTCTCTCTCTCTCTTTCTCAAATAAAGAAATAAAAATAAAGTGATTCTTGTTCTTTTCATCTATTTGTCTACTTGTGAGACAAATAACTTACTGTTTTAATTTTAGCATTAATATGTTTCAGTATCTGTAAAGACAATTAACATTTTGCTATTTATGTATTCTGGGAAATTTATCTTCTAAATGTATTGTAGAACTATTATGAAAAATTTCAAAAGGTAATCACAGTATGATTTCTTAATGAATTTTTATTTATTTATATTTTAATGAAACAGAGAAAGAGGCAGAAGGAGGAAGAGAATGGGCATGGCAGAGCCTCTAGCCACTGCAAACAGACTCCAGGTGCAAGCAACCTCCATTATGTAGGTGGTGGGGAATTGAACCTGGGTCCTTAGGCTTTGCAGGCAAGCACCTTGAGCACTAAGCCATCTCTTCAGCCCCTACTTAGGATTTTGATTTATGTAATATTTACTTCCCTGATTTGCAATGTGTTTACATTATGCTTTAATTTTAAGTTTTCTTTTAGTTCTTCAATAAAATTTCAAATTTCATTAAAAAAATCAATAATTGTCCATTTTTACATTGGTAAAGTTTTTGTTATCATAATATCTTTCTGTTGTACCAGTATATATTTATTTTTATAACTTTGTCTCTGGCATAGTAGATATTTATAGCCACCTGGTAATGTCTATTGAGTTCTTTTTCTTTTCCACCTTCTTTCCTTTATAACTGAGAAAAATTACCTTTTAAAAACTCTGACAATGTGATAGACTTTAGGCCAGTGAGCTGGCTGAAGAGGATAGCAGCAGAGATTCTAGAATATTTCCTTTAAATAGAAAAGGTGCACTTTTATTTTTAATTCGATATTCTATCTTCTTTTTTTGTTATTAGTTATGTACATATTTGGTGTGTAAACAGCCATGTTGGTACCATCATTAGCCTCTTCCCTGTCCTCCCCCCTCCGAAGGGCCTTTCCTCATTGGGGAGTGTGGGTTGTACACTGTGGGGGTAGCCATCAGTTATGGGGGAGAGGGAATGTCTCTGTGCATAATGTCCCAATTTGTGGCTCTAACAATATTTCTTCCCCCTCTTCCACAAATTTCCATGAGCCACATTGGGTTCATTTCAGGTCTACTTCAGTGATGAAGTCTTGGGAGTCTCTGTGTGTCTGGATATCTGGTTTGATAGGAGTTGAGAATTCTCTATCTCCCTCACCCTTGTGCTGGTACCAGGTTCACCAGCAAAGCAGCACTCTTGCTCATTTACCCAATTACTCTTGGTTTCAGCTGGGGTCCTGTTGAGGTGTGATGAACTGATTCTCTCCTCAGGATCTGTGTCTATCTGAAAAAGAGAAGCAGACTTTTGTACAGAGAGTGAAGTCAGCACCAGATAAATGGGATAACCATTATTATGTTAGATGGAATTTAATAGGTGTAGGCCCTTTTGTAGCCCAAGAATGGTGGGAGCTTGATATTGGAGAGCAGACTTGTTTTATGGATATGGTTCTGACTTGTTTCCCAGTTCCAGCTGTGGGTCCCATTCCACTGAGCAGATCTGTTAGCCAATCCAAGAGCAGTTGGTTACCCACCATGGCTGCGTGCGACTATTGCACTGTGTGAGCATCATGTCAGGTTGTTTGATGCTGAGTAGCATAGACTACAAGTTGCTTTGACAGTTTCTGGTAGTTTTCCCCCAATCACTCATGTAGCACCTTCTGGCACTAGACAAGCTAACTGTATGGGACTGACTCTCTTCCAGATTCCATCCAGGTCTCTCCATGTTCTGTACCAACAGTATATGGTGTCTTCAGAAGTAGGGTCTTACCACTAACCTTTGGTGGGTAATCAAGTTCTCTGACAGAAATCTGTCTTCTTTTGGGAAACCATGTAGGTCTTTCTGTTCAACAGCTTATTGTGGATGTTAACCTCATCTTGGTACTGGGAGATACAGGCAAGCACAAAGGAAAAAGATAGGTAATATAAAAGAAAAAGACAGAAGAGAGAGAGAGAGAGAGATTAAGGTTAGACTTCATCATACCCTCTCCAGGGCCCTTTAATTCAGGTATTCCCTCTAAAGACCTGATGAAGGTACATTTTAGTTTCTCTTTCAGGATATATAGGATTTTATGGTACCATTTGCACTTTGGTCCAGTTCTGTGCCCCCCCTTCCCTTAACCTCCTTCCCCACACTCCCTATTGTCTGGTCCTTGAGATGCCTATTAGGTATGTCAGCATATCTAACAGATTCATGTTAGGAGCCACAGATGAGTGAGACCATGTGATGATTGTCTTTCTGTGGTTGGGTGAGTTCACTGAGAATGATCTGTTCCAAGTTTGATGATTTTTCTTCAAATTTCATTGTGTCATTTTTTTCTTACTGCTGTGTAAAATTCCATGGTGTAGATATATCACATCTTGGATATCCATTCATCTAATGATGGACATCTGGGTTGATTCCAATTCTTAGCTATTATGAATTGAGCAGATATAAACATGGTTGAACAAATCTTTCTAAACTGAGGCACGGAGCTGTGAGGGTAAATGTCCAGTAAGGGAATAACTGGGTCTGTTGGTAACACAATAGTCAAATTTTTTAGGTGTCCCCATGGTGCTTTCCATAGTGGTTGTACAATCTTTTTTTTTTTTTTTTAGTCAGTTTTGTATTCAGCAAATACAGTCAGTTTGGTACCATTATTAGGCTCATCCGTGACCTACCCCCTCCCCTTGGCCCCTCCTTGTTGAGGTATATGGGTCATGCATTGTGGAGTTAGCCCACAGTTATGGGTAAGCTAAATGTCTCTACATATCATGACCCAACATGTGGCTCTTACATTCTTTCCACCCCCTCTTCCGCAAAATTTCCCTGAGCCATGTTGGGTTCATTTTTGGTCTGCTTCAGTGATGAGGTGTTGGGGGCCTCTGAGGCTCTGGCTCTCTGATTTGGTAGGAGTTGATTTTTCTCTGTGCTGATCTCCTTCCCCCTTCTGCTGGTATCCGATTCATCAGGAAAACAGCCCCCTTGCTTGTTTCTCCAATTTTTCTTAGTTTCAGCCGGGGCCCTTTTGAGGTATGATGGAGTGGCTCTCTCCTTAGGATCTACATCTATCTGAAAAAGAGAAGCAGATTCTCCAACGGAGAGTAAGTTAGCACCAGGACAAATGAGATAACCCTTACTTTTTTTTTTATAGAGAATTTAATAGGTGTAGGCCCCCTTGTAGCCCACAACTGATGGTAGCTTGATATTGGAGAGTGGGCTTATGTTTGGATATGGTTCTGACTTGTTTCCCAGCTCCAGCTATGGGTCCCATACCAGTGAGGGGATCAGTTAACCTAATTGAGAGCAGTTGGCTCCCCACCATGGCTGTGTGCCACCACTGCACTTGTGTGGGCATCACAACAAGTTATTTGCTGCTAAGTAGGTTAGACCATGCGTTCCTTCGACACATATTGGTCATTTTCCCCCAGTCGCCCATGTAGCACCTTCTGGCACTAGATGCGCTGACTGTCTGGGGACTGACTCTCTTCCAACTTCCAGCCATGCCATTCTAATTTGCATGTCAATCACATAAGGTGTCTTCAGCAGTAGGGTCTTACCACTAGCCTTTGGTGGGTCATCGAGTACTCTGACAGAAATCTGTCTGTCTTTTAGGAAACCTTGTAGGTCTCTCTGATCAAAAGCTCATTGTGGACGATAGCCCCATGCTGGTTCTGGGAGTTACAGGTCAGTGCCCACTAAGAAAATGAGGAAAAAGATAACTAATATACAAGAGTTAGAGATAAGAGAGAGAGAGAGAGAGGGAGAGGGGAAGTGAGGGAGGGAAGATGTAGAAGATTAAGGTTAATCTTGATCTTACCCTCTCCAGTGTCTTGTGGTTCAGGTGTTCCCTGTAAGGGCCTGGTGAAGGATCAGAAATTTGGTCTGTCTTTTAGTAAGTAGAAGATTATGGTACCATGGCCATTTGGGTCTAGATTTGTGCCCTCTCCTCCCTCCCCTCCCATCCTAGTGTCTAGTCTAGGAGATGCTTGCTGGGTATGTAAGGTATCTTGGGTAGATTCAGGTTAGGTGCTGTAGATGAGTTAGACTATGTGGCGATTTTTTTTCTGTGATTGGGTAAGTTCACTGAGAATGATCTGTTCCAGGTTCAATCATTTTTCCTCAAATTTCATTGTGTCATTTTTTTCTTACTGCTGTATAGAATTCCATTGTGTGGATATACCACATCTTAGTTATCTATTCTTCTAGTGATGGGCATCGGGGTTGATTCCAGCTCTTAGCTATTACAAATTGAGCCGCTATAAACATGGTTGAGCAAATCTCTTTAGCCTGTGGTTTGAAGGTTTTAGGGTAGATGCCCAGTAAGGGAATAACTGGGTCTGTTGGTATCTCTATACTCAGCTTTTTCAGAAGTCTCCATATTGTTTTCCAAAGTGGTTGTACCATCCTACATTCCCACCAACAGTGGATGAGTGTTCCTACTTCTCCACATCCTCACCAGCATTTATTTTTATTTGATCTTTTGATGTTGGGTATCCTTATTGGGGTAAGGTGGAATCTCATAGTTGTTTTAATTTGCATTTCTCTGATGATTAGGGATGATGAACATTTTCTTAAGTGTATGTTTGCCATTGCTATTTCTTCCTCTGTGAACTGCCTGTTCAGCTCTTTGCCCCATTTTGTGAGTGGGGTGTTTGACTTCTTACTGTTTAGATTTTTGAGTTCTTTGTAGATTCTAGAGATTAGGACTCTATCAGTTGGATAACCCACAAATATTTTCTCCCATTCTGTGGGTAATCTATTGGCTATGCTTATTGTATGCTTGTCTGTAAAGAAACACTTCAGCTTCATGTGGTCCCATTGGTTGAGTGACGGTTTAAGTTCCTGAGCTACTGGGGTTTTGTTCAGGAAGTCTTTTTCCATTCCTATATCATGGAAAGTACTTCCTAAATTATCTTCCAGTAGTATTCGAGTTTCTGGTCTTATATTGAGATCTTTGATCCATTTGGACTTGAGTGTAGTGCATGGTGAAATGTGTGGGTCAAGTTTCAGTTTCCTGCATATGGTTATCCAGTTTGTCCAGCATCATTTGTTGAAGATGCTGTCTTTTTTACAGCCTATATTGTTTGGGCCTTTATCGAATATCAAGTAGCTATAGTTGCTTGACCCAAAGTCCGGGTCCTCAAGTCTATTCCATTGATCTATAGTCCTGTTTTTATGCCAGTACCATGCTGTTTTTATTACTATGGCTTTGTAATATAGCTTTAGATCAGGTATGGTGATGCCTCCACAGGTATTTTTTTTGCTGAGGATATGTTTGGAAATGCGAGGCCTTCTGCCTTTCCATATGAAATTTGAGAATATTTTTTCTATCTCTGTGAAGAACAAGGTAGGGATTTTAATTGCAATTGCATTAAATCTGTATATTTCCTTTGGTAGGATTGTCATCTTCACAATGTTAATTCTGCCTATCCATGAACATGGGAGGTCTTTCCATTTTCTCAAGTCCGCCTCAATTTCTTTTTTGAGTGTTTTTATGTTTTCATTGTATAGATCTTTCACTTCCTTGGTTAACGTTATTCCAAGGTATTTTTTTTTTTTTGTTGCAATTGAAAATGGGACTATGTCCCTTATTTCTTTTTCTGTATCTTTGTCCTTTGCATAAAGGAAGGCTACTGATTTTTGTGCATTGATTTTGTATCCTGCTACTTTGCTATAGGAGTTAATCACCTTCAGGAGTTTTGGGATGGAGTCTCTCAGGTCTCTTACATATGCAATCATGTCATCAGAGAATAGAGCTAACTTAACTTCTTCCTTTCCAAATTGTATCCCTTTTATTTCCTTCTCCTGTCTTATTGCTTGAGCTAGGACTTCCAGTACTATATTGAAAAGCAGAGGTCAGAGTGGACAACCTTGTCTTGTTCCTGATCTTAATGGGAATTCGTCCAGTCTCTCTCCATTAAGTATTATTTGGGCCTTCGGAGCTTCGTATATTGCCTTTATTAGGTTAAGATATGAACCAACCATGCCAATTCTCTCCAATGTTTTGAACATGAAGTGATGTTGAATCTTGTCAAAGGCCTTTTCTGCATCTATCGAAATGATCACGTGATTTTTATGTTTAACCTTGTTTATGTGGTGTATTACATTGACAGATTTCTGTATGTTGAACCACCCCTGTGTTCCTGGAATGAATCCCACTTGGTCAAGGTGGATAATGCTTTTGATGTGTTGTTGGATTCGATTTGCAAGGATTTTGTTTAGGATCTTTGCATCTAAATTCATCAGGGAAATAGGCTGGTAGTTTTCTTTTCTTGTGGCATCTCTGCCTGGTTTTGGAATTAGGGTGATTCTAGCTTCATAAAAGGAGTTGGGTAGCTTTCCCTGTTCACCAATTGTGTGGCACAGTTTGAGGAAGATTGGTTTGAGTTCTTCCATGAAGGGTTGATAGAATTCAGCTGAGAAGCCATCTGGTCCTGGACTCTTCTTTTTTGGGAGGTTTTTTATTACTTTTTCAATCTCCATGAGTGTGATGGGTTGATTGAGGTGATTAATCTGCTCTGTGTTTAGCTTTGGTATATGGTATGCATCCAAGAATTTATCCATCTCCTCCACATTATCCAGTTTTGTGGAGTAGAGGTTTTTGAAGTAAGTCCTGATGATTCTCCCAATTTCACTTATGTCTGTTGTGATCTCTCCTTTTTCATTTTGAATTTTGTTAATTTGAAGCTTCTCCTTTTTTTGCTTGATCAAATTGGCCGGGGGTTTGTCAATCTTGTTTATTTTTTCAAAGAACCAGCTCTTTGTTTTGTCAATTGTCTTAATTGTTTCCTTTGTTTCCAGGTCATTGATTTCTGCTCTGATTTTAATTATTTCTCTCCTTCTGGAGCTCTTTGGGTTGAATTTTTCTTGTTTTTCCAGTGCCTTTAGGTGGATGGTTAGGTCATTGATTTGGGACCTTTCTGTCTTTTTTATGAAGGCATTGAGTGATGTGAATTTTCCCCTGAGTATCGCCTTCATTGTGTCCCATAAGTTTTGGTATGATGTGTTCTCATTGTCGTTGAATTCCAGAAATTTTGCAATTTCATTTTTTATTTCATCCACTATCCGTTTATTGTTTAAAAGTGTGCTGTTCAGTTTCCAGGTGCCTTTGGGATTCTTGGTGTGTCTTTTGTTGTTGATTTCTAGTAATATAGCATTGTGATCTGATATCATGCAGGGAATTATGTCAATCTTCCTAAATATGTGGAGGCAGTCTTTGTGACCCAATATATGGTCTATTTTAGAGAATGTTCCATGGGCTGCTGAGAAGAATGTGTAATCTGTGCATTTGGGGTGGAAGGTTCTGTAGATGTCTGTTAGGTCTAAGTGATCTATGGTTTTGTTGGGCTCTCTTACTTCCCTGTTGAGTTTCTGTTCGCATGATCTGTGTATTACTGATAATGGTGTATTGAAGTCCCCAGCTATGATGGTGTTGGTGGTTATTTCTGTTTTATTGTCAAGTAGGTTTTGTTTTATGAACTGTGGTGCCCCTGTGTTTGGTGCATACAGATTTATGATTGTAATATCCTCTTGATGGATCATTCCCTTGATAAGTAGGAAGTGGCCTTCTTTGTCTTTTTTGATTATTTTTGGTTTGAAGTTTATTTTATCTGATATTAATATAGCTACACCTGCTTTTTTATTATTCCCATTTGCTTTGAATACTGTTTTCCACCCTTTCACCCTGAGGAGATGTCTGTCTTTAATGGCGAGGTGGGTTTCTTGAAGGCAACAGAATGAGGGGTCTAATTTTTTGATCCATCCTGTTGGCTTGTGTCTCTTGATGGGTGAATTAAGGCCATTAATATTTAGGGTAATGACTGTGAGATTTGATTTGGTACCTGCCATATTGTGATGGTAAATGTGGGTTGGTGTTTTCATGGACTTTGAAGTTTTTTGTGCCTACTCTGAGTTTGGTTGTTGTGATCTTCTTCTTTTAGGGAATTGTGTCTGATTATTTGTTTCTTCTCTGTGGAGAATTTCCTGAAATACTCTCTGTAGGTTTGGTTTTGTGTTCACATAATTGTAAAGGTGAGTTTTATCATGGAATGTTTTTCTTTCACCATCTATTATGAGGGATACTTTTGCTGGATAGAGTAGTTTGGGTTGGAAGCCATAGGTTCTTAGACTTTGCAGTGTTTCATTCCAGGCCCTTCTAGCTTTCAGAGTTTCCATTGAGAAGTCTGAAGTAATTCTGATGGGGTTACCTTTGAAGGTGGTGTGCTGTTTTTTCCTAGCTGCTTTTAGGATTTTCTCTTTGGTGTCAATATTTAGAGTCTTAATGATAATATGACTTGGAGAGTTTCTCCTTTGGTCCAGTCTGTTTGGAGTTCTATTGGCTTCTTGTATCTTGATGGGCCTTTCTTTTAAAAGACTGAGGAAGTTTTCTTCAATGATTTTGTTAAATAAGTTCTCCATGCCTTTGGTCTGAATTTCTTCTCCTTCTGGTATTCCAATGATCCTGATATTAGGACGTTTAAGTGTATCCCACAATTCCCTCACGTTCTGTTCACAGGAGCTTTTGAATTTACTGAAATTTTTGAACTCTCTAACTGTTTCTTCCATCTTGTCTTCCAGATCAGAGTTTCTATCCTCCCCTTGGCTGACTCTATTCTTGAGAGCTTCTAGAGAGTTTGGGACTTGTTCAATTAAGTTTGCATTTTCTATTACTTTTCTATGTATAATTTCCATCCCTCTGTCAAGCTCCCTTTTCACATCATTTTCTGATTTTCTTGATGAATCTTGGAGTTCATCCTTGCATTTCTTTATGTCTTCATTTAGCATGGCCAGCTGATTTTTAAGGTCTTCTTTTTTTTTCACTCTCCCTCAAATCTCTTAACTCTCTTTGAAATCCTTCCAATTTCTTATCTATTAGTGCTAGTTTAGTGATGGCAGCATCCACACGATTGTTGGTCCTTTGTTGCTTTCCTGCAAGTTCTACCAGTAGATTGGTCAGGGTTGCATTGCTCATAGCTTCAATTTGGTGTTCTGGTCCTATTGGTTCTTCTATGTTTTGGTTAGTGTATTCATTGTGGGACTGGGTGATCTAACTGGATTTTCTTGCAGTTGATTTTTCATGTTATTTCTTTTGAGCTGTGTTCTGCCCATGACAGTGTGTGGGCAGGTAGGTGGGCGTATCAGCCTGGGCTCAAGAACAATGGGAATCTTGTGCAGCCTGGGGCAGTTGACAAGCAGCCTGGGCTTTGTCTCTCACTTGACAAAGCCGTCTATCTACTGCCTGACAGGGGCGCCAAAGTTGCCTGAGTTCTCAAGCGGTAATGTGCCAAAGGTGCCTGCGTTCGAGCTAGGAGTAGCACTGAGGCACCAAGCACTGAAGCAGCTCGAACTCTGGCTGGGAACGCTGGGAACCGGAAGCAGTCTGTGCTTCCCCACCACAGGACAATGGCGGACGGCCGGCACGGCAGGCAGGTAGGGGATGGCACCTGAGCTGGCGCAAGCGAGAGACACAGTCTGAGCTGCGTGGCACCTGCTGTGGGGACTGGACTCGCTCAGTAAGTGGTTGAGCGGAAGAGAGTGTGGAGCAGTCTAAGCTTCCACGCGCAGGAACAATAGGCTTGCGGTGGCAGTCGTGCGGGCTCCCGCGCAGCAGCAGTGGCAGGGGCAGTGCTGTGAACATGGTGGTTATTTGGGGTGAGGGGTTGGGTACCCGCCCGTGAGGAGATCCACGATTCCCTGTTCCCCCGCCTCTGTGCCCTCCCAGATTTCTCTCCCCTAAAAGCCACTATATACCCTTAATATCTTGCCTTTCTTTGCCCGGGATTTGCAGCGCAGCTAGGCAGTCGCCATCTTGGCCGGAAGTGGTTGTACAATCTTACATTCCCACCAACAGTGAATGAGGGTTCCTATTTCTCCACATCCTCACCAGCATTTGTTTTCATTTGATATTTTAATATTTGCTATCCTTACTAGGGTAAGGTGAAATCTCATAGTTGTTTTAATTTGCATTTCCCTGATGATTAGGGATGTTGAACATTTTTTAAGTGTGTGTTTGCCATTTGTATTTCTTCCTCTGAGTATTCCATGCTCAGCTCTCTGCCCCATTTTGTGAGTGGGTTGTTTGACTCTTTTATTGTTTAGGTTTTTGAGATCTTTGTAGATTCTAGAAATTAGGCCTCTGTCAGTTGGGTAGTAGGCAAAATTTTTCTGCAGTTCTATTGGCTATGCTTATTGTATGTTTTTCTGTGAAAAAAACTTTTCAGGTTCATGTGATCCCAATGGTTGAGTGATTGGTTAGTTTCCTGAGCTACTGGGATTTTGTTCAGAAAGACTTTTCGCACTCCTATGTCTTAGAAAGTTCCTATTTTTTCCTTCCAGTAGTAGCACAGTTTCCAGTCTTACATTGAGGTCTTTGAACCATTTGGACTTGATTTTTTGCATGGTGAGATGTGTGGATCAAGTTTCATTTTCTTGAATTTGGTTATCCAGTTTGTCCAACACCATTTCTGGAAGATGCTGTCTCTTTTCCAGTCTATATTGTTAGGGACTTTGTTGAATCAAGTAACTGCAGTTTCTTGACCCAAAGTCTGGTTCCTCGATTCTGTTCCATTGGTCTATAATCCTGTTTATATGCGAGTACCTTGTTGTTTTTGTTACTATGGCTTTGTAATATAACTTTAGATTAGATATTGTGTTGCCTCCAGAGGTGTTTCTTTTGCTAAGGGTGTGCTTGAATATCTGTGGCCCTCTGCAATTCCATATGAATTTTGAGATCATTTTTTCTATCTCTGAAGAAACATGTTGGGATTTTTATTGCTATTGAATTAAATCTGTATATTGCTTTTGCTAAGATTGCCATTTTCACAATGTTAATTCTGCCTATCCAGGAGCACAGGAGGCCTTTTCATTTTCTCAAGTCCTCCTCAATTTATTTCTTGAGTGGTTTTATGTTTTCATTGTATAGTTCTTTCACAACCTTGGTTAATGCTATTCCAAGGTATTTTGTTGTTGTCATTGTTGGTATTGAGAATAGGACAATTTGCTAATTTCTTTCTCTGTGTCTTTGACTTTTGTATATAGAAAGGGAACTGATTGTTGTGCATTGATTTTGTATCCTGATACTTTGCTGAAGAGGTTAATCACCTTTAACCATTTTGAGATGGAGGTTCTTGGGTCATTTATGTATAGAATCATGTTTTCTTCCAATAGGACTAACTTAACTTCTTCCTTTTCAATTTGGATCCCTTTTGTTTCTTTCTCCTGTCTTATTGCTTGAGCTAGGACCTCCACTACTATGTTGAACATCAGAGATGAAAGTGGACATCCATGTCTTGTTCCTGATCTCAATGGGAATTCCATCAGTCTCTCTCCATTAAGTATTATTTGGGCTTTATGAGCTTTATATACAGCCTTTATTATGTTGAGATATAAACCATCCATGCCCCTTCTCTCCAATGTTTTGATCATGAAGTAATGTTGTATTTTGTCAAAGGTCTTTTCTGTATCTACTAAAATGATCATGTGGTTTTTGTGTTTAAGCTTAATTTTGTGATGTATTACATTGACAGATTTCCGTATCTTGAACCAACCCTGCATTCCTGGGATAAAGCCTACTTTAAAGCCTATCAAGGTGGATAATGCTTTTGATGTGCTGTTGAATTTGGTTTGTGAGGATTTTGTTCAGGGTCTTTGCATCAAAGTTTATCATGGAAATAGGCTTATAGTTTTCTTTTCTTGTGGCATCTCTGCCTGGTTTTGGTATTAGGGTGACACTAGCTTCATAGAAGGAGTTGGGGAGCTTTCCCTGTTCTCTGATTGTGTGGCACAGTTTGAGAAAAATTGGTTTCAGTTATTCCATGAAGGTTTAATAGAATCCAGCTGAGAAGCCATCTGGTCCTGGACTCTTTTGGGGGAAGCTTTTGATTACCTTTTCAATCTTGATGGGTATGATAGGTTTGTTGAGGAGATTAATCTGCTTTGAATTTAGCTTTGGTAGGTGGTATGTGTCCAGGAGTTCATCCATTTCCTCCAAATTATCCAGTTTTTGCAGTAGAGGTTTTGGAAATATGTCCTGATGATTCTCACAATTTCACTTATGTCTGTTGTGATCCATCATTTTTCATTTGCAATTTTGTTAATTTGATGAGTCTCTTTTTTTCACTTAATCATATTGTCCAGGGGTTTATCAATCCTGTTTATTTTTTCAAAGAACCAGCTCATTGATTCATCAATTTTCTCAATTGCTTTCTTAGTTTCCCATTCATTAATTTCTGCTCTGATCTCAATTATTTCCTTCCATTAGAGCATTTTGGGTTGGATTCTTTTTGTTTTTACAATGCCTTTAGGTGGATGGTTAGGTTGTTAATTTGGGATCTCTCTGTCTTTGTTATGAAGGCATTTGGTGCTATGAATTTCCCCTAAGGACTACCTTAATTGTGTCCCATAAGTTTTGGTATGATGTGTACTTATTGTCATTCAATTCTAGAAATTTTGCAATTTCATTTTTTATTTCATGCACTACCCATTTATTGTTTAAAAGTGTGTTGTTCAGTTTTCAGGACTTGGTAGGATTTCTGGCACATCTCTTCTTGTTAATTTCTAGCAATACAGCATTGTGATCTGATATTATGCAGGAAATTAAATTGATCTTATTAAATAAATGGAGGCAGGCTTTATGACCCAGTATATGATCTATTTTAGAGAAGGTTCCAGGGACTGCTGAGAAGAAAGTGTAATCTACGGATTTGTGTAGAATGTTCTGTATATGTTCTTTACATCTCATTGATCTATGGTGTTGTAGAGCTCTCTTATTTCACTGTTAATTTGTCCATTTGGATGATTCATCTATAGCTGATAGTGGAGTATTGAAATCCAAGATTATGATGGTGTTGGTGGTTATTTCTCTTTTGTTGTCAAGTAGGTTTTGTTTTATGAATAGTGCACCTGTGTTTGGTGCATACATATTGATGATTGCGATATCCTTTTGTTTCATCATTCTTATTATAAGTAAGAAGTGGCCTCCATTGTCTTGTTTGATTATTTTTGGTTTGAAGTCTATTTTATCTGATATTGGTATAGCTACACATGCTTTTTTCTTACTTAAATTTGCTTGGAATGCCATTTTCCACCCTTTAACCCTGAGGATGTGTCTCTTTAGTGGTGAGGTGGGTTTCTTGAAGACAGCATATTGAGTGGTCTGATTTTTCTGATCCACCCTGTTAACTTATGTCTCTTGATGGGTGAATTAAGGCCATTAATGTCTAGGGTAATAACTGTGAGGTTTGATTTAATCCCTGCCATATTGTGGTGGTTTGTCGGGGTTTGGTGTTTCCTTGGACTTCGTAGTTTTTGTGCCTTCTCTGAGTTTGGTTCTTTTGATCTGCTTCTTGTAGGCACTTGGGGTTGGTTATTTGACTCTTCTGTGTGGGGAATTCCCTGAGGTACTCTCTGTAGGCTTAGTTTTGTGTTCATATAGTTGTAAAGCTGAGTTTTATCATGGAAAGTTTTTCTTTCACCATCTATTATGAGGGATACTTTTGCTGGGTAGAGTAGTTTGGGTTGGAATCCATAAGTTCTTAGAGTTTGCAATGTTCCACTCCAGGCCCTCTGGCTTTTAGGGCTTCCTTTGAAAAGTCTGGCATAAGTCTGATGGTGTTGTGTTGCCTTTATATGTACTGCATTGTTTCTCCCTAGCTGTTTTTATGACTTTGTTATCGATGTTTAGAGTCTTAATGATCATATGTCTTGGAGAATTTCTCCCTTGGTACAGTATGTTTGGAGTTCTGTTAGCTTCTTGTAACTTGACAGGACTTTCTTTTGAGAGGGTGAGAGCATTTTCTTCAATAATTTTGTTAAATAAATTTTCCATGCCTTTGGTCTGAATTTCTTCTCCTTTTGGTATTCCCATGATCCAAATGTTTGGACATTTAAGTGTATCCCACAGTTCCCTCATGTTCTGTCCACAAAAATTTTTGAAGCTATTGAAACTTTTGACTCACAAACTGTTTCTTCTGTTCTGTCTTCCAGTTCTGAGTTTCTACCCTCCACATGGCTGACTCTACTCTTGAGAGCTTCTGTAGAGTTTTGGACTTGTTCAATTTGGTTTGTATTTTCTACTGACTTTTTGTGTATAGTTTTCATCCCTCTGTCAAGTTCCCTTTTCACATCATTTTCTGATTTTCTTAATGCTTCTTGAAATTCGTCCTTGTATTTATTTAAGTTTGCATTGAACTTAGCCAGCTGGTTATTTAGGTCCTCTTTTTTTGGATTATTCAACTGTCTTTGGAACCCTTTCTCGTTCTTTTCTATTAGATCTAATCTAGTGAGAACAGCATTCATACAGTTATTGGACCTTTGTTGACTTTCTTCAAGTTCTGCTAATTGGTTGGCCAGGGTTGCATAGCTTGTATCTTCATTTGTGCATTCTGATCCTATTGTCTCTTCTATGTTTTTATTAGAGACATCCATTGTGGGACTGGGCAACTTGTTGTATTTACTTGCATTTGATTTTTTTTTTTTTTTTTTTTTTTTTTTTTTTTTTTGGTTTTTCGAGGTAGGGTTTCACTCTAGCCCAGGCTGACCTGGAATTCACTATGGAGTCTCAGGGTGGCCTCGAACTCACGGCGATCCTCCTACCTCTGCCTCCCGAGTGCTGGGATTAAAGGCGTGCGCCACCACGCCCGGCTCGCATTTGATTTTTTATATTTTTCCTTTTGTGCTGTGGTCTGCCCATCACAGTGCAGGAATCTTATTGGATTTAGGAGGAAGCGGTAGTTTACCCCTGAAGTGTCTTCAGTGATTATTCTCTCTTATGTTTGCTTCGATTAGGCCTGTTATAGCAATGGGGCCTGTCTACTGGGAGGGAAGAAGCCCATGAGGCTCTGGTGGGGGCCCGGGGACCTGATGAAGGAGTTTGTGGTTCATTGTATAGGACTCCGTGGTCTGGTGGTCCAAGGGGACCAGGGGTAGAGGGAAATGGGACAAAGCAGACCAGTATTGTGGCTGGGCTGCTGAAGGGGGGAGGATGGGATTGCATGGTGGTTCTGCAATGCTGAGGGGGTGAGGGGATGGGACAGTAGGACCATTGAGACTGTGAAGCAGGGGGTGCATGGGACTTCCATGTGCTGAGACAAGGTGGGGTGCAGATATGGGACTGCTGTGGGTCAGGTGAAGCAGGGGAGGGATGGCCAGTGGTCCTGTTGGGGTGGTGGGAAGAGAGAGGGGGGTGAACAATAGCCTGCTTCCTGGGTCCGAGTAGCTTGCAGGAAGTGCAGTAAGACCTGGTCCTACTGCAGAGAGTGGGACAGTGGTCATGTGTGAAGGTCCCTGTTGGTGGGAAAAACAAAGAAGGGAGGGAAGGGGAATGTTATCCTGCTGGTCTGGGCCCACGCATGGAGGGGTGATGGGTGGGACAGGATGGTGGTTGCTGTAGAGGTCCCTGGTGGCAGGAAAACCAAGAAGAGAGAGAAGGAGAATGCTAGCCTGCTGGCCTGGGACCGAGCACTGAGGGGCAGGGTGTGGGAAGGCAATTGCACCTGGCGGTCCCTGGTGGCAAGAAAACTGAGGGAGGGAGGAAAGAGGAAAACTAGCCCGCTGGTCTGCGTCGGAACATTGCTGGCGAGGTGGCAAGTGGGACAGCAGTCATGTGTGGAGGTCCCTGGTGGTGAGCAAGCCTAGGGAGGGGGGAATGGTAGCCTGATGACCTGGGTCCACTTAACCTGCGTTTAGTGCAGGAGGAACCTGGTGGCGCACACCTGGGATGGCTGGGACATCAGCTGGGACAGCTGTTTGAGGGGATTTGGGGACCGGTGGGCTACCAGAGAGCGTGGGAATCAGTGGATTCCCTACTTTGATCCCCCGCACCCTCCCACTGGAGGTCTACTAGGATCTGCAAATCCCTAAAAATCCCAAAGAACCCCAAAGATCTTGCCTTTCCTTCTTCACAAGACAAGGCATAGTTAGGCAGATGCTATATTGACTGGAAATCCTTTTTTTTTTTTTTTTTTTTTTTTTTTTTTTTTGGAGGTAGTGTCTTGCTCTAGTCCAGGCTGACCTGCAATTCGCTCTGTAGTCTCAGAGTGGCCTCAGACACACACTGATCCTCCTACCTTTGCCTCCCAAGTCCTGGGGTTAAAAGCATGTGCCACACCATGCCCACCTCCTGAAGTGGATATTCTTATTAGAGGAAGACAAGTGGTTACATACTTATTTTCTCTTACACTTATTGTTCTAATTAGTTGTTCTAAGTTTTTTTTCATTCATATCAATTATTTCTGCTTTTCTAAGAAATTGAAAAACAATATAGATATATGTTCATTGGGATAGCTTAAGTATCTCTTACCCCCCATGCTTGGGACCAGAAGTGTTGTGAATTCAGATTTTTAAATTTTTGGAATATTTTCATACACATAATGAGATATCTCAGTAATGGGAATACACGTCTAAACATGAAATTCACTTAGGTTTCATACACGCCTATGTATATAATGTGAGGATGATTTTATGCAGTATTTTCAGTGTACCTTCATTTTGATAACTTGATACATGAGGAGGTCAAGTGTAGGATTATTCACTGATGCCATCATTTCAGGTCTCAGAAAGCTTCAGATTTTGGAGCATTTGGAATTTTGATTTCCTGATAGGAATACTAAACTAATAAGTAGCCGATTGTAGTACGATCCTGTGATTGCCTTATTCCACATTTTGTTTGCAGTTATAGACTCTTTTCTATCACTAATGCTGTTTATATTTTATCTCTTTTTTGGGTTGCTAGATGATATTTATCTATTTCAATTTCTGAAACAAAATATTTTTATTTATTTATTTTAGAGAGAGACAGAGAGAAAAAGACAGACACCAAGAGCATGGATATGCCAAGGCCTCCTGCCACTGCAAACCAGCTCCAGACATATGCACCACTTTATGCATCTGCCTTTACGTGGGTCCTGGGGAATCAAATCTGAGACATCAGACTTTGTCAGTAAGTACCTTTAACCACTAAGCCATCTCTCCAGCCCCCATTTCAATCTTATTAACTTATCTTCCTAATTTTTTTGCTTAAATTTGCATTTGGTTATTTTCTGCATTTGGCTTTGATATTTGCTTCCTTCATTTTCTATCTTCTTTATTTTATTTAGTGTTTTGAAGTTTGTGCTAGATTCACTTGTATTCTTATTATATATTGTTGAAGTCAGGTTCACATTGCTGGTAAAATCACCCAACTAAGAGCAGCTTGTGGGGCAAAAGAAAGGTTTATTTTGGTTTATAGGCTTGAGGGGGAAGCTCCATAATGGCAGGGGAAAATGAAGGCATGAGCAGAGGGTGGATGTCAGCTCATCTAGAGAAGCCTTCAGGAGATGGACATCACCACTTGTCCAACATTAGGTGGACAACAGGAATAGGAGAGGATGCCAAATACTGGCAAGGGGACACTGGCTAGAATACCCATAAACCCACCTCCCACAATACACTGCCTCCAGGAGGCATTAATTCCCAATTGCCATCAGCTGGGGAGACTAGCACTTAGAATACCTCAGTTTATGGGGGACACTTGAATCAAACCACTATATGTATTACACATATATATTTAAGACTCTGCATGTTCAGACTCCACCCTGTTCCACTTAGCTCAGCTCAGCTCTGCTCTGCTTGGCTCCTCTGCTTGGCCTGCCTACCTCTTTCCATTTGGCCCACAGGGTACATATGAGTCTGGCTTCCATCTCTCTCCCAGCCTGGCTGGGTTGGGCAGGGGGAGGGCACAAAACGTTTTTTCTGGTTTAGATGGTTTTTCTGCCCGTCTCTTCTTTATAGTTTGGAGTATCTTCTCGCTTTGATTATATGCATGATTTTCCTCTAGTCCCTGAATCTACCATGTGTGTATTTTTCTTACACTCCTGATCTATCATGTGGGTGATTTCATTAACTCTAGGTCTGCTACCTGTGTAATTTCTCTATACTTGTGGTAATCATGAGCAAAACTCTCGTCATTTCTCACTTCTTCTCTGAATCTCACTGTCCTCTTCAGTTTTCTAAACACACATTGGGGCTAGAGAGATGGCTTAGTAGTTAAGACACTTCCCTGCAAAGCCTGATGACCCAGGTACAATTCCCCTGTACCCACATAAGCCAGATGCACAAGGTAGCGTATACCTCTGGAGTTGGTTTGCAATGGCTAGAGGCCTTGGAATGCCAATATTATCCCCCCCACACCTGAAATAAATGAATTTTTTTGTGCCAGCCTGTGGCACGAGTAGAAACAGACCTCGAAGGAGGGAGTGGGGATGAATCTGAGACAAGAACACAAGGAATGGAGCCAAGACAAGTTCTGATCAAGGCTCAGGCTTATTCAGGCAGACACAAGCTTATATACAGAAGACAAAACTTTCTTGATAATGCCTACGTGCCTAAGGTCAGCTTCACCAGGGCCATATGGTAATGCCTCTGTCTGGCGCCCACCTCACCTAGGCTGTATGTTAAATAATGCCATTGTATCTGGCACCTTCTGCCTTCTGCCTTCTACACCTAGGCCCACCTAGGCCGTAGGATAAGGCCTTTGTGCTAAGAGATCAAAGACCACCTGCAGCTCCCAACATCTCCCCCTTCTTTATTTATTAAAAGAAGCAACTGTGCCTGTCTTAGGTTGTCAGAGGCAGAAGGACATCCTTACCCATCATTGGACAAACGCATTATCCTTCAATATGTGCCCTATCTTAGGTTGGATGCCTCCTCCCCTGATCTTACCCATCTCCGGCTACCAGCCGGATTAAATTCAGGGAGAATTAGGATAAAGTCTGAGGGAGCCAAGGATGTGTTCTATAGTGCATACCTCTGACTTCTGCGCAAACATTCGCAATAGACTTCATTAGACACTTGAAGAAAATAGGCAATAGGCATAAGAGAAGCAGAAGGCAAACTCCCACAGCTGCAAGGCTGCCTACCCAGGAACTTAGAGAGTCCCAACCAGGCAACACAGACTTAATTGCAGCAAGTAAATCATTAGCAGTCTTAGTGGCATCAAAATCAAGATGACTATTCTGTATAGCTAGATTTCTGAATGTAAACTAACCAAATCTAACGAAATGTTATCATGGTGCCAAATTCCTTCCAAGTGCATTTTGACCTTTACCCAATCCTCATAACTAGCATTGTAAGTTTTAGAAGTGATGCAGATCCATTGATAATCTGCATGGCATTCCAATCGAACTCTAATCTTCATTCCTTGAATTTGCTCTCCTATATAGGTCACTACATCAAACAAAGCATCTATTTTTTCTTCTAACTTCTTGTCTATGGCTACTTGAGTTCCCAAAGCAACAGAAACGTTTTTATCTAGATTATTAACAAAGTGTGTAGTATGAACTTCTTGTGTAAGAGCAACAGCAGCAGTAGTAATAGGAGCTAATAATGTAATAAATGCAGCAATTCCAGCAATAATTAAACCTACAACTCTCTTTTGTCTACTTAAGCTATTTTTAACCTCCTCTAGAATTTGAATACCCTTGTCAGAATACCAAGGCTTTGAAAGATTAACAGGAATCATAACAAATGCAGGTTGTTTGACAATCATTACAGTTTCAGAATCATGAGAAACACAATTGGACAGACTACAATTATCACAGGGAACATTAAACATTCCTTGAAACCCATGATACCAAGTAATATTTATATTTCCTAACATCAGGGCATAAGGTGGTGTAACACAGGCCCTTCAGAAGACTATTTGAATCATTGCTAGCAGATGTAACCTTGATACCTCCCTTAGCAGCAGCAATTTTCCACATGTAAGTTTGCTGATGTCCATTGTCTGACCACCACAATCCTGAGGACAGTCCAGTAACCCAATCATTAACCCATTCAGTTTTCACTGTAAGCAAGATGTAGATGACACCATATCATCAGGATCAGCAGTGTCTTCTTGTTTGATCTCATGGCCTGCATACCGGACCAAACATTCTGGCAACCATCAGGCTAAATTTTTTTTCTGTGAAAAAATACAAACAGATCCTCATCCCCATATTAATACAGGGTTCGGTCCACTCCATTTGTTAGTCAATGGATCTTTCCACATTACTTTAGCATAATTAGTCTTGGTTTGTGCATGCCAAAAATGGTCAGCAGCAGAAAACCCTTTTGCATCCATAAGTAAAAAATTTAAAATAAAGTATGATTTAACCATTTTGTTACTAATCCCTGTGTCATTTCCCCCTTTTTAGTTTTTTGTAACCAGATTTTTAATGTTCCATTAGCTCGTTCAGTGATACCTTGCCCTTGGGGGTTATAAGGAATTCCAGTAACATGCTCAATATTAAAAGAAGAACAAAAGTGCTTAAATCCTGCACTTGTATATCCTGGACCATTATCTGTTTTCAGTTGTTTAGGTACTCCTAAAATATTAAAAGAATGAAGACAATGAGCAATAACATGTTTAGTAGCTTCTCCCATTTGAGCAGAAGCACAAATGAAACCAGAATAAGTGTCAATAGAAACATGTATAAATTTCACTTTTCCAAACTCAGGAACATGAGTTATATCCATTTGCCATAAATGGCCAGGAGTCAAACCTCAAGGATTGACACCATGATGTGGCACAGGTAAATTGTTGACAATTTTTAACTATCTGTCATGCTTGTTCATGTGTAATTTTATATTTAAGACATAGAGTATTAGCATTAAGATGATGAAGCTTATGAGCATTAATAGCTTCTTCCACAGAAAAAAAATTCTAGTAGCCTCGTCTGTAATAGCATTTCCCAGAGCTAAGGGAAGGGGAGGCCAGAATGAACATGAAGATGTCCTACATAGAAAGGTGTTGAGCACTGGAGAATCAAAAGTTGAACCTGTGCAAACAAATTATAAAAAGTAGATGAAGGACTTATTCTACTACAGGTTTCTACATAAGGAACTCAGTGGACAATATATTGGCTACCAGTGTAAATATTAACAGATATAGTAGCAGTATGTTGTAATAAAGCTTTAAAGGCTGCCAGTTCTACAAATTGTGCAGATTTATAAGGAGTATTAAAAGTATATGTTTGTCCATTTAAAGAATAAGCAGCTAGGCCAGAAGAAGATCCATCTGTAAAGGCCAACATAGCATCCTTGATAGGAGAAAATTGTGTATTGCAAGGAAAATTGTGTATTGCAAGGAAAAATGACTTGATGTTGCATAGGAGCTCCTTGCCATAGCAATCATGTTGGAGTATATGGGGTAGGAAATACAAGTAACCACAACTCTTTACTATAGTCAATATAAGTGATAAATTGTTCTTCTATAGCCTTTTGTACTGTAATTAATGCTTTAGAAGCTTCAGGTGTAAGAGAATGAAATGAAGAAGGATTAGAGTCCCCCTGTAGTATATTAAATAAAGGTTTTAATTCATGAGTAGTAAGTTTTAAATAAGGCCTAATCCAGTTAATATCTCCTAACAATTTCTGAAAATCATTTAAAGTGGTAAGGTTCTGTGTTTTAAGAGTAACTTTCTGTGGTTTAATTTGTTTTGGATATAAATAAAACCCAAGATAAGAAAAAAGGGAATCTTGTTGTACCTTTTCAGGTGCAATTTTTAATCCCCACATAGTGAGCTGTTGTTCCATGTAAGAAAAGCAAGTCAAAACATCTGTCTTTTCCTTTCCAGCTAATAAAATATCACCCATATAATGAACAATATATATTTGAGGAAATTTGCTTCTTGTAGAAGCTAAAGCTTTAGCCACAAATTTCTGACATAAAGTTGGACTATTAGCCATACCCTGAGGGAGAACTTTCCATTGATATCTTTTCATAGGCTCCTTAGAATTACTAGAAGGAACACTAAAAGCAAAATGGCAACAATCTCATGGATGTAAAGGTATAGTAAAAAGCAATCTTTTAGCCGGGCATGGTGGCGCACGCCTTTAATCCCAGCACTCGGGAGGCAGAGGTAGGAGGATTGCCATGAGTTCGAGGCCACCCTGAGACTCCATAGTGAATTCCAGGTCAGCCTGGACTAGAGTGAGACCCTACCTCGAAAAACCAAAAAAAAAAAAAAAAAAAAAAAAAAAAAAAAAAGCAATCTTTTAAGTCAATAATCACCTTAGAAAAGTCAGCTGGAATAGCTACAGGACTAGGCAGACCAGGTTGCAATGCTCCCATTAAATGCATAGTAACATTCACAGCTCTCAGATCTTGTAGTAACCGCCATTTTCCTGATTTCTTTTTAATGACAAAAATTGGAGTATTCCAGGATGAAGATGATTCCACTATATGCCCTGCCTCTAATTGCTCTTGAACTAACGTTTGAGCAGCTATCGGTTTTTCCTGTGTCAAAGGCCACTTGAAAAGGAATTCCTTGTAATGCTGCAGCCATGGCTATCCCCTGTGTATAGCTAGGCCAATATCAGCACATAATCTAATATATCCTTGTAGATCAACTTACTTCCTATAAAGTCGTATAGCTGCTTTGCAAGCACTATTTGCATTTTCATAAGCAAGCTGTTTTACAAAGTGCATACCAGCGCCAGCATCGCCAAATATTCTCACTGCCATTTTTATCAATCTATCTACAAAATCAGCATAATTCTCATCAGGACCCTGTATAATCTTAGTTAAATTCTCCCCCGCAGCTTCTCCTTTTGAAGGAAAACTAAACCATGCTCTATGAGTGCTGTGGCTATTTGTTGATAAACAGCAGGGGGATATGCAATTTGATTGTCATTCCCAGCATAATTTCCTTTCCCAGTAAGTATATCAACATTCCAAGTATCATTTCCTGCCTGTTGATTCAACATTGTAGTCTTTTTGTATAAGTCATAGAATTCTACTTTCCAAATTAAATATTCTCCTCCTGATAAACAAGCTTTGCCTATGGATTTCCAATCATCTGCTGTTAGAATTTTCCCTGCCAACACTTCTACAATTGACATAGTATATGGTGACATAGGTCCATATTGTACACAAGCTGTTTTTAATTCTTTTATATCTTTAAAATTAAAGGAAACATATTGCCTCATCATTTGATCACCCTGTTGAAATTCAGTTACTGGATAAGCCAATAGGAAAGCTCGTGCTTCCTCATCACCTTCTTCCATGGCTTTCTGTATCACCCTTTCTAAGGGGGAGCAATTAAAAACAGGCTGAGTAGGATGTACTGAAGATATGTGGACAATTTCAGAAGGCTTCTTAGTAATACTATCTAACTCATCTTTTAACTTTCTTTTTTCTTTCTCCAGGTTTACTCTCTCCTTTAAAGCTGCCACCTCATTTTTTAATTCTGCTACATATACTTGTGTGGGGGGCATGGGGGAGGAGGGACATGGTGGGTCCCAATCCGCATGACAATTAGTGGCCTCTTCCTCTAATTATGCTGCTTCTTCTGTCTCTAATTCCTCCTCTTCCTTGTCACTATTCTCCTTAGAAATTTGTAAAGATTGCAATGTTTTATTCAATTCTTTATGAGTTACAGGTGTCCCTTTTTCAGGACTTTGATTTCTAATTTCTTCAATAACATCTTGAGTGTGATCTAACATTTGCTTCACTAAACTATCTCTTGTTCTTGAATCCAAGGCATCCTTTATCAAAAACCATAAAGAAAAAGCAATTGCCAGAACCTTACTAGGACCATGAGTTTCTAAAAAGACATTTAATTCTTTCCCTACTTTATCCCAAGAATCTGAATCAACATTTCCCTGCTCTATAAACCAAGGGCTCATTTTATTAACGAAATCAAAAAATTTGCTTAAAGAACTTGATTCAATCCCAATTCCTTGTGCTTTTAAAGTATCTTTTACTACAGCAATTAGCTCCTTTTTACTCTTTGCTTGTCCCATAACTGCACCAACTTACCTTATTCCAGAAGACTGAGCGGGCGACCGCAGTCCTCTTTTAAATTTCACTTTCTTCTGCGGATCCTGGTTTGATGTTGGCATTCCTCACTGAAGCCCCTCATATTCATGTCCCTGTTCTGGGTGCCACGATGTGTGGGCCTGCAGCAGGAGTTGAAACAGACCTCGAAGGAGGGAGTGGGAATGAATCTGAGACAAGAACACAAGGAATGGAGCCAAGACAAGTTCTGATCAAGGCTCAGGTTTATTTAGGTGGACACAAGCTTATATATAGAAGACAAAACTTTCTCGATAATGCCTACATGCCTAAGGTCATCTTCACCAGGGCCATGTGGTAATGCCTCTGTCTGGTGCCCACCTCACCTAGGCTGTATGTTAAATAATGCCACTGTATCTGGCACCTTCTGCCTTCTACACCTAGGCCCACCTAGGCAGTAGGATAAGGCCCTTGTGTTAAGAGATCAAAGACCACCTGCAGCTCCCAAAGTCAAAGAGCAGCTGCAGCTCCCGACATGTTTTTTTTCAAGTTGGGTTTCACTTTACTTCAGACTGACATGGAATTCACCCTGCAGTCTTAGTGTGGCCTTGAACTCATGGCAATCCTCTCTTACCTCTGCCTCCCAAGTGCTGATATTAAAAGCATGCACCACCATGCCCAGCTTTAATAAAATATATTTTTTAAAAATCCACATAGAAGATGTCATGCAGGTTTCTCCTAAGTTTTCCTATACAAAGCCCTAGATTTCTACTTCCCTCATGTTCTAGCATTACTTCATAGATCCCAATATCCCTTAAATAAACCCCACAATTTGTGATTTCCTCCTCAGTAAACTTTATTTGTAATTTATAAAAACTCTGCATTTTCCTTCAAGTGTGATTTTGACCACATATGGTAACACTTAGAAAACTTCTGACACATAATAATCACCCTCTTAAGAACTATGTTTTCATATATCATGCAAGTATTCTTTAAAAGTAATGAAGTTTTCTTGATTAATGTTATCTTCTTAATTTTTTTAAAGTGACAATACAAAGTAGTTGGTTTCATTATGCCATTTCCATACATAAGTCGCTTTACTTTGTTCTTATTAATTTTTCTCCCTTCCTTCCTTACCCCAATCTTACTGGTTTCCTATCTCCTCCAAAATAGTACCCCCTTCTGCTTTCATGTCACATATATTTCATTACTCTCTCTCTTTTTGCCTTTCTCTCTTTCCCTTAAGATCTCTTCCCCCTTCCTCTCTTCTATTTTCATCACACACACACACACACACACACACACACACACACACACTTAAATCTGGAGGCCACATATGAGAGAAACTATGTGGTTTTTGCACTTCGGGATATACTGGCCTTTGGGTATGTACTCAGGAATGCTATAGCTGTGTCACATGACTGTCCTATTTTTAGTTTCTTGAGGAACTTCCACATTGAGTTCCATAGTGTCTGTATCAGTTTACATTCCCATTAGCAGTGCACAAATGTTTCTTTGTTCGCACAAATTTGTCAGCATCTATTATTTGTTTTCCTAATAATTGTTCTTGTTATTGGGATAAAATATAATCTTAATTCAGATTTAAATTACATTACTCTGATGCCTAATAACATTGAATACTTTTTTACAAATATTTGTTGGTCATTTGTGTTTCTTCTTTTGTTAACTGTCTATTCTGGTCATTAGGAAAAATGTTTCAAGTCAGAGCCAAATTACCTTGGGCTACCTTTAGCCCCTTAATAGCCATTTATTACCTACCTCTGTGTCTGAATTAACATCCTGGTGACTATCATTTGAGCAGGTGTAATCCTTTTCAGAATGCAAGAAGAGACCCCAGCTTCCACCAACCCAAGGGCTAAGAATGTCATCAGATAGCATTTGAGGCCTATGGTGGAGATTCCCTGCTTTGCTATAGCCTGCCTACCTGATTGTTAACCAATGTATTTGAAAAGTGCCTTTATTTATGACTTTTTTTGTGTTCTGTAACTATAAAGCCTTCATGAAATTGTTAACATGTTGGAACATGGAATTTAGGGTAACCTGAATCTGTGTTCCTGGGCCATGGTCACTCACATTTGGCTCCAGAATAAACTATCTCTTAAATACTTTCAGGTGAGATCTTTGTCTTTTGCATCAACAACAGTAATATGTGCAATTGTCTCTGTAATAGAATGCAGAATCCTTTGAGTTTACGGCCAATAGTGGTATAGGTGGGTCTTGCAATCAGGTTCACATTGCTGCCAGAAAATACTCAACCAAGAGAATCTTGTGGGGAAAAAAAGGTTTATTTTGGCTTACACACTTGAGGGGAAGCTCCATGATGGAAGGGTAAACAATGTGGGTCTTGCAATCAGGTTCACATTGCCGCCAGAAAATACTCAACCAAGAGAATCTTGTGGGGAAAAAAAGGTTTATTTTGGCTTACACACTTGAGAGGAAGCTCCATGATGGAAGGGTAAACAATGGCGTGAGCAAAGGGTGGACATTACCTCCTCACCAACATCAAGTGGACAACAGCAATAGGAGAGTGTTCCAAACACTGACAAGGGAAAACTGGCTATAATACCCATAAGCCCACCCCCAACAATACTCTGCCTCCAGGAGGCATTAGTTCCCTAATCTCCATCATCTGGGAACCTAGCATTCAGAACACCTAAGCTTATGGGGGACACCTGAATCAAACCACCACATTCTGTCCCTGACACCCATAAACTGATAATCATCCATAATATAAAATGCAATGCATTCAGTCTAATTTTAAATATCCCATAGTTTTAATCCATCCCAATGATGTTCAAACAGCCCCATAGTTCAAGGTCCTTTAACTGAGCTGAAATACCAAAAGAGTGATAGATAGAGATAGAGATAGAGAGAGAGAGAGAGAGAGAGAGAGAGAGAACCATAATGGAACAGAATAAAACATTCAGACTGCATAAATGGCATTGAGCAGAGCAAAGAAATATTTAACCAATACAAGATTTAAAACAGGGCAAACATCAAACTTTTTAGCTTCAAGTCCAACTACTCTAGTCAGTGAAAAATCTCCAAGTCTGATAATTCTAACCAGCAACAAGTCTCTGGAGTTCCAATTCCACCCCTCCAGCTAGGTTACTCCCAGTCCTGGAAAGCTTCATCTGGGGCCAGCAGCTCTCTATAGCAGCTGTCTCATGGTTCTTGCATCTCCACAGGGTCTCCACTGCAACCCACCATTCATCCTCATAGCAAATTCAATGACCCTATCTTTCCTGCATTTCTTATATTCCATAATACCAGGTGGGGTGCCAATTTGTTAATCCTGGGTGGGAGGGTGAATAAAAGAGACTTTAAAAATCTATAAACTGTGAGATTTGGCTTATGAGGGTGAGAAAGAGCTTTGCTTGGACTGAGCTAAAGGCAAGATGTGTGAAAAGCTTGCTGTTATGTCCGTGTTCTGAGAAGTAGTACAAGGGTGCTTTGCGTAGAAATGAACTTGTATAAGCAGAGGGATATGGCACAGAACAAAACATATTTGGGTGAACTTCTGCCCATTCAGCTGCAATTGAGAAATTACAACCTTTGAGAGTGGGCTAGCTGACCAACACTGGGGCATCAGGAAGAATGTAGACTCTTTTTGGGGGGGGGGGGCTGAGGGCTCAAGGAGTGTCCTGCTCTTCAAAGTCTGCTTTATTCCCCCCTGGATTAACAAATTGATACCCCACCCAGTATTGTGGAGTATAATAAATGTGGGAAAGAGGGGGGTCATTGAGTTTGCAACACTGTCTTGTGTTTTGGAAATAGCCATGGACAGTGTGAAGCAGGTTTGCTGGATGCCTTCACAGAGACCACATGGGGCCATGAGGATGAACTGTGGGTTGCAATGGAGACCTGGTAGAGATGCCAGAACCATGAGATGGCTGCCAAGGAGAGCTCCTGGCCCTAGATGAAGTTTTCCACAACTGTGAGTAGCCTAGCTAGAGGGGTGGAATTGGAACACCAGAGACTTGTTGCTGGCTACAATTATTGGACTTGGAGACTTGTCACTAACTGGATTTGTTGGACTTGAAGCTACAGAGTTTGATATTTGCCCTTGTTGTTTTAAATCTTGTATTGACTGAATATTTCTTTGCTATGCCCAATGCTGTCTTTTGCAGTGTGAATGTTTATTCTGTGCCATTATGGGTTTCTTGAGGTGTTTTTTTTTTTTTTTTTTTTTTGGTATTATGGCTCAGTTAAAAGACCTTGGACAATGGGGAGGTATGAACATCACTGGAATTGATAAAAACTATGGTGACTTTTAAAGATGGGTGAATGCACTGAATTTTACATCATGTATGGTTATCAGGTTATGGGAGCCAGGGGTGGAATGTGGTGGTTTGATTCAGGTGTCTCCCATAAACTTAGGTGTTCTGAATGCTAGGTTCCCAGATGATGGATATTTAGGAATTATTGCCTCCTGGAGGCAGTGTATTGTTGGGGGCAGGTTTATGGTTATTATAGCCAGTGACCCCTTGCCAGTGTTTGGCACACTCTCCTGTTGCTATTGTCCACCTTATGTTGGCCAAGGGGTGATGTCCAACCTCTGCTCATGCCATCATTTCTCCCTGCCCTCATGGAGCTTCCCCTCAAGCTTGTAAGCCAAAATAAGCCTCTTTTTCCCACAAGCTGATCTTAGTTGGGTGATTTCTACCAGCAACGTGAACCTGGCTGCAAGAGGTGTTATAGCCAGTTTCCCCTTGCCAGTGTTTGGCACATTCTCCTGTTGCTATTGTCTACCTTATGTTGGCAGGGGGGTGATGTCCACCCTTTGTTCATGCCATCATTTTCTTCTGCCATTATGGAGCTTCCCCTCGAGTGTATGAGCCAAAATATACTCTTTTTTTCCAAAAACCTACTTTTGCCTAGAGTTGTTGGACTTGAAGCTACAGAGTTTGATGTTTGTCCTGGTTGTTTTAAATCTTGTATTGGCTGATTTTTTTTTTCTCTACCTAATGCCATCTTTTGCAATGTGAATATTTATTATGTGACATTATGGGTTTGGGGGAATTTTTTGGTATTATGGCTCAGTTAAAAGACCTTGGATTATGGGGATGTTTGAGCATCATTAGAATTGACAAAAATTATAGGGACTTTTAAAGTTGGACTGAATGCATTGCATATTACATCATGTATCTATATCAGTTTATGGGGGGCAGGGGCTGAATGTGGTGGTTTGATTCAGGTGTCCCACATAAACTTAGGTGTTCTGAATGCTAGGTTTCCAGCTGATGACAATTGGGAATTAAAGCCTCCTGGAGGCAGTGTATTGTCGGGGGCAGCTCACCAAGGTAAGAGTGCAGACCAAAGACAGAACTCATGATTTAGTCTGGTCTAAACCTTATAAAAACTATGGACAGATCAGGCTCTAACATTATTGGATTTTATGGCTAAGTGAATAAAAAAAGAAATGTATGATGAAAGGTTGAAGTAGAATCTGAAGGAAAACATAACTCTTTATTTATTAGTTAGGGACACAGTGTGTATACAATCATGTTGGTACCATCATTAGCCTCCTCTCTGTCCTCCCCCCTCTGCAGGGACCATCTTCACTGGGGAATGTTGCTCGTGCATTGTGGGGTGAGTCATATTTATGGGTAAGAAGCAATGTCTCTGTGCATAATGTCCCAACATGTGGCTCTAACAATCTTTCTGCCTCCTTTTCCACAAATTTCCCTTAGCTACGTGAAGTTCATTTTGGGTCTACTTCAGGGATGAGGTCTTGGGAGCCTCTGTGTCTCAATATCTGGTTTGGTAGTGCTGGGCTCCCCCAGCAGGTACTGCTGAGGAAGGACCAGGCCCACTGGTTCCTCCCAAGGGATTGAGGAGGAGGTCGAGTGTCAATAGCCAGGAACAAACCACCGAGCTGGGAGTCTTGTCGAAGCAGGAACTCACTTTATTGTTACAGGCGGGTGTTTATCTAATGTTGAGAATGAAGGCAGGGACTTTAGGGTGGGGTGTGATGTAAGGGCCAATAGCATACCACGACCTCTGAGATGATTGGTTCTAAGCACTCATGAGTGGGGACTCTAACTTTCTGTGCGGAAGTAGCAGGCCAGAGGCCATTTGGCCCCCTGCTGAGTCATAGCTGGGCAGAGGCAGTTCGCCAAACTTTAGCTAGGCTCAGGAAGTTCCACTAGGCCTCACGTCTGGGCCTCTCAAGGCCCAACATCTCCCCCTTTTGTTTTTGTAAGAGCATTAGTCACCATGGCCCCTGTCATAGGTTGTCCCTTTCTGGAGATCTTACCCGTCACTGGGTACCAGGTGTTTAGATCGCTGAGAACCCACTCCATGGCCTGTCTTAGGTTGTCTCAGTCAGTCTGAGATCTTACTTGTCATCAGTCACATGGATGGCAGAGGAGGTGGCGGTGGGTCATCTGAGGAACTTAATTCCTGAGTTGCCAGCCTGTGATAATGTACCTCAACTTGATGGATTTTTATTGCCTCTAGCTGTTGGTGAATGAATTGTGTAATTTTGTTAATTACACAAGGCCTGACAGTAAGGAGAAGGAGAAGGAGTAGGACAAGGAGGGGCCCAAGTAGGGGGAGAAGGTAGGGTAAGAAGCCACGTAAGCCCATCCACAGTGGGTTGTCTTGAAAGTCCAGCCGTCTCCTCTCCAGGTCCTCTTGAAGCCTTTTGATCTTGTCTTGAATGATTCCCGATCTATTAGGTGTAGGAACAGCATTTTTCCTGTAAAAACAAGCATACGCCTCTCTTTTCATCTGTTAATAGGTCTAGTCCCCTCCTGTTTTGTAGGACTACCTCAGCCAGGGAATCTAGCTGTTGTTGGAGATCAAGGTTACTGTTGGACATGGCTTTTATGTCACTGATCAACTGGAGAGAGAGCTTTATGTGGAGATGGACTGCCATACCCATCCTGGCTGTCCCGGTGGCCATGCCTGCGGTTATTCCCAACACAATGAATAGGGTCATATGGGCAACTGTAGTTGTATCATTGGTGATTACTGCAAGCAGCCTGGGAGGCCCAGATTGGAGGCAAAGCCAGTAATCCTCCTCAAGAGAGGGAATTGTTTGGTTTAGCAGGGTGAAGACCATTTTAGACCATTTCAGGGGTGGAGCACTCCCTGGAGGGGTGATTATCAGTGTCCCCTTGTTGGGGTAAATATTTTAGGTCCCTCGCTGGTACCCAAATGGGTCTTTTATCATCTTGAGGGAAGGCACATCCAAGCCCTCTCCCTGCTGTGAGGAGTGGGTGTGGTCCTCTCCAGGCCCCAGTCAATGGGTCTCTCCATTTGACCTTGATCAAGCTGTATGTGACAGAGGATGACCAATGTTTTTGAAATGGAGACATTTTTACATTTCTAGAAAAATTTAAAATATTTAAGGTGAATAATGCTTTTTTTGGCTGATCATGGGGTGGGTAGTGATTTTAGCTGATCATGGGGGGGTAGTGATTTCCCCTTTTGTTTTTGTAATTGTGATTTAAGTGTTTGGTTTTTTCTTTCAATGACAGCTTGGCCTCGAGGGTTATATGGAATGCCTGTGGCATGTGTAATTTGCCACGTCTGGAGGAAACTTGTAAAGTTTTGACTTACAGGGGCCATTATCTGTTTTTACTTGATCAGGCAGCCTGAGAGTGGCAAAACATTGAAACATATGACTAATGCCATGTTTAGATTTCTCCCCAGCATGTGCAGATGCCCAACAGGCACAGGAGAAAGTATCAACTGATAAGAATATATACTTAAGTTTTCCAAAGGGGAATAATGAGTAACATCTATTTGCCAAAGATGGTTGTGGTGAAGGCTCCAAGGGTTACTCCTGGAAGTTTGGAGGGGAGGGAACCTGGAGGAAGGGTTGGCAACACTTGCATGTCCTAATCTTTTTAAGATTTTTATTTGGTATTTGGGGTAATCTTTGTTTAAGACCTTTCCAGTTGGTGTGGGTTAGGGAATGAAATTGGGTAGCCTCTGAGACAG
Organism: Dipus sagitta; assembly: GCA_036346955.1. NCBI lineage: Eukaryota > Metazoa > Chordata > Mammalia > Rodentia > Dipodidae > Dipus > Dipus sagitta. The sequence goes on from CM070780.1 coordinate 43,105,921, forward strand.
TGTGACAGTGAGCCACAGAGGCCAATTGATCGACCAAGCTGTTTTGTTTGGACAGGAAACCTGGTAAATTTTGATGGCCTCAAAGATGTTGTATGAAGATAGGGTGGTCTCTTTGTTTGAGTAGGGCACGAGCCTGGATCATTAAGGGGGACATAGGGTTGGAATCAAATCTCCATGTAAATATAAAATAGATTGATAAGAGAAGAGATAATGCCCTGAGATAAGACAGTCCACTCAAATCTCCTATCTGGGCCACAAAAATTAACAGCAGGTACAGAGAATGCAAATTTTTCCATATCTCCTGGATGGAGAGGGATAGAGAAGAAGTCAATGATAGTAATATGGTATATATTGGGAATAGCTGGGATCCATGGGAGTCCCCTCTGGGGGGTTCCGAAGGGGATCATGCATTCATTGATCTTTCTTAAATCATGTAAAAATCTCCAGGACCCATTAGGCTTTTTTATGACAAAGACAGGAGAGTTCCAGGGACTAGTGGAGGAACGGATATGTCCGGCCTCCAACTGTTGATCAAAAAGTATGTGGAGTTGTTGTAACTTAGAAGAAGGGAGAGGCCACTGCTCAACCCATATAGGATCCCCCAGTCTCCACTGGATTTTAAATGGGGGGGGGGGCTGGCCAGTGGCCCTTAGAATTGGGGGTGTTCATTGGAGTACTTTTGTCTGAGTTGCTCAAAGTAAGGGTCATCTCTATAATTGGGATGACATTCCCTCCCTTCGTCAAACTGTTGTTGATATTCTTTTTTATCTAATAAATCATTATAAAAGGCCTTATGGTCAGTAGTGATGAAAGCCTCGGTTAAAGGCTTTCCCTGTATGTCAAACTTCGATTTACACTCCCTAGCCCAATGAAACCTCTTTTTGCATTTAGGGCAGCGGGTGCGAGGGGCGTTGGTCATCCCCCCAAAGGGCGGGGGAGGCTTTTTCTTGTTGGGGCATTCCTTTTTAAAGTGGCTCTCATCCCCGCACCCAAAACATGTTGATTTTTTAGGATTTAACTGTAATGCGCAGATCGTAGTGGCCAAATATCTCTGCTTATTTTCCTGAAGGGCGGCAGCCATGGCCCTAGCCTGATGGGAGATAGTGCCAATGTCCTTGGTGGCTACAATCCATCTACTCATGGAGTTGTCCTTGAGACCTGCACAGGCAAGGCGGTGATCAGCCATCATCCCTTCCCAGACCAAATTTTAGTAAACTGATCCTGTAATGCCCCTGGGGGAAATTTTCTTTGGAGACCTTTTTCCACCCTATCTATAAATGTAGCCAAGTCCTCAGATGGTTTTTGAGTAATACCCATAAGGGGGGGTTCAGAGGGTCCCTCATGAAGCCTTTTCCATGCTGCCAAGCCCAGTGCCCTGACCTGGTCCCTATACGGATCAGGTATAGCCGCCTGTTGAGTGCCTGTAGCATATTGATCAGAGGTACCGGAGAGCATCCCAAAAGTTATTGGCACAGGGGACTGTTGACTTTGATTTTGTTCTGCCTGTGTATGGCGTTCATCTTTAAAAAATGCACACCACTTAATGTATAGGGGACCCGACAAGACAGCCCTGACTAGAGTTTTCCAATCTTGGGTTGTACAAGGTTGATGGGCAAGTCCCTGTAACAGGGTCTCAGCCCAAAGAGAGTTAGGTCCATCCTCCGAGACCACCTTTTTAAGCTCCTTAAGGTCCTGAGTTTCCCACGGATACCAGGCAGCAGGGCGATTGCCCCCAGTATTTAGATTGATGGGAAATAAAAAAGTAGCTTTATTTTCTAGCAGCTGGGCAGCCAAATATGAAGGAGGGGCCGAGGGGGTCCAGAAAGGGTTAGTCAATGGAGGAGGTGGACGAGGTCCCCCAGAAGGCCAGGGAGCACTCTCAAAGGGATCAAGTGAGGGATATAAAGATGTACCCTTTTCTGGGGTTTTTAAAGTTGTATATCCAGGAGGAGTAGCCGGATCAGGCTGTATACTATCTTTTTACTCTGTCTTTTGTTTTTGTTTGGTTGGCCTTGGAGGGAAGCAGCCCTTGAGGGCAGAGATCGTAGGGAGGACCCCTAAGGGGGATATTTGACCCTTCTCCACATGTGCCCGACAAACAAGGGCCTCTACCCTATCCCAAGTGTCCTAATCAAAGAGATTTCCTTCCGGGAGCCATGGCGCCAGCTTAAGAAGGCAGTCCCAAGTCTGTCGAGCCTGATTATCAGTCAAATTAAGGCCTCTACCATTTAGGAGTGCCCTGAGATATTCTAAGGCAGGATTGGATTTAGAGGTAGACTGTCCCATATTATAAAGTCGAGAGAGAAATGTCCATAAAATTAGGGCAATAGCAACCCACAGACACACGAGTACAACACAAACATAAGGATCCAAAAGATAGGTAAACATGCTGTACAAAAGCCACAGATGCAGCTTGCCGGCGAACCGAAAGTGAAAGGAAAGAGAAAGAGAATGAAGAGATGTTGACAAGCAAGTACAGGTTACAGAAGCAAAGTTTAGCACATTAAATATGAAGACTGCCTCATAACTTATGAGGGTACACTCAACCGCACATGCACACCAATTGAACTCCTTAACGAGAATGCCTCACACGAGGCACCAGTCTGCCAGGTTCCTGTTGCCCCACTTTGGGCGCCAGACTGCTGGGCTGCCCTGGAAGGTAGTGCTGAGGAAGGACCAGGCCTGTTGGTTCCTCCCAAGGGGTTGAGGAGGAGGGTGAGTGTCGACAGCCAGGAACACACCACAGAGCCGGGAGTCTTGTTGAAGCAGGAACTCACTTTATTGTAACAGGCAGGTGTTTATATAATGTTGAGAACGAAGGTGGGGATTTTAGGATGGGGTGAGATGTAAGGGCCAATAGCATACCGTGACCTCTGAGATGATTGGTTCTAAGCACTCACAGGAAATCACAGGTGGGGACTCTAACTTCCTGTGCAGATGTAGCAGGCCAGAGGCCATTTGGCCCCCTGCTGAGTCATAGCTGGGCGGAGGCAGTTTGCCAAACTTTAGCTAGGCTCAGGAAGTTCCACTAGGCCTCATGTCCGGGCCTCTCAAGGCCCAACATAACACTATGTAACTCACAAGAAAACACTCACCTAGTCTCCAAGCTCTATGCTATTCTAGTCGAAGCTCAGTAGCACCCTGCCAGCTTACAAGAATATCAGGTGATCTTTTCACCCCAAGCAGAAACATTTCAGAGAATGATATCACTTGTAGGGTTTCTTTGCTTTAAAGTTTCAAAAGTTACACACTGCAATTCACCTAAGAGTTATGAACTAGAACCAGTGTAACACGATGGCAAAGAAATCATAGTTGCTGAACAAATATTGTAAGTCTTCTCTCCAAAGGAGTCCATCCTATTGCTAGTTCAAGAAAACTACACCAAGTTGTGCTTTGCTGTCCTCAATAAGACGCCTTTCAGTGTGCAAAGTTTAGTATAGACAAATGAAGAAATGCGGATTATTTTTCACAAACTGGGTGTGAGCTTCATGAATGAAAGGATAGCTCCAAAAAGTTTATACTGTAATTCTGTAGGCCAAGAACTGAATCATGGATTCCAACTTCATCTTTAAAAGGACACTTGTGCAAAGAATGATCAATACTGTTGCAATGGTTCCTTCTTGAATGTTCCTGAGTGTACGAACTGCAATTCACATGAGATTTCATAATTGGAACCAAAGCTGTTTCATGAACAGAGAACTTTTTGTCTGCAGCTCTTTCAACTAGTATCAAAGCACAGCTACATTGCTAATAGAGTAAACAAACAGCAGTTCTGTTGAGGAGAATATCATGTATGTTCCCCCATGAAGATAACATTCAGAGTTACTTAAGGGTGTACTGTAGGAATCAAGATGTTTTACCAACATTGCCAAAGGAAAGCTGGGCAAAATTTCACAAATCTTTATGTTTGTACATGGATAAACTAAAGATTCTAATGTCTACTACCACAGAACAATGTAAAAAAGATTGGGCACAACTATTCAAGTGTTTCCTCATGTTCTGTTCCATAAATTTGGACATCAAATACATGTTAGATTTCAGAGTGCCTAGTGAAATAATTGCCCATTGAAGACAAGCTTGTTATACCTAGATATTTAAAGTAAAATCACTGATTCTTCCATGGAAATACATGAGGAAGAGAAACCATGCAGGGAAAAAACTCCTGTGCCTTCCAGAATTAAGGGAACTTCCAGAATCCATGAATCAAAGTAGATACATGAAAATCAGTTTAGTTTTCATGACCTGGCTATGTGCTAAAAGGTATGGATGTACCTCTACACAAAGAATTTAATATTTTGGCCAGTTGGTGGTGACACAAAGAATCTAAATGCTACATCTACAGAACACTTAGAGAGAATACATATTTGTTTCTATGGTTTCATCACTTAAGAGCACAAGGTCATGACATGGAACTCAACGAAGTTTTGTGTACTAGGTAGGGCCATTGACATTTGATGGAAAATGTGCTCAGTTCTTTAAACTCAATGTGAAGTAGAGCCATATTCTAATGATAGTTGAAGAACACTAAGCAGGACTGGAAAAAAATTCATATGCTCTTCTCAATTTAGTTACCATTCAGCATTGTATGAGATGAATATAGTGCAGCTGAAAACAATTTGTTTTCAGAGATTTTATTTTATCCAAATAAACTCAGAATGAATCAAAAAAAACCTGACTTCTACTTCAAGGGAACATTTGGAGGAAACAGACAGTGCTATTTCATGGGTACTTACACACATATTCCACAATATACAAATTTACCTAATTGTATTTTATGAGATTGACACTATGTAACTCACAAGAAAATACTAACCTAGTCTCCAAGTACTACACTTTTCTAGTCAAAACTCAGGAGGACCACGGTAGCTTACAAGAGTATCATGTGATCTTTTCACCCGAAGCAGAAACATTTCAGAGATAGATATCACTTCTAGGGTTGCTTGCTTTAAAGTTTCAAAAGCTACACACTGCAAGTCACCAAAGAGTTATGAACTCGAACCAATGTAACACAATGACAAAGATATCATACTTCCTGAACAAATATTGCAAGTCTTCTCTCTGAAGGGTTCCATCCTATTGCTAGTTCATGAAAACTACACCAAGTTGTGCATCACTCTCCTCAAATAAGATGCCTTTCAGTGTGTGAAGTTTAGCATAGAAATGAAGAAATGTGGATGATTTTTGAGAATCTGGCTGTGAGCTTTATGAATGGAAGGATGTCTCCAAAAAGTTTATATTCTTATTCTACAGGCCAAGAACTGAATCACGGATTCCAAACATATCTTAAAAAGGACACTTGCAAAAAGAATGATCAATACCGTTGCAATAGTTTCTTCATGAATGTTCCTGAGGGTACAAACTGCATTTCACATGAGTTTTCATAATTTGACTGAAGTTGTTTCATGAACAGAGAACTTTTTGTCCGTACCTCTTTCAACTAGTATCAAAGCAGAGCTACATTGCTAATAGAGTAAACAAACAGCAGTTCCCTTGGCGAGAACATCATGTATGCTCCACCATGATGAAGATAACATTCATACTTAACTAAGGGTATACTGTAGGAATCAAGATGGCTTTTTACCATCATTGCTAAAGGAAAGCTATGCAAAATTTCATAGGTCTTCATGTTCACACATGAATGAACTAAAGATTCTAATGTCTGCTTACAGAGATCAATGCGAAAAAAGATTGGGAACAACTCTTCCAGTGTTTCCTCGGGTTCTGTCCAGCAACTTTGGATATCAAAGTCACAATAGACTTCAGATCACCTAGTGAAATAATTGCCCATTGAAGACAAGGTTGTTGTACCTAGATATTTAAAGTAATATCAATGATTTGCCCATGGAAATGTATTTTGAGGAAGAGAAACCATGCAGGGGAAGTTGAATTAAGGAAACGTTCAGATTCCATGACATAAGTTACAACATGATGTAAATAATGTTGCTTTTCAATACCTGACTGTGCACGCACAGGCATGCACGTAAATCTACACAAAGAACTCTAATATTATGCTGAGCTGGTGGTGACCAAATAACCTAAATGCTGCATCCACAGTGCACTTAGAGGGACTACATATCTATTTTGAAGGATTCTTCATTCAAGATAAGGAACTCAGCGAAATTTTGTGAACTAGGCAGTGCCATTGTCTGTCATTCCAAGGAAAACACTGTTGTGCTCAATCTTTAAACTCCTTGGGAAGGAGAGCCAGAAAGCAGCACTGGGAAAAATTCATATGCTCTTCTCAATGTAGTTACCAATTAGCATTGTATGAGATGAATATAGTGCAGCTGAAAATCATTCATTTACAGAAAACATGCTAGCATTGTCACCACAAGAAAGGAACTTTCCAAGGAGATTTTGCTTTATCCACATCAGCACAGGCTAAATCACAAAACCTGACTTCTACTTCAAGGAACATTTGGAGGGAACATGCACATCGCTATTTCCACGGTACTTACACATGTGTTCCATAATAGACAAGTTTAAATCAAGCTATTTTATCAGCTTACACCCACCACCTAACAGACAAGAAAACACTGACCTCGTCTGCAAGCACCTCTCTTATCTAGTCGAAGATGAAGAGCATGCAGCACTCTGGCCAACAAGAAAAAAAAATGCCAGGTGATCTCTTTACTAACTCAGAAACATTACAAGGGTAGCTATCACTTGTAGGGTTCCTCGCTTTAAAGTTTCAAAGGTTACACAATGCAATTCACCTAAGAGTTATGACCTAGAACCAATGTAACATGATGGAAAAGAAATCATTGTTCCTGAACACTTATTGTAAGTCTGCTCATGTAAGTGCTCCATCCTTTCGCTAATTCATGAAAGTTGGAACAAGTTGTGCTTCTCTCTTGTCAAATAACACGCCTTTCCATGGTGAAGCTTAGGATAAACAAATGAAGAAACATGGATGATTTTTCACAATCTGGCTGGGAGCTTCATGAAAGGATATCTCCAAAATTTATAGAGTTATTCCCAAGTCTAGGAACTGAATCATGGATTCCAACTTCATCTTAAAAAGAACACTTGCACAAAGAATGATCAATACTGTTGCAATGGTTTCTGCATGAATGTACTCGAGGACACGAACTGCATTTCACATGAGTTTTCATAATCCGAACCGAAGTTTTTTCCAGAAACAGAGAACTTTTTGTCCACAACTATTACAACTGGGACTAGACCAGACCTACGTAGTAAATAGGTTAAAAAACTGCAGTGGAGTTGGTGAAAACCACATGTTTGCTCCCCCTGTGAAGATAACATTCAGAGTTACCTAAGAGTGTACTGTAGGTATCAAAGTGTTTTCTATGAACCTTGCTAAAGGAAAGCTCAGCAAAACGTCAAGACTCTTCATGTCCACACGAAGATGATCTAAAGCTTCTAACGTCTGCTTCCATGAAACAATGTGAATAAGATGGGAACAACTCTTCCACTGTTTCCTCACGTTGTATTCCACACATTTGCGCATGAAATACACATTAAAATTCAGACCAACTAGTGAAATAATTGTCCCTCAAAGACAATCTTATTGGACCAACCTATTGGACATAATATGAATGATTCCCCAGTGGAAATGTATGTGGAGGAAGAGAAAGCATGCAGGCCCAGAGTTCCGCTATATATTCTGAATACACTGAACGTTCAGATTCCATGAGACACATTACACACACTGTAAATAACGTAGTTTTTCACAACCTGACTGTGTGCTACAAGGCATGGACGTAACTCTACATGAAGAATCCCAATATTATGACCAGTTGGTGGTGACCAAAGAATGTAAATGCTACATCCACAGCGCACTTAGGGGGATTTACCTACCTATTTCGATGCATTCTTCACTTAAGGTAGCAGGGTGAGCATAAGAAACTCTGTGAAGTCTAGTGAACTGGACAGTGCCTCAGTCATTCAAAGGAAAACACTGTTGCGCTCAATTTTTAAACACATTGCGAAAGGGAGCCATACAGTTTAAGACACACTAAGCAGGACTACGAAAAATTCACATGCTCTTCTCAAAGTACTTACCAATTAGCATTGCATGACATGAATATAGCGCAGCTGAGAACCATTGGTTTACAGCAAACGTGCTAGGATTTTCAATTCAAGAAAGGAACTCTGAGGAGATGTTGTTTCATCCAGATCAACACAGGCTAAATCACAAAACCTGACTTCTACTTCACGGAACATTTGGAGGGAACATGCACATCGTTTTTTCCACGGTACTTACACATGTGTTCTGTAATAGACAACTGTAAATCAAGGTAGTTTATCAGCTTACGCCCACCACCTAACAGACAAGAAAAGACTAAACTCAGCCGGGTGTGGTGGCGCATGCCTTTAAACCCAGCACTCGGGAGGCAGAGGTAGGCGGATCGCTGTGAGTTTGAGGCCACCCTGAGACTGCATAGTGAGTTCTAGGTCTGGCTGGACTAGAGTGAGACCCTACCTCAAATAAACAACATCAACAAAAAAAGACTAATCTCTTGTAAGCACCTCTCTGTTCTAGTCAAAGCTCATGAGCACGCACAACGCTGTCCCAAAAGAAAAAAAAAATATCAAGTGATCTCTTTACTGAATGAGAAACACTTCAAGGATAACTATCACTTCCAGGGTTCCTCGCTTTAAAGTTACAAGTGTTTTGCAATTCACCTAAGAGTTTTGACCTAGAAACGATGTAACACGATGGAAAACACATCATTGCTCCTGAACTCTTATTGTAAGTCGTCTCACGTAAATGCTCCATTATCTACCTAATTCAGGAAAGTTATGACAAATTGTGCTTTGCTCCTGTCAAATAACACGCCTTTCTGTGTGGGCAGTTTAGCATAGGCAAATGAAGAAACGTGGATGATTTTCAACATTTTGGCTTGGAGCTTCATGAAGGCATATCTCCAAAATTTATAATGTTATAACCTTGCCTAGGAACTGAATCACGGATTCCAACTTCATCTTAAAACAAAACACTTACCAAAGATTGATCAGTACACTTGTAATAGTTTCTGCATAAATGTTCCAGAGGGAATGGACTGCATTTCTCAAGGGTTTTCAAAATCTGAAGCAAAGTTGCTTCAGGAACAGAGAACTGTTTTGTCTACAAGTGTTACACCTGGTACCAGACCACAGCTACGATGCAAATAGGTTAAAAAACATCAGTTGAGATGGTGAGAACCTTATGTTTTCTTCCCCCATGAACATAATATTCAGAGTAAGCGAAGAGTGTACTGTAGGAATCAAGATGTTTTTATGAACGTTGCTAAAGGAAAGCTGTGCAAAACTTCACAAATCTTCAGGTCCACACGTTGATGAACTAAAGATTGTAACGTTGGCTTCCACAGAACAATGTGAATAACATGGGAACAATTCTCCCAGTGTTCCCTACATTGTGTTCCACAAGATTGGACATGAAATTCACAATAAATTCAGATCAACCAGTGAATAATTGTCCCTCGAAGACAAACTTGTAACAACCTATTGGATGTAATATCAATGATTCTCCAGTGGAAATGTATGTTGAGGAAGAGTAAGCATGCAGGCCAAGAGTTCTTGTATATTCAGAATACAGTGGACGTTCAGATTCCATGAGACACGTTACACACACTATAAATAATATTGGTTTTTCATACCCTGACTGTGCGCTACAAGGCATGGATGTAAGTATACATGAAGAACTCTGATATTATGGCCAGTTGGTGGTGACCAAAGAATGTCAATGCTACATCCACAGGGCACATAGGGGGATTTACCTATCTATTTCGATGCATTCATCACTTAAGGTAACAGGGTGAGCATAAGAAACTCTGCTAAGTTTAGTGAAATGGACAGTGCCTTAGTCATTCCAAGGGAAACACAGTTGTGCTCAGTTTTTAAACGCAATGCGAAAGGGAGCCATATAGTTTAACATACACTAAGCAGGACTGCGAAAAATGTACATGCTCTTCTCAATGTACTTACCAATGAGCATTGCCTGACATGAATATAGTGCAGCTGAGAACCATTGGTGTACAGAAAACGTGCTAGGATTTTCACCACAAGAAACAAATTCTCTGAGGAGATGTTGTTTTATCCAGATCAACACAGGCTAAATCACAAAACCTGACTTCCACTTCAAGGAACATTTGGAGGGAACATGCACATTGCTATTTCCATGGTACTTACACATGTGTTCTGTAATAGACAAGTTTAAATCAAGATATTTTATCAGCTTATGCCCACCACCTAACAGACAAGAAAAGACTAAACTCCTGTAAGCACCTCTCTGTTCTAGTCAAAGCTCATGAGCATACACAACACTGTCCCAAAAGAAAAAAAAAAAAAAAACATGTCAAGTGATCTCTTCACTGAATGAGAACCACTTCAAGGATAGCTATCACTTCTAGGGTTCCTCGCTTTAATGTTATAAGTGTTTTGCAATTCACCTAAGAGTTTTGACCTAGAAACGATGTAACAGGATGGAAAACACACCATTGCTCCTGAACTCTTATTGTAAGTCTTCTCACGTAAGTGCTCCATTATCTACCTTATTCAGGAAACTTACGACAAATTGTGCTTCACTCCTGCCAAACACGCCTTTCTGTGTTGGCAGTTTAGCGTAGGCAAATGAAGAAACGTGGATGATTTTCAACATTTTGGTTTGGAGCTGCATGAAGGCATATCTCCAAAATTATAATGTTATAACCTTGCCTAGGAACTGAATCACGGATTCCAACTTCATCTTAAAAAAAAACACTTACCAAAGATTGATCAGTACACTTGTAATAGTTTCTGCATAAATGTTCCAGAGGGAATGGACTGCATTTCTCAAGGGTTTTCAAAATCTGAAGCAAAGTTGCTTCAGGAACAGAGAACTGTTTTGTCTACAAGTGTTACACCTGGTACCAGACACAGCTACGATGCAAATAGGTTAAAAAACATCAGTTGAGATGGTGAGAACCTTATGTTTTCTTCCCCCATGAACATAATATTCAGAGTAAGCGAAGAGTGTACTGTAGGAATCAAGATGTTTTTATGAACGTTGCTAAAGGAAAGCTGTGCAAAACTTCACAAATCTTCAGGTCCACACGTTGATGAACTAAAGATTGTAACGTTGGCTTCCACAGAACAATGTGAATAACATGGGAACAATTCTCCAGTGTTCCCTACATTGTGTTCCACAAGATTGGACATGAAATTCACAATAAATTCAGATCAACCAGTGAATAATTGTCCCTCGAAGACAAACTTGTAACAACCTATTGGATGTAATATCAATGATTCTCCAGTGGAAATGTATGTTGAGGAAGAGTAAGCATGCAGGCCAAGAGTTCTTGTATATTCAGAATACAGTGGACGTTCAGATTCCATGAGACACGTTACACACACTATAAATAATATTGGTTTTTCATACCCTGACTGTGCGCTACAAGGCATGGATGTAAGTATACATGAAGAACTCTGATATTATGGCCAGTTGGTGGTGACCAAAGAATGTCAATGCTACATCCACAGGGCACATAGGGGGATTTACCTATCTATTTCGATGCATTCATCACTTAAGGTAACAGGGTGAGCATAAGAAACTCTGCTAAGTTTAGTGAAATGGACAGTGCCTTAGTCATTCCAAGGGAAACACAGTTGTGCTCAGTTTTTAAACGCAATGCGAAAGGGAGCCATATAGTTTAACATACACTAAGCAGGACTGCGAAAAATGTACATGCTCTTCTCAATGTACTTACCAATGAGCATTGCCTGACATGAATATAGTGCAGCTGAGAACCATTGGTGTACAGAAAACGTGCTAGGATTTTCACCACAAGAAACAAATTCTCTGAGGAGATGTTGTTTTATCCAGATCAACACAGGCTAAATCACAAAACCTGACTTCCACTTCAAGGAACATTTGGAGGGAACATGCACATTGCTATTTCCATGGTACTTACACATGTGTTCTGTAATAGACAAGTTTAAATCAAGATATTTTATCAGCTTATGCCCACCACCTAACAGACAAGAAAAGACTAAACTCCTGTAAGCACCTCTCTGTTCTAGTCAAAGCTCATGAGCATACACAACACTGTCCCAAAAGAAAAAAAAAAAAAAACATGTCAAGTGATCTCTTCACTGAATGAGAACCACTTCAAGGATAGCTATCACTTCTAGGGTTCCTCGCTTTAATGTTATAAGTGTTTTGCAATTCACCTAAGAGTTTTGACCTAGAAACGATGTAACAGGATGGAAAACACACCATTGCTCCTGAACTCTTATTGTAAGTCTTCTCACGTAAGTGCTCCATTATCTACCTTATTCAGGAAACTTACGACAAATTGTGCTTCACTCCTGCCAAACACGCCTTTCTGTGTTGGCAGTTTAGCGTAGGCAAATGAAGAAACGTGGATGATTTTCAACATTTTGGTTTGGAGCTGCATGAAGGCATATCTCCAAAATTATACTGTTATAACCTCGGCTAGTAACTGAATCATGGATTCAAACTTCATCTTAAAAAAAACACTTACCAAAGATTGATCAGTACACTTGTAATAGTTTCTTCATGAATGTTCCAGAGGGAATGGACTGCATTTCTCAAGGGTTTTCATAATCTGAAGCAAAGTTGCTTCAGGAACAGAGAACTGTTTTGTCTGCAAGTGTTACACCTGGTACCAGAACATAGCTTCGATGCAAATAGGCTAAGAAACAGCAGTTGTGATGGTGAGAACCTTATGTTTGCTTCCCCCATGAAGATAATATTCAGAGTAAGCTAAGAGTGTACTGTAGTAATCAAGATGCTTTTATGAATGTTGCTGAAGAAAAGCTGTGCAAAACTTCCCAAATCGTCAGGTCCACACGTCGATGAACTAAAGATTGTGACGTTGGCGTCCACAGAACAATGTGAATAAGATGGGACAATTCTTCCAGTGTTCCCTACATTGTGTTCCACAAGATTGGACATGAAATTCACACTACAATTCAGATCAACCAGTGAATAATTGTCCCTCAAAGACAAACGTGTTGTACCAACCTATTGGACATAGTATCAATGATTCTCCAGTGGAAATGTATGTTGAGGAAGAGTAAGATTGCAGGCCAAGAGTCTTGTATATTCAGAATACAGTGAACGTTCAGATTCCATGAGACACGTTACACACACTGTAAATAACGTGGTTTTTCACACCCTGACTGTGCGCTACAAGGTGCTTGAAGAACTCTGATATTATGGCCAGTTGGTGGTGACCAAAGAATGTAAAAGCTACATCCACAGCACACTTAGGGGGATTTACCTATCTATTTCGATGCATTCTTCACTTAAGGTAACAGGATGAGCACTGGAAACTCTGTGAAGTTTACTGAAGTAGACAGTGCCTTAGTCATTCCACGGAAAACACTGTTGTGCTCAATTTTAAAACGCATGTGAAGGGGAGCCATATATTTTAAGATACACTAAGGAGGACTGGGAAAAATTCATATGCTCTTCTCGATGTAGTTAACTATTAGCATGCTGGCCAAGAGTTCCTGTATATTACGAATTAAGGGAAGGATCAGAGTCCATGAGACATTTTACACACACTGTAAATAATGTGGTTTTTCACTACCTGGCTGTGCGCTACAAGGCACAGACGTAACTCTACAAGAAGAACTCTAGTATTATATCCAGTTGGTGGTGACCAAAGAATGTCAATGCTACATCCACAGCACACTTAGGGGGTTCTACCTATCTATTTCGATGGATTCTTCACTTAAGGTAACACAGTGAGCATTAGAATCTCTGTGAAGTTTAGTGAACGGCACAGTGCATTAGTTATTCCAAGGAAAACACAGTTGTGCTCAATTTTTAAAAGCTATGCAAAAGGGAGCCATATAGTTTAACATACACTAAGCAGGACTCTTATCAATGCTCTTCTCAATGTACTTACCAATTAGCATTGCATGACATGAATATATTGCAGCTGAGAACCATTGGTTTACAGCAAACATGCTAGGATTTTCACATCAAGAAAGGAACTCTTGAGGAGATGTTGTTTTATCCAGATCAACACATGCTGAATCACAAAACCTGACATCTACTTCAAGGAACATTTGGAGGGAACATGCACATCGCTATTTCCACGGTACTTACAGACGTGTTGCTTCAGGAACAGAGAATTGTTTTGACCGCAAGTGTTACACCTGGTAGTAGACCACAGCTACGATGCAAATAGGTTAAAAAACAGCAGTTGTGAAGGTGAGAACCGTATGTTTGCTTCTCCCGTGAAGATAATATTCAGAGTTAGAGAAGAGTGTACTGTAGGAATCAAGATGTTTTTATGAACGTCACTAAAGAAAAGCTGTGCAAAACTTCACACATCTTCATGTCCACACTTGGATGAACTAAAGATTCTGACGTCTACTTCCACAGAATTAAGGGAACGTTCAGATTCCATGAGACACATTACCCACACTGTAAATAATGTGGTTTTTCACAACCTGACTGTGCGCTGCAAGGCACGGACGTAGCTCTATGCAAAGAACTCTAATATTATTGCCTGTTGGTGGTGACCAAAAACTGTAAATGCTACATCAACAACGCACTTAGGGGGATTTACCTATCTATTTCGATGCATTCTTCACTTAAGGTAACAGGGTGAGCACAAGAAACTCTGTGAAGTTTAGTGAACTGGACAGTGTCTTAGTCATTCCAAGGAAAACACTGTTGTGCTGAATTTTTAAACACATTGTGAAAAGGGAGCCATATAGTTTAAGATACACCAAGGAGGACTGGGACAAAAACTTATTCTCTTTTCAATGTACTTACCAATTATGAACAGAGTGCAGCTGAAGCAAATGTGTGAGGATTTTCACCACAAGAAAGGAATTCTCTGAGGAGATGTTGCTTTATTGAGATCAACACGGGCTAAATCACTAAACCTGCCTTCTACTTCAAGGAACATTTGGAGGGAACAAGCACATCGGTATTTCCACAGTACTTACACACGAGTTCCGTAATAGACAAGTTTAAATCAAGTTTACACTCACCGTCTAACAGAAAAGAAAAGACTAAACTCCTGTAAGCACCTCTCTTTTCCTGTCCGAGCTCATGAGCCTGCACAACGCTGTTCAAAAAGAAAAAAATAAGTATGTCAGGTGATCTCTTTTCTGAATCAGAAATACTTCAAGGATAGCTATCACTTCTAGGGCTCCTCGCTTTAAAGTTAAAGTGTTTTGCAATTCACCTAAGATTTTGACCTAGAAACAATTTAACACAATGTAACACATCATTGCTCCTGAACTGTTTTTTTAAGTCTGCTCACTTAAGCGCTCCATTATCTAGCTAATTCATGAAAGTAACGACAACCTGTGTTTCACTCTTGTCAAATAACATGCCTTTCTGTCTGGGCAGTTTAGCATAGGCAAATGAAGAAACACAGATGATTTTTAACATTTTGGATTGGAGCTTCATGAAGGCATATCTCCAAAATTTATACTGTTATAACCAAGCCTAGGAACTGAATCACAGATTCCAACTTCATCTAAACAAGAACACTTCCACAAAGATTGATCAATACTCTCGTAATGCATTCTGCATGAATGTTCCAGAGGGAATGAACTGCATTTCACATGAGTTTTCATAATCCGAAGCGAAGTTGTTTCAGGAACAGAGAATTTTTTTTTCTGCAAGTGTAACACCTGGTACCAGACCACAGCTACGATGCAAATAGGTTAAAAAACAGCAGTTGTGATGGCGAAAACCTTATGTTTGCTTCCCCTGTGAAGATAACATTCAGAGTTACCAAAGAGTGTACTGTAGGAATCAAAATGTTTTTGTGAACATTGCTAAAGAAAAGCTGTGCAAACCTTCATGAATCTTCATATCCACACGGCGATGAACTAAAGATTCTAACGTCTGCTTCCACAGAACAATGTGAATAACAAGGGAACAACTCTTCCAATGTTTCCTCACGTTGTGTTCCACAGTTTGGGCATGAAATTCACATTAAAATTCAGTTCAACTAGTGAATAATTGTCCCTCGAAGACAAACTTGTGCCAACATATTGGACGTAATGTGAATGATTCTCCAGTGGAAATGTCTGTTGAGGAAGAGTAAGCATGCTGGCCAAGAGTTCCTGTCTATTCTGAATTAAGGGAATGTTCAGATTCCATGAGACTCGTTATGCACACTGTAAATAACGTGGTTTTTCACAACCTGACTGTGTGCTACAAGGCAGGGACGTAACTCTACACGAAGAAGTCTAATAAATATCGCCAGTTGGTGGTGAGCAAAGAATGTAAATGCTACATCCACAGCACAGTTAGGGTATTCACCAATCTATTTCGATGTATTCTTCACTTAAGGTAACAGGGTGGGCATAAGAAACTGCGAAGTTTAGAGAACTGGACAGTGCCTTCGTCATTCCAAGCAAAAAACTGTTGTGCTCAATTTTTAAACGAATTGCGAAAGAGCCATACAGTTTGAGATCCACTAAGCAGGATGGGGGAAAACTCGTATTCTCTTCTCAATGTATTTACCAATTAGCATTGCATGACATGAACAGAGTGCAGCTGAAGCAAACGTGATAGGATTTTCACAGCAAGAGAGGAATTCTCGGAAAAGATGTCGTTTTATGCAGATCAACACAGGGTAAAACACAAAAGCTGACCTCTACTTCAAGGAACATTTGGAGGGAACATGCACATCAGTATTTCCATGGTAAATACACACGCGTTGTGTAACAGACAAGTTTAAATCAAACTCACTCACAATCTAACAGACAAGAAAAGACTAAACTCCTGTACACACCTCCCTTTTCTAGTCGAAGCTCATGAGCATGCACAACACTGTCCAAAAAGAAAAAAAAAGTGTGTTAGGAGATCTCTTTATTGAATCTGAAACACTACAAGGATAGCTATCACTTCTAGGGTTCCTCGCTTTAAAGTTACAAGTGTTTTGAAATTCACCTAAGAGTTTTGACCTAGAAGTGATGTAACACGATGGAAAACACATCAATGCTCCTGAACTCTTGTAAGTCTTGTCACTGAAGTGCTCCAGTATCTAGCTAATTCATGAAAGTTACAACAAATTGTGCTTCGCTCTTGTCAAATAACATGCCTTTCCGTGTGGGAAGTTTTGCCTAGGCAAATGAGGAAATGCAGATGACTTTTAAGATTTTGGCTTGGAGCTTCAGGAAGGCATGTCTCCAAAATTTATGCTGTTATAACCTAGCCTGGGAACTGAATCATGGATTCCAACTTCATCTGAAAAAGAACACTTCCACAAAGATTGATCCAACTCTTGTAATGGTTTCTGCATGTATGTCCAGCAGGAATGAACTGCATTTCACATGAGTTTTCATAATCTGAAGCTATGTTGTTTCAGGAACAGAGAATTGTTTTGTCCGCAAGTGTTACATGTGGTACCAGACCACAGCTACGATGAAAATTGGTTAAAAAACAGCAGTTGTGATGGGAAGAACCTTCTGGTTGCTTCCCCATGAAGATAACATTCAGAGTTACTGAAGAGTGTAATGTAGGAATAAAGATGTTTTTGTGAATGTTGCTAAAGAAAAGCTGTGCAAATCTTCACGAATCTTCATGTCCACATGGTGGTGAACTAAAGATTCTAACGTCTGCTCCACAGAACAATGTGAATAAGATGGGAACAACTCTTCCAGTGTTTCCTCATGTTGTGTTCCACAAATTTGGACATTGAATTCACATTACAAATCAGATCAACTAGTTAATAATTGTCCCTGAAAGACAAACATGTTGTACAAACCTATTGGACGTAATGTGAATGATTCTCCAGTGGAAATGTCTGTTGAGGAAGAGTAAGCATGCTGGCCAAGAGTTCCTGTCTATTCTGAATTAAGGGAATGTTCAGATTCCATGAGACTCGTTATGCACACTGTAAATAACGTGGTTTTTCACAACCTGACTGTGTGCTACAAGGCAGGGACGTAACTCTACACGAAGAAGTCTAATAAATATCGCCAGTTGGTGGTGAGCAAAGAATGTAAATGCTACATCCACAGCACAGTTAGGGTATTCACCAATCTATTTCGATGTATTCTTCACTTAAGGTAACAGGGTGGGCATAAGAAACTGCGAAGTTTAGAGAACTGGACAGTGCCTTCGTCATTCCAAGCAAAAAACTGTTGTGCTCAATTTTTAAACGAATTGCGAAAGAGCCATACAGTTTGAGATCCACTAAGCAGGATGGGGAAAAACTCGTATTCTCTTCTCAATGTATTTACCAATTAGCATTGCATGACATGAACAGAGTGCAGCTGAAGCAAACGTGATAGGATTTTCACAGCAAGAGAGGAATTCTCGGAAAAGATGTCGTTTTATGCAGATCAACACAGGGTAAAACACAAAAGCTGACCTCTACTTCAAGGAACATTTGGAGGGAACATGCACATCAGTATTTCCATGGTAAATACACACGCGTTGTGTAACAGACAAGTTTAAATCAAACTCACTCACAATCTAACAGACAAGAAAAGACTAAACTCCTGTACACACCTCCCTTTTCTAGTCGAAGCTCATGAGCATGCACAACACTGTCCAAAAAAGAAAAAAAAAGTGTGTTAGGAGATCTCTTTATTGAATCTGAAACACTACAAGGATAGCTATCACTTCTAGGGTTCCTCGCATTAAAGTTACAAGAGTTTTGCAATTCACCTAAGAGTTTTGAGCAAGAAACGATGTAACACGATGGAAAACACATCATTGCTCCTGAACTCTTCTAAGTCTTGTCACTTAAGCTCTCCATTATCTAGCTAATTCATGAAAGTTACGACAAATTGTGCTTTGCTCTTGTCAAATAACATGCCTTTCTGTGTGGGAAGTTTTGCGTAGGCAAAGGAAGAAACGTGGATGATTTTTAAGATTTTGGCTTGGAGCTTCATGAAGGGATGTCTCCAAAATTTATGCTGTTATAACCTAGCCTAGGAACTGAATCATGGATTCCAACTTCATCTAAAAAAAGAACACTTCCACAAAGATTGATCTAACTCTTGTAATGGTTTCTGCATGAATGTTCCAGAGGGAATGAACTGCATTTCTCAAGAGTTTTCATAATCCAAAGCAAAGTTGCTTCAGGAACAGAGAATTGTGTTGTCCGCAAGTGTTACACCTGGTACCAGAGCATAGCTACGATGCAAATAGTTAAAAACAGCAGTTGTGATGGCGAGAACCTTATGTTCACTTCCCCCTTGAAGATAACACTCAGAGTTACTGAAGAGTGTACTGTAGGAATTAAGATGTTTTTGTGAATGTTGCTAAAGAAAATCTGTGCAAATCTTCACAAATCTTCATGTCCACGTGGCGATGAACCAAAGATTCTAATGTCTGCTTCCACAGAACAATGTGAATAAGATGGGAACAACTCTTCCAGTGTTTCCCCATGTTGTGTTCCACAAGTTTGAACATGAAATTCACATTACAATTCAGAACAACTAGTGAATAATTGTCTCTCGAAGACAAACTTGTTGTATCAACCTATTGGACATATCTATGATTCTCCAAATGGAAATTATGTTGAGCAAGAGTAAGCATGCAGGCCAAGAGTTCCTGTATATTCTGAATTCAAGCAACGTCCAGATTCCATGAGACACGTTACACACACTGAAAACAACGTGGTTTTTCACAACCTGACTGTGCACTAAAAGGCACAGACTTAACTCTACACGAAGAACTGTAATATTATGGCCAGTTTGTGGTCACCAAAGAATGTAAATGCTATATCCACAGAGCACTTAGGGGGACTTACCTATCTATTTCCATGCATTCTTCACTTAAGGTAACAGGGTGAGGATAAGAAACTCTGCGAAGTTTAGTGAACTGGACAGTGCCTTTTTCATTCCAAGGAAAACACTGTTATGCTCAATTTTTAAACGCATTGTGAAAGGGAGCCATATAGTTTAAGATACACTAAGCAGGACAGGGAAAAACTCATATTCTCTTCTCAATGTATTAACCAATTAGTGTTGCATGACATGAACACAGTGCACCTGAACCAAATGTGCTAGGATATTCACCGCAAGAAAGAATTCTCCGAGGAGATGTTGTTTTATCAAGATTAGCACAGGGTAAATCACAACCCTGACGTCTACTTCAAGGAATATTTGGAGGGAACATGCACATCGGTATTTCCACGGTAATTACACGCGTGTTCCCTAATAGACAAGTTTAAATCAAGCCTACACTCACCATCTAACAGACAAGAAAAGACTGAACTACTGAAAGCAACTCTCTTATCTTGTCAAAGCTCATGAGCATGCACAACGCTGTCCAAAAAGAAAAAAAAAGTGTGTCAGCTGATCTTTTTACTGAAAGAGAAACACTTCAAGGATAGCTATCACTTCTAGGGTTCCTCGCTTTAAAGTTACAAGTGTTTTGAAATTCACCTAAGAGTTTTGACCTAGAAGTGATGTAACACGATGGAAAACACATCAATGCTCCTGAACTCTTGTAAGTCTTGTCACTGAAGTGCTCCAGTATCTAGCTAATTCATGAAAGTTACAACAAATTGTGCTTCGCTCTTGTCAAATAACATGCCTTTCCGTGTGGGAAGTTTTGCCTAGGCAAATGAGGAAACGCAGATGACTTTTAAGATTTTGGCTTGGAGCTTCAGGAAGGCATGTCTCCAAAATTTATGCTGTTATAACCTAGCCTGGGAACTGAATCATGGATTCCAACTTCATCTGAAAAAGAACACTTCCACAAAGATTGATCCAACTCTTGTAATGGTTTCTGCATGTATGTCCCAGCAGGAATGAACTGCATTTCACATGAGTTTTCATAATCTGAAGCTATGTTGTTTCAGGAACAGAGAATTGTTTTGTCCGCAAGTGTTACATGTGGTACCAGACCACAGCTACGATGAAAATTGGTTAAAAAACAGCAGTTGTGATGGGGAGAACCTTCTGGTTGCTTCCCCCATGAAGATAACATTCAGAGTTACTGAAGAGTGTAATGTAGGAATAAAGATGTTTTTGTGAATGTTGCTAAAGAAAAGCTGTGCAAATCTTCACGAATCTTCATGTCCACATGGTGGTGAACTAAAGATTCTAACGTCTGCTCCACAGAACAATGTGAATAAGATGGGAACAACTCTTCCAGTGTTTCCTCATGTTGTGTTCCACAAGTTTGGACATTGAATTCACATTACAAATCAGATCAACTAGTTAATAATTGTCCCTGAAAGACAAACATGTTGTACAAACCTATTGGACATATTATCAATGATTCTCCAGTGGAAAGGTATGTTGAGGAAGAATAGGCATGCAGGCCAAGAGTTCCTGTATATTCTGAATTAAGAGAACGTTCAGATTCCGTGAGACACATTACACACACTGTAAATAATGTGGTTTTTTACAACCTTATTGTGCGCTACAAGGCACGGACGTAACTCTACACGAAGAACTGTAATATCATGGCCCATTGGTGGGGACCAAAGAATGTAAATGCTATATCCACAGCGCACATAGGGGGATTTTCCTACCTACTTTGATGCATTCTTCACTTAAGGTAACAGGGTGAGCATAAGAAACTCTGCGAAGTTTAGTGAACTGGACAGTGCCTTAGTCATTCCAAGGAAAACACTGTTGTTCTCAATTTTTAAATGCATGGCGAAAGGGAGACATATGGTTGAAGGTACACTAAGCAGGACAGGGAAAAACTCGTATTCTCTTCTCAATGTATTTACCAATTAGTGTTGCATGACATGAACACAGTGCAGCTGAAGCAAACATGCTAGGATTTTCACAGCAAGAAAGAATTCTCCGAGGAGATTAGCACAGGGTATATCACAAACCTGACCTCTAAGTCAAGGAACATTTGTAGAGAACATGCACATTGGTAGTTCCAAAGTAATTACACACGTGTTCTGTAATAGACAAGTTCAAATCAAGCTTACATTCACCATCTAACAGACATGAAAAGGCCAAGCTCCTGTAAGCACCTCTCTTTTAGTCGAAGCTCATTAGCCCTGCACAACGCTGTCCAAAAAGAAAAAAAAAAGTGTGTCAGGTGATCTCTTTACTGAATCAGAAACAATTCAAGGATAGCTATCACTTCTAGGGTTACTCGCTTTAAAGTTACAAGTGTTCTGCAATTCACCTAAGAGTTTTGACCTAGAAACAATGTAACATGATGGAAAACACATCATTGCTCCTGAACTCTTGTAAGTCTTGTCACTTAAGCTCTCCGTTATCTAGCTAATTCATGAAAGTTACAACAAATTGTGCTTCGCTCTTGCCAAATAACATGCCTTTCCTTGTGGGCAGGTTTGCGCAGGCAAATGAAGAAATGTGGATGATTTTTTACATTTTGGCTTGGAGCTTCATGAAGGCATGTCTCCAAAATTTATGCTGTTATAACCTAGCCTAGGAACTTAGTCATGGATTCCAACCTCATCTAAAAAGAACACTTGCACAAGGGTTGATCTAACTCTTGTAATGTTTTCTGCATGAATGTCCCATAGGGAGTGAACTGCATTTCACATGAGTTTTCATAATCCAAAGCTATGTTGTTTCAGGAACAGAGAATTGTTTTGACTGCAAGTGTTATACCTAGTACCAGACCACAGCTACGATGAAAATTGTTTAAAAAACAGTAGTTGTGATGAGGAGAACCTTATGTTTGCTTCCCCATGAAGATAACATTCAGAGTTACCGAAGAGTGTAATGCAGGAATAAAGATGTTTTTGTGAACGTTGCTAATGAAAAGCTGTGCAAAACTTCATGTATCTTCATGTCCGCATGGCAATAACTAAAGATTCTAACGTCTGCTTCCACAGAACAATGTGAATAAGATGGGAACAACTCTTCCAGTGTTTCCTCACGTTGTTATCCACAAGTTTGGACATGAAATTCACATTACAATTCAGATCAACTAGTGAATAATTTCCCTCGAAGACAACCTTTTTGTACCTTCCTACTGGACATAATGTCAGTGGAAATGTATGTTGAGCAAGGGTAAGATTGCAGGCCAAGAGTTCCTGTATAGTCTTATTTAAGGGAACATTCATATTCCATGAGACACGTTACACACACTGTAAATAACGTGGTTTTTCACAACGTGACTGTGCGCTAGAAGGCACAGATGTAACTCTGCACGAACAACTGTGATATTATGGCCCATTGGTGGTGACCAAAGAATGTAAATGCTATATCCACAGCGCACTTAGGAGGATTTACCTACCTATTTCAATGTATTCTTCACTTAAGGTAACAGGGTGAGCATAAGAAACTCTGCAAAGTTTAGTGAACTGGACAGTGCCTTAGTCATTCCAAGGAAAACACTGTTATGCTCAATTTTGAAATGCATGGCGAAAGGGAGACATATGGTTGAAGATATACGAGGCAAGACTGTGAAAAACTCGTATTCTCTTCTCAATGTATTTACCAATTAGCATTGCATGACATGAACACAGTTCAGCTGGAGCAAATGTGCTAGGATTTTCGCCACAAGAAAGAATTCTCCGATGAGATGTTGTTTTATCCAGATCAACACAGGGTAAATCACAAAACCTGACCTCTACTTCAAGGAACAATTGGATGCAAAATGCACATGGGTATTTCCACGGTAATTACACATGTGTTCCGTAATATACAAGTTTAAATCAAGCTTACACTCACCATCTAACAGACAAGAGAAGGCTAAACTCTTGTAAGCACCTCTCTTTTCTAGTTGAAGCTCATGAACAGGCACAACGCTGTCCAAAAAGAAAAAAAAAAAACTGTGTCAGTTGATCTCTTTACTCAACCAGAAACACGTCAAGGATAACTATCACTTCTGGGGTTCCTTGCTTTAAAGTTACAAGTGTTTTGCAATTCACCTAAGAGTTTTGACCTAGAAACGATGTAACCCGATGGAAAACACATCATTGCTCCTGAACTCTTGTAAGTCTTGTCAGTTAAGCGCTCCATTACCTAGCTAATTGATGAATGTTACAACAAATTGTGCTTTGCTCTTGTCAAATAACACGCCTTTCCGTGTGAGCAGTTTCGCTTCGGCAAATGAAGAAACGCCGATGATTTTTAACATTTTTGCTTCGAGCTTCATGAAGGCATGTCCCAAAAATGTTTGCTGTTATAACCTAGCCTGGGAACTGAATCACGGATTCCAACTTCATGTAAAAATGGACACTTGCACAAAGATTCATCTAACTCTTGTAATGGTTTCTGCATGAAACATGAGTTTTCATAGTCCGAAGCTATGTTGTTTCAGGAAAAGAGAATTGGTTTGTCCGCAAGTGTTATACCTGGTACCAGACCACAGCTACGATGCAAATAGTTTTAAAAAACACCAGTTGTTATGGTGAGAACCTTATGTTTGCTTCCCCTGTGAACATAACATTCAGAGTTACCGAAGTGTGTACTGTAGGAATCAAGATGTTTTTGTGAACGTTGCTAAAGAAAAGCTGTGCAAAACATCTCGAATCTTCATGTCCACACAGCGATGAACTAAGGATTCTAATGTCTCCATCCACAGAATAATGTGAGTAAGATGGGAACAACTCTTCCAGTGTTTCCTCACATTGTATTCCACAAGTTTGGACATGAAATTCACATTACAATTCAGATCAACTAGTGAATAATTGTCCCTCGAGGACAAACTTGTTCTAGCAACTTATTGGACATAATATCAATGATTCTCCAGTGGAAATGCATGTTGAGGAAGAGTAAGCATGCAGGCCAAGAGTTCCTGTATATTCTGAATTAAGGGAATGTTCAGATTCCATGAGACACGTTACACACACTGTAAATATCGTGGTTTTCTACAAACTGACTATGTGCTACAAGGCACAGACGTAACTCTACATGAGCAACTCTAATATTACGGCCAGTTGGTGGTGACCAAAGAATGTAAATGCTATATCCTAGTGCACTTAGGGGGATTTTCCTATCTATTTCAATGCATTCTTCACTTAAGGTAACAGGCTGAACAAAAGAAACTCTGCAAAGTTTCGTGAACTGGACAGTGCCTTATTCATTCCAAGGCAAGCACTGTTGTGCTCAAGTTTTAAATGCATTGCAAAACAGAGCCATTTAATTTAACATACACTAAACAGAACTGTGAAAATCTCGTATTCTCTTCTCAATGTATTTACCAATTTGGGTTGCATGCCATGAACACATTGCAGCTGAAGCAAACGTGCTAGGATATTCACCGCAAGAAAGATTACTCCTAGGAGATATTGTTTTATCCAGATCAACACAGGGTAAATTACAAAACCTGACCTCTACTTCAAGGAACTTTTGGAGGGAACATGCACGTCGGTATTTCCATGGTAATTACAGACGTGTTCCATAATAGACAAGTTTAAATCATGCTTACACTCACCATCTAACAGACAAGAAAAGACTATACTCCTGTAAGCACCTCTGTTTTCTAGTCGATGCTCATTACCACTCACAACGCTGTCCATAAAGAAAAAAAAGTGTGTCAGGTGATCTCTTTACTGAAACAGAAACACTTCAAGGATAGCTATCACTCCTAGGGTTCCTCGCTTTAAAGTTACAAGTGTTTTGCAATTCACCTAAGAGTTTTGACCTAGAAACGATGTAACACGATGGAAAACACATCCTTGCTCCTGATCTCTTGTAAGTGTTGTCACTTAAGCGCTCCATTAACTATCTGATTCATGAAAGTTACAACAAACTGTGCTTTGCTCTTGTCAAACAACACGCATTTTAGTGTGGGCAGCTTTGCGTAGGCACATGAAGAAATGCGGATGATTTTTAACATTTTGGCTTGGAGCTTCATGAAGGGATGTCTCCAAAATTTATGCTGTTATAACCTAGCCTAGGAACTGAATCATGGATTCCAACTTCACCTAAAAAAGAACACTTGCACAAAGGTTGATCTAACTCTTGTAATGGTTTCTGCATGAATGTCCCAGAGGGAATGAACTGCATTTCACATGAGTTTTCATAATCCGAAGTGAAGTTGTTTCAGGAACAGAGAATTATTTTGTCTGAAAGTGTTACACCTGGTACCACACCACAGCTACGATGCAAATAGTTTTAAAAAACACCAGTTGTGATGGAAAGAATCTTATGTTTCCTTGCCCCATGAAGATAACATTCAGAGTTTCCATAGCGTGTAGTGTAGGAATTAAGATGGTTTTGTGAACGTTGCTAAAGAAAAGCTGTGCAAATCTTCATGTCCACACGGCAATGAACTAAAGATTCTAACGTCTGCTCTACAGAACAATGTGAATAAGATGGGAACAACTCTTCCAGTGTTTCTTCATGTTGTGTTCCACAAGTTTGGACATGAAATTCACATTACAATTCAGATCAACTAGTGAATAATTGTCCCTGGAAGACAAACATGTTCTACCAACCTCTTGGATGTAATATCAATGATTCTCCAGTGGAAATGTATGTTGAGGAAGAGTAAGCATGCAGGCCAAGAGTTCCTGTATATTCTGAATTAAGAGAACGTTCAGATTCCGTGAGACACGTTACACACACTGTAAATAACGTGTTTTTTCACAACCTTACTGTGCGCTACAAGGCATGGACGTAACTCTACACGAAGAACTGTAATATTATGGCCCATTGGTGGGGACCAAAGAATGTAAATGCTATATCCACAGCGCACATAGGGGAATTTACCTACCTATTTCGATGCGTTCTTCACTTAAGGTAACAGGGGGAGCATAAGAAACTCTGCGAAGTTTAGTGAACTGGACAGTGCCTTAGTCATTCCAAGGAAAACAGTGTTGAGCTCAATTTTTAAACACATGGCGAAAGGGCACCATATGGTTGAAGATGATACACTAAGCAGGACTGTGAAAAACTCGTATTCTCTTCTCAATGTATTTACCAATTAGTGTTGCATGACATGAACACAGTGCAGCTGAAGCAAACGAGCTAGGATTTTCACTGCATCAAAGCATTCTCTGAGGAGATGTTGTTTTATCCAGATTAGCACAGTGTAAATCACAAAACCTGATGTCTACTTCAAGGAACATTTGGAGGGAACATGCACATTGGTATTTCCAAAATAATTATACACGTGTTGTGTAATAGACAAGTTCAAATCAAGCTTACATTCACCATCTAAGAGACATGAAAAGACTAAACTCCTGTAAGCACCTCCCTTTTCTAGTCGAAGCTCATGAGCCTGCACAACGCTGTTCAAAAAGAAAAAAAAAAGTGTGTCAGGTGATCTTTTTACTGAATCAGAAACACTTCAAGGATAGCTATCACTTCTAGGTTTCCTCGCTTTAAAGTTACAAGAGTTTTGCAATTCACCTAAGAGTTTTGACCTAGAAATGATGTAACACGATGGAAAACACATCAATGCTCCTGAACTCTTGTAAGTCTTGTCACTTAAGCCATCCATTATCTAGCTAATTCATGAAAGTTACAACAAATTTGCTTCGCTCTTGTGAAATAACACTGCCTTTCCATGTGGGCAGTTTCACGTAGGCAAATAAGGAAACCCGGATGATTTTTAAGATTTTGGCTTGGAGCTTCAGAAAGGCATGTCTCCAAAATTTATGCTGTTATAACCTAGCCTAGGAACTCAATCATGGATTCCAACTTCATCTAAAAAAGAACACTTGCACCAAGATTGATCTTACTCTTGTAATGGTTACTCTTGTAATGTGCATGAATGTCCCAGAAGGAATGAACTGCATTTCACATGAGTTTTCATAGTCCGAAGCTATGTTGTTTCAGGAACAGAGAATTGTTTTGTCCGCAAGTGTTACACCTGGTACCAGACCACAGCTACGATGAAAATTGGTTAGAAAACAGCAGTTGCGATGCGGAGAACCTTATGTTTGCTTCCCCCATGAAGATAGCATTCAGAGATACTGAAGAGTGTAATGTAGGAATAAAGAAGTTTTTGTGAACATTGGTAAAGAAAAGCTGTGCAAATCTTCACAAATCTTCATGTCCGCACGGCAATGAACTAAAGATTCTAATGTCTGCTTCCACAGAACAATGTGAATAAGATGGGAACAACTCTTCCAGTGTTTCCTTACGTTGTTATCCAAAAGTTTGGACATGAAATTCACATTACAATTCAGATCAACTAAGGAATAATTGTCCCTCGAAGACAAACTTCTTGTACCAACCTATTGGACATAATATCAGTGATTCTCCAGTGGAAGTGTATGTTGAGCAAGAGTAAGCATGCAGGCCAAGAGTTCCTGTATATTCTGTTTTAAGGGAACGTTCAGATTCAGTGAGACACATTACACACACTGTAAATAACGTGGTTTTTCACCACCTGACTGTGCTCTACAAGGAATGGACGTAACTCTACACGAAGAACTGTAATATTATGGCCCGTTGGTGGTGACCAAAGAATGTAAATGCTATATCCACAGCGCACTTAGGAGGATTTACCTACCTATTTCGATGTATTCTTCACTTAAGGTAACAGGGTAAGCATAAGAAACTCTGAGAAGTTTAGTCAACTGGACAGTGCTTTGGTCATTCCAAGGAAACACTGTTGTGCTCAATTTTTAAACGCGTGGCGAAAGGGAGCCATATAGTTGAAGATATACTGAGCAGCACTGGGAAAAACTCGTATTCTCTTCTCAATGTATTTCCCAATTAGCGTTGCATGACATGAACACAGTGCAGCTGAAGCAAACGTGATAGGATTTTCACCACAAGAAGAATTCTCCGAGAAAAAAAAAAGTGTGTCAGGTGATCTCTTTACTGAATCAGAAACAATTCAAGGACAGCTATCACTCCTAGGGTTTCTTGCTTTGAAGTTACAAGTGTTTTACAATTCACTTAATTGTTTTGACCGAGAAATGATGTACGCGATGGAAAACACATCATTGCACCTGAACTCTTGTAAGTCTTGTCACTTAAGCACTCCATTATCTAGCTAATTCATGAAAGTTACGACAAATTGTGTTTCGCTCTTGTCAAATAACATGCCTTTTCGTGCAGGCAGTTTCGCATTGGCAAATGAGAAATGTGGATGATTTTTAACATTTTGGCTTGGCGCTTCATGAAGGCATGTCTCCAAAACTTACGCTGTTATAACCTAGCCTAGGAACTGAATCATGGATTCCAACCTCAGCTAAAAAAGAACACTTCCACAAAGATTGATCTAACTCTTGTAATGGTTTCTGCATGAATGTCCCAGAGGCATTTCACATGAGTTTTCATAATCCAAAGCGAATGTGTTTCAGGAACACAGAATTGTTTTCTCCGCAAGTGTTACACCTGGTACCAGACCACAGCTACGATGCAAATAGGTTAAAAAACAGCAGTTATGATGGTGAGAACCTTATGTTTGCTTCCCCCGTGAAGATAACATTCTGAGTTACTGATGGGTGTAATGTAGGAATCAAGATGTTTTTGTGAACGTTGCTAAAGAAAAGCTGTGCAAATCTTCACGAATCTTCATGTCCGCACGGCAATGAACTAAAGATTCTAACGTCTGCTTCCACAGTACAATGTGAATAAGATGGTACGAACTCTTCCAGTGTTTCCTCACGTTGTGTTCCACAAGTTTGGACATGAAATTCACATTACAATTCAGATCAACTAGTGAATAATTGTCCCTGGATGACAAACTTGTTGTACCAACCTATGGGATGTAATATCAATGATTCTCCTGTGGAAATGTATGTTGAGGAAGAGTAAGCATGCAGGCCAATAGTTCCTGTATATTCTGAATTAAGGGATCGTTCAGAGTCCGTGACACATGTTACACACACTGTAAATAATGTGGTTTTTCACAACTTGACTGTGCGCTACAAAGCACGGACTTAACTCTACATGAAGAACTCTAATATTATGGCCAGTTGGTGGTGACCAATAAATGTAAATGCTATATCCACAGCGCACATAGGGGGATTTTCCTATCTATTTCGATGCATTCTTCACTTAAGATAACAGGGTGAGCATAAGAAACTCTGCGAAGTTTAGTGAACTGGACAGTGCCTTGGTCATTCCAAGGAAAACACTGTTGTGCTCAATTTTTAAATGCATTGTGAAAGAGAACCATACAGTTTAAGATACACTAAGCAGGACTGGGAAAGACTCGTATTCTCTTCTCAATGTATTTACCAATTACCGTTTCATGACATGAACAGAGTGTAGACGAAGCAAATGTGCTAGTATTTTCACTGCAAGAAAGGAATTCTCCGAGAAGATGTTGTTTTACCCAGATCAACAGAGGGTAAATCACAAAACCTCACGTCTACTTCAAGGAACATTTGGAGTGAACATGCACATCGGTATTTCAACGGTAATTACACACGTCTTCCTCAATAGACAAGTTTAAATCAAGCTTACACTCACCATCTAACAGACAAGAAAAGGCTAAACTCCTGTAAACACCTCCCTTTTCCAGTCGAAGCTCATGAGCACACACAATGCTGTCCAAAAAGAAAAAAAAGAGTGTGTCAGGTGATCTCTTTACTGAATCAGAAACACTTCAAGGATAGCTAACACTTCTAGCGTTCCTCGTTTTATAGTTACAAGTGTTTTGCAATTCTTCTAAGAGTTTTGACCTAGAAACAATGTAACACGATGGAAAACACATCATTGCTCCTGAACTCTTGTAAGTCTTGTCACTTAAGCTCTCCATTATCTAGCTAATTCATGAAAGTTACGACAAATTGTACTTCACTCTAGCCAAATAACACGCCTTTCCTGTGGGCAGGTTTGCGTAGGCAAATGAAGAAACGTGGATGATTTTTAACATTTTGGCTTGGAGCTTCATGAAGGCAAGTCTCCAAAATTTATACTGTTATAACCTAGCCTAGGAACTTAGTCATGGATTCCAACCTCATGTAAAAAGAACACTTGCACAAAGGTTGATCTAACTCTTGTAATGTTTTCTGCATGAATGTCCAAGAAGGAATGAACTGCATTTCACATGAGTTTTCATAATCCGAAGCTATGTTGTTTCAGGAACAGAGAATTGTTTTATCTGCAAGTGTCACTCATGGTTTGGGATCAAAACTACGATGCAAATAGTTTAAAAAAACAGCACTTGTGAGGGTGAGAACCTTATGTTTGCTTCCCCCGTGAACATAACATTCAGAGTTACCGAAGAGTGTACTGTAGGAATCAAGATGTTTTTATGAACATTGCTAAAGAAAAGATGTGCAAAACTTCACGAATCTTCATGTCCACATGGTGATGAACTAAAGATTCTAATGTCTGCTTCCATGGAACAATGTGAATAAGATGGGAACTACTCTTCCAGTGTTTCCTCAAGGTGTGTTCCACAAGATTGGACATGAAATTTACATTACAATTCAGATCAACTAGTGAATAATTGTCCCTGGAAGACAAATTTGTTGTACCAACCTATTGTACCTAGTATTAGTGGAAATGCAGGTTGAGGAAGAGTAAGCACGCAGGCCAGGAGTTCCTGTATATTCTGAATTCAGGGAACATTCAGATTCCATGAGACACGTTACACACACTGTAAATAACGTGGTTTTCCACAAACTGACTATACGCTACAAGGCACAGACGTAACTCTACATGAACAACTCTAACATTATGGCCAGTTGGTAGTGACCGAAGCATGTAAATGCTTTATCCAAGCTCACTTAGGCGGTTTACCTATTTATTTCACTTAAGGTAACAGGTTGAGCATAAGAAACTCTGTGAAGTTTAGTGAACTGTACAGTGCCTTGGTCATTCCAAGGAAAACACTCTTGTGCTCAATTTTTAAATGCATTGTGAGAGCGAGCCATATAGTTTAAGATACAGTAAGCAGGACTGGGAAAAACTCGTATTCTCTTCTCAATGTATTTACCACTTAGCGTTGCATGACATGAACACAGTGCAGCTGAAGCAAATGTGCTAGGATTTTTGCCACAAGAAAGAATTCTCCGAGGAGATATTGTTTTATCCAGATCAACACAGGGTAAATCACAAAAAATGACCTCTACTTCAAGGAACAATTGGACGCTACATGTACATGGGTATTTCCACGGTAATTACACCCGTGTTTCATAATAGACAAGTTCAAATCAAGCTTACACTCACCATCTAACAGACAAGAGAAGGCTAAACTCTTGTAAGCATGTGTCTTTTCTAGTTGAAGCTCATGAGCATGCACAACGCTGTCCAAAAAGAAAAAAAAGATGTGTAAGTTGATCTCTTTACTGAATCAGAAACACATCAAGGATAGCTATCTCTTCTGGGGTTCGTCGCTTGAAAGTTACAAGTGTTTTGCAATTCACCTGAGAGTTTTGACCTAGAAATGATGTAACACGACAGAAAACACATCATTGTTCCTGAACTCTTGTAAGTCTTGTCACTTAAGCGCTCCATTACATTGGTTAATTCATAAAAGTTACAACAAATTGTGCTTTGCTCTTGTCAAATAACACGCCTTTCAATGTGGGCAGTTTCGTGTAGGCACACGAAGAAACGTGGATGATTTTTAACATTTCTGCTTCTGGCTTCATGAAGGCATGTCCCCAAAATGTATGTTCTTGTAACCTTGCCTAGGAACTGAATCATGGATTCCCACTTCATCTAAAAAAGAGCTCTTGCACAAAGATTGATCTAACTCTTGTAATGGTTTCTGCATGAATGTCCCAGAGGGAATGAACTGCATTTCACATGAGTTTTCATAATCTGAAGCAAAGTTGCTTCAGGAACAGAGAACTGTTTTGTCCGCAAGTATTACACCTGGAACCAGACCACTGCTACGACACAAATAGTTTAAAAAAACAGCAGTTGTGATGGTGAGAACCTTATGTTTGCTTCCCCCTGAAGATAACATTCAGTTACTGAAGAGTGTACTGTAGGTATCAATGAATTCACAGTTAGTTTACAATGAGAAATGTTCTTCATAGACAATCTGTTTAGAGTGCATCAAGTATGTGTTATTATTTGGCTATGTTCTTTTGGTGGGTACTGTTTTCGCTGTAATAACATAATTTTTGCAGAGAAACTAAGATGTGCTAAAATCCATTTGTTAAATGAACACGAACTAAGTTTATTAACTGTGCTTTACGCTTTCTCTTTCCTGGAGCAGTGCTGAGTTTCTAAGTTCATTTCGGTTCTTGTTTGCTATGTTAGCAAACTTAAATGTTACTGGAAAGCTCTCTTTTGACACTCAAAATCTACACTAAGAAGAACATGGAATTCACTTTGTGCTTACAAGGGATAGTTGTTAGTAGACAATCATTGTAGAACTTTGAATTCACAGGTATCTTACAATCGGAAATGTTCTTTGTAGACAGTCTGTTTAGAGTGCAAGAACTATGCATTAGTTTTTGAACAAGTTCTTTTGACGGAGACTCTTTTTGCTGTAATAACATAATTATTACAGAGAAACTAAGATGTGCTGAAATCCATTTGTTAAATGAACATGAACTAAGTTTATTAACTGTGTTTTATGCTTTCTCTTGCCTGGAGCAGTGCTGAGCTTGTAGGTTCCTTTCAGTTCTTGTTTGTTATGTTAGGAAACTTATAGGAAAGCTCTCTTTTGACACTCAAAATCTACACAAAGAAGAACTTGGAATTCACTTTGTGTTTACAAAGGGAATGTTGTTAGTAGACAATCATTGATACCAATTCTAATTCACGGTTAGTTGACAATGGTAAATGTTATTCGTAGAGAGTCTGTTTAGAGTGCAAGAACTAAGCGTTAGTTTTTGAACAAGTTCTTTTGTCGGATACTCTTTTCGCTCTAATAATATAATTATTACGGAGAAACTAAGATGTGCTGAAATCCGTTTGTTAAATGAACATGAACTAAGTTTATTAACTGTGTTTTATGCTTTCCCTTGCCTGGAGCAGTGCTGAGTTTGAAGGTTCGTTTCACTTCTTGTTTGCCATGTTAGGAAACTTACAGGAAAGCTCTCTTTTGACACTCAAAATCTACACTAAGAAGAAGAACTTGGAATTCACTTTGTGTTTACAAAGGAAATGTCTTTAGTAGACAATCATTGATAGCACTTTGAATTCACAGTTTACAATGGGAAATGTTCTTCGTAGACAGTCTGTTTAGGCTGCAACAACTATGCATTCATTTTTGAACAAGTTCTTTTGAGAGCAATCTTTTCACTGTAATGATGTAATTATTACAGAGAATCTAAGATGTGCTGAAATGCTTTTGTTAAATGAACATGAACTAAGTTTATTAAGTGTGTTCTAATGCTTTCTCTTTCTTGAAACAGTGCTGAGTTTGTAAGTTCTCTTCAGTTCTAGTTTGCTCTGTTAGGGAACTAAAATGTTACAATAATGCTATCTTTAGATACTCAAAAATTACACTAAGAAGAAGAACTTGGAATTCACTTTGGGGTTACAAAAGAAGTGTTCTTATTAAACAATAACCTGAAAGAACTTTGAATTCACAGTTAGTTCACAACGAGCAATGTTCTTCATGTACAATCTGTTTAGAGTGCATTAAGTATGCGTTATTTTTTGTCTATGTTCTTTTGACTGAAACTCTTTTCACTCCAATAATATAATTATTAAAGAGAAACTAAGATGTGCTAAAATCCGTTTGTTAAATGAACACGAACTAAATTTATTGACTGTGTTTTCTGCTTTCTATTGCCTGGAGCAGTGCTGAGTTTGTAAGTTCTCTTCAGTTCTAGTTTGCTGTGTTAGGGAACTTAAAGGTTACAAGAAAGCGCTCTTTTGATACTCAAAAACCTACACTAAGAAGAACTTGGAATTCACTTTGTGTTTACTAGGGAAATGTTGTTAGTAGACAATCATTGTTACCACTTTGAATTCACGGTTAGTTTACAATGGGAAATGATCTTCGTAGACCGTCTGTTTAGAGTGCAAGAACTAAGCGTTAGTTTTTGAACATGTTCTTTTGTCGGATACTATTTTGGCTGTAATAACGTAATTTTAACAGAGAAACTAAGATGTGCTGAAATCCCTTTGTTAAATGAACATGATCTATGTTTATTAGCTGTGTTTAATGCTTTTCTAGCGTGGAGCCATGCTGTGTTTCTAAGTTCTCTAACATAGCGAACTAGAACTGAAGAGAATCGTTGAGAGCACTTTGAATTCACAGTTAGTTTACAACGGGAAATGTTGTTTGTAGTTAATATCCTTAGAGAGCAAAAAGTGTGCGTTAGTTTTTGAACAAGTTCTTTTCATGGATACTTAGTTTGCTGTAATAACGTAATTATTACAGAGAAACTAAGATGTGCTGAAATCTGTTTGTTAAATGAACATGAACTATGTTTATTAACTGTGTTTTATGCTTTGTCTTTCCTGGAGCAGTGCTGAGTGTGTATGTTAGTTTCAGTTCTTGTTTGCTATGTTAGGAAACTGAAATGTATCAGCAACACTCCCTTTTTGCCACGGACTGACTCTCGGGGAGATCAGGACCGAGGGAGAACAAGGGCAAAGGTTCAAGGAGGACTCAGGATTCGGCGAGGAAATGACAGACAGACACACTCTAAGTTGAATATGCTGCTGCAATTTACTGAAGGTTTCATGAAGGTTTTATACAGATTGAACAAGGAAACTTAGCATATTAACAAGTGATCTCAGACTCTATTATTTTAAAACAATCTTAACTACTTTCCATTCTAACTATACATTCAGAGCTATCAAGGAGGAAATACCCATTTCTCAAGCACGTCTCGCACCATTGACCACAATAAGTGTTCTCAGACATTCAGAGCTATCAAGGGTTATGAGGTAGGAAATATACTGCTAGTTCTAAGAATTACGTCTCACACCATGGTTCGCGGCGCACGCCACTGCTCACAGTGTTCCTAGGAACTTGACACAGCTGTATGCAATTCCATTTCTTAACTTTTTAGTTACTGAGTAAGAGATATTTCTTCACTAAGTAGTTTGTTTTTCTTCTTAGTTAGGGGCTTAATGATTCTTCCCCACTGAGTAATTTGTTTATTAATTCCTCAAGAGGGCTGGAAATATTTCCAGCCATGATTCCACCAGTACTGTAAAGCAGGCCTGATTTCTTTTAAATACTGTTGTTTCTCCTCTCTGTTGTTTTACACCCACTATATCTGTTCCCTCTTAGCCTCTCTATTTTAACCTTCAAAGGACTAGTCTCATTTTCATAAATGAATAACTGCTTCCATTCTACTGCATCCAGGAATTGCCCTAAAGATAGATTTTTATCTCTACTTATATTGTGTACTTCTTCAACGGCCTGAATCAACGGTGGAGCTGCCCCAATAGTCAGATTGTTCTCAGTGTTCCCATCAGTCACAGAAATAGGCTTATGATTAGTTTGTGGGGTTTCTTGTGAAAGGGCTATAAGGAAGAAAAACAAGAATATAAGACAAACACATGTCCAAAGACGCAAGCAACTGGGCCTTCGAGGCTTATCTATGACAGGCGGAACCATCACAGTTGCCGACTGCCAAGGGGTCACCGGGGGCATCCCTCCGTGGAGTACTGGCCCTCTGTCCTCGGCACCCATCCTATGAAACATCATTTCTTCTGTTACACAGGCGAGTTTGCCGTGGCTATGGCAGTTCCCCCTTTTTTGTTTTTAAAATGCAGCTCAAAGGCTTCTTGCTTCACAGTGTTGATAGCACTGAAAAGACATTTAAAAATGATAGGAAAGAGAAACACAGCCAATAGCAAAAGAAGAATAATTACCCCAATAAAGATAAAGTATTGAATCCAATTTAAAGGGTTCAAGTGTCTTATTTGTGTCTCAAGATCCTTAGCTAAAGATTCCAGTCCTCCCATCTGCAAATGAGACTGACTCATAGCTGTTATATCTTTTTGTAAAGATTCTAAATCATGGGTAATATCATTATGTTTCCATACTCCCTGAAGATGAGCCTTAACTTTTTCCCAGGATTCCGAGGCATTATATGGTAGAGGAGTAACACAGATAGATTGAAAATTAACATGGCATCTGGTGGACAGCGTGGTCTTCAAGTTAGCCAAATCTTGCCCTAAAGCTAAAACTACTTCTTCAAGAATATTAATTTTTGCTTCTAATTTAGTATCAATAGCAGCTTGTTCCAATAAAGCAGAAGTAATATTTTTATTTAAAGGATTCACATAATGAGCTGTGTGAATTTCCTGTACTAGAGCAGTGGTTGCAACAGCGAAAGTTGTTAATATTGAAATGAGTGCTGCGATACCTAAGATAAGGGCAGCAACAAATCTCTTTGGTCGCAACAATTCATTTACTGATTTTAAAACTTGCAAAGCAGAATTATCATACCAAGGATCTGTCCCTAAATCTACTGGCAGCATAACATATGGTGGCCGCTGTACTATTAATATAGTACCTAAATCTTTTGATTCTCCTGAAGAAATACAATTAGTCAGTTTACAAGAATGACAATGCACATGATAAGATTTCCCTACTTTGGTAATATTAACAAGACTTGATTGAGCTAATAGTAAAGCATTAGGATACGCAGCGCAGGCTTTAATAGCTATAGGTTTAGGTTTAGTCATATTAGGCTTTCTTTCCAATATCATATCAGAAGCAGTTACTAACCTAAACAGGTCTGAATGAATTCGAGAAACATTGCCTTGCATTGTAACCCAGATTGGACTAACAAAGCCACTTGAATACCAACGTCTTATTTTTTTCCCAAACATGTCTTGTAGTTGGAAATTATTAAACTTTGCTTTGTTAGCCTTAATGTATTTCTCATATTTTTTTTTCTCCTGAGGAAGCAGAAAAATCCCAAATTTTCATATCTGATCCTTTAGGGTTGAAATAAGTAGCTGCATTCGGAAAGCCACATGACAACCAGGCAGGATATTTTGTTAAAGAAGAATCCCAAAATTGATCCTTATCTCTATATTTCAATAAACAAGAAGTAATTGGCATTTTGTATACATGAAGATAAGATTCATTAAAAGTAGTGAAACCTAATGTTTGTATTTGTAACTCCCACATCCATCGTTTACCGGCGTTCTTTCTGTCAGGGGCGTCTGTCAGAAAAGTTCTATAGCTGGTGCGGAGACAGCCCTGAGGTACCTTCCCCTGAAGAACCAGGCAGATCGGTAAAGAATCAGCCCGTCCTTCGTAATTTATAAACGAGGAGGTACTTAGTCTGGCCTCTGAATCTTGGGCTCCGCCTACATGCAGTGAGTCATTAGTCAGAATTTTAATATAATTATCATCTAGCCATCCCACGGGTTGCAATAGAGGAGGGTTAGGAACATATGCCCAGTAAGGAGTTCCCCGCACTTTAGGAGTTACAGCCAGTAATGACAGAAAAGCCATAAAATACATGGAAGCAGTCAGGGGCTTCCCCTGAGCGCGCAATAAATCTTTAGCTGTTCGCGTGAAGAGTCTCAGCTTCGTCCATGTCAGATCGATTTTCTTTGGCGCTTTCAGTTTCAGTTTTTCCATCTGCCTCAGCAGCTGCTCGCTTCGCCGCCTCATCCTTCTTCGGCGTCTGCGTGCAGTCTGGGCGGATGAGTCTGTCTGGGATCCACACGGGAGTGTCTGCATCCTGTGGAAAGACACAAGCATATCCTCGTCCCGAGGTTATTAATACATCCGGTCCTTTCCAGGACCCGGTTAAGAGATCTTTCCAGAACACTTTTGGCAACGAGGCAGAAGATTGATGAGACCAATGCGAGAGCGCTGGAGTTTTCTTTTGCTCATTTGTGTTTAAATGATTTATTACAAAAAGACTATGAGATAAAATATGATGAGGAGAAAAATATTTATTAGCATTTTGCAGCCTTTTAATCTGTAACTTTAAGATTTGATGAGCTCTTTCAATAATAGCTTGGCCTTGTGGATTGTAAGGAATACCTGTTGTATGCATAATTTTCCATTGAGCGCAAAAATGCTTAAAACTTTTAGAAGTGTATGTAGGACCATTATCTGTTTTTATCTGTGAGGGACAACCCATAACTTGAAAACAATAAATAAGGTGTTGTATTACATCTTTTAGTGCCTCTTCAGATCTAGCAGTAGCACATATAAAATGAGAAAAGGTATCAATTGTAACATGGACATAGCTTAATTTCCCAAATGAAGGCACATGTGTCATGTCCATCTGCCAAAGTGTGTTAGGTTTTAAACCTCGGGGGTTAACTCCCATTTTTTGCACATGATGAGTTGGTGGACAAGCCCCACACTGCTTCACTATTTGTCTTGCTTGTTCTCTAGTGATATTAAACATTCTTTTTAATGCTAGGGCATTTTGATGATGAATTTGATGACTCTCCTGAGCTTCTGCAACAGTCCCTACAACAGTTCTTGTTAGCATATCAGCCATGGCATTTCCCTGGGCCAAAGGGCCAGGCAAATTGGAATGCCCTCGTATATGCCCAATATAGAATTTTTCTTTCCTGTTATGAATTAATTTCTGTAATTCTTGTAATAAAGGTAAAATTGTAGAAGTCCCAACTAAAAGGGCAGTCTCTAAGGCTGGAAACAAATTCACCACATACTTAGAATCTGAATATAAGTTAAAAGGTTGAGGGAAATTTGCAAAAGCTAAGATGACTGCTTTAATTTCAGCTCGCTGAGCTGAGGTCTGGTTTACGTCCTCTGTAAGTGGCTGTATACCTGGTGTATAAACCATAGCCCTTCCTGAGGAAGAACCATCTGTAAAAATAACTAATGTCTGTTTAAGCGGTTCCTGTGAACAAAGTCTGGGGAAAACTAATTCCACTGTTTTAGTGAATTCAATAATAGGATGTTTTGGATAATGATATAAAATCTGGCCCACATATCCTTGCAAAGCAATAATCCAATCTTCATTATTCTGTATCAACCATTCGACTTGCTGTTTATTATATGGTGTCACAAGTATGTGAGGCTCTTTGCCAAACAATTCTTTTGATCTTTGTCTGCCTTTCATAATTAACAAAGAGCACATATAAGGATAGTCTGCTAAAATCTTTACCTGTATATGAGGAAGATGTAACCATTCTAACACTCCTTGTTGCCATAGGCAAGCTGTAGGAGTATGTCCCGTAGCAAACATTAGCAATGACCATTCATTTTGATAATTTATTTGTTTAACTCTTGCTTCTGTTAAAGCCTGTTCAACTAAGGCTAAAGCCTTCAAGGCTTCAGAGGTCAGTATTCTGGGAGACCTCGGATGTGAGTCTCCATGCAAGATAGAGAAAAGAGGACTCAAAGCCCCAGTGGGTATTTTCAAGTGTGGACGAATCCAGTTGATGTCTCCTAATAATTTTTGGAAATCATTTAAAGTTTTTAACTTATCTTTTCTGATAGTGACTTTCTGTGTTTGAATATAATCATTATGAATCCATTGTCCTAAATAACTTAAAGGCTTATTTTTCTGAATTTTTTCAGGAGCAATAATCAAACCATATGCTGTTAATTGTTCTATAGTATCTTTAAGAATGTTTTCTAACTTTTCTTTATCAAGATGTGCCAATAGAATATCATCCATATAGTGAATTATATATGCGTCTGCATATGTTTTTCTTATCTTGAATAATGCTTGGTCCACAAATTTTTGACATAACGTTGGACTGTTTTTCATACCCTGTGGCAATGTTCTCCATTGATATCTCTTATAAGGTCGTTGAAAATTTGAAGCTGGTACACTAAAAGCAAAACATGGACTGTCCTCAGGATTTAATTTTATTGTAAAGAAACAGTCCTGTAAGTCTATTATGATAATTTGCCAACCTTCTGGAATTGCTACAGGAGAGGGAAGCCCAGGTTGAAGGGCCCCCATATCTTCCATTACTGTATTGACAGCTCTTAAATTTTGTAATAATCTCCATTTACCTGATTTTTTCTTTATCACAAATACTGGAGTATTCCACGGACTATTAGATTCCTCTAAATGTCCTTTTTCTAATTGTTCTTGTACAAGTTGTTCTAGAGCCTGTAATTTTTCCTGTGTTAGGGGCCACTGACTTACCCATACAGGCTCTGTTGTTAACCATTTTATTTTATCTGCATATAAATTCTCTGCAGTGGCCCCTATATAAAATGCTGTTCATTAAGTTGATCAGCTGTTACCAGTCTTAAATTCATACTTTCTAGCATGTCTCTTCCCCAAAGTGAAAAGGGCAGGGAAGGTAAAACATAAGGCTGTATATAACCTGATTTTCCTTCATCTTCCCATGTCAATAGAGTTGTACTCTGCATAACACCAGAGGCAGAGCCTAGTCCTAACAAAGATGACCCTGTCTTATGTACAGGCCAATTCGAGGGCCACTCAGAGGCTGAAATACATGTCCTATCTGCCCCTGTATCTAAAAGTCCTTTAAATTTTCTTCCATTTATTTTAATAACCTTAAAAGGCCTTTCATTTAATTCCTGCACCCAGGCTACTATATCTGTAGAACCAAACTGACCCATATCCCTTTTCTTCTTCAGGATAGGATTAGGTAAGTTAACGTAGGGTAGTAGCAATAACTGTGCTATTCTTTGTCCTTTATGTATTTGTATTGTTTCTGATAATGGTCTAACCATGATATTTATATCGTTCTGTGAATCAGCGTCTATAACACCTGGCAGAACTTCAAAGTTCTTTTGATAATTAGAACTCCTTCCAATAATCAGTCCAACTGTTTGAGGCAATAATTGTCCTGAAACAGCTGTAGGGACTAAAGTTATTCCATCCCATTTAGAGAGAATCATATCTTTACTGCTGGCAAGGTCAAGCCCTGCACTCCCTGGTGTGGCTCGAGGAAGTTGATGAATAGTAAACTCTGGAGCAAGAGGATTTAATTTTAATTCCTTCTGCTCTTGAGAAGGAGCCCCCTTTTGTTCTGGGCTAGGAGCTCGCCCCTTCTCTAGTTTTTTGGTTGCTTTTCCTCCTCTTCTCCCCCTGTAAGGGGGGTTCCATCTTTGTGGAACTTAGATTTGCATTCATTTTTCCAATGTCTCCCCTTTTTACATCGGGGACACAATCCTGGAGGTGGCCCTCTCTTATTGGGCCCTGTAGATTGTTGTTTACAATCCTTTTGTGTATGACCTGGCTTATTGTATTTGAAACATACTGGATTTTGTGTAGAGGCTTGTTTCCCTCCTCCATATGTTTTCTTTACAAAGGCGCTGAATCTTTGACCTTTCATGGCTGCAGCGTAAGCCATTCCCTGGATTACTGCTGGTGAGGCGTCCATGCATGCTTTGATATAATCTTGTGTGGTTCCTGTTTTCCTAATTGGTCTAATTAGGTCTTGGTACAACGCATTGGCATTTTCCCAAGCCAATTGTTTTAAAAGCATAGATGTCCCCTCTGAAGGGGGAAGCATACGATGGATAGCTTCCTCTAATCGGGCAATGAAATCCTGATAACTTTTTTCATTGCCCTGTAACATGAACTCTTCCAGAACCTTAGTTGACACATTGAACCCGTTTTTAGCCAACATGCGTTGTACCATGACCCCTAACATTTTCTCATTTTTACTCAATGAATGCCCCATGGTTCCTCTTATGATTACTCACTCTTAACCAGTGATCCTTTACTGGCGGGACTGCAGTTCCCTGGTGAGAGCCGATCCTAAATCCTGAGAAAGAAGAAAGGAAAGAAGAAAGATTACCTGTCCTTCAGGTCCCTGTTCGGGCGCCACCTGCCACGGACTGACTCTCGGGGAGATCAGGACCAAGGGAGAACAAGGGCAAAGGTTCAAGGAGGACTCAGGATTCGGCGAGGAAATGACAGACAGACACACTCTAAGTTGAATATGCTGCTGCAATTTACTGAAGGTTTCATGAAGGTTTTATACAGATTGAACAAGGAAACTTAGCATATTAACAAGTGATCTCAGACTCTATTATTTTAAAACAATCTTAACTACTTTCCATTCTAACTATACATTCAGAGCTATCAAGGAGGAAATACCCATTTCTCAAGCACGTCTCGCACCATTGACCACAATAAGTGTTCTCAGACATTCAGAGCTATCAAGGGTTATGAGGTAGGAAATATACTGCTAGTTCTAAGAATTACGTCTCACACCATGGTTCGCGGCGCACGCCACTGCTCACAGTGTTCCTAGGAACTTGACACAGCTGTATGCAATTCCATTTCTTAACTTTTTAGTTACTGAGTAAGAGATATTTCTTCACTAAGTAGTTTGTTTTTCTTCTTAGTTAGGGGCTTAATGATTCTTCCCCACTGAGTAATTTGTTTATTAATTCCTCAAGAGGGCTGGAAATATTTCCAGCCATGATTCCACCAGTACTGTAAAGCAGGCCTGATTTCTTTTAAATACTGTTGTTTCTCCTCTCT
The DNA here is from genome assembly GCA_036346955.1 of Dipus sagitta. Classification (NCBI taxonomy): domain Eukaryota; kingdom Metazoa; phylum Chordata; class Mammalia; order Rodentia; family Dipodidae; genus Dipus; species Dipus sagitta. The sequence continues at coordinate 43,149,003 of CM070780.1, forward strand.
GTTGTTTTACACCCACTATATCTGTTCCCTCTTAGCCTCTCTATTTTAACCTTCAAAGGACTAGTCTCATTTTCATAAATGAATAACTGCTTCCATTCTACTGCATCCAGGAATTGCCCTAAAGATAGATTTTTATCTCTACTTATATTGTGTACTTCTTCAACGGCCCGAATCAACGGTGGAGCTGCCCCAATAGTCAGATTGTTCTCAGTGTTCCCATCAGTCACAGAAATAGGCTTATGATTAGTTTGTGGGGTTTCTTGTGAAAGGGCTATAAGGAAGAAAAACAAGAATATAAGACAAACACATGTCCAAAGACGCAAGCAACTGGGCCTTCGAGGCTTATCTATGACAGGCGGAACCATCACAGTTGCCGACTGCCAAGGGGTCACCGGGGGCATCCCTCCGTGGAGTACTGGCCCTCTGTCCTCGGCACCCATCCTATGAAACATCATTTCTTCTGTTACACAGGCGAGTTTGCCGTGGCTATGGCACCTTTTGACACTCAAAATGTACACTAAGAATAAGATACTCTTTTCACTAAAATTACGTAATTGTTACAGAAAAACTAAGATATGTGTTAGGTTTTGAACAAGTTCTTTTGATGGATACTCTTTTCACTGTAATAACGTAATTATTACAGAGAAACTAATATGTGCTGAAATCCTTTTGTTAAGGGAACATGAACTAAGTTTATTAACTGTGCTTTATGCTTTCTCTTGCCTGGAGTAGTGCTGAGTTAGTAAGTTAGTTTCAGTTCCTGTTTGCTATGTTGGGAAACTTAAATGTTACAGGAAAGTTCCCTTTTGACACTCAAAATCTACACTAAGAAGAAGCACGTGGAATACACTTCGTGTTTTCAAGGGAAAGTTGTTAGTAGACAATCATTGATAGAACTTTGAATTCACAGTTATCTTACAATCTGAAAAGTTCTTCGAAGACACTGTGTTTAGAGTGCAAGAACTAAGCGTTAGTTTTTGAACATGTTCTTTTGTCGGATACTATTTTGGCTGTAATAACGTAATTTTAACAGAGAAACTAAGATGTGCTGAAATCCCTTTGTTAAATGAACATGATCTATGTTTATTAGCTGTGTTTAATGCTTTTCTAGCGTGGAGCCATGCTGTGTTTCTAAGTTCTCTAACATAGCGAACTAGAACTGAAGAGAATCGTTGAGAGCACTTTGAATTCACAGTTAGTTTACAACGGGAAATGTTGTTTGTAGTTAATATCCTTAGAGAGCAAAAAGTGTGCGTTAGTTTTTGAACAAGTTCTTTTCATGGATACTTAGTTTGCTGTAATAACGTAATTATTACAGAGAAACTAAGATGTGCTGAAATCTGTTTGTTAAATGAACATGAACTATGTTTATTAACTGTGTTTTATGCTTTGTCTTTCCTGGAGCAGTGCTGAGTGTGTATGTTAGTTTCAGTTCTTGTTTGCTATGTTAGGAAACTGAAATGTATCAGCAACACTCCCTTTTGACACTCAAAATGTACACTAAGAATAAGATACTCTTTTCACTAAAATTACGTAATTGTTACAGAAAAACTAAGATATGTGTTAGGTTTTGAACAAGTTCTTTTGATGGATACTCTTTTCACTGTAATAACGTAATTATTACAGAAAAACTAATATGTGCTGAAATCCTTTTGTTAAGGGAACATGAACTAAGTTTATTAACTGTGCTTTATGCTTTCTCTTGCCTGGAGTAGTGCTGAGTTAGTAAGTTAGTTTCAGTTCCTGTTTGCTATGTTGGGAAACTTAAATGTTACAGGAAAGTTCCCTTTTGACACTCAAAATCTACACTAAGAAGAAGCACGTGGAATACACTTCGTGTTTTCAAGGGAAAGTTGTTAGTAGACAATCATTGATAGAACTTTGAATTCACAGTTATCTTACAATCTGAAAAGTTCTTCGAAGACACTGTGTTTAGAGTGCAAGAACTATGCGTTAGTTTTTGAAGAAGTTCTTTTGACGGGTATCTTTTCACTTCAATAACTTAATTATTACAGAGGAACTCAGATGTGCTGAAATGAGTTTGTAAAATGAGCATGAACTACATTTATTAACTGTGTTCTAATGCTTTCTCTTTCCTGGAGCAGTGTTGAGTTTGTAAGTTCTCTTCAGTTCTAGTTTGCTGTGCTAGGGAACTTAAATGTTACAAGAAAGTGCTCTTTTGACACTCAAAAATTACACTAAGAAGAAGAACTTGTAATTCACCTTGGGTTTACAAAAGAAGTGTTCTTAGTAGACAATCAGCAGACAAAACATTGAATTCACAGTTTGTTCACAATGAGCAATGTTCTTCATGGACAATCTGTTTAGAGTGTAGCAACTTTGCATTGCTTTTTGTCTATGTTCTTTTGACTGAAACTCTTTTCGCTGTAATAACATACTTATTAGAGCGAAACTAAGATGTGCTAAAATCCTTTGGTTAAATGAATACGAACTAAGTTTATTAACTGTGTTTTATGTTTTCTCTTCCTGGAGCAGTGCTGAGATTGTAAGCTCATTTAAGTTCTTGTTTGCTATGTTAGAAAACTTAAATGTTTTAGGAAAGCTCTCTTTTGACACTCAATATCTACACTAAGAAGAACTTGGAGATCACTTTTTATTTAATAGGGAAAGTTGTTCCTACCAAATCAGAGAGCCAGAGCCTCAGAGGCCCTCAACACCTCATCACTGAAGCAGACCAAAAATGAACCCAACATGGCTCAGGGAAATTTTGCGGAAGAGGGGGCGAAAAGAATGTCAGAGTCACATGTTGGGTCATGATATGCAGAGACATTTAGCTTACCCATAACTGTGGGCTAACTCCACAATGCATGACCTGTATACCTCAACAAGGAGGGGCCAAGGGGAGGGGGGTAGGTCACGGATGAGCCTAATAATGGTACCAAACTGACTGTATTTGCTGAATACAGAACTGACTAATAAAGAAAAAAAAAAGGGAAAGTTGTTAGCAGACAATAATTGATAGCACTTGGAATTCACAGTTATCTTACAATTGGAAATGTTCTTCGTAGACAGTCTGTTTGGGCTTCAACAACTATGCATTAGTTTATGAACAAGTTCTTTTGATGGATATCTTTTCACTGTAATAACGTAATTATTACAGTGAAACTAATATGTGCTGAAATCCCTTTGTTAAACGAAGATGATCTAAGTTTATTAACTGTATTCTAATGCTTTCTCTTTCCTGGAGCAGTGCTGTGCTTGAAAGGTCTCCTCAGTTCTAGTTTGCTGTGTTAGGGAACTTAAATATTATGGGAGAGCTCTCTTTTGATACTCAAAAATTACACTAAGATGAAGAACGTGGAATTGACTTTGGGTTTACAAAATAAATGTTCTTAGTAGAAAATCAGCTGAAAGAACTTTGAATACACAGTTAGTTCACAATGAGCAATGTTCTTCATAAACAATCTGTTTAGAGTGCAGCAAGTATGCGTTATTTTCTATGTTCCTTTGACTGAAACTGTTTTTGCTGTATTAATGTAATTTTTACAGAAGAACTAAGATGTGGTAAAAACCGTTTGTTAAATGAACACGAACTAAGTGTATTGACTGTGTTTTATGCTTTCTCTTGCCTGGACCAGTGCTGAGTTTGTGAGTTAGTTTCAGTTCTTGTTTGCTATGTTAGGAACCTTACAGAAAAGCTCTCTTTTGACACTCAATATCTACACTAAGAAGAAGAACTTGGAATTCACTTTGTGCTTACAAGGGATAGTTGTTAGTAGACAATCATTGTAGAACTTTGAATTCACAGTTATCTTACAATCAGAAATGTTCTTTGTAGACAGTATTCTTAGAGTGCAAGAACTATGCCTTAGTTTTTGAACAAGTTCTTTTGACGGATACTCTTTTCACTGTAATAACGTAAGTATTACAGAGAAACTAAGATGTGCTGAAATCCTTTTGTTAAATGAACATGATCTATGTTTATTAACTGTGTGTAATGCTTTCTCTTGCATGGAGCAGTGCTGAGTTTGTAAGTTCTCTAACACAGCAAATTAGAACTGAAGAGAATCATTGATAGCACTTTGAATTCACAGTTAGTTTACAATGGGAAATGTTGTTAGTAGTAAATCTCCTTAGAGAGCAACAAGTATGCGTTAGTTTTTGAAGAAGTTTTTTTCATGGATACTGTTTTCACTGTAATAACGTAATTATTACAGAGAAACTAAGATGTGCTGAAATCCGTTTGTTAAATGAACATGAACTAAGTTTACTAACTGTGTTTTGTGCATTCTCTTCCCTGGAACAGTGCTGAGTTTCTAAGTTCTCTACAGTTCTAGTTTGCTCTGTTAAGGAACTTAAATGTTACAAGAAAGCTTTCTTTTGATACTCAAAAATTACACTTAGAAGAAGAACTTGGAATTTAATTTGGGTTTACAAGAGAAATGTTCTTAGTCGACAATCAGCTAAAAGAACTCTGAATTCACAGTTAGTTTACAATGAGAAATGTTGCTCATAGAAAATCTGTTTAGAGTGCACCAAGTATGTGTTATTTTTTTGTCTACGTTCTTTAGACGGATACACTTTTTACTGTAACAATGTGATTTTTACAGAGAAAATAAGATGTGCTGAAATCCGCTTGCTAAATGAACATGAACTATGTTTATTAACTGTTTAATGCTTTCTCTTGCCTGGAGCAGTGCTGAGTTTTTAAGTTCTCTAACATAGCAAACTAGAACTGAAGAGAATCATTGATACCACTTTGAATTAACAGTTAGCTTACAATGGGACATGTTATTTGTAGTTAATCTCCTTAGAGAGCAACAAGCATGCTTTAGGTTTTGAACACGTTCTTTTCACAGATAATCTTTCGCTGTAATAACCTCATTATTACAGAGAAACTAAGATGTGTGGAAATCCATTTCTTAAATGAACATGAACTAAGTGTATTAACTGTGTTTTATGCTTTCTCTTGCCTGGAGCAGTGCTGAGTTTGTAAGTTAGTTTCAGTTCTTGTTTGCTATGTTAGGAAACTTACAGAAAAGCACACTTTTAACACTCAAAATCTACACTAGGAAGAACTTGTAATTCACTTTGTGTTTACAAAGGAAATGTTGTTAGTAGACAATCATTGATACCACTTTGAATTCACAGTTAGTTTACAATGGGAAATGTTCTTTGTAGACAGTTTGTTTAGAGTGCATAAACTAAGTGTTAGTTTTTGAACAAGTTCTTTTGTCGGATACTCTTTTTGCTGTAATAAAGTAATTATTACACAGAAACTAAGATATGCTGAAATCCGTTTGTTAAATGAACACGAACTAAGTTTATTAACTGTGTTTATGCTTTCTCTTGCCTGTAGCCGTGCTGAGTTTGTAAGTTAGTCTCAGTTGTTGTGTGCTATGTTAGGAAACTTACAGGAAAGCTCTCTTTTGAAACTCAAAATCTACACTAGGAAGAAGAACTTGGAATGTACTTTGTGTTTACAAAGGAAATGTTGTTCGTGGACAATCATTGATAGCACTTTGAATTCACAGTTTACAATAGGAAATGTTCTTCGTAGTCTTTTTAGGCTGCAACAGCTATGCTTTAGTTTATGATCAAGTTCTTTTGATGGATATCTTTCCACTGTAATAACGTAATTATTACAGAGAAACTGAGATGTGCTGAAAACCATTTGTTAAACGAAGATGAACTTAGTTTATTAACTGTGTTCTAGTGCTTTCTCTCTCCTGCAGCAGTGCTGTGTTTGTAAGTTCTGCTCAGTTCTAATTTGCTGAGTTAGGGAACTTAAATGTTACAAGAAAGCTCTCTTTTGATACTCAAAAATTACACTAAGAAGAAGAATTGGAATTCACATTGGATTTACAAAAGAAATGTTCTTAGTGGACAATCAACTGAAACAACTTTGAATTCAGTACTCTTACAATCAGAAATGTTCTTCGTAGACAGTCTTTTTAGAGTGCAAGGATTATGCTTTGGTTTTTGAACAAGTTCTTTTGACGGATACTGTTTTCGTTGTAATAACATACTTATTAAAGAGAAACTAAGATGTACTGAAATCCATTTGTTAAATGAACACGAACTAAGTTTATTAACTGTGTTTTATGTTTTCTCTTGCCTAGAGCAGTGCTGAGTTTGTAAGTTAGTTTCAGTTCTTGTTTGCTATGTTAGGAAACTTAAATGTTATTGGAAAGCTCTCTTTTGACACTCAAAATCTACACTAAGAAGAAGAACTTGAAATTCACTTTGTGTTTACAAAGGAAAGTTGTTAGTAGACAATCATTGATAGAACTTTGAATTCACAGTTATCTTACAATCGGAAATGTTCTTTGTAAACAGTCTTTTTAGAGTGCAAGGACTATGCGTTAGTTTTTTAACAAGTTCTTTTGACAGATACCCTTTTCACTGTAATAACGTAAATTTTAAAGAGAAACTAAAATGTGCTGAAATCCTTTTGTTAAATGAACAAGATCTATGTTTATTAACTGTGTTTAATGCTTTCTCTAGCGTGGAACAGTGCTGAGTTTGTATGTTCTCTTCAGTTCTAGTTTGCTGTGTTAAGGAACTTAAATGTTACAAGAAAGCTCTCTTTTGATACTCAAAAATTACACTAAGAAGAAGAACTTGGAATTCATTTTGGGTTTACAAAAGAAATGTTCTTAGTAGACAATCAGCTAAAGAACTTTGAATTCACAGTTAGTTCACAATGAGAAATGTTGGTCATAGAAAATCTGTTTAGAGTGAAGCAAGTATGTGTTATTTTTTGTCTACGTTTTTTAGTCGGATATGCTTTTCACTGTAATCATATGATTATTACAGAGAAACTAAGATGTCCTGAAATCCGTTTGTTAAATGAACATGAACTTTGTTTATTAACTGTGTTTAATTCTTTCTCTTGCCTGGAGCAGTGCTGAGTTTTTAAGTTCTCTAACATAGCAAACTAGAACTGAAGAGAATCATTGATACCACTTTGAATTCACAGTTAGTTTACAATGGGAAATGTTCTTTGTAGTTAATCTCAGAGAGCAACAAGCATGCTTTAGGTTTTGAACAAGTTATTTTCACAGATAATCTTTTCACTGTAATAACCTAATTATTACAGAGAAACTAAGATGTGCTGAAATCGGTTTGTTAAATGAACATGAATTATGTGTATTAACTGTGTTTTAAGCTTTCTCTTGCCTGGAGCAGTGCTGAGTTTGTAGGTTAGTTTCAGTTTTTGTTTGCTATATTAGGAAACTTACAGAAAAGCTCTCTTTTGACACTCAAAATATACACTAAGAACAAGAAGTTGGAATTCACGTTTACAAAGGAAATGTTTTTAGTAGACAATCATTGATACCACTTTGAATTCACTGTTAGTTTAAAATGGGAAATGTTCTTCGTAGACAGTCTGATGTATGTTTGTTTCATTTGGCATGAACATCTTTGTTTTTCCTATTTAACACAATGTGGTTCTTCTTAAGCTCTTTACATTGTAGTTCTAGTTTACAGAGATAACTCTATTAAGGGTTACAAGAGAATCTGTGATTAGAAAGGAATATGTATGTTTGTTTCATTTGGCGTGAACATCTTCGTTTTGTAGTAAACACAATGTGCTTCTTCTTCAGTTCATTACATTGCAGTTCTAGTGTAGAGAGATAACTGTAATAAGGATTACAAGAGATTGTGTGATAAGAAATGAATATGTACATTTGTTTCATTTGCCGTGAATATCTTTGCTTTGTACTAGTTAACACAATGTGTTTCTTGTTATCTTCTTTACATTGGAGCGTTAGTGTACAGAGATAACTGTAATAAGGATTACTAGAGACTGTGTGATCAGAAATGAATATGTACGCTTGTTTCGTTTGCCGTGAACATCTTTGCTTTGTACTAGGTAACACAATGTGTTTCATGTTAACTTCTCTACATTGCAGCTGTAGTGTACAGAGTTAACTCTAATCAGGATTACCCGAGACTGTGTGATTAGGAATGAATATGTACATTTGTTTCATTTGCCGTGTACATCTTTGTTTTGTTGTACTTAACACTATGAGTTTCTTAATTCTTTACATTGCAGCTGTAGTTTGCAGAGCTAACTCTGGTAAAGATGATGCTAGCCTCTGCTATTAGGAACGAATATGTACGTTTGTTTGATTTGGCCTGAACTTCTTTGGTTTGCACTAGTTAACACAATGTGTTTCTTGTTAAATAATTTACATTGCAGCTGTAGTGTACAGAGTTAACTCTAATAAGGGTTACCTGAGACTGTGTGATTAGAAATGGATATGTACGTTTGTTTCATTTGCCGTGTACTTTTTGCTTTGTACTAGTTAACACAATGTGTTTCTGGTTATCTTCTTTTCATTGAAGCGTTAGTGTACAGAGCCACCTCTAATAAGCATTACTCGAGACTATGTGATTTGAAATGAATATGTATGTTTGTTTCATTTGGCATGAATATCTTTGTTGGTAGTAGTTAACACAATGTGTTTCCTCTTAAACTCTTTACATTGCAGTTGTACTGTACAGAGATAACTCTAATAAGGGTTACCCGAGACTGTGTGATTAGAAATGAATATGTACGTTTGCTTCATTTGCCGTGTAATTCTTTGCTTTGTACTAGTTAACACAATGTGTTTCTGGTTATCTTCTTTTAATTCAAGAGTCAGTGTACAGCATTAACCCTCATAAGGGTTACAAGAGACTGCGATTAGAAATGAATGTGTACGTTGATTTCATTTGGTGTGAACATCTTTGCTTTGTACTAAACACAATGTGTTTCTTAAGTTCTTTACATTGCAGTTCTAGTTTACAGAGATAACTCTCATAATGGTTATAAGAGACTCTGTGATTAGAAACGAATATGTACTTTTGTTCCATTTGGAGTGAACATCTTTCCTTTGCACTAAACACAATGTGTTTCTTCTCAAGTTCTTTACATTGCAGTAGTAGAGTACAGATATAACTCTAATAAGGATTACAAGTGACTGTGTGATTAGAAATGAATATATACGTTTGTTTCATTTGCCGTGTAGTTCTTTGCTTTGTACTAGTTAACACAATGTGTTTCAGGTTAACTTCTTTACATTGCAGCTGTAGTGTATAGAGTTAACTCTTATCAGGATTACCTGAGACTGTCTGATAAGGAATGAATATGCACATTTGTTTCATTTGCCGTGTATGACTTTGTTTTGCTGTACTTAACACTATGAGTTTCTTGTTAATTCTTTACATTGCAGCTGTAGTTTGCAGAGCTAACTCTAGTGAGGATGACGCTAGACTCTGTGATTAGGAATGAATATGTACGTTTGTTTTGTTTCGCGTGAACTTCTTTGGTTTGTACTACTTAACACAATGTGTTTCTTGTCAAATTATTTACATTGCAGCTGTAGTGTACAGAGATAACTCTAATAAGGGTCACCAGAGACTGTGTGATTAGAAATCAATATGTACATTTGTTTCATTTGCTGTGTACTTCTTTGCTTTGTACTAGTTAACACAATGTGTTTCTGGTTATCTTCTTTTCATTGAAGCATTAGTGCACAGAGACAACTCTAATAAGGATTACTAGAGACTGTGTCATTAGAAATGAATATGTGCGCTTGTTTCATTTGGCATTAATATCTTTGTTGGTACTAGTTAACACAATGTGTTTCCTCTTAGAGTCTTTACATTGCAGTTGTACTGTACAGAGATAACTCTAATAAGGATTACAAAAGACTGTGTGACTAGAAATGAATATGTACGTTTGTTTCATTTGCCATGAACATTTTTGCTTTGTACTAGTTAACACAATGTGTTTCTTCTTAAATTCTTTACATTGCAGCTGTAGTGTATAGAGTTAACTCTTATCAGGATTACCCGAGACTGTCTGATAAGGAATGAATATGTACGTGTGTTTCATTTGCCGTGTACGACTTTGTTTTGTTGTACTTAGAAAATGAGTTTTTAATTGTTTACATTGCAGCAGTAGTTTTCAGAGCTAACTCTAGTAAGGATGACACTGGACTGTTTGATTAGTACTGAATATGTACGTTAGTTTTATTTGGCATGAACTTCTTTGGTTTCTACTAGTTTACACAATGTGTTTCTTGTAAGTTATTTACATTGGAGCTGTAGTGTACAGAGTTAACTCTAATAAGTGTTACCTGAGACTGTGTGATTAGAAATCAATATGTACGTTTGCTTCATGTGCCGTGTACTACTTTGCTTTTTACTAGTTAGCAAAATGTGTTTCTTGTTATCTTCTTTACATTTTAGTGTTAGTGTACAGAGATAACTCTAATGAGGATTACAAGAGAATATGTAATTAGAAGTGAGTATGTATGTTTGTTTTATTTGGCGTGAACATCTTTGCTTTGTACTAGTTACCACAATGTGTTTCTTCTAAAGTTCCTTACAATGAAGTTCTAGTTTACAAAAATAACTCTAATAAGTGTTAAAAGAGACTCTGTGATTGGAAACGAATATGTACATTTGTTTCATTTGGCGTGAACATCCTTGCTTTGTACAAAACACAATGTGTTTCCTCTTAAGTTCTTTACATTGCAGTTCTAGTGTACAGAGATAACTCTAACAAGGATTACAAGAGACTTTGTGATTAGAAATGAACATGTACTTTTGTATCATTTGCCGTGTACTTCTTTCCTGTCTACTAGTTAACAATGTGTTCCTTCTTAAGTTCTTCACATTGCAGTTCTATTTTATAGGGTTAAGTCTAATAAGGGTAACAAGAGACTCTGTGATTAGAGATGAATATGTACGTTTGTTTCACTTGGCATGAACATCTTTGTTTGTAATATTTAACACAGTGCTTTTCTTCTTAAGTTCTTTACATTGCAATTCTAGTTTACAGAGATAACTCTAATAAGGCTTACAGCAGACTCTGTGATTAGAAATGTATATGAACGTTGGTTTCACTTGCCGTGTACTTCTTTTGTTTGTACTAGTTAACACAATGTGTTTCTTGTTATCTTCTTTATATTGAATCGTTAGTGTACTGAGATAACTCTAATGAGGATTAGAAGAGACTATGTCATTGGAACCGAATATGGTTTTTTTTTTTTTTTTTTTTTTTTTTTTTTTTTTTGGTTTTTGGTTTCTTGAGGTAGGGTTTCACTCTAGCCCAGGCTGACCTGGAATTCACTATGGAGTCTCAGGGTGGCCTCGAACTCACGGCGATCCTCCTACCTCTGCCTCCTGAGTGCTGGGATTAAAGGTGTGCGCCAACACGCCCGGCTGTATGTTTGTTTTATTTGGCATGAACATCTTTGTTTGTACTAGTTAACACAATGTGTTCCTTCTTAAGTTCTTTACATTGCAGTTGTACAGAGGTAACTCTAATAAGGATTACAACAGACTCTGTGATTAGAAACGAATATGTACATTTGTTTCATTTGGCCTGAACATCTTTGCTTTGTACTAGTTAACACAATGTGTTTCTTCTTAAGTTCTTTACATTGCAGTTCTAGTTTACAGAGATAACTCTAATAAGAGTAACAATAGACTCTGTGATTAGAAACGAACATATACGTTTGTTTCATTTGGAGTCAACATCTTTGCTTTGTACTAAACACAATGTGTTTCTTCTTAAGTTCTTTACATTGCAGTTGTGGAGTACAGAGATAACTCCAATAAGGTTGACAAGAGACTGTGTGACTAGAAATGAATATGTACGTTTGTTTCATTTGGCATAAACAACTTTGTTTTTACTAGTTAACAAAATGTGTTTCTTTTTAGTTCTTTATGTTGCAATTGTACTGTATGGAGATAACTCTAATAAGGGTTACAAGGGACTCTGATTAGAAAGGAATATGTATGTTTGTTTCATTTGGCGTGAACACCATTGCTTTGTACTTGTTAACACAGTATGTTTCTTCTAAAGTTCTTTACATTGCAGTTCTAGTTTACAGAGATTACTCTAATAAAGATTACAAGAGACTGTGTGATTAGAAACAAATATGTACATTTACTTCATTTGGCATGAACATCTTTGATTTGTACAAAACACAATGTGTTCCTACTTAAGTTCCTTACATTGCAGTTCTAGTGTACAGAGATAACTCTAATAAGGACTACAAGAGACTCTGTGGTTAGAAATGAGTATGTACATTTGTTTCATTTGCTGTGTACTTCTTTCCTTTCTACTAGTTAACACAATGTGTTTCTTCTTAAGTTCTTTACATTGCAGTTCTTGTTTACAGAGATAACTCTAATAAGGGTTACAAGAGGCTCTGTGATTAGAAGCGAATATGTACGTTTGTCTCATTTGGCATGAACATTTATGTTTGTACTAGTTAACACAATGTGTTTTTTCTTAAGTTCTTTACATTGCAGTTGTAGAGTACAGGGGTAACTCTAATAAGGATTACCCGAGACTGTGTGATTTGGAATGGAAATATACGATAGTTTCATTTGCCCTGTATGACTTTGTTTTGTTGTACTTAACACAATGAGTTTCTCGATAATTCTTTATATTGCAGCTGTAGTTTGCAGAGCTAACTGTAGTAAGGATGACCCTAGACTGTTTGATTACTAATGAATATGTACGTTTGTTTGATTTGGCGCGAACTTCTTTGGTTTCTGCTAGTTAACACAATGTGTTTCTTGTTAAGTTATTTACACTGCAGCTGTAGTGTACAGAGTTAACTCTAAAAAGGATTACCCGAGACTGTGTGATTAGGAATGAATATATACTTTTGTTTCATTGGCCGTGTAGTCCTTTGCTTTGTACTAGTTAGCACAATGTGTTTCTTGTTGTCTTCTTTACATTGAAGCGTTACTGTACAGAGAGAACTCAATGAGGATTACAAGAGGCTATGTCATTAGAAGTGAACAGGTATGTTTGTTTTATTTGGCATGAACATCTTTGTTTCTACTAGTTAACACAAAGTGTTTCTTCTTAAGTTCTTTACATTGCAGTTGTAGTGTGCAGAGATAACTCTAATAAGGGTTACAAGAGACTCTGTGATTAGAAACGAATATGTAAGTTTGTTTCATTTCATGAGATCATCATTTTGTACTAGTTAAAACAATGTGTTTCTTCTTGAGTTCTTTACATTGCAGCTGTACAGTACAGAGGTAACTCTAATAAGGATTATAAGAGCCACTGTGGTTAGAAATCAATATGTACGTTTGTTTCATTTGCCATGTACTTCTTTACACAATGTGTTTCTTCTTCTTCAGTTCTTTACATTGCAGTTCTAGTTTACAGAGATAACTCTAATAGTAGTTACAAGAGACTCTGTGATTAGAAGCGAATATGTACGTTTGTTTCATTTGGTGTGAACATCTATGTTTGTAGTAGTTAACACAATGTGTTTCTTCTTAAGTTCTTTACATTGCAGTTGTAGTGTACAGAGATACCTGTAATAAGGGTTACAAGAGACTCTGAATAGAAATGAATATGTACGTTTGTTTCATTTGGTGTTAACATCTTTGTACTAGTTCACAAAATGTGTTTCTTTTTAAGTTCTTTACATAGCAGTTCTAGTTTACAGAGATATCTCTAAAAAGGGTTACAAGAGACTGTGATTAGAAGCGAATATGAATGTTTGTTTCATTTGGTGTGAACATCTATGTTTGTACTAGTTAACACAATCTGTTTCTTCTTAAGTACTTTACATTGCAGTTGAGGAGTACAAGGATAACTATAATAAGGATTATAAGAGACTCTGTGACCAGAAATGAATATATACAGTTGTTTCATTTCCGTGAACATCTTTGCTTTGTACTAGTTAACACAATGTGTTTCTTCTTAAGTTCTTTACATTGCAGTTGTATTGTACAGAGTTAACTCTAACAAGGATTACCCGAGACTGTGTGATTAGGAATGAATATGTTCATTTGTTTCATTTGCCATGTATGACCTTGTTTTGTTGTACTTAACACAATGAGTTTCTTGATAATTCTTTACATTGCAGCCATAGTTTGCAGAGCTAACTGTAGTAAGGACGACGCTAGAATGTTTGATTAGTAATGAATATGTACGTTTGTTTAATTTGGCGTTAACTTCTTTGATTTCTACTAGTTAACCCAATGTGTTTCCTGTTCAGTTATTTACATTGCAGCTGTAGCATACAGAGTTAACTTTGATAAGGATTACACGAGACTACGTGATTAGAAATGAATATGTACGTTTGTTTAGTTTGCCATGTACTTCTTTCTTTGTGCTAATTAGCACAATTTGTTTCTTCTTATCTTCTTTACATTGAAGCATTAGTGTACAGAGATAACTCTAATGAGCAATACAAGAGACTATGTCATTAGAAGCGAACATGTACGTTTGTTTTATTCGGCATGAATATCTTTGTTTCTACTAGTTAACAGAATGTGTTTCTTCTTAAGTTCTTTACATTGCACATGTAGTGTACAGAGATAACTCTAATAAGAGTTACAAGAGACTCTGTGATTAGAAACGAATATGTACGTTTGTTTCATTTGGCGAGAACATCCTTTCTTTTTAAAAAACACAATGTGTTTCTTCTTAAGTTCTTTATGCTGCAGTTTCAGTGTACAGAGATAACTCTAAGAAGGATTACAAGAGACTGTGATTAGAAACGAATATGTACGTTTGTTTCATTTGGTGTGAGCATCTTCTCTTTGTACTAGATAACACAATGTGTTTCTTCTTAAGTTCTTTACATTGAAGTTCTAGTGCACAGAGATAAATCTAATAAGGATTACAAGAGACTGCGTGATTAGAAATGAATATGTACGTTTGTTTCATTTGCTGAGTACTTCTTTTCTTTCTACTAGTTAACACAATGTGTTTCTTCTTAAGTTCTTTACATTGCAGTTCTATTGTACAGAGATAACTCTAATGATGGTTTCAAGGGACTCTGTGATTAGAAATGAATATGTACGTTCATTTCATTTGGTGTGAACATCTTTGTACTAGATAACAAAATGTGTTTCTTCTTGAGTTCTTTACATTGCAGTCGTAGAGTACAGAGATAACTCTAACAAGGGTTACAAGAGACTGTGTGACTAGAAAGGAATATGTACGTTTGTTTCATTTGCCGTGAACATCTTTGCATTGTACTAGTTAACGCAATGTGTTTCTTCTTAAGTGCTTTACATTGCAGTTATAGTGTAGAGTTAACTGTAAGAAGGATTACCCGAGACTGTGTCATTAGGAATGAATATGTACGTTTGTTTCATTTGCAGTGTATGACTTTGTTTTGTTGTACTTAAAACCATGAGTTTCTTGATAATTCTTTACATGGCAGCTCTGGTTTGCAGAGCTGTTTCTGCTAGTTAACACAATGTGTTTCTTCTTAAGTTATTTACATTCCAGCTGTAGTGTACAGAGTTAACTCAAATAGGGATTACAAGACACTGTTTGATTAGTAATGAATATGTATGTTTGTGGCATTTGCCATGTACTCCTTGGCTTTGTACTAGTTTGCACAATGTGATTCTTGTTATCTTCCTTACATTGAAGCGTTAGTGTACAGAGAGAACTCTAATAAGGATTACAAGAGATTTTGTCACTAGAAGGGAATATGTACATTTGTTTTATTTGGCATGAACATTTTTGTTTGAACTACGTAACACAATGTTTTTCTACTTAAGGTCTTTACATTGCAGTTGTAGTGTACAGAGATAACTCTAATAAGGATTACAAGAGACTGTGATTAGAAGCAAATATGTACGTTTGTTTCATTTGGCATGAACATCTGTTTGTACTAGTTAACACAATGTGTTTCTTCTTAAGTTCTTTACATTGCAGTTGTAGAATACAGAGATAACTATAATAAGGATTACAAGAAACTTTGTAGATTGAAGCGAGTATGTGCGTTTGTTTCATTAGGCCTGAATATCTTTGTTTGTACTAGTTAACACAATGTGTTTCTTCTTAAGTTCTTTACATTGCAGTTGTAGAATACAGAGATAACTCTAATAAGGTTGACAAGAAATGGTGTGACTAGAATTGAATATGTAAGTTTGTTTCATTTGGTGTGAACATCTCTCTTTTTACGAGTTAACACATTGCGTTTCTTTTTAAGTTCTTTACATTGCAGTTGTAGTATATGGAGATAACTCTAGTAAGGATTACAAGAGGCTCTGTAGATTGAAGCGAGTATGTGTGCTTGTTTCATTTGGCGTGAACATCTTTGTTTGTTCTAGTTAACACAATGTGTTTCTGCCTAAGTTCTTTACATTGCAGTTGTGTACAGAGATAACTCTAATTGGGATTACAAGGCATTTGGTAGATGGAAATGACTATGTACGTTTGTTTCATTTGCCGTAAACATGTTTAATGTTTGTAAGAGTTAACACAATGGGTTTCTTCTTAAGTTCTTTACATCGCAGTTTTAGTGTAGAGAGATAATTCTAATAAGGATTACAAGAGACTCTGGGATTACAAGCGAATATGTACGTTTGTTTCATCTGCCATGTACTTCTTTGCTTTGTAGTAGTTAACACAATGTGTTTCTTCTTAAGTTTTTTACATTGCAGTTGTAGCGTACGGAGATAACGCTGGTAAGGATTACAAGAGGCTCTGTAGATTGAAGCGAGTATGTGTGCTTGTTTCATTTGGCGTGAACATCTTCGTTTCTACTAGTTAACACAAGGTGTTTCTTCTTAAATTCTTTACACTGCATTTGCTGTCTGCCGAAATAACTCTAATAGGGATTACAGGAGACTCTGTGATTACAAGCGAATATGTACGTTTGTTTGATCCGCCGTGTACTTCTTTGGTTTGTACTAGTTAACACAATGTGTTTCTTCTTAAGTTCTGTACACTGCAGTTGTTGTCTACGGAGATAACTCTAATAAGGAGTACAAGAGACTCTGTGATAGGAAGCGATTATGTAAATTTCTGTCACTTGGCGTGAACATCTTTGTTGTACTGGTTAACACAATGTGTTTCTTCTTATGTTTTTACACTGCAGTTGTTGTCTACAGAGATAACTCTAATAAGGACTACAAGGAACTCTGATTTCAAACGAATATGTATGTTTGTTTCATTTGGAATGAACATCTTCGTTTCTACTATTTAACACAAGGTGTTTCTTCTTAGGTTCTTTACACTGCAGTTGTAGTCTACCGAAATATCCCTAATAAGGATTACAATAGACTCTGTGATTACAAGTGAATAGGTACTTTTGTTTCATCCGCCGTGTAATTCTTTGCTTTGTACTAGTGAACACAATGTGTTTCGTCTTAAGTTACTTACACTGCAGTTGTTGTTTAACAAGATAACTCTAATAAGTTTTACAAGAGACTCTGTAGAATGAAGCGAGTATGTAGGTTTGTTTCATTTGGCGTGAACATCTTTGTTTTTATTGGTTAACACAATGGGTTTCTTCTTATGTTCTTTACACTGCAGTTGTTGTCTACAGAGACAACTCTAATAAGGATTAGAAGGAACTCTGTGATTTCAAATAAATATGTAGGTTTGTTTCATTTGGCATGAACATCTTCTTTTCTACTAGTTAACACAAGGTGTTTCTTCTTAAGTTTTTTACACTGCATTTGTTGTCTACCAAAATAACTCTAATAAGGATTACAAGACACTCTGTGATATACAAGCAAATATGTACGTTTGTTTCATCTACCATGTTCTTTTTGCTTTGTACCAGTTGACACAATGAGTTTCTTATTAAGTTCTTTACACTGCAGTTGTTGTCTACCGAAATAACTATAATTAGTATTACAAAGAACATCTTTCTTCATAATAGTAAAGACAATGTGTTTCTTCTGAAGATTTTACATAGCAGTTGTAGTATACAGAGATAACACTAATAGGGATACAAGAGACTGTGAATAGAAGCGAATATGTGAGTTTGTTTCATTTGCCGTGTACTTCTTTGCTTTGTACTAGTTAACACAATGTGTTCCATCTTAAGTTCTTTACACTGCAGTTGTTGTTTAAGAAGATAACTCTAATAAGGATTACAAGAGACTCTGTAGAATAAAGCGAGTATGTAAGTTTGTTTCAATTGCCGTGATCATCTTTCTTTGTAGTAGTTAACACATTGTGTTTCTTTTTATGTTCTTTACACTGCAGTTGTTTCTACGGAGATAACTCTAATAAGGATTACAAAGAACTCTGGGATTTCAAACGAATATGTACGTTTGTTTCATTTCGCATGAACATCTTCGTTTCTACTAGTAAACACATGGTGTTTCTTCTTAAGTTCCTTACACTGCAGTTGTTGTCCACCAAAATAACTATAATAAGGATTACAAGAGTCTCTGTGATTACAAGCGAATATGTACGTTTGTTTCATCTGCCATGTACTTCTTTGCTTTGTACTAGGTAACACAATGTGTTCCTTATTTAGTTCTTTACACTGCAGTTGTTGTCTACGGAATTATCTCTAATAAGGATTAGAAGAGACTCTGTGACAAGAAGCGGTTACGTAACTTTGTTTCATTTCGCGTGAACATCTTTGTTCCTAATAGTTAACACATGTGTTTCTTCTGAAGATTTTACATTGCAGTTGTAGTATACAGAGATAACACTAATAGGGATTACAAGAGACTATGAATAGATGCGAATAAGTGCGTTTGTTTCATTTGCCGTGTACTTCTTTGCTTTGTACTAGTTAACACCATGTGTTTCTTCTTAAGTTCTTTACACTGCAGTTGTTGTTTAAGAAGATAACTCTCATAAGGATTACAGGAGACTCTGTAGAATGAAGTGAGTATGTAAGTTTGTCTCATTTGCCGTGAACCTCTTTCTTTGTAGTGGTTAACACATGGTGTTTCTTCTTATGTTCTTTACACTGCCATTGTTGTCTACGGAGATAACTCTAATAAGGATTACAAAGTACTCTGTGATTTCAAAAGAATATGTATGTTTGTTTCATATGGCATGAACATCTTCGTTTCTACTAGTTAACACAAGGTGTTTCTTCTTAAGTTCTTTACACTGCAGTTGTTTACAGAAATAACTCTAATAAGGATTACAAGAATCTCTGTGATTACATGCAAATATGTACGTTTGTTTCATCTGCCATGTACTTCATTGCTTTGTACTAGTTAACAGAATGTATTTCTTATTAAGTTCTTTACAGAACAGTTGTTGTCTACGGAGATAACTCTATTAAGGATTAGAAGAGACTCTGTGATAATAAGTGGTTATGTATATTTGTTTCATTTGGCGTGAACATATTTGTTCCTAATAGTTAAAACAATGTGTTTCTTCTGAAGTTTTTTACATTGCAGTTGTAGTATACAGATATAACACTGATAGGGATTACAAGAGACTGTGAATAGAAGCGAATAAGTGAGTTTGTTTCATTTCCCGTGTACTTCTTTGCTTTGCATAAGTTAACACAACGTATTTTTTCTTAAGTTATTTACACTGCAGTTGTTGTCTACCGATATAACTGTAATAAGGATTACAAAGAACTCTGTGATTTCAAACGAATATGTACGTTTGTTTCATGTGGCATGAACATCTTCGTTTCTACTAGTAAACACAAGGTGTTTCTCCTTAAGTTCTTTACACTGCAGTTGTTGTCTACCGAAATAACGCTAATAAGGATTACAAGAAACACTGTGATTACAAGCGAATATGTACCTTTGTTTCATCTTCCATGTACTTCTTTGCTTTCTACTAGTTAACACAATGTGTTCCTTATTAAGTTCTTTACACTGCAGTTGTTGACTACGGAGTTATCTCTAATAAGGATTAGAAGAGACTCTGTGATAAGAAGCGGTTATGTAACTTTGTTTCATTTCGCGTGAATATCTTTGTTCCTAATAGTTAACACATGTGTTTCTTCTGAAGATTTTACATTGCAGTTGTAGTATACAGAGATAAGACTAAAAGGGATTACAAGAGACTATGAATAGAAGCGAATAAGTGAGTTTGTTTCATTTGCCGTGTACTTCTTTGCTTTGTACTAGTTAACACAATGTGTTTCTTCTTAAGTTCTTTACACTGCAGTTGTTGTTTAAGAAGATAACTCTAATAAGGATTACAAGAGACTCTGCAGAATGAAGCGAGTATGTAAGTTTGTTTCACTTGCCATGAACATCTTTCTCTGTAGTGGTTAACACATTGTGTTTATTTTTATGTTCTTTACATTGCAGTTGTTGTCTACCGAGATAACTGAAATAAGGATTACAAAGAACTCTGTGATTTCAAACGAATATGTACGATTGTTTCATTTGGCATGAACATCTTCGTTTCTACTAGTTAACACAAGGTGTTTCTTCTTAAGTTCTTTAAACTGCAGTTGTTGTCTACCGAAATAAATCTAATAAGGATTACAAGAGTCTCTGTGATTACAAGCATATATGTACGTTTCTTTCATCTGCGATGTACATCTTTGCTTTCTACTAGTTAACACAATGTGTTCCTTATTAAGTTCTTTACACTGCAGTTGTTGTCTACGCAGATAACTCTAACAAGGATTAGAAGAGACTCTGTGATAAGAAGCGGTTATGTATATTTGTTTCATTTGGCGTGAATATCTTTGTTCCTAATAGTTAAAACAATGTGTTTCTTCTGAAGTTTTTTACATTGCTGTTGTAGTATACAGAGATAACACTAATATTGATTAGAAGAGACTGTGAATAGAAGCGAACAAGTGAGTTTGTTTCATTTACCGTGTACTTCTTTGCTTTCTACAAGTTAACACAATGTATTTCTTCTTAAGTTGTTTACACTGCAGTTGTTGTCTACCGAAATAACTGTAATGAGGATTACAAAGAACTCTGTGATTTCAAACGAATATGTACGTTTGTTTCATTTGGCATGAACATCTTCTTTTCTACTATTTAACACAAGGTGATTCTTCTTAAGTTCTTTACACTGCAGTTGTTGTCTACCGAAATAACTCTAATAAGGATTACAAGAAACTCTGTTTTTACAAGCGAATGTGTACGTTTGTTTCATCTGCCATGTACTTCTTTGCTTTGTACTAGTTAACACAATGTGTTTCTCATTAAGTTCTTTACAGAACAGTTGTTGTCTACGGAAATAACTCTAATAAGGCTTACAAGAGACTCTGTGATAAGAAGCGTTTATGTAAATTTTTTTAATTTGACCTGAACATCTTTCTTCCTAATAGTTAACACAATGTGTTTCTTCTGAAGATTTTACACTGCAGTTGTAGTACACAGAGATAACACTAATAGGGATTACTAGAGACTATGAATAGAAGCGAATAAGTGAGTTTGTTTCATTTGCCGTGTACTTCTTTGCTTTGTACTAGTTAAGACAATGTGTTTCCTCCTAAGTTCTTTACACTGCAGTTGTTGTTTAAGAAGATAACTCTAATAAGGATCACCAGACACTCTGTAAAATGAAGCGAGTATGTAAGTTTGCCTCATTTGCCGTGAACATCTTTCTTTGCAGTGGTTAACACATTGTGTTTCTTCTTATGTTCTTTACACTGCAGTTGTTGTCTACGGAGATAACTCTAATAAGGATTACAAAGTACTCTGTGATTTCAAACGAATATGTACGTTTGTTTTATTTTGCATGAACATGTTCGTTTCTACTAGTTAACACATGGTGTTTCTTCTTAAGTTTCTTACACAGCAGTTGTTGTCCACCGAAATAACTCTAATAAGGATTACAAGAGTCTCTGTGATTACAAGCGTATATGTGCGTTTGTTTCATCTGCCATGTACTTCTTTGCTTTGTACTAGTTAACACAATGTGTTTCTTATTAAGTTCTTTACAGAACAGTTGTTGTCTACGGAGATAACTCTATTAAGGATTAGAAGAGACTCTGTGATAAGAAGCGGTTATGCATATTTGTTTCATTTGGCATGAACATCTTTGTTCCTAATAGTTAAAACAATGTGTTTCTTCTGATGTTTTTTACATTGCAGTTGTAGTATACTGATATAACACTAATAGGGATTACAAGAGACTGTGAATGGAAGCGAATAAGTGAGTTTGTTTCATTTGCCGTGTACTTCTTTGCTTTGCATAAGGTAACACAATGTATTTTTTCTTAAGTTCTTTACACTGCAGTTGTTGTCTACCGAAATAACTGTAATAAGGATTACAAAACCTGATTAACGAATCTGTACGTTTGTTCATTTCAGAACATCTTCGTTTCAAGTTAACAAGGTGTTCTCTAGTTCTTACACGCAGTTTTGTCTACGAAATAACTAATAGATCAAAGACTGTGATAAACGAAAATGTAATTTTTCTTCATACTCCGTTTCTACTAGTTAACACAAGGTGTTTCTTCTTAAGTTCTTTACACTGCAGTTGTTGTCTACCGAAATAACGCTAATAAGGATTACAGGAAACTCTGTGATTACAAGTGAATATGTACGTTTTTTCATCTTCCATGTACTTCTTTGCTTTCTACTCGTTAACACAATCTGTTTCCTCCTAAGTTCTTTACACTGCAGTTGTTGTTTAAGAATATAACTCTAATAAGGATCACCAGAGACTCTGTAGAATGAAGCGAGTATGTAAGTTTGTCTCATTTGCCGTGAACATCTTTCTTTGCAGTGGTTAACACATTGTGTTTCTTCTTATGTTCTTTACACTGCAGTTGTTGTCTACGGAGATAACTCTAATGAGGATTACAAAGTACTCTGTGATTTCAAACGAATATGTACGTTTGTTTTATTTCGCATGAACATGTTCGTTTCTACTAGTGAACACATGGTGTTTCTTCTTAAGTTCCTTACACTGCAGTTGTTGTCCACCGAAATAACTCTAATAAGGATTACAAGAGTCTCTGTGATTACAAGCGTATATGTCCGTTTGTTTCATCTGCCATGTACTTCTTTGCTTTGTACTATTTAACACAATGTGTTTCTTATTAAGTTCTTTAAAGAACAGTTGTTGTCCACGGGGATAACTCTATACGGATTAGAAGAGACTCTGTGATAAGAAGCGGTTATGTATATTTGATTCAGCGGGGGGGGGCGTGAACATCTTTTCCTAATAGTTAAAACAATGTGTTTCTTCTGAAGTTTTTTACATTGCAGTTGTAGTATACAGAGGGGGAATTAAACACTAATAGGGATTACAAGAGACTGTGAATAGAAGCGAATAAGGGAGTTTGTTTCTCTTGCCGTGTACTTCTTTGCTTTGCATAAGTTAACACAATGTATTTTTTTTTAAGTTCTTTACACTGCAGTTGTTGTCTACCGAAATAACTGTAATAAGGATTACAAAGAACTCTGTGATTTCAAACGAATATGTACGTTTGTTTCATTTGGCATGAACAACTTCGTTCTACTAGTTAACACAAGGTGTTTTCTTCTTAAGTTCTTTACACTGCAGTTGTTGTCTACCGAAATAACGCTAATAAAGATTACAGGAAACTCTGTGATTACAAGTGAATATGTACGTTTCTTTCATCTTCCATGTACTTCTTTGCTTTCTACTAGTTAACACAATGTGTTCCTTATTAAGTTCTTTACACTGCAGTTGTTGACTACGGAGTTATCTCTAATAAGGTTTAGAAGAGACTCTGTGATAAGAAGCGGTTATGTAACTTTGTTTCATTTCGCGTGAATATCTTTGTTCCTAATAGTGAAAACATGTGTTTCTTCTGAAGATTTTACATTGCAGTTGTAGTATACAGAGATAAGACTAAAAGGGATTACAAGAGACTATGAATAGAAGCGAATAAGTGAGTTTGTTTCATTTGCCGTGTACTTCTTTGCTTTGTACTAGTTAACACAATGTGTTTCTTCTTAATTCTTTACACGCAGTGTTTTGTTTAAGAAGATAACTCTAATAAGGATTACAAGAGACTCTGTAGAATGAAGCGAGTATGTAAGTTTGTTTCATTTGCCGTGAACATCATTCTTCCTAGTGGTTAACACATTGTGTTTCTTTTTATGTTCTTTACACTGCAGTTGTTGGTCTACCCAGATAACTGTAATAATGATTACAAAGAATCTGGATTTCAAACCCAATATGACGATTGTTTATTTGGCATGAACATCTTCGTTTCTACTAGTTAACACAAGGTGTTTCTTCTTTAAATCTTTACACGCAGTTGTTGTCACCGAAATAACTAATAAGGATTACAAAGTCTCTGTGGGTTACAAGATATATGTACGTTTTTTCATCTGCGATGTACATCTTTTCTTTTACTAGTAACAAATGTGTTCATTATTAAGTTCTTTACAACTGCAGTTGTTGTCTACGGAGTAACTCTAATAAGGATTAGAAGAGACCTGTGATAGAAGCGGTTATGTATATTTGTTTCATTTGGCGTGAACATATTCGTTCCTAATAGTTAAAACAATGTGTTTCTCTGAGTTTTTTACATTGCAGTTGTAGTATACAGAGATAACACTATAGCGATTAAAGAGACTGTGAATAGAAGGAATAAGGAGTTTGTTTCTTTTGCCGTGTACTTCTTTGCTTTGCATAAGTTAACACAATGTATTTTTTTTAAGTTCTTTACACTGCAGTTGTTGTCTACCGAAATACTGTAATAAGATTACAAAGACTCTGT
Source organism: Dipus sagitta (assembly GCA_036346955.1). Taxonomy (NCBI): domain Eukaryota; kingdom Metazoa; phylum Chordata; class Mammalia; order Rodentia; family Dipodidae; genus Dipus; species Dipus sagitta. The sequence continues at coordinate 43,173,365 of CM070780.1, forward strand.
GATTTCAAACGATATGTACGTTTGTTTCATTTGGCATGAACATCTTCGTTTCTACTAGTTAACACAAGGTGTTTCTTCTTAAGTTCTTTACACTGCAGTTGTTGTCTACCGAAATAACGCTAATAAAGATTACAGGAAACTCTGTGATTACAAGTGAATATGTACGTGTGTTTCATCTTCCATGTACTTCTTTGCTTTCTACTAGTTGACACATGTGTTCCTTATTAAGTTCCTTACACTTCAGTTGTTGTCTACGGAGTTATCTCTAATAAGGATTAGAAGAGACTCTGTGATAAGAAGCGGTTATGTATCTTTGTTTCATTTCGCGTGAATATCTTTGTTCCTAATAGTTAACACATGTGTTTCTTCTGAAGATTTTACATTGCAGTTGTAGTATACAGAGTTAACACTAAAAGGGATTACAAGAGACTATGAATAGAAGCGAATAAGTGAGTTTGTTTCATTTGCCGTGTACTACTTTGCTTTGTACTAGTTAACACAATGTGTTTCTACTTAAGTTGTTTACACTGCAGTTGTTGTTTTAAAAAGATAACTCCAATAAGGATTACAAGAGACTCTGTAGAATGAAGCGAGTATGTAAGTTTGTTTCACTTGCCGTGAACATCATTCTTCCTAGTGGTTAACACATTCTGTTTCTTTTTATGTTCTTTACACTGCAGTTGTTGTGTACCGAGATAACTGTAATAAGAATTACAGAGAACTCTGTGATATCTAACGAATATGTACGATTGTTTCATTTGGCATGATCATCTTCGTTTCTAGTAGTTACCACAAGGTGTTTCTTCTTAAGTTCTTTACACTGCAGTTGTTGTCTACCGAAATAAATCTAATAAGGATTACAAGAGTCTCTGTGATTACAAGCGTATATGTACGTTTGTTTCATCTGCGATGTACATCTTTGCTTTCTACTAGTTAACACAATGTGTTCCTTATTAAGTTCTTTACAGTGCAGTTGTTGTCTAAGGAGTTATCTCCAACAAGGATTACAAGAGACTCTGTGATAAGAAGCGGTTATATAAATTTGTTTCATTTGGCGTGAACATCTTTGTTCCTAATAGTTAAAACAATGTGTTTCTTCTGAAGTTTTTTACATTGCAGTTGTAGTATACAGAGATAACACTAATATTGATTAGAAGAGACTGTGAATACAAGCGAATAAGTGAGTTTGTTTCATTTGCCGTGTACTTCTTTGCTTTGTACTAGTTAACACAATGTGTTTCTTCCTAAGTTCTTTACACTGCAGTTGTTGTCTACCGAAATAACTGCAATAAGGATTACAAGAAACTCTGTTGTTACAAGCGAATATGTACGTTTGTTTCATCTGCCTTGTACTTCTTTGCTTTGTACTAGTTAACACAATGTGTTTCTTATTAAGTTCTTTACAGAACAGTTGTTGTCTACGGAAATGACTCTTATAAGGATTACAAGAGACTCTGTGATAAGAAGCGTTTATGTAAATTTGTTTCATTTGGCGTGAACATCTTTGTTCCTAATAGTTAACACAATGTGTTTGTTCTGAAGATTTTACATTGCAGTTGTAATATACAGAGATAACCTTAATAGGGATTACAAGAGACTGTGAATAGAAGCGAATAAGTGAGTTTGTTTCATTTGCCGTGTACTTCTTTGCTTTGCACTAGTTAACACAATGTGTTTCCTCCAAAGTTCTTTACACTGCAGTTGTTGTTTAAGAAGATAACTCTCATTAGGATTACAAGAGACTCTGTAGAATGAAGCGAGTATGTAAGTTTGTCTCATTTGCCATGAACATCTTTCTTTGTAGTGGTTAACACTTTGTGTTTCTTCTTATGTTCTTTACACTGCAGTTGTTGTCTACGGAGATAACTCTAATAAGGATTACAAAGTACTCTGTGATTTCAAAGGAATATGTACGTTTGTTTTATTTCGCATGAACATGTTCGTTTCTACTAGTTAACACATGGTGTTTCTTCTTAAGTTCCTTATACTGCAGTTGTTGTCCACCGAAATAACTCTAATAAGGATTACAAGAGTGTCTGTGATTACAAGCGTATATGTACGTTTGTTTCATCTGCCATGTACTTCTTTGCTTTGTACTAGTTAGCACAATGTGTTTCTTCTTAAGATCTTTACACTGCAGTTGTTGTTTAAGAAGATAACTCTAATAAGGATTAGAAGAGACTCTGTAGAATGAAGCGAGTATGTAAGTTTGTTTCATTTGCCGTGAACATCTTTCTTTCTAGTGGTTAACACATTGTGTTTCTTTTTATGTTCTTTACACTGCAGTTGTTGTCTACGGAGACAACTCTAATAACCTTTACACAGAACTCTGTGATTTCAAACGAATATGTACGATTGTTTCATTTGGCATGAACATCTTCGTTTCTAGTAGTTAACACAAGGTGTTTCTTCTTAAGTTCTTTACACTGCAGTTGTTGTCTACCGAAATAACTCTAATAAGGATTACAAGAGTCTCTGTGATTACAAGTCTATATGTACGTTTGTTTCATCTGCCCATGTACATCTTTGCTTTCTACTAGTTAACACAATGTGTTCCTTATTAAGTTCTTTCACTGCAGTTGTTGTCTACGGAGTTATCTCTCTAATAAGGATTACAAGAGACTCTGTGATAAGAAGCGGTTATATAAATTAGTTTCATTTGGCGTGAACATGTTTGTTTCTAATAGTTAAAACAATGTGTTTCTTCTGAAGTTTTTTTTTCATTGCAGTTGTTTGTATACAGAGATAACACTTATATTGATTAGAAGAGATTGTGAATACAAAGCGAATAATGAGGTTTGTTTCATTTGCCGTGTACTTATTTGCTTTGTACAAGTTAACACAATGTCTTTCGTGTTTAAGATCTTACACTGCAAATTGTTGTCTACCGAAATAACTGTAATAAGGATTACAAAGAACTCTGTGATTTCAAATGAATATGTACGTTTGTTTCCTTTGTCATGAACACCTTCGTTTCTACTAGTTAACACAAGGTGTTTCTTCTTAAGTTCTTTACACTGCAGTTGTTGTCTCCCGAAATACCTCTAATAAAGATTACAAGAGACTCTGTGATACAAAACGAATATGTACATTTTGTTTCATCTGCCATGTTTCTTTTCTTTGTACTAGTTTAAAACAATGTGTTTCTTGTAAGTTTCTTTACACTGCACTTGTTGTCTACGGAGATAACTCTAATAAGGATTACAACAGACTCTGTGATAGAAGCGATTATGTAAATTTGTTTAATTTGCGGAGAGACATCTTTGTGTCTAATAGTTAAAACAATGTGTTTCTCTGAAGTTTTTTAACATTGCAGTTGTAGTATTCAGAGATAACACTAATAGGGATTACAAGAGACGTGAATTAGAGCGAATAAGTGAGTTTGTTTCATTTGCCGGGGTACTTCTTTGCCTTGGATAGTTAACGCAATGTGTTTCTACCTAAGTTCTTTACACTGCAGTTGTTGTTTAAGAAGATAACTCTCATAAGGATTACAAGAGACTCTGTAGAATGAAGCGGTATGTAAGTTTGTCTCATTTTGCCGTGAACATCTTCTTGTAGTGGTTACACATTGTGTTTCTTCTTATGTTCTTTACACTGCAGTTTTGTCTACGAGATAACTCTAATAAGGATTATCAAAGTACTCTGTGATTTCAACCGAATATGCATGTTTGTTTCATTTCGCATGAACATCTTCGTTTCTACCAGTTAACACATGGTGTTTCTTCTTAAGTTCCTTACACTGCAGTTGTTGTCCACCGAAATAACTCTGATAAGGATTACAAGAGTCTCTGTGATTACAAGCGAATATGTACGTTTGTTTCATCTGCCATGTACTTCTTTGCTTGGAACTAGTTAACACAATGTTGTTCTTATTAATTCTTTACAGAACATTTTGTCTACAAATAACTCTAATAAGAATTACAAGAGATTCTGTGATAAGAAGCGTTTATGTAAATTTGTTTCATTTAGTGTGAAAATCTTTCTTCCTAATAGTTAAGACAATGTGTTTCTTCTGATGATTTTACATTGCAGTTGTAGTATACAGAGACAACACTAATAGGGATTACAAGAGACTGTGAATAGAAACGAATAAGTGAGTTTGTTTCATTTGCCGTGTACTTCTTTGCTTTGTACTAGTTAACACAATGTGTTTCTTCTTAATTTCTTTACACTGCTGTTGTTGTTTACGAAGATAACTCTAACAAGGATTACAAGAGACTCTGTAGAATGAAGCGAGTATGTAAGATTACAAGAGACTGTGAATAGAAGCGAATAAGTGAGTTTGTTCCATTTACCGTGTACTTCTTTGCTTTCTACAAGTTAACACATTGTATTTCTTCTTAAGTTCTTTCCACTGCAGTTGTTGTCTACCGAAATAACTGTAATAAGGATTACAAAGAACTCTGGGATTTCAAACGAATATGTATGTTTGTTTCATTTGGCATGAACATCTTCGTTTCTACTAGTTAACACAAGGTGTTTCTTCTTAAGTTCTTTACACAGCAGTTGTTGTCTACCGAAATAATTCTAATAAGGATTACAAGAAACTCTGTGATTACAAGCGAATAAGTACGTTTGTTTCATCTGCCATGTACTTCTTTGCTTTGTACTAGTTAACACAATGTGTTTCTTATTAAGTTCTTTACAGAACAGTTGTTGTCTACGGGGATAATTCTAATAAGGATTAGAAGAGACTCTGTGATAAGTAGCGCTTATGTAAATTTGTTTCATTTGGCGTGAACATCTTTCTTCCGTGTTAACTATTAGGAAGAAAGATGTTCATGCCAAATGAAACAAATTTACATAACAGCTTTTTATCACAATGTGTTTCTTCTGAAGATTTTATATTGCAGTTGTAGTATACAGAGACAACACTAATAGGGATTACAAGAGACTGTGAATAGAAGCGAATAAGTGTGTTTGGGGGGGGTTGGACCGGTACGTCTTTGCTTTGTACTAGTTAACCAATGGTTTCTTCTTATCTTCTTTACACTGCTGTTGTTGTTTACGAAGATAACTGTAACAAGGATTACAAGAGACTCTGTAGAATGAAGCGAGTATGTAAGTGTGTTTCATATGCGTGATCATCATTCTTTGTAGTGGTTTACACATTGTGTTTCTTTTTATGTTCTTACTCTGCAGTTGTTGTCTACGGAGATAACTCTAATAAGGATTACAGAGAACTCTGTGACTTCAAACGAATATGTACGTTTGTTTCATTTGGCTTGAACATCTTCGTTTCTACTAGTTAACACAAGGTGTTTCTTGTTAAGTTCTTTACGCTGCAGTTGTTGTCTACTGAAATAACTCTAATAAGGATTACAAGAAACTCTGTGATTACAAACGAATATGTACATTTGTTTCATCTGCCAGTACTTCTTTGCTTTGTACTAGTTAACACACAATGTGTTTCTCTATGTAAGTTCATTAACAGAACAGTTGTTGTCTACAGAGATAACTCCAATAAGATTAGAAGAGACTCTGTGATAAGAAGCGGTTATATAAATTTTGTTCCCATTGGCGTGAACATCTTTCTTCCGTGTTAACTCTTAGGAAGAAAGATGTTCACTCCAAATGAAACAAATTTACATAACCGCTTCTTATCATAATGTGTTTCTTCTGAAGATTTTACATTGCAGTTGTAGTATACAGAGATAACACTAATAGGGACTACAAGAGACTGTGAATAAAGCGAATAAGTGAATTTGTTTCATTTGCCGTGTACTTCTTTGCTTTGTACTCGTTAACAAAACGTGTTTCTTCTTAGGTTCTTTACACTGCAGTTGTTGTTTACGAAGATAACTCTAATAAGGATTACAAGAAA